>CM059562.1:68593740-69862691 GCA_030386875.1 Morinoia aosen
CAAGAAACTCCAACGAAATTCCCAAGAAATTCCCAGTAAATTCCCAAGAAATTTCTAGTGAATTCCAAAGAAATTCCCAGGAAATTCCCAAGAAATTCCCAAGAAATTCCCAAGAAATTCACAAGAAATTCACAAGAATTTCCCAAGAAATTTCAAAGAAATTCCCAAAAAATTCCCAAGAAGTTCCCAAGAAACTCATAAGAAATTCCTAAGTAATTCCCAAGAAATTCACAAGAAATTCACAAGAAATTCCCAAGTGATTCCCATGAAATTCCATAGGAATTTCAAAAAAATTCCCAAGAACTTTGCAAAAAATTCCCAAGAAATTCCCAAGAGAATCCCAAGAAAATCCCCCGAAATTCCCAAGAGAATCCCAAGAAAAACCCCCGAAATTCCAAAGAAGTTCCCAAGAAATTCCCAAGAAATTTCTAAGAAATTCCCAAGAAATTCCCAAGAAATTCCCAGTAAATTCCAAAGAAATTTTCAAGAAATTTCTAAGGAATTCCCAAGAAATTCCCAAGAAATTCCCAAGAGAATCCCAAGAAAATCCCCCGAAATTCCCAAGAGAATCCCAAGAAAAACCCCCGAAATTCCAAAGAAGTTCCCAAGAAATTCCCAAGAAATTTCCAAGAAATTCCCAAGAAATTCCCGAGAAATTCCCAGTAAATTCCAAAGAAATTCCCAAGAAATTCACAAGAAATTCCCATGAAATTCCCAAGAAATTCCCAAGAAACTCCAACGAAATTCCCAAGAAATTCCCAGTAAATTCCCAAGAAATTTCTAGTGAATTCCAAAGAAATTCTCAGGAAATTCCCAAGAAATTCCCAAGAAATTCCCAAGAAATTCACAAGAAATTCACAAGAATTTCCCAAGAAATTTCAAAGAAATTCCCAAAAAATTCCCAAGAAGTTCCCAAGAAACTCATAAGAAATTCCTAAGTAATTCCCAAGAAATTCACAAGAAATTCACAAGAAATTCCCAAGTGATTCCCATGAAATTCCATAGGAATTTCAAAAAAATTCCCAAGAACTTTGCAAAAAATTCCCAAGAAATTCCCAAGAGAATCCCAAGAAAATCCCCCGAAATTCCCAAGAGAATCCCAAGAAAAACCCCCGAAATTCCAAAGAAGTTCCCAAGAAATTCCCAAGAAATTTCCAAGAAATTCCCAAGAAATTCCCAAGAAATTCCCAGTAAATTCCAAAGAAATTCCCAAGAAATTCACAAGAAATTCCCATGAAATTCCCAAGAAATTCCCAAGAAACTCCAACGAAATTCCCAAGAAATTCCCAGTAAATTCCCAAGAAATTTCTAGTGAATTCCAAAGAAATTCCCAGGAAATTCCCAAGAAATTCCCAAGAAATTCCCAAGAAATTCACAAGAAATTCACAAGAATTTCCCAAGAAATTTCAAGGAAATTCCCCAAAAATTCCCAAGAAGTTCCCAAGAAACTCATAAGAAATTCCTAAGTAATTCCCAAGAAATTCACAAGAAATTCACAAGAAATTCCCAAGTGATTCCCATGAAATTCCATAGGAATTTCAAAAAAATTCCCAAGAACTTTGCAAAAAATTCCCAAGAAATTCCCAAGAGAATCCCAAGAAAATCCCCCGAAATTCCCAAGAGAATCCCAAGAAAAACCCCCGAAATTCCAAAGAAGTTCCCAAGAAATTCCCAAGAAATTTCCAAGAAATTCCCAAGAAATTCCCAAGAAATTCCCAGTAAATTCCAAAGAAATTTTCAAGAAATTTCTTAGGAATTCCCAAGAAATTCCCAAGAAATTCCCAAGAAATTCCCAAGAAATTTCAAAGAAATTCCAAAGAAATTCCCAAGAAATTTCTAAGGAATTCCCAAGAAATTCCCAAGAAATTCCCATGAAATTCCCAAGAAATTCCCTAAAAATTCCCAAGAAATTCCCAAGAAATTCACAAGAAATTCCCAAGAAAGAAATTCCCAAGAAATTTTTAAGAAGTTCTCAAGAAATTCCGATGAAATTCCCAAGAATTCCCAAGCGATTCCCAAGATATTCCCAAGTAATTCCTAAGAAATTCCCCAAAAATTCCCAAGAAATTCCCAAGAAATTCCCAGGGAATTCCAAAGAAATTCCCAAAAAATTCCAAAAAAATTCACAAGAAATTCCCAAGAAATTCCCAAGAAATTCCCAAGAAATTCCCAAGAAATTCCCAAGAAATTCCCAAGAAATTCCCAAGAAATTCCCAAGAAATTCCCAAGAAATTCCCAAGAAATTCCCAAGAAATTCCCAAGAAATTCCGAAGAAATTCCCAAGAAATTCTCAAGAAATTCCCAAAAATTCCCAAAAAATCCCAAGAAATTCCCAAGAAATTTCCAGTGAATTCCAAAGAAATTCCCAAGAAATTCCCAAGAAATTCCCAAGAAACTCACAAGAAATTCCAAAGAAATTCCAAAGAAATTCCCAAAAAATTTCTAAGGAATTCCCAAGAAAATCCCAAGAATTCCCAAGCGAATCGCTTGGGAATTCTTGGGATTTTCTTTTGGGAATTTTGGGAATTTCGGGAATTTTTGGGAATTTTTGGGAATTTCTTGAGAATTTCTTGGGAATTTCTTCGGAATTTCTTGGGAATTTCTTGGGAATTTCTTGGGAATTTCTTGGGAATTTCTTGGGAATTTCTTGGGAATTTCTTGGGAATTTCTTGGGAATTTCTTGGGAATTTCTTGGGAATTTCTTGGGAATTTCTTGTGAATTTTTTGGGAATTTTTTGGGAATTTCTTTGGAATTTCACAATAAATTACCAATAAATTTCAAATAAATTTCAAATAAATTTCAAATAAATTTCAAATAAATTTCAAATAAATTTCCAAGAAATTCCCAAGATATTCCCAAGAAATTCCCAAGAAATTCCCAAGAAATTCGCAAGAAGATTTTCTTTTGGGAATTTTGGGAATTTTGGGAATTTTTGGGAATTTTTGGGAATTTCTTGAGAATTTCTTGGGAATTTCTTCGGAATTTCTTGGGAATTTCTTGGGAATTTCTTGGGAATTTCTTGGGAATTTCTTGGGAATTTCTTGGGAATTTCTTGGGAATTTCTTGAGAATTTCTTGGGAATTTCTTGGGAATTTCTTGGGAATTTCTTGGGAATTTCTTGGGAATTTCTTGTGAATTTTTTGGGAATTTTTTGGGAATTTCTTTGGAATTTCACAATAAATTACCAATAAATTTCCAATAAATTTCAAATAAATTTCAAATTAAATTTCAAATAAATTTCGAATAAATTTCCAAGAAATTCCCAAGATATTCCCAAGAAATTCCCAAGAAATTCCCAAGAAATTCGCAAGAAATTCCCAAGAAATTCCCAAGAAATTCCAAGAAATTCCTAAGAAATTCTCAAGAAGTTCCCAAACAATTTCCTAAAAAATTCCTAAGAATTTACTAAAAATTTATTGAGAATTTCTTGACATTTTCCTGAGGAATTCTTATGAATTTCTTGAAAATTTCCCAATGAATAAAAAATTCCCAAGTTTTTACCATTATTTTTCCAGGAAATTCCCAAGAAATTCCCAAGAATTTTTTTAGGAAATTTCTAAAAATTTCCTTATAATTTCCCATGAATTTCTTAGGAATTTCCTAAAAAGTTCCCAAGAATTTCTTTAAAATTTCCTAAGAATTTCCCCAAAAATTCCTAAGATTTTCCCAAGGTTTCCCAAGAATTTACCAAGATTGTCCCATGAATTCCCAAGTAATTCCCAAGAATTTCCCCAGAAATTTTCAGGAAATTCCCAAGAAATTCCAAAAAATTTCCCAAGAAATTCACAATAAATTCCCAATAAATTTCAAATAAATTTCGAATAAATTTCCAAGAAATTCCCAAGATATTCCAAAGAAATTCTCAAGAAATTCCTAAGAAAGTTCCAAAGAAATTCCCAATTTCCAAAGTGGCGAATTGAGCTGGGAATGACTCTGAAACCAAGTTTTCCGATTCTCAAGTCACTGCTAGTGAGAACCTAGAGAATTTCGAACATCTTTATTTTGCGAAATTTATGGCAAAAAACGAAGGGATATGTTTAGATATTTTCCTTATGATATTTTTCAGCTTTCAGTCATTGTTTCCAACATCAATGAAACTTTTTGACAACTTCAATACTAGGTTGTACATCAGGAAAAACTACTTATTTGACCAGAAATTTTTATAAACTTCTCATATTCCCATGCTGAGGTTTCTTGGCTGAAAATTTCACTATACCCTTGTAATATTTATTGACTTTTTCAGACATGATTTTCAAAATCAATTAAACTTTTTGACAACTTCAATACTCGGTTGTACGTCGTGAAAAACTACTTATTTGGCTGAAAATTTCAGTCAACATCTTATAAATCCCTATAGTTTTTAAATAGTCCATAGTTTTTAAAATCAACTTAACTCTTTGACAACTTTAATACTCAGTTGTACATCAGGTTAAACTATTTATTTGAACAGAAATTCTGACAAACATCTCATAAACCACTATACCCATCGATATTTTATGACTTTTAAGTCATGGTTTCCAAAATTAATGAAACTCTTTGACAACTTAATATTGTTCTAGGAACAATCTAGGTGAAAACCCTAGGTGAAAAATCTCGGTGAAAAATCTAGTGAAAAATTATTGAAAAAATCAGTGAAAAAACAGTGTTTATGAAATGCAAAAAATAGACTATTTGATCATTTTACCGAACATCGCCTCACCAACAGTGTTTATGAAATGCAAAAAAAAAAATTGAACATTTCAGTGAAGATCGCCTCACCAAGAGTATCTTTGGAGATCCTGGTGGCGATCTCGGCAGCCAGCCTCGACACGACCGCCAAATTGACCATCTCCGCTCGGCCCCATGACGGAAGGGCAGCAGCGTCAGAGACTCCGTCGCGCGGTCCGCTTGGGGGCCGGAGGTAGATGGGCTCTTCGGGTAAGGATTTAGAAAAAACTTATAAAAACGATCATTGGTTACCATTAGATTCTCATTTGGAACAGAATTCTGTGTGTTCGAGTACAGAATTAGAAAAAAAAACTTATAAAAACGATCATTGGTTAGCATTAGATTCTTTTTTGGAACAGAATTCTGTGTGTTCGAGTACATAATTAGAAAAAACTTATGAAAACGATCATTGGTTAGCATTAGATTCTTATTTGGAACAGAATTCAGTTTGTTCCCATGCTGAGGTTTCTCATGGTAAGCAGCACTGTGTTTGTGGTTCCTACAAGGAGAGACTGAATTTCAGTTTTTTCTCGGTGTAGAAATGTATTTTTTAGTGTTACCTTATTAGGTATCTCCAAATTATTACTCCGAGGTAAGATGCAGAAAAATTTTATTTGGGAGAACCTTTAATTATTTTTATGTTCATTTTGCCTTATAGCAAAAAAATTATGCATAGAGAACCTTGAAAATATATCGAAGGAAACTTTACTCCGAGACTAAATGAACTGTAATGATGTATAAAAAACTAAAGCAAAAATTTTCCTCATTCAACTGTTTTTAGATGAATCGCCAGGAGTCATGAAACTAAATGAGTTCCGAAACGGGCGCTTCTTTGCATAGGCAACTAAATTAAAGGATTGTTGTCACGCCCGTTTTGCATAGAAATTGGGGGACAATATTGAGTTTCGCTTGAAAATCTAAGCTTAATTAATTTTCATCGCTCGGATCAGATCCCGTTTCCACTACAATATTTACACTCATCAACTGTAAGTTGAGGTTGAACACATGCATGATCGGATCAACAGCTTGATCATATTTCCCCTTTTTGAAAAATATCGATCACCATACAGCATGAGTGAATAGTTGTGAAATGCACGCACTGCTTTTTTAACATAAATCAAAGTTTGATGTAAATAATGTAGACATGGATTGATGTACATTTGTCGAGAGAATAAAACGCAACGTATCCCCATTTTTCATTCAAAATAAGTTGCGACAATGAAATCGTTGAACCAAAAAGCACACACCACTACACATCGGTATGGAACATGCTATAGCACATTAACAAACCCCTACGACTCACTTCATTGAGAGTGCCTCCCTGATCGAAAAGGTTGTCGATGCGAGTTTTGGAGCCATGTGCCCTGGAGAGCCCGGGACTCGGGAACGACCGCTGGCCAGGATATGATGGTCCCAAAGGAAGTCCTGAACCGAATGGGAATCGCAATGACTGTCCCTGAGACTCGTTAACGAGATTTTCCTCGTCTCCAACGGAATCTCCGTCGCGACACGTCTTGTTCAGGATCCGGGAGGTGTCGGCTGAGATGGTGGAGAGTCTCGAGTCGAACGCGACCTGGGAGCGCTTCACCGCCTCTGACAGGCGGTTCTCCAGCGTACTCAAGTCGTCTTTTACGCGCCTCTCCGTCGCCTGATGCGCAATTTTGGGAATTGAATTGTGGCGTATATTTCTTTGGAGTGATACAAGAACATTGTTTTTAGGTTGCATTAATGCAGATTAATGGCAAACCATACCGTAAATTTCTTTAGATTAATACAGAACATAGTTGTTACGTAAGAATAATGTGAATTAATGACATAAGAATAATTTAGTAAGACATAACATAATGTCAACATAAGATTACTGCAGTAAGACATAATAGTGTGTTAACATAATTAATCTATTTTCTTAGTACAGTAACTTTGAACTGCGATGCCTAAAGAGTGCACGTGATGTCTATGTTTAAAAATGGTTTAACATAATTCTCCACCAATGCAATTCTATTACGAATTACAAAACTAGGTTTCCAAAAACATTTGCCGACAAAAAGCTCTCATAAAATCGAACAAAATGCGAAAAAACAATGGAGGAAGTCGTTGCCCAATGGCACCCAGTGAGTATAACAAAAGAAAATGCAGACGAAAAGCTTGCACAGTATCGAAACAATTTCGAATAAATCCATGATGGAAATTGTTATTGAATGAAACAGTGATTAAATAAAATTCAGGCGAAAAACTCGCATAAAATTGAGATTAATACGAAAAGAAATGACAATGGATGTCGTCCAATGACACCGTCAGTAGAGCAGAGAATGCTGCAGACGAAAAGCTTGTATAAAATCAAAACAAATACGAATAAAACCATGACGGAAGTTGTCCAAAGACACGCCGTGAGTCGAGCATTACATAACTATGATTCATAACAAAAAATTGCAGAGCTCGCATAGAATCGAAACAAATACGAAAAAATCGACGATAGTCCAATAACACGCCGTGAGCCGAGCATAGAAGAATGCAGACGAAAAGCTTGTATAAAACCGAAATAAATAGAATAAAATGACGATGAAAGTCGTAGTCGGATGACACACCGTGAGCCGAGCAGAGAAGGCGGCGGAGGCCTGCATGAGGACCGCCTTGAGCTCCTCAGTTCGGGAGCAGGACCCGGCGTCCCCACCGCGGCTGTTGGTGGCGCTGCCGCCCGCCGAGCTCGCCTCGCTCATCCTGAAGCAGATCGGGGCATCAATGTCACTTCCTCAGCGTAAAGTTGAAGTGTTCAATGGGGAAATTAACAAATGCATTAAAGTTCAAGTTTTCAATGTAAAAATTAACGAAGGCATTAACGTCATTTCCCCCACGTAAAGTTTAAGTGTTCAATGTAAAAATTAACAAAGGTATTAACGTCATTTCCTCGACGTAAAATCCAATTTTTTTATCATTTTATTTCATTTAATTTTGTACCATTGCGTAGTTGCGCAGGTGGTTCCCATTTGCTGTTGAATTCGGTACTCAATTAAACTGTGCGATACATAGAGCGTCACTTTCCTTTAATTTGTTATGCCCGGGTGGTCTCTATTAACTAGTATTAATAATTAGGATAATACTTATAAGCAGAAAATGACCTTTTAGTTAATACGAAAGTGTTTTGCGGTTCTCTTATCTGTAAGAGATTCAAACGTATTTACGTGATCCTCATTGCGTCAAGTTTATCAACATACATAGAGCGTGTTGCTCGGGAATATTTTCTGTTCTTTTAATGACAGTCCATGCGACTTTCTGTGTAATTTTACGATTCTATTGGCGATTCAGTTGAAGATATTTACGTTTAAGCCCAATCATTATTTTCAGAGCCTTTTATCATTGGAAATCAGTGATAATAGTTTCAAAAATACTTTAACGTAAACAGGAACAAAAATTTGAATCGTTGTTTCAATCCAGATTTTTGACGAAACTCAAGTTCAGAATTTTGGTCTTTAAGGCAGTTTAAAAACCAGAAAATAATTTCCAATGAATCTATTTGGCCTTAAATGTGCTGAAGAATTCCAAGAACACGAATATTGGCACTAACAAGAGAGTTTTTATTACCGTTCAAATTACACGTTTATCCACATATCTGATAGAAAGCCGGTGTTCAATACAACTAACGACGCTATATTTCATCTGAAATGCATTGGATTTTCACCCTCACTCTGCCTGTGAGCAGCACACGGGGACTAAAATACTCATAATGACACTAAGCTTGGGGTCAAGGAACATGGACTCAAGTTTAACTTGGTTTCGAGTAACATCAAGTTCAACATCGGTTCTAGTAACGTTAAGTTCAACTCGGGTTCTAGTAGCGTTAACTTCAACTTAGGTTTCAGTAACGCTGAGTTTAACTTAGGTTCTAGTAACGCTGAGTTCAACTTCGGTTCTAGTAACGCTAAGTTTAACTCGGGTTCTAGTAACGTTAACTTCAACTTAGGTTTCAGTAACGCTGAGTTTAACTTAGGTTCTAGTAACGCTGAGTTCAACTTGCGTTCCAGTAACGCTAAGTTTAACTCGGGTTCTAGTAACGCTGAGTTCAACTTCGGTTCTAGTACTGCTAAGCTCAACTTGAGTCATAGTAACGCTAAGCTATGATTACGCTAGATTTCGAGTGGCACACTCACTTGGCGCTGTGCGAGTCCTTCACGAGTGCAGCAACCCTGGCGTCCAGGCCGACGATCTGTACAGCTGCACGCCACACGAGTTGCTTTATACTGTGCAGTAGTTAATTTAATACAGAGTTATTTGATATGGGTTAATTTGATACGGAGTTATTTGATATGGGTTAATTTGATACGGAATTGAACGTCAATTTACCGGAAACGTAAACCGTATCGTTTTCAACATAAGATAATTAAGATAATGCGGCTCCATCTTTTTTCATAAATTGGGATAACTCGATGGTTATCTTGAACTTCAATTTCGGGTCTCTGTTAATTGCAAACTGTCCTTAAATTCGCTAAATTACGAGATCCCAAATATTTGAAGCCTCAGTATGGTGAATTATTTTAATAGAGATCATTTTACAGCCAGCTACACATGAAAATGAAAAGAACTCCACACCGTGTCTAACTTATTCTTGAGAAACAGGCTTTAAATGTTTTTAGTAAATTCATAACAACATTATTATTGCAACTTGATAGAAAAAAGACTTACCTCCAAATTGTACCGGAAACCTAGCCGTATATAATTCAACATAAGAAAAAATCGTCCTCATGAAATTCGTAATCATTCACAAAGATTTCTATCCATTTCAGAGCTATTAATGTTCAACACAAAAGAGAAATCCACCTTTTTAACGACTAATTCTTCTGAACTGGTAGCTGCAACATCGATTCGTGGGATATTTCAGTAGGACACTCAACCAAGTCCTACCCTTTCCTGGACGCCTGAGACACAACAGTAGGACACTCACCCAAGTCCTGCCCTTTACTGGACGCCTGAGACACAGCAGTAGGACACTCACCCAAGTCCTGCCGTTTCCTGGACGCCTGTGACATAGCAGTAAGACACTTGCCCAAGTCCTAACCTTTACTGGACGCCTGAGACACAGCAGTAGGACACTCACCCAAGTCCTGCCCTTTCCTGTACGCCTGAGTTACAGCAGTAGGACACTCATCTAAGTCCTGCCCTTTACTGGATGCCTGAGACACAGCAGTAGGACACTCACCCAAGTCCTGCACTGTCCTGGATGCTTGAGACACAGCCTCCCGCATCTCGCCATACTCGGTCAGCAGTTTGCTCTGGATGTGCTCCAGCGTACTCAGCTGTAGGGCATGTACCATCTGAGTTATTGTATTTTTATGTTAACGTCCTCATAATGTTAAAAATCAAAGTTTTTTGCTTCATTCAGACATGACTGCTCGTGCCAGCATATCACAAAAGAAATAAGTCTTGACAAACTATAGCATGCGGAAATGAAATCAGGACTTGATGCTTTGATTGATTTTTCCTGACAAGGGCAACAACAGTATAGTATCTTCAGTGTTAATGGGATCCTACATTGTTAACAGTGTATTAAGGTCTACGCTGTTGTCTTAACATGCTACAAAATGAATCTAAGCTTTGAAGCTTCCTAGAACATCTATGTCATTTTTATTCTAGTGGCATAATTTCAAAAATTATCGTAACTTCTAAAGAGTTCATGAATACGATATACAGTACATGCGCATAATTTTTGTTTCTGGCACCTCGGTTTTATTATCACATTAAAAAACATAAGTCTAGCTTTAGACCATTCATGAAAGAAGCATGGAAGGAGCGCCCGCACAAAGATATTGCGCCTCTCATCTCTATTTTCTCTGCACGCTCAAAGAAAACGCTGCGAGTGTTTGCTGCATCTACATCCCGAGGGCATCCGAAGCTTGATTATTATCAGTCAAATTAAATCTTAGTGGTTTAGCTAGTACAGTAAGTTCTTCCGAGTTAAGAGGGAGTGCAAGCTAGGTCGACTTGATAAACTTTCGCAGGAATTTTCACCGGTATGACGACGCCAATTAATTTCAAATCACAACGCGTGCCGCTAGGCGGGTTACCTGCCTCACGATGCCCTCGGTGAAGGTGTCGAGCTTGACGATCCTGAGCGCGGTGTGGAGTGGCTCCAGCTCCTGACGCAGGGCGGCGCTGACGGTGGACGCGATGGCTTCCTTCACCAGCTCCTCCACCTCCGTCACCCTCACCTTCCGCCGCCGCGCGTCTGCGTTTGGCAAAAATGTAATTTTTGTTAACTTATTTTCAATTTAAGAAAATGTATTATTTAAAAGAAAATGTGAATTTTTTAACTTGTTTTCAAGTTTTTGGCTATAATTGCTGTTAGGCATCATGATTTTGTATAGCTAAAATGCAAAAAATAGCTGTAAAATAGCTGAAATGTAAAACGAATACAGGTCAGCTGAAAATGTTGAATTTTCATTAAAAATAAAACCTAAACATCGTCTTTTCCACGAAAATAGAAAATAGAATTTGAGACCAAAATTTTGCATATTGTTTCAGTGAATTTTTTCATTTTCTATTAGCAACAGCTGCAAGAATTGAAATAATTTGTCAGTATTTACGACGGAGATGACGGTCTCGGCCAAGCATACGGTTTGTGAAATTTATGCAAGATGTCTTATTACCAGATACCTACGTACACCATTGGTAAACAGGTCACCTTTGAAAATTCAATTGAAAAAAGTCTCAAATCAAATAACAAAATTATCTTGAGATATTTACCTGCTTTAAATCTTACATTTTAAGTTTTATTCGGACAATCGTACTTTTTGTAGCTAGTAGGCGGAGAAATACTGCCTCCTAGCAGTAAAATACAAACTCTGCATGAAAGATACTAATGAAATAAAGATCACTTAAGCTAGGTAATACGCTGCGGTAGATTCTAAGCCTCCTACGTTTTTGCTCCAGAGAATAAATGATTTCTATTCCTTGTCATTAACTCTTTGTTCTGAAGTTCTTGTCTTCGCCGTGCTTATTTTGCAGCCATGAATGAGTTCATCACTAAAGCACACACTTGTGACTCGTACGTTGTAAAAAGATGCAATTCATTAATTTCTGCAATTGTAATAAACATTCTTGATAAAAAATTAATTTGAAATTCACAATATGAGATCCGTGGAGTGTTTTTAATTTTAATTCCCGTCTGAGGCTGCAAACCTCATACTCGTATACACTGAACGCTGTAGCAAATAAAATTCAAAATAGATTTAATTCAATGAAAAATTTATGAGAATATTAGGTAAAGAAAGACTGAAAATTCCCAAGCGCTACACATGCATTTAAACAATTTACAATTTAAACAATTTATTTACCACATTAGATACAGAGGTAGAATGTTTCTTAAGTCTAGTACAATGGTCAAATTTGAATATAGCTACCTGTGGGCCCGAATAAGTTCAGCGACTTCTGGGGCATCCTACCATCAACATTATTCTAAGGTGTACAATAGTGTTTTACCTGAATCACTTAACCTAGTTTCGCATTAGACTGATCAGTGAGATAATTTACTCGATATCAGATATTTCATTTTACAACATAGGTCATATGGACTATATTTAACAGTATATTCGATAAACGATTTAACAGCAGACTGAAGGTCGGCGATATTACCCATGGCAAATTACATTATTGGAAACAGTCATGTAGTAGACAAGATTTGACTTGGTGATCTTACACGACTAGTATTCCGATAGGAAGTGAGACTCAAGATTTCTTTTGAATACCTTGTAAGAATTACTATCACGGATCTCCGCAGGTATAGAGTTCCAAGTTTTAGTTCCAACGAAGAGGATACTGTGATGCGACCGGGCCTTTGAATAATAAGGAAGCATGAATTTACTTCTATTTCGGGTTAAACGGTCGTGATGACCTGTTTTCGCAGATAATAATTGTTGTAGGCTATTGTCGCCATCATTTGTTTATGTTTTGTAAATGAAATTGCAAATGGAGATTTTGTAGAGATCCGAAAGTTTAAGTTTTTGTAAAGTTTTGAATGAATCATTTCTGTGAGCATTATATTCTAGATTCTTTATCGCTCTTATGGCTCTTTTTTGCAGGGTAAAAATTTTATTGATTTTATTTTTATCAGTTCCGTGCCATGCTTCTATTCCGTATTTCAAGTATGGTGAAATGAGCGTTCGGTAGCGCATTCGTAAAGCTGCTTCAGGCAGGAAATTTTTAACTTTATTCAGGATTCCGATGGATTTTGATAATTTAGAACTAATACGAGCTATGTGCTCTTTACAGGTCAGATGTTTATCTATTATGATGCCCAGAAACTTGCATGAGTTGGTTTCTTCGATTTCACCTTCGCCAATTTTTATGCGTGGGAGAGATTTGTTTTTCTTGTATGAGAATGTAATATAGTTTGTTTTATCGATGTTGAGGCTTATTTTATTAGCTTAAGCCATAATGAAACCTTATGGAGTTCATTATTTATACTCTCCGCAATCATAGCGGGATTTTGGCTCGGAAGGACCGCAGAAAGCGTGCTGTCATCGGCAAAAAGTAAGAATTTGAAAAATGATGTAGGTTTGATAATATAATTTATAAATATCAGAAATAGGAGTAGGCCCAAGGACATTGTGAAAATTATCATCTGAGAGGTTCACAAAAAGACACAGGAATGATTTCCACGCGAAATTTATGTACATTGGATGAGAGGTAATTTGAAACATAACACAATTTAAGGCAACAGTTTCGATTAAAAATATTTTGTGTAGAAATTGCTTCAATCGCGCCCAAGTGAGGACATCAGATTCTGTTCTGTACAGTAAATATACAGTACCACATCAAAGTTTAGGAGACCATTATTTGCGATAAAACGATATAACAAGAAAAACCACTAGAAATTTTTGTTGAGGTAATTAAAATTACAGTGCTAGATTAATAAGTAGATCGATGAAATAATTCACTATTCAGATATATAATAAAATTCACGAAAAAAGACTGAATAAAGTAGTTCGTACAAATATTGATGCTATAAGAAACACTAATACTCGGGAATTAGAATTTAAAAGCGCCAAGCATTGTTGAAGAAAGTGTGCGTTCACGGCTTTATTTAATTTGACCACAATCGTGAGTATACATAGTCAAAGTTCATTTTATATGTGTTGGTCCGAGGTGAGGGAAGAATTCATTGAAATGTGCTCCAATTTATTTGTGAAGTATTATCTGTGTATTCTCTTAAATGAATTCGAAACTGTTAAAAAACACCATCTTAGTTTTGAAGACATATTCGAAACTGTACAGCTGTGTGTGGTGTTGCTTGAAATTAATATACGTGTCTGTGGTAGTGCTCACAACTGAGTACAAACACCTGTGGAACTGTTAGTAATTCAATACGAAAGCACGTGTTACTGCTTAAAAATTAACACACATAGTATTGCTTACAACATGGTAAAAACATCCGTCGTATTGCTTACAACTCAGTACAAACGCACATAGTATTGCTTACAACATGGTAAAAACACCCGTTGTATTGCTCACAACTCAGTACAAACGCACATAGTATTGCTTACAACACGGTAAAAACACCCGTTGTATTGCTCACAACTCAGTACAAACGCACATAGTATTGCTTACAACATGGTAAAAACACCCGTTGTATTGCTCACAACTCAGTACAAACACATATGGCATTGCTTACAACTCGGTGCAAACGCAGAAAGTATTGCCTACAACCCAGCACAAACGCCGGGGGCAGAGCTGCGCAGTGCAGGGCTGGCCCTGCAATAAGTGCACCAGAACAAATCTGCATTTGAGCAGCGACAAATAATAGAAAATAAAGAGCGAGGACATTTGCTCGGACGACGCTCGGACGCGGTGTCCAGGCGCATTGCTGCTGGTCGCTAATGAATGCCTCATAAGTAAAAGATTAAACATTATGAAGACCATAAACATCGAGCAAAGGGTGCTTTGGGGGACTAATTTACCCACTCTTCCATTTGCATGCATGACAATTGATTATAAATGCGAAGGGTTAATGTAATTTAGTTTTTTTCCGTGGTGCTAAAGTTTGAGGTCGTACGTGCGTTAATTATTCAGAACAACTTCAATCAACCGATGTCTAGGTAGGTATTGCATACAAATAGATAGGCATTTACAGGGGTGAGATAAAATAATGGAAACCCCTAGCATTAAGATATCATAAGCTTTGAACATGTTTTAAACAATCAAAAAGTTACATATTTTAATGTTTTTTGTTTATTATTTTTGTTACAATATAGTTATTTAAAATTTCCTCGTTTTACTTGTATTTAAAAAACGGTTTTAATTTAAAAATATGTCAGACATCTCGGACTTTCAAAGAGGCCAATTTGTTGGTACTCGTATGGCAGGCGTTAGTGCGACAGAAACTGCTCGAATGCTTTGCGTTTCAAAAGGTACTGTCTCAAAAGTAGTGACTGCCTATGAAAGAGAAGGAAGCAAAGCACAGGTCCGGCTGAAAAGGGAAGTTGTCTGAGAAAGTCTGTCGGACTCTAAATCGAATCTTTAAAAAGGATCGCTAGACGACGGCCCCACAAGCATTGCAGAGCTCAATGAGCACCTAAAAAAAAAAAAAAAGGTTTACATCGGCATCTTTGGGATGCTTTATTTCCAATCAAGCCTGATACATATGATCTTAGCATTGGTTTTTCAAATGTCTTATAACTAAGCCTATATATAGGACACCATGACGGTTCCCCCGTAAAGCCGGTACCCATTTCCGACACCTGGGTTGAGTGGGGTATTGTGCTTGAGCTTTCCCTTATACCCAACGGGGAAAATCTTCGCGCCAGCGCTGGGAACGAACCCGCGACTTCCAGCATACAAGTCCGATCCCTTAACCGCTGTGCCACGGAGAGGAACCCAGCTTCCTCAAAAACTGTTCGTCGGGAGCTACAAAAGGTGTCGGGAGCTACAAAAGGTCGGGAGCTACACCATATTAAGAAAAGTTTTGCTGATTTATCAAGGTCTATCCATTATTTTATCCGACCCCTATACCTGCTCCAGTGAACCTATTAATGTACCACGCTCCCAACAAATTTATTAGGTAAAATTTGCTATGGCTGTTACAAAAAGCCCGTTTGATAGATACGATAATTAGACATGATTTTTTAGGTAGAGTATTTTACCTCATTGTGTGTAGAGTATTAGGGATTAATCAATTCAAATCCCAAGATGATTGATTTTATCCCTTTACCGAATGATTCACTTTTCATTTATCCGCTTTACCGAATTATTCCCTCTTCTTTCCATTACCTCCCACCAAACTACACCATCATTTTCTATCACTTTATGTCAAACTGTTCGTTCCTCGTTTCATTACCTCCAATTCCTTTCTTTAAATTAGAATAGAATCATGTGTTCAAAAACTTAAAATGCGTACGTTAGCAAGTGATGGCAAAGGCCTGGGTCGTTACAAGCATGGTAAGTCTTCCATTAATTCCTCATTCCGCACATACTCGCGCATCGCATCACTTAAGTTGCTGTATTTAAAACCCTGAGCGTCTTAGTGCATGCATTGACAAAGAGGAAAATGAATTTTATAATTAATCCTTTAGGGATTTTGAAAGCTATTCTACTTGGTCAGTTATCATCAACACTTGTAGCTATTGAAATGTGTATGATGTCATTTTTGGATGCTAGCTTTCAAAATTTCATCAATTTGCGTAAAATTGGTATATGATAATCCGATAAACGTAAACTCGCAGTTTTTTTGTTCGAGCTCATAAATCTGATGGATTAAATACATCAAAATTAAAAAAATAAATGCAAACGATCTCCAGTAATACGGGCAGTTTCTCGGAAACACATTAATATCTTTTTTCTAGATATCAGAAAGTGTTCCCTATTCTAATGAAATTACTAATGAACTATTTTCGATAAAATGGAGTGATCTAACATCATTTGAATTAATGTTGAAAATTAGCCCAAAAACCTTGACTGTACCTTGTATTATCGAAGCTACACACGAACTGCTTTATATATATAGTACGCTCGTGTGTAAATTTTCAACACTTAAAGGCTCGCGTTAAAGAATCTAAGAAATGTTAAGAGACTTCTACTCCTACAACTTATCCACAGGACTTCTTCCCCACATATTTACCTCACATGCTCCCTCATATTTACCTCACATCCTCCCTCATATTTACCTCACATCCTCCCTCATATTTATACCGCATCCTCCTTCATATACACCTTGCATCCACCATCTTATTTACCTCACATCCTCCCTCATATTTATATCGCATCTTCCTTCATATACACCTTGCATCCTCCATCTTATTTACCTCACATGCTCTCTCATATTTACCTCACATCCTCCCTCATATTTATACCGCATCCTCCTTCATATACACCTTGCATCCTCCATCTTATTTACCTCACATGCTCTCTCATATTTACCTCACATCCTCCCTCATATTTACCTCACATCCTCCCTCATATTTATACCGCATCTTCCTTCATATACACCTTGCATCCTCCATCTTATTTACCTCACATGCTCTCTCATATTTACCTCACATGCTCCCTCATATTTATACCGCATCCTCCTTCATATACACCTTGCATCCTCCATCTTATTTACCTCACATGCTCTCTCATATTTACCTCACATCCTCCCTCATATTTACCTCACATCCTCCCTCATATTTATATCGCATCTTCCTTCATATACACCTTGCATCCTACATCTTATTTACCTCACATGCTCTCTCATCTACCTCACATCCTTGCTCAAAATCTCAAAGCTTTTCATTTCGAGTCACATTTTCAAAATCACCTTTTCCACACATCGTCACTGTCACTATATCCTAGTCTTTACAAACGCATCACTCGCATAAATCACATGACTTCCCTCAACTCACGAGACTAACAAATAATAAAGTTAAAGGACAAATTTTGTCTCTACAAATTCTCAAAAACCATTGTTTTGAATGTTAGTGCCAACTTTTTAGGAAATAAACTATTTTTTATTTCCTCTCATTTCACCAACATCAGTCCTCTAGTCCATGAGCAAATCTTCCCATGCCACATCAGTCGTGTGGTTCATGAGCAAATCTTCCCATGCCACATCAGTCCTCTAGTCCATGAGCAAAACTTCCCATGCCACATCAGCCCTTTAGTCCATGAGCAAAACTTCCCATGCCACATCAGTCCTCTAGTCCATGAGCAAAACTTCCCCTGCCATATAAGTCCTCTAATCCATGAGCAAAACTTCCCATGCCATACCAGTCCTCTAGTCCATGAGCAAAACTTCCCGTGCCACATAAGTCTTATAATCCATGAGCAAAACTTCCCATGCCACATCAGTCGTGTGGTCCATGAGCAAAACTTGTCATGCCACATCAGTCCTGTGATCCATGAGCAATACTTGTCATGCCACATCAGTCGTGTGGTCCATGAGCAAAACTTGTCATGCCACATCAGTCCTGTGATCCATGAGCAATACTTGTCATGCCACATCAGTCGTGTGGTCCATGAGCAAAACTTGTCATGCCACATCAGTCCTGTGATCCATGAGCAATACTTGTCATGCCACATCAGTCGTGTGGTCCATGAGCAAAACTTGTCATGCCACATCAGTCCTGTGATCCATGAGCAATACTTGTCATGCCACATCAGTCGTGTGGTCCATGAGCAAAACTTGTCATGCCACATCAGTTCTGTGGTCCATGATCAAAACTTTCCATGCCACATCAGTCGTGTGGTCCATGAGCAAAACTTGTCATGCCACATCAGTCCTGTGATCCATGAGCAATACTTGTCATGCCACATCAGTCGTGTGGTCCATGAGCAAAACTTGTCATGCCACATCAGTCCTGTGATCCATGAGCAATACTTGTCATGCCACATCAGTCGTGTGGTCCATGAGCAAAACTTCCCATGCCACATCAGTCGTGTGGTCCATGAGCAAAACTTGTCATGCAACATCAGTTCTGTGGTCCATGAGCAAAACTTTCCATGCCACATCAGTCGTGTGGTCCATGAGCAAAACTTTCCATGCCACATCAGTCGTGTGGTCCATGAGCAAAACTTCCCATGCCACATCAGTCGTGTGGTCCATGAGCAAAACTTGTCATGCAACATCAGTTCTGTGGTCCATGAGCAAAACTTTCCATGCCACATCAGTCGTGTGGTCCATGAGCAAAACTTTCCATGCCACATCAGTCGTGTGGTCCATGAGCAAAACTTGTCATGCCACATCAGTCCTGTGATCCATGAGCAATACTTGTCATGCCACATCAGTCCTGAGGTCCATGAGCAAAACTTCCCATGCCACAACAGTCTTGTGGTCCATGAGCAAAACTTGTCATGCCACATCAGTCCTGTGATCCATGAGCAAAACTTGTCATGCCGCATCAGTCCTGAGGTCCATGAGCAAAACTTGTCATGCCACATCAGTTCTGTGGTACATGAGCAAAACTTCCCATGCCACATCTGTCCTCTAGTCCATGAGCAAAACTCGGCATCTGAGCGCCGTGCTAAAATGTCACAGCCTGCACTCGTCCATCACGACGCGCTCCGTTTTTGCGCGGCACCTCAGCGGCGCAGGCGCCTAATTGGTCAGGAGTTGGTCCCACACGGCGACTAATTACCGCGCCGCCGCTGCTAACTCAACCGAGACCGCGGTGAAATACGACGCGGGTTGCCATGTTGGATTTTTCTGGCGGAAATTCGCAATTTTGGTGTTTTTGGATTAAAATTTAGCCGCACTCAGCAGCTGACACGCACACAGGGTTGTCGGGTGATCTTTGTTTTCAAACTTTAGGTATAAAATGAGCTTGTGTTGGTCCAAAGTAAGGTTTGTCTGGTAACCTTGATACAAGGTCAAGAAGGATGCAATCGCGTGGCAGAGGCTATAGCTCACTCCATTGCTGACATGCTTCATGTTTCAAAAATGATGATCAATAACAACGACGGTACCACAAAATAAAATTGAGTCACTAACATTCATGAATTCATAGCGCTATCTGGCCTACATGCAATAAAAAAGGAATTGACAGTACTACTGTGGTTTTAGTAGCTACAGGTGCATCAGCCGACATGTAGAAGATTTCAACATAATCAATGCAAATTTTTTTTTCCTAAAATCAACAGATCAATTTTTTTAATGTATGTAACACCAGAAGCGTAATGTGTTGCTGAAGACCATTGACATAATTTCGTAGTCTTGGATGTCATACAAGGCATCTGAGAAAAATGTATCCACGGATTTACTTGCTTTGCCGTTCATTATTGAATGACACCATTTTTACTGGACACGTACTCTAGTTTTTTGTAATTACCCATGCATAAATGTATGAATGCAAAAATGTATGTGTGTATAAATGTATGTATGCATAAATGTATGTGTACATAAATGTATGTGTACATAAATGTATGTAGGCATAAATAAATATTAGATTGCTATTGTATCGATGGACAGACTGAAGTCTCCGCATAAGTTCAAGAGCTTAGTTCTCTCACCTACCTGATTTTTCAGCACCTGCATTGAATGGTCCAAAACTAGAGTCATCCCATAAATTTGGCTTCTTATTCGGAATGTACGACAATCAGAGAATTTATTTTATGCGGTTGAGCATTGATAGTGGTGAAAATGATTATTGATTGATACGCGGCAATTTGAAATACTAACACTTGAACAGCAGTCCTCATTGCTCCACACTCGCCTCAGAGCGGCTGAATGGGGTGATACATGGCTCCCTATAAAGTGATGAACGAGCGATAGATAAAAGGATGAAGAATGATTTACACACCACAATTGATCACGACAGACTCGATCGATTTCAATGCAATGTGCCGATTGCCAATCAATCACATACAATTGTTCGTAAATGTAGTGCCGCTAAACTATTCGAATTTTCAAAGCAAGAGAACGCAATCGACACGACCTCAGAATTGTGGTCCCTTCCCGACAAACCTGTTCTGGAGAAATGAAATATCGCAAGAACACAGCGCTTATGGTGTTATTTTGCCATTAAAGAGCTTGAAATTGAGAGAACGGCGCTTTTATAATCGAAAATGGAGAGAAACTCTTGGTGCGCCCATATATTTGAGGCTAATTTTCCCGCAACTTATAATTTAAAGTTTTCCGACACGGCGCTCCAACACAGCAACGCAACAGCTCTCCTACTGACATCGGGAGTTTCTGTGGTTCTTGTCTTTGAAGACTATTCACTAGAAATAAGATCAGGGGCTGTTAGTTGCACTTGCTGTTAACTTGCCTTTCTATACGGAATCATCTATAGGAAATAAATTGTATTGAAAACATAAATGAATGTCTAAGGAATTATTTTCTCTAATCATCTGGTTTGGTATAAGAATAATCCAAAACATGTATGAGAGGCTTCATGGGGAGTTTTTTCTCGAGAATTACCATACCATCATTAAACTGGGAGAATATTAAAAAGGAGTAGCGCTTCTTAACCATGACTTAAACACAAGCATAATGAGTATTGAAACATAGCATGATGTCACCACATCGAGAAAAGCTGCAAGAGACCATTTGTGGACATATTTAGATAAATTAATCACAATATCTGTTGAAGTCCCGGGAATCGATCATAATGTCGGTTAAAATTGCGTAAACCAGTCATAACATAGGCTGAAATTGCGGGAACCAATAAAAATATCATTTTAAATTGCATGAATTAATTATAACATTTGTTGGTATTGCGTAAACCAATAATAATATCGATTTGGATTGCATGAATTAATCGTAACGTCGGTTATAATTGCATTAATTTATCATAACGTCGATTAGAATTGCATCTACCAATCATAACATCGGTTGAAATTACGTCAAAACCAATAATAACATCGGTTGGAATAATTCATCTTTGAAGAGCGCATTCCCACGATCGTGAAGGCGTTCCAAGGGCACACCAAACAAAAGGTGGTATGACCGACGTCGATGAAGTTCAGAGATAGCTGCATGCGTCTGCCAGCCTTCAAATTTTCCTGACCACTAATGCGCCTCTCACCTTCTCAAGACCAAGTTAGTCAGGACCTTGAATGGCTCATCAAGCCAAACCATTAAAAGCGAACGTCGTTACGAACCAATTTCGGCATGATCTTGTTGTTAAATTCAACTTCTTAGATTCAACTTCTTAGATTCAACTTCTTAGATTCAACTTCTTAGATTCAACTTCTTAGATTCAACTTCTTAGGTTCAACTTCTTAGATTCAACTTCTTAGGTTCAACTTCTGAGATTCAACTTCTTAGATTCAACTTCTTAGACTCAACTTCTTAGATTCAACTTCTTAGATTCAACTTCTTAGATTCAACTTCTTAGGTTCAACTTCTGAGATTCAACTTCTTAGATTCAACTTCTTAGATTCAACTTCTTAGATTCAACTTCTTAGGTTCAACTTCTTAGATTCAACTTCTTAGGTTCAACTTCTTAGATTCAACTTCTTAGATTCAACTTCTTAGATTCAACTTCTTAGATTCAACTCCTTAGATTCAACTTCTTAGATTCAACTTCTTAGATTAAACTTCTTAGATTCAACTTCTTAGATTCAACTTCTTAGATTCAACTTCTTAGATTCAACTTCTTAGATTCAACTTCTTAGATTCAACTTCTTAGATTCAACTTCTTAGGTTCAACTTCTTAGATTCAACTTCTTAGATTCAACTTCTTAGATTCAACTTCTTAGATTCAACTTCTTAGATTCAACTTCTTAGATTCAACTTCTTAGATTCAACTTCTTAGGTTCAACTTCTTAGATTCAACTTCTTAGATTCAACTTCTTAGATTCAACTTCTTAGATGCAACTTCGTTCTGTGAAAATCCTAAATATAGTTCTCTGTTCAAGTTTCCTATGAAATAGGAGCTTCATTTTTGAAAGTTTTATCAGGATAATCACTGAGCTTTCCTGGAAATGGCTTTGAGACTATAAAAATAAGGAGCAAAATCTACGTAATGGTTATTTGAAGATACCCTGGTCGAACAGTCTCGTATCGTAATAAATTTCAAGTGAGCTACTCCGGTTTGGAATCGATGTAGATATCAACCGTGGAAGATAAAAAATTAAAGTTTTAAACTTCATTTTAAATTTTATCTGGTAAACATTTATAATTGTAGCACAGGCAATGATATAGTTCATAATTTTTGATAATTTGCATTGAAGATAGGATGTTGAAGACCATGTCTCTGTGTAACACAATGATCTGCATACCTTCAAATGCGTTTAATTTAAAACTTTATTTCTATGAACTTTTAATACTCTTTTTTTTATCAGTGAGCAAAACCATGCTTATGATGCATTGGATCGTTGTCCAATAATTGTTTTTTGTTGAGTCACACATCTAATTTTATTTGACGTGATTTGGTGCTCGCTACATCCAATCCTCAATGAATTTTACCCACAGGTAAACCAATAAAAATCATCCAAATGCACAACAAATTACATCTGAATCACTGATGACTAAATCTGCAACACACAACTACATCTATAACCCGCAGCTGAGTCTGCAACCCACCACTAAATCTGCAACCCGCAAATGAGTATGCCACCCACAACTAAATCTGCAACTGACAATTTGATCTGCAACCCACAACTTAATCTGCAGCCCACGACTAAATAAAAACTTAAATTGTAACTAAAGTAAATAAACTAAATCTTTTTTTACGTGTAGGTATGCCTGTTTCTGAAACTTGTGACCGAGTGATATGCGGTAATCTTTCAATCCCTGAATCAAAAATATCAATTGAAGGGTACCAAAGGAGGAATGGAACTACGTATAATGCTTCTGCATTCAGATCTATCGAAGTTTGACAATAAGTCGTTATCATGGGTTGTAGCTCAGCAAAAATTAAATGATCGAGGATAAATAAAACCCTTTTTTCGATAGCAAGTATTACACGTCAGAAATTATATTCTTCATTTTTATTCGAGGATTAACGTATTACAAATGACTAGGGAAGGATTTAAATGGAGGTGTTAAAATGTATTTCTTCCACGTGATAATTATGAATCAGCCCAAATCACAGCGGAAAAACTATGAAAACAATACGTCAACTTTTCAGGGTGGATTCAAAAACAAGAGCAGGATCCATATCATACGAGTAATAATTTCACATAATAGCATGCCGTAGTGACAATGGCCATGGGTAAAAACCATCAGCACCTCACAAAACAATCTGTAAAAAAAGGGCTTGCATGTTTGTTCGTTTTTGGCACTTACCGAATCGGAAATGTGTCGCCCTTTTTCCAACGCCGAAGAAATTCTTTCGGTATATATGTAGTACGCAGTATGTGATATGCGAATAGGAAACTGAAATCTTCTCTAACAGTTAGAATGTTCAATTTTTGTTCATACATTGAATAGTACAATCTTTATGGACTAATAGAATGTTTGATTTGCCTGAAAGAACGGGACTACTATTCAGCTCCTCATCAAATACCTAAGAAAGTTGCCTTGCACAGGGCAGACACAATGGGCTTCTAGCACAAAACTTTGCTTCCTTCATATCTCAACGATGAGAACGACTGAAAATAGCTGCTCTTAGGGACGGCAGCGTAAGGGCCCTTGTTATAGTGCTCTAGACAAGGGCCACGAAGGCTTGCTTAAGCTAGTAGAAAAAGGAAAATTGAAAGAAATAAGTAGACAGTTAATTTAATAGACGATAAAAATAAAACGTTTGAAGGATTTGATTAAACATTTCTAAAAACTAATATTATCATAACATTTTGAAACAAAAATTTTAGCGCTTTCGAAGCTCGTTCCATACCGGAAATTTTTTCATATGCTTATGCATTATTGTTTAAATACAAATGAATCAGGGGGATTTTTTCACGATTCATCAACTTCGATTTCAGAGCAGACACTTTCGTACCTAATTAAAATTACTTAAAAGTCAATACTTAACTGAACGTACTTAATAACTGCCATGTAACAGGAAAAATATTTATTCATTACTTTTGAATTCACGAAAACAGATATTCAGTTTCAAGTTGTAAAATGATATTCATACTTTAGTTCATATGATATGAAGTGCGTGTCTAACTCGGAATATCAGAGCGCTTCTTGTAATTGTAAAAATTAAAAGTAAAACGGTTGTTCATTAAAATGGAATATTTTGAGTATAGATATTGAATTTCAAGTTGAAAAGTGGTATTCATGCTGTAATATTTACAACCTAAAGTGTGCGGCATTCAAAATTAATGACAGCAGAAGCTGCAATCTATGTCGTTCAGAGATAACAATAGAATAATTATAGCACTCTATTAATAATAGCTGTAAAGACCGAAGCTCAATTTGCCTCACAAGGCAACCTTTTGAAGCTTCACCCAGCAAAAACTGTTCATTTCGTTACAGTAGCGAGCTCATAATTGGAGCTCGGCGGGCGAGAGCAGAATCTCCCCAAATTGATTCCCAATTTGCATGCAAATGAGCGCTGTTTTGGCGGTCTGAGATGACACAGGGACCCAACAACCACCGCCGTCACTGCACCCCGCAAAAAAATGAACATGCAATCAATTTTAGCTAAAGAATACCGCCAGCCTCCGATGCCTTCCGAGAAGCGGCGTCGCAATGTAGGCCGCGCTGCGGAGAGGCCTTGGCACGCCTCCGCGATAACCTGCTCTAATGGACCGTTTTGACGCTATACTTCTGCTTAAATAAATCCTGTGACTATAAAATAAAGCTTCAAGTATTTTAAATGCGTTTAGTTTTTTACGAAGAATGTGTTTTAATTGAGTTAGTCTACCCATGCAGTGTCGCATGAAATGGCGTTTTCCGGATGGCTACAGAAAAGTGTTTTTTTGCAACATGAAATGCTTTTTTAGGAACTTCTACATGACTGAGCCTATTTTTAAGTTTATGCCACTTCTTGCCGTAGTCTATTCCATGCAATGAACGAACTGTGAGTTATTCTTTTAGAAATTACTGGTCAAAAATTTGGCTTAACAAAGTTCAACACATTTGGACAGGATACAATCCAATTTTTCATAATACACATTAAAAGCCAGCATTTAAATCGAGCTCAGGCTGATACCTGCGTTACTGATACACATGATTGAGTGCACTTAAACTTATTGGGGCTCAATATTTTGACTTAAAGGTTCACACCTTTAAATCATGGATAATCCAACTTGAATAATCCCACCAGTTTTTCATAGTGACTCCATGGTCGACAGACTGGAGCTAAACTCAGTCATGATGAACAAGTATGGAGTCGATCTCAAGGAATAATAAGTGTACAGTCAGTGACAAACATTCGGATGCATTGCGTCGGCATACGGAAATAATAATCTAGCAAAGCTACCATAGTTATACGCTCCTAATCACACCCCATACTCTATACTCCATATGCTCTTAACCATACTCTATATTCCATACTCCATATGCTCCTAACCATACTTTATATTCCATACTCCAAATGCTCCTAACCATACTCCATATTCCATACTCCATATGCTCCTAACCATACTCCATATTCCACACTCAATATGCTCCTAACCATACTCCATATTCCATACTCTATCTGCTCTTAAACGCACTCTTCTCAGAACCGTCGGTGAATTATGCTGGCAAATAGCAGTTCAGTTAATCTAATTCAATAACAAGGAATGAAGAACGTTCAAAGCTTCACGTACGGTTAATTGCTCTACAGTTTCTGAAGTGATGGTGTTGTTTTCAAATACATAGTATTGACCAAGTAAACTGAACGAAAATTCTAGAACGTCATGCACAAAGTTAGAGATCCACAACGGGAGTCAGATTCTACAGGACAATTTACTCGCCACTGCATTCACAGCCCCACTCAGAACTGGGCGGTAAAAGTATTAGATACATGCAATAAATCATTAAATTCCTTTGGTAGGGCACTTGAACCCTAATCTGATGTTAAGGGAATAATGATGGGGTGGGAGCTTGAAATTGTCGCTGAGATGAGCATGTTTCCGCTGGGCTCAACACAGCGACGGGCTCAATTCTAATGCAACTTGGACTGAATTCTGCACATGCCTCAACTTGGGGTCGAGGTCGTCACTCATAGACAGTAATGCCAGAACCGGTCCCGGTCATCAGAATCATTCCTTCACATACCGTTGGTGTTCATGCTTTTCTCCGTGGTCCACCACAGCACTAGTATTGTGCAAGTAAAAGAGAAGGTGTTCATTATTAATCTTTAGTGAGTGGCAGGCGTTCATTATTGATCTTTAGTGAGAGACAAGTGTTGTTCACTAATGTTCAGTAAGAAATGTGTTCATTATTAACATATAGAGAGAGACAGGTGTTTCTTATTAGCATTCAGTGAGACAAGTGTTCATTATTAACGTTTAGTATAACAGGTGTTCATTATTAACGTTTAGTGAGACTGGTGTTCATTATTAACGTTTAGTGAGACAGGTGTTCATTATTAACGTTTAATGAGAGACAGGTATTCATTATTAACGTTTAGTGAGACAGGTGTTCATTATTAACGTTTAGTATAACAGGTGTTCATTATTAACGTTTAGTGAGACTGGTGTTCATTATTAACGTTTAGTGAGACAGGTGTTCATTATTAACGTTTAATGAGAGACGGGTGTTCATTATTAACGTTTCGTGAGACAGGTGTTCATTATTAACGTTTAATAAGAGACAGGTATTCGTTATTAACGTTTAGTGAAACAGGTGTTCATTATTAACGTTTAATGAGAGACGGGTGTTCATTATTAACGTTTAGTGAGACAGGTGTTCATTATTAACGTTTTTGAGAGACATGTTCATCATTAATGTTTTTGAGTTACGTGTCTATTATTAACGTTTTTGAGATACATGTTCATTATTAACGTTTTTGAGAGACATGTTCATTATTAACGTTAAGTGAGACAGGTGTTCTTTGATAAATTTTAGTCGAAGCCAGGCCTTCTTATGTTTAGGGTTAGTTACACCGAGTGTTCTAAATTGATGGTAAGTGAAAAACAGGGGATTCATTATTTATGTTTAGTGATACACATGTATCATTTGTCAATCTTAAGTGGAAGACAAGGTGTTCTTTATTGATGAATAGTGAGAGATAGGGTTCCTTCATTGATCTTCAATACAAATAAAATAGTCTTTATTAATGTGCTATGAAAGATCACTTTTGGAGTTGTACCATGCAATAAAGAGAACACTGCATCGCATCACTGCATTTGACTAAAGGGAGTTTTTATTAGACTAAAAAAATTATTCATATTACAAAAAAATTCGTCGCTGAACTTTAACATGAAATTGATTTTTAGAATTGTTCCAATATAATGGCCCTCAGTAGGTAGATATGCAGTGATATATGGTGTAAGATGAAAGTCGTCTTTGTTACAATGAGGTTCACCACTTTTGAGAAAAACTGAAAGTCGCCTGTTTCAAAATGGGATTCAACACTCGTAAGAAAAACAGTATGTCTTCGCTGTCAAAATGGGGTTCACCATTTCTTCTAAGAAAAAATGTACATCGTCTTTTTCAAAATGGACCTCGTTTTTTTTTCTAGACGAGACACGTGTTAGTCAGGATGAAGCTCGTCGTCGTGCAGAGCTGATCCTGATGATCTGCTGCAGCAGACCAGTGGAGGACCGAGGCAGCGTTCCTTTGTTAGTACAAAATGTCGCCCTAAATTATGGCTTTAACGAACTCTGTGAGGAGATACACATGCAGGACTGCAAACGGAAATGTGCAATCTGTGTTGATTTACACCTACTTCACACTCAAAGTGAACAGTCTGTGATTGATTTCTCACTGAAAAAACTTTCCAATCACAGTGACTCATTAAGACAAATTCGAACCTTTTCTACCGAGTTGACACTCAGTTGTGCAAGTGTCGCGATTTGATTGATGGATCTCATACGTATTCAACTTATGACATTTAGTGCATCGAACTCAGTCATCAAGGATTCAGTTGAATAACTAACAACGCATTACGAGAAAACATCTTGATAAAAAAATCAACAGCCAGACAAGGGAATTTATAATCTCTAGAACATCTTGACAAGGAGGACTTGTCAGACAAGCAATTTTACCGTCATATGCTAATCAATTCCCTTGACATGGACATAAATAAGGAATTAACATTTTCACAAATAAAATACAATTAAATGCCTGTACAAATCAAATGCCTGTATTGATAAGTGAACATCAGGACGGGAACTTTCACGAACAAAATACAATCGAATGCACGTTTGTATATATATTCATAAATAAATGAACAGCAAGACGTGAAATTTGACAACCAAAATATATTCGAATGTTTGTATCTATACAAGTAGACGAGCAGCAGGACGCGAAAGTAAGCATTCAAAATACACCGATTGCCTTGACAAGACCACAAGAGCTAAGCAAACCATTTTGCCTCCACCAAACGTTTGAGCGTCTTGAAGACACAAACAGCAAGACAGGCAATTTTTTCAAGTGCAGTTAGCTTCACCAGCACCCGGCAGTAGTATTGGCAAACTCAATAATGAAACTATACAGAAATAAGAGACAGTTGTGAGCAAGTTTGCTTGAAAGCCAATTTACGCAGCACTTTATTACGAGCTTTCATTTGCACAGCTACACAAGTTCTCCTCTGGAGTTGACACTGATAGGAATCAGCTTCAGTTTGGCCCGTCTCTAGCACCTCGATCGATGCTGCAAGGTCATAATATCGAGAATTTATCCGTATGCTTTTGTGTGGGCAAGAGAGAAGATGCCGCAGCGTGCCGCGATAACCGCAAGTCTGCGTCGCCAAAAGGAGGAGCAGAGTCTGTCTGGCGCGGCTCTGGCAGTTCTCTGCGGTCGTGAAGTGTCTTCACTTCGACGCCGTCACATGCAACTGCAGCAAGTCGCTTGCACATGGACTCTAAAGTTGGACGACATGAAGCGCACGTGCGTAAATAGGAACTAGTGGAGTACGAACGTGCCAAGTGAGGAAGGCTCAAGGATAAAAAAAATATTTTCAGATGATCGAGTAAACTGTTTGTAAATGATCCAGTAAAATGTTTGCAGATGATCGAGTAAAATGTTTGCAAATGATCGAGTAAAATGTTTGCAGATGATCGAGTAAAACGTTTGCAGATGATTGAGTAAAATGTTTGCAGATGATCCAGTAAAATGTTTGCAGATGATCGAGTAAAATGTTTGCAAATGATCCAGTAAAATGTTTGCAGATGATCGAGTAAAATGTTTGCAGATGATCGAGTAAAATGTTTGCAGATGATCGAGTAAAATGTTTGCAAATGATCGAGTAAAATGTTTGCAGATGATCGAGTAAAATGTTTGCAGATGATCCAGTAAAATGTTTGCAGATGATCCAGTAAAATGTTTGCAGATGATCGAGTAAAATGTTTGCAGATGATCGAGTAAAATGTTTGCAAATGATCGTGTAAAATGTTTGCAGATGATCGAGTAAAATGTTTGCAGATGAACGAGTAAAATGTTTGCAAATGATCGTGTAAAATGTGCAGATGATCGAGTAAAATGTTTGCAGATGATCGAGTAAAATGTTTGCAAATGATCGTGTAAAATGATTGCAGATGATCGTGTAAAATGTGCAGATGATCGAGTAAAATGTTTGCAGATGATCGAGTAAAATGTTTGCAAATGATCGAGTAAAATGTTTGCAGATGATCGTGTAAAATGTGCAGATGATCGAGTAAAATGTTTGCAAATGATCGTGTAAAATGTGCAGATGATCGAGTAAAATGTTTGCAGATGATCGAGTAAAATGTTTGCAAATGATCGAGTAAAATGTTTGCAGATGATCGTGTAAAATGTGCAGATGATCGAGTAAAATGTTTGCAGATGATCGAGTAAAATGTTTGCAAATGATCGAGTAAAATGTTTGCAAATGATCGAGTAAAATGTTTGCAGATGATCGAGTAAAATGCTTGCAGATGAACGAGTAAAATGTTTGCAGATGATCGAGTAAAATGTTTGCAGATGAACGAGTAAAATGTTTGCAAATGATCGTGTAAAATGTTTGCAGATGATCGAGTAAAATGTTTGCAGATGATCGAGTAAAATGTTTGCAGATGATCGAGTAAAATGTTTGCAAATGATCGAGTAAAATGTTTGCAAATGATCGAGTAAAATGTTTGCAAATGATCCAGTAAAATGTTTGCAGATGATCGAGTAAAATGTTTGCAGATGATCGAGTAAAATGTTTGCAAATTATCGAGTAAAATGTTTGCAAGTGATCGAGTAAAATGTTTGCAGATGATCGAGTAAAATGTTTGTAAATGATCGAGTAAAATGATTGCAAATGATCGAGTAAAATGTTTGCTATTATCGAGTAAAATGTTTGCAGATGATCGAGTAAAATGTTTGCAGATGATCGAGTAAAATGTTTGCAGATGAACGAGTAAAATGTTTGCAAGTGATCGAGTAAAATGTTTGCAGATGAACGAGTAAAATGTTTGCAGATGAACGAGTAAAATGTTTGCAGATGATCCAGTAAAATGTTTGCAGATGATCGAGTAAAATGTTTGCAGATGATCGAGTAAAATGTTTGCAAGTGATCGAGTAAAATGTTTGCAAATGATCGAGTAAAATGTTTGCAGATGATCCAGTAAAATGTTTGCAGATGATCGAGTAAAATGTTTGCAGATGATCGAGTAAAATGTTTGCAAATGATCGTGTAAAATGTTTGCAGATGATCGAGTAAAATGTTTGCAGATGAACGAGTAAAATGTTTGCAAATGATCGTGTAAAATGTGCAGATGATCGAGTAAAATGTTTGCAGATGATCGAGTAAAATGTTTGCAAATGATCGTGTAAAATGATTGCAGATGATCGTGTAAAATGTGCAGATGATCGAGTAAAATGTTTGCAGATGATCGAGTAAAATGTTTGCAAATGATCGAGTAAAATGTTTGCAGATGATCGTGTAAAATGTGCAGATGATCGAGTAAAATGTTTGCAAATGATCGTGTAAAATGTGCAGATGATCGAGTAAAATGTTTGCAGATGATCGAGTAAAATGTTTGCAAATGATCGAGTAAAATGTTTGCAGATGATCGTGTAAAATGTGCAGATGATCGAGTAAAATGTTTGCAGATGATCGAGTAAAATGTTTGCAAATGATCGAGTAAAATGTTTGCAGATGATCGAGTAAAATGCTTGCAGATGAACGAGTAAAATGTTTGCAGATGATCGAGTAAAATGTTTGCAGATGAAAGAGTAAAATGTTTGCAAATGATCGTGTAAAATGTTTGCAGATGATCGAGTAAAATGTTTGCAGATGATCGAGTAAAATGTTTGCAGATGATCGAGTAAAATGTTTGCAAATGATCGAGTAAAATGTTTGCAAATGATCGAGTAAAATGTTTGCAAATGATCCAGTAAAATGTTTGCAGATGATCGAGTAAAATGTTTGCAGATGATCGAGTAAAATGTTTGCAAATGATCGAGTAAAATATTTTCAGATGATCGAGTAAAATGCTTGAAAGTTAGTCACAAAATTTATCGTTGTAATAAAGAATAAGTTGTATGTGAACAATAATTGTTTGTAATAGTGGTAGAAGCATGGGTTTGCTGGTGCTTCAGAAGCTGTGACTACATCGCACAGAAGCTCTCACATCAAGTAAGTAAATAAATTAAGCTAGGTATTAACTCTAGCATAATAAACACAAACGCTCATGAACACCAGTAAAAGAAACAAATAAGTGCACCAAAGTTGTAAGACGATCAAAAAATACTTGGATTTAAATTAACTCAGCAAAACCGAAGCACTAACTCATAAATGACTCGAAAGGGACAAAATTAATTTGATATAATATTCACCTTTTTGCAATATGCATATCACCAGACTACCATGCAACAGAATACGAAAAAAGTTTCACTTTCTACCAAGCATGATACCATTACACTAACAAAACACCAAAATACTTACACTTGGGACAAACTATGACTCCATAAAACAATTCAAGTACCAATATACTTTTTACCTGGTATCAAACCTGAGACCATTACACCAGCATACGGGCAAAATTTAAGTCACTTCGGACCAAACATGACTCCATCACAACAACACAACACGAAAATGTTTTTCACATCATACCAAACATGACTCCATCACAACAACACAACACGAAAATGTTTTTCACATCATACCAAACATGACTCCATCACAACAACACAACACAAAAATATTTTTCATTTCATACCAAACTTGACAAACACCACAACACCAACATATCGCAATGATCATCCCCAGGTGTATCCGTGCGAGGTGTCTAATTCTATCGCAGCAGATGTCCACAGTTGAGAGCAAAAATTACGAGTATTTTTGACAAAACGATCAGACATTCGCAGGCGTAAGAGCATGAACAGGTACGCGCAGGGAGAAAATCGACTAATTACGGTAAAGCTCACCAAGACAAAGTGCCAAAATTTATGCCTGACAACTGATGTTATAGCTTTGACAATCCTTTTTTGGTAATCATGTGAGCGTTTGTAATGAAAGTACACTACGCACAGCTTAACTAAAGGCCGAGACCTTAACTCTTCCATCCACAGTTCATCCTATTTTGAATGCGCTAATTTTTTCCAAGGAACAATCTGTATTTTTGCATGAAAAATGGCTCCTTACTCTAATTTCTACTTGTACTTTATTCAGTCATATAACACACAAATTTTAAATCCATCACTGACTCTACAGGAACATTTTAGAATACGCACATCGTTTCTTCTCTATATGATCCCTTTACCCTCAACAAAGGGTAAAGAGGTCTCATAACTTATGGCCAATCGCAAGTGGCCAGCAATAAATCGCTATCAACTGTAACGTGCAAGCAATTTTATTCATGAGCATAGATTGATTACAATCCTGAGTAATATCTAATCAATAGAAGCTCGCAAGTAGTAACAATTATAAGTTTGAATAAAAATAAAATGTCTGGTAATTGCAACTTGTCAATAAAAACTTGCAAGCGATGGTGGTGGGCGCAAGCAGATCGAGGATGGCCGCTCGTTTGAGAGTCAGAAATGACTGCAACAAGCGTTCCCTTCATGAGCTGTGCCGTCCTCCTGGTGCCCTTGCCCCGAGTGTCCCCCTCACTCTAGACTTGGCTCACCAGGTAGAGATGACACTCAGTCCTCCCGTTACGACCTGGACTGACTCAACATTGGGTGGTTAACCTTACAACGAAGGGAAACTTGTACCCCTTTTCCACGGCTACTTCGGGAAAAAATTATGTTTGAAACATAAATACGAAATTATTAAAAGCCAAATGGAAGGACATATGAGATGCCCCATTTCTAATCATGCAATTCGCGACGCTCGACGCATGCGCCAGGGCTTGACCTCACTTTTTACGTTGAAAAAGAAGCAAAATTTAGTTTAGGGCACTCGAGATGCTCGAAATTAAGCCTGAGTAGTTATTGTTCGGTGTATTTTTTCAATTTGTAGTTAAAGGCCTTGAAATTTTGAAAATTATTCAAGTCTCTATGGTTTTTTGTGGAGTTTTTCTTTAAACAAAACAGCAATTAATGTGGTAGAATTAAAGTGAGCAAATTTTAACTGTATTTTCAACAGAAGCTGTGCAGATGTTTATTATGGATGCAGAATTTTCAGATTGATAATCTCATTGACAACATTTTTTGCGAAGAATACGAAAAAGAATCTAAATTTTTATGCCAGAATGGAGATCGTACCTTAGTAGATAAATTTTCGCTTTCAACTTCCTAGAAACAAACACGGTCATATTTTAGCCTTTGTTTGCCCTATTTCAACTACGATTCACTTTTCCAGAATTTTCGAACAATTTAATTTCCCAAAAAAAAACAGATTTGAACGAATTCATCACGAAAATCGAGGATTTTACAATCAATTTCAAGAACAGTCTTTGATATAGCACACACCCCTTCAAACCACCTGGCTAACGCCATGACAATTGAAAGAACATCTAAGGGGACCGAACATTTGCTAAGAATGTCACACAAGCTACTCCCCCACCTCGAGTTGAAAAAACCTTAATTTAACGACCGTTTCTGTAGAATGGTCACAAATGCTTCATGCTACATCATACATGAGCGCAACAAGAATTTCAGTCATCTTTATGACTCGGTCTCATGTCTTTAGAGCCCGCCAGAGCGTGTGTCAAGAGTAGCCCGTACGTTCTACCCAATTTCACTAACGATGTTCACATCCCTCATGAATCGCTCGTATGGCGTCAGCATTGCAGCGTAGCGCTGCCTCACTGCTCTGCCATACCCTCTACTTGGCTCGCCGCTGCCGTTCACAGCAGTCACGCATGGTTAGCATAATCACACGTGGTTGATATTTAGTACTGCCATGTATGTTTAGAGCAGTCACGCATGTTTGTGAAGTTACGCATGTTTGGTGGAGTTACGCATGTTAAGTGCAGTGACGCATGTTTAGACCAGTACAATACAGCGATGTAAGTTTAGTGCAATCACGCATGTTTAGAGCAGTCACACATGTTTAGCGCAGTAACGCATGTTTGGTGCAATCATGCTTGTTTAGTATGGTCACACAAGGCTTTCTGTATAACATGGCCACACATGTTTAGTGAAGTCCCGTATATTTAGAACAGTCACGCATGTTCACTACAGTCTCTCATGTGTGCTAGATCTGTACTACGGTGACTTTTAGCTCCCGGAGTATTTTTGTTATTCGTTTCCTGTGCAGCAAGAAGGCTGTAGGACTTTTAAAATTCAAGATTTGCATTGCGATGGACCTATAGCTTTGGATGCTCTAAAGCGCAAAGCTTCAGGTGCGCTCAGTAAGTGAACAAGTGCCATGAACTTCGTTTTGGCTGTATATTCGTTGGCAAAAGATATTCAAGAACAGATTATGTTTAAAGCAGAAAAATGCTGATAATCTCAATAATTAAAAGTACTTCATGATGAATCAGACTGGGATAATTATAGATTAATTCAGTTCGAAAGAACTTTTCCCTCCAATGGAAAAAATAATTTCTCACTCAGTTTTTCAACTTGGTTCATTACCTGTTAACGTCAGTTGAGGAAGGAGTATTTTAAGTCAGCGTTCATATAGCGTTCGATAACGTATTTCCTAAGTTTCTTCAGGTAATACATTTTTTTCTTTAAATGATTCCATACGGATTTTGATTATTTAGTACTGATATGTGCAATACGTTCTTTTTAAAAGGTTTAATACAGCCTGTGATGCTGAGTTCTTAGAACGAAAACCATATTGTTTATCATAGAGAAGTGATTTTTTTCAAAATAGGAATCCAGTTTTCAAATATCATTTTCTCGACTATTTTGATCATATTTTGATCATACTTCGCAGAACAGAGACAAGTCATTTTAAACGCAAGTTTATCATCATTAACGCAAGTTTATCATCATTTTAAAAAATAGGGGCTGCTCTGGCAATTTTAATTGAGTTCTGGAAAATACCAAGGAAAGCAACTGGTTAATGAAATTGTATATGAACGGTGTTATTATATCGGCTATAGTTTTTCATACTTTACCCAGGAACGTTTTTAATCCATTTGATTTATTTTTCAAGTTGTATATGTTCGCAATAACATCGGAAGGATTATTAGGCGTAAAGAAAAAAAAAAGAATTGCGTTCACGGACATGCTCCATGTATTCAAAGTGGTCAGTAGGTTCACTAGAAATTCCACCAGTAATACTTTTTCCTATATATAAGGAATTTTTTCCACCAGTAATATCTTTTCCTATATTATATTCAAGGTGTTAAACTCAGTAGCGATTTCTTTTTTTTCTCGTGGTGTTTTACATTACCTTGAACAATGGGTTCAGTTATTTTCGTAGCACTATTATTCGGTTTATGTAAAGAATTAAGCAGACGCCAGGTCTTTGACATCAGTTTGTCATGAGTGAATTTAAGCGTAAAGTAGCATTTTTTCGATATTATTTAATTTGCCAAATAATCCTGAATGTGTTATTCATTTCTTTAGATATTTTCTCTTCGTAAAGTAGAGCTAGGTTCGCTCAACTTTTTTATATTAATAACGATGTCTTCAGTTATCCAGGGCTTGTGTCTATTTTTCTGAGTTTGAACGAGTTATAATCAGACAACATTGATCAAATACAGTCGGTATAATTTCAATTAGGTTTAGTATTGCTTCATCAATGTCTGATGTATTATTATCCTGTTGATAGATGTTTAATGTTGGCATTAAGTTTTCTAGAACACTGCGCATTGTTCCCGAATTTAATTCATTCACGCTACAATATGAGTAAGTTTCAGCTTGTGGCTTAGTACAAATAATAAATATATTTTCTGAATAAGTAATACCGGGAAATGATCAGAAAAGTCTGAAGAGATTTTTCCTGTCAGAAAATCAGTGGGATCTACCACGAAGAAATAATCAAGAAGCATGGTAGATTCTGATGAGACACGTGTAGGCTTCGTGATGATTGGAAGGAAAGATTGGAATAACACCGGTCTCGCAAGAACTCTGGATGGTAATATCAACGTCTACTCTCCTCGGATACCTGGACAAGAAACTCCTAGACCGTACACCATCAACACACCTGAATCACTTGACCAGTACTTACTACAACGTGTCGGCAAGTCCTCAGAAGAAATTATTCGTAATTAGAGACTTATGTACTGAATTTAATAGCATTTTGATCTCTGTCCACATGATTTCTTTTGTTTTCTGATAGAATCGCCTTTGGCTCTTCAAAGCAACCACGCAGAATTTGCAACTTTGCTTTACTGCTCACTAAATTGTTTTTTATCTACTTTTTCTCATTATTCATAGAAGGCTCATGCCGGATTTTCTACTCTGATTTAAATATTATGTTACCACCTGTCTCAAAATCTGAAAATAATCTAGATACTCAAGATCTTTATATTAATTAAATAACTTCGCTGTCACTTCGATTCTAATCCACTTCGTTCTTTGCTATATCGTATGTGTTATATGCAGATACCACTGGTATGACAGCCTTGTAACTACACTATTCGCAATTTATGATCTCTAATGCTCCCACTCATGGACTGAGTTAGCCATCTCCTTATGAAATCATTCTAGATTTTAAATAATTTTAGACTAATAATCTCTGTGTGTTTTAGTTTCTCTCTATTTCTTAAATTTTACTATAAGTAGGAATGTCTTTACTTTTAACTTGACCTTGTTGTCTGTATCATCTTCTTTATTTTTTACGTCACATTTTACTTACTGTTTCTTAATATTTATGACTGACCATGTTGATATTTTCGATGATATTGATCCAGATCTCAATCATTTGAATAGACTGCATCCAAACCTAAATGAAACTGGGAATTGTAAATACCTAAATTTTAAAGAATTCAATGAATCGATGAGAAAAACCTGTAACGATCTCTCAGTATTATGTTGGAACTGTAGGTCCATTTATCCGAAAATAGATGAAATATCTTGTACTATCACTGAGCTAAACAGTAATTTTGATGTTCTCAGTTTCACCGAAAGTTGGCTAGATGACTCAACTAAAGACCTAATTCAAATTCAGAACTATAATAGCCATCATTCACTCCGTAGCAACAAACGTGGTGGTGGCATCAGTACTTACATATCTAAACACATATCATCGAAAAACATTATAAGTGCGACTATGAATCGTGAACATATTGAGACTCTATTTATAGAACTAACGAAAAATGGTAAACGGATTGTACTTGGGACTGTATATAGGCCCCCAACAGCTTGCAACATTTCTTTCCTGAACGAGCTTCAAAGCATAATATCTCAGTTTAACAAATCTCTATACAATGACATAATTATTTGCGGGGATTTCAACTACGATCTTCTTCAATATGAAAGCTGTGAACAAATCTCAAACTTCATAAATGTTTTTCAGTCTAACTCCTTCCTTCCAATCATCACGAAACCTACGCGTATTACATCCGAATCTGCCACGTTGCTCGATAATATTTTTATGTTAGATCCGACTGATTTTCTTACAGGAATAATAATTTCTGACTTATCTGACCATTTTCCGGTGTTTCTCATCAAGAAGAATGTCTATAGTCCCTGCAACAGCCCACATGCTGAGACTTTTTCATATCGTTGTATAAACGAATATAACTTGGGGACAATGCGAACTGTTCTAGAAGAATTAATGCCATCATTGGACATCTATGAACTAGACAATAATGCGATTAACATTGACCAAGCAATACTAAAACTAACTGAAACTATAACGACCGCATATAACCAATGTTGTCCAATAATCACCCGCACAATTACGCCGAAAAATAGACAAAAACCTTGGATTACTGAAGATATCGTGATCAATATAAAGAAACGTCAAGCATACTTAGCCTTACTATACGAAGGACGAATCTCTAGATTAACGTATAACAGATTCAGGAATCATGTGACAAATCAAATACGAACATCGAAACAAAACTACTTTACGCGCAAATTCACTGACTACAAAACTGATATTAAAAAAACTTGGCGCCTGCTTAATTCATGCTATAGACCGAATAATAACGCTAAAAAAACGATTGAATCCATCGTTCACGAAAATGTAAAATATCATGATAAACAAGATATTGCAACAGTGTTCAACAACTTTTTTATAAATATAGGAAAAAATATAGCCGATAGTGTCGTTAGTGAACCTACAGACCACTTGCAATACATGGACCATGTCCGTGAACACAACTCTTTTTTTTTCCCGCCAACTAACCCCTCCGATGTAATTAAATGCATAAACAACTTGAAAAATAAATCAAATGGATTAAATAAATTTTCAGCTAAAGTTCTTAAGGCTATTGCTGATATAATAGCACCGTGCATATCTGATATTATCAACCATTCGCTTTCTCAAGGTATCTTCCCCAACTCTCTCAAAACTGCCAGAGTCACCCCTATTTTTAAAAATGGTGATAAAAACTGCGTTAATAATTATAGACCTATCTCTGTTTTACCAATTATGAGCAAAATATTTGAAAAAATTGTGTATAAAAAAGTGTATTCGTATTTTGAACAAAAATCTTTTCTCTATGACGGACAATTCGGTTTTCGTTCTAAGAAATCAACGACACAAGCTGTATTAAATCATTTACAGTACCTTTACTCTAATATAGATGAAGGAAAGCTTGTTTTCTCCGTTTTTCTTGACTTTCGAAAAGCATTCGACTGTGTGGACCATAAGATATTACTCTCGAAACTACACTGTTATGGCATTCGAGGAATTGCCCATGATTGGTTCAAATCATACCTAACAAATCGGAAGCAATACGTTGTCGTTGACGACGCAAAATCGGACCCACAGACAATTAGCCATGGAGTTCCACAAGGGTCTGTCCTAGGGCCTCTCCTATTTCTGATATTTATAAATGATATTATCAAATCAACAACATTTTTCAAATTCATACTTTTTGCCGATGACAGCACGCTTTCTACGGTCCTTCCGAGCCAAAATCCCGCTATGATTGCGGAGAGCATAAATAATGAACTCCATAAGGTTTCATTATGGCTTAAAGCTAATAAAATAAGCCTCAACATCGAAAAAACAAAGTATATTACATTCTCATACAAGAAAAGCATATCTCTCCCACACATAAAAATTGGCGAAGGTGAAATCGAAGAAACCAACTCATGCAAGTTTCTGGGCATCACAATAGATAAACATCTGACCTTTAAAGAGCACATCGCTAATATTAGTTCTAAATTATCGAAATCCATCGGAATCCTGAATAAAGTTAAAAATTACCTACCTGAAACAGCTTTACGAATGCTCTACCGAACGCTCATTTCACCATACTTGCAGTACGGAATAGAAGCATGGCACGGAACTGATAAAAATAAAACCAATATAATTTTTACTCTGCAAAAAAGAGCAATCAGAGCGGTAAAGAATCTAGAATATAATGCTCACACAAATGATTCATTTAAAAATTTACAAATACTTAAACTTCCAGATCTCTATAAAATCTCCATTTGTAATTTCATTTACAAAACATTAAGAAATGATGGCGACAATAGCCTGAAACTATTATTAAGTGCGCAAACTGGTCATCACGACCATTTAACCCGAAATAGAAGTAAATTCATGCTTCCTTATTATTCAAAGGCCCGGTCGCAACACAGTATCCTCTTCGTTGGAACTAAAACTTGGAACTCAATACCTGCGGAGATCCGTGATAGTAATTCTTACAAGTTATTCAAAAGAAATCTCGAGACTCACTTCCTATCGGAATATTAGTCATGTAAGATCACCAAGTCAAATCTTGTCTCCAATATGACTGTATCCAATAATGAAATTTGCCATGGGTAATATGTAATTCGCCTTCAGTCTGGTGTTAAATCTTTTATCGAATGTACTGTTAAATATAGTCCACATAACCTATATTGTAAAATGAAATATCTGATATCGATTGAATTATCTCACTGATCAGTCTAATGTGAAACTAGGTTAAGTGATTTAGGTTAAACATTAATGTACACCTTAGAATAATGTTGATGGTAGGATGCCCCAGAAGTCGCTGAACTTATTCGGGCCCACAGGTAGCATATTCAAACTTGTCCATTGTACTAGACTTAAGAAACATTCTACCTCTGTATCTCCTGTGGTAAATAAATTGTTTAAATTGTTTAAATTGTTTTTTGGTTCTCTTCTTTTATGATTGATGTAAATTTGTCACTTTACTAGTTTCTTTCACGTGTTTTTTTTGTTCTCTTCTTTCATGATTGATGTAAATTTGTCACTTTACTAGTTTTTTCTACTTGTTTTCAGGTTGATAATGACCCTGGAGGTCGAAACGCTCAGAAATTTTTTTATTTATTTTTTTAATTTTTTCATTTCCTTTTTTTATCCATTGACTTTTCTAAATAAATAATGAGATTTAAAGATTTGGACTGAAAAACATTCATGAAATTTGAGATTTGTTCGCAGCTTTCATGTTTTAGAAGATCGTAGACCGTAGTTCAGTACTGATAAAGTAACTAGAAGTGCAGATAAAAGAACTAAAAGTTTATTTGAATGAAATAAAACGAAAAGAAGAAGCTTCAATGGAAGAATTTTGCAAATATGATACCAATGGAAAACGGCTGTTCAGACTGCCTCCTGAGGGTCTCATCTGCTTTTGGGAGGGCAGGTCTGCCTGTTGTTACTGAGGAGAAAAGGAGTATACGAAGTGAGACTAGCGTAGGAAATCGGGGTGTTTGCATTGAACACACAGCATTTACGACCCATAAACTTGTTTAGTATTTGGTACGACCGCAGAGGCAGGGGCTCTCACCTAACAAACTTGGTGTAAGTCTAGGACATCAAACAGCAGCCTCAAAGTTACGGCAATGTGCGCACCATTATCCGTTTGCAGATGCATGGTGCGATATAGGGCAGTTGATGGTCCTGGACACGCTTCGAAGTAACTTAAGTAAGGCATCCTCATGGAGCGATCGTTTTATAGTTCGCTGCTAAATCTCCAATGACTCCCCGGTTTACCACCGAGGATATCATAAAAATCAAATAAAACTGAACTTTTATTGCGGTTCCCCCGTTGAAAAAAAATTGTATTCAGGTTTTTGGTAACCGCGTTCCGTTGAATATCCAGTGATATGTGATATCAAAGCTAAAATAAATATGAAAAGTAAGTTCAAATCGCTTTTACGTGCACATTATCTTCTAAATAAGGCGTTGCCGCCTATTAAGTGTGCACATCGTCCGCATAAAATGAGTTTAACTTTTGAAAGAATGATAAGATAACTTGAAAATGTTATTCTCACACCTGGAGCGAGTGAGTTAGAAACTTAAGACTTTGTCAGCGCTATCGAGGTTCCACTGAGTCGCCGAAACCGAGTTTGTTTTCTCACGTCACTCTCTTGACACAAGCTCTGACTTGAGAAGCGCACAGAGACGATGCAATAAAGAACAGACACCCGCCCTTTCGTTTATTGACTGTCGGTTTTCAGTCTCGCAACAAATTATTGAGATGGCTTGGTGTCTCGAGCGACACCCCTGGCCTTTTACGTCTCGACGAGCGAGAGATCGATGGTCCATCGTGAGCTTGAAATGTATCTTTTGGTAATCTTCATGGACACCTGGTGATCACCGACGATATGAGACGGCCGCTCTACTGTGTTATCTTGCCATTCATAGCGAAATGTTTACTTGATCTTGTCTTACAACTAAGTCATCAAGGAATGACAGGCACGGGCTTGCGTGCCACATGAAGAGTAGAGTTGCGCGGAGAAAGTTAAGGTTTCGCAGAATCCTTGCCGCAAACATGCATTAGGGGCCCTTCTGAGATGTCCAATTGCTGCGGCCTGCATGGTGTTTACCTGAGGCGTGAATCTTTTGTTGCTTGTGCGCGTGAGGGGACAGGTTCGTTTTTCCCACAGGCTTTCCAGTTGTTTTGTATGTATACAAGTCTACAAAATCATGCAGATTAGAAATAATGAACTTTAGGATTATTGAATACACTGATGAAACGCTTCTGCTTCGTCTTCGGGGGTGATATGCCGTATATTTTATTATTAAAAGTAATAATAACAAATCATGCGAACCTACATCTGCTCTATGCCTGGTAGGAGACCCATGCCCTTATTACACCAGAAGAAATAAAGCTGTGATCTTGAGGGACCAGTTTTCAGTCGATTTTACCAAAATCTTTCAGCGGCATTTGGTCTCGTCGGTCCACCCTCTGTGTCAATACGGTCGCAGGTTGTCCCGCAGTACCAAAAAGAGTTTTCTTGTCGCGCTGCTCTTCTTTGATGTTTACTGTATTTAGAGGGAGAAGCGTTAGTCCTCTTTTCAAAAACCACATTTTCGTACAATAACTAACTCTGTTATTGATGTCCAGGGTAATTTTCCATACTTATTACACGCAAAAAACAAGTACTACTAGGCTATACTAGTTCGGCTGCTGTGATTTGTTCTCAAAAGCAAGGTCTCGAGTCAGGCATGGCAACAGTAACGAAACTAAGGTCGGTCATAAAGTTTGAACTTCGGGAATTACTCTTTTTGAAAGAAAAACAATAGACGCGATGATAATAACGCTACTCTACTGCGGCACCGAGAAGTCAAGAACCTGTGAAGCAAAATGTACTTTCCGTTTTCGTATTACCTAATGGCAACGTAGTGACAAAAACAAAGTACCCTAAAAATGCTCGACTTACTATGTCAACACTGAGTAGCCGGGAGACTAACTTATATGTCTTGTTTGTGTTTGCAGTGCAAACCTGAGCTGATGATAGGCCTCGTTGAATATCGGTTCAAATTAAACACTTCTGACTGCGGGTATAAATAACTGACGCTTATTTGTATCTGCTCACCCATACAAACACATTCATCTGAAGCCGTGGCTTCTGGAGTGGATGAACAGCACGGGTACATCTGAAGCCGTGGCTTCTGGAGTGTATGTACAGAACGGGTGCATCTGAAGCCGTGGCATCTGGAGTGGATGAACAGCACGAGTACATCTGAAGCCCTAGCTACTGGAGTGGATGTATAGCATGGGTGTATGTACATCTGAAATTGTAGCCTCTGGAGTACCTGTAGCAAGATGATACATCTGCAGCCGTAGCTTCTGGACTGGGTGTAGCATGGGCTTTTATCTGCAGCCGTAACCATTGGACGAAAGTAGCATGGACGAAATATTACCCCTTTAGCTTTTCATAGACAAGAAAATACACACGTACATAAAACGGCCTTCCGTGCTTCGAAACCTTCACAGCACATAAAGAAGATGATCGAGTTCCGACTGGACAACGACGAGAGCGTTCGCGCGAACACATCAATATTGTGGGTGGGTTCAGTGTGAGGAATTTTGTTGTAATATTTTCGATACAATGAATTAATGAAATTCCTCTACACTATGTACATATACGCAAGTAATCATAATTTCTTAATACTTCGTGGGCAGAATGCAACACGTTATGCTTCTTCATTGGGAAAAAGGATCGACTTGAGAGTTGATTACTCCAGTTTGAATTTGTATTCGTCGTCGCAGTAAGGATGTAAATTCTCCCTCAGTGTAAATGAATGGAATAAATTAGCCGTACATAAGCTCTAGAAACGCTCAGTTGCAGAAATTTCGTTTATTTTTGTACTGCTGCAAATGAATTTTTAGCCCGTTCAAAATACACGAAATTGTGATTGTACTCCTCTCTTGAGCTTTACAATATTATTATTACCGTTATTATTATTACCATTAAAATTATTATTTATTATTATATACGACGTTTCACCACCGAAGATGAGCTTTCCAATAAGTTGTAGACACGTAACATTCTGCCCATACGCGCAACACCCTCACGCACAGACACGGCAAGTCAACAGCACACGCGCAATTTTGGCATTCGTTGTATGGGGATGTCTGATGTCCATCGTGTCCACACCACACTCACTTTCAAGAAAAATACGTGTATTTCGAGCTTGTTTACGCATTGACCTCAATGTTTAGGGAGCGCTGAGATCATTTCCTTAAGTCGGCCTTTTGCGAGCGCCGCTCCTTTATTTTTGGAGTCACCGGAAAATATTTTGGTGAGCGCAATGTAAACAAGATTGTGTTGAGGAGCTAATGAACTCCGCTGGCACGTGATGAATGTTCACCAATTTGCCTTCTCCCGACCTTGCGCCAGTCGTACGATGATACGGAAGTTATAACCTAAGCTGAGGAGGGTGCGATACTGTCACATGTAACTGCTACTAACTGAGTAGTTTTTCTTGAGGCTCTTCAATGAGATGCAAGTAAATAGGATAAACCCGTCGTGAAAGTACTCTTTCAACACAAGGTTTCTCATGAAATCATGTTGAATGATTGAGTGCCATCATATATGTCATATATACGAGTATATGCAAAACCGGTTCAGAAATCGACTTTTTAAGTTCGTCTGTGCATGTGTAATGGCTAAAACATGACAAAGATGAAAGAATGGTTCCGAATATAGATGAGAATACAATGCAAAGATTCCTTATCTCTCTATACGTTTTCCGAATACAAGTCATTGATTTATTTTCTCGGTAACTTCAATGAAAAAAATTATGTACACCGTCTGACTTGGAACGTGATATTCTCCCTGCTGAATGCAAGGAAAATTGCGAGGCAACTTTAACTTTTGTCTCGTACATTCCCTCTTGTGATGCGCCTTTGTGTGTCTCGTTCTCCGTAATGAATTGACGTAAGATGTGCACCGTACAAACAACATCGATGCAAAACACCTAACATATTTTTTCGAAAAAAAACAGGTCAAGTAACAATCACTTACAACTCAAGAAACTGGTTCAGGAGCCCAATTGAGGATAGATTCTTCTCAATTATCTTTTATTTTAATATAATTCTAGGTAAAATTTTTCTCCACTGCCGATCAGGTTTGGAATTGGAGCATTTATAGTAACTTCATGTAACTTGAAAATCTTGGACCATTCCCTAGCCGTAAGTCGGAGCAGTATTCTCCTCCAAAATATAGCAGAGAGTTTGTTCACGTTACGTTTTGGGATATAATATCAACAGAGAAATAGAGTATATCAACTTGATCGTAAGATCTTGGAATATTTCTTGTTGCTTTGGATCATAAAAGAGAACAAGTGTGAATCAGATTGCCAGAAGCATCATCAAACGGGTAGAAAAAATGTTACAATATTGTGAGTAACTCTTAAAAGCAGTTGACCTCTCACCCAGCCTTACTTTTTGGCCAGAGTATCTATGATTTTTACATGTCAGTGCAGTAGAAACATTCGTAGGCGGCTAAAATCAGATGCCCCGACGACAAAGTTAAACAAAGTATCGAAGTACAGTACAAACATTAAGTGATGTTGCTGCTTCTACAATGTCCAAAATAGTTGAAAACGCAATAACGTAAAAAATTGTCCGTGTTAAAGTACAACAAATCGTTTCTTGCAAAAAATTCGAACGCTGAATTTACAATAACAAAAGCTCCATTCCATGACACTTAGTTGCATTGTGTTTAAATATCAGGCGGTGTTGGCAGATAATGGTGGAAAATTGCAGGCAGCATACTGAAGACAAAATTTACCAACCGTATCGAGCTGAAATCCGCGTTAATTTTCTTATTTATTCCTGCGTCTAACGTCAGCCGAAAGGCTCGCTATGCAACTGCCACAAGTGTGTAGCGTACGGCGCAATTATAGGAGCCTCTGTCGCCACAAAGCGCAAACACAAAAGCGATTTTTGCTCTCTAATAAATTTAGTTGTACATTGCAATGCCCAGAAGAAGACCATATACAAAATCTCGGCCTTGTAATGAGGCTAATTGAACTGACGCTCACGGTCACAATTCGACACCGCAGGCTTTGGATCCGTGATGATATCGACGCAAGTTGTGGCAATTCTGCGGCCGCGGCGCTTTTTACTCTTATAAGTTAAAGAAGGCCGGTATCAAGCACGTCTCGGACCTGTACCTTAGAACCTCATAACTTAAGATAAGAGGCTCGGGCTTTTTTTTCCCGAGGCATCCTACGCAGTTTGGACGACTTAAGTGAATTTGGCTGCGGTTGAAACCATAAGGTTTGAAGAAGCCTCGGCGCGCTGCGTGGGCTGAAGAAAAAAGTTGCTTCTTTGCGTGGTTCCCTGGGGCGGTTGCCGAACTTATAATAATTATTTGCCCTTTCATTTACACAATTTATTGGCCAGGCAAAGATGTGATTTATTTACACTTAATTTTTGTGGGCATGTAGGTTCGACTTTAAGATAAGATTGGAAGCAGCTTGCGAAAGAGTTGTTTATTTCTTGAAGGTTTGAAAAATAATAATTTGGCTCGCATTTATTTTTATAAACATCGCCAAGATTTATTTGGGGCACGAGATTAATTTTTGTTCTTAGAATTTTTTTTCTCCTACACTATTCTACACACATATGATGCTTGCAAGTACTCATGGGTGTCTAAATGCTGATTTTAATCGGATGAAAATAATGAATTTCTAGTTCACTGATACTCAGTGGACGAATATACCAGTGTACAGTGCATCTAAGTGGCGTATATCAGTTTGCAGTGCCCACAATGGTGTATTTCAACACACAGCACACACAAATTGCTTGTAAGAGCATATATCAGTTTAGAGCAAGCACAAACAGCTAATGGGATCAATGCACAGTATACACACATGGTCAGTATATATAAGCGTACATAAATTTGCAGCACATACAAACGGCTTGTGGGAGTGTATACCAATTTACAGCTCACACAATCGACTAATGAGAACGTACATACGTACATCAATAAACAGTATGCAAAAACAGCTTGTATAAGTGTATACGAATGTACAGCACACTAAAACGACTCGTGATAATACGCATACATCAATACATAGTATACACAAATGGCTTGTGGGAGTGTATATCAATGTACAGTACACACCAATGGATTAAAGACGTGTATAGACACGCACAGTGCACACACGCACAACTCATTCCCACCTACATGCGCAAACACACTGGAATCAAGGCCTGCTCAAGCGTGGCTGAAATTCACTTTTTGCCGAAAATTTGCACGCTGGATTTAAAATAATGAAAGCTCCATTCCATGACTCTGCATAGGATTGTGTAGTGTTAAAAAGCAGGCAATGTTTGCAAATAATGGTGGAAATTTCGGGCAGCACCCTGAAGAATAAATTTACCGACCGTTTCATTTAATCACGGACATTTTTCCAAAGTTAACGTCTTGATCCAGGCTCAGTTTTTGTCGCGAGGCACCGGGCTGTCAGAGGTGGCTATCTGCTAAACGGCGAATAAAGCACAGAGCTTGACTATTAGCGGTAGTTTGAGATCAGTTATGATGTCAATACATCTCAATATCTCCGCAATTCTCTCTGAAGCTTCTCATTCTTTGACGTCTCCTGATAAGTAAAAAGTCTTTGCACAAGAGGACAAGAGGGTGGTGGTTTGTTAACGTCAGCACTTCAGGTTAAGGCGCTCGACGGTGTGTGTGTCGCAGGTTACGATGGGCGAAGGTGTGTGTGTGCCGAAAGTAAGTTACACTACTGGTAAACATAAGCGTAAGAAAATTGAAATTAATTTAATAAGAACACCAATAACAATTTTAAGTATACACAATAAGTGCTTTATAAAATTGAATTATAGTCATACAATATCAACAAGATGCACAATTTTATCTATTATATTTCATGTACAGTACAGCCCATAAAACATTTCAGAGACGAGCGCGACTGCCGCAGCACAGTCGTCACCTGACATAAGGAAGAGTCGCTGAAATGAAGTTTCCTCTGAAAATAAGTCTGCTTGTCCTTAAAGTGAATGGTGCAAACAGCTTATAGGGGTGTTTACTGATATCATTTTATGTGTCACATTCATTTAGTTCGCTGTGTTTTTTTGTGTTTAATGGTTTCTCTTACGAAATACAAGCAAAATATAAAAATTAAATGATATAGAGTTAGATTACTTCATCAGATGAATAGAAACTGTATAAAATGATAAGGATAACAATTTGGTGTTATATAAAATATAATTTTCTCTATTTTGTTGTTGTTTTTTTAGCCCACACCTGAGAAATACAATCACGACTGCACAGCACGTCATAACGCACTTCAAACACGTGAATTCAGATTTATTCCAGTGTTTTAAAACAGTTCGGATTAAATATAATGAGGCATTCATACATGTGAATGCAGATATAACCCAGTATTAGAAAACAGTTAGATTGAATATAAGGACCCCTTCTGTAAGTAAGGTCTGTACTATATACTTTGGAGCAGCATGAGCTGACGTCGTGATCAAGCTCAATTCCTAGTCGGAGATGAACTCTATCCACACTGTCCACGATTTTCAGCCGAACGATTATAGGGTTTCATTTTTCTTCACTTAGTTCGATACACCAACGCATCAGGTTAATTGCACACACACAGCGCGGAGTAAGTTCCCTGGAAGTGTTCTGCCCTCTCAATAACATAAGAATTGAATCTTTTTTAAAAATTTCAGAACAAAAAATAGGGTTGTATGAATTTTTAGCCAAAACCTTTTTTTCTGAACTACTTCAAAAAAATAGCTACAACGTTTAATTTATTTTCCCATCTGTATCTAGGAATTTATAAAAATTTTTAATTTATTTTCCCATACGTTGCTAGAAATTTACTTCTTTTAAATTATTTTCTCATCTGTATCTAGAAAACGTTGCTTCATTTCTCTGGCCCAGTCCAGAATGCAGGATGAAATCAGTCCGGCCGATATCTCCGCGCTGTACATGTCGGATAAAGCCTTTAATGCTCCTTAATTGGTCAAGAATCTCCATGTCTAAATAGAAGAGGAGCTTAAGAAGCAACTTTATCAGCGCACGAACCGAAACGTACAACCAAGGCACCGATCGAGATAAATCGCCCGATGATAAAACGAAAAACTGTTCCAAAATTTATTTCGCATTTTTTCGGTTCAGGTGATCAGGAATTCCGTCCGGAGTTTAGTTCTCTTATGCCGTGGAGGCAGAGGTGCAGGGAGCAGTCTGGAAACTTGAAATAATTTTATTCTACTAGAATTACTGTATGTCCGGGTTTGCTCGACGCTCTTTCCCGCTTTTGCGCACTTGTGAGGTGTTATCATCTTTCTCCACTGATTTTAATCAAAGTTTCCGCGTCCTCGGTAATTCCTGCACCCAATTGATCACATTATGTGAAACATTTATTGAGGTAAAGTAAAATTCACTGGCCGAGTGAATGAATTTGACTTCACTTGAACAGTTAGCAGATGAACGACAACATCAGCTTGCAACTTCACGTCATTTTCGAAAATCACGACTTCACAGGTTTTGGCACTGTCATCTTTATTGTGGTCTGAAGTGGCTTCATAGATTCTTTGTATTTATGTCGGAACTAAAGAAACAACAGAGGTTGGGTAAAGGGAACATAAAATAAAGTAAAGGTTGGAGTTGCCTACTCGAAGAAATGATGTTCTTCTAAATTCGACGTTAACTAAAAAATTTGAGCTTAGTAAATTAGATAGTTTCGGATGGTAGGAGATGTGATGTTCTTGTCGTTAATTATTTTTTAAAATTACTTATGTAAGTTCAAGGTATCTGATGAAGGAAATTAAATTTTTCTTTGACTTAAATAGAAATTTTTTATTGAGTTTTTTGAAAATTTCTGATAGCGTGAGTTGAAGCTCTTCGATAACAGGAGTTGAAGTTTTCATTTTCCTAGCATGAAATATGAAATGTTTCGATTACGTGAAGTGAATATATTTCTCGAGTAAAAACTAACAAATGATCAAGAAGTAGAATGAACAGACCAACCAAGTAAAATATTTTAATATCATTTTATTTCTACGAAAGTAGTAAGGCGCAATGTAAAGTACGTGTTCGAGAAAACAACCAGAAATTGATCTATGTTATTACCCTGATCACACTAATAAATAAACACTAATTGTTCGTTTGAAATACTTATTGGACTTTTAAACTGAAGAAGCACGAAGGCTTTAGGGAAAGAAATGATGAAAACTTCCGTGGCATGAAAGGTAACACTATGATCCAATGAATTAAGAAAAACAGCAGCGAATACATAAAAGAGCGCAAAATTCACTTCAATTTATCTAATAATTTCACATATTAAATTTGCAGCAGAGAAACATTTAACGAAAAACCATGACACTGAAATGGGAAAAGACGTTTTGTTCGCAACAAAATTCCTCCTCAAAATACGCCTCACGAATGAGATTTAAAATGTGCTCAGTTGTATAATAGAAATGCCAAAAAAAGGTAAACTTTCATCAATAATGGTACATATTTTTAATAATAATAGTTTGGTAACTGGTGCAGGGATATGAGGACAGGCCATCCCTAAAATGTGGTCACTTCGTATTTATCATACAATTCGTATTCTCCCATTTCATCATTAATTATTTGGTAAAAATCTTAATACATTCTGATAATTTTTTCGTTCTGAATATTGTCAAATTTGACATGCATAAATTAGCAAAGCTATATTGTTTATAATTAGCAGAACTAATCTATTTATAATTAGCAGAGCTAAAGTTAGCACTTAAGTTACTCGTAACGACCCAGAGGACGACATCGACTTTCACAACTTCAGCTTCACTGTTGAGATCTACGCTGGAGATATTCGGTGCTAATTGGACAGATGTCTTCGTTGCCTGAATGGTCCTAAGTCTTCATCAGCTCAAGATTCCTTGCCCACTTATGCTGAGCTAGTTAACGCAACAAAAACGTCGAGTTTTCCTTTAGCATCCGCTCTTAACTCTGACACCCATTTCGATGTGTTCAAAATAAGCTCCGAGAGTTTAAAAGATAAAAATGGGGATTATCAGCAGGCTCAGATCCTGTATCGTTTTTTGAGGTCATCTTTATTTGGATTTCATGCTCACCGTATAAGGCAGGAGCCATTCGAGGCATTTTGAAGTAATCCCAAGCATCTCCGAAGCCCTGAATACTGACGGGCCGCTTGATAAAGAATGACATCTGAGCACTGTAAAATTTGAAATTATGTCGAGCCTGGCCAATAAAAATTTATTTGTGGTTCTGTTATCTAGTCAAACTTTGCTTAATTCGACTATAATATGGTGGTATTGAATCAGAGAAAAAATCTCCACTGCAGAAAAATATAAGTTGCACGGAGTAGTAGAGTAGTAATAAAAGAATTAAGAACCGGGTTGCGCAAATAACTGTACACTAAAAATGGGCCCAGGCCACTCCCTTTCAATCAAAGCATAAGAGATAACAAAAACCATGAACTAAAATATTTCATTAGCATCTTATATGGTTACAGCGTGCGTTGAAGCATTTTCCTTGAACCGATGAGGAAGAATTTTGAGAGAGCATGTTCAGACGACAGACGGTCCTAGCTTGCATACCCTCGGCCTCTGAAGCTGAGCCAGAAGGTGGAACAAAAACATGTCGACTCGGCGGAGTCATGTAAAGCCCATTCATTTTTATCATTAAGTCAGAGCTATAAGCTCCTTACGCTGATAATTATGATCCTTCGATGTATCGAGTTAACGTAGTCACAATGACTAATTCTGCTTGCCGATAAACAGCCGAGCTTTTTAGCATTCGTTAATTTAAGCCCATAGTATGTTTTTATTCAATATTCGAAAGTTTAACATAAATGTATGTAACATATTACCAGGTGGCAAACAAACTCTATTGATGCGAAGTTGCTTCGCATTACAAGAGACAAATTCTACGAACATGAAATTGCATTACAAGAGACAAATTCTACGAACATGAAATTGCATTTTAGGGGTAAGTTCAAGGAATATGAAGTTGCAATGCATTTCAAGAGATACGTTGTGCGAAGATTAAATTGTACTGCGTATCAAGAGACGCAGTGTATGAAATACAGGACAAATTAAAATCAACCCGATATTCTTTAATGTTCTAAAGCTTTCCAGAGTTAACTCAATTAAAAAAAAAGGAAAACACGATTCCGTCCAATTAATGAGAGGAATTTCAGGTCTAAAAATTTTATGAATCAATGTAGTGCAGTAAACTCTAAACATTCTAATTTTTTTCAAAATTGTATATTGCATTTGCCATAAAGAGTAATTAGCTATCAGCCGGAAACTGAAAACCCCCACCATCCAGAAAACATTCATTAAATCGGAAGCAGTAATCGATTGCATCAGCGAATAGTGTAGAAAAGCAATGCTGAGTGTTCCAGAAGACTGAAGAAAATTATGATGAATTTTAAAAAAACTATCATACTTTTACAAAACTCCACATAATTGACCAAGAATTTATCCAAAGCTGGAAAATTTCACGCAATTTCAAAGGCAACACTAGACAGCTTCAAACATTTAGACAAATCAACACGATGTTGGATATTGCAGACCATTCTGGACAATGACTTCACAAAACAAATCCAGGCCATTAGAGGCAATCACACGCAATTTCAGTTAATTAAGGCACGCGCACGGCCCAGTGCGTGCGTTGGGACACAACGCATTGTCTGGCAGGGGAGCACAAATTATTTCCATCAATAAGAGCTGGTCAGGCCTGTTCTGGCGGTCGTGTGTGGGCGGTGGACAGCCCAGACAGGATGGATTGTCGAATTAACGACGATCTCATCCGTTCAAATCAAAAGCACTCAAATTAGCGGTGTGTGTCGATAGACAAACATTATAAGGGTGTTCATGATGGTACTCGTACACCGCAGTAATATCAGCGGTGTCTGTTAATATAGAAATTAATGGCGGCCACAATGGTTTAATGCTTCAAAATTTATTCTGTCTCCCAATAGACAAAAACTAAAGGCGCCTGGCAAGGGAATCGGCTCATGTAATCGAATTAACAGTATCGGTTAGTGCTCTATAATGTTAACGGTATCGGTCATTGCTCTAATATTAACGGTGTCGATCAATGCTCTAATTTTAACGGTGTCGGTCAATACGCTTAGATCAGTGTCATCGGCTCATCCAATCGAATTAACAGTATCGGTCAATGTTCTAATATTAACGGTGTTGGTCAATGGAGTAAAATTAACGGTTTCAGTCAAACTTATGGCGTTAGATATTGTGCAAAGCATGAGATTAATAGAAAAACATGAAAATCTTCATTCCATGGGCTATGAAGCTATAGATTGGGTAGGCACACCCGAAGGAAATACGGGATTTCGGTTAGTTTTTGACTGAACTTATGTGATTAACAAAATCTACTCTTTGCTCTAATATCAGTAAAGCTGTCAGTCTCACTATATTATTAGAGGAGGCCGAGTTAAACTAAAGCATGAAACTAGAATTCATAATCGGGACATGCAATCCTCAAAATTGGAATTATAAAGGAACGCATTTATTTTGTTTCACTCCCTCCCACTCTCACCCAACAGTTGTAGCTTTTTTTTTGTGCTGTTTTTGGCAGTCGTTTTTAGGGTTACTTCCACTGGTAAGTAAAATAAATCCTTTCATCTTTTTAAACTTATGCGATTGTTCATGAACTGCTAAGTGGTTCGCCTTCTTCCCTCTAGCCATGAAATTGAAGGAGCACTTAAAACTCCTCAAACAGGCGCAAAGAAGTGATTTTAATTTGTTGACGCTCGCATAATTTCGAAGGTTTATCTGTCGGCAAAATGAAGTGCGATTCGTTGAGAGGCCCTGACAGCGAAGGTGATGCGCCGCCTTATCGCCTCCGTTGACAACCTGACCTCGGCTAATGCGAGTCGCTCCAGCACCAAGTGGCCGCTTCAAAGTAAACAACCATTAGCGAAAAACAAAAATATTTTCCTTAATATCAATCGTTAAGCACGGCTAATTGGGATTCCTTACGCACGTCCACCTGAGTATTTTATGACAGATGGTTTACTTTCAAATTTGATGTCGCAAATATGCAGTAGAAAAAGTCTATCGATGAGATAGTGTTGGCTTCTGCTACCCCTCTGCAACTGACAGCCGATGTCAGTTGGTACGCGAATGAATATACGGTTTAGATTGTCAGCCTTGAAGGTTAGCTAAATTTCAGTTTTTATCTTTACTAATGATAACTGTTTGGTGATGTTCGTATTTCAATGTAAAAAAATTGAATATCAGTTGAATTCAATTAGCAGAAAAGATCCATAAATTTGTTCACCCGTATTTTAAAACAGAATTTTCTTTCATCATTCATCTCGTGGTATCAGGTGATTTAAGTATGTGTTTGTGTGTGTGCGCGCTGGGTGAGCTTTCAAATCCCTTGATGTAATTTGCTTTTATTCAAAATCGTCGTCAGTCAGATTGTCATGTGTCGAAAACTGAATGGCAGTCTACCAAATATCGGATCGAAATTTACCCCAAGTCTTATCGCTATCCATAACAATTATTGCAATTCATCCCGATGAGAATGGTACACAAGTTGAATAGCAATCTAACACAGGCCGTATGGCATTCGACCTCGAGTTGAAACGCAATCTATACCAAGAGCATCACAAACTGCTCATAATTTAAAACAATTGGGACGCGGGTCTAAGCGAGCCGTTTCCTCGCAGTCGGTTTCTATGACAAATCATCGGGATATTATTCAAATATTGAGAAAATATAATTTAGTTATTTCATGCACATTTAGTGACTCACACAGATATCGTTACGATATACTCAGAGAAATAAAAAAGGAAAGGGTTGTTTTCTTCGTGCTGTAGTTGATCACTAATTAAAATCTGAGCTCTCCAACTCGAGCTAAAAAAAGTATCAAGAAGGTTGCAAATAACTCACCTCAGTTCGTAAACAAACAAAATATCAAGTAATATAATAATATGAGGTTTCAAGACACTTTTGTAATAATAACTGGTACTAACTCTGTACGCAGAGGTATCAAATTTAAAGAAACCGTTGTAACAATAACTGGTACTTATTCAGTTGGTAGAGGTATCAAATTTAAAGAAACCGTTGTAACAATAACTGGTACTTATTCAGTTGGTAGAGGTATCAAATTTGAAGAAACCGTTGTAACAATAACTGGTACTTATTCAGTTGGTAGAGGTATCAAATTTGAAGAAACCGTTGTAACAATAACTGGTACTTATTCGGCTGGTAGAGGCATCAAATTTGAAGAAACTGTTATAATAATTATTGTTACTTATTGGGTAGGTAGATGTACTCACCTCTGTTCCTGTTGCGAGGCTTGTGCAGCTGGTTCTCGTGCGCCTGCCTAGAAATGGCCGCACGCTCGAATCGCTCGTCTGTCTCCGACACACTCGATCGCCAGCGCTCACTCGATCTCCGATTACGAATCGAGGTCGAGGATGAAAAAAGGCTCGAGTCTTCGGCATCTTCTTCAAGGTCTAAGTTGCGCAAGCCCTTCTCTTGCTCTTCGACCTGAAGACTTAGGGAGGACTTCAGAGATGACGGACTTTCTGACGTTCCAGATTCGTTATCGTCGTTGCGTTCGCTCGTGGAACTTCTAGGATCATCGTTCTTAAAATGATGTTCTTTTTCGCGGTCTTGAATATCGTGTGGCAGTTTCGCCGTGTCTGATTCACGAACATCAAAGGCAAGCTCATTCGTGTGATGATTCGATTGATCACTTGTCCGTGGCTTCGTCACGTCTGAGTCAGACACAAAATCGTTTTGTTCCAAACGATTTTCAAAATTACCCTCCAATTGCAAGATTTCTGATGCTTTTGAAAGCAGGTCACTTTCAGAATTTTGATTTTGAGCCTTTGCCGATATTTCTGGAGGTATGTTGCTCGCAAACTCTTTGGTTGTTTTCTCGGTGCTGCTACCAGCAATAAATAAGAAAAAATTCAGAATTAAAGTAAGTTTCCAATTTGTGAAGAAATACATGTTAGAAAAATGCAGGGATTCCACTTGTGTTGAATTTTATTTACTGTGTTTCAAACAACTTCTTGACTGAACCACATCGATGGCTGAAGTTTTGTCTGAAAGCATTGTGCACTGACGAATGATACCTAGATTTTGATGAAAGCATTATCATTGTCCTGTTGTTGCCACCAGCGTTTTGGGTAAATCTTTATCAAATATCTGAAAATAATCATTTACCTTTTACATCATACTCATTTGGAATACATTAAAAATGATTCGTCTAGAAATTTCAGTGTTTCAAAAAATTATTAGCAAAAGATAACACTCAACTAAAACTACTTCAGGTTATAAAATTTAAGGAAAAGCATTTCCATAGATACGAGATCTCTGTTTATTAACTCCTGACCAAAAAAAATGGTTATTAGATTTGAAATTAAATATATTATTGAACCTCATTTTTTCAAAAAGAGCATTCACTGTTATTATAATGTATGCATTTGGTGAAATTCCGCAATTTAATTATATTAAGCAAAAAAATACTGGGCGACTTTGAAAAACTAACACGCTTGTATGACATGGCGATCTTCTTGTGTACTTCCGAAGACATCATTTTTTGAAACTCAGAGACACACAACAGCAAAAAAGTTAATACGACCAAAAAGTTTGGAGCTACTCGAACTTTCGCATGAAGAAAACTGCAGCCTGTGTGATGTTCTCAGTGGCCTACCCCACCAGTATTACAGCGATGAGTATAAATGTAGGCACTCGGCTACTCGTCACTACAACCTAGCCGCGAAATATCTGTACAAACACCACATATCCACACGCCACCGTGGGTGAACCAAAAGCCGCGCCATCCTTGTGTAGCCAGCACTATGACTTGAGTACAAGCTGATCGTACGAATACCGTACACCAAGCGACAACTCCATGCCGAACAATAGCGTGCTTCCAATGCCGCCACACAGCGCAGCCTAGCGCTTCCGGACCGAGGCCTAGGAGGCCTGTATAAGGAACGCCCTGTGCCTAGCAGCTTCACCTACAATCGTCCCAACAACAGTGCACTGCCAACACCTTTCTTTCTCTCTTCTCTCACTCTAGTGCCTTATTTTAAAATCTTCCCAGCAACAATACACTGTCCACAACACTTTCTCTCTCGCCTCTCTTACTCTAGTGCCCTATTTGAAAATCTTCCCAGCAACAGTGCACTGTCAACAACTCTCTCTCTCACTCAAAGGTCCTATTCGAAAATCTTAAGCCTCGGGCTTACGCCAAAACTCAACCTCACCGCTTTATGCTTGGCGACGCCTTCACCTTGCCCAGCTCCAGAAGCAAGACAAGCTTTGTTGAACGGGTGCTCCTACATCAACACTTCTACAACCGAGCGTATCTAAAGCCAAGCGCTCTTTTATCAGCGCCTTCCTCACCAAGGGCTCTTTTGCTCCACCCATACAGCTGGAGCTGCTGAGCGTGTGCCGACCTCACTGAGACTACGTCTCAAGATAGCCTCCTCTACGCCATCCACGGCGAGTAGCTAGCGATTCCTTCCTCTCTCATTTCGACGTCCAACATCTTTGCAACTAGATGTGGGCAGCAGAACTGTCTTGCTAAGAAAATAGAAGAATGTCCGAGTCAGTCGTTAGACATATGAGAATCCTATGGAGAGCTTATAGCGAGAATTAAACTGAGGATTCAGGAACTTGATCCGAGGAAACTTCTGGTTACGTCAAATTTAAGGGACAAATTAAAAGTACCTTTGATTAGCCTGCATGAATATCTTAAATAACTACACAAATTAATTTTCCAAACTAAAATATCGGATCGGAATTAATGAAAACAGTGTAACGTTGTCTGTAGATTATTGACAATGAGCTCGTCTTCACTTCTTGGATGTTTCCCCATACTTCATTTAATAATGTTTGAATAATAAACTATTAAATACTGTTGTTATTTCCATTCTTCATATCAGAACCGCTATTGTAGGTATCATCAGGGAGTTGGTGCACGTGACCACCGCAAGGATTGACTAGTAGAAATAATTAACATTTTCTTTAGTGTGTGCAGTGCGTCACAACTTAGTGTCACACATGAGGAAAATATTCCTCGCACAAGAGGAATATTTTCAGTCGTTTTAAGTTACAGATGAAGTTTCTTCACTCGTTCTGCTAAGTGTATTTCTGGTGTCACAAAAGCTTTACGCAGTTTCATATTTGAGTGGAAAAAGATGGGGGAAAGATGGAAAGAGATGCAGACACGTTGCTGCTAAAATGTAATTCGCTCTAAAAACTTTTTAATTACGAGGTACGTTACGAGGTGGGTAGTTGAAAGCTAACGATAGGAAAGGAAGAGTATTTGGATTTTTGAAGATAGTCCTCACGAAAGTACTCGAATTTTGTCGTTATTCTCCATCCTGGAAATAGTTAAGCAAACTACAATTGCTTAGTATTTGAGTGAATTTGAGCTACAACATCTCGAGAATGGTAATTTAATTTATAATTTGGCTGCTAAACCAACCTACCAGTGGAGAACTTATAATAAAATTGTTCCAATATTAATATATCGTTAAGACACTGACGTAGCACTGTCGAATTACAATATTGTGTGCCACTAATCTCATAACTTTGTAGTAATATTGTACTACTACAAAAGAAATACAGTAGAACTGCAATGTCAATTATTGATCTTAATTAACTTGCTCCTGAGCCCTGATGGAATATTTATAGCATGATATTTACTGGACTGCGATGCCAATCTCTCATATTTAGTACACTGCGATGCCAATCTCTCGCTCTTCGGAAGATTTAAGGCCGAGTTTAGCGACCAAGCGAAGGGTTGTCTGCAAGCACCAATTTGTGGAGCGAAGTGCACGCACAAGAAATACATCAAGGACGGAAATCACTCTTGAAAAAATCCCAGGAAATATACGTAGCCACGACGGAGTCTGGATGCGGTGGTGGGTCAAGACAATGCAAAGAAACAATGTAAGGTAAGAAAGTAAATCCTTTTGCTCTTTTTATTGGAAATATTAAAAAAGATCGTGAATATAAGAAAACAAGAAAAGAGAACAAAACAAAACAAGGAAACAGTGTAAGGTAAGAAAGTAAATCCTTGTGCTCTTTTTATTGGAAATATTCAAAAAATTGTGAGCATAAAGTAAATTTTCTGCGTTATGCTGTTCATGCTCCTATCAATTAATCAATTTCGTATAGTTACATCTGACACTTACGCTTTGGTACCCTCGTTTGATGCACCATGCCACCATTTTGTTGCGTGCTGTGAGAGTAGATTTGATACGGCCTAAAATTATATATATATTTCTAGAACAGTGGGATGAAACTGATAATTGTGTATATAAAATTCTATCAAATCCCCTCGACATTCGATGTAAAATACCTTGATCCGTGTTTCCACATCGCACGCTACATCTTACAACTGCTCATGTTATCAACGCATATGTACTAGAAGAGAATTGTTCTAATCTCTAAAATATTATATCCATGCTCGAGAAACATCACATAGTTTGTGACAAAGTCAATGATGTTTTTCCTGCTGCATTTGAGTTAGAGCATAGTAAGGTTCCTCGTCATTGTACGCTTTAAAATGCTTAATCGAATCATGAAAATCAATACGCACGACCAAAAAAGATCTATTTCAATTGCAACACGAGTACAGCACCACTTTGAAATCCTCTTAAATTTTACCCGCACTATTGCTTAGAAAGCATAGTGTTACACCAACATAAATTGTACTCTACCGAAACAAATTTCGGGTTCAAGAACACAGTTGTTTTTGCATGAAAAGAATCGCGCTCGCGCAGGGAAAAGATAAGATCGAGCGCCACACATCGCGTAGACGAGACAGAATTTACTGCAATGAGGGAAGATTTCCCGATCAAAGCAAAGAACAAATGCAGGCCAAAAGACATCGAGGAGGCAGGGACGAGGCTGCGTGCAAGACTGAGGAGGCACTTGGCATTGTTTAGAAGTCACGCATAATTGCGGCACCGAGACTTGGTCTCGACGAATAACGCGGCAACATTCTTGCGCAGAGTTCGCTGGCAAAAGCCGCAAAAAATGGGCATTTTTATGACATCCCATTAAACTTACGCGAGGGAATGTAACGTATGCTTCTTGAATCTACGAGTTTGTACGCCGCTTGTGGTCGAGTTCTTTTTGTCGTTACAAGGGCCTTAAAGTGTTCGATGGAGATCTGCAATTTGCCTTCCCTGATGGTTCGCTAAGAAAGATCTGCTTGAATGACATAGGTTACAACCCAAGTGTGTGAATAGCCGATACAGTTCTTGTTTAAACAAGGTTCTTTAATGATAGACAAGGTTCTTTAATAATAAACAAGGTTCTTTGATAATAGACAAGTTTCTTTAATAATAGACAAGTTCCTTTAATAACGAAAAAGGCTCTTTAATAACAGACAAGGTTTTTATTAATAGATAAGGTTCTTTTATAATAAGCAAGGCTCTTTAATAACAGACAAGGTTCTTTAATAACAGACAAGGTTCTTTAATAACAGACAGGGCTCTTTATAACATGCAGCATACTTGGCTGGCTCCAAAATACCGCGCTGCATTCTATGAAAGGGAAATACGAGTAGATCCTTTTCTTTGAGGCATTTGGGCTCAAGTCAACTCAGGAGCTGAAAAAAGTCCAATGCAGAACTCACGGTAAATTTCATCGAGCTGAAAATGATGAAGTACGCGAATGCAAAGGTGTTGTTAGTGTGTTCAGTTGTAGGACAGACTCGATGATTAGTATAATTTTTATCAGAGAATCTCAGGAAGTTCGTGAATGTTCAATATTTGGTAGCACATGCCTTTTCTGAGAGCTATTGGTAGCGTTTTGGACTTCCCAATTAAATGTGCTCATAACCCTTCCTAGTTTTTTTAATATATGACGTATCGATCAATATGATTTACAACCAATGATGATGCTCTCATTCACATTGCACAAAATTTTTAAGGAAAAGTTGAATTTCCCCGCAGCGAAGACACGGGAAAATATTCACCTAAAAACAGAAGCAAGAGTACAGTCCTAGAAACAAAACTCTAGACACTAAATAAGCTCAATTAAACCACATTTGCAGGCTTTTTCTTCTCATAAACGTATAAAAACCTATTGTCTTTGTCCTTTTCCAACGCTACAAACTGAAGCGGTACACTGCTCACAAAACACCTCAGAGGTTAAACCATTCAACCTGAGGGTTCTTCATTCATACTTAAATCTAGTTTTCCTGAGTTGATATCGTATTAAATCATAAGGAAACCATTTGTAAATAGCATCATGAGTAGGCATTTCCCCACGCAAGTTAAGCGAAGTGTTTTATATTTAGGGTGAATGTTATCAAGAATGCTGAAGTATACGTACTGTGTGTTGGTAAGAAAAAATTGGGTACAAAAGACACCTTGGGTAACCGGACAAAAGAAAAACCTCTCAAGTTTATGCAAAGGTTCTTCGGTGGAAAATAACATGCCCGGAGCAGTACCTGCAATTAATGGCTTGTAGAAAACAAGTACATCCCGTCTCTTGATTTCAATGTACCTCCTTAATGAGCGAACGCCTTCGCCCCACACCAAGAAGGCACAAAAAGGAACTATTCCGGAAGATTGTTGACTTCCTGCGAATGTGCACAAAAATGAACATTCCAGGGTGGGGAGTAAGGGCTTGTGCCTTGAGCGACTAAACAAAGCTCGCTCTATTGTCAATCTGATTGAAAAAGTATAAAATGAATTTCATTTTAATGTATTCGTAATTCCCACGTTAATGTTTGAGCAAGAATTATGAATGGTGATATTAGCTCGATTAGGACTTCCTCAAACCAAGTTGTACTGTATACTTTCAAATAAGCATAAATTAAATGAAGAATTAAACATGCCTCGATCTTGTATACGAAGCGATACAACGTACGTGATCTTGTAAACAGAAGTGAGCTTATATTCTTTTGATGCTGATATGCTCTATCTCAAGAAAGAAAAACGGGGACATCTCTGAGAACTCTTCATTTCTATTTATATTATTCGATGGTTCAGCAAATTCAAAAACTTCTATTTTTAGCCGAAGCTTTTGGCTCGATTTCCATCATACTTCAACCGAATGTAAATTACAGAAAACAACTGTCATATTTGCACAGTTTTAAGATTTATCAAGACAGATCTGCAAGCGTCAAGCCTGGAAATAAAAATTGCGTGTTTTCATGAGTCCTCATCAATAATTGAGAGAAAAAAGGTTTCCTGTGATGCCTGCAGTGTTCTACTGTTAAATTTACAGCATTGCAGATCGATAACTCAAATGAGGATAATTTATATGCAAAAGACAAATAGAATCGATGTCATTATCGGTTAAAATAGTTGGGTTTACTGCATTTTTATGGAGGTTATTTGCTGCTCAAGTTTTATTGAATGCCTCTTAAATTTAGACTCCGTGACAACATAACCATTCGCGTGTGTACGGATCAAGTAAAAAGCTGCGTGGACTTACCGAAAATGCACAATAGGAATGACAATATTAAAGATAAATGAAATCAATCTAAAATTAGTTCTAAAACTTTGAGACTCAGTCAAATAATTATTTTTTTCTTTGAATAAAAGTAACAAATACAACCATTCTCTGTGCAATCAGGCTTCTAATTTACAGTAAAGAGGAAAAAGAATCCCACTTAATTCTGTTGGTTTTCCACGCAACATTTGTAACAGCCTATCGTGTTTAGCCTCATTTTTCAACTCATTTTACGGTCCAAGTTAGTCGCATTTATTTGCCTCCAAATCCGGTTGTTTTGAAAGTAACAGCTCGAGCAAACGAGATCAAGCGCTCTCTGCCACGTTCGAAGTAGAACGAAACCCACGAAGAAAACTTCACCGCGAGTAAAATCAACCCAATTCCACGCGAGCGATCTCGTAATTCGTTGTTAAATTACGTAAACTCTTAGTGTTCTTGAGCGAAGTTTACTCAGCGCACCTTAAATAAAGCGAGAGCTTGGCGGTAATCCGTCTTGAAGATAAAGATGTTCTCCACAGGTCTTTATCGTAGCAGACGCATGCTGCTCTGACGGCCGACATGCGCAAGACACCCGGCAAAGACGTCTAATAAACTAGCCCTCGTATTTACGCTACCATTGAGGACGATGCGCAGTTTCATGACGACAAGTTTTCGCTTGGCCGGCGTGAGCTCGGCATCAGGATGTTTGGTCGAGGCGGCGTGCGTGTTCATTCGTGCCACCCAAGCTACCGGTACCTCTTCAAATTAATGAAATATAACTCTAAAATAACGGTTTCAATATATATTTGTTCTTATTTTTAGGATTAACAACGCTCTCATTATTTATATTTGTTCTTTTCATTGAGATCAATAATGCTTTTAATATATGTTTGTTCTTATTATTAGGGTTTTCTGCATTTTATTTCTAACCGCTTTGATATGTTTTACCAACCAACCGCTGTTACAAATTTTTGGGTCTTGGTGATTTTTCTGTAATTTCGATAGTGGAAATAAATTGTTGACATTGTTGTTTCTGTACTGTATAATGCCAAATTATTAGAGTTGGGAGAGTTAACTTTTTCGACAAAACTCACGTCACGTATCCAAGCTACCCTCCTTGCCCTCAACACCGCTTCAGACGCGCACACTGCATGCGGGCAAAACGTGTAAAAAGAACCAAGATTGTGAGACCCTCTCATGGCGCCAACACCAGGGCAAGTTCCCAGCAGTTTTCATCAGGAAGCGAATTAAAATTTCAGAAACAAAATATTTGTGCGTGTGCGAGCATATGTGTTGCATCAATATGAATACTATTTAATAAAACGCCAGGTGTCGCCTTAAATAAACACCAAACAGTATGTCCCACAAATACCCGAATCGAGAATTTATTTTTCCATATCATTAATACTATCATAAAAATGTCATTAGCATTTAAGTTCAATCCAAATTATGCGGTATTACTGATTTCCACCGGTATAATTGATACGGTATTATAATTAAGGGTATTACTGATACGGACAAATAAATACTTGGTTCAGGTTTTTGTGGGGCATACGGTGTAATAAAACGTCAGGTGTCGCCAAAAATTTATACATGTGTTTTTTTGTGCGTAATTTCTCCTTTGTTATTACAATGGGAATCTGCTATCATAGATACCATTTAAATGAAATACAATGAAAAACTTGGCATTCGCTCACTTTCGTTTATAATTCAAAAATATTGCGTGAAAATTTAACCCATTGTTGGCTAATCTTTAATTAATTTTAATCTATACTATAATAAGAGCCGCGTCCGTCCGTCCGTCCGTCCGTCTCTCTGTCTGTCCGAAGCCAGCCTGCAGTGTGTGATGAGCGTATCTGTGATACGAGCTCCAGCTCCATATATTTTGACGGGCCGTGTTCACGCGGCCTTATCAACTCTCGAGAGATTGTATTTTTTTTAATTTCTTACGGCCTTTCTCTCATTTTGCCGTCTTTTCTATTTCAAATAAAGGGGGGTGGACTATGTAGTTTAATTTAATTTGATAAGGGCCGCGTCTGTCCGCTTCTTTGTCCGTCCGTCACACCCACCATCCGAAAGTATGTGATGAGCGTATCTGTGATTCAAGCTTCATCAACTCCACAATAATTTTCGATATATTAACCCAGCAGATTGGGACTCGGAATGAATATCACGTGTATTAGTAGGTTAGATTAGGTTGTATAGAATATGAGCAGTTGAGACTTAGCTAAGTATAGGAAAGTCATAGAATAGCTTGGAAAATCATGGGTAAGCCATGCTAAAGCTCAGTTGGTCCGATATCTAATCCCGTCATTTTTAGACGGGCCGTGTGCATTAGCAATTAATAATTCTTGGTGAATAATTAATTAAATAATAATGCACGGTTGTTGCTTGCTTGGTTGGTGCGTGTGTCTGTGACGTTCTTAAGGAAACTTAGTGATCGTATCTGTGATACGAGTTTCACGAGTGCACAAGTACAAGAATATTTTCCCCGTCCGCCCAATTAGGATAGATATATTTGTTTGGCATCCACATCTTGAGACTTATTTAAGGAAACTGTCAAATCCCTTCATTTCTGACAGGTCGCGTATGGAATGAAAACTCGCACGCATGTCTGAAAGTCATTCACATGACCCAGCAATAAGGAAGGCGGCATACGCGTGACCCTCTGCAACGCGCACGTGACACGCGGCACGGCGACAATGCGTCACCGTGTGGGCTTGGCACGCCCGACAGCCCACGTGTTCGGCAACAAATAAATCCCGCCCTAAATAAATTACTCAACGTGACCACTTTTAGCACGTCTCTGTTTCGTCTTTTTATAACAAACTATTACTGTCCTCAGTGGGAGCGTGGCCGTTTTGTCTGTGATATTTCCGTTTCAATTTATTACATAGTTGTTTTGTCTGTAATGTTACTGTTTTAGCTTGATACATGGTTGTTCTGTCTGCAATGTTGCTGTTTTAGCTTATTACATTGTTGTTTTGTCTTCAATGTTGCTGTTTTAGCTTAATTAATGGCTGTTTAGTCTGCAAAGTTGCTGTTTTAGCTTATTACATTGTTGTTTTGTCTGCAATGTTGCTGTTTTAGCTTATTTCATGGTTGTTTTGTCTGCAATGTTGCTGTTTTAGCTTATTACATTGTTGTTTTGTCTGCAATGTTGCTGTTTTAGCTTATTTCATGGTTGCTTTGTCTGCAATGTTGCTGTTTTAGCTTAATACATGGCTGTTTTGTCTGCAATATTGCTGTTTTAGCTTAATACATGGCTGTTTTGTCTGTAATATTGCTGTTTTAGCTTATTACATGGTTGTTTTGTCTGTAATATTGTTGTTTTAGCTTATTACATGGTTGTTTTGTCTGCAATGTTGCTGTTTTAGCTTATTAGATGTTTTTTGTCTGCAATGTTGCTGCTTTAGCTTATTACATGGTTGTTTTGTCTGCAATATTGCTGTTTTAGCTTATTACATGGTTGTTTTGTCTGCAATATAGCTGTTTTAGCTCATTAGATGGTTGTTTTGTCTGCAATGTTACTGTTTTAGCTTATTACATGGTTGTTTTGTCTGCAATATAGCTGTTTTAGCTCATTAGATGGTTGTTTTGTCTGCAATGTTACTGTTTTAGCTTATTACATGGTTGTTTTGTCTGCAATATAGCTGTTTTAGCTCATTAGATGGTTGTTTTGTCTGCAATGTTACTGTTTTAGCTTATTACATGGTTGTTTTGTCTGCAATATAGCTGTTTTAGCTCATTAGATGGTTGTTTTGTCTGCAATGTTACTATTTTAGCTCATTACATGGTTGTTTTGTCTGCAATGTTCTTGTTTTTGCTTAATACATGTATGTTTTGTTTGTAATAATACTTATAGAGCTGATCTTATAACTGTTTTGTCTGCAATATTACGGTTTGACTTAATACATGGATGTTTTGTTTGTAATATTACTTTTAGAGCTTATTGCATAGCTGTTTTGTCTGCAATATTACAGGTTTGACTTAATACATGGATGTTTTTCTTCACTGTTACTTTTTGGCTTAATACATGTCTGTTTTCTCATCAATATAACTGTTAGAGCTCATTTCATGTGTGTATTATGAGTAATATAATTGTTTGAGCTTAGTACATGGCTGTTTAGTGTGCAATATTAGAGTTAGAGCTTATTATATGGCTGCATTGTCTGTAATACTACTCGTGTAAGTCAGCTGGTGGTTGTTTAAAAGAAATTATTTTTTGCCTAACTTAGCACATAGCTGTTGTGTCGGTTGTGCTGTTGTCCTAATTCAGTATATTCAATTTAATTTTTGATAAATTAAACCATTTTATCCGTAATAACTTAACGCATCGCTGCTTGTTGATGATATGCCGCTTGATTTAAAATAAAAAAACGTCTTAATTTGGTTGTCACAAAACCGTAATTTCAAAATTAAAGCCAAAAAATTATAAATTTTATTCTTTTTCTTCTTGCTACGCTAAGTCACAAACTTACTCGAGGGCGCAACCTTAATTGCAATTTCTTTCAAATTTGGAAGCACTTACACGAATAAGTAGAGAAGTCTATTTACTTTGAATTAACTTTAAAATACATCCAACCGAAGCACTTACACGAATAAGTAAAAAAGTCTATTTACTTTGAATAAACTTTAAAATACATCCAACCGAAGCACTTACACGAATAAGTAGAAAAGTTGTTTTACTTTGAAAAAATTTAGAAGTATATACAACCGAAGCACTTACACGAATAAGTAGAAAAGTTGTTTTACTTTGAAAAAATTTAGAAGTATATACAACCGAAGCACTTACACGAATAAGTAGAAAAGTTGTTTTACTTTGAAAAAATTTAGAAGTATATACAACCGAAGCACTTACACGAATAAGTAGAAAAGTTGTTTTACTTTGAAAAAATTTAGAAGTATATACAACCGAAGCACTTACACGAATAAGTAGAAAAGTTGTTTTACTTTGAAAAAATTTAGAAGTATATACAACCGAAGCATTTACACGAATAAGTAAAAAAGTCGTTTTACTTTGAATAAATTTGTAAATAGTATATCCAACCGATGCCCTGGCCTGCCTCTTACGTGTAAATTTGAGTATAGATCTTAGATCATCTTCTGGCGACAACTGCGTCAATTTAAAAAATTTTGGTACATTAACATCCTAAACGAAATGTAAGTGGAGTAACGATAGAGATTATAAAACCAGCTGAGATGTGACTGGCAAAATTTGGATCCTGAAATTTTGGCACAGGAAATGAATAAAATAATGATGATAAGAATAATAATAAACGTGGGCCGGGATTTTAAATCCTGAAATTTTTCCATAAATGGTAAGAAAAAATCGATGAACCTAATAATTAAAATAAGGTGGCAGTGATTTCATATCCTGAAATTTTGGCATAAAAGATGGGGAAGAGAGGATACTAAAATTTGATACTACGTGGCAGTAATTTTAAACCCTAAAGTTTTGGTATAGAACATGAGGAAAATAATAATAATAATAACAATAATAATGGTAAAGAAAACACTAATAACAATGATAAACCCCTGAGAAAAAAATTGACGATTCTGAAGATCGCTACCGCGCTTGGTCAACAGCCCGACGCTCGTCGGTTCTACCGACCCTTTAACATAATTTTATGTTTAGGTAACATTATTGTATGAATTATGTTCATCTCAGATGTATGTTCTTCGTATTAAATTTGCGCACAATGAGGTGAGACACAAATCTTGTGTCCCACCTCATGGCCCTATTTTTATTTGTCTTCATCTTTTTCGATCATTTTCTTGAGATTTTCAAAACAACCAATCGCTTTGCCTGACAAACCCATTCCCCTTTTCAAATATTCTCCCCATGTCTTGAGTGCAAGTAATATATTCAAACTCTAATTAATATGGTTAATTGCGTCTAACTAGCGAGTTAGTTAATTGGTGTCTCGACTTTGCCCTCAAAATGAGATGCTCGGCCACCGTCGTCGTTCTGAGTTATATAACATTTTTATTTGCCTCGAGCACAGCGATGCTGCTTGTTTGTTGAGCCGTTCTGCACCGACGGCATCTCAGCGCTAAGTTGGTCTGTGCTCCTGCAGGTGTTTCCGCATCAGGGTAAAAAATGGGACTTTGATGTAATTTGACGAGATAAAAACGATTCTGGGGGAAACTGGGAAATTTAGTCTAATTGATAGCATCTACGACAATAAAAATGGGATTTTGACGTAATTTGACGAGTTAAGTATGATTCTGGTATAAAAAGTATTATTTAGACGGAAAATTTTTTATTATAAAAACCGTACTGCAACAATTTAACATTAAATCTCAAGAGATTTATTACACATGACTCGTCATGCGCGCTAGACAATTTTTTCCTCCTAACCCAATACAGATTTTCTCATTATTTGTATATTTCCATTCGTATACTAAAAAATATGATTGAAGAACAGTAATTTCTCGTCATCGGAAAGTATTTTCCTGTCAGCAAATCACATTAGGTGGCATCAAATTCCGTAATTAAGTACGAAAAGCCATATCTTAGTCCACTTTGAAGAAGCATACGCATTAGATTAAGCATTGTTAGGGCAATTTTAGGTATATTTTAAGGTGCTTATAACATACCTAGAATTCTGGTCTCAAGAGTATTAAATTTCCACTCGAAAATGATTTAGTAAGAACGGCCCAGCATCTGTGCTCGCCGTAACTCAGATAATAAAGACATCAGCTAATAGAACAAATACAAGGTCAATAATGTTCAAAAGTTATGTTCTTCAGTATAAACTTGGACAGAAACCTGTTTTTAAATTGCACGTGCGAAAATGGGGGTTTCCCCTGTTTTCTGTTCTTCATCATTCAACATGAGGTTCCGTCGTGGTTGAAATAAAACATAAACTATAAATTTTCAAAATTCAATTCATTTTAATTACCCTCTGTGTCATAAATCACGAAGGTTAATCACTCGATGAAGTTTGATAGCCCTCTGTGTCACTTAAGTTTGGCATCCAAAAAACTCGAATGCCGCACTCGTTCTAGAGGTTCTGCAGAACCAGCCGCAATAAGCAACGCGTCATATGTTAACGCTACTGCAAATGTCAGCCTTAATTGCCTCAGCTTTCCTTGAAAATCCTTGATGGAGAACGAAGCCTAGATTTATGGGCTCATAATTTTGTTCTTTCAAGAGGTGTCATCATGCAGACTGCGTCTCCTGACGGGATCGGCGCCGGAGACAACTTTTTAGGAATAACAGATAACGCTTCGACCTACCTACATGGGTAACGTATTTTACTTGGTGTGGTGCCAGAATGTTGAGCCAGAATATTGCTTGATAATTGGTGCACAGAAAGGATATTAACAAAGAAAGTGAAATCTTCGGGTAGGGTGTAAAAGTTCATTTGGCTCCATCTCCTATTTTTGAGTAATCTTTAAAACTCTAACACCTGGAAATAAATTTTGTCTTTGTGTAGGGGTCATTTTTGCTGTCAGTATTCTTACGTCTAACAACTATTAGGTTTTTAAAAGAATCTAATTCTTATGGAATATATTTCCCATCACCTAATGGTACCTGATTCACAAATATTCAAACTTATGCATGAGCATCAAAAGATGTATTCAGCCTCACATAAATGTATATCCAGTGTGATATACTTCACTTGAGTTAGATTATCCTAACTATGTCAATTGAATTCAGGTACATGATTTTCCTTCTTATGCAACAACTGCAGATGATAACGATCTGCAGAACTGTTTACACGGGGCACGTTGATTTATACAGAGGAGATTCTGTCCCTCTAGAGTCTAGTCATCTATAGGTGAACTGACCTAATATCGCAGGCTAATGCTGTGCTGTTTTGTTAGTCTGAAATTGCAGTTGTTATGCATCTGTTACAGCTGTTGAGCAGCTACTGCAGTTGCTGAGCAGCTATTGCAACTGTCTAACAGCTATAGCAGCTCTCGAGCGTCTATTACAGTTGCTGAGCAGCTATTGCAGCTACTGAGCAGCTATTGCAGCTCTCGAGCGTCTATTAGAGTTGCTGAAAAGCCATTACGGCTGTCGAGCAGCTAATGCTGCTGTCGAGCGTCTACTGCTGTTATCGAACAGCTATTGCAATTACTGAGCAGTCCTTGCAGCCGTCGAGCAGCTACTGCTGTTATTGAGAAGCCAACTACAACTAAACCTGCAGAAAACTACGTACAGGTGTAAAAAACTAACACAGGTTTACATAAAGCATCTACTGCAACTGTGAAGTAGCTAATGCAGCTACACAGTGGCCCAGCAGCTGCAGCAGTTATCGCTGCAGGTATTCCTGATTAACATAGGCATGAGCGCCTATGCATTCTGTAGCATCACTGCGCACTTTGCATGGGCCTAAACTTCGATGATGTGACGCGGGCAGCATTCGTCAAATTTTATTTTGATCGTAACTTTGGGAGACGGGAAGCGCTATGTTGAGTGCGCTGGAGCTTGCGTTGAAAATTGCGCCCGAGCAAAATGAACTTAATTGAGGATATCGCCCCTGGTTCTGCTCGAATGCAATGGAGGTTCTTCACGCGTTTAAATTTTGTCGATATGATACATCGTAATTCGGTGATGTTGATACTATTTTATGTGGTATGCGTTTTGAATGGTAGTTGAAGTTTAGTAATGGGGAATGAAACATAAAGCATATAATGAGGTTTATATTTATATAAGAAGCTTATAATTTTTATTACAAAGTGTTGCTATTTTGGCAGGAATATTAAAATTGTTTTTATTGCATCCTATGTTCTGTCACAAGAAGTATTAATTTCCTTCCAATAACTATTCGATTTTTTTAATAAAATATGAAATGACCTGACCTACCATTTTCAGCGATAACTTTAACGTAAGTCACTGCGTGGAAAATAGTTCACTCGAATGTTCCTACAATCCTTTACAATTTTTCCATCGGATTAATGGAGGGAATCTTGCATCTGCTCTTTTAGTAGCACTTGATAAAATAATATAATATAATAAAATTTATTCATCGTATAATCAAATTTACAAAGCGCTTATGAAATTTGCCAGTCGTATCTCCTGCCAATATTGCCTCCAAGCTGATACCTATTTGGGTTGGTCACAGAGACACGAACGTCAGCGTTCAGATTCAATTTTAATCTTGAGCGCTTAGATTTAATCTTAATTTTATGTGTTTAGATTTCATTTTTATCTTGAGCGCTTGGATTTCATTTTAATTTTTAGCGTACAGATTTGATTTCAATCTATAGTGTTCAGATTTAATTTTAATCTTCAGCTTCCAGATTTAATTTTAATCTTTAGCATTTAGATTAAATATTAAAAGTCCTCCACAGGTATTGGCCAGAAGCCACAATCTCGCACATTGAAAATAAGTTTTCTGGAATAGCTAAAAATATTAAAAGTGAAGTTTTCCGGTCCTTGAATATTTGTTTGAGAGTAAAAAATTCAAGTACCTCTAAACTGTTGTGTGTGTGAATGTTTGTAGAATGAAAAATTTGAAATTTCTTCACACGAACAACTACCTCATTAATTGTTTCCTTGTTTTAATGAGCTTCAGTGAATTATTCGCTCTTTGAAGGCAGTGAACTGCTACAATAAGAATTCTAGGTAAATTGAAATACATATAATTTCCTTCGTAAATTTCTCTTTCATCAAATTAATTTTGCCGACATAAATTTTACTCATGCACGGCTTGATTTGTTGATATTTTTATTAGGACACTAATTTGCTCATTAAAATTATTCTACACGTAGATACATTGTATCGAGTCACCTCCATTACATTATACTTGACCTAAACTTTAGATAAAAAAAACGGTCTTCAATCTACTTCAGAGTCGCAGCTGCTCGTCTCTCAGCCACCAGCCACGGCGCGTTCTGACGTTACCGCCGCACATCCTTGAGTTAAACGCACAAAAATCCTCACAATATTTTGATAAATGAGATGCTTGATTTATTGTTTGAATAACAGGAGATAATTATATGATTTTGCTTTCCGTATAGGTTGAGCTTTACACATATTTGAAATCTAGAGAAAGCCAGGATTATTTTGTGTTCCGTATAAATGTTCCAATAAATGAGATGCTTGATTTAATATTTGAATAGCTAGAGATAACTTGACTATTTTGTGTTCCGTATAAGTGTTTCAATAAATGAGGTGTTCGATTTTATATATGAATAACTAGAGAATATCAACATTATTTTGTTTTCTGTATTAGTTGTTCTATTAATGAGATGTTTGATTATATGTTTGAATAACCATAGAAAACCAGCATTATTTTGTTTTCGGTGTAAATTAAGCTTTGCACAATATTTGAATGACTGGAGAAAACCATAATTATTTTTTATTTCGTAATGTTGAGCTTTGCACATTATTTGAATAACCAGAGAAAATTATATCAATTTATTTTTCTTGTAATTTGAGCTTTGCACAATATTTGAATGACTGAAGAAAACCAGAATTCTTTTTTATTTCGTATATGTTGAGCTTTGCACAATATTTGAATAACCAGAGACCATTGCATCATTTTGTTTTCAATATAAGTTGAGCTTCGCATGAAATGAATTCGTTTAACTCCAAACTAACTGGATCAAGTTATTTTAATAAGCTAAGTTCCTTAAAACCCTCAATTTCCCATGCAAAACACTGTCGATGTCCTTGCAGCGCTAAGGTACATAGATGCTGATGCGAAGTTGTGGGGCTACTGCATACTTGAAATGTTAGTTCAGGCCAGGACTTTGTACGACTTCATGTAAATGCAAAAGCATTCATACATTATAAGAATTATGTCAAAAACATTAGCATATAATGAATAATTTAATAATTGTTTTATATAGAGTAGGGCACACCAATCGCGTTCGAATGCTGCGAGATCTACGATGCTGAAATTAACACAACGCGTGTCTCATAAACATAACATAAAACACAACAAACGTTGGACATAACATTTTGGGATTTTAACTAATATGTAATACGTACGGAAGCGATCGTTTTAAAATGGGGCAATTCAGGAAATTTTTCTTGTCGCTGTAATTCTATTCTATGTAATTGTATTGAATGTAATTGTGTTGTACGTAATTATAATTGCATTTAATTATATCTAATTTTATGTAATTTTATATGGCAAGTTTTATACTTTTACTTACGCACTAGATAATACTTAAAATCAATGGAAGCTCGAGACGTCCGTGTTCATTGTGTTAAAGTTTTCTCCCAATCTTTATTATGAATTTATTCGGCAAGTAAAATACTGAGGGTGATGACGCATTTATAGTATACTAGTCCACCCCCCTTTATTTAAAATAAGATAGAAGGCGAAATGAAGTAAAGGGCGTAAGAAATTAAAAATTAAATCGCTCAAGAGTTAATGAGGCCGAGCTTGTATCACAGATACGCTCACCACACACTTTCGGCTGGCTTCGGACAGACGGACGGATGCTTCTCATATTATAGTATAGATTGCTGTATAGATTTTAAGACGAACGTCGGAGCACTTTTGTGAATTTCAAAGCCAAACAATGAAATTTAGAATTATAACTACAGTAGTGCACGGAGGAAAACTTGAAGCAGCGTCCATTTAGAATTTAAATTATTCGGGATGAACGAAATGAAGCTTTGAAGTCGTCGTTAGGATGCGTCTTGAACATGCAATGCTCCTAATCGTAATAAAAAAATTAAAGATATTATAAAAAGATCACCCTTCAGAGCTCTGGATGCAAGATCATTCATGCTTGGAATCTGGATCGTTTAAATGATTTTTCTTGAGTTAATTTTTATGCAAGAGACTTATATTAAAATCATTTTTTAAACACATATAACTTCAGCAATATTAAGAATCCAGACCTAAAATCTCACTTTCTTTGATGTCGGCTTTCGTTTTTTTCGTATAAATATATTTTTAAAGCATAATTAATTTTCCGTTCTTTTCGGATCCCAATAACAACGCAGTGATTTTAATTTTACAAATGATTAATTTTCATTAATTTTGAGCCTACTCTTAATTTTCATGACACGAAAACAGATAATTACTGCAACAGGAATTTCAGAGTGTCACCCTATATAGAATTATAATTAATTTTAAAATTCACATCCAATGCCAATGTCAGCACCATTAAAATCTTCATTGAAAAAATTCCACGTTCTACATTCGACGTCACTTTTCGTGAAGGACACATTTCATATCGACGAGCGCGAGCAAGAGACGTTCACGGGCCGCGCTGCGCACACCCTCACACAACGACGCTTCCTTACAGACTGAACTCCTGTAAATGTGATGTTGTGTGTTAGGTAAAAGCTAACATGTTTCGTTTAATGAAGGTAAGTGAGTGTTTTATAAGACGTGCATTGTGTTTTTTGATAGTAAGTGACGCCCACATGTATGCTGATAACCCGAACTTGAATGAATCATAGAGAGTTATACACAATTGCGTTTTTTTCCGAAAATAAGCACTAATCTAATTGCGGTCAGTATTCTCGACATCAAAGATTATAACGGAAAACACAATATCTATAAAATTATGTACAGTGCCATCATCACTGTTTGTAACAATCAGAATAACAGAGTCTAAACACGAAATAAAAATGATTGAGTATATCATCTCCTTCATCAATCAGTACCGATAATCCATTTCATCGAGTGTGTTATGTCACAGAAATAAACTGCGCAAAGATTTACCTTCAGAATTGCTGCGGGTGAGAATGTCTAAAATATTTTCAAATGACTTCAGAAAACCAAATTTTAAAAAAAATACAGGAAATAAGTATAAAATGTAATAAAATTAACCCATAACAACCTCTTTGGAATACGCTGCGATAACTGTCAAAGCTGCTAAATAAATTCCATCGTATAAAATGAAGTAACTCATGTTGATTCCTATAAAATTACAGGCAGCGTGTTACTGAAACATTCATCACTGGAGTAAATACTTTAAAACTATAACCTTCAGTGATATTATATATAAAACATGGGATAAATGCTTCGGAACGTAATTGTAAAATATTCAAACAATAAAAATAATAATATTATAAAATAATAATAATAATATAAACAATAATATTCATATGACGAAGAGATTCATTATATCACACTCTATTTCTATCAACTATGCATGTGCAGAAAGTTACAATCAGTTACGAGTGTTGAACATTTTCGAAAAAAACAAACTAATACCATCATAAAATGGAACAAAATTAGTTAAACATTTTAACAGCAAATTTTAAACATTTTCATAAAAACGAACACCACAATGAAATTGACTAAATATTAGTTATACATTTACGCTTCAAATTTTAAACATTACCGAAAAAATACGAACATAATAAAATGAACCAAAAGTTAGGTGAGCACTTTAACGGCAATTGAAGAACTGCGGTTCGGCCTGTCTCGAGCCAGCCTACACCGTGTCCAGCGACAGCTGAGGTTGGATGATAGCATTTACGCCTGCCGTCGCCGTCCAAACTTTGCAGCGTCAGGGCCAAAAAGAAACTTGGCGACGCTATGTCGACACCAATTGCCCGTAAATCATTGGCACTGATAAGACATTTCTGCGGCAAGAGACAAAATGTTCGGATCAATTAGATTTCTGCAGATTGCCGTCCCAAAATGACAGTCGAAATGCTGTAGCGGTGCTATATAAGGGTTGCATGCTGCCACACCGGGCACTGCAGCTATCCTCAAGTACCGCACCAATGACTGAGTAAAGAGCTTTTTCATGGCACGACTGATTTGGGACGTGCGGAACGATGTGTCACTCATTATTCCTTTGAAAATATATTTTTATTAACTAAGTGAGACTGGCCATCGCATTGCGAGTTTTACTGTAGGCCGATATCTAAATAATAAGTGACTTTTCAAGCCTGTCTAGAAAAAGTCTTCATGTATTCACTGCTTTCACGGCGCTGACTTGCAGCGAGACTTCATTGACCATATTCTGAGAATCCAGGATACACATCTGTTCAATAAATACTGAAATACGCCCTCCAAAAAGGTAGATGTCAAGTATATTCGTACATTTCCTAATTGTTTAACTCATCTCAAATTGTACGGTAAATGCGATGCCGTTTTTTCTAGAAACGAAAGTCTCCCCTGGAAGAATACGTTTGCCGGTGTGTACAGATGCAAAAGGCTACTGCAGCACTGCGACGCAAGCACTGCATGTACGTGTCACACCGTCAGCGCTATAATTGTTACAAGAAACGGTAGACTAGGTACAAGTCGGAGGAATTTCTTCAGTAGATTAGTGTGATGAAACAAACATTGTCCTTTCATTAATTTGCTATCAACCATGAAACTGAATCGAAGTTCATTTTTCAATGTCCCCTCGTTTCGCTTCGATGACCCACTGAAGTTTTCCTCTGAAATTTTCCGCAACGACATACAGTTTCTCTTGAGGTATTTTGTGCGATGGAACGAATTTAGAGACGAATTCAAATCGTCGACAGTGGTGTGGAATGATGCATGGACTTTAATATTATGGTGTCCAACATTGCTCCAACAATGAAGTTCAGGGGGGTTCAAGTCAGGCGAAAATGGAGGCCATATATAAAGGCTTTCACTCATTTTCAGAATATTACCAATGAGTTATATTACAAATTCTATCTGAAACGTGAAAGGAAGACATTTTCAATTCATTAAGTATTATTTTTTATTCATTCTTTCTTACTCATTCTTTTTATTCCTTCTTATATATATGTAAAAATAAATATCAAAGCCTTATGTTCCAAATTCAAGAGTCCGAGGTCTTTTCCCCAACAGATGAATTCAGTAAATATTTGGCAGTGAAAATTGTCAAACAGTATTTAATTAATTTAATTTATTATTAACAGTAGTTTAAATAGTAAAACAATCCGGTTGAGCGAGGTGCACTTAATCTAATTAAAAAACTGGTTTTCGTAGGAAGTATTTTTCTCCATGCAAAAATCAAAAGTACGAGTTTAACATGCACAGTTTTATAGCTCTATCATTATGTGTCTTCTCACGTTCGTTATTCTGGGACATATATTTAACCGTGAAACTTGTTAATGTGTTCTTGCATTTCGTGTCGTGGAACATGGAATAATTCTTGGAATGAGTTACATCGTGAATAGTCGAATAAATTTGCGACATGAAACAACGTTGCAATGATTGTTCACGTGCGCGATAAAAAGATATTCATTTAGAAAGAGATTCGTTAGAGGTCAATTTTTCAATCATGAAAAAATTAATTTTAGTTTCTGCTATTTTAAAAACTTCTTGTGAGTAATTAACAAATAGATGCCTTGCCATAAAGATTTTAGCTAAATTTCCTTTTCACTTGGATCTTGCTTTCCACACTCAACACAAAATGCAAATGAATGGTAAAATACAAGACAAACAATATATATGGCTAGGAGATTAAGTTTTATAAAAATGTATCGTATACATGTTAGAGTAAAAATGAAAGTCTCCTCGCATGAATTGTTTTCTAGCGTTGATTTTGTTCTCTCTTCATAATTCCTTAATTTACCCGTTAAATGTTCAGGAACTAATAACAAGTTTGTTTTCAATTGATAATGAGGGAGAATGTACGTTTTAGGCATGAAATGTAAGCAGATTATAAAGCTTTTTTACTAAGTATAAAATGTAAGCGTAAGTTGGAGCAAATCTCACTGAAAGCTTAGGCTGAAAAATTCATTGGTTTTCTGTGTCTCGCAAAACAAGAAAAGATCCCATTTGAGAGAAGGAAATAAAAGGCTGTCCGCAAAGTGGCACTGCTCAATTTAGGCAAAACGTGTGTCCTTGCGTCATTCTCTCCAGCCGACGCTGATACACTTCCCAAGATTTACTGCACGCTACCATTTAATTTGGCACTCCACCCATCAATTTAACCCGAAAAAAAATACAAAGAAGCCGCTATTAATCATTCCTAAAATGGATGTTTGTCTGAAGGAGAATTGATCACTGTTGATTAAAAGCCTTATTTTAGAAGCAAAAACTGCTCGCGTCAAAGACTTTAAAAGCTGTCACAACTGCAGCGTCGTAAAATGGTCGCCGGTCCGCGGAAGAATTTAACGCTGATGCATGCGAGTCGTAGTTGAGATAGCGGAGTCAGAGTTCACACACACCAATTTACTGTATAAAAATAATATACTAGGGCATTTTCCTCCTATGAAAGAAAATAAATCTCTACAATATAGATGCGTACGAAGTACAAGGAAGTGGTGTCCTAGCTCTGTAAATGCTAAATAAATTCCTGTTGTCTTCATCACCGTGGCCGAGGAGTTAAGAGCGCGCGCCCTTCACGGGAAGGTGTCGGCAGCTCGAATCCCGGCGGTGCCGACCGGTGATTCTCCCCGTTGGGATAAGGAGAACTCAGCCACAATTCCCCACTCTACCCGGGAGTCGAAAATGGGTTCCGGCTTGACCGGAGGTAACCACCATTACGTCCTGGTGTTAGTTATAAGGCATTTGAAAAAACAATGTACAAGATGATCGATGTGTATCAGGCTTGATTGGAATAAAACATGCTGGAGTAGCGCGAGATCTGGTTGCTGCTGCTCAGTGGCTCACGAGCGTGTCAAAAGGGATGGCACACCGGGGGATATGAGACTAATTACCGCACTTTTATAGCAAAATTTCAGTTAATGAAGTAAATGTTAATTGCAAGATATTCGCTCAGTAAATGAAAGCGAGAAACACGAAGTCGCGCGGTCATTGTCAGCCTTTTATACTGAGCGAACACCGCGCTACAGCTGGTACCACACTTGGCGTACCGTATTCTACGCATCAGCTCATGTGGGCAACGAATAATGCGTAATGGCACTAATGGCATAAATGTTGTTAAATAGACAGCGCCATGAAAAAGGTATTAACGTCATTACTGACTTTTAAGATTACGAAGATTTAGAAATCTCTGCACTGTACTGCGTACGGGTAAAAATGGCATAAATGATATTAAATAGACAGCGGCGTGATGAGGGTGCGAATGTCGTTACTGACCATTGTGATTATTTGAAAACCTTTTCTGTTTATCAATTAAGGACTTCTGTATTAAGATTTTTTTTTATTCAATGTATTGTAATACATTTTACGCATCAATTTTTTTTGGAAACAAACAGTTTCTTGCGGTCCCGCTCTGTTTTTGTAACGTATTATTTGACCCACTTCTGACAGTATTGTGTTGAACGGTTTCCTCGAAATACATAAATAAATTATATTAATTAGACAGCCCTATGGTGAGGGTATTCACGTCGTTTCTGAGCTTCGGGAAGATTTGGAAATCTTTGCAGTATCGCTGCGTTTTTACTAAGTATTACTCATTTTAACCCATCACTGGCAGTATTGTGTTTAACCGTTAACTCGAAATTGATACCATTACACTCGATATTGTCAGTATTGTGTTGAACGGTTAACTCGAAATTGATACCATTACACTCGATATTGTCAGTATTGTGTTGAACGGTTAACTCGAAATTGATACCATTACACTCAATAGTGTCAGTATTGTGTTGAACGGTTAACTCGAAATTGATACCATTACACTCAATAGTGTCAGTATTGTGTTGAACGGTTAACTCGAAATTGATACCATTACACTCAATATTGTCAGTATTGTGTTGAACGGTTAACTCGAAATTGATACCATTACACTCAATAGTGTCAGTATTGTGTTGAACGGTTAACTCGAAATTGATACCATTACACTCAATAGTGTCAGTATTGTGTTGAACGGTTAACTCGAAATTGATACCATTACACTCAATATTGTCAGTATTGTGTTGAACGGTTAACTCGAAATTGATACCATTACACTCAATATTGTCAGTATTGTGTTGAGCGGTTAACTCGAAATTGATACCATTACACTCAATATTGTCAGTATTGTGTTGAACGGTTAACTCGAAATTGATACCATTACACTCAATAGTGTCAGTATTGTGTTGAACGGTTAACTCGAAATTGATACCATTACACTCGATATTGTCAGTATTGTGTTGAACGGTTAACTCGAAATTGATACCATTACACTCAATAGTGTCAGTATTGTGTTGAACGGTTAACTCGAAATTGATACCATTACACTCAATATTGTCAGTATTGTGTTGAACGGTTAACTCGAAATTGATACCATTACACTCGATATTGTCAGTATTGTGTTGAACGGTTAACTCGAAATTGATACCATTACACTCAATAGTGTCAGTATTGTGTTGAACGGTTAACTCGAAATTGATACCATTACACTCGATATTGTCAGTATTGTGTTGAACGGTTAACTCGAAATTGATACCATTACACTCAATAGTGTCAGTATTGTGTTGAACGGTTAACTCGAAATTGATACCATTACACTCGATATTGTCAGTATTGTGTTGAACGGTTAACTCGAAATTGATACCATTACACTCAATAGTGTCAGTATTGTGTTGAACGGTTAACTCGAAATTGATACCATTACACTCAATAGTGTCAGTATTGTGTTGAACGGTTAACTCGAAATTTATACCATTACACTCAATAGTGTCAGTATTGTGTTGAACGGTTAACTCGAAATTGATACCATTACACTCGATATTGTCAGTATTGTGTTGAACGGTTAACTCGAAATTGATACCATTACACTCGATATTGTCAGTATTGTGTTGAACGGTTAACTCGAAATTGATACCATTACACTCAATAGTGTCAGTATTGTGTTGAACGGTTAACTCGAAATTGATACCATTACACTCAATATTGTCAGTATTGTGTTGAACGGTTAACTCGAAATTGATACCATTACACTCAATAGTGTCAGTATTGTGTTGAACGGTTAACTCGAAATTGATACCATTACACTCAATAGTGTCAGTATTGTGTTGAACGGTTAACTCGAAATTGATACCATTACACTCAATATTGTCAGTATTGTGTTGAGCGGTTAACTCGAAATTGATACCATTACACTCAATATTGTCAGTATTGTGTTGAACGGTTAACTCGAAATTGATACCATTACACTCGATATTGTCAGTATTGTGTTGAACGGTTAACTCGAAATTGATACCATTACACTCAATAGTGTCAGTATTGTGTTGAACGGTTAACTCGAAATTGATACCATTACACTCAATATTGTCAGTATTGTGTTGAACGGTTAACTCGAAATTGATACCATTACACTCAATATTGTCAGTATTGTGTTGAACGGTTAACTCGAAATTGATACCATTACACTCGATATTGTCAGTATTGTGTTGAACGGTTAACTCGAAATTGATACCATTACACTCAATAGTGTCAGTATTGTGTTGAACGGTTAACTCGAAATTGATACCATTACACTCAATATTGTCAGTATTGTGTTGAACGGTTAACTCGAAATTGATACCATTACACTCAATATTGTCAGTATTGTGTTGAACGGTTAACTCGAAATTGATACCATTACACTCAATATTGTCAGTATTGTGTTGAACGGTTAACTTTAGAATAGCATCAATACTTGTAATATTGTTTTAACGGTTAATTTAAAGTTGGAACCAGTACTTGTTGTATTGTTTTAAATGTTTAACTTTGAATTAATATCAGGTACTTGTAGTAGAGCCTTCAAATATTTGTTTGAAGGTCAGACAACTGAGTAGCCGTATTTTAAAATGATAAGAAAATGGAGAGCTAACACAAATACCAAAAAACATCATCGAATCTCAAACACATGCAAAAATTGTTTGATATATATATGTGAAGCATTAAGGGTGCCTTCAGCTAAATTCGTCAGCCTATTCGAAAATTCTCAAGTAAAAAGGCTGAAAAAGGCAGATCAAAATTAAACTCATTAACTGTCTGGTGCACGTTTCGAGATCATCGCCCATATAGTATAATTTATTCTTATATGTACATGTATTTATTCCTATATGTACACTTATTGTACAGTTATTTATTCCTTCGCGTAGACTTATTTATTCCCATCCGTACACTTATTCATTCCTACATGTTCACTTATGTATTCCTATATAAACACTCATCCCTCATTATACGAAGAATATTTTCCAAAAATCAACCAGAGCAGCAACCTGTGGGGATCACGGGGAATCTACGCAACATTGTACAAAAGCAAAAATGTCGATCAAAGCTGATACTAAAATAACAGCGGCGCGTCTCCGTATATATCAAGCTTTTCAGAGTGAACAAGAGAGAGACTGACGTTTACGAGGGTACCGGCAGCGGTGTGGGTTGTGCTGGAGAGAGGAGTGTTGCTGTGCAACGCGCAGCACAATTGTATGCAAACTGCGTCTTCTCATCTAAAAATGATGCCGTGCGCAATACTAGGCCGGGTATCAAAATCGTCTCGCCGGTTTCCTGAATAATTTGGCTGTCCCGTGCCAAAAATACGATCTTATGACAACATTTGTTCTCGCGAAGCAACAGGCATCGACTAATAAAGCTATCGCAACTGCCGCATCTACAGAAGGCTATCGGCACAGCCAAAGCTGATTTTTGAACGCGACACCTAGCATTAGGCTGGCAGGCCTGTCTATCGGGCTCATCGGACGACAGTTTTACATGGCTAGACCATTCATGGAGACAAGCGTAAAATCCCTAGAAGCATATGCGATACTTCTATATGGCGCTTTTTTTTTGTTTTTAGAAAACTGAAACTGATAAAAATTCGTTTAAGCTAAAATTTTGTATACAAACTCGTAGTTGATTATTTAAACATCAAATACATTTTGAAATGAAATTTTACATTAATAATTCGTCATTGATCGCTCAAAATTCCTCTACTAATTTGAATCTTACTTGATACATATAATCGATAAGATTGTCCCAGAAACATATTTTATTTTTTCATGTTTCTTGAACTCGTAAGAAAAGTGACTTCTGAAGCGATACTGCCCCCACAACTCGCAGAGGGTTGTGCGCCGTCGTCTCGCAACGGAGAAAAGAACATCATCGGGAATATATTGTTTAATGCATTACAAGCTTCAGGGTCCACAGTAAAGTCTAATCCAAGCTTACCAGTCAAAATATCCCATCAATAGTGGACGTAAAATACAGTCGTTGCCTACGCAGTATAAAGCAACATTTGGCATAGAAATTTTGTCTAATGCTAGAATAGCTTCAGCTCGTCACACTCTGACAACCTTCTTATCTCTGTCTAGATTGCATTTCTCTAGGTATTCCAGAAGCTTTAAAATTACAATAGGTCACATCACAGTTATACCATAGTATGTGCATGAATATAATATTCGAACATGCATGATATTCATAATATTTCTTCCGTTAGTTCATTTTATGGCTCTTTGAGCATTGTTCCTTACGCTAAACAGCATGTGCTTCCACCCTGAATATTTACATCATTTCCTTTTACAGTTGGGACCAAACAAAATAATTCAAATTGTATGGATCAGCTCATGCTGCCATACCACAGTTGGGATCAGACAACACAGTTCAGCTCCCAAGTTCAGCTGCCATCCACAGTTGGGATCAGACTACACAGTTCAGCTCCCAAGTTCAGCTGCCATACCACAGTTGGGATCAGACAACACGGTTCAGCTCCCAAGTTAAGAAGCGATACCACAATGGAAGCCCACATGCTAAAGTTACGTTCCCAAGATCTTCCTATTTTCCAGAGCTGATGATAGGTATTGCTGGAGCTGTTGATGCAATCGCACGCCGCAAATGCGAGGCTGGTGCCAATAATTAAGCCTGGGGAGCACCCCAAAGCTGCCTCGTTTTTAAGACGCCGGTACTGCACTGAAATGTTCCAGTAATTTATTGATTTCTTCATGGCGTCCGCGGTAATCGGTACGCAAGGCTATATATGTGTGAAAATTGAAGGCCTAGGAAAATGTCTTCTCAAATGTACGTGGAAGGTATACCAAAAGAGTTTGCTCTCTAAGGTATAATCCATGGCGAGTAACAGGTGCGTAAATAGCAGTCGATGCATATTTATGTTAATGAAGCGACTGCTATTTTGCATCCTCCTTGCCTGGGTGGAAGCGAAGCATTCTTGAACGAAAAATTCTGACATTTGTTCTTAGATTTAAACAACCTAGTCCATCCCCTTTATATCAAATATTACATAGAAATGATTTTTTTCTGTTTCACGTTAGAGACATCCAATCCCTGAGTCAGGAAACAGAGATTCACTTTTTCAGGTCTTCGTTGCCTGCTAGAACATTTTTCTGTTTCAACACGGTTATGAGCTAGTCTGAAGTGAGCAAAGTGATAGAACTAAGATTATTATTATTATTATGATTGTTATCATTACTATTATTATTATTACTATTATTTTTATTATTATTATTATTATATAGGACGTATCACCACAGAAGACGCTACAGACACGTTTCATCGGTGTTTTCTATATTCCCTAGTTAATCATTTCTATAAACAGGGCGAATATCTTTTCTGTTACCGCCGTGCGGTGGCACAGTTGCAATTTTAACGTAACGCGGTATTTAGTGCTGACATAGTGTGCCGTTCGATTCACTCGGACTAGGAAAGAGACGATAGAACTAAGATAATGGAAACAATTTCTACGGGTTGTATTTACATTTCTAGTACCACTCAGAAGTGTTCCTTGTTCTCTTTAATCGTTCCGTCTCTAAATTTAACTCTCTGAAACTCTAAGCATTAAAATCTTCTTTCAAGTCTATGTTCGTTGCCCTCGGTTGTACCTTTGTCTTAGATATTAGAATATTTTTTTCTGGTATTTCCATCAAACGGTTATAAGTAACTTTACTTCAAAGAATTTTCAAAACCCAAGATGCTTTCTTTTAAACCAACTTTTGAGAAATTTCTTTCTTTTCTTTCTTTTACATCAGGGTTAGCACATATACTTGTGATGCTCTAGTGCGACTCCTCGTAGTCATCGATAATTTTACATTAACTATCATTGTTTCATAACTTTATTACGCGCCGCCACCTAGATTTTCCTCATTTTACCAACCATAACTAATAACGTGAGACACCAAAAAGCATTTACTTTCACAAATCAAAATATTTATTTGCCCTCCCAAGGATAAACAGAAGTGTTTCACTTTATATGAGATTGTAGCAGACGATTAGCGAAGTGCATCTCTGCACTCCCGGCGGCAGGAAACACTCAAGAGACTGAGAATTTCCTTGCCTGTGCTGCTCGAAGAGGCCCTCGAGAGAGAAAGAGAGGGCAGAGTAACCCTCTCACTCCTTTTCTCTCTGTGTGCTTGCTGGTCCCAGCACAGTCGCGCTTGCATTTGCTTTGTACTCGCGCCGTCACCACAGCGAAGTCTCGCGGGTAGCGGCCTTTACGGTGGGCTTTGTATTTTGTCGAGACTAAAAAGCTGCTATTTGTTTGGAGTCACGACGAAATGTGAGGCGTATTTGGGCCCTCAGGAGTGTGTTTACAGCTAACCAGGAGGGTCTTTTCTTAACGTCGTTAAAAAAAGTGACACGAGGTTGAAAAATCCAACCTCCCTCAGAAACTTACAGGGTCTTGAATAGAAGCGCTCAGTCGCATAACTCATCCACAAACTTGTTCGTGGGTTGTAAAATTAGGTATAATAATGCAAAATAATTGAGTGAAAGGGAAATTTGATTTGATTAACACATAGCATGGTCGACGATTCTTTTCGAGCACTTACAGCACTACCCAAGCAACAACGTGTTCCGGCTCAACTGAGGTACTAATTTTAGGATGCAATATATTCATGTAACATGATTTGGAATTACTACAGGCCGTTGTTTTCTTCTTAAAATAGAAGCGTGAGTTAGGAGTCATCACCCATAAACCACCGAGGGGAAATCGCGCCCACTTCTGTTATTTACTAGTGATTTGTGCCCAGCTGCTACTTTTCAGGACTAGTAAAACTTAATACGTACTTATTTATCAGCATTACAGGTCGTAATATTTCAGTCCATATTTTCAGTAAGTCCGTTCTATTTGCCTATTGTAGTTAAAGTTCATGAAGATCATGTGGGCTTAATATCCCTAAAATTCTATGCAGACTCAGACAATTATAGAGGTCTCAACAAAGAGCGTGCAACTTTTTTACATCGCATTTCTGTTTAGCTATTTTTACGTTCTCAAAGGCTAGCTGTTTTAAGGCATTAATTGATCACTGAACACTATTTATGAAGCATTTTCCTAACAAAGAAACGTCAACGAAAGATCGGAGTTATCCATCCAAACCACTACGCACACCAGAGATGTCTTGTTCTCTTTACCGAGTCCCGGCGCTGGTGTCGATTTTCTCTGTTGGGTATAGGGGAAAAATTCGTCTGAAATGGGTACCGGTCTTGACCGGGAGAAAGCGTCATGGCGTCCTGGTGTTAGTTATAAGGCATTTGAAAATCCAATGTACAAGGTGATATGTATCAGGCTTTAATTGGAAATATAGCATCCGTAGATGCCTTCATTATTTAAAAAAATATATTTATTTTATTTACTCAACACACCGCACTTCTGACACCAAGTATTCAATACCAGTGTACACGGGCCGTTATAAATGACGGGATTTGATATTTTCGCAAAATAAATCTTCCAGTTGTGGATAACAAACAAATATATCAATTCTAAAGGTACTCGCGATTAAAATATTCTTGTACTTGTCCACTGCAGAAACTCGTCTCACAGATACGTTCATTTAGCATCCCTGAAAGCGTGACAGAGAGACAGACCAACCAAACCAACAACTGTGTATTATTATTTAGTGGATTTCGAATGTAAGGTCATGCACACCAAACAATTACACTCAATGTTACATGCTGCATCTGCAGCGCACCACAAGCAACACACGGCACGTGTATCAACACTCGCCCACGACGCGCATAGTATAAGCCTCACAGTGAACCGCTACATGGCAGAAGATCCCGAGACATGACGACCCTAAAATGACGCAAATCCTGAATAGAGAGTCATTGGCTTGACCAGACCGGCCGTCTACTGCATCAGAGATGCTTTGGTTTTATGTGACCTAACATCTATGCGGGTTTTGAGCGCATCATATCTTGCCTCGAAACTTTACCGGCATTGCTGACGCAAACTGAGTTGACGTCAAATAACTTCGCGTAAAGGAAAAATATATTCAATAAAACGTCTACGTTAATGATACATATACTTTGAATTTAGTTGGTTTTGTCTGTGTTGAGCGTTTGTTTTACGGGAGTTGTGTAAAAAAAGAAAACTTAGCGAAGAACTTTGGCCTTCTTATTTGCCGTAACACGATCCAAGAAGGAGGAGCGAGGTAAGATAACGCTAAGTCTGACGTGAGAGTTGTGAATTTTCCATGGCTGGAGAATATTTCTGGCGGCAGACTTAAAAAGTTCTCATGAGATTAGAGATGCGTGGGCAAGGGCAGTCGGTAGAATATCGGTTTCAGGTTGCGTTGATTTTGGAAAATGTTTACTCTGTGCCCACGTTGCAGGTGATGTAAGAGAAGTGAAAAGTGACACGAGATTGACTTGGGTTATTTCTTGTGGGCGTGGTGAGAAATATCTTAAGACGTACACACCTACTGGATGAAGGAAGTTTTAGGGAAAGTACATGTTATTCTGTGCATGTATATGACACACAGATTTGCTGTGCATCATGTATGTGGTAGCCACAATGTGAAAATATGAATTTTGTAAAGTATTTGACATATTGTGACATTTACTTTTAGAATAACGCTCAAATATTGCTACAAAGTTCTATCGACACACCTACGTACATTTCAGAACACCTTGTATGTAAAGACGTAAAGCAATGTAAGATATAGCTTATTCATAGCTTACAAACATTTTCATTGTTATACTTTACCGTCACAATTCCATCAAATTTAATTCTGTTATTCGTTGAATTATAAAATTGAACTTAATCTCAACATGGAAACCAATCAAGTCCTCGACGATAGACGTAACCTGGCTTGCAATCTTCCTACTCTCGTTTGTTGGCATCGGCGGCAGCACGGCATATGCAGCACACTTCGTCACCTCCTATGGTGAATAAAGTAAGAATAAAAATTTCAATAAATAATAATTTCATTCCCCATTTGAATAAAAGTGAAAAGATGAAATCATGCGGCGTACAACATATTGTAAGTAGGTAAACAAACCATCGTGGGCTGCAAAGAATACTACATCAGAGCTACCAGCGAACGTTCCTCTGTGAAACCAATATTGTCTTGTCCCATCTTCATTGGGAGTAAACTGTATCTTTGCAATGCGGAGACAAGAGGTAATTAGTACACCTGTGTGTTGGGTTTGTGATGCCCGAAAGAACGTTCGTCTGTTCTTCTTCTTATCCTCAAAGAGGATAAGAATTGTAAAAATTGTTATTGAATTAAGAATTAATTGTAAAAATTGTAGGAATCCTTATCCTAGCTCAAAGAGGATAAGAACTCTATATCAGTTGAAAATAAGAAATATCAGATGAGTGATTTTCAAATTCTGTTTCATCTTTATTGGAAATAAACTGTTTCTTTGTGCTGCTGGGACAAGAGGCAATTAGTACACCTGTGTGTTGAGCACACCATGGTGCTGAGTGTGTGACGCCAGAAGGAACGTTCGTCAGTCCCCCATCCTTCACCAGCGTAAAGTTACGCGCCTCGCAGTGCCGCCTCTTCACTTGCAGATCACGGAGTTAATGAAAGTTTTTGTGTGGAGAGAGACGGTGTTATTTGGTGCTGAGCACGCCGCTGACGAGATTTAATGGTCAATTAAACGACGGAGCTCAAGCGCTAAGCTGCACTCAGGCTCCTCAAACAAGAAATAAAATCTAATCAGGCGCATTGAATTCAGAATAATAGGTGATTCGACAGCCCCTGAGAAATTTTGCAGCACGATTTTGTTTATGAAGAAGCTTTTGAAGGAGCAGTCATAAGTAAGAGGATAAGCTTTTAGGATGAGCGTATGCTCTGGTGCCTTGGGAGTTCTTACATCAATGCTTGTGAAGTTTATCCTTGGGAAATTTGCATTCGGTGCTGCAAGAGACACCGTCCTACCTCCAAGCAGCGGCCTTCGGCTGCCCACGGTGGCTCGTCTCGACACAAATGTTCGTACTGCATTATTGGGCTCAGAGTGAGCGCTCGTGAGGCGTCAGGCATGGAAGAAAGTGATCAGAGAGCTATGATTTTAATCGATGATCGAGTGTTGTTCAAATTTTGATGAGGTAAGGGTTATTCACATTTTGATCAGAGCGCTATGATTATAATCGATGAGTGTTGTTCAAATTCTGACGAGATGAGGGTTATTCAAATTCTGATCAAAGCACTTTGATTTTAATCAGTGAAGGATATTCAAATTCTGTAGCTTGACAATATGATTGAATTGATCACAAAATTCTTCTCTGTTCTTAACTCTTTCACCACAGCATTTTTTAACTCAAATTACAGTTATCACGACCACCGTCATGGGACTGGCGTCAGGTTGTCACCATTACTAACAAGAAAAAACTACCTTTCGACAGTGAACTGAACCGAACACATTAAGAAGTAATTCAACAAGAAATTTAATATATTGAGGCTTTTAAAAAAAAAAAACGTTTAGTACTCTGGATCGCTAAAGGGTTAAAAATTGAAAAACTTAAAACAACTCGAAGTTGTCACGCGGATTTCAACTGTTCCGTTGAATGTTACCTCCTCTCAATGAGTCGGCGAAAAACTAACCTGTTTACGGGAAATCAAACTGACAGCCATTTTAGGCAAGATTTGTCAAATGAATGCTGACACATTTTCCGAAATTTCATTCATATTGTTCACTGGCCTACTTGCCAGGATTTAATAACTTCGCGTACGTAAAAAACAAATCACTTGAAACGTCCAACTTAATTATACAAATATTGAATTAAATAAATTTAATAAATCTCTGTGAGATCAAGAGGCAAATAGCTTTAAAATTCACATAACTATGTACATTTCTCTACATTATGGCCTTTTATTTGGAACATTGTGATTTCAATTGCTGCTTATTCCTATGGTTTTGTTGGGTCAACGCAATCACTTCGTTGCTAGTCGTAAACATTGCAGTTTAGCTACTCGCTTATGAATTTATGTTCCCCATTTCTAAAAGAGAGTAGCTAAAACATTCTCCTGCTTTACGAGACGCGCGGGCGTATGTTGGAAGACTTCATGACCTGTGCCAGTCGTGCCAGCACGTGTAATTTTATCTTTGAAGCAAGAGAGGCGTCTTCAAAAGAATATGTCACTTAAGTCATCAAAAACATCAAAAGCTCCTTCGATATCACCGACCCATCATAAACGCTTTTGTAAAATTACCGAAGCACAAAAAGTAAAACTCAAGTACAAACTACACGGCGTGTCTCAGTTCAAACTCGGGTAATCTTTAGCTGTTGCAGCGCTTGGTGTTTCAATGATCCGAATTAATTTTGAAAACATAAACATGTTTTCTCTGAGGTATCAATAATACCAGAGGAAATTCCATGCAATTTGCACATGGCAATGCGAGTGAGAACCCCGAAAATAGTTTTCTCTGGGGTATGAATAACACCAGAGGAAATTCCATGCAATTTGCACATGGCAATGCGAGTGAGAACCCCGAAAATAGTTTTCTCTGGGGTATCAATAACACCAGAGGAAATTCCATGCAATTTTCTCATGGCAATGCGAGTGAGAACCCCGAAAATAGTTTTCTCTGAGGTATCAATAACACCAGAGGAAATTCCATGCAATTTGCACATGGCAATGCGAGTGAGAACCCCGAAAATAGTTTTCTCTGAGGTATCAATAACACCAGAGGAAATTCCATGCAATTTGCACATGGCAATGCGAGTGAGAACCCCGAAAATAGTTTTCTCTGAGGTATCAATAACACCAGAGGAAATTCCATGCAATTTTCTCATGGCAATGCGAGTGAGAACCCCGAAAATAGTTTTCTCTGGGGTATGAATAACACCAGAGGAAATTCCATGCAATTTGCACATGGCAATGCGAGTGAGAACCCCGAAAATAGTTTTCTCTGAGGTATCAATAACACCAGAGGAAATTCCATGCAATTTGCACATGGCGATGCGAGTGAGAACCCCGAAAATAGTTTTCTCTGAGGTATCAATAACACCAGAGGAAATTCCATGCAATTTGCACATGGCTACGTGAGTGAGAGCCCCGAAAATAGTCAACAAGTTGCTCGAGGTGACGGGAGCGATTTGGCAAGCGTTGAGGCGCCGAGAAGAGGCTGTCACCAGGCCTATCAGCGGGCGGGCTGTATCCTAGATACAGTTATGCCCTGCCTCTAGTACCCTGACATTTGTGGCGGCAACCCTTACCCTTAGCACGGGCGTGTGTAACTGGGGCCAATAGAAACCTGATACCATGACATCTTCAATTTATCGAATGGTTGTTTCGCCGTGGAAGTGTTGAACAAAGGAGATTAGTAAGCAGCTCGGTAACTCACTTACTCGACAGCTACAAGCACTCAAGCCCTCTCCTGAGTAAAAATTTAAGGAATGAATAAATGGCAACAAAACAACATGTTTAGTTTCACGAAAAACAGTTTTCAGAAATTTCAAATGGAAAATATCCACAATTATAAAATTATTACAGCTTTAATCCGAAACTTACAAATGAAGATGTTTGAAAAAGAAACTGAAGCATAAAATGAAACTTAGATGAATTCTTCATGAATGGAGAAGAAAAAACTTGAAAATGAAGATGAATGAAGTTTCTGATAAGGATGCGACTAAAGCAATCCTCTGACGTGTTCAGAGATATTATTACAGTCTTTGTCATACGAGGTGAAAAATTTCAAGAACCTACGTTTGTGAAAACCTTCCTCAATGCTCTAACATGTATGTGCACTTTCCCCCGGACCTGTTAGTAAGGATTGTTACGCATGGTCCAACCACTCATAAGATAAAGTTTCTTTCTTTACGTCCCATCTATAAAACTTTCAATTTTTACGTCGAAACTCTAAATAACAAACAAACACTATAGTAAATTTAGCCGTAGCTTTCGGCTGAATTGCTCCTGCCGTCATTAGAGAGAAAAGTATATGTACTCTTTCAAAATCTTCTTTAGTGGTTTTAGAACAAGAAATATAGATTTCTTTATTAAAATTTGTACCCAAAACGTCATTCACACTTCATGAGCGTTCAGTGTAACACAAAAACAGCGTTTTGATGTGATCTACAATAAAACTAATCAAAAAGAGACCCCCAAGTGTGTCTGTAACCCTCACCTCGGAGTGTTGCAATCACTCCACACTGAAGTATCGGAATTAATCATCTCTTTTCAATCACACACTAGCTATACGTGCACCTCTAACACTCTTGTCCCAGTTGTGTGTCAGTACCCCAAGCCACGCCAGTGTTGAACGGTAGCATTAGTCGCACAGTTTTTCCACACTGAAGTATCGGGATTAATCGTCTCTTATCAATCACATACAAGCATTACGTGGACCACTAACTGTCTGTCAGTACTACAAACCACGCAGTGTTGAACGGTAGCATTAGTCGCACAGTCGCTCTACTCTGATGTATCGGGATTTTTTGGTGCGGACACGGGCTGATCAGCGCTCGTTTGTCTCTCTCAAATGGCCGTAGTTTGCCGAGGCCTGGCAGCGGAGACAAATATCTAATTGAATTGGACGCTGATAGTGAGCACACCAGCGGCTTGCCAATGGGAGCGAACAGCGGGAGCAGCGCTCACGCACTCGAGGCATGCGCTCTCGCACTGCATTAACGCGTTGACCGCGATGGGTCAAACTGAAGTTCAATATTCAACTCAAATTTAAAGTCACTTATGATAAGCAATTTTTAAAATAGCGAACATTAATTGGATTGCACCTTCATTATACTCTGATAGAGTGTTTGTAAAATTTAAGTTTATGCCCACTGGTCGGTCAACTGCATTATGAAAATTCCCTTCGTGAACACCGGGGGTAACAGCGCAACCGACGCGACAATGACCATACTGTTGCTACACATATTTGGCTTTAATTAACAAACGTTTCATTTCCTTTTGTGACTCGTCTTCGCTCAATGCACTTCAAATGTGGTTACGGGGACGGGCATATGTTTTCACAGCCCCAGGTAGCTAATATCTAAGTGGTATCGAGAATAACTGTTTATGGGTACAGTCTTCTCATTTTTGTTGCTCATGAACTCATCATCTTTTTATTTCTTAGCAGAATTTTTTATGATATATTGCCTGATGGGAAGGTAATAAGAATTATTTAAGTTTTAAATTAATTCAAGCGCTGAATGAATAATGGTAAACAAATCTGATTACATCGTAGGGAATTACGTACGACTCATAGCTTACATCCAGTAACTCACTGCCTTGATACCATTCTTCGTTGGCACTGTTAAAACACTCGTTATTCGTCAAGTTTTTCAACACTCTTTTTCTTCCATTCCTACTTTTTCCTCTCCAAATTTCACGAACGTAATCACTTCCTTGTTAGTCTGACGTAACCATTGCAGTTTAAATGCTTGGTTATAAATTTGTGCTCTTTATTTCTAAAAAAAGAGTGTGCTAAAACATCCTCCTTTTTGCGAGACTCACGCTCATGTGTGTTGAAAAAATGGGTTCGATGGCATTATTGTTTAAAATAACTCTAGCATTGAGGCTTCTAAGCTTTAAAATAAAGAGCAAGGCGACAATTGCTACCCGTAAAGTCATTTTTATTAAAAATGATCAAATAAGACTGAACGTTTCGGCAATGTCATTTTCTAATAAAACGTCAAACGCATTGAAGTCATTTATGAAAACGTAAAACGACTTCAATGCGTCTAATTTGGAAATAACAACGTCCTCCCGTTGCATCAGGCAGCACCACCTACCATTCACGATCTCAGTTGCAAGCCTCGTAGAGAAGTGGTAGCAGGGCTGTGGCGGCTACATGCAGGCAGTTGACACAGAGCTCGGTCCTCGTCGTCTGATCAAACTTTATGATGACGGCACCCAGAGTAGCGATGGCACCGAAGACGTCACCGTGTCTCGTAAATAAAAAGGCATATCTCTTGTGCAAACTTTGATCTTACGTCGCGTAGAGCTGTAGCTGCTACTGCTGGCGACCGTGTGTACGTATCTGTGCATCGTGATGTTGTATGGTACTTCAACTTGCACGGTGGCTTTATACGCTATTTAAATTTGTTCTGTGACTTCATATGTTATTTAAATTTGCATCGTATCATTAGATGCGATTTAAATTTGCGCCGTGACATCGTGATGTAGCAATGAAGTGAGCACCGTGACGCGACATGGAAATGAAATATGCACCATTAATATCAAATAATAATTAATATTTATTAACGCATTTCCCCGTTGCAGAAAACCAAATCAGTTTAATTTCAGTCAACGAAGAGTTGAAAATTTTTGGCGCTGTCACCAACTCGTAGAATGGTGTTATGTTTAGCTTAACATTGAACTTTCCTTAAATTGAGATAACGAATTGAGAAATGTTTTATTCACTTAAAATATGAATTGGGATAAGCTCACTGTCACCTAGAGGCTAAAAGCGTTCGCGCTTCATGTCAAGGGTTCAGGGGCTTAAAACACCTGAGTGACCGGGGTTTCTTCCCGAAGGGAAAAACGAGAGAGTTAGCCACAATTTCCCTTCCTACCTAGATACTGGCTCGACTGAGAGTAGCCGACATTGCGTCTGGCTTTAGTTGTAAGATATTTCGAAAATCAAGACAAAATAAAATCTACTGACAATATTGGACTAAATTAACCTTTTTGAACAACTGAAGCTTATACACCACTAGGCTGGACCACTCGTGGACCTACAGCATAATCAAATGTGCGTGCATTTACTTCTTAAAAGGTTACTGTAAAATTAAATTCTTGTACTATTTTTCTTTTGCTATATTTATTTTTGTGGCTTCTCGTGTAAATCTAAATTTAAATGCTTCATAAATTTTACCATGATTTATTTGTACTAAATTAATTAAATGTTTGTGAACAAACTCATTACTGTTCTAGCTTTAATGACCTTAAATTAATTTTCTAATATTCTGCCGTTAAGGCAGAATAAAAGAACTCCGAAAACTCTGCATAACATTCGCAGGAATGTCATGTATGTGAACACATATTTAGTTGTAAGTCGACTCAAAATCATGTGTAAAAATGAGTACAAATACCAAATTTAACACAGGGCATATGAATTCACTTCTAATTAACAAATGTAGATGTTTGATCTGCCAAGCCGCTGTGAATCTCGCTGTCTGAGCCCCTATAGCATATGTATAATACACGGCTTGTTTTCTGTAGGGCTTCCGAGTCGCTATGCGTAAAGGTCATTCGTTTGCGTTTCCCAAACCTTATTTCTGGATTACTTCCCTATAGAAGGCTTGGAAGCATCTAATGGAAGGAACACGCAAAAGGCCGCACGTATGCAGTTTCAAGGGACTTTCCTCCAATAATTTTCCTTATCACAGACTTGGTCTCTCCCGGTGCGCTCCAGTCGCACGTTAAGTGCAGCCGCGCGCAGGCCCCAACGTTTACGACATGACTGCTCAGGCATCCCAATTTCGCTGCAACTATGCAAGACAAAGCTTAATGGATTCCATCTCCTGTAATGCCAAATTTTATAATAGGAAGTTGATATCTAGAGATAAGACTTTAGTTACTCGAGCATTCCACCAAGGTAAACCCGTGAGTCCACACCTAGAAAAGGTGTTGTGCAATAAAGGCTTCGTGCGCCTGCTGTACCATAGCGTCTTCATTCCTAATACGTCATGCGGTTACCTTTATTTAACTCTGTACCTTCGTAGAGGTTTTGTACGGATCTAATAATGTTAAGTTATTCATCTCCATAAACAATACTAACGTTAACTGAAAACAACCATGATATTCTAAGCAATAAAGCCCATGTCTTCCACAGAGATCCTCCATAAAGAAGCTTGAAGTCCTCCAGACAACATTAAAGAATGTGGAGTGATGTGAGAATTACCTCCTCTGCCCTCAGAACCAAGCTTGTTCTTCTGGATTTTATTCGCAATAAACTTTGCTTGCTTCTCAATAGTCCTGATTAGGAAGCGCCCCAAGTCAAGTTTCCACTGAAGGCTGAGGTTGTCTGGAAATGATCTCTTGAGTCCCGAGGTGACGGAGCCACCGCATCTTATCTCTGTTAGATCATAATCTGCAGTCAGGGTTTTGTCAAGGGTGAAGCTCGTAAATTGAAACATTTCTCCTTGCTTCTCGGACGTGGGTGGACACGGTGAGCAAAAATGAGCGTGTTTTTAAATTTATTTTAGGTTCCTAAGAGACTTATTCCATCGGGTCCTGATTTCGAAAGCAGTCGCTTGTAGTCAACCACGAGAGCTAAATTTTAATTCTTCATGAGCTAAATTCCTGCGAGGATAACTGAACAAGAACAAACTCTGGCAAATGAGAATTGTAATGTAAAAATTTGAGTCTGTAATTTCCAAGAGTATTCCTCGGACAAAGAACCTGTGTCCGTATATGGGGGTCATCTAATGCACATTCAATACCGACGCACCACGAGTGATTTAAACTTTCACAAAATAACAACGTATACCAGTACAGTTTGCAGCACAAGTTCCCAAACCCTGTCATAACAGAGTAATATCTCAGAAACGAACTAAATTACTTTGTCCTGTTTCAACTATTATAACGAGGAATGTATTAGTGATACATTGATGTATGAGAGTTCGGGTTTTTGCGGTACACTCTGTACATTAAGTTACATATATGTACAGCTCATTCACAGTGTGATTGGCCTGGCCAGCGCCAAGTAACGTTCAGAACAGGATTTGAGTAACCGTCATGGCGTCCTGGTGTTAGTTATAAGGCATTTGAAAAACCAATGTACAAGATGAAATGTATCAGGCTTGATTGATGGGAATAAAGCATCCTCTAGGCCAGCATACAGCGGCACGCCTAGCAGTGCAACACAACTCAAAGAAATGTTTTGATAAGAATCAAATTAAGCAAGTGATTTGATGGGGCAATCTGGCTATATGCGTGTGATACACTCCTCAGATGTCGGAATTAATGTCCAAGTATATAAGTGCATGTGACACGAAGCATGTAGAAGAAATAGATCTAAGGTCATGAGGAAATGTTTAGTAGTTTACTTTGAGAAACCAGAACCCAAAAATCTACATCAACCAAATCAGAACTACAACCATCTTATTTTACTATCTAATATGTTTTGATATTGGGTTATAGTATCTTAAAATTGTTACTATTACAAAACCATTCTCCTGAATTCCATGGGTTCAAGATGCATATCAGCTAAAAAAGCTAAAACAAGGTAATAAGCTTTGCCAGTGCTCAATGGAATAAATAGCAATTGTTGCTTTGTGTGATAATGTTAATTGTACAAAAAAAATCAATAATTCATAGTTAGAACAAGTAATTATAAATGCAAGATAACCAGCCCTCAGTTTACTGAACCAACAAATTTCACCATCGCTGCTTCTTAGCTCCTAGGATGAGTTTCTAATCCGACTGAACACGAAACCTGCCCCGAATGAACCTTGCACATGATAAACCCACAATGTATATGAACAAAATTTATAATTCAAGTCCTGTTTTCTTCACAAATGATCATTTTCAGAGATAATTTGCTAGCTAGCTAGGGGATAGAAGAAATTCACTGTAAAAAAGCCTGAACTTTGGTTTCAGTCGGAGTGTTAGAATTGATATTTACTCAAATGTCAGGACGATGTTAAGATTTCAAGATTTTCAAGTAACTTTTGCTCCTGGATTAGCATGGCATTATCCTTTAGAAGGCTGCAGAACTCAAGGTTGAACATTCAAAATCTTGGCATTCATTTGCGTTAACAATGATTTAACGTTGATTGGCGGAGATAATGAGCTAAAAAATATTCACCAGCGTATTCAGTGCACGCCCGCCCTCAGGATAAATGCATTTTTTCAAGTTATTGCTACAATTTATTTATTAAACTGTATCTAAAAATAGAAATTAAGTTATATGACATAGTTTGACGAGTATCCACTCATTGGAATTAATAAAAAAAACTACCAGACAACTCCGCCAAATTTCAAATCATGACGAAATTTGATGATGGTGACATAGAAGTTTTGAGTTTCTATTAAAAATTTACAGCAGCCCGAGATGAAAAGGCAACCAACATTAGACAAAAATCTTAGCCAAAACGCGCTGTATGCATAGATAACAGAAGAAATTGAAGAACTGAATTAAACAACGAAAGGTTTAACGACATTTTCTAACGACATTTTTTTATTTTTGTGTCGACATTCGTCGACACAAAAAGAATATCGAACTGTTATAAGAGGCATGAAAAGATTATTCAAAAGAAAATTAAGGAATATAAACAAACACTTCTGTCAGGAGCTATTAACTGCAAAAAATAATCGGGAACGAACGTGGGAAATCATTGGTGAGTTAGCCGAAAACAAAAACTCCTGCCGTAGAAATAATTTTCACAACCCTTTGATGATAGCCTCTGATTTGAACGCTTTCTTTTCAAAAATAGATTTAGAAAGTCTTCGATGAAGTATAAAAGTCTTCAATGAGGTATCAAAAACCAATCCAAATTAATGTTCAGTTGTACGCCCATTCTTCAATTGTCAGTGTCAGATGGAGAAAACGTCCAACCAATTCACCGAAGAACCATTTAAGATTCACTGGAAAACCCATAGGCAGTGAAACATGACAATGTTACCTCACATACATAAGAAGAGCTTCCCTCTTATATTAACAATGATTTGATTGATAATTAATACATCAATAGGAACTGATAACCTCCCTATTTAATAGCAACGTTCTGTAAACAAGTACATAAAACTGATGACAATAACACGAGATGAAATTAAAAGCTTTCAAGTCTTGCAAAAGTTATGTACAAAATATGCATTAGAGAAAGTAACAACGAATCAATTTACATCTGACATGGATGAATAAAATTTTCTTCATCAAAATCAATACGTCTATTGGAAAAACATAACACTAGTACTCAAAACGTTCTGATAAACTCCAAGGAAAAATTGTGCAGTTAAATCCATCAAATGAATAAAACACAGTTAATGTTTTCAGTTCCTCTAAAGCGTCTAGCACAATCTATTTTTATGTAGAACTTTGGAGTATACAGTAATTTGAAATTCATTTATCTAGACATCTATCAAAGCAATCTCATACAGTGCTCTTAGACAACAAATTTTCCTCATACATTCAAAACAATTTTGGTGTTCCTCAAAGATTTATCTTCCCATCACTTTTTTTTAATTTCTCGATCATTTTAATTCAATGCATTCTAACGAAGAAGTGCTTATGAATCCTAATGAAGTTCAAATTGCGCTAAGCTCAGTCACTGAATTATCCAATCCCCCCTAATAAATGCTGAAAACTTTTCAAGCAACCTAAAATCATAAACGACTCAAATGCTCTCAAATCAAACGCAAACAATTCCCAATGCATTATATTGAACACCAATGAATCTGCAGCCATTGTTGTTTGCAGTGGTATTTCAAAACGAGTGATCATGTGATCACCAGACTTTGCTCATAAATTAACTCGGCTGGACACAAAAACAAGACAGGATCGTCACCTACAAAGTCAACTGGTTATCTTAATGTGCATTCTTCTCTTTATTCCGCTCTCAGAGGAAAGCTGATACAGAACAATTCTTTCCAAGCTCTGTCATGAGCCTGTAGTGCTCTACCCTAGTTGCCCCTAAAATCTCATTTCTAGTCATGCAACTATACAGTAACCTTAATATGTCCCAATGTAAATTTATGCAAAAAAAGTTCCCACTCCTCCGTCGTGTATCACCGATACCAACCGCAGGAGGAGTATGAAGTAAGGCCGCTGCTTCACTCGCCGCAAACGGAACTCAATGGCCGAAGCAGCATTAACACCTGGCCTTCCAAATGGTGACCCCAGAGTGACACCCAACGGCCGAAGCAGCAACAACATCCTAGCCTTACAATTGGTGACCCCAGACGAATCGCCTGCTTACAATTGGTGACCCCAGAAGATTGCCATCCTACAACTGATGAACTCAGCAGCTCCAAAAACTGAAGACCCGGCGCAGCCAGCAGTTCTCCAGCGGGTTCACCAACGGGCCGAGGCTTCTACATCGCTCGCCCCTTACTACTCGTGGCCGCAGCAGCTCTTCAGCGGGTTCGCCATCGGGCCGAGGCTTCCACATTGCCTGCCCCTGACAACTGGTGACCCAGCAGCTCTCCAGCGGTTTCACCGTCGGGCCGATGTTTCTACAGTGCCTGCCCTTAACAACTGGTGACTCAGCAGCACCCATCTCTGCTCTCTGACTGCAATCACCGAGCCAGCCTTCATTGCAATTTCCGCTATGTGTTTCAAGCACCGCAAGAACGTTTAACAAAGCGCGAAAATGCACAACCGAGCCGCCAAAACGCCTACAGCTCGGCCCCATCGCACAGCTCATCGCTCGGCCTCTACGCACAGCCTCTACGCACAGCCTCAACGCACGGCCTCTACGCTCGGCTCCATCGCACGGCCCCATCGCTCGGCTCCATTGCACGGCCCCATCGCTCGGCTTCATCGCTCGGCTTCATCGCACGGCTTCATCGCTCGGCTGCATCGCTCAACTTCATCGCACGGTCTCAACGCTTGTCCCCAACTGCAATTCTTTCTCTCATCATCATCATTTCAAATTTACCAAATTTTATCGTTCGAAATCCTTTCTCTTTAGGGGGAGGGTACTTGTAGTGCTCTACCCTAGTTGCCCCTAAAATCTCATTTCTAGTCATGCAACTATACAGTAACCTTAATATGTCCCAATGTAAATTTATGCAATAAAAATTACCCACTCCTCCATCGTGTATTACCGTTACCAACCGCAGGAGGAGTATAAAGTAAGGCCGCTGCTTCACTCGCCGCAAACGGAACTCAATGACCGAAGCAGCATCAACACCTGGCCCTACAATGGTGACCCCAGAGTGACACCTGTAGCATTAGCTACAAAGTGTAAAATTATAAAATTTCTCATTCGCACTTAAATAGCATAATTATTGACATTAAAAATCTTACTCTAAATTATTATTAATAATTTTCTACTTATAATTAGTAATCCTTGAAGTTTTTGTGTAAATGCATGAGATATAAATAACGGTCGACATTTTCGAGTCTGAAGCCTCTGAATTGGCAACACCGCGCGGGGACGCTTTGCTTTTGAGCGCCACTCTCTCGTGCGTCCTTAGCTTGTGCGTTACACCGTTCTTGTAAGTGAAAGAAATTAAGTGTTCAAATAGAGCAAATCTGGTAAAGTATATTGTGTTCATCTCTTAGTGTGCATTGTGTTTAAGTATAAGGATCTGGTCAGTATCGTGCTACATATAAACATGTAAATAGTCGTAGGAGTCGTAGAATAGCGTGGCTCATCCCAAGTGCTATCCCAACATGACGTAGCGTAAATCTTGCGTGTCATGTTCATTTCTTGTGTCAAGATTTCATATTAGATATTCAACTACGTCCTTACTTACTACAGAAATTATATACTTGCAGCTGTCATTATGATATTGAAATTAGTTCATCAAATACTTCGTGAGAACGCACGGCAGATTTGCCGGCGTTTTTGTGAAAAATGGCGGAGCGTAAACTGCTGTGTCATGTCATTTTATGTTCACGGTATTATGTTCTGAATATTTTTCTTTTGCTGCAAGAGATACGTTAAGTGTTTCTTTTCTCAGTGTAGATATTATTCTTTTTTACTACAAGATATACTTGCAGTGTTTTTCAGTATGATTGACATATTAATAAATTTAGGACTGCTTTCTTTTATTTCTCGTACGGATATAGATATATTATTAAGTACGAAATTTATTCCTTCATATTCTTGCATTTTTTAGCTGTTTCGTATTTCATGGATATTCCGCGAATCATGGTGCTTAAATCACATGTATTTTCCATAATTCCACAAAATTGAATAACAGATTATTACTGCTCTAAAAATCACAAGTCTTGTACTGTCATGCTTATACTGTAAAGGAACAGCCATTGCCAGCTTGTAACCTTTCTATTTTCTTCCTGAGCCTGTAAAGAAATTAATAGCTCTGAGTTAAATCTATGGAAGAAGTTCAGGGTTTTCTCCGTGATGGGAAATTTACCATTGCAGTGTAGGGATTGTCAGTTGTGGAATTTTTCCTTGATGCCTCTTCGAGAACCTTCTCATTCAGCGTCTTCGATTATTGCAGATCCTCAACAGCACCAAACGCCACAACACACATTCCTTGGGTTTGAGCTTTACAAGTTAAATTCACGTGGCCTATTTTTCTCACTAAGACATCGAGTTACACCACGTAAATTGTCTATCTGTGGCGTGAGACGGTCTGACCTTTGGTCATATATCACATTGAAATCATTTGGTTCGGAGCTAGTAGAGCCTAGTATATTACTACTAATGACTAATTAACCTACCCGCTCAACCACGACAACTTGCTTTTCACATCGTGGAAATATTCTAAAGTCTGAACCCATAAATAGTGACTCATCCACACGTCACGGGTGGAATTGATATTCTGTCAGTCGCTAACATTAAACAGACTGTGAACCTCCACAAACACACCCACTTACACCTGGCCAACGTCATCGCTCGGCGGACCTCGCCTGCACGGAGTTTCCCATCTAAGAGAAGATCGTCCGAAGTCAAGCACGCCATCGGTCATCACGGCTTCCTTCAATAAATAAATTCAAGCTGAGTTTTCCCGTAAATTGTCTTTATTATCCCTCTCTTGCAATTTCGAAAAACACTATTGAGAAAACGATTAAGATTGGATGTTAATAACTAACCATATCCACCAACTTAACACTGGTGACAACCCAGAGTGACCCAACTTTCAAGCTTAAAACAAAACTATTCAACTCGATAAGTGTTTGAGAAAACGTGAGAGAGGATAATGTTGGCATATCATTGTAATGATAAGTTCCCATTGTAGTATTCCTTGAGAATTTTCCATGGATGTACTGTGCTAACGTTCTCTGAGCAGCTCAAAAATTTTTTTTTCTCAGTGCTATTCTGTCTTTTATCTTTTGTGCCACAGTAGGTAGGAAATTTTTTTTTCCCCTTATTTCCGTGCTTTACGCTTATTTCTGACGACCGTAAAATTTTCGTTTCCATTTTTTTTTCTTTCTTTCCGTTTCAACTTCGTTTGAATGATTGAATAGGTAACTAGAAACGCAAACCTTTGACACTTTAATACCAAAGTTATTAGGCGTTGATTACGTAAATTCAGTGCCGTTATAGCTTAATTTTGCATTCAAAAGAAAAATTGCCAGTATGTCCGACACAGAGAATGAGGCAGTTCCAGCGCGCACTAAGCCTATAACTGTTCCTCCTTTCATACCAGCAGAAAGCCAAACTTGGTTCAACCAAGTTGAGGCTATCTTCCGATATAATAAAATCACAAATTCTTCAGATATGTTTCATGCATTAATAGCTGCTGTGCCCAGGCAAATGCTAAGTGACTCTAATGAATTAATCGTGAATCCGCCTGCTATAAACCCTTACGGATCTTAAAAAGTAAAATCCTCGAAAAATTACAGTTGTCCGACGCGGACAAGTTTAGGTCTCTTGTGGATGCCTCGGCAATTCCACCTGTCTCTGTCATTTTCTCTCCTACTTCGTTAGTTAAGGAACTTCGAAAACTAGCAGCCGGTGTTGGCGTAGCAGAGGGATTTCTCAAAGAAGTGTTTTGGAGCAAAGTACCGACTAATGTGCGACCCTTCTTATCAATGATCGGTCCGAACGAAAGTCTCGAGACCCTAGCTCAGGTCACTGAGACAGTGATGCGCAATCTAAACATGTCACAAGCACCGCAGGTAGCTTCCTTGAACGCATCAGCTGCGAATTTTAGCCCGTCAAATACTGCTAATAATCAATCCTCAGCGGCAATGGACACAATGCAGCGCGAAATCGATGAACTGAAACAAGCTGTCCAGAATTGCCAGTTAGGTCAAACTGTAGCTCATATCCAGCCCGGCCCAAGGAATGTCTCACGTTACCATGCCTACGACTATCCCTATGACTATCATCCTCCTCCTCCCCCTCAACGTTTCGATAGAGGTAGATCTTATGATAGGTCAAATCAAAACCGCCACTTTAGATCGCGCTCTCGCGATGCTAATAGTAATTTATGTTGGTACCATCATAAATTTGGTGACCAAGCACGAAAGTGCGGGTCCCGATTCTGTCCTCGTTATACCGAAATGACTTCGGGAAACGCCAACAGCGACGCATAGTAGCGAGTACTGCGTTGCCTCACTCCCAGACTACTCGCCTTTTGAAAATATTCGATCCCGCTACCAAATATCGATTTTTGATAGACACAGGTTCCAGTGTTTCAATTATCCCAGCCACGGCGAAAGATAAAAATAATAATTTAGTGGCGACACTACGTGCCGCAAATGGCACGCCAATAGCTTGTTATGGGGAGAGAGTACTCGAGTGCAGTCTGGGATTGAGGAGAAATTTCACCTTTACTTTCATGATAGCAGAAGTCCAAGAGCCCATTATCGGTGCTGATTTCTTAGCAAAGTTCGGGATCATTGTGGATGTTAAAAACCGTAGAATTAGGGACGAGGAGACACAGATCTCAATTCCCGCTTGTGGCATAACTAGAGCAAATGTCTTGCATTCCTTCTCTATTGCTTTCAAGAAAGAGTGCATGTTCGAGCAGGTTCTCGCAGAATACCCTGCATTAACAAACTCTAACTTAGCTTCTAAAAATATGCAGACGAGCACAAAACACTTCATTGAAACAACTGGACCGCCAGTTTACTCCAGAGCTAGACGCTTACCGCCTGATCGATTGGCTTTAGCCAAGAAAGAATTTGCTAGGATGTTAGACAGCGGCATCATCCGCAGTTCCAAAAGCCCTTGGGCTAGCCCTCTCTTGCTAGTACCCAAGGCTAACGGTGAATTCAGACCGTGTGGGGATTTCCGCAGGTTGAATGCCGTTACTCTACCTGACCGCTACCCTATCCCTTACCTACCTGATTTCAGTGCAAATTTAGAGGGAGCACAAATTTTCTCAAAAATAGATCTTCAAAGCGCCTTCCATCAAATTCCACTTGAGGAAAGCGCGATACCTAAGACCGCGGTAATCACTCCGTTTGGTCTCTTTGAATTCCTCAAGATGCCTTACGGATTAAGGAATGCTCCTCAGACATTCCAACGACACATGGCTGAGATCTTCTCGGATCTGACCTTTGCCTATGTGTATCTGGACGACATTTTGGTGGCATCCGCAACCCCGGAGCTACATAAAGACCATCTTAGGGTCGTGTTTGAAAGATTGTCTGACAATGGACTCTTAGTAAATCCTGCCAAATGTGAGCTCGGAAAGCCATCACTGATATACTTAGGTCATGAAATCTCTAGCCTAGGTCTAAAACCTTTGCCTTCCAAAGTAGAGGTGATCAAAAACTTTCCTCTTCCACAGACCCAGAAGGAACTGAGAAGGTTCCTAGGTTCTGTTAATTTCTATCATAGATTCATCAGAAACTGTGCTCAAACCTTAGCCCCCTTGTCAGATTTGCTGGAACCAAAGAAAAAAGGTAAATCTACTGAGGTAAAATGGACGGATGCAGCACGTAAAGCTTTTGATGAGATTAAGCACAAGCTAGCTACCGCGACTGAATTATCCTACCCTATTGCCAATGCTGACTTCAGTTTAGTGGTTGATGCCTCCATTACTGCCGTAGGTGCCGTTTTGCAACAAAAAGTAGGTACTAATATCTCTCCTCTTGCTTTCTTTTCCAAAAAGCTATCGCCCACTGAGCGTGCTTACAGCGCGTTCGGTAGGGAACTCCTTGCTATCTATCTGTCTGTGAGACACTTTCGCTATGCTCTAGAGGCAAGGGAGTTCGTGATCTACACAGACCACAAACCCTTGACCTCGGCGATCAAAATGCCTTCCGAGCGACACTCGCCAAGAGAAGCTCGACATCTGTCCTTCATTAGTCAGTTTACCACTGACATCCGCTTCATTAAAGGGTTGGAGAATACAGTGGCAGACTGTCTGTCCAGGATTAACTCTATCAACCCCGGTGGTGAAATCACTTTCGGTAATATTAGTAATGCTCAGAAGGAGGATCCTGAACTCCAGGATCTTCTCAAACCTTCTAACACTACTTCTTTGAAATTACCCTTGGTTGACGGCGTGTACCGTGATGCTGAGCGACTTTCTCGTTTGTATCTTCCTGCGACTCTCCGCAGAGTAGCTATTCTTCACTATCATTCTCTTTCACATCCTGGTATTACCCGTACATTGCGTTTGATTTCCGATCGTTTCGTCTGGCCAGCGATGCGTAAGGAGGTCAAGCAAATTGTGCAAAATTGCCATGCATGTCAGAGTAGCAAAGTTGTGAAACATAATCGTGCAGCGCTACAGAGTTGTGCATTTGCTGGACACAAATTCGACTCCGTACACCTAGATTTGGTGGGTCCGTTGCCTTTGTCGCGCGGTCATTCTTTTTGTTAACCATAATTGATAGGTTCTCCAGATGGGTTGAGGCCGTGCCTCTTCCTGATACCCAAACTGAGACTGTAGCTCGCGCTTTCATGAGTAATTGGATTTCCAGATTTGGGGTTCCCTTAAGTGTCACGCATGACCGGGGATCACAATTTACCTCCAAATTCTGGAGTGAGCTTAGCACCGCCTTAGGGTGTGAAAACATTAATGCCACCGCGTATCATCCGCAGTCGAATGGACTAATTGAGAGAGTCCACAGAGATTTAAAAAGTGCGTTGCGTTGCCTTAATTGCAGTCACGATTGGACCGACAGACTTCCTGTAGTATTACTGAGCATTAGGAATTTGCATCGGCAGGATCAGCAGTCCACAGCAGCAGAAATGTTGTATGGAAAGACGCTTCGCCTCCCGGGCGACATAGTTGACCCAAAACCGTTGCCTGAATTTTCATCTGCTGACCGTTCCGTATATGTAACCTGCCTCAAGGATTGCATGCGTCAGATCAAGTATGCTGCTCCACGAATGCCTCAGACAAAAGACAAACTTGATCCTGCCTTGCAACAGTGCACACATGTGTACGTCCGTAATGATAGCATCAAACCAACTCTCACACGCCCGTATGATGGCCCATTCAAAGTATTAAAACGGACGCCAAAGCATTTCGTCCTTGAAAGACCTGGTTCACCCGACCCTGTGAGCATAGATCGATTAAAGGTCGCGTATACCTCCGATAACAGTGTGATTTCTAACTCTTCATTCTCTCCACAGAACTTCCCTTCCACTGAGACTCGATCATATCGTCCACCTCAGTTTCCTCAGTTGGCTGCATTGTTGCCTAGTCAACTTGAGTGTAATCCTTTTTTGTGCCTGTATCTTCAAACCCTATCCCAAATCCTATCGTAGACTCTAATTCTAGCTCTCTTAGTGAAACAGCGACAAGTCTGGAGAGACCAGTCGAGACCGCTGCAGTAACTCCTGTACCAAGAACTCTTGCTGATCTAAATTTGCAGACCCGTTTGGTGAAGCTTCCCCGCTCAGTAACATTTTCCGACCGCCAAACCCGGCATGGTCGCGTAGCTCGAACTCCTTCCCGCTACAAATGATTGCAGCGGGTGGACCTTTCGGTCTGCGCCTTGGGGGGGTAATGTAGCATTAGCTACAAAGTGTAAAATTATAAAATTTCTCATTCGCACTTAAATAGCATAATTACTGACATTAAAAATCTTACTCTAAATTATTATTGATAATTTTCTACTTATAATTAGTAAGCCTTGAAGTTTTTGTGTAAATGCATGAGATATAAATAACGGTCGACATTTTCGAGTCTGAAGCCTCTGAATTGGCAACACCGCGCGGGGACGCTTTGTTTTTGAGCACCACTCTCTCGTGCGTCCTTAGCTTGTGCGTTACACCGTTCTTGTAAGTGAAAGAAATTAAGTGTTCAAATAGAGCAAATCTGGTAAAGTATATTGTGTTCATCTCTTAGTGTGCATTGTGTTTAAGTATAAGGATCTGGTCAGTATCGTGCTACATATAAACATGTAAATAGTCGTAGGAGTCGTAGAATAGCGTGGCTCACCCAAGTGCTATCCCAACATGACGTAGCGTAAATCTTGCGTGTCATGTTCATTTCTTGTGTCAAGATTTCATATTAGATAATCAACTACGTCCTTCCTTACTACAAAAATTATATACTTGCAGCTGTCATTATGATATTGAAATTCGTTCATCAAATACTTCGTGAGAACGCACGGCAGATTTGCCGGCGTTTTTGTGAAAAATGGCGGAGCGTAAACTGCTGTGTCATGTCATTTTATGTTCACGGTATTATGTTCTGAATATTTTTCTTTTGCTGCAAGAGATACGTTTAGTGTTTCTTTTCTCAGTGTAGATATTATTCTTTTTTACTACAAGATATACTTGCAGTGTTTTTCAGTATGATTGACATATTAATGAATTTAGGACTGCTTTCTTTTATTTCTCGTACGGATATAGATATATTATAAAGTACGAAATTTATTCATTCATATTCTTGCATTTTTTAGCTGTTTCGTATTTCATGGATATTCCGCGAATCATGGTGCTTAAATCACATGTATTTTCCATAATTCCACAAAATTGAATAACAGATTATTACTGCTCTAAAAATCACAAGTCTTGTACTGTCATGCTTATACTGTAAAGGAACAGCCATTGCCAGCTTGTAACCTTTCTATTTTCTTCCTGAGCCTGTAAAGAAATTAATAGCTCTGAGTTAAATCTATGGAAGAAGTTCAGGGTTTTCTCCGTGATGGGAAATTTACCATTGCAGTGTAGGGATTGTCAGTTGTGGAATTTTTCCTTGATGCCTCTTCGAAAACCTTCTCATTCAGCGTCTTCGATTATTGCAGATCCTCGACGGCACCAAACGCCACAACACACATTCCTTGGGTTTGAGCTTTACAAGTTAAATTCACGTGGCCTATTATTTCTCACTAAGACATCGAGTTACACCACGTAAATTGTCTATCTGTGACGTGAGACGGTCTGACCTTTGGTCATATATCACATTGAAATCACTTGGTTCGGAGCTAGTAGAGCCTAGTATATTACTACTAATGGCTAATTAATCTACCCGCTCAACCACGACAACTTGCTTTTCACATCGTGGAATTATTCTAAAGTCTGAACCCATAAATAGTGACTCATCCACACGTCACGGGTGGAATTGATATTCTGTCAGTCGCTAACATTAAACAGACTGTGAACCTCCACAAACACACCCACTTACACCTGGCCAACGTCATCGCTCGGCGGACCTCGCCTGCACGGAGTTTCCCATCTAAGAGAAGATCGTCCGAAGTCAAGCACGCCATCGGTCATCACGGCTTCCTTCAATAAAGAAATTCAAGCTGAGTTTTCCCGTAAATTGTCTTTATTATCCCTCTCTTGCAATTTCGAAAAACACTATTGAGAAAACGATTAAGATTGGATGTTAATAACTAACCATATCCACCAACCGACTCGCATCACTAAAATCTCTGCAACTCTCCTCGATCTAGCAATCACAAATAATCCCACCGCAATACTTAGTACAGTAATATCACCTTCTATTTCCGATCACCACTCTATAGAATGTGAAATTAATATTGCGAAGGAAAGACAAAAATACCGCTTAATGACCTATCGCTCGAAAAGGCACTATTCAGCAGAACTATTTCAAGAAAAACTACTCGATAGGTCTACCGAATTCCAGAAAATGATGCAATCTGACGATGTTGATATACAAGTGTCAATTTTCAACGAGAACTTCACAGCAGCTCTCGACGAATGTGCACCTTACGTCACCAAAAAAACCAAGCCAAAACGAACTGTTTGGATCACTGACGAAGTTAAAGAGATGAGCAGAATAAAGAAAGCTAACTTGCGAGAGTACAAAAACAATAGATCAAACAGTACCTTATACAAGGGATATAAAGAACACGAAAAAATTCTTCGAAAGAAAATCACTGAAGCGAAACAAACTCACTTCCACCAGGCACTGATAACGGCTAAAAATAACCCGAAGCGAACTTGGGAAATCATTAGTGAGGTAGCCCCATATAAAAATTTAGATCGCTTAAGTAATTTTGAAAATCCCTTGGCAACAGCCACGGATTTCAACACATTCTTTTCAAAAGTAGGGGCTCAAGTTTTCAGTGAGGTGTGTACCAATCCAGATGAAACGACAATTGAAAATTCATGCCCCACTGCACCCTCGAGGACTGATGTCAAGTGGAGACCACGCCCTGTCGATTTACCAGAGTTACGAAACATCTTATACTCACTAAAAAACACAAAGGCATTTGGTTGGACATGATGGTATCAGTCTTCAATATATCAAAGACAGTTCCCTGTTACAGCACCATGGATTCGTCTGATAATTAATACATCAATAGTAACCAACACGTTTCCAAACCAATGGAAACACTCCATTATTAGACCGTTGCACAAAAGTGGTGACCTAAATACAGCATCAAACTACAGGCCCATCAGTCTTTTGCCTGTCATGTCCAAACTATTGGAGAAAGTGGTGACAAATCAACTGTCATTTCACCTGGACGAGTCAAATCTACTCCACCAAAATCAATATGCCTATAGAAGAAATACTAGCACCCAAGACGCTCTGCTCAATATATCTAAAAAAATATACAGTGACATCGATCAAAAGAATGTAACACTCTTGCTGCTACTTGATCTCTCTAAGGCGTTCGATAGCGTCGAACATGAAAGACTTCTACGTAAAATACTGAACTTGGGAATAGACACGCAATGGTTTGAAAGTTACTTGTCAAATCGATCTCATGCAGTCCGCATAGAAAACAAATTGTCCCCATTCATTCAAAACAATTTTGGTGTTCCCCAAGGATCCATTCTTGGTCCGCTACTCTTTTCTATTTTCATTAATGATTTCCCTCCAATGCCTTCTAACACACGGATCTCAATGTATGCAGATGATGTTCAAATTGCAATAACAAGTTCAGTATCGGAAATACCACAGACGCAAATTAAAGCCGAAACTTTACTGACTAGCCTGAAATCATTGGACGACCGAAATGGTCTCAAATTAAATGCTAATAAAACACAATGCATTATTTTTGGATCCAAAGATGCAATTAAAAAAACTTCAGATCTTACTCTTGCAGTTGGAAATGATAAAATTAATGCATCAGAAAAAGTTAAAAATCTAGGTATCTGGTTCGATAGAAATATGTCCTTCAAATCTCACGTTGAGACTACTTGCAACAAAATCTACGGAACTTTAATGTTTTTTCATCGAATAAAAAGTATGCTAGACGAAAAATCCAGATTATTAGCCATTCAATCCCTTGTGTTATCGCGCATTGACTACTGCAGCCTAGTATGGAGAGACTTACCTCAATACCTTCAAAGGGACTAACAAAAATGCATGAATTTTGCAGCCAAGGTGGTATGCAACGGTAATTTCAAAAGAAGTGATCACGTAACCCCTCTCCTCAATAAACTCGGCTGGATTCCTATCCAAGAAAGGCTCCTCTTGCAGAAGGCCCAATACGTATTCTCCTCGTTATATCTTCCTCAGAGCAATGCTGAGATAGTGCGTTTCCATCCACCCACTGTAACCAATCAAAAACCGAACAGAAACAATAATGTCTTAGTCAACTATCGTTCATCTCACTTAGGGCAGAAGGCTCTGTCCATATCAGGCGCCTTACTGTGGAACAAATTTCCCCTGAATATTAAAGTCCCTCAAAGACCTAGAGAATTTAAAGCCAAAATAACTCGTCATCTTGTGTCTCAATAATAATTTTTAGTTACAGAACATACTGAATGAGTACTGACGAATCTCATTTGCCTGGTATCTCCATTGCTGAACAATCTCCCTCGCTCATTGTTTTATAATTCAAGACATCACACAACAGTTTGGAAGTATGCGTAGGTATTATGATTTGACCGCCTATACGTTGTCATTTGCAAACATGGTACCTATGTGTGTGTGTGTTTATCGATTGCAGACATTCTGCACCATATTACAAAGATAATGTGTTTTTTTCTAATTTGAAATTGTAAAGCATCCATGTAAAAAAAATGAAAATAAATTCGTTGTGTGATCATCCATTTATACTGCAGTAATATGCTGATTCTGCTTATAGTTATATGCTTATAATAATGTGATACCTATGTTTGTTCATGAATTGCCGACAATTTGTGCCATATTTCAAAGATAATGTAATTTGTTTTCTAATATGAAACCTTTATAGGACATTAATGTTTTCTTTCTTATCCACGTCCCACAATCGTTTTCATGTTTCTGACTTAAGTAGACTGTCTTGTGCCACTATTTTTAGTACTAAATTTTATAAAATTCATGCTATAATAAAAGATATTTTCTCTGTTCCCCTCGATTGGAATTCTGGTTTATAATGGCTAGTTTATGCTGATATTTGCGCACATGCTTACTTGTATATATGTGTACGTGTGCACGCTACTGTGGTGTTCTCCCTCAGGCTGCTTTACACTCCGGGCAGACTATGTAAATATCTTTAGACTTTGTGGTATCTATGCCCGAAGTGAGTGCCTGAGGTGCAAACGAACCGGCAAGGTGAGGAAAACACAACTGGAATAAACGCCGTATTATTATGAAGATCGCCGACAATAATGGCACAAGGGAATATTACAGTCGAGTAATACAGTGACAGATGACGTCTTGGCGGACCGACGGTTGTCGGGGAGACGCTGCGTGGTTGAGGGGCGAGAGCAGACCGGTGAGGCTGCTGCGGACCGACGGTTGTCGGGGAAACGCTGCGTGGTTGAGAGGCGAGAGCAGACCGGTGAGGCTGCTGCTGTCCGAGGGTCTTGACCAAGGAGACTGAAGGAGTACCAGAGGAGGTAGCGGGGAACTGGTGCGACTAGCCAGCCACCAGACGTGGCGGCTGGCTGTCGAGGAGGCGGTGACGGTAGCAGAGGTGGTGCTTGCTGAGCGTCGAGACTTTGTTATAAACACCAGGGACGCTGCGAGTGTACTGAGCTCCGCTGGCTGCGCGGCTGTTTATATAGGCCTCGCTGGAGGTTGACTCTACTCGTCCGGGTCTCTGATTGGTGGGAACGCCTGTTTACTTTCACGTCGGACCGCGCGGTGTATTGAAGCGTGCGAGGGAACGCCTGTTTACTTTCACGTCGGACCGCGCGGTGTATTGAAGCGTGCGAGGGAACGCCTGTTTACTTTCACGTCGGACCGCGCGGTGTATTGAAGCGTGCGAAGGTTGTGGTGGTGTGTGTTCATACCACCACAGGTGCCCCCCCCCCCCCGTTGTTTTTTTTAAGTTTCCGAGTATCTCTTGTACTCCGGTGATGATGTGCGTAGGTAGCCCTCCGAGGAGTGCACCGAACTTCGAAGCGTCGTCCAGGTTCGGGACTTGTGCGAGAAAAACATCGCAGTGAAGGAGCCATCCCATGATGTCACCACTGAAGGCGGGTAACCGGACATCTCTCCCAGCCATGCTTCCACCTGCCGGTCACTCTGGGGTCACCAGTGTGGTGTTCTCCCTCAGGCTGCTTTACACTCCGGGCAGACTATGTAAATATCTTTAGACTTTGTGGTATCTATGCCCGAAGTGAGTGCCTGAGGTGCAAACGAACCGGCAAGGTGAGGAAAACACAACTGGAATAAACGCCGTATTATTATGAAGATCGCCGACAATAATGGCACAAGGGAATATTACAGTCGAGTAATACAGTGACAGATGACGTCTTGGCGGACCGACGGTTGTCGGGGAGACGCTGCGTGGTTGAGGGGCGAGAGCAGACCGGTGAGGCTGCTGCGGACCGACGGTTGTCGGGGAAACGCTGCGTGGTTGAGAGGCGAGAGCAGACCGGTGAGGCTGCTGCTGTCCGAGGGTCTTGACCAAGGAGACTGAAGGAGTACCAGAGGAGGTAGCGGGGAACTGGTGCGACTAGCCAGCCACCAGACGTGGCGGCTGGCTGTCGAGGAGGCGGTGACGGTAGCAGAGGTGGTGCTTGCTGAGCGTCGAGACTTTGTTATAAACACCAGGGACGCTGCGAGTGTACTGAGCTCCGCTGGCTGCGCGGCTGTTTATATAGGCCTCGCTGGAGGTTGACTCTACTCGTCCGGGTCTCTGATTGGTGGGAACGCCTGTTTACTTTCACGTCGGACCGCGCGGTGTATTGAAGCGTGCGAGGGAACGCCTGTTTACTTTCACGTCGGACCGCGCGGTGTATTGAAGCGTGCGAGGGAACGCCTGTTTACTTTCACGTCGGACCGCGCGGTGTATTGAAGCGTGCGAAGGTTGTGGTGGTGTGTGTTCATACCACCACACTACCCGTATGACACTCTGTAGAATGCGTATGTATTGCCTCGATGCATAGAAATGCATTTGTGTATGCTTACGAGTTTGGTGTAAGTATGTGCGTGGGTATGTTTGTGCATGCGTATGTGTATATATCTACATGTATACGTGCACATATGTGTGTACTAAACTGACAACTAGCATTTTACTAGAGAAAATGGTCTTTTTTCTGTGCACTCTCAACTTGTAACATTACCTAACTCGTCACCTCTTTATTATTGTAAAGCATTCATGTACAAACTATACATTTGTTCTGCGATCATCCATTATATTTAAATAAAATGCTTATTAACTAATGACCGGTATGTTAAAATTGTTGAATCAGAAATACAAAACTTATAATCTTCTTGGTCCTCATGCTTATGTGTACATATATGTGTATATATTCACATGTATGTGTGCACATATGTGTGTACTAGACTGACAACTAGCATTTTACTAGAGATAATGGTCATTTTCTTTTCACTCTCAACTTGTAACATTACCTAACTCGTCATCTCTTTATTATTGTAAAGCATTCATGTACAAACTATACATTTGTTGTGCGATCATCCATTTATATTTGAATAAAATACTTATTAACTAACGACCGTTATGTTAAAATTGTTGAATTAGAAATACAAAACTTATAATCTTCTTGGTCCTCATGCTTATGCGTACATATATATATATATATCTGTATGTGTGTGTGTATGTAAGTATATATATATATGTACGTATATATATGTATATGGATTTGTATTTATATATTTTTTTCATGCTTCCTTAAAATGACACTTTTGAACATATTCCGAAACAAGCGATTCATATATTATTTCCTGGCATCAATAATTGCGAAGTTTTATGTCATGTACATGTAAACTGTCAAAAGTGTTTTCACCCCACAATGAAAATGCATCGTCCATGAATTTGCGTTATCTCTTATAATTATCATTACATGTATTGTCAAATGTAGATTAAGCAAGATTAGGAGTACATTGCCCTCAATCATATCTTTTCGACTAGTGACACGAGTTTTTTCAATACTCGTGTGTGTGTATCATCTAAGTGTATTAATTTTAAGATATTTAAAAACCAATGATTGTAATATTGTACAATCTCTATTGGAAATAAAGTTTTTTTCTTTCTTTCTTTCTTTCTTTCTTTCTTTAACACACCCAACGGCCGAAGCAGCAACAACATCCTAGCATTTTGGCCGTGGGGTATAGCCAGTCCTAAACAACCTCGATAAGCATTTGTAATAGACCATGAGAAAGGATAATAAGCACTCAGGAACTCAGCTTTTCGTTGGTAGTTTTATTCTTGAGAGGAGCCGAAAAAGGATTGCCAAATCTTGCTCTTCTGAAGGACTCGGCTGACGATGGTTCGCAGTCCTGGCAGGCGGAGGCTCCTGGAGAAATGCTGATCGAAGTCGACCGCGTGTGTATGTGTGGTTTAAAAATGATTTTAACCCAATTTTATAAAACTTGGAAACGACCCGAGGCGATTGTTAAGGTCAATTTAATTGAGTTGGGGCCAGGCAAGTAGACTCAAGTTTTGGGGCAATTCCGATGAGTCAAGTAGTGCTAAAGCCCAAGCAAGCGAGACAAAAACGTAAGGCCAAGGCAAGTATAGACTGGTAAGGTGAGGCCAGCTAAGGTCGGCCAGTTCAAGTAAAACCAGTTCAGTGTAAAACCAGTTAAGTGAAAAACCAGTTGAGTGAAAACTAAATCCAACTAAGTCAATCCCACTAAGGCCCAGGGGGAGCTGGTGTGTTGGCGTTGGTGATGACGATGAGGTCTGCAAAAAGACGAACGCTGGATGAACAGTCCAAGGAGACATCACGGAAAATTCTAGTGCTGACAGTCCCCAACATCGACATGATAAACGCCCACATGCAACTCCGAGAAATCCTACAGATCAGACACGAGCTATCTTTAAGGATTCTCACTTTTGGCAAAGCTCAAGGAGAAAGGACAGATTCTTTTGTAACTGGCAACTTGTTCACAAATGCCTTCGGCTTTAATCTCAGAGCATGCGGTTTAAGACTTTCCGGTAATGACAATCGTTATTCATTGCCGAAACTACATGCAAGTAAACACAAGATCTACGGAATATCATGAAAATATCAAGAGACTGCAACTTTTGCAAGAATCTGCAGGACAGCAATATAGGAGGTTAAATAGGTGGAGTTTTGGAGAAACCGTGATTTCATAACACAAGATTCATGAAACAGCGAAAGGACATAACACGGCAAAAATTGCGTAAAAATGAGAATTGACGCTTGTTCAGTGCTCTAGAAACATCCCTATCTCCGTACAAGAATTAACAGAGAAAAATCCTAAAGTTCATTGATATAAATCCTACTAAAAATCACTGATAAATATCATTTGCAATAATAAAGGAATTAAGGAATAATATCCACAATAAAAAAAAAAGAAACACTAAACGTTTTGCTTGCACAGAAAGGAAATATGCGCAAAAACGAAAGCATGAAAATCAGTCGATTAACCCGGCGGTCTTTACGCGTCGCCATTGGCGATAAACCACCGGCGTATATCGTACGTATTCGTGAAGGCATATGCTAGTAGGTATTTTGTCACATAAAAATTAAGCAGAAGTGCTTTAAATTTTGATAATGATTTATATTGAAATATGTGCGATTAAACGCGATTTAAGGAGTTATAAAAATGAAGAAAACTAAAAAAACTTTAGCAGGCATATACTTGAATAGTCTTCGTAATTTATAAACGTACGAAATTATTAAAAGACATTTCCCAATTAATAATTCCACGCTAAACACAATTAAGAAAATTACTGTACTTTATGTTGTGAAAAAGAAATTAAATCCCGCGTACAAAAAGGTACGAATTTTTAAATGACATGAGTCGGCAGCATTGCCTCGCCATTTTGGAAAACAAAGGCATCGCGAACAAAGACGCCAGCAGCTCTGTCGTGCTCTAACGGCCGTATTCGTAAACGGGTCTTGAAATAATATGGCAGCGTAAAATGTCGAACTTTGTTAGTGAGGCAAAGGTGAACGTAGTTGAATATAATAGTAATAATAAAAAATTCGACATGAATTGAAACATGACACGCAAATGTTTACGCTATTTCACGTTGAGGTAGCATTCGAAATACACATGCCCGTCTAAGAGCTTTAACCTATTTTTAAGTTCATCCTTAATTCACGACGATGAACAGATCCCTAAGTTAATCAACAAGCACACAGGGAATTTACACTTGTATACATTACCAGGTTACTTCTTCTTATTTAAACACTAAATATCTTCACTTACACGAACGCGGTATGCACGAGCTAGATGCACGAGAGAATGTGTTTCAAAGAGACGCCACGCACAGTGCTGCCAGATTCAGAGGCTTGAAACACGAACATGTCAATCGTGACTTTAATTTTATGCTTTTTGCACAAAAACTTTAAGGATTACGAATTAGAAGTAGAAAATAATTAATAATAAATTAGAGTAAGATTTTAAATGCTAATAATTAATTTATTTAAGTGCGAATGGGAAAATTTATAATTCTTACGCTTGTGTAGCGATTGCTACATTACCCCCCAAGGCGCAGACCGAAAGGTCCACCCGCTGCAATTATTTGTAGCGGGAAGGAGGTCGCACTACACGACCCTGCCGGGTTCGGCAATTGGCAAATGTTACTGAGCGGGGAAGTTTCACCAAACGTGTCTGCAAGTTTAGATCGGCAAGAGTTCTAGGAACAGGAGTTACTGCAGCGGGCTCGTCTGGTCTCTCCAGACTCGTCGCTGTTTCAGTAAGAGGGCTAGAATTAGAATCTACGACAGGCCTAGGGGTAGGGTTTGAATGTACAGGCACATAGAAAGGATTACACTCAAGTTGACTAGGCAACAAGGCAGCCAACTGAGGAAGCTGAGATGGTAGATATGATCGAGTCTCAGAGGAAAGGGAATTCTGTGGAGAGAATGATGAGTTAGAAGTTACACTATGATCGGAAGTGTACGCGACTTTTAATCGATCAATGCTCACAGGGTCGTGTGAACCAGATCTTTCAAGGATGAAATATTTGGGCGTGCGTTTGAGTATTTTGAATGGGCCATCATAAGGGCGCGTGAGTGTAGGTTTGATGGCGTCGTTTCGGACGTACACATGTGTGCAGTCTTGCAAAGCAGGATCCAGTTTGTCCTTAGTCTGAGGCATTCGTGGAGCCACATACTTGATCTGGCGCATGCAATCTTTTAGACAGGTTACATATGCGGAACGGTCAGCGGATGAAAATTCAGGCAAGGTTTTTGGGTCAACAATGTCGCCGGGGAGACGAAGTGTTTGCCCATAGAGCATTTCAGCTGCTGTGCATTGCTGATCTTGTCGATGTAAATTTCGGATGCTAAGTAGTACTACTGGAAGTCTGTCAATCCAATCGTGACTGCAATTAAGACAGCGAAGTGCAGCTTTTATGTCTCTGTGGACTCTCTCAATAAGTCCATTTGACTGCGGATGATAAGCGGTAGTGCTGGTGTTAGAACAACCTGAAGCGGTGCTGAGCTCACTCCAAAATTTGGAGGTAAATTGTGATCCCCGGTCATGTGTGACACTTAAGGGAACACCAAATCTAGAGATCCAGTTGGACATGAAAGCGCGCGCTACAGTCTCGGTTTGGGTATCAGGAAGAGGGACAGCCTCAACCCAACGTGTGAACCTATCTATGATGGTCCACAAATAAGAATGACCGCGCGATATAGGCAAAGGACCCACTAAATCTAGGTGTACAGATTCGAACTTGTGACCTGTGAATGCACAACTCTGCAGCGCTGCACGATTGTGTTTCACCACTTTACTACTCTGACATGCATGGCAATTTTGCACAATTTGCTTGACCTCCTTACGCATCGCTGGCCAGACGTAACGATCAGAAATCAAACGCAATGTACGGTTAATACCAGGATGAGAGAGAGAATGATAGTGAAGAATAGCTACTCTGCGGAGAGTCGCGGGAAGATACAAGCGAGAAAGTCGCTCGGCATCACGGTACACGCCGTCAACCAAGGTTAATTTCAGAGAGGAAGTGTTAGAAGGTTTGAGAAGGTCCTGAAGTTCAGGATCCTCCTTCTGAGCCTTGGAAATATTGCCGAAAGTGATTTCACCACTGGTTTGGACAGTGTTGATGCGGGATAGACAATCAGCGACAGTATTGTCCAACCCTTTTATGAAGCGGATGTCAGTGGTAAATTGGCTTATAAACGACAGATGTCGAGCTTCTCTTGGCGAATGCCGCTCAGAAGGCATCTTGATCGCTGAGGTCAGAGGTTTGTGATCTGTGTAGATCACAAACTCCCTCGCCTCTAGAGCATAGCGAAAGTGTCTCACAGACAAGTAGATAGCAAGAAGTTCCCTACCGAACGCGCTCTATAAGCACGCTCAGTGGGCGACAGCTTATTGGAAAAGAAAGCAAGAGGAGAGATATTAGTACCTACTTGTTGTTGCAAAACAGCACCTACAGCTGTACTCGAGGCGTCCACTACTAGACTAAAATCAGCATTAGCAATAGGGTAGGATAATTCAGTCGCGGAAACTAACTTGTGCTTTATTTCCTCAAAAGCTGTGCGCGCTTCTTCCGTCCATTTTACCTCAATAGATTTGCCTTCTCGTTTCGGTTCGAGCAAGTCAGACAAGGGGGCTAAAGTTTGAGCACAGTTGCGTATGAAACGATGATAGAAGTTAACAGAACCTAGGAACCTTCTTAGTTCCTTCTGGGTCTGTGGAAGAGGAAAGTTTTTGATCACTTCTACTTTGTTAGGCAAAGGTTTTATACCTAGGCTAGAAATTTCGTGACCTAGATAAATCAGTGATGGCTTTCCGAGCTCACATTTTTCAGGATTTACGAGGAGTCCATTGTCGGACAGTCTTTGAAAAACGACCCTAAGATGGTCTTTGTGCAACTCCCGGGTTGTGGATGCCACTAGGATGTCGTCTAGATAGACATAAGCGAAAGTGAGGTCAGAGAAAATTTCAGCCATGTGCCTTTGGAACGTCTGAGGAGCGTTCCTCAAGCCGTATGGCATTTTTAGAAATTCAAAGAGACCAAACGGAGTGATTACCGCGGTCTTAGCGATAGCACTCTCATCAAGTGGAATTTGATGGAAGGCGCTTTTGAGGTCTATCTTTGAGAAAATTTGAGCTCCCTCTAAATTTGCACTGAAATCATGCAAGTAAGGAATAGGGTAGCGATCAGGTAGAGTAACGGCATTCAATCTGCGGAAATCCCCGCACGGTCTGAATTCACCGTTAGCCTTGGGTACTAGCAAAAGAGGGCTAGCCCAAGGACTTTTGGAGCTGCGGATAATGCCATTTTCGAGCATCCTAGCGAATTCTTTCTTGGCTAAAGCCAATCGATCAGGTGGTAGTCGCCTTGCTCGGGAGTAGACTGGCGGACCAGTCGTCTCTATGAAGTGCTTTGTGCATGTCTGCATGTTCTTAGAAGCTAAGTTAGGGTTTGTTAATGCAGGAAAATTTTTAAGTACCTGCTCGAACATGCACTCCTCCTTGAAAGCTATGGAGAATGAATGCAAGACATTAGCTCTAGTTATGCTACAAGCGGGAATTGAGATCTGTGTCTCCTCGTCCCTAATTCTACGGTTTTTAACATCTACAAGTATGCCAAACTTCGCTAAGAAATCCGCGCCAATTATGGGCTCTTGGACTTCCGCGATCAAGAATGTGAAAAGAAAGTTTCGCCTCAATCCCAGACTGCACTCTAATACTCTTTCACCGTAACAAGGAATTTGCGTGCCGTTTGCGGCGCGTAATGTCGCCAACAATGGGTGGTTATTGTCTTTCCCCGTGGCTGGGATAATTGACACACTGGAGCCAGTGTCTATTAAAAATCGGTATTTGGTGACGGGATCGAGAATCTGTAGTAAGCGAGTAGTCTGGGAATGAGGCAACGCAGTACTCGCTACTATGCGTCGCTGTTGGCGTTTCCCGAAGTCATTTCGGTATAACGAGGGCAAAAGCGTGAAGCACACTTGCGCGCTTGGTCACCAAATTTCTGGTGATACCAGCACAAATTACTACTGGCATCACGAGAGCGCGACCTAAAGCGGCGGTCTTGATTTGACCTATCATGAGATCGACCTCTATCAAAACGTTGAGGAGGAGGAAAAGGATGATAGTTGGAGGGATAGTCATAGGGATAGTCGTAGGCATTTTGGTGGCTTTGGAATCTCCCTGGGCCTTGCTGAATGTGAGCCACACTCTGACCTAAATTGCAATTCTGTAAAGCTTGCTTTATCTCAGCGATGTCTTGCTGCATCTTATCTATTGTGGCTGAGGATTGGTTCTGAGTATTTGCGGGGCTAAAATTTGCAGCTGCTGCATTCAAGGAAGCAACTTGCGGGGCTTGTGACAAATTAATGTTGCGCATCACCGTCTCAGTGGACTCTGCAAGCTTCTCTAAAGTTTGATCAGGGCCTGCTAGCGATAGAAATGGACGCACATTGTGAGGAAGCTTAGTCATGAAAACTTCCTTCAGAAATCCCTCAGCTACGGCAACACCCGTAGCGAGTTTGCGCAGCTCTTTAACTAACGAAGTGGGAGAGAAAGAGACAGAGACAGATGGAATTGCTGAGGCGTCTACAAGATTCCTAAATTTGTCCGCATCGGACATCTCCAACTTCTGCAGAATCTTTCTTTTCAAGGTGCCGTACGGATCAAAGGCGAGAGGGTTTTCGAGCAATTGATTTGAATCGTTTAACAATTTTGTGGGGGCTGCGGACACAAGGGCGTAAAATTGATCGGTGTTATTAGTTATTTTATGATACCTAAACATCGCCTCCACCTGTTGGAACCAGGTATGAGCGTCCTCCGGAATGAAGGGGGGGAGCCTAAGGGGTTTTGTGGGGGCTCGATCTTCATTATCTGATTCAGTCATGCTAGCAATCTCTTTGGGGATGCACAATTAAGATATCAATGCCTATGACTTGGAATTTGCGTGGCAAGGGTTTGCGTTATTTCTTTACCTACACAATCATTCAAATTAAGTTGAAACAGAAGGAAGAAAATATTAAATTGGAAACGAAAATTTATGCGGTATGCGGCAATTAGCGTAGGCACAAAAATAAAGCAGGTGAGAAAAATTATTTTTCTACCTACTCAAACGATCAATAACGTTAAAAAAAACGGAGGGAAAGAGAGAATGGAAACGCGAATTTTTACGGTAGTCAGAATAAACGTAAAGCACGGAAATAGGAAAAAAAATATTTTTCCTACCTACTGAGGCACATAAAACAAACAAAGACAGGAAAACAGCATAAAAGAAAAAAATTTTTAGAGCTGCTCAGAGAACGATTAGCACAGTGACATCTATAGAAACTTCTCAAAGACTACGACATGGGAAATTTATCACTACAATGATATGCCAAAATTACCCTCTCTCACAATCTCCCAAACACTTATCGAGTTGAATAGTTTTCAAGTTTTAAAGAAAGTTTTGGGGTTATTTTAACTGGGGGTCACCAGTGTTTGGTTAATGGCCGTGGGGTATAGCCAGTCCTAAACAACCTCGATAAGCATTTGTAATAGACCATGAGAAAGGATAATAAGCACTCAGGAACTCAGCTTTTCGTTGGTAGTTTTATTCTTGAGAAGAGCCGAAAAAGGATTGCCAAATCTTGCTCTTCTGAATGACTCGGCTGACGATGGTTCGCAGTCCTGGCAGGCGGAGGCTCCTGGGGAAATGCTGAAGTCGACCGCGTGTGTATGTGTGGTTTAAAAATGATTTTAACCCAATTTTATAAAACTTGGAAACGACCCGAGGCGATTGTTAAGGTCAATTTAATTGAGTTGGGGCCAGGCAAGTAGACTCAAGTTTTGGGGCAATTCCGATGAGTCAAGTAGTGCTAAAGCCCAAGCAAGCGAGACAAAATGTAAGGCCAAGGCAAGTATAGACTGGTAAGGTGAGGCCAGCTAAGGTCGGCCAGTTCAAGTAAAACCAGTTCAGTGTAAAACCAGTTAAGTGAAAAACCAGTTAAGTGAAAACTAAATCCAACTAAGTCAATCCCACTAAGGCCCAGGGGGAGCTGGTGTGTTGGCGTTGGTGATGACGATGAGGTCTGCAAAAAGACGAACGCTGGATGAACAGTCCAAGGAGACATCACGGAAAATTCTAGTGCTGACAGTCCCCAACATCGACATGATAAACGCCCACACGCAACTCCGAGAAATCCTACAGATCAGACACGAGCTATCTTTAAGGATTCTCACTTTTGGCAAAGCTCAAGGAGAAAGGACAGATTCTTTTGTAACTGGCAACTTGTTCACAAATGCCTTCGGCTTTAATCTCAGAGCATGCGGTTTAAGACTTTCCGGTAATGACAATCGTTATTCATTACCGAAACTACATGCAAGTAAACACAAGATCTACGGAATATCATGAAAATATCAAGAGACTGCAACTTTTGCAAGAATCTGCAGGACAGCAATATAGGAGGTTAAATAGGTGGAGTTTTGGAGAAACCGTGATTTCATAACACAAGATTCATGAAACAGCGAAAAGACATAACACGGCAAAAATTGCGTAAAAATGAGAATTGACGCTTGTTCAGTGCTCTAGAAACATCCCTATCTCCGTACAAGAATTAACAGAGAAAAATCCTAAAGTTCATTGATATAAATCCTACTAAAAATCACCGGCAGGCCGCAGCGGAGACATTTCAAGAAACACTTTGCGAGAAGTAGAGGAATTTCTTGAGAATTTCTTGAGTCCACCTCGCGCGACTTTAGACTTAAGTTTTCCACTCGTAAATTTTGACAGGATGCACCAATTGCCTTCAAATTACTCTCAAACAAAAGATAAAAACATTTTCTATCTTCTTAGTATAAGCAAAACCCTATCGGTTGTCAAAAAGTTATAAAAATTTCTCGATAAACATTGCCCACTCACGCGCAGCCAAAACACTTCAGTTTTCCAATCGTAACTTTTGAAAGAATGCACCAGTTGCCTTCAAATTACTTTCAAACAAAAGAAAAAAACATTTTCTATCTTCTTAGTATAAACACAACACAATCGGTTGTCTAAAAGTAATAAAAATTTCTCGATAAACATTGCCCACTCGCGCGCAGCTAAAACACTTCAGTTTTCCAATCGTAACTTTTGAAAGAATGCACCAGTTGCCTTCAAATTACTTTCAAACAAAAGAAAAAAACATTTTCTATCTTCTTAGTATAAACACAACACAATCGGTTGTCTAAAAGTAATAAAAATTTCTCGATAAACATTGCCCACTCGCGCGCAGCTAAAACACTTCAGTTTTCCAATCGTAACTTTTGAAAGAATGCACCAATTGCCTTCAAATTACTCTCAAACGAAAGAAAAAAACATTTTCTATCTTCTTAGTATAAACAAAACCCTATCGGTTGTCAAAAAGTTATGAAAATTTCTCGATAAACATTGCCCACTCACGCGCAGCCAAAACACTTCAGTTTTCCAATCGTAACTTTTGAAAGAATGCACCAGTTGCCTTCAAATTACTTTCAAACAAAAGAAAAAAACATTTTCTATCTTCTTAGTATAAACACAACACAATCGGTTGTCTAAAAGTAATAAAAATTTCTCGATAAACATTGCCCACTCGCGCGCAGCTAAAACACTTCAGTTTTCCAATCGTAACTTTTGAAAGAATGCACCAATTGCCTTCAAATTACTTTCAAACAAAAGAAAAAAACATTTTCTATCTTCTTAGTATAAACACAACACAATCGGTTGTCTAAAAATAATAAAAATTTCTCGATAAACATTGCCCACTCGCGCGCAGCTAAAACACTTCAGTTTTCCAATCGTAAATTTTGACAGGATGCACCAATTGCCTTCAAATTACTCTCAAACAAAAGATAAAAACATTTTCTATCTTCTTAGTATAAGCAAAACCCTATCGGTTGTCAAAAAGTTATAAAAATTTCTCGATAAACATTGCCCACTCACGCGCAGCCAAAACACTTCAGTTTTCCAATCGTAACTTTTGAAAGAATGCACCAGTTGCCTTCAAATTACTTTCAAACAAAAGAAAAAAACATTTTCTATCTTCTTAGTATAAACACAACACAATCGGTTGTCTAAAAGTAATAAAAATTTCTCGATAAACATTGCCCACTCGCGCGCAGCTAAAACACTTCAGTTTTCCAATCGTAACTTTTGAAAGAATGCACCAGTTGCCTTCAAATTACTTTCAAACAAAAGAAAAAAACATTTTCTATCTTCTTAGTATAAACACAACACAATCGGTTGTCTAAAAATAATAAAAATTTCTCGATAAACATTGCCCACTCGCGCGCAGCTAAAACACTTCAGTTTTCCAATCGTAACTTTTGAAAGAATGCACCAATTGCCTTCAAATTACTCTCAAACAAAAGAAAAAAACATTTTCTATCTTCTTAGTATAAACAAAACCCTATCGGTTGTCAAAAAGTTATAACAATTTCTCGATAAACATTGCCCACTTGCGCGCAGCCAAAACACTTCAATTTTCCAATCGTAACTTTTGAAAGAATGCACCAATTGCCTTCAAATTACTTTCAAACAAAAGAGAAAAACATTTTCTATCTTCTTAGTATAAACACAACACAATCGGTTGTCTAAAAGTAATAAAAATTTCTCGATAAACATTGCCCACTCGCGCGCAGTCAAAACACTTAAGTTTTCCAATCCATTTTGACCATTTCCCCTGTGTCTCTGCTGCAGTGAATATGTAACTGCTGTGCAATATTAGCCAGTCTGCTGGTATTCGATATTTTATGGGAATTACTCATATCTAGTCGTTTTACAATGTATTTCTTGTGTTTTTACTGGGTCTGCTTGTGCTTGAGCAGTTGATGGACATTTCTATCGATGTGACTATAAATATATGATCTATTTGCTTTTTTCAGCCTGAAGATAATAGTTTCATCAAAATGTTGAATTTTGTAGCATGGCAGAGGTACAGAATTTTAACGATGGACATAGTGCAGGAAAAAATTGTGAGAGGTTTCCTTTGTATATGAACACGTGAAGAAATTGAAATATTTCGTAGAGTTGAGAAGTTGGAAAAGAGGATGAGAAAGAAAAAATATTGACCATATGGTCGCCAAATATTTGAGATAATCTTTTTTCTTTCCATTTACTGCACTAATTTCGCTCGGAAATAATTTGCCGAAAAACATTTCTTCACCACTTTTATTTAGACAGGTGATAATTGATTAGAAGAACTCACCTTTGCGCACTTCCCCGTAGATACCGCGACGTTTTCTTCGTGAAAATTTTCATTCAAACGAACGCCTCCGGTAGGAGGTCGTTTGCTTGTGTCGCCTTTCAACTGTTGAACGTAAAAGAAAAAACGAACATAGGTGAGTATAAGACCACCTAATTATAGCATCTTGAGATTACTATATGTGTAAAAACTTACATTGAATTTGCAATAGTCATTAGCTTTTCTTCAGTCTTATGTATTTCGATATTAGAGTATCCTATTCCAAAACGCTTTTCCCAATAGACAATATTATCGTTAAAATTTTGCGCTTAGAGCGTTCATTTTTCATTATACTTAATCTTTCTATCTATACTATAATAAAAGCCGCGTCCGTCCGTCGGTCGGTCTGTCCGAAGCCAGCCTGCAGTGTGTGATGAGCGTATCTGTGATACAGGCTCCAGCGCCACACATTTTGACGGGCCGTGTTCACGCGGCATCATTAACTCTCGAGAGATTGTATTTATTAATTTATTACGGCCTTTCTCTCATTTCGCATTTTTTTTTAATTTCATATAGAGGGGTTGGATAAGTAAAAATAAAACTTAAACCGTCCCTTTGCTACCTCGAAAATAGCAGTCGAGCTCAGTATAATCGTACGAAAATACCCGAAGAAAAAGTAAGTAAAACGGAAATAAGTCTAAGAAAAACGCAAAAATGTACTAGCTTTTTGTTTTCTACGGAAATTTGAAGGGAAATCAAGTTACAGTCTAGGAACAACAACAAAAACCATCTCAGGCTTCACTGTCTTTCGGTATTCTTTTCAACATTATGCGTACATGGGTACAAGTGACAAATTGAAGATACTGTGATATCACATATGAGTAGCAAATATGCACAAAGTTTTTGCACTTAGGAGTAAAGGGAACAGTAGCCTAGTATGCTAATTTTATTTACTGAAATTTTGAGTTATTTCTGATTGTAAGTACAAAGCGAACATTGCGCAGAGAAAGAAAGAATAAAAAAACGCATATTTCCCCCATACGAGGAATACAGGAGTATAACCAAACGAGGCGTACAATGGCCCTGTCAGGGGTTAATTATGTCAATAAGAGGCACCAAAGAAATGTATTATCTGGGATATTTCATGCTTGGTAAGATGATTTAAAACTCATAAAAACTACAAGAAAAAGAATGCCTCGGAAGTCCTCCACTATAAGTGAACAAAATGAAAGAAGAAAAGACACGAATTCGCTTTATCCGAACTCGACTGAAACACCGTCTTAAATTATTTCTAAGTAGTGAGAGAACGTTTTCCAGAAATAATTTATAAGAAATATAGCACAACACTCGCATCTAGGAACTTATAGACTAATATACACACAAAAATGCATTTCAAAACTTTGTCATGTACGGATGATACATATAAATACAGAGAATAGGAAATAAAAGTGATGATAAAAACGAATTTCGTCCTGCTACGTAGAGCTGACGGCTGTGTTGTACTACAATCCTGTTGTACTACAATTTGACTCAGATGAACTCTTTGAGCCAGTACTATTAGCGTAAATAAGAAATAGCATACAATTTTTTTGTTTTGTTATAATGAATATTACATTTTTTCCGTGCTCACCACTTAGTATACTAAATGATGCGTCTGTGTGAAAAATTGTCCCAAATCCCGACTGTCGACCTCATAGTTCTAGACGCAAAATGAATCAAATCTGCTCAATATACCCCTAACATCAATCCCTCACTCTCGTATCACTATTTCCTATGTTCTTATGCTCATATTTCAATTCGAGTACGCACTAACGAGAGGGTTTTTCAGCAATGCGTCACGTGAATTATGTTTTCTTAGAAGCTTGTATTAAATGCATTACCAAAATCCGACGACCGCAACAAAGAGAAACGCTTTTTTCGTGCTTTTCTCCGAATCATGTTTCGACAATTATTATGGGTAGTACGATAACCATGTATGAATAGCAATTGAGGATCTCAAGGTAAAGGTATTTGAATGCGTTTTTCGCTTTTATTTCAATACATGTGCGCACTAACGAGAATGTTTTCAACCAAGCGTTACGAGGGTTATGTTTGCTAAGTTACTTTTATTTAAATGCACTCTTGAAAGCAGATTAAGCAACGAAAGGAACTCTTTATTGTTGTGGTTTTCTGTCAGTCACTTTTTGTTTTGACATTTTACATCAGTATTACGATACCAATGAGTAATTATCAGTTAAGGATATTAATGTTAAGATATTTTAAAAACCAATGTATCAACATTTCTTCTTTGTACTTTATTGGAAATAAACTGTTGTTCTTTTTTTCTTATTTCGTTTTATTTCAATTTTTTCTGGTAAGGCCGGGCTTGGGATCGGACTTAGATTTTGCAGGAGTGATCCTCGCACTTATGAGATTATAGTTTAATCTAAGTTTTCAAACATATAATAATCTCGAGGTGCGATATTGGAGTGGTTTTTTATTGAGCTTAATAACAGAGAGTAATTGTATCTTATACGCAATCGTTTGCTATGATCGGGAAGGCCTATCTATGTAACTCCTTTTGACAGCAACTGGCTTTGATGAAAAGTAATTCAAGTTTATAAACTTACTTGAACTATTCTGGCCACTTAGTAGTTGAACGCCGCACTCGTCCCTTCTAATTTGCTGAAGCGAGCTCTGTCTCTGTCGTATCGCCTACTTCCTAAGTTGTAAGATAATTTTTTATATAGTTCTCGTTTGCTTTTGATGCTTTTGCTCGGCAATGATTTCAAGAGCTCGAGTTCCCTCTCCATTTTCACAGAATAATGCACAAAATAATACACGTACACTTTTCTATAAACAAACAAACAAACAAACATCGGCATCTTTGGGATGCTTTATTTCCAATCAAGCCTGATACAAATGATCTTAAGCATTGGTTTTTCAAATGTCTTATAACTAACACTATACATAGGACACCATGACGGTTCCCCCGTAAAGCCGATACCCATTTCCGACACCTGGGTCGAGTGGGGTATTGTGCTTGAGCTTTCCATTATACCCAACGGGGCAAAATCGCCGCGCCAGCTGATCAACCAGCTGATCAACCATTCAGCTGATCAACCATCAAAACTTGTGGCTATTAAGCTTATAGCTTAACCACTGTACTCGCCGTGGCACAGTGCATGGTTAAGGGATCGGCTTTGTATGTTGGAGACGAGGGTTCGTATCCCGGCGCTGGCGCGGCGATTTTCCCCGTTGGGTATAAGGGAAAGCTCAAGCACAATACCCCACTCAACCCAGGTGTCGGAAACGGGTACCGGCTTTACGGGGGAACCATCATGGTGTCCTATATATAGTGTTAGTTATAAGACATTTGAAAAACCAATGCTCAAGATCATATGTATCAGGCTTGATTGGAAATAAAGCATCCCAAAGATGCCGATGTTTGTTTGTTTGTTTGTTTATAGAAAAGTGTACGTGTATTATTTTGTGCATTATTCTGTGAAAATGGAGAGGGAACTCGAGCTCTTGAAATCATTGCCGAGCAAAAGCATCAAAAGCAAACGAGAACTATATAAAAAATTATCTTACAACTTAGGAAGTAGGCGATACGACAGAGACAGAGCTCGCTTCAGCAAATTAGAAGGGACGAGTGCGGCGTTCAACTACTAAGTGGCCAGAATAGTTCAAGTAAGTTTATAAACTTGAATTACTTTTCATCAAAGCCAGTTGCTGTCAAAAGGAGTTACATAGATAGGCCTTCCCGATCATAGCAAACGATTGCGTATAAGATACAATTACTCTCTGTTATTAAGCTCAATAAAAAACCACTCCAATATCGCACCTCGAGATTATTATATGTTTGAAAACTTAGATTAAACTATAATCTCATAAGTGCGAGGATCACTCCTGCAAAATCTAAGTCCGATCCCAAGCCCGGCCTTACCAGAAAAAATTGAAATAAAACGAAATAAGAAAAAAAGAACAACAGTTTATTTCCAATAAAGTACAAAGAAGAAATGTTGATACATTGGTTTTTAAAATATCTTAACATTAATATCCTTAACTGATAATTACTCATTGGTATCGTAATACTGATGTAAAATGTCAAAACAAAAAGTGACTGACAGAAAACCACAACAATAAAGAGTTCCTTTCGTTGCTTAATCTGCTTTCAAGAGTGCATTTAAATAAAAGTAACTTAGCAAACATAACCCTCGTAACGCTTGGTTGAAAACATTCTCGTTAGTGCGCACATGTATTGAAATAAAAGCGAAAAACGCATTCAAATACCTTTACCTTGAGATCCTCAATTGCTATTCATACATGGTTATCGTACTACCCATAATAATTGTCGAAACATGATTCGGAGAAAAGCACGAAAAAAGCGTTTCTCTTTGTTGCGGTCGTCGGATTTTGGTAATGCATTTAATACAAGCTTCTAAGAAAACATAATTCACGTGACGCATTGCTGAAAAACCCTCTCGTTAGTGCGTACTCGAATTGAAATATGAGCATAAGAACATAGGAAATAGTGATACGAGAGTGAGGGATTGATGTTAGGGGTATATTGAGCAGATTTGATTCATTTTGCGTCTAGAACTATGAGGTCGACAGTCGGGATTTGGGACAATTTTTCACACAGACGCATCATTTAGTATACTAAGTGGTGAGCACGGAAAAAATGTAATATTCATTATAACAAAACAAAAAAATTGTATGCTATTTCTTATTTACGCTAATAGTACTGGCTCAAAGAGTTCATCTGAGTCAAATTGTAGTACAACAGGATTGTAGTACAACACAGCCGTCAGCTCTACGTAGCAGGACGAAATTCGTTTTTATCATCACTTTTATTTCCTATTCTCTGTATTTATATGTATCATCCGTACATGACAAAGTTTTGAAATGCATTTTTGTGTGTATATTAGTCTATAAGTTCCTAGATGCGAGTGTTGTGCTATATTTCTTATAAATTATTTCTGGAAAACGTTCTCTCACTACTTAGAAATAATTTAAGACGGTGTTTCAGTCGAGTTCGGATAAAGCGAATTCGTGTCTTTTCTTCTTTCATTTTGTTCACTTATAGTGGAGGACTTCCGAGGCATTCTTTTTCTTGTAGTTTTTATGAGTTTTAAATCATCTTACCAAGCATGAAATATCCCAGATAATACATTTCTTTGGTGCCTCTTATTGACATAATTAACCCCTGACAGGGCCATTGTACGCCTCGTTTGGTTATACTCCTGTATTCCTCGTATGGGGGAAATATGCGTTTTTTTATTCTTTCTTTCTCTGCGCAATGTTCGCTTTGTACTTACAATCAGAAATAACTCAAAATTTCAGTAAATAAAATTAGCATACTAGGCTACTGTTCCCTTTACTCCTAAGTGCAAAAACTTTGTGCATATTTGCTACTCATATGTGATATCACAGTATCTTCAATTTGTCACTTGTACCCATGTACGCATAATGTTGAAAAGAATACCGAAAGACAGTGAAGCCTGAGATGGTTTTTGTTGTTGTTCCTAGACTGTAACTTGATTTCCCTTCAAATTTCCGTAGAAAACAAAAAGCTAGTACATTTTTGCGTTTTTCTTAGACTTATTTCCGTTTTACTTACTTTTTCTTCGGGTATTTTCGTACGATTATACTGAGCTCGACTGCTATTTTCGAGGTAGCAAAGGGACGGTTTAAGTTTTATTTTTACTTATCCAACCCCTCTATATGAAATTAAAAAAAAATGCGAAATGAGAGAAAGGCCGTAATAAATTAATAAATACAATCTCTCGAGAGTTAATGATGCCGCGTGAACACGGCCCGTCAAAATGTGTGGCGCTGGAGCCTGTATCACAGATACGCTCATCACACACTGCAGGCTGGCTTCGGACAGACCGACCGACGGACGGACGCGGCTTTTATTATAGTATAGATAGAAAGATTAAGTATAATGAAAAATGAACGCTCTAAGCGCAAAATTTTAACGATAATATTGTCTATTGGGAAAAGCGTTTTGGAATAGGATACTCTAATATCGAAATACATAAGACTGAAGAAAAGCTAATGACTATTGCAAATTCAATGTAAGTTTTTACACATATAGTAATCTCAAGATGCTATAATTAGGTGGTCTTATACTCACCTATGTTCGTTTTTTCTTTTACGTTCAACAGTTGAAAGGCGACACAAGCAAACGACCTCCTACCGGAGGCGTTCGTTTGAATGAAAATTTTCACGAAGAAAACGTCGCGGTATCTACGGGGAAGTGCGCAAAGGTGAGTTCTTCTAATCAATTATCACCTGTCTAAATAAAAGTGGTGAAGAAATGTTTTTCGGCAAATTATTTCCGAGCGAAATTAGTGCAGTAAATGGAAAGAAATAAGATTATCTCAAATATTTGGCGACCATATGGTCAATATTTTTTCTTTCTCATCCTCTTTTCCAACTTCTCAACTCTACGAAATATTTCAATTTCTTCACGTGTTCATATACAAAGGAAACCTCTCACAATTTTTTCCTGCACTATGTCCATCGTTAAAATTCTGTACCTCTGCCATGCTACAAAATTCAACATTTTGATGAAACTATTATCTTCAGGCTGAAAAAAGCAAATAGATCATATATTTATAGTCACATCGATAGAAATGTCCATCAACTGCTCAAGCACAAGCAGACCCAGTAAAAACACAAGAAATACATTGTAAAACGACTAGATATGAGTAATTCCCATAAAATATCGAATACCAGCAGACTGGCTAATATTGCACAGCAGTTACATATTCACTGCAGCAGAGACACAGGGGAAATGGTCAAAATGGATTGGAAAACTTAAGTGTTTTGACTGCGCGCGAGTGGGCAATGTTTATCGAGAAATTTTTATTACTTTTAGACAACCGATTGTGTTGTGTTTATACTAAGAAGATAGAAAATGTTTTTCTCTTTTGTTTGAAAGTAATTTGAAGGCAATTGGTGCATTCTTTCAAAAGTTACGATTGGAAAATTGAAGTGTTTTGGCTGCGCGCAAGTGGGCAATGTTTATCGAGAAATTGTTATAACTTTTTGACAACCGATAGGGTTTTGTTTATACTAAGAAGATAGAAAATGTTTTTTTCTTTTGTTTGAGAGTAATTTGAAGGCAATTGGTGCATTCTTTCAAAAGTTACGATTGGAAAACTGAAGTGTTTTAGCTGCGCGCGAGTGGGCAATGTTTATCGAGAAATTTTTATTACTTTTAGACAACCGATTGTGTTGTGTTTATACTAAGAAGATAGAAAATGTTTTTTTCTTTTGTTTGAAAGTAATTTGAAGGCAACTGGTGCATTCTTTCAAAAGTTACGATTGGAAAACTGAAGTGTTTTGGCTGCGCGTGAGGGGGCAATGTTTATCGAGAAATTTTTATAACTTTTTGACAACCGATAGGGTTTTGCTTATACTAAGAAGATAGAAAATGTTTTTATCTTTTGTTTGAGAGTAATTTGAAGGCAATTGGTGCATTCTTCCAAAAGTTACGATTGGAAAACTGAAGTGTTTTAGCTGCGCGCGAGTGGGCAATGTTTATTGAGAAATTTTTATTACTTTTAGACAACCGATTGTGTTGTGTTTATACTAAGAAGATAGAAAATGTTTTTTTCTTTTGTTTGAAAGTAATTTGAAGGCAACTGGTGCATTCTTTCAAAAGTTACGATTGGAAAACTGAAGTGTTTTGGCTGCGCGTGAGTGGGCAATGTTTATCGAGAAATTTTTATAACTTTTTGACAACCGATAGGGTTTTGTTTATACTAAGAAGATAGAAAATGTTTTTTTCTTTCGTTTGAGAGTAATTTGAAGGCAATTGGTGCATTCTTTCAAAAGTTACGATTGGAAAACTGAAGTGTTTTAGCTGCGCGCGAGTGGGCAATGTTTATCGAGAAATTTTTATTACTTTTAGACAACCGATTGTGTTGTGTTTATACTAAGAAGATAGAAAATGTTTTTATCTTTTGTTTGAGAGTAATTTGAAGGCAATTGGTGCATCCTGTCAAAATTTACGATTGGAAAACTGAAGTGTTTTAGCTGCGCGCGAGTGGGCAATGTTTATCGAGAAATTTTTATTACTTTTAGACAACCGATTGTGTTGTGTTTATACTAAGAAGATAGAAAATGTTTTTCTCTTTTGTTTGAGAGTAATTTGAAGGCAATTGGTGCATTCTTTCAAAAGTTACGAGTGGAAAACTTAAGTCTAAAGTCGCGCGAGGTGGACTCAAGAAATTCTCAAGAAATTCCTCTACTTCTCGCAAAGTGTTTCTTGAAATGTCTCCGCTGCGGCCTGCCGGTCTAAAAATCACTGATAAATATCATTTGCAATAATAAAGGAATTAAGGAATAATATCCACAATAAAAAAAAAAGAAACACTAAACGTTTTGCTTGCACAGAAAGGAAATATGCGCAAAAACGAAAGCATGAAAATCAGTCGATTAACCCGGCGGTCTTTACGCGTCGCCATTGGCGATAAACCACCGGCGTACATCGTACGTATTCGTGAAGGCATATGCTAGTAGGTATTTTGTCACATAAAAATTAAGCAGAAGTGCTTTAAATTTTGATAATGATTTACATTGAAATATGTGCGATTAAACGCGATTTAAGGAGTTTTAAAAATGAAGAAAACTAAAAAACCTTTAGCAGGCATATACTTGAATAGTCTTCGTAATTTATAAACGTACGAAATTATTAAAAGACATTTCCCAATTAATAATTCCACGCTAAACACAATTAAGAAAATTACTGTACTTTATGTTGTGAAAAAGAAATTAAATCCCGCGTACAAAAAGGTACGAATTTTTAAATGACATGAGTCGGCAGCATTGCCTCGCCATTTTGGAAAACAAAGGCATCGCGAACAAAGACGCCAGCAGCTCTGTCGTGCTCTAACGGCCGTATTCGTAAACGGGTCTTGAAATAATATGGCAGCGCAAAATGTCGAACTTTGTTAGTGAGGCAAAGGTGAACGTAGTTGAATATAATAGTAATAATAAAAAATTCGACATGAATTGAAACATGACACGCAAATGTTTACGCTATTTCACGCTGAGGTAGCATTCGAAATACACATCCCCGTCTAAGAGCTTTAACCTATTTTTAAGTTCATCCTTAATTCACGACGATGAACAGATCCCTAAGTTAATCAACAAGCACACAGGGAATTTACACTTGTATACATTACCAGGTTACTTCTTCTTATTTAAACACTAAATATCTTCACTTACACGAACGCGGTATGCACGAGCTAGATGCACGAGAGAATGTGTTTCAAAGAGACGCCACGCACAGTGCTGCCAGATTCAGAGGCTTGAAACACGAACATGTAAACTTCAGGTCGCCACTGTAAAGTTCAAGTTTGGTGGCTTAACTCAAGTTTTACTTTAGACGGGTTTGAATTCTATGCTAAGGCGGGTCACCAGTTGGCGTCGAACGCCAACACTTAATTAATAAACTAATGACTTAATCTGACTCAGAAGGAGTTAAGTGTAGGGGGGTTCGGACGCAATATTTTCAAGCGTCTTTAATCAGAATCAAAACACTATAGTTTTTTTTACCTCGGACTAGACCATCAGAAGGGTAAGAAAGTAGATATGGTTATTTAATTCTGGCCTGGTTTTATTGGAGGCTGTCAGATTTGTCTCTTCAAGGTGCGCTGATGTTGAGGTCCGATCTTGAGTAGGAACTGCAACAGGCTCAAAGCTGCGTCGGTATGCGGGAAGTGTAATTGTGGAGAAGGTCGTGTGCAATGGTACCCAATGGTTAGAGACGGCAATATCGTCTCTGATAAGTGAGGACGGTAAGATAATATTCCTCCAGATTTGGTTGAATATAGACATAAAGGTTAGGCAGCAGTTGGGTTAGCTGTAACCAAATGGGTCTCGATTCGGAGTGAGGTGGAGGAGGAAAGCTGTACTTGCACTTGCCGTCCAGTTATTGAGAGTTTAGTAAACAGGAAGGAGGCAGTTCTTTTTGCCAAGACTGGCTACTGGGTTATTTTACCCTTTTGATATGATCGTAAAAGGTGGTGACGTGGCAGTGGAATGTAAAGTGTCTCGTAGCTTCCTGTACGGAATAAGACGCTGGGTGAAAATGCACACGGTATCTTGGGAAACCACATATCAACACATGCTATGCTGCAACAATCTGTCATTAACATGCCGCCTCAAAGCGAGGAGTTTCTTCGAAAAGACGACCCCCACCAGCACTCTGGCGCGGGAGTGCAAGCGGGGATCAACTTCGGAGCACTGATATTAAGCCTAGTATTTCTAACGGCATGAAGCTAAAAAACTCTACACCAGTAATTCACACAGGCAAAACTTTACCTGGCGAAACTAAGATGGGATAAGCAGTGAACTGAGTATACTGCCTCACTTAATTAATAGCTAATGGTAAAAATATCTACAGCATCTGTTAATGCAATTTAATACGGAACTTCTAAAACAATACTAGCGCAGGAGGAGAACCTCTATATAAGAGTTCCGGAGTAAGGTTACAACTATCTCAGCTTAGCACCAGGGAAAATGTTTCCCCAGTTTCACAACTGAAGTCATAAACTATTTTGACTTTTACGTGCATAACTGAAGTGTTATTCACGCTGGGAATCAATGTACAATGACTAAAAATTATAAAATTACCATCTAACTAACCCTAAAAAAACATCACTAATATTTAATGTATAATTACTGATTCTATTAGGAAAAACGGCGGTAAAATGTGCTTGGTATTTACAAAGGTTTGTTCTGATTATCATCACAACAAAGATTGACTATAAAATTGGTTAAGAATGGTTTTTTTCAATGTTGACTGTACATAAAAACTACAGCCATGGGATTATATCAAAACCCTACTTAATTGAAAATACAGCTGTGACACAATACAGCTGTAAAGAATGAGAATGATAATTTGATTGCTTTGATTTAAAAAAACAGCATTACAGAATAAAATGATAATTTGATGCAAGCCTAACTTGATCACAAAGATAACACCATATTGAATTTTGGCATAATAAATCATTTTTGATACAAAAGGGGAAATCCTAATCTTGATAAAAATAACATCACATTGAAATGTTGACATGAAAATTATTTTAAAAAAAAGGAGAAATTTTAGCCTGAATAAAAATAACATCATATTGAAATGTTGAAATAAAAATTATTTTAAAACAAAAGGGGAATTTTAGCTTGAATAAAAATAACATCATATTGAAAGGTTGACATAAGAATTATTTTAAAACAAAAGGGAAAATTTTAGCTTGAATGAAAATAACATCATATTGAAATGTTGCATAAAAATTATTTTAAAACAAAAGGGGAAATTTTAGCTTGGATAAAAATAACATCATGGTGAAATGTTGCATAAAAATTATTTTAAAACAAAAGGGGAAATTTTAGCTTGGATAAAAATAACATCATGTTGAAATGTTGCATAAAAATTATTTTAAAACAAAAGGGGAAATTTAGCTTGAATAAAAATAACATCAATACCCAAGGGAAAATACCCTGTGGGAACCACAAGTTCTAGGCAAGAAATCCTAACATTTAAGACACTGGTAGGTTGAGGCAATTCAGCTTACTATTCATACACTTAACATAAACACTTGATACTTACAATTGCCCCTCTGGGGCCCAAACACTAACACAGGAGCATCGAATACCAGAATGACGCCTCTGCCTGAAAATGTCTATCGGAACTTGCCAAATGGTTCTGCGTGAAAACGCGATGCGAGCTGACGCTCGAAAAATGTTTAAATATTTTTGGTCAAATTTTAATAGATTTCGGGGTAATGTTTGTAGCATACCGCTACATAAGTGTAAAAATTAGAAATTTGCCATTTGTACTGAAATAAATTAATTAGTAGCATTAAAAATCTTACTCTAATTTATTATTAATTATTTTCTACTTCTAATTCGTAATCATTGAAGTTTCTGTGTAAATACATGAGACGATAAAATAACAATTCACATTTTGCGAGAGAGAAGCCCTCTGGTGGCAACACTGCGCAGTTGCGCGTCCCTTCTTTCAAAAAGCCACTCTTACTTTGGCGTCCTACTTTAGCGGTGTTACAGCAAATTCTCGTGAGTTTAAACGTGTTAGAAAATAATCGTGTTCTTTCTTCGTCTCGTGAGTAATCAGTGTTAGAAAATAATCGTGTTCTTTTTCCTTCGTGTTCAGTGAATATTAATAGTTGACAGTGCAGTGTTATTAAGATACGTAGTTATGCGTAGGAATCGTGATGTAGCATGTTTTCATTCAGTGCTTTGTTTTGCTCTTTCTCAACGTGACTTAGCGTAGAATTTTGCGTCAGATGTGCATTGCATTTCCGTGTCATGGTTTTATTATCAAAGCATAATCATGTTCGTTCCTTTTCTTTACGATAATAGTATATACCTGCAGTTTCATTCATGCTTCGATACTCGGAACGAACGCGGCTGAACTTGCCGGCTTTCGTTGTCGATAGCGTCTTGTTTAATGGCGGAACCTCACACCGTCGTCTCTTGTCACTACTCTGTGATTATAAATACTATAGGCATGTGTTATAGTAGCATTTATTCTTTTTTGTTACAAACCGACTTGCAGTAGTTTAAATTACGAAAAGTATTCATGTCTATGCTTGAAGTTTTGGAATTTCATTTCTTAATTCCATACTCTGTGAGACCTTTATCTAATCGCACTTATTTCAATATAAAAACATTTCAATAAAATTTCATTTAACTCATCGCATTCTTGTGACAAACACCCACTACCATCTGCCTATCTTGAGTGTGTGCAAATTGCTGGCGGTTTCGGCTGAGGCCGACGCGTAAAGCCGCCCGGCTAAATCGCCACACGGAACTTTCAAGCTTTCGTTTTTCTTTCTTCGAGTATTTTCCGTCTGTGAAATCAACGCTTAGGTTTTCCTTTTCCTTTTATCATTGGGGATATATATTATTCCTTAATTCCTATTATTGCAAAGGATAGCTACCAGGATTTTTCAGTAGGATTTATATCCATGAACTTTGGGATTTTTATGTTTTTTTTACTGCTTTCAAAAGTGCAGTCACGTGATATTTTCACGATAGTCTGTAGATCTCGTGTTTACTTGCCCGTAGTTTCTGTAAGGAATCACGATCTTAATAACCTGAAGTTCTTAAACCTAATACTCAGATTTTTAAAGCCAGAGGCATTAGTGAACAGTTTTGACAGCTAAACAGCTTAAACTATTTATTTATTGTTAAAATCTGTCAACCAAGAATCTGTCCTACCTCTTTTGAGTTTGCCAAAAGTGAGAATCCTAAGTAGCTGGTGTCAAACCTGTAGGAGTTTCTCGGATTTCTCCGTGTGGGAAGAGTTGTCATTATATGTTGGATAGTCAGTGGTGGAAATGTCTTGATGTCTCTCCTGGAACGTTTCATCCAGCTTTTGGACTCCTTGCAGGACCTCAACGTCATCACACACACCACTTACAACATTCTCCCTGGGCCGCTTTTTGGGCTTTCTACTTGGATTTGGGATTTGGCTATGCTCTGGGGCCTTTAGCCGGATATATATTCCCTAATTACGGGCCTTAATTCTCAACTGCCTAAAAGTACGGGCACCATTGAATTAGCTTTGCATTCGCTGAATTCCGCGTGACTGGATCTTAAGTACTATTCAACTCACCTGCTCCAAAATTAAGCCAGCTTTGCCCACACAAATAGCTACGCACCCATTGTTGTGCTTTGTTTAAAAATTGCCCACCGTAAAGCGAATATTCTGAACTCAATACACTTAACCACCGGCCGGAGCAACGCCAGCACCCACCGAAGCTCACCACCGGCACTCCGGACCTCACTGGGACTCTCAGTCAAGCTCGTTGGAGACCTCCTGGTTTCCCCTTCCAATAAACTCCACCTGGAACAAGCTGAGTCCAAAACCGTTTTTCATTATCCCTCTCATAATTCTCCCAGATCACTATCGAGAAATTGTTCGGGTTTTTTGGCCGTCAAGAACACAAAAAATTAAGTTCAAACTACCCCAACGGTCATAAATCCCGACATGTTGAATGACAATAGTGATCTAAAATTGTAATAATGATTGCGTTAGCTTTATTTAATTTTTAGAAGGTAGTTTTATTAATTTATGAAATTTAGACTGAAGTGCGGCAGAAGGCGTTCACTACAAACATGTCAATCGTGACTTTAATTTTATGCTTTTTGCACAAAAACTTTAAGGATTACGAATTAGAAGTAGAAAATAATTAATAATAAATTAGAGTAAGATTTTTAATGCTAATAATTAATTTATTTAAGTGCGAATGGGAAAATTTATAATTCTTACGCTTGTGTAGCGATTGCTACACTTACAAGCCAAAAGCCAAATAGAAGAAATTATATCTGTGTCAGCTATGTAGCATACCGCTACATAAGCGTAAAAATTAGAAATTTGCTATTCATACTTAAATAAATTAATTAGTAGCATCAAAAAATATTACTCAAATTTATTATTAAGTATTTTCTACTTCTAATTCGTAATCATTGAAGTTTTTGTGTAAATGCATGAAATAATAAAAATAACACTTGACATTTTTCGAGAGAGAAGCCCTCTGGTGGCAACACTGCGCAGTTGCGCGTCTCTTCTTTCAAACAGCCACTCTTACCTTGGCGTCCTACTTTGGCAGTGTTACAGCAAATTCTCGTGAGTTTAAATGTGTTAGGAAATTATCGTGTTCCTTTTCGTCGTGTCAGTGAGTATTAATAAGTGACAGTGCAGTGTTATAAAGTTACGTAGTTATGCGTGGGAATATGGATGTAGCATGTTTTTCATTCAGTGCTTTGTTTGTCTTTTCTCAACGTGACTTAGCGTAAAGATATTGCGCCAGATGTGCATTGCATTTTCCGTGTCATGATTTTATTATCAAAGCATAATCATGCTCGTTCTTTTCCTTTTCGATAATCTACTAATCTACGATAATCCCTGCTTGGAATGAACGCGGCGAAAATTGCCGGCGTTCGTTCGATAGCGTCTTTGTGTGATGGCGGAACCTCACACCGTCGTCTCTTGTCACTACTCTGTGATTATAAATACTATAGGCATATGTTATAGTAGCATTTATTCTTTTTTTTACAAACCGTCTTGCAGTAGTTTAAATTACGAAAAGTATTCATGCCTATGCTTGATAAATTTTGGAATTTCATTTCTTAATTCCATATCCTTGCAAGCCTTTACGTAATCGCCTTATTTCAATAGAGAAACATTTCAATGAAATTTAATTTAACTCATCGCATTCTTGTGACAAAACACCCACTACTATCTGCCTATCTTAAGTATGTGCAAATTGCTGGCGGCTCTGGCTGAGGCCGACGCGTATAGTCGCCGGCTAAATCGCCACACGGAACTTTCATCCTTTCGTGTTTTCTTTCTTCGCGTATTTTCCGCCTGTGAAATCAACGTTTAGGACTTATATCCATGAACTTAGGATTTTTATGTGTTTTTTTTACTGCTTTCAAAAGTGCAGTCACTTGATATTTTCACCATTTTCCGTAGATCTCGTGTTTACTTGCCCGTAGTCTCTGTAAGGAATCACGATCTTTATTCTTAGAAATTCTTAAAACCTAATACTCAGATTTTTAAAGCCAGAGGCATTAGTGATTGAACAATTTATTTATTGTTTAAATCTGTTACAATCTCTCAACCAAAAATCTGTCCTATCTCTTTTGAGTTGCCAAAAGTGAGAATCCTAATGTAGCTGGAGTCAAACTTGTAGGAGTTTCTCGGATTTCTCCGTGTGGGAAGAGTTGTCATTATAATGTGGATTTTCAGTGGTGGAATGTCTTGATGTCTCTCCTGGAATGTCTCATCCAGCGTCTTGGACTCCTGTGCAGGACCTCTACATCATCGCCATACACGCAACACTCACAGTTTTGAATCTCCCTGGGTTTCCTGAGTGCCAAGCTGATTGCTATTCTCACATAAGCAGTGACTAAACTTGCTCCTACTGATATGAGCACGTCACTTAACTTTCTCCTGCTAATGTGCTAATCTGCTAATGTGCTAATCTGCTAATGTGCCGACTTGATTCTGCTCACATGAGCCGGATTTAATTTGCTCACTCACGCCCCACCTTATTTTGGAATCATTAGTTATACCTGAACTACGTCACTGACCCTAGCTCAATCATCTAAAATTGCCTAATTCAACTTCCCAAAATACAACTCACTCACCCTGCCTACTCCATCGCGTGCCGGCCTTCGTCAACGCCAGCCCGGTCCTCCGGCAAGGATTGCCCACCTAGACAAGCTCTCCGAGATCAAGATCCAAGCCAGTTTTCCTGGTTTCCTCTTCCAATAAACTCAACCTGAATTAAGCTGAGTTCCAAAACGTTTTCATTATCCCGCTCATAATTTTCCCTTACGCTTCGAGAATTGATCGAGTTTTTTCTTGGCCGTTCAAATTAATATTTACATTCAACCACCCAACGGCGTAAGAGAAAAACCCGACACTGGTGCATTGGCCGGGAAATTCTCTTAAAAATAAAAACTCAACTCGAAGTGTTTGAGAGATTGTGAGAGGATAATGTTGGCGTATCATTGTAGTGATAAGTTTTCCCATTTCGTGGTAGTTTGAGAAATTTCCTGTGGAGTTTGTCCGTGCTAATATCTCTCTGAGCAGCTCTAACAAAATTTTTTCTTCAGCGTCAGCGCTATCTTGTCCTTGTTTGTTTGTTTTATGTGCCTCAGTAGGTAGGGAGAATATTTTTTATTTCCGTGCTGTGCATTTATTTCTGACTACCGTAAAAAAAATCTTCGCTTCCATTCTCTCTCTTTCCGTTTTCTTCAACGTTATTGATTGATTGAGTAGGTAGAAAGATAATTTTTCTCACCAGCTTTATTTTTGTGCCTACGCAAACTGCCGCATACCGCAAAAATTTTTCTCGTTTACAATTTCATATTTCCTTCCTTCTGTTTCAACTTAATTTGAATGAGTGAGTAGGTAAAGAATTAACGCCAACCCTTGCTACTTAATCCCAAGTCATAGGCACTGATATCTTAATTGCGCATCCCCAAAAGAGAGATTGCTAGCATGCCTGACTCAGATAATGAAGATCGAGCCCACACAAATCCCATTAGGCTCCCGCCCTTTATTCTGGAGGACGCTCACACCTGGTTCCAGCAGTGTGAAGCAGTATTTAGGTACCATAAAATAAGTAATGAGATAGACAAATTCTATGCTCTTGTGAGCGCCGCGCCCACAAAACTACTAAATAACTCTAACGACATCTTAGAAAACCCTCCAGATCCCAATCCTTACGGAATCTTGAAAGGCAAAATCTTGGCAAGGCTTCAGATGTCCGATGCGGACAAATTCCGAAGTCTTGTAGACGCCTCAGCAATTCCATCTGTCTCTGTTTCTTTCTCTCCCTCTTCGCTAGTTAAAGAGCTGCGGAAACTCGCTACGGGTGTTGCCGTAGCTGAGGGATTTCTGAAGGAAGTTTTCATGACTAAGCTTCCACCTAACGTGCGTCCTTTTCTGTCGTTAGCAGGGCCCGAGCAAACGTTAGAAAAATTAGCGGAAGCCGCAGAGACGGTGATCCGAAATATTAATTTGCCACGAGAACCACAAGTTGCTTCCCTGAATGTAGGAGCTACAACTTTTAGCCCGTCAAATACGGCGCAAAATCAATCCTCAGCCACAATAGATAAGCTGCAGCAGGACATCGCTGAAATAAAGCAAGCTCTCCAAAATTTTCAAATAGGTCAGAGTGTGGCTCACATTCAGCAAGGCCCAGGGAGATTCCAAAGCCACCAAAATGCCTACGACTATCCCTCTGACTATCACCCTAACTATCCTTCTCCTCCTCCTCAACGCTTTGATAGAGGTAGATCTTATGATAGGTCAAATCAAGACCGCCGCTTCAGGTCGCGCTCTCGTGATGCTAGTAGCAATTTATGCTGGTACCACATGAAATTTGGTGACCAAGCTCGCAAATGTGCCTCTAGATACTGTCCTCGTTATACCGAAATGACTTCGGGAAACGCCAACAGCGACGCATAGTAGCGAGTACTGCGTTGCCTCATTCCCAGACTACTCGCCTCTTGACCATTCACGATCCCGTCACCAAGTATCGATTTTTAATCGATACTGGATCCAGTGTATCAATTATCCCAGCCACGGCAAAAGATAAAAATAACCCATTGTTGGCGACATTACGCGCCGCAAATGGCACGCCAATAGCGTGTTACGGTGAAAGAATTTTAGAGTGCGGTCTGGGATTGAGGCGATCTTTCCGCTTCACCTTCTTAATAGCGGACGTCCAAGAGCCCATCATTGGCGCGGATTTCCTAGAGAAGTATGGGATTATTGTAGATGTTAAAAACCGTAGAATTAGGGACGAGGAGACACAGATCTCAATTCCCGCTTGTAGCATAACTAGAGCTAATGTCTTGCATTCTTTCTCTGTTGCCTTAAAGGAAGAGTGCATGTTTGAGCAATTACTAAAAGATTTTCCTGCATTAACAAATTCTAACTTAGTTTCTACAAAAATGCAAACCAGCACAAAGCACTTCATAGAGACGCAAGGTCCGCCAGTTTTCTCCCGTGCTAGGCGACTGCCGCCTGATCGATTGGCGTTAGAGAAGAAAGAATTCACTAGGATGCTCGAAAGTGGCATCATTCGCACTTCCAAAAGCCCTTGGGCTAGCCCTCTTTTGCTAGTACCCAAGGCTAACGGTGAATTCAGACCGTGCGGGGACTTCCGCAGGTTGAACGCCGTTACTTTACCTGATCGATATCCTATCCCCTACCTTCACGATTTCAGTGCAAATTTAGAGGGAGCACAAATTTTCTCTAAGATAGACCTGCAGTCTGCCTTCCATCAGATTCCCTTGGATGAGTCTGCGATTCCTAAGACCGCGGTAATCACTCCGTTTGGTCTCTTTGAATTCCAAAAAATGCCTTACGGCTTGAGGAACGCTCCTCAGATGTTCCAAAGGCACATGGCTGAAATTTTCTCTGATCTCACTTTCGCCTATGTCTATCTAGACGACATCCTAGTGGCATCCACAACCCCAGAGTTGCACAAAGACCATCTTAGGGTCGTTTTTCAAAGATTGTCCGACAATGGACTCCTCGTAAATCCTGCAAAATGTGAGCTCGGAAAGCCATCACTGATTTACTTAGGTCATGAAATCTCTAGCTTAGGTCTAAAACCTTTGCCTTCCAAAGTAGAAGTGATCAAAAACTTTCCTCTTCCACAGACCCAGAAGGAACTAAGAAGGTTCCTAGGTTCTGTTAACTTCTACCATCGTTTCATACGCAACTGTGCTCAAACTTTAGCGCCTTTGTCTGACCTCCTCGAACCGAAACGAAAAGGCAAATCTATTGAGGTAAAATGGACAGAAGAAGCGCGCAAAGCTTTTGAGACCATCAAACACAAGTTAGCTTCCGCGACTGAACTATCCTACCCTATTGCTAATGCTGATTTCGGCCTCGTTGTGGACGCATCCAGTACCGCCGTAGGTGCTGTGTTGCAACAACAAGTAGGTACTAATATCTCTCCTCTTGCTTTCTTTTCCAAAAGCTGTCGCCCACTGAGCGTGGTTATAGCGCGTTCGGTAGGGAACTTCTTGCTATCTACTTGTCTGTGAGACACTTCCGCTATGCTCTAGAGGCGAGGGAGTTTGTGATCTACACAGATCACAAACCTCTGACCTCCGCGATCAAAATGCCTTCTGAAAGACATTCCCCTAGGGAAGCTCGACACTTGTCGTTTATAAGTCAGTTTACCACTGACATCCGCTTCATCAAAGGTCTCGACAATACTGTAGCTGACTGTCTCTCTAGAATTAATTCTGTCCAAACCAGTGGTGAAATCACCTTCGGCAACATTGAAAGAGCTCAGAAGGAGGATCCTGAACTTCAGGACCTTCTCAAACCTTCTAACACTTCCCCTCCAAAACTAACCTTGGTTGACGGCGTGTACCGTGATGCCGAGCGACCTTCTCGTTTGTATCTTCCTGCGACTCTCCGCAGAGTAGCTATTCTCCACTACCACTCTCTTTCACACCCTGGTATTAACCGTACAGTGCGTTTGATTTCTGATCGTTTCGTCTGGCCAGCGATGCGTAAGGAGGTCAAGCAAATTGTGCAAAATTGCCATGCGTGTCAGAGTAGTAAGGTGGTGAAACATAATCGTGCGGCGCTTCAGAGTTGTGCATTCACAGGTCACAAGTTTGACTCTGTACACCTAGATTTGGTGGGTCCCTTGCCTGTATCGCGCGGTTATTCTTATTTGTTGACCATCATCGATAGGTTCACGCGTTGGGTTGAGGCTGTCCCTTTACCTGATACCCAAACTGAGACTGTAGCGCGCGCGTTTTTATCAAACTGGATCTCTCGATTTGGGGTTCCCTTAAGTGTCACGCATGACCGGGGATCACAATTCACCTCCAAATTCTGGAGTGAGCTTAGCACCGCTTTAGGGTGTGCAAATACATCAACTACAGCGTATCATCCGCAGTCAAATGGACTTATTGAGAGAGTCCACAGAGACCTCAAGGCTGCCTTGCGCTGCCTTAATTGCAGCCACGATTGGACCGATAGACTTCCCGTAGTACTACTTAGCATTCGAAATTTACACAGACAAGATCAGCAGTGCACAGCGGCTGAAATGTTGTACGGGAAGACGCTTCGTCTCCCCGGCGACATTGTTGACCCAAAACCTTTGCCTGAATTTTCATCCGCTAACCGTTTCGCCTATGTAACCTGCCTTAAAGACTGCATGCGTAAGATTGAGTATGTGGCTCCACGAATGCCTCAGACACAGGACAAACTAGATTCCGCCCTGCAAGACTGCACACATGTGTATGTCCGAAATGATGCTATAAAACCTACACTCACGCGCCCTTATGATGGCCCATTCAAAGTACTTAAACGGAAGCAAAAATATTTCATCATCGAACGATTCGGTTCACACGATCCTGTGAGCATTGATCGATTAAAAGTCGCATACACTTCTGATCATAGTGTAACTCATAACTCATCCTCCTCTCCGCAGATTTCTCCTTCCACTGAGACTCGATCATATCTACCATCTCAGCTTCCTCAGTTGGCTGCCTTGTTGCCTAGTCAACTTGAGTGTAACCCTTTCTACGTGTCTGTACATTCAAACCCTATCCCTAAGCCTATCGTAGATTCTAACTCTAGTCCTCTTACTGACACAGCGACAAGTCTGGAGAGACCAGACGAGCCCGCTGCAGTAACTCCTGTTCCTAGGACTCTTGCCGACCTAAACTTGCAGACCCGTTTGGTGAAACTTCCCCGCTCAGTATCATTTGCCAATTGCCGAACTCGGCAGGGTCGTGTAGTTCGCCCTCCTTCCCGCTACAGATGATTGCAGCGGGTGGACCTTTCGGTCTGCGCCTTGGGGGGTAATGTAGCATACCGCTACATAAGCGTAAAAATTAGAAATTTGCTATTCATACTTAAATAAATTAATTAGTAGCATCAAAAATATTACTCAAATTTATTATTAAGTATTTTCTACTTCTAATTCGTAATCATTGAAGTTTTTGTGTAAATGCATGAAATAATAAAAGTAACACTTGACATTTTTCGAGAGAGAAGCCCTCTGGTGGCAACACTGCACAGTTGCGCGTCTCTTCTTTCAAACAGCCACTCTTACCTTGGCGTCCTACTTTGGCAGTGTTACAGCAAATTCTCGTGAGTTTAAATGTGTTAGGAAATTATCGTGTTCCTTTTCGTCGTGTCAGTGAGTATTATTAAGTGACAGTGCAGTGTTATAAAGTTACGTAGTTATGCGTGGGAATATGGATGTAGCATGTTTTTCATTCAGTGCTTTGTTTGTCTTTTCTCAACGTGACTTAGCGTAAAGATATTGCGCCAGATGTGCATTGCATTTTCCGTGTCATGATTTTATTATCAAAGCATAATCATGCTCGTTCTTTTCCTTTTCGATAATCTACTAATCTACGATAATCCCTGCTTGGAATGAACGCGGCGAAAATTGCCGGCGTTCGTTCGATAGCGTCTTTGTGTAATGGCGGAACCTCACACCGTCGTCTCTTGTCACTACTCTGTGATTATAAATACTATAGGCATATGTTATAGTAGCATTTATTCTTTTTTTTACAAACCGTCTTGCAGTAGTTTAAATTACGAAAAGTATTCATGCCTATGCTTGATAAATTTTGGAATTTCATTTCTTAATTCCATATCCTTGCAAACCTTTACGTAATCGCCTTATTTCAATAGAGAAACATTTCAATGAAATTTAATTTAACTCATCGCATTCTTGTGACAAAACACCCACTACTATCTGCCTATCTTAAGTATGTGCAAATTGCTGGCGGCTCTGGCTGAGGCCGACGCGTATAGTCGCCGGCTAAATCGCCACACGGAACTTTCATCCTTTCGTGTTTTCTTTCTTCGCGTATTTTCCGCCTGTGAAATCAACGTTTAGGACTTATATCCATGAACTTAGGATTTTTATGTGTTTTTTTTACTGCTTTCAAAAGTGCAGTCACTTGATATTTTCACCATTTTCCGTAGATCTCGTGTTTACTTGCCCGTAGTCTCTGTAAGGAATCACGATCTTTATTCTTGGAAATTCTCAAAACCTAATACTCAGATTTTTAAAGCCAGAGGCATTAGTGATTGAACAATTTATTTATTGTTTAAATCTGTTACAATCTGTCAACCAAAAATCTGTCCTATCTCTTTTGAGTTGCCAAAAGTGAGAATCCTAATGTAGCTGGAGTCAAACTTGTAGGAGTTTCTCGGATTTCTCCGTGTGGGAAGAGTTGTCATTATAATGTGGATTTTCAGTGGTGGAATGTCTTGATGTCTCTCCTGGAATGTCTCATCCAGCATCTTGGACTCCTGTGCAGGACCTCTACATCATCGCCATACACGCAACACTCACAGTTTTGAATCTCCCTGGGTTTCCTGAGTGCCAAGCTGATTGCTATTCTCACATAAGCAGTGACTAAACTTGCTCCTACTGATATGAGCACGTCACTTAACTTTCTCCTGCTAATGTGCTAATCTGCTAATGTGCTAATCTGCTAATGTGCCGACTTGATTCTGCTCACATGAGCCGGATTTAATTTGCTCACTCACGCCCCACCTTATTTTGGAGTCATTAGTTATACCTGAACTACGTCACTGACCCTCGCTCAATCATCTAAAATTGCCTAATTCAACTTCCCAAAATACAACTCACTCACCCTGCCTACTCCATCGCGTGCCGGCCTTCGTCAACGCCAGCCCGGTCCTCCGGCAAGGATTGCCCACCTAGACAAGCTTGTAGTGAATCTCTATCCCGCAACCTGGTCGAAATTTCGAAATTCTCAGAATGATCATCTAAAAATTCAGTAAAATAAATGCAAACATTAGCATTAAAATAACATTACGAAATTCACTAATCTCTGTCCTCAATTTTATCAAAATTGTGTAACGAAAACAATTCAATTCCTAAGAATTCACATTTGCGTTTTAACGGAACCTTCCACGGATGCGCGACAGCAACATCGTATGCGATCTAGCGTCAATTGTCTCGTGTCATACAGAGCGTGCATATCTAGGGCTGTTGACTGATGAGAATTAAATATTGTGTTGTGCCTTTGCTGTTCTACGGGTAACTATATTTATGTATTATATTTTAACCGTCAGTAATTTTATTGTGTAGGTATTAAGAAAAATTGCCTAAATTTTCCAGAGTGCTAAACATTTAGAATTTCCTTGCCCAGAACTTGGGTTCCCCCACAGGCCATTTTTCCTTGTGTATTGTTGTATCTCCTTTTCTTAAAATGATTTTATGTCAACATTTCAATTTCAACATTTCTATATGATGGCATTTTATTCAGGCTAGAAATTCTCCTTTTCTTAAAATGATTTTATGTCAACATTTCAATTTCAACATTTCTATATGATGGCATTTTATTCAGGCTAGAAATTCTCCTTTTCTTAAAATGATTTTATGTCAACATTTCAATTTCAACATTTCTATATGATGGCATTTTATTCAGGCTAGAAATTCTCCTTTTCTTAAAATGATTTTATGTCAACATTTCAATTTCAACATTTCTATATGATGGCATTTTATTCAGGCTAGAAATTCTCCTTTTCTTAAAATGATTTTATGTCAACATTTCAATTTCAACATTTCTATATGATGGCATTTTATTCAGGCTAGAAATTCTCCTTTTCTTAAAATGATTTTTTTGTCAACATTTCAATGTGATGTTATTTCAAAAATAATGTATCATGCCAAAATTCAGTATGGTTATTTGTTTATCAAATTATAAATTTTCCCTTTTGATGTTTCATAATTTTCATAAGCCAATATTTAAGATGGTGTTACTTGTGTGATCAAGTTAGACTAACATCAAATTACCAACTTATTTCTTTAATGTTTTTGTGTTAATCAAAGCAATCAAAATATTCATTCTCAATTGCTGTATCTTGTCACAGCTGTATTTCCAATTAGGTAGTGTTTTGATATAATCACGTAATGTAGTTTTTATGTACTGTCAACATTAAAAATCTTTCTTAACAAATTTTATAGTCAACCTTTGTTGTGATGATAATCAGAACAAACCTTGTAAATACCAATAACTAAATACCTGATTTTCCTCCTAGAATCAGTATTATACATTGAATATTATTGATTTTGTTAAGTTTAGTTAGATGGTAATTGTATAATTCTTACATTGATTATTTCAGTTAGGAAGAACTGGGAACATGTGTTTTTTAGTTCATTTGCATTTAGCAGATGCTGTAGATTTTTTACCATTAGCTATTAATTAAGTGAGGCAGGATACTCAGTTCACTGCTTATGCCATCTTAGTTTCGCCAGGCAAAGTTTTGCCTGTGTGAGTTACTAGTGTAGAAGTTTTAGCTTCATGCTTTTAGAAATATTAGAATTAAGTTCTGATTCCGAGCAAAGTGTTAGTGCTCCGAAGCTGATCCCCGCTTGCACTCCGGCGCCAGAGTGCTGGTGGGGGTCGTTTTTCGAAGAGACTCCTCGCTTTGAGGCGGCATGTTAATGCCAGATTGTTTGCAGCATAGCATGTGTTGATATGTGTTTTTAATACCGTGTGCAATTTCACCCAGCCTATTATCCCGTACAGGAAGCTACGAGACACTTTACATCCCACTGCCACGTCACCTACCTTTACCTTGCCGATCATATCAAAAGGGTAAAATAACCCGGTAGCCAGATTTGGCAACAGCAACAACTGCCTCCTTCATTGTTACATCTTTCACTTCTAACAAACCCCCATTACTGGACGGTGAGAGCAAGTATCCAATTCCTACACCTCACTAAGAATTGAGACATCATTGGTTACAGCTAACCCAACTGCTGCATAACCTGCAAGTTGATATTCTAACACCCTGAGAGGAATTGCAAATTACCGTCCTCACTTATCAAAGACGCTATTGCCGTCACTAACCACGGGATACCATTGCACACGACCTTCTCCACAATTACACTTCCACATACCGACGCAGCTGTGAGCCTGTTGCAGTCCCTACTCAAGATCGGACGTCAACATCAGCGTGCCTGGAAGACCCAATCTGACAGCCAACAATAAACCCAGGCCAGAATTAAATAACCATATCTACTTTCTTATCCTTTCGATGGTCCAAGTCCGAGGTGAAAATTATAGTATTTTTGTTTTGATTAAAGACGCCGGAAAGAGAGCGTCCGAACCTCTCACACCTTCTGAGTCAGATTAAGTCATTAGTTTATTAATTAGTGTTGGCGTTCGACGCCAACTGGTGGCCCGCCTTCAGCCCAAAAATTCAATCCTGCCTAAGTAAAGCCACTAAACTGGAAGTTCACAACACAAAACTAAGAACATCACACTGGTGATAACCCAGAGTAGTTTAATCTGATATAAATACTCACCCGGACCACCATCGGAAGGATCAGGAGCGCATGTCTAGTGCTGTCAACTTCTGTGCATGGCTGACCTTGAAGGAGGTAGTTTCTTTCCTCACTCTCAGTAGCTAAACAGAGTATTTCCCCTCCAAACTCTTCCCTAATAATAAGTTATTGCTACTGCAGCCTATACTAACAAATTCTTCATGTTTATCCATTGCTACTGAAGCCATCTTTTACAAAACTCTTCATGCATTTCCATTGCTACTGAAGCAAAACCATAGGTGATCTGCTAGGACTATTTCCATTGCTACTGAAGCTCTTTACTAATAACCTTCGCAATTTCCATTGCTACTGCAGCACCATTGCTACTGAAGCACAAAAGTAACATAACAACTTATACGAAACAAAAAAAGCTATTGCAACGCGCGTTATCATTCATTCTTGGGGAACATTTGAAGCATTATGGCGCCAAACGATGGTAACGAGAGTAACGACGGTCAGGTGGTTTCCGTAAAATTAACACCGTTCGCGATTCAAAGTCTGGACTCATGGTTCTTCCAAACCGAAGAACACTTCGAAAGCCTATCCATAGATTCCGAGAAAATCAAATATTATTCACTATTAAGGGCCCTGCCCACTACTTGCCTAGACGACCTCTCTGGGGTCTGTAACGCTAACTCACCCGAACCTTATTCCACCCTCAAAGAACATGTCTTAAAACGTTACAGCAAGGATAGAGCCCAAAGAATCCAGGCTTTGACGAGTAATCTCACCACCTACAATAGCCAAACACCTCTAGCACTACTTAAAGAGATGAGGAAATTAGCGAAGGGGGTCATGGATGACGATACCCTAAAGACATTGTACATCCAACGCTTGCCCTTACGCCTTCAACCATTCCTCCATACACAGGATTCCTCTGTGAACCTGGACGTTCTCGCAGAATTAGCCGAGAAAATTATTGCCTGTGAAAACCAGACACCGAATAGCCCTGCCGCTACTCCAGTGGTCAATCAAACCAGCTCAAACGAAGTGGAAAGATTATTGCGCGAGTTAGTTCAGCGAGTTGGAGCACTAGAAGTTGCTACCCAGCAAGCCGAACACGCGGATGGAGTTCATGGGGTTGCACGCCAAACTGCGGCGTACCAGCAAGCCGATAATTCCACACACACCGTTCCGTTTGACAGGCATAAAAATACGAATCGTTCATTTAAACATCAGAGAGCTGGTAGTTCAAATACCGTTCAGGTCCAGGGGTCACGAGACAATCTGGAGGAGGAATGGTGCTGGTATCACAGAAAGTACTTGCACATGGCTCGTAAATGTGAATCGCCGATGTGCCCATTGTACGTACTACTTTACCCAAAAAACGGGAACAGCGCGGCGTAAATGCGAGTCAGACGCCAGCGCCAGCTAAATCAAATGCCACTCGCTGCCTATTCCTTTCAGATCCGACTTCCGGTTTTCGATTCTTGATCGATACCGGGAGTTCGGTGAGCCTAATCCCGGCAACTGCCAAAGACAAACGCACCACAGGTATTCCAAACTTGCGTGCTGCTAATGGCACTCCTATACTCTGTTACGGCACGCGATCGTTGTCATGTTCCCTAAATCTCAAACGTACCTTGAGCTTCGAATTCATAGTGGCTGATGTGGACACACCCATCATTGGTGCCGATTTTCTGCAGAAGTTTGCGTTGGTGGTGGATGTGAGAAATGGATGCCTTTATGATAGCGAAACCAGAGTGCAAAGACCCCTTAGTGCCGTCGATATGGTGAACGTTACGTCAAGCGTCTCACCTAACCTAGAGAGTACATGTCCCTACCAACGGGTGTTGCTCGAATTTCCCTCACTCTTTCAACCTAATGTAACGTTGCAAAATAACACGCTGACGCAACACCACATATCGACGAGCGGCCCTCCTGTTTACGCGAAAGTAAGACGTTTGCCCCATGATAGATTGCAGGAAGTAAAAGCCGAGTTTACAAAAATGGTCCAGGAAGGGACAGTTCGCATTTCGAAAAGTCCCTGGGCCAGTCCCTTGTTGATTGTGCCAAAGAGTAACGGCGAGTTGCGTATTTGCGGCGACTATCGCCAATTAAATTCCGTAACTGTACCCGACAGATTCCCCATTCCCCACCTTCACGATTTTACTGCAAATCTGTCAGGGGCAAAAATCTTTTCCACCGTGGATCTGAAGAGAGCTTTCCATCAGATTCCAATGGAGGAAAGCTCTATTCAGAAGACCGCAGTCTGTACGCCGTTTGGTTTGTACGAGTATCTTCGTATGCCGTATGGCTTGCGAAATGCTCCACAGACCTTTCAGCGGCACATGACTGAAGTCCTTTCCGACCTCCCGTTTTTGTATTGTTACCTCGATGATGTGCTTGTGGCTTCGGGGACGCCTGAGGAGCACGTGCATCATTTGAGAGAGCTGTGCAAACGACTAGCGTCGCACGCTCTGCTGATTAACCCAGCAAAGTGTGTACTGGGAAAGAAGGAACTGACTTTTCTAGGTCACCACATCTCAGATAAAGGCATTAGGCCACTTCCCGACAAGGTAGAGGCTATCCGAAATTTCCCGAAACCCTCTACACAGAGAGAGTTGCGCAGGTTCTTGGGATCGGTGAATTTTTATCACCGATTCCTAAGGAACTGTGCGGCGACTCTGGCACCACTCTCCTCACTCATTAGAGCGAAGAAACGAGGGAAGTCTGTACTGATCGAGTGGAACGGTGAGGCTGAGGAGGCATTCACAGTAATTAAAGATGAACTTGCGAATGCGACGGAGTTGGCTTACCCACACCCGAACGCAAAACTTAATCTAGTAGTAGATGCGTCAGACCTTGCTGTCGGCGCGGTACTACAGCAAACCGTGGACAACAACACGACCCCTCTGGCGTTTTTCAGCCGGAAGCTCTCTCCCACCGAACAGCGTTATAGCACGTTCGGGAGAGAGCTCCTGGCGATCTACCTTTCAATCAAACACTTCCGATATACCTTGGAAGCACGTCAGTTCACGGTATTCACCGACCATAAGCCTTTGATCAACGCAATAAGAATGCCTCCTGACCGCCACTCCCCTCGTGAAAGTCGGCACTTGAGTTACATAGCACAGTTCACTAACGATCTCAGGCACATTAAGGGGGACGAGAACACGGTCGCCGACTGCTTATCGCGTGTGCACAACGTGGTATTAAACCCGTTGGCGCCCGAGTTCCGACCTTCTGTACACACGATTTCGTTGGCTGATATCATCACCGAACAGAAAAACGACACGGAGATCCAATCTTTGATTGAGTCTCCTAGCTCGTCTCTAAAGCTGTCACTCAGAGAAGGCGTTTACTGTGACGCTGACCGTCCTAACCGGTACTACCTACCTACCACCTTGCGTTTGCCCGCCATCAAACACTATCATGCGCTATCTCATCCTGGGACGGAGAGAACTTTCCGCCTAATTGCGGATCGTTTTGTCTGGCCCGGGATGCGTAGGGCCATAAGAGAGTACGTTCGCAATTGCCCAGATTGCCAAGCTAGCAAAGTAACTCGACACAACAAAGCCGCAATTCAACCTTGTGTTTTCGCTGGCGGTAAGTTTGATGCAGTCAATATAGATTTGGTAGGCCCGCTTCCAAACTCTCGCGGGTTCTCGTATTTACTCACCATGATCGACCGCTTCTCTAGGTGGGTCGAGGCTGTTCCCATTGCTAACATAACGGCAGAAACCGTAGCTCGAACCTTCGTAGAGACGTGGATCTCCCGTTTCGGGGTCCCTCTGAGCATCACTCATGATCGTGGGGCTCAGTTTACCTCCTCCTTGTGGTTAGAGATCTCCAAAATCCTAGGTAGTTCAAACATCACAACCACCTCTTTCCACCCCCAATCAAATGGACTCATCGAGAGAGTCCACCGAGACCTCAAAGCGGCACTTCGCTGCTTAAAATGCCACGACGATTGGGCGGACCGATTGCCTGTCGTATTACTTACCCTACGTAACCTGTTCCGGCAGGATCAAAAGTGCACGTCCTCCGAATTGCTTTACGGGAAGTCTTTAAGATTGCCCGGTGATGTTATTGATCCTGGGTACAAAATTGACGACTCTTTCAGTACAATCACGGATTACGCGGCACGTCTCAAACGCGCCATGCGCGAAGTGGTTTACCACCCGCCTCGCCTGCCTTTACCATCCGAAAGCCTCGATCCATTGTTGAACACGTGCACACATGTTTACGTTCGGGTGGACGGTGTAAAAACCCCCTTACGGCGTCCCTATGATGGCCCCTACAGGGTCCTAAAGAGGACGCCGAAATATTTTCTCATCGAGAGGGGTCCCAAGAGCGACAGTGTTAGCATAGATAGACTTAAGGCAGCATATGTGTCCTTCCCTGATGATAGTTCTACCAACACTCATGAGCCGCAACCCAGGGTGCAAATTACCCCCAGGTCAACACCTGTCGAGGCCACCGGGTTGCACCTTTCTGTCTTGGCTAAGAACTTTCCTCCCACTATGGAGTGTAACGAGTTCGTTGTTCCCTTGAAGACCGTTCAAAGAACGTCGTCGGAACCTCGTAATTCGGGTATCTTCAATTCGGCTGATGTTTCTGTTGCTGTTGTTCCTCATCACGAAAAATCCTCAGAGACCCGTTCGTTGTCCCAGTTGGGAATCCGAACGTCAACTTTCACAGCTTCACAGACTAATCCTTCTATTGCCCCCGAGCGCGTTAGCAGTTTTGGCAGACCTAGTCGTCCGCCAGCTCGTTACGCGCAGACTTAGGGTGGTGACTTCTGTTCTGTAAAATTTTTTTATTCTGTTCTCTCCTGTCAAACCTTCTGTTAGGATTTTCCTTTTATGATCATTTCGGGCATTTACAGGTAACAGCTTCACTGTTACCAGACCTTTCGGTCCACATGCGTTGGGGGGTAGCTGTAGTGAATCTCTATCCCGCAACCTGGTCGAAATTTCGAAATTCTCAGAATGATCATCTAAAAATTCAGTAAAATAAATGCAAACATTAGCATTGAAATAACATTACGAAATTCACTAATCTCTGTCCTCAATTTTATCAAAATTGTGTAACGAAAACAATTCAATTCCTAAGAATTCACATTTGCGTTTTAACGGAACCTTCCACGGATGCGCGACAGCAACATCGTATGCGATCTAGCGTCAATTGTCTCGTGTCATACAGAGCGTGCATATCTAGGGCTGTTGACTGGTGAGAATTAAATATTGTGTTGTGCCTTTGCTGTTCTACGGGTAACTATATTTATGTATTATATTTTAACCGTCAGTAATTTTATTGTGTAGGTATTAAGAAAAATTGCCTAAATTTTCCAGAGTGCTAAACATTTAGAATTTCCTTGCCCAGAACTTGGGTTCCCCCACAGGCCATTTTTCCTTGTGTATTGTTGTATCTCCTTTTCTTAAAATGATTTTATGTCAACATTTCAATTTCAACATTTCTATATGATGGCATTTTATTCAGGCTAGAAATTCTCCTTTTCTTAAAATGATTTTATGTCAACATTTCAATTTCAACATTTCTATATGATGGCATTTTATTCAGGCTAGAAATTCTCCTTTTCTTAAAATGATTTTATGTCAACATTTCAATTTCAACATTTCTATATGATGGCATTTTATTCAGGCTAGAAATTCTCCTTTTCTTAAAATGATTTTATGTCAACATTTCAATTTCAACATTTCTATATGATGGCATTTTATTCAGGCTAGAAATTCTCCTTTTCTTAAAATGATTTTATGTCAACATTTCAATTTCAACATTTCTATATGATGGCATTTTATTCAGGCTAGAAATTCTCCTTTTCTTAAAATGATTTTATGTCAACATTTCAATTTCAACATTTCTATATGATGGCATTTTATTCAGGCTAGAAATTCTCCTTTTCTTAAAATGATTTTTTTGTCAACATTTCAATGTGATGTTATTTCAAAAATAATGTATCATGCCAAAATTCAGTATGGTTATTTGTTTATCAAATTATAAATTTTCCCTTTTGATGTTTCATAATTTTCATAAGCCAATATTTAAGATGGTGTTACTTGTGTGATCAAGTTAGACTAACATCAAATTACCAACTTATTTCTTTAATGTTTTTGTGTTAATCAAAGCAATCAAAATATTCATTCTCAATTGCTGTATCTTGTCACAGCTGTATTTCCAATTAGGTAGTGTTTTGATATAATCACGTGGTTGTAGTTTTTATGTACTGTCAACATTAAAAATCTTTCTTAACAAATTTTATAGTCAACCTTTGTTGTGTTGATAATCAGAACAAACCTTGTAAATACCAATAACTAAATACCTGATTTTCCTCCTAGAATCAGTATTATACATTGAATATTATTGATTTTGTTAAGTTTAGTTAGATGGTAATTGTATAATTCTTACATTGATTATTTCAGTTAGGAAGAACTGGGAACATGTGTTTTTTAGTTCATTTGCATTTAGCAGATGCTGTAGATTTTTTACCATTAGCTATTAATTAAGTGAGGCAGGATACTCAGTTCACTGCTTATGCCATCTTAGTTTCGCCAGGCAAAGTTTTGCCTGTGTGAGTTACTAGTGTAGAAGTTTTAGCTTCATGCTTTTAGAAATATTAGAATTAAGTTCTGATTCCGAGCAAAGTGTTAGTGCTCCGAAGCTGATCCCCGCTTGCACTCCGGCGCCAGAGTGCTGGTGGGGGTCGTTTTTCGAAGAGACTCCTCGCTTTGAGGCGGCATGTTAATGCCAGATTGTTTGCAGCATAGCATGTGTTGATATGTGTTTTTAATACCGTGTGCAATTTCACCCAGCCTATTATCCCGTACAGGAAGCTACGAGACACTTTACATCCCACTGCCACGTCACCTACCTTTACCTTGCCGATCATATCAAAAGGGTAAAATAACCCGGTAGCCAGATTTGGCAACAGCAACAACTGCCTCCTTCATTGTTACATCTTTCACTTCTAACAAACCCCCATTACTGGACGGTGAGAGCAAGTATCCAATTCCTACACCTCACTAAGAATTGAGACATCATTGGTTACAGCTAACCCAACTGCTGCATAACCTGCAAGTTGATATTCTAACACCCTGAGAGGAATTGCAAATTACCGTCCTCACTTATCAAAGACGCTATTGCCGTCACTAACCACGGGATACCATTGCACACGACCTTCTCCACAATTACACTTCCACATACCGACGCAGCTGTGAGCCTGTTGCAGTCCCTACTCAAGATCGGACGTCAACATCAGCGTGCCTGGAAGACCCAATCTGACAGCCAACAATAAACCCAGGCCAGAATTAAATAACCATATCTACTTTCTTATCCTTTCGATGGTCCAAGTCCGAGGTGAAAATTATAGTATTTTTGTTTTGATTAAAGACGCCAGAAAGAGAGCGTCCGAACCTCTCACACCTTCTGAGTCAGATTAAGTCATTAGTTTATTAATTAGTGTTGGCGTTCGACGCCAACTGGTGGCCCGCCTTCAGCCCAAAAATTCAATCCTGCCTAAGTAAAGCCACTAAACTGGAAGTTCACAACACAAAACTAAGAACATCACAAGCTCTCCGAGATCAAGATCCAAGCCAGTTTTCCTGGTTTCCTCTTCCAATAAACTCCACCTGAACTAAGCTGAGTTCCAAAACGTTTTCATTATCCCGCTCATAATTTTCCCTTACGCTTCGAGAATTGATCGAGTTTTTTCTTGGCCGTTCAAATTAATATTTACATTCAACCACCCAACGGCGTAAGAGAAAAACCCGACAGCTACCATACCGTTCATCAAGATCAAGTGCCTTGATGTGGCACAAACTTCCACAGAGTATGAAAATTTGCTTGTATGAAGAAAGAATTCATTGATAAAACAGCAAGCTATTTTACATTTTAATGATAACTACGCTGCAATATATACTCAAAAAATAGTTACAACACTCTTCTTATTGCTCTGCAATGTTACTTTTTGTTCCTAAGATTTATTTGAAAGTGTACGAGATAGAATTTCTCATATGTATGCCAGTAGGTACCTATTATGTGTATTGAAAGTCATACCACCATTTTATGTTACGGTTTGTGGAAACCTAATTCACAACCTATGATGGACTCACTTCAGTTGTGATTGATAGCCATCAACAGTTTTGTAATTAAAATATTTAGTGATTTCATTTATCTGTCCCTCTCTACTCAGCATAGAACAGTTGTTTCATCATGAGATGAAACGTAGTTGCTAGCCTTGAGTACACTTGAACCCCGCCGAAAGTTTGTTTACACTCATTTATTTACCCAAGTTTCTTGAACAACTGTTCAAGATCATCGCCACCACTGGACTGAATTCGTCCAAAGATGCTATGGTCTTCCTGCTGAGAAGATCAGAAACTTTAGGAGGCCTCAGTAAGGCCTAACCCTGATCAAGAAGGAAAATTATTCATTTAATGATTGCCAAATTAAGCTGAGAATTTGAATTTAAGGTGTTCATCGTTTGCTTTTTTGTAAGTACGTAAGAAATTAAGCTTTGTAAATTCTTTACTGCGTTTCAAACAGCTTTTTTTATTTTTGGTGAATTCGTTTATTACAATTTGATACCTAATTTCTTCATTTAGCACAATTGGTGGTATTTTGAAGTAAACTTGTTCCTTGCTGTTGAAATTTTTATGATTGACTGGGGAAAATGCATGTAGGCCTAACTTAGTTTTGTGATCAGTGTTCTTCCTTGTGTTATTGCCTAGTTGGCAAATTCTAACTTATGCACAGCAGTGTTTGAGCTTATTGCATGCTTCATCCATGCTCTAAATGAACTTTTTTATCTTTCTTTCTGATCACTGACTTCTTGGATTGTAAGGTATGTGAAATCACCGCTCCATTCAGCATTACATAATATAAGATTTTATAACATCCAGGCTTCAGTTTTGAATTTTAATTTGGTTTTAGCTATGTAATTAAATTTTGGTCAATATTGAATTTAATTTTGTCAACAAATTTCATAATTTCGTAGGTATAAATAGGTAATAGGGTAAGTTCCGAAAATTCGTCCACTTCGAAATTCCGTACACACCAGGTATATTTTACTTTAACAAGCTAATATGGAGTTGAAGTTCATCGAAAAGTGGTTCACGTGGTAACTGCTGGTTTATAATATTGTATAATTGCCACACACCGCAAATAAATATCACTGTTTGAACAAAAATGGCAGCCCAAGTGAATGACCTGCGTTTCAGTTGTTTATGAAGTCGTCACACCTTAACTGACTACCATTTTGCATCGCCGACTAAAATTTTTTCCGTTGACGAAGTTGTTGCGTTAGGCGATGTCGTACCTGTGTGAGTGTTGAAAGATGTAATGCTGTCATTTTACCGAGTTTTTTTTCTCCCTTTGTTTGTTTCTGAGGTGTACTAAATTTTGAATCTTTTAACGGCTTGTGTTATTACTTCGTCCACATGTACGGAGTTTTGAAAAAATCATTTTTATGAATTCGTTTGTTCGTACAACGTTTTTTCTTCAAGTTTCTCCTCATTGCTTATGATACTTAATATCTTTTCAGGTATTGATTTAATAGTTTATGAATTGGGACGAATGTTGACCTTAAATTATGGCTCCTCGTAAAAAACACCACTACTGCAATGATGATCTCGTTCACGCATTAGCAGAGATAAAAAATGGAAGTTTGAGTATGCGCAACGCAAGTGACAAATATGGTGTTCCAAAAACAACGCTTCAAGAGCGTGTGCAAGGCATTGGCAGGCCGCAGCCCAGACGGTTCAAGAAACGGTTTGTGAAAAGTGCAGAAATTTCTTGAGTCCTGTTATATTCCTATTTCCTCTCATCGATGCCGCATTGTTCGTTGGCCAATTTTCAGGAGGCAATTCTTTTCTCTTTGCATTATATTTTGTCATTTTCTCTTTGCTTTCATTTTTTTAAGGTCGAGACAGAAGGTTTCCATTATTTTATTTTGTCATCAATAAAGATCAAATATACTGAGACTTTTCAATGTCTTTTACTATTAATGGTAGTTTTGTTGTCAATCAAATAGGGCCTTATTAGGTGAATGACGAGATGGTTGCAACGTAATTTAATGTTATGATGATGACGTCTTTCAATTAGCAAATGGATGACACATTCGGAAGTTGAATAACACACAACATACATACATCGTATTCTAAATCTATACAGCGTATTAAAGAATTTACCGTTAATTAAATGACAATAACATTATCAGATCTCGGTGATTACGTTAGTTCTGATCTATCAATTGACACAATTATTGGAATTCGCATTATTACATCAAATAAGCAGGTGAAGCCTTTAACGTGACTAACAGACGCAACATATATCATTAATATATTGAGAAGTCTGACAAGAACATTGTATAAGGGGTGGAGCCTCGACGCTAGGTTATTCAGTTGAAAAGCAAAGGTCGTCAAACACTTCCAACGATGCTATCCTACGCCTAGACATGAAGCTACTAAGACATGAGTGAGAGTATGGATAGACACATTGAGGGGTATACTTAGCTCGGTCTTGAGAAACGCCTAGTTAGTCTATGCACGACTTTAACAGCCATTGGAACTCTTGGGCAAAGAGCCCACTCCCACCTGTCCGCGAGGACAGGCGAGAGAATCACACGTCTTACTCTCTTAATGGCGCAGGCTCTAATGCCGCTCGCGCACACTGCTCAGAGGGAGGCTGTACGACGCCGTCTCGAGTGAGGACGAACACGTTCATTCGTAACGAAGCTTTACGTTAAAATATCATAGGAAATAGCAAGTGTTGCGAGATAATTAAAGTGGATTAAGCTTTACAATTAATAAACAAGTAATATATGTAGAATGAACAAGATCTTAAGTCAACAAGGAAGGAGTTGAAATATACGAGTAGAATGGAAGCGTTTGGAAATGATCCTCGGTACAAGCGTCGGTCGCGGAGCAAAGAGTACAAAGTCCAATGGTGGATGCTCGTAGAGGGGGGGGGGGTGCGAGGTTCGCTGGTTGATTCGAATGATGCTTGGCGGTTGGTGAAGCTTGTCTCGAAGCGTAGTTTGTAGAGTTCAGAAATGCTGTGCTTATTTTCGAGAACATATTATCCAACGTCGGGTCTTTTAGAAGATGGTTGCTTGGCCAAAACAACCCTTTCTTAACGTTATTTGAACACGACGAGAATCTTCCATAGTAGAACTATGACAGTCCTACTTTAAACTTCAGTCCACCATTCGCAACTTTTGAAAGAATGCACATATCAACTTTAAATTACTCTCAAACGAAGGAGCAAAACATTTTCTACAAAGGTGTTATAAACACATCCAAGAAAGTTTTCTGAAAAGTACAGAAATTTCTCAATGAATCTGTACGACTCACGTGCCGTCGAAAGACTTTAGTTGACTCTTTCGCGCTCGCGATGGCAGGCGAATCAAACATTTTTATCGAAGAATTTCTGTACTTTTCAGGAAAATTTTTTGAACGTGTTTATAACACCTTTGTAGAAAATGTTTTGTTCTTTTGTTTGAGAGTAATTTGAAGTCAATAGGTGCATTTTTTAAAAAGTTACGAGTGGTGGACTAGTTAAAGTTTAAAGTAGGACTCAAGAAATTTCTGTACTTTTCACAAACCGTTTCTTGAACCGTCTCGGCTGCGGCCTGCCGGTATCAAAACGTACGTATCAAATCCATTAAAAATGAACACGCTATTATATTACATAAAATTCGAACGCTCACAGGTAACTTTAGCGCTAAACAAAAATATAAATTTCATTTTAGAGGATGTACGAACTTTTGTAATGAGATTCGAAACGTGGTCGAAATTTTGAATTAATTTCGAATTTGGTACGAACTTTCGAAAATTTCAGTTGGAGAAAGTGTTCACAAAGCAAGTTGTTTTTTCACATCAAGATTTGAAAGATCCTTTTTAGAGCAAAGCACGATGAACCCAATGCATTTGCGCTTTTTTGACGATATTTGCTGCAGCAATAGCGATCTTGAGAACCGTTTGAGAGGGTTTGAAGTTTGAACCGTTTAAATCGGACAAACTTTCGAACTTTACCCTATAGTCAATTTTAAGACGTTTTACAATAATGACAATGTGCCTGGTAATGCTTATTTTTGGTGATATTCAACTTTGAAGGGTAAATGTAAAGGACTTGACCATAATTGATATTCGAATTTTCGATGCCTTAATAATGTTAATCACATGAAAATAAACAAGTTTTCTTCAATGCACTTTCCGGCGGAAACGAGTATTTTAAAAGTTATGGCATTAAATGAGTTACCGTAACTCCAGTGTTTGAGGCGGGGAAAAATATACCGCGCGGTCCGACGTGAAAGTAAACAGGCGTTCCCACGCGCCAACCAAGCCGACGAAGAGCAAACCCCCTATTACAAACGTAAAGAGGTTGGGTCGTGAGGGGTAGCAACAGTTCTTTTAGTGAAAATTATAAAACTAAAAGAACTGTGGCTACCCCTCACGACCCAACCTCTTTACGTTTGTAATAGGGTGATGCACAATGGAGTTCCGGTAACTCATTTAACGCCATAACTTTTAAAATACTCATTTCCGCCGGAAAGTGCATTGAAGAAAACTTGTTTATTTTCATGTGATTAACATTATTAAGGCATCGAAAATTCGAATATCAATTATGGTCAAGTCCTTTACATTTACCCTTTGAAGTTATAGGAATGGCGTTTATAAAATTGAACAAACAGAGAGGTAAATAAGCAGAAATCCGGTTCTGGCATAACGATAGTTAAGGTTAGGTTTGGTAAAGTTAATTTAGTTAAGTATCCTAACCTAAGTAAGCCTAAAATATCTTAATTTAACTCGACCATACCGAGGCCGATGACTCCCACCAAAAAACTTGGCGGCGTCCGCGTCCGCAAAACGCCGGAAGAGCCATATCGAAACTGCCGTTAATGCTATTATTACCTGGCGTTATTTATCCTATATCTCCTAAACTAAGCATTTCCGGGCACATTGCCATTCTTGTAAAACGTTTTAAAATCAACTATATTACCCATCTATACCTACGAAATTATTAAATTCGTTGACAACATTAAATTCAATATTGACCTAAATTTTTTTCCTAAGCTTCTGAATGGTTATTTAAAATTTTACTTGAATTTATTTGTCTTCCTTGAGCAGGGGTATTTAATGTGTTAGAGACCGGTTAAATTTTTCTGGATGTTATTTATTTTTGTAGTATAGTATAAGGTAAAGTTTATATCATCAGAGTTTTTCATATTAACTTTCTTGCAAGTTAATCATTGATATCTTCTTCTAGAAAATGGCATTATCTTAAGTAAATAAATTCAATAATAATAGAAATTAAACTTGGTCATTTAATAAAATGACTAAAAAATTTATACTATGTCTGGTTTATTATTTTGCTAGGCTAACAAATTTACAATGAACATATTTTACCTCTTGATATTTTAATAAATTTAGTATAAATTTTATAAACTTTCAGAATAATATACTAATCTATTTTCATGATCAATATTGAGTTTAGGGGATCCAATGAAATTGAAAATTTTATTCCAATGAATCACTAAAGAAACCCATTTAAAAATGTTTTTTCATGAATGTCATTCTGCTCGCTGATATGTTATTTTTGAGTTATTCAACTTTGAAGTTATAGAAGCATCTTTTATAAACTGTCTTTTGCGCATTAAAGGACAGGATGTTCCAGCAATGCAGCGAGCGCGCCAAGCGGAATTTAATTAATAACGGAAGCTAACCCCCTATTACAAACGTAAAAAGGTTGGGTCGTGAGGGGGAGCCACAGTTCTTCTAGTGAAAATTATAAATAAAGGTTTCTAGTGACATACGTTTACATTATCTCTAATGGCGGCCACCCGGTACCCAAGATGGCGGCCGCTACCTTGGAGATGATGTAAACGGATGTCACTAGAAAACTTTATTTATAATTTTCACTAAAAGAACTGTGGCTCCCCCTCACAACCCAACCTCTTTACATTTGTAATAAGGGGTTTGCTTTCGTTATTAATTAAATTCTGCTTGACATGCTAAAAGCCAACTTCAAAGTTGAATTATTCAAAAATAATGCATCAGTGAACAGAATGTCATTCGTGTGAAACATTTTCAAATGGGTTCCTTTAGTGATTCTTTGGAATAAAACTCATAATTTCCTTGGATCCCTAAACTCAACATTGACCATTTTCATATTTTTGTTGCATATGTTATGGTGATGACATCAAAATGAACAACTTTTCTTCTGTGCAATTTCTGTTGCAAATGAGTATTTGACAAGTTATAGCGGTAACGTAACTCAACTAATGTAACCCAATCAAACCTAATCTAATCCCAGAGGGACGATGTGAGAGCCCGAGCTGAGAGTTAGGTAGACCTTCTTTTTGTTGAAATAAAATGTTCTTGTTATGTTAAGGACCACCTTTTTTTGGTTCACTGCTGTCCTGTTTTTTCATCACCTACTACTTTCTTCTTCAACTTTGATCTTGTTTCATGAACTTCTTTCTTATCTTACCGTTTCTATACCCTTTCTGCATAGATTCCACGTTCCCTTACCTCCATTCTAAATGGTGCCTTCTTCCTTTCTCTCTTTGGATTGCTTTTGTTGTGGATAGGGAGGCTTAAACTAACAAATAATCTAACCTAACGTAACTCAACTTTACATATGCAAAAAAGGAGGCGGGTCAATGATATCACGGTCTTAGAATGAATGGCATCACAGATAGAGAGAGACACTACCTGACGGCACTGTGACAATATCCAGTCAGTTGTACAACAACTTGGACAACAATAACGCCAGGATGTTAGCCATTTTAAGAGGAAAACTGTTAAGGAAGGCTAAAGTTACCTTACCGCTATAACTTGTTAAATACTCATTTGCGATGGAAAGTGTAGAGAAGGAAAGTTGTTTATTTTGATGTCATTAACATTATACAAGCATTGAAATTTCAAAAATTGATTAGTGTGATGTTCTGAAATAATACCTGGCACTTAAATAAAATAAGCCATAGCGTTCTTGATGTACTCAATTGTTTATTTGATACAAATCAATAGTACTGAAATTGTTCTTCTCAATGTTTAGACCTAATAGCATCATAACTTTATTTTTGTATTAGTTATCATTTTTCTTATGTGTCAGTATCTAAATTTAATGTTTCTGTTCACTGATTAGATTAAGAGAGATATCTTACCATTAATTTTGAAGCCATTGATTGCCTGATAGGGTAGTTCATAGAAGAAGAATAAATTAGGCACCTCAGAATAGCTGTACAGCTAATGCATATTTTAATATAACTAAACTTTCAGCAATACTTAATCTATGCTAAAAATTCAAAAACATTGAATTTTAATTCTGGCAGAATTAAGTCTAGAAGTTATGTTTTCAAATGACTTCTTTGTGGCATTTTTTGGTAGTTATTTTGAATTGTATCAGATCTTAGTTAAAGTTCCAAATTTTTCAGTGATGCAATGCTGGTTCAAATTATTATTTTGCTTAATATCTTCCCTCCAATGCAGATAACAAGTAGCCACCATGCTGAGAAGAGGTGGGAAGAGGATCCGCATGGATGAGCCTCCTCCGGAGTATGACGAGCCTCCGATGACCCCAATGACTCCTGCTGGGTCTGAGATTCAAGAGCCACATACGCCATTCACACCTTACACTCCGTACGCCTCGGACACTCCTCTACATCAGTGAGTTTCTCTTCTCTCAAATGTAATGAATTTAAAAAGAAGGTAAATTTTAATTAGTTCGCAATTTCAATAAGAAGTTGAGGGCAATGTGGACTTCTTTGATTTTTGCTCTTGACTTTTTTCATGATGAATTAGGGTACATTACTAATATGTTCTAATCTAAATGTTGTGTTGTAAGATAATGGAATGTTGTGTTTTGAGACATCTAATTGTGAAGGTGAGGAACATTTTTGGAACGTAGACCGAAGGACCGACCTTGCAAAAAAAAATATATAAATGCAAGCTTAACTGCCTGTGTCTGCATTTAACTAATTGTATCAAAAGTTTTATGTTGAGAAAGTGAATATCAAAAGATAGACACAGAAAGAGTATAAAAAAAACAGGACAATTCCATATACATACTGATTTAAGGTCAAAGAGTTTTTAAAACTCGATATTACATTAAAAATACATAAATGAAGTATTGATGGTTTTTGCTCAAATTTCATGGAATGCGGCTGTATTTGAATCCAAAATGAAAAGTGTTAAATTCTTGAGGCATTTTCATTCAATTAAGTAATTGTAAATTGATTAAAGCCTGTATGCGTGGTATGGTTAATGGTGATGTTACCACAATTCTTCAATCATTTGCTTGATGGTTACTAGCCATTTTTACGTTTTATTTATTGAAATAAATTCATCAATGGTCATTGTGTTACTAATTTGTGTAAAGCTAAGCTAGTCTTAATTCAAATATATTACAGATTATGATCCTTCAATTCCTCATTCCTGATAATTTTATTGATTTTTTTTTACATGATAAGATATTTGGATAACCAATTTTTTCCACCTCTTTTTCAAATTCAGTCCAGAATACCAAGCTGGTGCTTACGGCCAGCCGACCTATGAGCATGAACAGCAACAACTACAACAACAGCAGCATGAGCAGCAGCAACACCTGCAGCACGAACAGCAGCATCTGCAACAACAGCAGCACTTGCAGCAACAAATCCAGCACCAGCAGCTCTTGCACCACCAGCAGATGCCTCCAGAAGAGCACCAGCAGCCTGCCTCTTCAGCTATTGTAGCCCCTCCAGCCTACCCTGACTACGTGCAGCAGCAGCAGCTGCAACATCGCCAGCTGCTGCCAGAGGAGCCCCATGGTCACGTAGTGCACCAACAGGGGGCCGAGCATCTGGCTGGTGTGCTCGCCCAGCCAAGTGATGGAAGTCACCAAATGCATGCTGTGCCCCCTGCCGACTACTCTGCACCTCCACCCACTGCATCTTATGATTATTCTTCACAAGTAAGGGAACACGTGTGTCACGAGATGCTAGGCTAGGCCCCTTGCTAATTTGCGTTAATGAGGGAATCTGAATCTTGGGTTTGAGAATTTAGTTTTTCCCCAAAGAATATTACCAACATACAATACATAAACCCCAAAATACAATGAGGTGAATATGCAACAACGTAATACACTCAACCTGCCAATTAACTTATAAGTGGCACACATGTTTCTGAACCGGCATATTTTCAAATGGCAGACTTCTTGCTTATTACCAGTGTATGAGATGAAAAGTCTGCAATATCTTCATTAAAGTTAGTATGATTTCCTAAGCAAAAAAAAATGGTGTCCTTGTAACTATTTCTGAACATATATCCTTACAAAAGTGTTAAAAGCAAGAAATCCTTCCTATTATCTGTATGGCTGGCTAGTGGGGTCACTCTAGCTATCATTTGCTAAATAATAATTCATTTTTCTATTTTCTCTTGGTTTGTTCTTCTGAGATAGTTTTTGATGAGGGATCATTTGTTTCGACATTGGACAAAAATAGTCACTCAAACTGTACATGGGTTTGTAACGAGGCACATGCTTCTGGTTTACAAATACTTTGTGACACTTGCAAAATCCATTATAATGCATCAGAGTTTTATGTATTCTTGAATTCTTCTTACGTCATATTTTGTACATTTTGCCCTGTGAGACATTTTTTACTGATCTGTCTTAGAAAGTTCCTCAGGAGGAGCTTGACATGAGAGATTTCTTCTTAAATCAACAATAAATGAAGAGATTTTTCTTCATCTGGTTTTAGGTGTATATTAAGCTGTAAATGTTCTGTAAAGAAGTTGATATGAAAAATTCCTTTCTTGAATGGTGAGAAGCTACATTGATGGATTATCAAGTAAAAGTATTAGATTTCTTCTTGACACCAAAATTAATATTTTATGTACATTGATGCTAGGAATATAAAAAGCTGATGTATAGCAACAAAGATGTTTCTCTCGAGCCCCTGTGGATGCGCTGGGACCACCAGGTGACGTCTTGAGGCAGTGAAATGCAAGCGTTTGCCTGTTGCCAACACCAGAAAAAGTTTTGTTGCAAAGCTTGAGGATTGTTTCTTCTTAGCAGTTCTATAAAATTAGACCTTAGTTCTGTGTCAGGAAGGATTTTTGTTTCTCACATTCAACTGCAAAAAGAAAAGTTAATTTTATTTTTATACTGCATCATTTTAAGTCACGTTATTGCTATGTGTTATATTGCTGTATTTATGACTAACTTTATGACAACTTGATTATACTGTGTACCTATTCCTTCAAACTCTTGTCTGTTTTCTTTTTAGTATGCCATGGACTTGGTTCAAAAAGTAAGTTTTATGCTTCTCCTGTATATCTCTGTTAAATTAATTTCCCATAGTAAAGGTCTCTAAGATTTATATTGAATCTGTTTTATGACTTCATGAATACATTTCTCTATCTACTTTTGCTAAGTCATGATTCTTCTTTCCTATTTTCTGTATTCACCAACTCGTGTATCATCCTATCTATCATTTACTTATATTCTCTGAATAACGCATTTCTTAGAATCACTTAATTTTTTAGATCACTTAACTTCTTAAAATTTCTTAATGTGCACTTCTGTATGCACGCGTATGATAAATTAGCACCTTGGATTATTGCTCACTCACTTCACTTACACTCCACATCTCATGCTACAAGTTCATTCCCATGCTAACCCTTGATCACTCAATTTCCATTTCAAACCATTGACCAACTCAATTTTCATTTCAAACCCTTAACTTACTTAATTTCCGTTAAAAACCCTTGACTTACTTAACCCTTTCGGTACTAACGGCTACTCCAGTGCCAAGTTGGCTAGTGCTTCCAGTTTAGGGCATCTAACCTAGTTTTAAAGTAATTTAACTAGTGAGGGAATATTTTGGAGTAAATAACAAAATTAGGGAAATTACAAAAATTCTTTAAACTAGTTTTTGAACAATTCCAGAAGCCTGCAAATGTAAATTACCATAGGCTACATTAGGACCCTATAGCATAGGCACGCGTAAGTTCCTGCTACAGGGTCCGTGCATCACATTCAATACCCTTTACAATTAACTTGAGCAAGTTGTTTCTGAACTTTCTTTATTTCTGGTAAATTCCGGCAAAAACTTATAAATAATTTCTTCGTAAATACAAAACTGTATCATCAACATCACAAATTTATGTCGCTAAGCATGGAGCTTCAAAGATTCAAAAAATTTTAAAATTAAAATAAAGAAGTAAGCACTTGCTTAAGCTAAAAGCACCCACACTAGGAAATTTTCACTGATCATTCAGGGTAATGACAAATTTTTTCCCTGGATGTTTTTACCCAAACCATTTGAATTATCGTACCGAAAGGGTTAATTTCCATTAAAAACCCTTGCTACCCAATTTGTATTTTCCCTGAGCTGGTCTCTAATTATTTTGTATGCAAAACACAGGTTGAAATTCTAATATTAACACTGACCACAACGTGCGCCACCTCATGCTAAATAAAGGCACAATCCAGTAAATGTTTGCTATTTTCAAAATGGCTAACTTCAATTGACTTTATACCTGAGTTGTATATCAAACTCCAGTAAAACCAATTCAATTGCAGTAGTAGGCTAAATCAGACTAGTATTTCGCTACACAGTCAAAGCGTAAAGTTAAGCAGGCCAAACCTCGCGACAGGGCGCCAGCGAGGTGCCGGCAGCCCCGCCCCCGCAGCTTGCTGAGGCGCCAGACGTCCCGGAGCCGCCGCTGCATCTCGTGGAGCCTGAGGAGCCTGCGCCCGCCCTGCCTGTCGCTGCTGCGCCTGCTGCAGGTGTGTACGCGGGGGAATGTTGGAGTGTACAGTAAAGGTGGTAGTGTTACAGCAAGGCTGGGGGAATGTGGCTGCCGGTATGTGAAGGTTGATGCGGGTAGGGTAATTTTGCTGTATTCAAATGTTCCTGTGAGTTTTTAAATGTTGAAGCAGATGTGAATGTTGCTGCAAGTGTGGGAATAGCCTTGAACATTCTAGCCAATAGAACATTTGCTAGCCAAACAAAAGGAAGTATATTTTCCCGCATAGAAATAACTCAACCTTGTCTCCTGTACCATGGCAGAGACCGAGGCGCCCGCCAACTTGAGCAGCACTACGCTGCCCAGCTCCGAGGGCGACAATGTCAGCGTCGCTGGCGACCCCGAAGACGAGGGGCGAGGTGCCGACGGCGACGACGAGGAAGATGACGAAGACGACGACGAGGATGATGACGATGATGACGAAGACGATGAGGCCAGGACGGGAAGTCGCAAAGAAACGCCTCCTCAGAATTACGAGCCCATCCCTCGCCTCACCATCTCCATCAGGGGGCAAAAAAAAGGCCGTGGGCGTGGCAAGATTGGTTCGTTCCTCTGTTTAAGTTATTTTCTTGATTTTTTAATGCCTAGAATCCAGGGGCTTATTGAAAAATGTGATGATAATTGTTTCATTTAGGTTTTTCTTCTATTTTCTTAGAATCCAGGGGCTCATTGAAAAATGTACTGATGATTGTTCCATTTATATTTTTTCTTCTATTTTCTTAGAATCCAGGGGCTCATTGAAAAATGTACTGATGATCGTTCCATTTATATTTTTTCTTCTATTTTCTTAGAATCCAGGGGCTGATTGAAGAGTGGGATGATCGTTCCATTTAGATTTTTTCTTCTATTTCCTTAGAATCCAGGGGCTGATTGAAGAGTGGGATGATCGTTCCATTTAGATTTTTTCTTCTATTTTCTTAGAATCCAGGGGCTGATTGAAGAGTGGGATGATCGTTCCATTTAGATTTTTTCTTCTATTTTCTTAGAATCCAGGGGCTGATTGTAAAGTGGGATGATCGTTCCATTTAGATTTTTTCTTCTATTTTCTTAGAATCCAGGGGCTGATTGAAGAGTGGGATGATCGTTCCATTTAGATTTTTTCTTCTATTTTCTTAGAATCCAGGGGCTCATTGTAAAGTGGGATGATCGTTCCATTTAGATTTTTTCTTCTATTTTCTTAGAATCCAGGGGCTGATTGAAGAGTGGGATGATCGTTCCATTTAGATTTTTTCTTCTATTTTCTTAGAATCCAGGGGCTGATTGAAGAGTGGGATGATCGTTCCATTTAGATTTTTTCTTCTATTTTCTTAGAATCCAGGGGCTGATTGAAGAGTGGGATGATCGTTCCATTTAGATTTTTTCTTCTATTTTCTTAGAATCCAGGGGCTGATTGTAAAGTGGGATGATCGTTCCATTTAGATTTTTTCTTCTATTTTCTTAGAATCCAGGGGCTGATTGAAGAGTGGGATGATCGTTCCATTTAGATTTTTTCTTCTATTTTCTTAGAATCCAGGGGCTGATTGAAGAGTGGGATGATCGTTCCATTTAGATTTTTTCTTCTATTTTCTTAGAATCCAGGGGCTGAATGAAGAGTGGGATGATCGTTCCATTTAGATTTTTTCTTCTATTTTCTTAGAATCCAGAGGCTGATTGTAAAGTGGGATGATCGTTCCATTTAGATTTTTTCTTCTATTTTCTTAGAATCCAGGGGCTGAATGAAGAGTGGGATGATCGTTCCATTTAGATTTTTTCTTCTATTTTCTTAGAATCCAGGGGCTGATTGTAAAGTGGGATGATCGTTCCATTTAGATTTTTTCTTCTATTTTCTTAGAATCCAGGGGCTGATTGAAGAGTGGGATGATCGTTCCATTTAGATTTTTTCTTCTATTTTCTTAGAATCCAGGGGCTGATTGTAAAGTGGGATGATCGTTCCATTTAGATTTTTTCTTCTATTTTCTTAGAATCCAGGGGCTGAATGAAGAGTGGGATGATCGTTCCATTTAGATTTTTTCTTCTATTTTCTTAGAATCCAGGGGCTGATTGTAAAGTGGGATGATCGTTCCATTTAGATTTTTTCTTCTATTTTCTTAGAATCCAGGGGCTGATTGAAGAGTGGGATGATCGTTCCATTTATATTTTTTCTTCTATTTTCTTAGAATCCAGGGGCTGATTGTAAAGTGGGATGATCGTTCCATTTAGATTTTTTCTTCTATTTTCTTAGAATCCAGGGGCTGATTGAAGAGTGGGATGATCGTTCCATTTAGATTTTTTCTTCTATTTTCTTAGAATCCAGGGGCTGATTGAAGAGTGGGATGATCGTTCCATTTATATTTTTTCTTCTATTTTCTTAGAATCCAGGGGCTGATTGAAGAGTGGGATGATCGTTCCATTTATATTTTTTCTTCTATTTTCTTAGAATCCAGGGGCTGATTGTAAAGTGGGATGATCGTTCCATTTAGATTTTTTCTTCTATTTTCTTAGAATCCAGGGGCTGATTGAAGAGTGGGATGATCGTTCCATTTAGATTTTTTCTTCTATTTTCTTAGAATCCAGGGGCTGATTGAAGAGTGGGATGATCGTTCCATTTAGATTTTTTCTTCTATTTTCTTAGAATCCAGGGGCTGATTGAAGAGTGGGATGATCGTTCCATTTAGATTTTTCCTTCTATTTTCTTAGAATCCAAGGGCTGATTGAAGAGTGGGATGATCGTTCCATTTAGATTTTTTCTTCTATTTTCTTAGAAGCCAGGGGCTGATTGAAGAGTGGGATGATCGTTCCATTTAGATTTTTTCTTCTATTTTCTTAGAATCCAGGGGCTCATTGAAAAATGTACTGATGATCGTTCCATTTAGAATTTTTTTCGTCTTGATGTGGTATTCTTCTGATTTTCGTCTGAACATTTTGCAAAAAAAAAATATATATGCCCTTCAAAACGTTTTCATAGTGCATGGTTGTGGTTAACGTATCCAGTTTGCTGAATTTTTACTCATTGGTGATTCATTCATTTGTTAGATTCTGTGATACTTGTAAGTTTTCTTTGCTTGTTATGGGTTCGTCTTGATAATTCTGTGATGCTCATTTTAATGAGTTTATTAAAATAAAATTTACATTTGTCTGCAGCCACCGTTCATGTATTTTTAGGTGCAAGTTTTTTTGGCTTCTCATGTGAAGCTTTAATTTATTGAAGGACCACTCATGTAATCTGTTTGACAGCTAGACGAGCATTTCTGTGTATCAGGAAAGCAGCTTGTTGCCAAGACCAAAATACTCGTATTTGGAAAGTTACTTGTTATCATCTAAAAATTTTACTGTTTGTTAAACTTGGTTCATGCCTCAATTTTTTTAAATGTATTTCACTTATATTAGCACACAAGTTCACCTCTTTAGCAATGACTTAGTTGTACCTCATATCCCATGATAATTTTAGAGTTGACGCTTGCCATACATTTCCACATCTAGCCGCTTATTTCCCTGCACTGCTGCTATGTTGACAAAATTACACACCATTTTCTTCCATTGTTTGTCATGTGATCCTTGTCTCCTACACCAGCTGCGAGCATCAAGAAGATAGGGGACCTTGTAGTGGGCGGCAGCAGCCCGCCACACTCGGCCCCTGAGCCTGAGGTGAAGAGAGGCAGAGGGCGGCCGAGCAAGAAGACGGTCACGACCACATCCGTTGCTGCGAGTGTAGGGGACGGTGTCCCTGCGAGTGTGGGAGGGGCCACGACGCGCGGCAGTGAGGAGGACTCCAGCCTCTACGCTGTCGTCAAGGCTGGCCGTGCTGCTCTTGCTGTAAGTTCTGTTCGGTTACACTGTCAAGTGTGGGCAATATAACACATTGAGATTTTAAATGGTAGCGTTCTTTTATTGGTAGCTTTCTTAATTACTGCTTTATTGGTGTATGTGGCTGCTTTAGCTTTGAATTGTGCTCCTGTGTTCAGTGTTACACTGTGAAACGTCAGCTGCTTAGAACATTGAGGTTTTGAATGGTGAGCTGAGATTTGTAGCCATCTTACTGACTTAATTGGGGCTCACTGCTAAATTTAGGCTTGTAACTACTTTTGCTGTGAGTTGTGCTTAGTGTTACACTGCAAAATGCGAGCAGTTTAGAAGATTGAGATTTTAAATGGTGCGCAGACATTTGTAGTTTTCTTAATTACTTTTAATTGGGGCTTGTGACTGCTTTTGCTGTGAGTTGTGTCCTTTTATTAGGCGTTACATTGTCAAATATAGGCAATTAGAAGCTTTAATATTTTAAATGGTGGTCAGATACTTGCAGCTTTCTTGATTGCTGCTTACATATATCCTGCAACTGATTTTGTTGTGAGTTGTGCTCTTGTTATAATTGCTGCACTTCTGTGCTGATGAGAAGGTTAAAAATTTCAAATAGTGATGTGGTATACTCGTATGTAGCTTCCTTAATTACTGCTAATAGATGCCTTCCAATGGTAGCTATTGTTAAGCAAAGAAAATAACATACTAATTTTTAAAATTTCCACTGAGAGTAGCTCTGCATTTTAAACTTTTCTTGTAACATCGGGTATTTTGGCGTTAACTGTTTGGCATTGTATGTGCAGCAAACGGTGGATGATTGGATCGACCACTACAAGGAGCTCAGGGACGCTGCCCTGCTGCGCCTCATGCAGTTCTTCATCGACAGCGCCGGCTGTAAGGGCCGCATCACACCCACCATGCAGGTACCCAGTTCGTCTGCATCTGTTGCCAGTGCTAGCTCACTAAGACGATGAGGCTTGGACTCACACACCTTAAATTCTTGTCAGAGTTCATATGCTTTTTGCAGTTCATCAATAGCCTTTGCACTGAGGGGCTAAAATCGTACATGTTTCGGCAAAAAAGTTGAGACTGGATACTGCTGTTTATGATAGTGTTCTATGGCTGTGGCTGCACGCGCAAAAAATCTAGACCAGAGAACGACCGCGTCAATTCTGTTGGCCGCACTTTTTAGTGCTCTGCTGAACTGTTGTTACGATGCCATTTTAGGGTGTGGCATATCTCGAAAACATTTTGTAGCTAAATGTTATTTTATTGCAGTCACAATGAGTCATGTTCTAGTGCAATGGTTTGCTTTTTGGTGCCTACAAATATTTCTTTAGAAATAGATAATGCCTAAATTGTCAACCTCAAAATTTTTCAAGCTATTATTTCACACTAAATGAATGTTATTTCAATGAGCACTGTAGTCTCTTGGTCATTAATGAATCGAATCACACAATTGCTTAATTAGTTTGAAGTTAGAATCATATGTACACTAAGGTATTCACTTTGATTTGCTCCAGAATTTGTTTGCCACCTGATAGGTTTTCCACGGAAGCCTCACATCTCATCTGGCTTACAATATAAGTATTGTTGCCTGTTAGATGCTGAACATATTCCCATGTCTTACTTGTAACCATGTGCATTGTGGTGAACAAATTTCAAATGCACTGCAGGCCACAATGGAGCACGCGGAGATCATTCGACGCATGACGGAGGAGTTCGAGGAAGAAAGCGGAGAGTATCCTCTCATTCAGACCGGCCAGATGTGGAAGAAATTCCGCAGCAACTTCTGCGAGTTTGTTCAGGTCCGCTTAGTTTCATTTGGGTTCTTCAAATTTAAAAATGTTTCACTTATGTGAAGGTAAAAAATGATCAGGGATTATCAATCACTTTTAATTCGTGGTTTTGTGGTAATTGTTATTTGAGGGAAGCCTACTCTTTATGTGGAAGTTGTATACTTCTTAGGTCTGAATTTTTTGTTAATTGTGCTTGCATTTTGCTTTATGAGAGCTATAGTTCAGTACCGCATGTTAATGGCATATGATACTTTCCTACAAATATTTTTGTACATTCGATGGGAAACCATTGAAGTTGTTAGTCACAACGTATTAAATTTACTTTCAAGTCTAAAAATAAAAGTACTTGGGAATTTTGAGGTGCTTGTACGAGCATATTATTAAAGTTCATTAACAGCTTAAGTTTAAATTTGCATCTCAAGCAGTCTATGTTCAAGAGCAATATAGCAAGAGATGTTGCTCAAGACTCGAGTCACACCACCTCAGATGCTGGGGCTTGCATCTTGTATAAGTCACGACTGGTGCGCGTGCAGGTGCTGGTGAAGCAGTGTCAGTACTCCATCATTTACGACCAGTACCTCATGGACAACGTCATCTCGCTCCTCACTGGTCTCTCTGACTCCCAAGTGCGAGCCTTCCGACACACCGCAACTCTCGCTGGTGAGTGTCGAGCCTAATTTTGAGAGTGCATAGCAATTCTTTTCTAGGATTTTGTGACTTCAAGTAAATGTCGAGTTTAAATTTTAGAAAACGCCTTTTTTATGATTATCTGATTACAATTGAGTGTCGGGATAAATTTCTAGGGCACAGAGCCGTGCGTTTTATGATTTTGTGACTACAATGGAGTGTTGTGCCTATTTTTGGAGCCATTCTTGTAGGATTATATAATAACAGTCTTGTTATATTTAAGGGTTCCACCTTCAAGTGTTATTTTGTGTCCATTCATGTTAATATAGTGTTGAGCTTCTATGTCTTTGTGATAGGATGCCAACAATTAATATCAGTCTTTGAGATTTGGCAAAGTTTGAAGAACTTTGTTCCAGCATTGTTATTTCTGCGTTATATAACCCCATTTCTACGAAGCTTTGCTTCCTTTCTAACACATTTTAGCTCCATATCTGCCACTTTAATGCTTCACTTCTGCCACGCTTTTGTTTCCTTTCTACTTTACTTTTGCTTTACTTCTACTCCTTTTTTGCTTCATTTCTATTGTGCGTTATTTTCATTTCTGCAACGTTTCAGCCTCATTTCTACTACGTTTTAGCTTCATTTCTGCTGGGCTCTTACCTTATTTCAGCTACGTTTTCTTCTCATTTCTGCTACGTTTTCACCTCATTCTTGCACCGTGTTTAGCTTCTTTCTTGCTCCGTGTTTAGTTTCATTTCTGCTCCGTTTTGCCTGAAAATTGCAGCAATGAAGCTGATGACTGCGTTGGTGGACGTTGCGCTCACGGTGTCCGTGAACCACGACAACACGCAGCGCCAGTACGAGAGCGAGCGACAGAAGACGCGCGAAAAGCGTGCTAATGACAGGCTCGAGAACCTCATGACCAAACGCCAGGAGCTCGAGGAGAACACTGACGAGATCAAAAACATGCTCACTTACATGTTCAAGTCGGTCTTTGTTCATCGGTACAGGTGGGTGGCACTCTTCCCCTTGGTGCTGTGGTCCTCACCTTAACTTTTTTTTGCCGGAACTCATATGGTTTTTGTGGCGCGCTCCCTCTTGGTGCTATGGTCCTCATCTAGTCTTTTTTTCGGGTTTTTATGGTTGTATGGTTTTTGCAGTTCAGGTATAATCTTTGCACTTGTGACTAAAATCGTACATGTTCTGGCGAAAAACTGTAGACTGGGTAATGCTGTATGTGATGGCGTTACTTCTTAGATCAGGTTGGATTGGTTTCTGGTTCTGAGATGTTTTCTTGATGATTTTTTGAAGTGTCTTTCTTCCGTTTGTAAAGTTTAATCCTTCTCTTTCATTCGAAATCCAGAACTTGAACAAGAACACGAGTTTTTTTTTACATTTGTATACTCAGCTGTCTTCATGATCGTGTCTTAAATAAAGTTATTTTCATTTCATGTTAAAAACTAAATACTTCTTATGTTTGGCTTCTGCTTATACCAGGGATACTCTGCCTGAAATTCGTAGCATCTGTATGGCGGAAATTGGACTTTGGATGAAGAAGTTCCACCAGAACTTCCTGGACGACACTTACCTCAAGTACATCGGCTGGACCCTTCACGATAAAGTGAGCACCTCAATAATTTTGCTCAAAATTCTTACCATGTAAGAAAAAAAGAAATGATTTAGCACAAAGTTAAGTACTGCATTGAAAGCCCCTACTTATTCATGTCGATAGCCCCCTCCAAAAAAATAAGCTATAACTCATAATGGGTTTTGCCTGAAATTTCACTTTTGGAGTATAGTGAGGGAAATACAATTTTCCTCGAGGTGAAGTACTGCACTTCAAATGTAGATGTTGGCAGTGCCAAAAACAATGTAAAAAAACAATTATTTGCTTAAATAATATCACAAGGTTGAAATTATCACCGAGTACGATCTGGTCAGGATCAAAAAGCAGCATCTGGTTAGAGTTAATGAGCATCATCTGGTCAGGGTTCATGAAGATCCTCTTGTCAGGATTAATGAGCTTCGTATGGTCAGGGTTGGCTTTGAAATGCTCTTTCAAACTAAAATACCTAAAACTGTACAGGGGTTGTTATTTTGTTGACTTTTTAGATGTTTTTGTAGTCTATTTTATGCTCATCTTGCATCTGATTGGAACGTGACCTATTTTGAGGTCAAAGTTTGACTCAGCCTCGAGTTGAGCATGTCTTACTTTGTGCCTGCTCTTATCAGGGAGACGGCAGCTGAGCTGAAAGTTACGCGACGCACAGGGCGACCATTAGACCGAGCCGCCCTTTTCGTTTTAATACGTTTAGCTCCTGATTGGTTTTCCATGCAAGCCTCACAGCTCATCTGCCTTACAGTACAAGCATTGCTACCTGGTAGATATTATGTATATTCTCAGGTGGAAGCGAATGCAAAGTGTAAAATAACGCGCTAACCCGTAGAGTTGCTGAACTTAGAGAAGCCGCTCCTTCTGTCGTGCTCACATAGTGATTTGATCAATGTCAGCCGAAAGTTATGTGTATTGTGATCAATGTCTGACGAATGTTTGCTCTTACACTTCACTTCTCGGCAGATCATACATGCTGTATGTATCTCTACTGTTTGTTGAAGAGAACTGAGTGGCTTGTGTGAGCAAGCTCGGGCTAGTTCAGTCATTTGTTTAGTTGTGATTGAAAGTAACAGATCAACACAGCTGTAAATCCGTACTGTCTCATTAAACAGACTTGTTACATAAGCATTGAAATCGAGAGATCAGACAATTTGAAAAAGTTCATGTGGTATAATCAGTAACCATCTGCACAAGCGGCCTGTATGGTTTTCCTAGATGGATTTTCTGTTATTTTTAGTTTAGTTTTCATTTCTAGTAGATTTATGCAAATTTTTGAAAGGTTTTATTTGTGAAGTAATTATTTCCGAATTTTCATCACTTTGTTTCTAACCTATTTCTGCTAAGAGTTTTCCATCTATTAGTGTAGGTACTGATGCTTTATAAAACTGCTCTGATCCATGGAGCATTTTCTATCAAAATCTATTTCAAAATGCAAAAGCAACAAGTTTATTTTTGCAGCACCACTTTTTATACTACTGGAGTAAAGAGAAGTTTATTCTACTGGAAACTATTTCAAAGTATGAAAGCTGCAAGCTTAGCTGGGAAATACGTATTAATAATAGTACATATTCCTGGTCATTGGAGTAAATGGAGTGTCGCTGCTCGATGTGATCAGTGTGAAAATTCCCGGTTCTGAGCCTCACACTGAAGGTAACCAATGCGTGTGTGTGTGTGCGCAGGTGGGCGACGTGCGCCTGAAGTGCTTGCAGGCGCTGCAGCCGCTCTACGCTAGCGAGGAGCTCAAGAGTAAACTGGAGCTCTTCACCAGCAAGTTCAAAGACAGGGTCGTCGCCATGACTCTTGATAAGGACTACGACGTCGCTGTACAAGTCAGTCCTTCTTTCTATTCCTTGCGCGTAGATGTTGGGGCAACGAATAGATAAATGTTCTGTTTCTTCTTCAAGGGAAGTTCAAGTTCTTTCTCTCCGTGCAATTCCAATTTTGCTTTAACGAGTTATGGATACTATTCTCTAGTGTCCTTATTGGTGTAATAAATAGATCAATTTTATGCTTCTTCTTCCAGGGAAGTTCAAGTTCCCTCTTTTCTTGCTATTCCAATTTTGCTTTAATGAATGCTGTACTAGTTTGTCTAGTGTCATCAGCTGTGTGGCACAGACTCGACAGTGCTGCTTGTGAGAGTCTGACTATGTCAACAAATTTTCCACCTCTTGTGCAGTATTTTCCCTCTGGTGTAGTATATCTCTTGAAGGCTTAAGTAATACGCTAGTCTTTCTCACAGGAGTAGCTTAGGAGGGTTGAAAACTAAATGATGTTTAGGTGCGTTTATTTTTAGTATTCTTATTGAACTGAATTTGTTGCGGGATATAATTTTTAGAAATATATTATTAGTGTGCACAATTAATCGCGGTGGCCTTAAATGCCGTGTTGAAGTAGTTGTGCTCAAAGAAAATAATTCATTTTGCATAGTTTATTTCTATGTAATATCATTCATACATAGCCACTGAGGTATTGTTCATGTACTGAGCTTGTTGCGTGATGGCAGACCGCAGTTATTAACTGTTCAGTGGTTCACTGGTGAAACAGAACCTCTGGGGTGAAATAGCAGGAATTGGAAAGTTAAGAATCAAAAATATTAAAACTGCAATTTTCTGGATGCAGTAGCGTGATTTATGAAGCTTTTTATCAGAAGTATTTTCCATTGTGTGATAGTATGATTCATGAAGTTTATCTGAAGCCATATTTTCTATGGCGTAATGGCGTAATTGACAAAGCTTCTCATAACAAATGTTTCCCATGGTGTGATGGCTTGAATTATTGAGCTTATCATGAGACATAGTTTCTTAAGTATAAAAGCGTAATTTATAGTGCTTATCATGCAAAATATTTTGCATTGTTCAGTAATGTGATTGGTAAAGCTGATCTTCTCATACTTTCCCATAGAGTAACAGTGTGAAGTATAAAGCTTTTCATGAAAAATATTGTCGCTTGTATACTGAAAATACTTTTCATGAAAAATATTGTCACTTGTGTAGTTTATTGAGTCATTGCGAGCAATAGTTTCCCTCTTACAAAAGCATAATTTCTTAAGCTCATCATGGAAAACATTCACCATTGCTGGTGTAAATTCACCAATTACTGATGTTAACAATGACCCGTTGCCCAGGCGGTGCGGCTGGTGATCTCGATCCTGAAGTACCACCGCGACATCCTCACGGACAAAGACTGCGAGCACGTGTACGAGCTAGTCTACTCCTCCCACCGCGCCGTGGCCCAGGCCGCTGGCGAGTTCCTCAACGAGCGCCTCTTCATCCCTGAGGACGAGGCTGGGGAGGTCACCCGCACCAAGAGGGGCAAGAAGAGGCGCCCCAACACCCCGCTCATCAGGGATCTCGTCCAGTTCTTCATTGAATCTGAAGTGGGTTCACGTATAGTTTTTAATCTTTGATATGCAGCTTATAATAGCGTACTCTATATATATTGGCTGAAATTTTTCCCTAACTTTTCCGTGCTGTAGGAAAAACTGCGCTTTTATGTAAGAAAATGAGTACAAATAATTTTCTCATTGGGCTCAGGGTGTTTGTCAAGGTGATGATTTAGACTCTTGCTGCTTCTTTATTATTTCTACTTACGTCATTGCTGGTTTGCCCCCGGAACTTGTACATAGTTAATTTGCAGGTGCCCTCAAGTATTTCCTGAAACCTTTTAAATGTGTTAGCCATTGTTCTAATCTACGGAATATTTTTTATCATAAAATATTACAAAATATTAAAGCAAATTCATTTTCTTGGTTATGTTTCTGACGAAAACTCCTACTGTGAGTGAGACCAAACTAATTCCCTGTAAATAAGTTGTGCCGCTGTGGTTGGTGTTCATATTTACCCACTGCTCTTTCTGTCATGGTGGATTCACTGGTCTGCAAGAACATGCCGATGAAAGACCACACTTCTATATTTCCAGTATAATCTATCACCTGCAATCGTTATAGTGCACCAATTATCAGCACTAATTATCTTTTTTATAGCTAAAATTCTTAACTTAGCCTCAGGTTTTCCTTTTTTTAAGCCAAATTTCGAGAAATTTCCTGCAGAGATAGACCAATCAATAAACCCTGGATTTCAAATTGGGCTACATTTTGACATGAAGGCAAAGTTAAAAGAAATTTCAAGAGATAGAGCAATCAATGACATTCCCAAGCCTCCTTGACCTCGACATTGCAGCTGCACGCCCACGGCGCGTACCTGGTGGACTCGCTGATTGACAGCAACCCAATGATGAAGGACTGGGAGTGCATGACGGACCTGCTGCTGGAGGAGCCCGGGCCTGAGGAGGAGCCGCTCGACGACAGGCAGGAGACGTCCCTCATCGAGCTCATGGTGTGCTGCATCAAGCAGGCCGCCACTGGCGACCCGCCTGTGGGGCGCGGGCCCAACAGGAAGATGACCATGAGCGCCAAGGAGCTCAAGCAGGTCAGTAAGCTTTTGTGTTTCGGGTGGAACAAGTTATAGAGCTTCTCGCTATTGTTAAATATCGTCGTGAGCACCAAAGGAGCTCGAGCAGGTCAGCTGGCTTTGGTGCTTTGGCTCAAACAAATTAGAAAGACTCTCGCTATTGTTAAATATCGCCTTGAGCACCAAGGAGCTCAAGCAGGTCTGCAAACTTTGGTGCATCAGCTTATATAAGTTTAAAAGCCTCCGTTATTGTTAAAGATCGTCGTGAGCTCCAAGGAGCTCAAGCAGGTCAACTGGCTTTGATGCATAAGATGGAATAAATTGAAATGCCTTTCGCTATTGTTAGAGAAGGATATGGGATAGCGTCGATAGGAAGGTTATCTGAAAAAGTTACGTACATTATTTGACAAATAGTGATGAGAGAACACACCGTTTTTATTTTAACACCACATGGGACCACCTATTTTAGTTCTATGGCATCGACACTCTAGGTTGCCCACTTCAATTCTCATATATTTTGAATAGCTCCTAATGTTTAATCTACCAGCATTAGTGAACAGCAGTCAAATTGTAGTCTAACATTGCAGCAACAAGCCTTAACACTATTGGATGAGAGACCCAATGCTGTACAGCAGTTGCTTGTTGGCCGCCAGAGAGTCTGTTTGATTGCTGATGATTAATTTGCACATAAAACCTGGTCTATTAAGAAATGAAGTGTTAAGTTATTCCTGAAAGGATTTTTTTCAGCTAGTCTCAAACGGATGTTTTTCAAAGAAATTCATTATTTGCAGAGTTTTTTTTATCTTTTGTCTAATTTTTCTCTAAACTTTCAGCATTTTTTAAACTACTAACGTCTTTACTTTCCCTTATAAACTTACCTACTGCATAATTTTATCTCATCTACCTTAATACACTACAAGTACTACCGAAACACGCATGAAACGCTATTTACTCAGTTATTATTTTCTTATTAAATGCTATTTACGACTCATATGATTCTCTAATACAGACTCCAGTGTGCACTAGGAAACCCCTAAGAAGCTGCTACCTTAACTCCAATTAGCGAACTCACACAAGTCTAATTCTGAAAGCTAAACAAGCCCCTATATCTTCTTATGCCTTCTACTCCTCGCCTGTGTGGGTTGTCTATTAGAAAATCGCCTTCAAATATCTCGCTTATTGTTTGAACTCCTTGGGTCTTTTTTTTAGTAACCTCGTCAACCGGCTCTTTTAGTGTTGGTAAACCTTTTTATTGAGGCATCGGTTACGTGTGTGCTAAGTCACATCACATGATTAATTGATGTAACTTATTACACAAGTAATCAGTAATTATATTAGGAATTGTAATAATTATTGACCAGGTGAACGACGACCGCACTCGGTTAACGGAACACCTCATCCCGACTCTGCCTTTGATGCTCAACAAGTTCTTGGCAGACAAAGAGAAGGTCGCTAACCTGCTGCTCATTCCTCAGTACTTCGATCTCGAAATCTACACCACCAGCAGGCAAGAGAAGGTGAGAAGTCCCAAGTGCCGCAATTGAAACTTTTTAATTTTTTTCCGCAAAGAAGTTGTAACTTTTTAAATTTCTCATAATTCTTAGGAAAAACTGGTTGCTTTATTTCCTATAATTCTGATTATACAGCTTGCCCTCAAACATAAGTAATGCTATCTATCTATTAGTATTTTGTTGTCAAACTCATACATATTTTGTATTATTTTTTATTGAAGAATCTGGACCAACTCCTGAAGTTGATCCAAGACGTTGGCGAGAAACACAGCGACACAGAAGTCCTGGAAACGGCCGCCAAGACCCTGGAAGTTCTGTGCAACGAGGACTTCGCCATCTACTCGCGCTGCGACATCTCCCGTTCGTCTCTGCTGGACATGCTCGCCAACACCTACAAGGAAGCCAACGCTGAGTATTTCTACCTTATCGAGGGGCAGGAAACTCCTGATGATGACGAAATATTTGCCCTCAATTCATCCGTGAAAAAAGTGTCCATTTTCTACTCGTGCCACAACATGGGCGTTTGCAGCCTGTGGGAGTTCTTATCTCAGAACATCACGCGGGCTGTGGCGGGGGACAAAGCTCTGCCTGAGGAGGCCGCCAAGTACTGCATCTCTGCTTACTTCTTTGCTATCATGTGGGAGCTGCACAACCTGGAAGACCTCATCGAGAAGAAGGCCCTCACTGATGATGCTGTTGAGAGCCTGAGGAAGCGACTACATACCTTCATTGACTCTGCCAAGCAGCTGCTCTCCGACTCTGAGAGCAAAGTGCTGCGGGAAGAGGTGAGGCACCTCACGCTCAGTATTTTCAGGGCATATAGTCAAATTATGCTATCAGTGTATTTGAAAACCATGGTTTTTCCATTCAAAGCACTCACGTACGAATTACTAGCATCTAATCCACCATTTACTTGATTTGAAATAAAAAATGTGCAGATTCCGGTATCAGGAAATGTTTCTGTTTTTTGTGCAACTGATGTCGTTGAATCCTAATGCAATAAAGTAAAGTTTTGAAGATGATAAAATTCGTATATTTCGTAGATGATCATGTCATTTGTGCTTTTAAATAGCTTGAAATATGTCTACATTTTTGCATTTCAAAGTGCTCGTAATTACACTTTGTAAATATTGCTCACAAATTTCAAGTCTGTTCAGACTGTCATCAGATGCATGAGACAACATTAAATTTATTTCACTACATTTGTTGTTGAAGTGTTGTGTCTGGGGTAAGAGATTAAGCAAGCAGCGTCTAGATAACCTGGTGAAATGGTCATAAATGAGACCAGGGTGTACAGAGAGAAAGCAGAACCTGTGTCTGGTGGAGGTAATGCAGAGCTATGTGCAGTGAGTGCTCAAAGACGATTATTTGAGCGCTGTGTGGTGTGTAAGAGAGTACTAGGTGACAGCAAATGTCGGTTTAGGTGCATGCATGTGCGGCTAAATTAAAATGAAATTAGAGTCATGCGGGGCAATGCGCCACTATCTAGTTGTGTGTCGGTGTAAACACGCCCTCTGGTCTTGCTGCAGGCGTACATCGTGCTGTGCGACCTGCTGATCGTATTCAGCCGGCAGCTCGCCAACTCCAGCCCCAGCCTCGCGTCTCTCGTGTACGACTCGGACCGCAGCATCCAGCACCTGCTCAACGACTTCATCCAGTCCGACGTGTTCATTGATGACGATGTCGGTGAGTTGAGCCTCCCTGCACGCCTTGGTTGTCTTGTGTGTGTGTGTGAGCTTGTGATGCGGTTTGTGGATTTGCTGTGCTAATTTCTCAGGAAATTGTTGATTTTAATTTAAAATTCAAGTTTTTGTTGTAGAGGTTATTGTAGAACTTCGCTATGTCCAAATGCGCGCTCACGGCATTTTTTTATGAATATGTTTGCTTCTAGGAAAATTACCATGAAATTTTTATTTTTAATTTGGTTGAAATTTTTACTAATTTGTAATAAAGGTTATTATTGATCATTGACATGCTTGCTTTATTGCCTGGTCATGTTAAATACGCTTCAGTAGCTTTTGTGTGTGAAAATTTCTATAAATCGCACCAGAAAATTAAAGTATGAATGGACATTGAAAATTCATTAAAATGCTATTCATATGTAATTTGAGTCCAGAAAGCAATGTCGTATTTACCTTAAAAACTCCCACAATCATTTCAAGTTGTCCACGTAGTTTACATAAGGTATTTGAAACCAAGCTCTTGACACACGCAACATAACACGACCACCCTTGCTGCAGTTGACCCCCAGCAGAGCGACCACGCCAAGATCGAGGAGCTGCACAAGCGCCGCAACTTCCTGGCCACCTTCTGCAAGCTGGTCGTCTACAACGTCCTCCCCACCAAGGTTGCCGCCGACGTCTTCAAGCATTACGTCAGGGTGAGTTAAGCATTTCACTCTACCTCTCTTTCACATCCGTCCATACTACGGAATTATGGTTCATGCAATTTTTAACGTAGTTGTTTTTCTTGGTTGTTTTCCTTAGTTGTATTTTGTCCTGTTTTTGAAAATCATCACCTGAATCTTTTCTTTTCCAAGTTGCCAAATGAATCTTTTCTTTGACAAATTGCCAAACAAAACTTTTCTTTGGCTAATGACCAAACGAATCTATTCTTTGGCCAATTCCGAATGATTCTTTTCTCTGTTTTATTTTTAATTTTTCTTCTTCGCTTGAGCGTCCCTGTTGCTAAGTGTGGAATTGCTGTCGGTGTGCAGTACTACGACGACTACGGAGACATCATCAAGGCAACTCTGGGCAAGACGCGCGAAATCAACAAAGTGAACTGTGCCCGCACCATGGCGCTAGCGCTCACCATCATCTACAAGGAGCTCAGCAAGGAATCTCCTAAAATCAACAGACTGAGTACGGACTTCATCAGCCTCAAGGTGCGTTTCCTGGTCGTACGTAGGTACCACAATGGCTGCAAAAAAAAGTACTTCGAATTTTGAGTCAATGGAACGTTTGCTGCTGCCTGCACTGGAACGAAAATTCAAATTGTAAAATCCTGCTCTTGAAATTGAATCTTATCTCATCAGGAGACATAAGACAAGCAGTAGGATCATTAGGCTCAAGTTTGTTAGGTTTCATATCCCATGGTTTTGGGACCGGTGTTGCCAAGGGAGGTATTGTTTGATACCTCAGCTATAGATAGGTCTTCAGGACTTCTGTCTATCGTGCTCACTTTCCTCCTTTCAGTTCTCGTGTTTTTGCTATCTCTTCTTTGTCTTTACTTCATATTCTTTTTCAACTTGCTGTTTCTATACTTGAGATATTCTGTGTAGGGGGACACACCTCGTGTAAAGTTACGTGTTTTCTTCAACCCGTACTAAATGGTCTCTTCTCATTGCTTTCTGAAGATCGCCTTTGTTGTGGCGCAGAAGTCTTAAAACAACTTAAGTAATCGTCACATCCTAATATTTCCGGTGTGAATCGGACGATGTATCTTTTAATTTAGACTTTTTCATCAAAAGTGTGCATTTTTCCAGGAATTAGCAAAGCGGTTTGCGTTGTCGTTCGGGCTTGACGCCGTGAAGAATAGGGAAGCCATCACTGCCCTGCACAGAGAGGGCATCCTGTTCGCCGTGCACCCTGCCGACCCCCCCACGGACCCGGCAGCTCCTCCTCCCAACCTCCCCTTCTTGGAGATCCTGGCCGAGTTCACCAACAAGCTGCTCAAGCAGGACAAGAAAGTCGTGTATGTAATTCTTGCCCTGTGTTCTAACGAGCTGCTCAAGCAGGACAAAAAATGTTGTGTGTCTAATTCTCTTGCCTGGTTCTCCAATGTTGGGCTTTGGTTAATACACAGGTATTGGAGCAATTTTCAATCTAAGTGTAATGCTGCAATGTTGATTTATGAGAAATTTTTCTTGTGCTGACGAATTTGTTGCTACTTTATCTGAATAGCGTGTAATTGTTTGTATTTATGTTTGAAGTTAGAGGTGCTCATGTTGGGATATTCTGGAGCGTCGCATGTCCCATATTGCCAACCTAATTGAACGATTTCTCTTGCAAATGCCGTCTTTCTTGACTTAGATGTGTACACTATTGAGACACGAGACTCCATGCGTTTGTTACAGACAAGCGTACCTGGAGCGCCGCATTAGCGGCGGGATGCCGAGCAGCCGCAGCGAGGACTGGCAGCCGCTGGTGGTGTACCGCACCTCGCTGCTGCACGGCGAGGGCGAGCAGCAGCACCAGCAGCCGCGACGAGCCTACCACAGGAAGAAGAAAGCTGGTGCGTCGCTGCTTCTCTCTCTGCGTTGGCGGCTCTGTGTGGTCTTGTGAATTGGTCAGAGCTTGGAGTGTGGGCTGTTTGTTTCCTAATGCTCAACAGGGTTTGAAATGTGGTCTGTTTGTTCCCTAATGTTCAACAGGGTTTGAAATGTGGGCTGTTTGTTTCCTAATGCTCAACAGGGTTTGAAATGTGGTCTGTTTGTTCCCTAATGTTCAACAGGGTTTGAAATGTGGGCTGTTTGTTCCCTAATGTTCAACAGGGTTTGAAATGTGGTCTGTTTGTTCCCTAATGTTCAACAGGGTTTGAAATGTGGGCTGTTTGTTCCCTAATGTTCAACAGGGTTTGAAATGTGGGCTGTTTGTTCCCTAATGTTCAACGGGGTTTGAAATGTGGTCTGTTTGTTCCCTAATGTTCAACAGGGTTTGAAATGTGGTCTGTTTGTTCCCTAATGTTCAACAGGGTTTGAAATGTGGGCTGTTTGTTTCCTAATGCTCAACAGGGTTTGAAATGTGGTCTGTTTGTTCCCTAATGTTCAACAGGGTTTGAAATGTGGGCTGTTTGTTCCCTAATGTTCAACAGGGTTTGAAATGTGGTCTGTTTGTTCCCTAATGTTCAACAGGGTTTGAAATGTGGTCTGTTTGTTCCCTAATGTTCAACAGGGTTTGAAATGTGGTCTGTTTGTTCCCTAATGTTCAACAGGGTTTGAAATGTGGGCTGTTTGTTCCCTAATGTTCAACAGGGTTTGAAATGTGGTCTGTTTGTTCCCTAATGTTCAACAGGGTTTGAAATGTGGGCTGTTTGTTCCCTAATGTTCAACAGGGTTTGAAATGTGGTCTGTTTGTTCCCTAATGTTCAACAGGGTTTGAAATGTGGTCTGTTTGTTCCCTAATGTTCAACAGGGTTTGAAATGTGGTCTGTTTGTTCCCTAATGTTCAACAGGGTTTGAAATGTGGGCTGTTTGTTCCCTAATGTTCAACAGGGTTTGAAATGTGGTCTGTTTGTTCCCTAATGTTCAACAGGGTTTGAAATGTGGTCTGTTTGTTCCCTAATGTTCAACAGGGTTTGAAATGTGGTCTGTTTGTTCCCTAATGTTCAACAGGGTTTGAAATGTGGGCTGTTTGTTCCCTAATGTTCAACAGGGTTTGAAATGTGGTCTGTTTGTTCCCTAATGTTCAACAGGGTTTGAAATGTGGTCTGTTTGTTCCCTAATGTTCAACAGGGTTTGAAATGTGGTCTGTTTGTTCCCTAATGTTCAACAGGGTTTGAAATGTGGGCTGTTTGTTCCCTAATGTTCAACAGGGTTTGAAATGTGGTCTGTTTGTTCCCTAATGTTCAATAGGGCTTGAGGTGTCGGCTCTTTGTTATCATGTGTTCATCAGTGCTTGAAGTGTTGGCTCTTTGTTATCATGTGTTCATCAGTGCTTGTAGTGTTGGCTCTTTGTTATCATGTGTTCTTCAGTGCTTGAAGTGTTGGCTCTTTGTTATCATGTGTTCATCAGTGCTTGTAGTGTTGGCTCTTTCTGTTCATTTGTTCACAGGTTAATTTTTCTATTTAATTTCGTAGTTCATTTCACGTGCAGCTTTATACGCGCTTCACTTTGTTGCAATACAATTACGCCATCGTCCTAGCCATGCATTAAGAGCCATGTACTATTATGCCTATCTACTATATTCTAGTATTTAAAATATGGCCATTATAGTGCACTGACCTCTCGGTATCTCATGTTCTTTTACGTTTTATGATTGTAATTTCTTCATATGTGTGAAACAGTCTGTTATTAATACTTGATCTCCATGCTTTGTCATTTTATTCTTGAAAATCAAATAGTTTTTTGCCTTTACAAATTGCTCATTTATTTTTTGTTCAAGAGTGACTCATGATTCTGACAATGGGACATTTTGTGTCTTTCATTTTTCAGTTGTGCGTATAGTTAATAACACAATATTTTTCTATTTCCAGGAGCCGATGATGACGACGATGATGATGACGATATGGAAACGTTCCAGTGAGTAACTTCTTCCATTTTATTCTCTTATCTTGGGTACTCTATCAAGTGTTCTACAAGGGAACTGCTTTCTTGAAATCTATTCAATGAATAAATATCTTCATTTTAACTCAGGAAGCAAGTCCATGGCTGGCACTAACAATGGATTACCCTTACGTGTTAAGTTGTTTCATTGTTAAATGTCGTGAATTGTAGTAGAGCCTCGACAAATGCTGAGGTGAGGCAATTGTTAAATCTAGTTGCCCTATTGATGGGCTAGGCTGTCCTCGAGTTGATGCTCTCATAGTTACCCTAAAACATGGGTAGAATTATCCAGCAGAGGGACTCTAAATATACATGCACTATGGGCGCATCGGCGTGCACTAGCCAAACTTAATGCGTGCAGAATCGCCCCCAACTATAATGTCTATTTTCTCTGAGGCAGTGGAAGCCTTAAGTTTGCATGCGGCCAACAACAAATAATTACGGGTTGCCTGAGCTACGTAACCTTGTCATGAACACTTGATGTGTGTAGTGTGGGTCCGTTTGTAAGTATGCGGATCGTAATGCATTTATTGATTTGTATTTCATGTGAAAGGTTTCATTATCTCAAAGTGCTTGGTTCCTTTCTGCACAAATTCTTGTATCAATTCGCTTATTAAGTAATGCACGACATGGTTGTGCATAATCTTCGTCATCCCATTATGCTAAGCAAATCTTTTAGAGGCTGTACACTACCTCCCTAGAGTCACATATGTGTAACATTTACCTTGATGAGAGTGGTGACCTTTCTATGCTAAGCGATAATTGTGAAGACAAGTCTAGAAATCAACAATTTCAGCTAGCAAACAACTGCGTCTTAGTTGCCAGTGTGATGGTCAAATCGAGTTTGAATTCAGCCACACTTTAATCTAATTAGAAGTGAATTATCTAACAATAATGATGGATAATGACTTGTGTCCCGTAATTTGCGCAGTCACGTTGAGGAGCCCGTGAGGGAGACTGGCCGCCCGCGTCGCAAGCGGCGCCTCGAGCAAACCATCCCAGACATCATTGGCCGCACCATCAGGCACAAGTGGAACATCGATGGAGAAAGTGTCTTCTGTACGGGCACCGTACTTGGCATCTCAGCCCCCGGCACTGTGCCTGAGGAGAGCGAAGACGGTATGGAAGTGTCCGGTACGTGCTACGACGTGCAGTACGACGACGAGGACTTCGTCAGGCACCTCATTCTTGAAGGCGACTGGCAGAGAGGAGATGTGCAAGTGCTCGGCCGGCGCAATCCTCCTGAGGACGAGTGAAGCGTTCATTTCCCCTTGTATTTGTACAGTGTCGTTTGTCCGTTTCAATCTGTGGAAGATTTCGTTATGAGCTGTTACCACTGCTGGGTTCCTGGAACTAAACGTTGTTCATTTCATCTGAAGATGTGCAAGCATTTCACATGTATACGAATGCGCTGCTTACATTGGTTGGTTCTCAGATATACCTGATGAAATGAGACGGTTTTCAACCCATCGCCGTTGGATACAGAAAATGGAAAGAGAAGTTTCTGGATTTCAGTAAAAGTTGCTTTAAAAGCGCGAAGTATATATTAGATATAATAACGGTAGATTGGATAGTTGGTTAATTATAATTATTTGCTCTAAAATTGTCTCAGCATTGCTAGGTATCTATTTCAGATTGGCCTATTGATCAAATGTCAGTATTTTTGTTTCGCCTCACTAGTGTTGTGTGCTCATCCAGACGTCGAGTGTCCTGCTGTTTAGGAGACTCATACCATGGATAGTTTCTTGAAAGTATCAAACCTCGTCGATCGGTGCAGCCACAACCGCCAATGCTATGCTTTTGGGGTGATAGGTTTAATTTTTATCTTTTCTTGGACTGGTCTACGTAGCAACTAGTGTAGTTTAAGACGGAACTATCTGTAAATATGGATAAATTGCTACTTTATAATATAATCTGTTGCTATGATGTAAGTTTGACTGCAGCTTTTTGCTTCTTTGGTTTCGAAATTGTTTAATTATGCATTCGTACTAGAGCACATTCTTTGCACATGTATTGGAATAAACCAAGATTATGTCTCCACGCCTCAGCAAATCAACAATACATTTGACTTTCTTGCTTCTATAAATTTTCGTGCATTTGAGACAATTTTTAATGTGTATTTATACCTGCCACAAATAATCAATTTCCTCATTGAAAGCGCTGTCCTGTTGATGTGAGGTGTTTTGTTGCGAGGGCAACATCAGATTCAAAAATGAATGTAACAAATTTTGTTGAACGATTGTCTGCTCTCGGTAATTTTCATTTTTTTCACGTTCAATATTTTATTTTATTTGTACTGAACTGAGGAGACAAGTACATAAATACAAAAACCTGACCACTGATGTGCAAACTTTACGATCAGTTTTCTAGCGAATTTAATGCTTCCTGTAGAGACGAGAAATGTTACCTGACTCTACTTGCCTTCTATTTTTTCTGACGCTCATGACCTTTAAGTCTCTCCGACTACGTGTTAGTTGAATTAGCCACTCCTACATTGAATTTACTGAACTTCTAAGTACGCTTTCTTACTCATCATTTTCCTCTTGATTATAACCTTCCAGACATTCTCTTGCTTAGCCGTTCTTTATATCTTTTATAGTTATGTCGTCTACCTCTTTGTTTTCTTCGATATTAGTTCTTCACATCTTTCAAATATTAGCTGTATGGTCGCTGCAGCTTTGTCTCGGGATGCATCCAAAATTTCTTTTGCATTTTAACTAGTTGTGTGGATTTCAACTTAACCAAATTGTGCAGTTGTGTTTCGAGTGCAGTGATACATGTTGACGTTTTAGCGTTCTAATGCTGCAAAAAAATTTTCTTAGATGTAGGCATTTTCTTTTTGGGAAGTTTTCAGATGGTATTTTTTCTTATTCGTTTCATACTTGGTTGTCCGAGGGGCAGTTTTAGCGGAATGATATTTCAGTTTATTTCTTCTTTTGGATTGCGAAGACTATTTATGGATGTGGATGAAACCTGTTCGTCATTTTATGCTGTGCTCTGCATCGCACCATCCATGTTCATTGTATTCTGAAGCGGCTCGCATCTTGACACGGTTTGCTAAATCGTTTTTTGTTGGTCTTATAACTTGGTCTTCCTGGTTTTGTTGAGTGCACTTGCAGTGAGGTTTCTGTTGTTCGAAGGTACAAAAGTTAGTTATATTTACCTTAGCTGGGTGTGTGCGTTGAATAAAACAATTTTTCTAATGTTTTTCGATTTCCTTTCAGTTATTCTTTTGGGATATTCAATTAAAACAATGGTTCAATTACAAAACGTTGTTACAAATTACTAAATAAAGGTTATATGTAGTTTATGATAGATATAACTCATGATAAATTATAAAAATCAAAGCTCTTTGAAATAGCGCTTGGTAAGCTTTTTCTGATTTCCATCCGCTGTCGTTTCCCAACTACACTTTTATGGAAGAAATTCTAAGGTGCGGTTCGAAATTCTTGGCACAAATGAATGAAATCCAATCCGGTTAGGAAGGGAGGTGAAGCACACATCTCACTTGTAGGGAACTTTTTATTGAGTAGCGATAGTCACGAAAATTGGTATAAATATTAAGTCTCCGTGTCCGTCGAAGTATGACTGCATTATATTATTTAAAAGAAATACATAGATAATCCCAAGACCGGAGGCAATTATTCTACGTAATATCTCAACTGATATGTTGTAAATATCAAAACTTCTAACCCAAATTTTAATGTACAACGTTGCTTAACAAAATTTGGGGCTACATGAATCGGATATGTCAAGTTTAACTCGATCCTATAATGCCCAGGTCTAAAATAAAGTAGTTCAGGTCTAAGGACAACTATACTAATAATAGTGATACAATAAATATATCCAAAAGCCGTTTTCCCCCTCTCTGAAGGAGTGGCATAAGAAATCATTGTCACTTGCTTCATTATGAGTCAAAGAACCGCTAAAGCTTGAGCTACGGAGGCCATCAACTCCTGTTACTTACCCGTGCAAATATCATTGTCTTAACTTCAAGTCTAACACCGACAGGTTTGAAAGTGGCTGTGGGAGCGCCACACGTAGAGCCACACTCCAACCTTTAGACTCGATACTCTTTGCAGGACTCCGAGCCGTCCATCTCACGCAGTGCACAGTGGAAGATTATCCTGCACGCCTCTCAAATTTTCTCCTACTCTCTGACTTGCTGAGCCCTTTTTTCACTTTTACTCCTTGAAACCCTGATATTATTAGAAAACTGTTAAAAATTCAAATGTTAGCTGAAGTACAGTATTCAAAACTCAATTCTAAACATTTGTTCAATAGAAAATCCCTCAACCCTACCTCGTTATGCACAAGCCATCAATAACATTTCCTATTCTGGCCTGCATGTAAGTCCTTAGCGTTACTTTTGAAATGGCATTGCAGTACTTTAGGAACTCCCCTTCATGCTTCGACATCAATTTTGGAAATGGCATTCTCGTAGTGCAATTAATACTTTAGATTAAATCGTGAAACCTAGGAACTATATATTTACGCTTCAAAGTCAGCATTTTTGTACTCATGTTACGGTTACCACTACGACCATCACTAAACTGGCACTGGGATCAGAAAACAACCTAAATCAGAATCAAGAACGAACTGCCACTGAGCAGTAAACCTCAAAAAAAAAACATTAAGGAACAAATTTAACCAAAAAATACAAACATATTGAGGTTATTTCCAAAAGAGAAACTTATGGTTCTGTGAGGCGTTGAAGGCTGAATGATGATACTTGGTGATGACTAGGACGACACTGAAAAGTTCAGCAACAACACTGCTTACGCAAGGTTTTGAATTCTGTAAGCATGTATCTATTGATAACAATGTAGTATTTTACTAACAATCAAATAATGAACCCTTTCTCTCATCACATTTTATTTTGGTGTAGAAATTAGTATAAGAGTTTTTCCATCATTCAGAGGTACAATAGCCCGAACCAACAAACTAAGCATAACCTGTACTCTAATCTATGATCAGGCTGGAAGATATTCGAATACCTGCAGTGATAATTTCGGGCTCCAGAAGGAGCTGCGTGTTTTAGAATCTTTAGGAGCGATTCGCATTTATTTCAACATTTTTTAACAAGTCATTTTCTTTTGATTAGATAAAGCAAATGGTGACGAACCGCCACGAAATCGAAAAGTCGACGGATACTTGAAAAAAAGTGTGACGGCTCACTTCACAATTCTGACACGCTACCTCATGAATTTGGTACCGTAACACAATAGTTTGATCTTCGTGTGACGGCGGTCTAAAATTGATTAGAAGCTTAAGCTTTTATATAAGTCACAAGAGTAGATACAAAGGAAGCCACTTCCATTCAAAAGAACCCTATAATTTCTTTCAACATTTCTTGTTCAGAACCAATTTAAAATAAGTTCTAGCTTCGTCTTGTCATGTCTTGAAAGGTTTAAAGAATACAGATGGCGATAAACTGAGCACAATAGTCATCACCAATCAACCATCTGTTAAGTAATGCAAATAAATAGGAAAGAATATTTGAAACATTAACAAACCATTGCTCAATATCTAAGAACACTTCGGAGTATGACCATATCCTCCTAAGACTATTACAGCTCAATTCCTGTATTCCAGATTGATTTAGAACACAATAAAAATTTTTCGAAATTATTTATTAATAGTTGCAGTGCAAATATCCAAAAACAGAAACTAAGTTTTTGTGCAATGATTGCAACCCGACTCGTTATGTGAATAGCTCGCCAATACCCCACGAAAAATATTTCAAACAAGCTTTTAATTTGTTACAACGTACTCCTCTGAAACTTACGGAGTTTATTTGCGGAGTTTTGGAAGAATACAAAGTGATCTCGCTTCATACCGAGGATGTTGTCTCTGTGCCTTTGAGAACGAGTCGTCTAGAAGCGAAGCATTATGATTTTATAGATCATAACGAACCGCCTGCACAAGCTGGGTGGTATCCTGTGTAAGCCTCACACACGGCATCCTTGAAAGACCGCAATCTCGACGACAGGTTCTCCCGGGAATATTCCTGCAAAAAACAAGCTCAGATGTGACGCGGGCGCGTACGAACATAACGCCCACATGCTTCAGACACGTTTGCTGCCGTTTGAGGCATCGGCTCAGCTGACCTGTACGTAAATAAGTACGCCAGTTCAGAACTGTCCTCTGGCTGTGCTCGTTCCAGAGCGTATAAGCTTGGAATTATTATTTTAACATGAACTTGTGAACATGTGAAGTTTTAACTAAGTTGAAATTGAACCCTGGAATCATTTTCCTAGTTCTTTCTCGTAAATTAGCAGCACCTTAGGAAACAACGAAATGAGCTATGTTAATATCGAATTCGACTAATGTAGAGTAAACTGCGGGAAGAACGTCCTGTTGCCTGTAAAATAAACTGATTCTAATAAAAAAAGCACTAAATAAAACTCTAAATTGTTTCCACGCAGAAATGTTTATTAATACAAGTTATACCAGCTGATTGGTTAGTTTGAGCTTCATTTTCTTCTAAAAACATAAGCTTACGGGATTACCCCAATGCCGTCGCCACCAATACGGCACTCATCATCACAAACACGTACGAGAATCATTGAATTCAGAATGCATGTCGTCACATTCGAAATATAAACCCACAGTTTTCTACGACAAAATTGAATGCCCTTGCTATCATACTAAATTATTTTGACGGAAAATCATTACCAAACGTTTGTGTATCATCCCTAAACATTCCTCTAGTAAACCATCCATAAATGAACTCAGCACTGATTAAGCTGCAAATGTTTTGCACAACCAAGAAAGTGCCGAACAAGCGTCAGCTTTCACTTCAAATGAAGATGTATGTTAAAAAGAGTAAAGCAATTTTTTTAGCACTTGGTGTCATATGAGCGCTTAAGCCAATTTAATAGGAAATGTCTTAAAAATTGATATTTAAGTAGTTTAATATTTTTAAACATTAGCAACGGCGTGGCGAGCAGTTGAATGAAATCATGAAATGAGAGAGCGATAATTATGTACTCTTAAATCAGCCTTGGAATGAATGGTTGTAGCACGCACATGTAAAGGCTCGTTCAAGCGTATTTCGGGCTCCAGAATTTCATTGAACAAGAAGCCATAAGTGTCTTGTTGTTTGGACCAAGTTAGTCGTCACTCACCTGGGTACGAAAGACTTCACACTATGTAGTCACTCTCTTACAGCCAGAAGAACAAAATGAAAACAACTCATGCAAGGCTGCAAAAAGAAAAATCACGACTAATTTTGGAGTTAGCAACCTACAATTGATACTCATACAGCTGAATAGAAAGTTTAAAAAACTTTGATGTCGAGACAGCTGTGCCTCAGTCTCGTCTTATCGTTCGAATCTCCGACATTTGAAAGCACTCGGGCAGCAGCAGCTCGTAGTAAAAAATAGACATCGAAAGCTACAAACCCAGCAACGTGCGGCTGATCTGACCTGTTCAGACTCATTATATTGCGATGGTTATTTCTTCACGATTATTTTTTGGGAACTTGATAATAATTCAGATTATTTTATTGCTAACACGTTATTAAAAGCTTTTTATCATTAATTGTGATATAGAGTATATTATATACACTATAGTATATAATTTATACACCAAATACTGCCATGGAAGTAAAATATATATACTGTAATAGTACTACCATGGAAGTAATAAACCTTGTTCCTAAGTACAACACTACAAAATTATCGCCTATATTCGAGCCCAATGAACAAACCAAAGTAACTTGTTCCAATGACATGAACTTTACGGGGCTTTCTTTCTCACAAATGCTAAATTAAGCTAAGAATCTGTGAGATGCACTAACCTTTGTGTGTTGTTCTTGTCACTAGAATAAACTCATTATCACCAGTACCCAATGGCAATTTTTTTTAATGTGAAGTTTTAAATATTTGTTTGATATTTGATAGCGGGCTGAGCGTATGCATGTAGCTCGTACTCCCCCCTGTGATGGTGATCGTGGGCTGAGCGTATGTATGTATGTATGTTTGTATGTATGTATGCATGTAGCTCGTACTCCCCCCTGTGATGGTGATCGTGGGCTGAGCGTATGTATGCTTGTATGTATGTATGTATGCATGTAGCTCGTACTCACCCCTGCGATGGTGACGGTGGGCACGAAGTAAAGCTTGGGCTCGAGGGCGGCAGTTCTGCGGCCGTTCATGTAGAGCAGCACAGCCCCGAGCTTCCTAGATGCGCAAGCCTCGATGGGCGTCCAGTCCAACCCCAGCTGCTCGCTGCACTGTAGGGCGTAGCAGACTTGGTACTAACACGCTGCTTGTAATACGACCCGCTGATGGGTTGTGCTTAAGTTTTCCCACTGCGAAACGACCCATCGAGGGGTCGTATTGAAACGTTTTAACAATCTTTTAAAATAAATAGTATTTAATGGGCCCGGTTAATGCTTGGCACTTGTAAAATTGTTTACAGCTTTTGACTTGAACTTGAGTTGAATATTGAACTTCAGTTTAACCCATCGCGGTCAAAGTGTTAAACAACTGAGCAGTTATGGGTATGTTTTCATGTTCAAGCATGTTTTGGGAACAAATTTAAAATTATAAAATTGAATGAAGTACATATATTTCAATAAAGTAAAAATGATATTGTTTTATGAGAGACCAGTTTCTTTTCCGTTTTTCTGGCGAATCGATGAATTCTATTTTCCGACGTGTATGATGTATTTACGATACCAGTCAAGTGAATAGTTCATTTGTAAACATATCTGATTGATAATTGGTCAACCATCAATAAAAATATCGTGAGAGTGGCCAGCTACCAAGCCAACTTGGCGTGTGAGTGACCAGCTTTCAGACATACCAGGCGTGTAAGTGACCAGCTTTCAGACATACCAGGCGTGTAAGTGACCAGCTTTCAGACATACCAGGCGTGTAAGTGACCAGCTTTCAGACATACCAGGCGTGTAAGTGGGCACCTTTCAGACATACCAGGCGTGTAAGTGGGCACCTTTCAGACATACCAGGCGTGTAAGTGACCAGCTTTCAGACATACCAGGCGTGTAAGTGGGCACCTTTCAGACATACCAGGCGTGTAAGTGACCAGCTTTCAGACATACCAGGTGTGTAAGTGGGCACCTTTCAGACATACCAGGCGTGTAAGTGACCAGCTTTCAGACATACCAGGCGTGTAAGTGACCAGCTTTCAGACATACCAGGCGTGTAAGTGGCCTGCTTTCAGACATACCAGGCGTGTAAGTGGGCACCTTTCAGACATTCAGACATACCAGGCGTGTAAGTGACCAGCTTTCAAACATACCAGGCGTGTAAGTGACCAGCTTTCAGACATACCAGGCGTGTAAGTGACCAGCTTTCAGACATACCAGGCGTGTAAGTGACCAGCTTTCAGACATACCAGGCGTGTAAGTGGGCACCTTTCAGACATACCAGGCGTGTAAGTGACCAGCTTTCAGACATACTAGGCGTGTAAGTGGGCACCTTTCAGACTTACCAGGCGTGTAAGTGACCAGCTTTCAGACATACCAGGCGTGTAAGTGGGCACCTCTCAGACATACCAGGCGTGTAAGTGACCAGCTTTCAGACATACCAGGCGTGTAAGTGACCAGCTTTCAGACATACCAGGCGTGTAAGTGACCAGCTTTCAGACATACCAGGCGTGTAAGTGACCAGCTTTCAGACATACCAGGCGTGTAAGTGACCAGCTTTCAGACATACCAGGCGTGTAAGTGGGCACCTTTCAGACATACCAGGCGTGTAAGTGGGCACCTTTCAGACATACCAGGCGTGTAAGTGACCAGCTTTCAGACATACCAGGCGTGTAAGTGGGCACCTTTCAGACATACCAGGCGTGTAAGTGACCAGCTTTCAGACATACCAGGTGTGTAAGTGGGCACCTTTCAGACATACCAGGCGTGTAAGTGACCAGCTTTCAGACATACCAGACGTGTAAGTGACCAGCTTTCAGACATACCAGGCGTGTAAGTGGCCTGCTTTCAGACATACCAGGCGTGTAAGTGGGCACCTTTCAGACATTCAGACATACCAGGCGTGTAAGTGACCAGCTTTCAAACATACCAGGCGTGTAAGTGACCAGCTTTCAGACATACCAGGCGTGTAAGTGACCAGCTTTCAGACATACCAGGCGTGTAAGTGACCAGCTTTCAGACATACCAGGCGTGTAAGTGACCAGCTTTCAGACATACCAGGCGTGTAAGTGACCAGCTTTCAGACATACCAGGCGTGTAAGTGGGCACCTTTCAGACATACCAGGCGTGTAAGTGACCAGCTTTCAGACATACTAGGCGTGTAAGTGGGCACCTTTCAGACATACCAGGCGTGTAAGTGACCAGCTTTCAGACATACCAGGCGTGTAAGTGGCCTGCTTTCAGACATACCAGGCGTGTACGTGGGCACCTTTCAGACATTCAGACATACCAGGCGTGTAAGTGACCAGCTTTCAAACATACCAGGCGTGTAAGTGACCAGCCTTCAGACACATTTGGAGTTAAGTAGCCAGCTTTTAAACATACTTAGACATACTTGGAGTTGATTGGCTAGCTATCTTTCAGCCACACCAAGCATGTGATTGACCATGTTTGAAACACAAATGGCGTACGGCGACGAATCACCTTCCACAGAGTGCCGTGAGCTCACCTGGCTGCCGGCGCCAGGAGGGTCGGACGTGGCCATCATGCAAGACAGGAGCTTCATCTCGTCGTGCTGAGACAGCACCCTCACAACGCAGCTCATGATGCGGTTGCCAAGGCACTCGCGCTGCCCGTGTTGACACTCGAACTCGAACGTCACGCGGCCGTTCCGAAGTTGGGGTCTTGCCTGCAGGTGTTAGTTTGTTTGATGTTCAGTTGATCCAGGGGCAAACAAGTGCAGTTGTGGTTGTTTTTTTCTGATCAGGTAATCTTTCCTAGCGGAACAGGTGCAGCTGGGGTTTTTATTCACGAAGAGTAGAAATTTTAGTTACCGTGTTATTTGGATGAGTATTATTACGTTTAAATAATGTGGTAAAATCAGTTACCGTGTTATGGGGGTAAGTATTATTGTGTTTAAAAATCGTGAGAATTATTATATACGTGAGTATTATTAACAATACTCACGTGAGTGAGTATTACGTGAGTATTATTACATATAAAGAACGTAACGAGCGAACGAGAAGAACGACCGATTTTAAGAAATAACCCACTTAACAAATTTAAACTGACAATAAGAGCTGAATCAGACAGGATAATTTGAACTGTAAAGATGATGATTTGCAATTCTCGTAACCTTTCAAAGTATAAGATGTTTCACGTCATTAATAACGAATAATTTCACCAACATTTTTCTGAATTGAAGAACTTCTCTGAAGTGAACATTTTTCGTCTATGTGACTGACAATTTATCTAGCGTAATAACTGAATATATTTTTGTTAATTGTTCTTATATTATTGTCGAAGATGTGGCTGGACTGCAAGCTACTGAAAACGAAAATGAAGTTGGATCGTTCTGCAGACAAAAACGGAAAAGTACCTGAAATGGATTGTAAACCTTCACAAAAACTGAAATGAAGCAGATAAAATCTCCCCAAAAAGCACCCTCGTAGAAAAATAAGAAATAACCAGTTTTTGAGTTGCCACTGCTAAAGATCACCGAATCCAGACCCGGTCTAGACTCGCGGAGAATGTAACTTGCGCACAAAAACTGATCGTTAAACAGTGCACAAATAGCGCAGTTCAGGTCCAGTTCATTAGCAGTGGCAATTCGTTTTGTGCTCAACTCTGAGCAATTGATTAACACTTTGACTGCGACTACTAAATATTATGTTCAAAACCAAACTCAAATTTAGATTCAATTGTAGTGATATATTTTGAAAATACCAAACATGAACTGGATCGCGCCTTCGTTCAGCTTTGATTAAGTATTTATGAAAATTGAGTTTGCGACTACTGGTCGGTCAGCAGCATTATGAAAATTACCTCCGTGTACAACCGGTGGCGCACGTCGTAGTCAAAGTGTTAATATACAGAACAGAAACACAGCTGTGCAAGCGTAGAAGGAAATGATTAATTAAACACTCTTTGCATAACGATGAATTTAAGAAACAAATTCAGTAGACCTTACTCACACAGCACAAAATTAAGAGAAATAAATCAGTTGTAAATAATTACTCTCACGGTGCAAACCTGTGAGGAATAAATTCGCTAACAACAGTAACGTTAAAGCTTTTACGGACCAACTGACGTTTATTTCCCGCATCAAGATATTTGAACCGCGTAACAAAACATATCTTAATCGAGTTATAACTCTTTGAAACGTATTCACACTTTTTTAAAAGTGTTCACACTCTTTTAAAAGTGTTCACACTTTTTAAAAGTTTTCACACTCTTAAAAGTATTCACACTCTTTTAAAAGTATTCACACTCTTTTAAAAGTGTTCACACTTTTTAAAATTTTTCACACTCTTAAAAGTATTCACACTCTTTTAAAAGTATTCACACTCTTTTAAAAGTATTCACACTCTTTTAAAAGTATTCACACTCTTTTAAAAGTATTCACACTCTTTTAAAAGTATTCACACTCTTTTAAGAGTATTCACACTCTTTTAAAAGTATTCACACTCTTTTAAAAGTATTCACACTCTTTTAAAAGTATTCACACTCTTTTAAAAGTATTCACACTCTTTTAAAAGTATTCACACTCTTTTAAAAGTATTCACACTCTTTTAAAAGTATTCACACTCTTTTAAAAGTATTCATACTCTTTTAAAAGTGTTCACACTCTTTTAAAAGTATTCACACTCTTTTAAGAGTATTCACACTCTTTTAAAAGTATTCACACTCTGTTAAAAGTATTCACACTCTTTTAAAAGTATTCACACTCTTTTAAAAGTATTCACACTCTTTTAAAAGTATTCACACTCTTTTAAAAGTATTCACACTCTTTTAAAAGTATTCACACTCTTTTAAAAGTATTCACACTCTTTTAAAAGTGTTCACACTCTTTTAAAAGCAATTACACGCTTTTAATGAAAGCTCGCCAGCTTTAAAACGACACTGCTCTTAATTTCTCTCATTCCCTCTCTTTTATGTTATGCGTGAGAGAGAACTTGATACAAGTGTCGCCGCAAGAACAGAACACCTGCGGTCATGCAGGTAAGTCTCAATGTATCGCCGCAGCCGAGCTCTTCATGTGAATATGATCAACTCAAAACAGCAACTCACGTGTCAAATTAAGAGAACTCCAGCACGAGCTTAGTTAAAAAGACGAGTTTCGCTTGTACGGAGACGGAAAAGTGCAATTTTGAGGTTTTTTCTCCAAGAAAAGAGCTCAACGTATTTCTTTTGATTTTATAACCTCTGGAGATTTTACAACCTCCACTTTACCAATGAATAACGGGAAACTACCTATCTCATTTTCTTATGATATCGTAAGCTGTGTTCCAGTTGTCCAATGTCGACGTACCTCTTCTTCGTTATTAGCTTCACTAGTCGGTCTGCTCTGAAATGGAAATAACCGTCTCAAACGAATAAACCCTGGCATAGCGATGTTCAGTGTGTTAGTGGTGTTCTATATTTTATCATCGCAACTGAGATCGAACGTGATCCACCCCACTTCAAGAAACTAATTTATATTGAAAATCAATTGTAGTTACATGATTTTTAATTCATTCAAATTGAACCATTAAATCAGATATTCGATGGTTGAACACGTAAAAAAAACTATTAAAAAGTTACATTTTCATTAATACCCTAACCAATAACACAGATACAACGTTTCCCACGAGTTTGCCTAAATACAAAACACAACGAAAAGTATCTGATAGTTAAAGCTCTTCCATAAGTTTTAGCCTACATTCAAAGCATTACTATAAATTTTTCCCCATAATCAAGAAACTACGATAGATTTTTTCCTATACTAAAGCCATTACCACACATGTTTGCCTATGTTCGAAAGACTTACATGCACTTTCACATCAGAAGAGGATGAGAGCAAGACTCACCAACGCCTTGCCGAAGGGAACGAAAGTGACGTCCATGATGTCCCGGAGCTGTTCGTAGGCAGGCGCTAGCTGCGTTCGGAAGAACGATTTCGAGTCAGGACAGAGGGACTCGAAATACACCGTCACCGGCACCCTGGGCTCATCGACCTGCACAAACAAAATTGAACGCCTGTACATACATCCAGAGTAATGTTATCTACTTTCTCTGAAGCAATAAAAGCCTGTAAGCATGCACGAACGATTATGACATTATTTTTTATAGGTAAATTATATATTGTGCTTAAAAATGAGTGAAGAGTTATGTTAACGTTTAACAGTGATTTTAGCATTAAAAAACATTGTTGTTCTCGGTAATCAAACAATTCATTAAGTTGAAATAAGATAAAGATCGATAATTTACCACCACTCAGCAGTGGGAGTAAGGTGCAGCATCTCTTATGATGATAGCTACTAGAGCTGAAGAGTCGTCGAGTACGAAAGAAATTCCTAGATTACTAGAAGAAATCAAAAGAAATTACTAAATTATTAGAAGAATTTATTAGGTTACTAGAGCTGAAGAGCCGTCAAGGATGCAGGGCTTTACTAAAGTACTAGAAGAAATGACTAGATTGCTAGAACTGAAGAACCGTCGAATATGCAAGAAATTGCTAGATTACTGTAAGAAATAAGATGAAATTACTGGATTACTACAAGAAATTACTAAATTACTAAAGCTGCAGAGCCGTCTCGAGTATGCAAGAAAATGTTCTAGTATTTTTCACGCAAACGACACTCCGATATTTCATTTGACCTATGCAATGTTAATGTAAATATAGCAGTGCTCGTAAATGCTGTTACAATAAATCTTATATTCAGTATGCCACGCATTCTTTTAGAAATGCCTACTTTTATTTTTCTCCTTGAATTTAAAACGTGCGTTCAATTTTTTTAATTTTAAGCGCTATTTTCATTTCATTAAACTTCGGTTATTTCTAGACCTATATCGTGCTTCTGCACAGTAGTTACGTTTCACAAAACCACGCGTGACGACATGAGAAGAAATTGAATTACACAATGGAAAAATGTTACGGGCACATGGGAAAAACCAGCTCAACAAAGGACACAATTGACTGTGGGTGGGAGCGAGTTAATCCTTCGAATAAAAACTTGTTCCGGACAGGACGCTGATGAACACGTCCTATACAGGCGTCTCCCATCATGAGGTTACCTCATCTTCTTCACGTTCGAGGTTTTCACGTAATGTAAAAAGATAATGTTTCTCTGAGATATTTTATGACAATGTTTACTAGAACTGAAGAGTCGTCGAGTATGAAAGAAATTACTTGATTACTAGAAGAAATAATTAGATTACTAGGAGAAATTACCAGATTACTAGAAGAAATTACTTGATTACTAGAAGAAATAATTAGATTACTAGGAGAAATTACCAGATTACTAGAAGAACAAATGTACTGTGGGGTGGCACGTGAGTAAGCTTTTTCGTTGATTTGGACATTTGATCGACCACCAAATTTGAAGATGAAAATAAAATTGCGGGCGTTATTTTCAGTAACTTGAATGATGAATGGCATTCACACGTCACTCACGGTCGACAAATATAATTGGCGTTTCTTGACTTCAGGAAAACATCGTAGTAAAAACATTGCCTCAAACTAACTATTATATGTACTAATGCTACTTCACGCCAGCTTGTCGGTCTAGAAGCTCACAAACTAGAACACTCATAAAAAGTTTTCGTTGTTTAACACTTTGACTGCGGCAGGTGAAACTGAAGTTTAATTTTCAATTCAAATTTAAAGTCAATTACTAGAAGAATTTGCTAGGTTACTAGAGCTGAAGAGACGTTCAGTAAGCAAAAAAAATTGATAAATTACTGACTAATCTTCTGGTTAATTAATTTTCTGATTAATTTACTTCAGTTAATTCTAGGAGTCTTAATGCTTGCTAACTCCGGGAATTTATCAGTTGTATCAACTATGGATCCTTACTTTAAGATATTTCAAAAACCAATTATGGAAGTAACGTTGTAAATACTAAACGTTTACTGGATCACATTCTTATTTAGTTTTAATAAGTCATTTTTAAAAACTGAGTTTGTGACTACTGGTTGGTGAGCAGCATGATGAAAACTCCCTCAGTGACCAAATATGGCTCGCGTCGCAGTCAGGGTGCTAATGAACGCGGAGTATCATGAGTTCAACCCGCAGGAAGCTCATTGACTTGAGTCAAGCGAAGATGATCAAAGCACATACTCAACCTTGACTCACTACCCTGCTTGTTGTGTTGCTCAAGGTTCTTCCTGGTCTAATTCCCCTTAGAGAGGCAGGATAGGCAGTAGGTTTAGATTAGTTACGTTTGTCTGTCCTATGCATAAAGACGAGCTCACAAGGGGCAACTGTTTGATCACCTTAACTATAGAAAGGTCTTCCGGTCTTCTATCTTTAAAGCCACTTTGCTTCTTCACGTTTCCATAACTTCTTCACTATCTCTCATTTTCTTCCTCTCCCTTCCTAACTTGTTGTTTCTATGCGCAGGTTCTCTTATGAGGGAACATGCTTCATGCATAAATTCCTCTTTTTCTATACTCCATCTAAAATGGTCTCTTTTCTTCGTTCCCCTACGGTCGCCTTTGTTGAGGCAAGGTGGTCTCAAACTAACTAATTTAATACGAATAATAATCATTATAGTACTAGTCCTTGAATAATCCTGGCATTTTAATCGCATGTGAGTGAGCTGTGGAAACAGAAAACAGGAGTTTGTAAAAATCCCATAACGAAGTACAGCACAAACATAATGAAAATAGTTCTAAGGTAGTATGTCAACTTCCTTTCAGCAAATTAGTTCCAAGATACAATCGGAAAAAAAATTAGATGGGTTTCCTACTCTGTACATAATCTATGTATAATAATGGATAATAAAACAGATGATAACGAAACACTGAGTCTCCTATTCTTTGTCACAAGAGAGAACGTCACGAAGAATAAACTTCATGTACATGCTGCAAAATAAGACATAGGTAATTAACATTTCATAAGTATATTTACAGAAATAATCCCGTGTACTCAAGTGCACACAGCTTCGTTTACGTACACTGTGCGCCGAAGCCCCCGTGTCCTGGTTGTAGGTGTTCATGGGATAAATTAATTTACTGACTGAACACATTCACTACGTAAAAAATTGTTTTATTCCAATCAAGCCTGATACATATCAACTTGTAAATTGATTTCTCAAATGCCTTCTTTATAACCAGCATCAGGGCGCTATGATGGTGTCACGAGTCGTTGTCAAGCCGGTACCCATTTCCGACACCTGGGTAGAGTGGGGAATTGGGGCTTAGTTCTCCCTTCTCCCAACAGGGAGAATCACAGGGCTGGCATTACTGGGATTCGAACTAGCGATCCTTCACTTGATATGCACTTGGTAATAGTAGCCATACTCAAATATGTCCGTTGTACTAGACTTAAGAGACAATCTACTGCTGTATCACTTGTGGTAAATAAATTGTTTAAATTGTTTAGTCACAGCACACCGATATTGCCGTGTAGAGACATGACATAGGAAAGCAATTCCAGCAAGAAGATATTCCTCGTACTCGAGTCTGTTCTGACATTTCAAAACAATTTACCTCGTCTGAGGAGCTCTAGATATTGCGTCGCTGCATTTATTGACGACGACAAACATTCACCAACGACTTCGCTTTGTCTTACCTCTGTAGTTCAACGAGTGAGGTGCAATGGTCTTGATATGAGAGGCATTGACTTGCATTCATTTTTTTTTTTTGAGAAAAAGGAGAGAAACTGATATGTTTTCGAGCCATTCAATACCTTGTTAAGCGATTTTCATTTCGCTTAAATGTTAAGTTATCGTTGTTTTGCTATCGGTGCAAATAGCAGAGGAAACTGCTGATGTGCACCGAACCAAAACATGAATATAACCCACATATGAACGAAGAATTCTTTGAGTTTATCTGACGAGTGAAGAATCCCTCCACGCAGCAGATTTTCCCATTGTCCGAAAACTCGCCTATCGCAACGTAGTGAATCTGCTGGTTAATTTGCTTCAGTTAATTCTACGAGTCTTAATTAATGTACGTTTAATTTTCAAATTTCAAGCGCTATTTTCATTTAATTAAACTTTCATTATTTATCAAACTATTTCCTACTCTGGGAATTTGTGAGGGGCATCAACTAAGGATCCTTACTTTAAAATATTTTAAAAACCAATTAGGTGTTTTTGTATCATTTTTATTGAAAATAAACTGGTTTCTCTTTTCTTTCTTTTTTTCCTTTCTTTCTAAACCACCTGTGACTCGTTGGATAAGATTGACAACAGAATTACTTTTCTAACTTAGAAATTTTAGGAAAACCTCATTTTTCACAAAAGTTGTATAATTCATTAACAATACTGAAACACATCTCCGCTAAAACACAACAAAAATTCAATGAAAACATCTTTCTTAAAATGGACTTTTGTTACAGATCTTACCCACAATCATACGTTCACTAAGATAAGTTGGATGAACATGAATGTGAATTTTTTTGGTACGTATAAATGAAATAAATTGTCCGTAGTATGGAAAAACATCGAATTTTTTCAATGTTATTGACAAGAGGGCGATCCTAGCAAGCAAGAATAACAACAAACAAGATGGTTATAATTCTATCAGCATGTAGATAAAGTATCGGAATAGATTAGCTGAGAGCCTTTTAACTGAAGTTTCAGGTATAACAAACAATCCTCAGTCTGAAAAACTATAAACAATTTTCCAATAATGCCTAGATGGACAGAGTTTTCCCAACATTTTACCTATGAAAATAACTGCTGTTACATTCGTAAACTCTACATATTCTCGGCACATTTATTTGAACAGTGAGTATAAGTTAGAATTAGAGCATGAAAGAGACTCACTGTTTTCCTCGCAAGAAAATTAGAGCAGGAGGTAGAAAAATATTGCAAGGAATGTTCATTGCAGAAAAAGGGTTATCCGAACAGTCGACGCCGCAGGATGTTTGCAATGTTCTGTAATCTTGGCACCTTGTACGATAACAAATCAGCTCATGTGACACGCTCAACTTGTGGTTGGAAAGCATTGAACAAAAAATACTTGCGAGCGAGAGATGGAACGTAAAGCAACAAATTATGACTTGCGGACTTGGATCAAGAACTTTAATAACTTTCTTGTTTAACTTTGGAAGATTAGTAATATTTTTCAGTTTCACTATGAAATGAAATCATATGGAAGTTTTCAATAATAGGAGTTTGAAAGACAACGTGCTCTACAGCTGTATTGACGCATCCTTCGTTGGCAAAAATATAAAGATTTTTTGAGGTTTTTCTTTCCTTTTTTCTTTTCTTTCTTTCGACACCACGATGACTTAGAAAGGTACGGTATTTAATTGGGGCAAAAATGGAATAACAGCATAAATCAGCAATTGTTTGAAATCAAAGGAAAACTCCAACACCACTAACACTACAATTGTGCTCGCGATAGCCATGTGCTATAGGTTCCGCCGCCGTGCGGCCGGGACCCGGGTTCGAAACTCGGCGCTGGCAGTGGCGATTTTCTCTGTTGGGTATAGGAGAAAAATTCCAAGCACAATACCCCACTCTACCCAGGTGTCTGAAATGGGTACCGGTCTCGACCGGGGGAAAGCGTCATGGCGTCCTGGCGTTAGTTATAAGGCATTTGAAAATCCAATGTACAAGGTGATATGTATCAGGCTTGATTGGAAATAAAGCATCCGTAGATGCCTTCATTATTATTATTATTATTATTATATTACAACCCAGTCTAACCTTTTCGCTGACTGCAAGCATGTTTTTCGCCGCCCAAGTAATTACATCCCTTAAGCGACGAAAAACATGCATGCTCCGGCGAAAAAGTTTGACTGGGAAAGTATGAAATCTCACTGACATAATTCATAGAATGTATAATGAGGTATCACTTTCGAATTCCCTTACGATATTCTTATCCTCGTAAACATTGTCCGGTAGCTCTAAACAAGTTTTTCCCCATTTACACCAGCCGTTTTTTGTTTTTCAGGATGATTTTCCATTTTTCTCAATTTCTTCTTCAAATTTTATCTATAAAAAAATCTTAAAAACACAATTTTTATTATTTCGCTCTTGGTATTACGATTAAGGCGTAATCAGTTTCTTAGATGAAAACACAGTTATTTCCTAGAAACAACATATAGAATTTCATCACTGCCCAAACTATTTGGAACTTAAATTTTCATGATTGACATCTAAAATCAACATTATACTATGTACTGAAAATACAATATGATCCTGGAGATGAAATTCACGAGTTCGACCTTTATGAATACAGGCAGTTAGTGTTCGTAGAAGTGAACCCATACAAAAGACAGGGAGAATTAAAGGCAACTGTTCAGTCTGCCCCTTTCAAAAGAAAGTGAAATGTGACTAAAGTACCAAAAAAAAATAGGCGCTCACAACTGATTCATTAGCACGCGGCCCTTTCACCTCCTAGCTGCGCAACAAGACGCTCTGCGGTGCTTTGCTGCCACGCCTTCTCCTCGGCCTGCACTCGAATCGCAAGCTTTAGATTTTTGTCGTCGAAACAGTTCCTAATTTGACATTTTTCACCTCTCAAATTGGCTACACAAACCAAACAGTGTTGGGCAATTCTACAATGTAGCGAGTCACTATGCGGTTGAATCTTATTTTAAATTGAATACTTTTCTGATTGGCTGTACAACCCAAACAGCGTCTGGTAATTCTACTATGTTGCCAGCTTCTACGCAGTCAAATTTTATTTTAAACTTGACACTTTTCAAATTGGCTACATAAACCAAACAGTGTCTGGTAACTCTCCTATGTAGTCATCTTCTTTACCGTCAAATTTCATGTGAAAAAAAACCCTAACTTGAGAATTTTTTGTGGCTCAAGAACAGCACGTAGCAAAGCCAAGTCGACAGAAGAAATTACACTACCAGCTGTATTACTAAAAAAGCTTTAATTGTTCGACAATCCGCGTTATGATCTCATCAGAGTAGAGCAGCGTCGGACATGTTATGTAGCTGCATAGTCGTGACGCACGTTGGAGCACTTCTACTGATACAGCAATGCAGATATCTGCTGCTCTCTTTCGGTTCAGTCTTTTCGTCAGAACAACATTAAGTTAATTTCATAACTCCCTTAGGACAGCTGAAGCGAAGCGCTTCATAAGTTCCTTCGAGCTATGTTGTAGTAACCTGGGCGCAACAGAAATGCTACAAGGATGGAACGCGTCTGGCCCTCGAAAAGAATCGATGTTGACCCGCAAGAGTTATGAACTCGTCAAACGAGAAATAATAATCGTAAGTAACGATAAAAATAATAGGACCTGACATCTGATAAAAACGATGAAGTAATAACGACAGAGAACTGAAATAGAAGAATCGTAAAACTTTTACATATTCATACACGATAAAATGTGATAATTTTGAAATTCCTTGAACATCAGTAGACTCAAATTCGGAAAGCCTAACAAAAACCAAAGCTGATAACGTACAAAATTTGTGATATGAACTACTCTGAATTATTCGTAATTCAATATGTGTGTCATCAGAAACATGAACTCATGAATACTATATCAATTTTTGTCCCCTCTACTGGTTTCTCTAAACTTTTGATAATTGATTTCAGTTCTGCAAAATGTTTATTAAGAGATGCGAATGAGTGTTAACTTTAACAAGAAGGCATTTACCATTAAATGCGTATGGTTACGAAGTTTGCCTACCCTGGACCATTTCGCTGCAGAATAATTAGAGGCAAGGAATAGCTCTGCGGTGGCCACTGAGCCAAGAAAGTAACGAACCACGAAGCAACACTCATGTGACGTCGCTGTCTCGTCTGAATCGTTACGCTGCAGAACAAACTCAAAACAAAGCATCGAGCGTGAAGACTTCATAGATGAAAATTTCAACACTTATTGGCTAATTTGTTTTCACTCTGTGAACACAGCATGACGTATTCATTTCAGACACTTTCAGAGACCGAGAGAAATATAAAACTCATGTCTCCAATGTAGGTTGTTGACGGAAGCATCCTTCAGTGTGACAATTACATAGCGTCATCACTTGGCGTGTGATGATCACGCTTTGCAGCAGCAACTCTTCCTCAACCCACAGCAAACGCAGCACGAATAGATTAAACAACTATCTATTATTTATTTTCCGTAGGGTAGCTATTTCTTTCGTCGATTACTCTGTATGCAAGCCCTCCGCATTTGTGAGGACTTATCAATTCTGTAGACCATGCAAATTACGGCCCGTGAAATGACTGATTCTCAGTAGACAGCTATTTTACAGGAAGTTCATATAGAGGTTGTGTTAACCTCGTCGTATATACGATTTTCTGGAAAACAGTAAGACCTCCTATGAGCTCGTTCACGAGCTTGAGATACGTGCATCATTATGCGGAACACCCAATTACAGACGCCACCTGAATGGAATTTTAAGATAACTGACTTCCATTTGTTAACGCTAGGCAGGAGATGTTGGTACTTCTAAACATTTGCTCGTCAACGATGATATATTTGATGAACATCTCATTTCATTCAGTTTTCATGAAGTGTAAAAAATGTCTAATCAGAAAAACACACGCTGAACTTTCATGCTGATGGTGTAGGAGACCCTAACTCCAAAAGGACTCCGCTTCGTCTACCTTGCGCAGGACGGCAGGATCGAGTGTTCTTGAAGGAAGGATGCGCACTGGACGCATAAACCTTGATCCTAACAAGGGTAAGTTCTTAATCAACTTCTCAGATGGTGGCATGGTCAAGCTTCTGGCTCGTTCATTTAAGGCGGTAGATGTACGTGCTGAGATCTATTTACGGTTTGCAATTTGTAGATGTCACGGTAGAAGACATCAACAGTACACATCTACCATAACTGATGTCTACTGCTCGCGTGCGCAAATAAATACCGCGGAGTACAGTGCGCGTTCTTTCACACTTTCATACCGCAAAGGGAATCACTACTGAGAATTCATTTACATGCAATTTATACGCGGAACGGAAAGTATGAACTTAGAGTTTGAAAAAAGAATGAAAAGTCTGAACTTAAAGATGGTTGATAGCGCCGATATATACCGGAATCGTTCATTTTTCATAGCAATAAAACCTAGTATCGACATCCAATATGCGATATGAGTAGCCCTCGTAATCCTAAAAAATAGCTAACACAAATGACAAAACGATACCTAAAGTTACCACTAACACTGTTGACTCCTATAGTTTGTCTTCTGGTAAATTTAATCATGTGGTTAAACGCGCAAATCGGTCTGATGTCCCATAGCATTCTTCGACACACAATTGCAGCCAAACGTCTATTTGGTCACTATTGTGATTACCACTTTTTATTAACGTATTTTTCTGCAACTCAATATAATTCATGTTCGTTTCCGTGATACTGATGAGTACTAAGAAGGCGAGTTACTTGCACGTCAACAGACGTCGTATGTGTAGCGGCTTCAAGCTCATATCCTAGTGACATGTTCCATAATATCAAAGCAAAGTTATTCATAATATTTTTCACCACGCATTAATTAAAATTACTAAAATATATCTCGCAGGACGAACATTTCCTTTTGCTTTTCTTAATCGCCTACAAATGCTTATAAATCAGTTTTCAACTTACTTCATTATCTCCCGCGACGATCCCAACACGAAGAAATGCTGCACAGAGCAGAGCACACACTACACCTCTAACGTCCATGGTCCGCGACTTTCTGTGAGCAGCGAGCAACGACGTTTGATGGCAACAGTTGAGTAGCGAGGGTCATCTCTGTGCGGAACACTTCATCAACGAACAGTATGAATATTGCATCAACTGCAGCCTTTTAAAAGACGTGCAGAGAGTCGGACCTAGCTATGACCACAGCGCTCGGTGAAATGTCTACGTGTCACGTTCAAATGATCTAGTAGCATTGCTACTACACTTCTAACACTCTGAATGCGCGCAATATACCTCATAAAGTTGAACAAGAAAACCAAATACAATTAAAACTTACTTAACTCTATGTAAAACTCAGTTTAAGTTAACGTTATTTATGTTATGCAATTAAATTGTTAGTTTTTTGTTCTAGTGGATCAGCACTGGTTAAAAACCATCATTCTAAAGCGCGGAAAAGTTATCGTCCACGGCAATATTGTTCAACCAACACAACTCATAGGAAGTCAAAAGTTCATGTAGATACACAAAAAGCAGTGTCATTTTATTTTATCCATGGAAAGCGTTTTCTTTGCAATATTTCGTGCCACTGAAAATACACTTCGAACACTCACTACGTATGAGGCAGTAGCACAACCAGGGCCACAGGCCCCCCCCCCCCCCCCCCCCCCCTCCCCTCGAAATATTGAGGTGGGGCCAGTTGCAGTCGCCGTTTTAAGTACAAGAATAATAAGAAATAAGATTGCTGATGATTAATGTCTGACCCCCCTCCCCCGAAATTATTTGTCGGGGATCCTGGCCCCATAGATTTTCCGATAGCTGCGCCACTGGTAATGAAACCTGAAGGTTTGAGCACCTGATAAAACATCGTGCGATCTGTAAACTTCAACAGCGAGCACACGGAGACGAGCACGAGCTGGATAATCTGACAATAACAATGAAAACAACCAATAATTCAGGGTGTAAATGAATTTTAAAACACCAATAATTTTTAAAAGAGGTTGTGTTAACCTCGTAGTATGTACGATTTTCAGAAAAATAGGAAGATCTCCTATGAGCTCGTTCGCGAGCTTGAGATACGTGCATCATTATGCGGAACACGTCAACAGTGGACTTTTCGTCCACAGTGTTCTTTTCCAATTTTGTTCTTAAATAACCTAGGAAAAAAATATGAGCTTCTCTCGCTGAACTTCTAAAAATACCTTATCGTTGTGCGTTAACTTTGCTCGCAAGGGTAAAATTTTGTATCGAAATCTATGTACAGTACTGGAAGACAAATTATAGATGTAAATCCATCTAGATTGGTGGAGAATTAAAATTTACGCAATTTAAACGACAAATTTTAAGAGGAAATAATTTACATCATAATTATTTAATTACCGTTCCAATTAATTTCTTAAGGCATAAATGAAACGTTGACGTCTAACAATTAATCAGTCTCTCGCACATTTCTGCGTCTAATGTCGCTCTAGCACTTCAATAAGGAAGCTGAACAAATGAGAACGAGGGCAAGCTTCACTGTCTGAAGTGAAGTTCAAAGTCCGCAGAATTTAAGACGACATTCGTTCTTGGGCTATGATGCTCGCTTACAACAATACAGGAAAGGTTACGATTCAGCCAATTTTCAATTTCTTCGAAACAATTACTACGTTTTCCAACTTTTCGTCCATTTTCCCACTTTTCGTCTACTTTTTCCCACTTTCCGTTTACTTTTTTCCTGCTTGTTTTCCTGCTTTTTGTCTACTCTTCGTCCACTTCCCACCCACTTTTCGTTCACTTTTAGTCCACTTTTCGTCCGCTTATCGTCCACTTTCTCCCACTTTTCGTCTACTTTTCGCCCACTTTTCGTCCAATTTTCATCCACTTTTCGTCCTCTTTTCGTCCACTTTTCGTCCACTTTTCGTCCACTTGTTCACTTTTCGTCCACATTTCGTCCACATTTCGTCCACATTTCGTCCACGTTCGTCTACTTTTCGTCCACTTTTCGTTCACTTTTCGTGCACTTTTAGTTCGCTTTTTATCCACCATTCATCCACTTTTCGTCCACTTTTCGTTCACTCTTCGTCCAATTTTCGTCCACGTTTCGTCCACTTTTCGCCCACTTTTCATCCTCTTTTCGTCCACTTTTCGCCCACTATTCATACACATTTTGTCCGCTTTTCGTCCATTTGTCCAATTTTCGTTCACTTTTCGCCCACTATTCGTTCACTTTTCGTCTATTTTTCGTCCACTTTTCGTTCACTTTCGTCTGCTTTTCGTCCAGTTTTCGTCCAGTGTTCGTCCCCTTTTTCCAGTCATGCTCACTCATACTCACCCCTTCTCACTCATGCTCACTCATACTCACTCATTCATCTCTGATTAGAATGCCTGATAAAAAATGAGTGACCGAGTGAGCGGCTCCATTTTTCATTTTCCCACATATTAGGGGTACCGGAAGGTTCTATCCTCTTATCTTTAACCTAGCTTTAAAACATGTGAAAAGTCTAAACAGCTGTTTTCAAGGTCAGATCAGGTGATAAATATTTAGTTAAACTTCACATTTAATTGAATCTATTCCAACTGATATTTTAAACACATCTATAGCAGATGGAAGAGAAAAGTTTCAAAGTAATTTATATGCGTCATTGTATGTTGTTTGAATTCGACCTACGTAGCAATCCAACAACAGCAGTGAAAAATATAAACTCTGCTTATCCAGAATGTGTTCGTGTTAGAAAATGCCGTACCTAGATGGTTTTGAAGAAAGGAATTTTTCCTCAACTAACAGAGGTAGAATTTTTAAGATTTTTAGAAAATTAGTGTCCTTGTAGAGGAGCAGTATGCAAAAATATGCGTTTGACTTTTCTATGCTAAGCGTCGTCATTTTCTAAATAAATATGTGTTCCGAGAGTACTATGATACTTGGCATCTGCCTACTAAGACAGTGTTATTTTATTACTCCCCACCTATTAAAAAAACTAACAATTAAAGTATTTGATTAATTTATGCCAACTGGTATCGTTGAATTAGATATATTTAGATTTTTCAAAAATCATAAGAGAACTTTAGAATAAAAATTTAGATAAGCGTGAATGGGTGCAATGGTTCCAAAGCAGGTTAGTTCCATTTACAAAGTGATGTGGATAGATTAAACGAATTCTCCCAAAAACGTCGTAAGGTTACCAGTTTACTATGCTCAGTGTAGGTTAGAAACAAAAAGGATTTAATATCCTCACACAAATCATCTGTAGTGAAACCTCATCCCGCAACTCAGTCGATATTTCGTAAATTCTCAGCACGAGCATCTAGAAATTCAGTAAAATAAATTCAACCATTAGCATAAAAATTCGTCACGTAATTCACTAACTTCTATCATTTTTAGTAACAAATGTGTATCAAAAATTCAGTCTATAAGAAATCACTTTTCAATCGTAACGAAACCTTCCATGACGCCGTGTCGGCAACATCGCAACCCGCACAAGCGTTACTTGTTGGAAATCATCCTCAGTGCCGAGAGCTCGGTTTTGTCTCTGGTGAGAATTAAAGTTTTGTGTGTGTTGATCTACGGGTAACTATATTTAGACATTATATGTAAAATTGTCAATAATATTATCGTGTATGTATAGAGTACAATTGACTAAATTTTCCAGTGTGCTAAATGTTCAGGAGTTATTGCCAAGAACTTGTGTTTCCCCACAGGGCATTTTCCCTTGTGTATTGTTTTATGCCCATTTAGAAAGTTTTTAGCAAACAATTATCGCTTGGCTTTACAGAGATTCTGAACCTAGCTCTTCCAAGAAGCAATTCTTGGAAGTATCCGCAGAATATAATTAGAAGCAACTGGTTGGACTAACCAGGAGAATTATTCTCTTCAGCATGAGTAGTAGCTACCTAGTTGCTGTCAGTATTTTCAGATAATGAAATTGTCAATTCACTATTTAATGTAAAACCATTTTTAGGGAAATTTCCCCTTTTGTTTTAAAACATTTTTCTTATGCCAATACTTCAATATGGTGTTATTGTTTATCAAGTTAGAATTTCCCTTTTTGTTTTAAAATATTCTGTAGGCCAATATTTCAATATGTGTTTATTTTTTTATCAAGTTAGGCTGGCATCAATTATCATTTTTTAGTCACAGCTGTATCCTTCTTAATGCGGCTAGGCCAGCACCAATTACCAATTATTGTCACAGCTGTATTTTTAAATTAAATTAGGTAGATAATCAATTAGAAAAACACAAATAATTTTCAGTGCTGAAGATTAGATAGTTAGTAAATTTAATTAATAGTCATTGTACATTGATTATTTCAGTTAGAAAAAAACTGGGAGCATGTGTTTTCTAGTTCATTTGCATTTAGCAGATGCTGTAGATTTTTACCATAACTGATCAATTAAGTAAGTCCTTAGGCTCAGTTGTCACTGCTTATGCCACCTTAGCTTGTCCAGGCAAAGTTGCTGATGTGTTCAAGCCTCTAATCAATTGAAGTGGAATAATCTATTGATCGCCATGGTCTCATTAGTGTTTCGCCACCTTTTGTGTGTTCCAGTTTTAATTAAGTGTGTTCTCAATTTTTGTATTCTTATTAAGTCAGATTCAAATAATTGTTGGTATTCCCTTGAATTGTTAGTCAATGTTTAAATTTCATATCTTGGGAAATAAAGCTATGATAGGGTATTTACACCAATAGAGATTGTATCTTCGGTAGTTACTCATTTCAAATAATCATTTTTCTGATCAACACTATCCCACTGTCTGATTGCGTGTAACAATGTGTAGTGACGGTAGCAAGAATTACTATCATAATCACTTTAGGACAACTCTTACTATTGATTTTTGGTTAGGTCAATTTGTGTAAAAAAAATGTTAATAATCAGTCGTTACCTGATTTAGCTAAATTAGGGTGATTATGCTTACCTCTGAAAGTCTCCGAATATTCTAAATTCCCAACTCCTGGAAATTCTAATCCAGAAATCATCCAATTATCTGAATTGGGGGTTAAATTTAGTTTAACCAGTAATTGGTCGCCCTCAACTGTAGCTACCTGTTCCTTTGACCTCGTGGCAATGTCAGCTACCTCCAGTGGTTGTTGTTCATTATAACTCATAGGATGCCCTAATACTATTCTGATATGCATCCTCATGATCAATGTTTTCTAAATACTTCCTGTGCTCTGAACTTCCTTCTTAACTACCGATTCTGTGCACTTTGTGCATGGATTCCGCGTTCCCTCTACCCTTTTCCAAATGGTACCTTCCTCTCTCCTCTCGTAGGACACCTTTCACGTTCAAGCCAGGGAAACCAGGGATTTCTCATATAATAATAAATAATAACAATAATTAGACTGTACGTGCCCTCTCTGGCACAATTCCTAGCTTAAGTCAAGTAATCTTTATGACAATTCTAGCCTTAGTTAGGATCAGTACAGTCAGCCCTCGACTGCGGCTTAGCGTAAACGTTCGAATTAAACAGTGCCAATTTTTAAGATACTCATTGTAAATATTAATCAAGACAAACTACCTTACATTACCTACCCAGTAATATTCTTATCTCATGTATTAATCTTGCACTCCAATTCGGAGATGGTCGTACACGACGCGTTACGGTCAATAGTACCCGGAGAATACTAGTTTGGTGGAGTAATGGCATGTAGGGAGATTCATGATTGTCCATACGAGTACTTATTGTTGCGACTGCCTCGCCCTTGTTCAGGCGCCAGAATTGGGCCGAGGCACCCGCATATAATCCTCCATTTGAGGCAATCCTGTAATTCAGCAGTAAAGCTCGCAGCCTGGCTTGCGTAGCGACTGTCTCTCCTTGCGTTATCATGCTTGAACAATTAACCCAAGCTAATCTCCCGTACAGAAGATCCTGGGTAGCCGACACACAAACAATCACCACCAACATTCAATTTACAATTCCTATACTCTATTAGCCACACGGCTATCAACCAAACCAAGCCACACGGCTATCAACCAAACCAAGCCACACGGCTATCAAACCCAACCAAGCCACAAGGCACGGGTAGAACCCCTGCGGGAACTACCTCCTTCGAGATACTCGTATAATCAAAACTGTTACCGCACCTGCGGAATATTACACTAACAAATCCACTCTCGCCGGGATCCACCCCGGATTCTCTCGAGCCGCGGCACCTGCTGAAGTGCGGCTACTCACTGGACCCGGACCTTCTTCCTCAAGAAGTGGATCTCCATACTGCTGCCGTAATCACGGCACTCAGAGTCATCAAATAAAAGACAAGGCGAGAGTATACAGTTCTTTCATTGTCCTGCAGAGGTCAATCGTGCAAGTGAGAGTAGGTGCCAGTAAGGCAACTCGAATACCGCCAGACTCCTTCTGAGTCAGAGGCCTTAAATCATTCCTTTTTGCAATTAAGTGTGCTCTACCCGGAGCACTGGTGACCCTTTTTAATAAGAAGAACATCTTCCTTGTCACTTGATAAATTCCTCAATATTCAACCCTTAAAAATCAAATTCAATTAGTTCCCCATTTGGGAGAAGTTCAAAGTTCATATTGGTGACCATTAATAGCATAAATACCAGAGTGTTTTTCACTTGCACAGTTGTCCTTTGTGGGCTGATGAGCGCATGCCAGTGCCGTCGACTTCTGTTGATGGTTGTCTTGAAGGAGGTAGTACTCTGCTCCTCATTATTCAGTAGTCAAACATAGCATTTCCTCCCTAAACTCTTCCCTAATAATAAGTTATTGCTACTGCAGCCTATTCTAACAAATTCTTCATGTTTTTCCATTGCTACTGAAGCCACCTTTTACAAAACTCTTCATGCATTTCCATTGCTACTGAAGCAAACCATAGGAGACCTTCTAGGATAACTTCCATTGCTACTGAAGCTCCTAACTAATAACCTTCGCAATTTCCATTGCTACTGCAGCACCATTGCTACTGAAGCACCTTTTGGCACCATTTGGAAACACCTGTGTCAAAATTAACCAAAATGACGACCCCAGAGGTCCCGAACGATTACGCAAACTCCCCACTAAAATTGGCACCTTTCGAAATTAACGGTATCGATGCCTGGTTCCTACAATCAGAACAGTTTTTCGAAAGCCTGAACATAACGGACGAAAAGCGGATGTACTTTGCCCTAGTTAGGAGTTTACCCACGCAGGTGATAGATGACTTTTCCAGCTTCTTGGACCCTAACCTTGATAACCCGTATACCCTCTTAAAGAACGAAATGTTAAAAATTTACAGTAAGGATCGTTTTTCTCGGATTCTTGCCCTTTCGCAAAATCCATCAAGTCAAAATCAAACCCCTATAGCGTTGCTCAAAGATATGAAACGCTTAGCGAAGGGGTACATGGACGACGAAACACTCAAAGCATTGTACATCCAGCGTTTGCCTGCTCACGTACGACCCTTCCTCATTTCCCCTAACGCCCCCGTGGCGCTAAATGAGATAGCCCAATTCGCCGAAAAACTCCTCGACCCGGAAATATCAGGTCTAAACAGCCTAGCCACGCCTCCGGCAGTAAACCAAACTAGTAGTAGTAGTAACAGTAGCGGCAGCGCCACTGACGCGCTGCTACGAGAACTAGCTCAGCAAGTTGGAGCGTTAGTCGCTACCCAGCAAGCCGAGCGTGCCAACACTCGGGGAGATGTGCACGCGGTAACTCAACACCAAATACCACCGCATCAGCACGCAAATTATCACCCTCAAAACCCTCCTCCGTTTGACCGCCAGGCCCGTACAAATAGGTCATTCAATCAGTTTCAGAGGAACGACCCTAGACCTAACAATAGGCAGAATCAAAATCCTCAAGCTAAGGATTTGTGCTGGTACCACCAGCAATTTTTGCATATGGCTCGGAAATGCGAGGGCCCTAGTTGCCCCATGTTTGCACTTCTACATCAAAAAAACGGGTACAGCGCGGCGTAAGAGCGAGTCAGGCGCCGTCGCTTACTAAACCGATATTGACTCGATGCCTCACGATTTTTGACCCTTTAACCAGCATTAGATTCCTCATAGACACGGGTAGCGCTGTCAGCCTTATCCCGGCCTCCCAAAAAGAGAAACAGGGTACGGGAACCCCGAGCCTTAAAGCCGCGAACGGCTCACCCATCCTATGCTACGGCACAAAATCACTTACCTGCTCCCTCAATCTCAAGCGTTCAATGGAGTTCGTGTTCATAGTGGCGGATGTGGACACGGCCATCATTGGTGCAGACTTTCTGCAGAGGTTTGCGCTCGTGGTGGACGTGAGAAACGGATGCTTGTTTGATAGCGAATCCAGTGAAAGAAGGCCTCTCCACTCTGTCGATATGGTGAACGTCACAGCAAGCGTGACTTGCAACGTCGCTATCACTTGCCCATACGAACGGGTGCTGGCAGAATTCCCTGCCCTTTCCTTACCTAACGTAAACCCTAATCACAACACGCTGACGGAACACTATATTGAGACGAGTGGTCCGCCCGTTCACGCTAAAGTAAGGCGTCTTCCCCCGGACCGATTGCTGGAGGTAAAGTCTGAATTCCAGCGGATGATAGCTGATGGGACAGTTCGTATCTCAAAGAGTCCCTGGTCTAGTCCTTTGATCTTAGTGCCTAAAGCTAATGGCGAGACGCGGATCTGCGGGGATTATAGGATGCTTAACGCAGTCACCACACCCGATAGATTCCCCATTCCCTTATTGCAGGACTTCACTGCGAATCTCGCAGGGGCAAAAATCTTCTCTAAAATTGATCTCAAACGTGCCTTCAATCAGATTCCGATGCACGAGAGTTCCATAAAAAAGACCGCAGTGTGCACGCCGTTTGGTCTGTTCGAGTATCTTCGCATGCCATATGGCCTGCGTAATGCTCCTCAGACCTTTCAGCGTCACATGACGGAAGTCCTTTCCGACCTACCCTTTTTGTACTGTTATCTTGACGATGTGCTAGTGGCCTCGGGGACGCCTGAGGAACATGTACATCATCTGAGAGAGCTTTGCAAACGACTAGCGTCGCACTCACTACTGATCAATCCAGAGAAGTGTGTGTTGGGAAAGAAGGAATTGACTTTCTTGGGTCACCACATTAGCGAGAGGGGAATTAGGCCGCTTCCCGAAAGAGTGGCAGCCTTACGGGACTTTCCAAGACCAACTACCCAAAGACAGTTGCGCAGGTTCTTGGGATCGATAAATTTTTACCACCGATTCCTGAGGAACTGTGCAGAGACCCTTGCCCCGCTCACCTCCTTGATTAAACCTAAAAAAAGAGGCAAACCCGTTACGGTCGAGTGGACTGGGGAGGCAGAGAGAGCGTTCGAGCTCATCAAAGAGAGACTCGCTACTGCTACAGAATTGGCTTACCCACACCCTGAGGCAGATTTCAGCCTGCTAGTGGATGCGTCGAGTATAGCGGTCGGTGCTGTTTTGCAACAAACAGTCGATAATGTCACTTCGCCGTTGGCGTTCTTCAGCCGCAAGCTCTCTCCAACCGAACAACGCTACAGCACGTTCGGGAGAGAGCTTCTGGCCATTTACTTAGCGGTAAAGCACTTTCGCTACACCCTTGAAGCTCGTCAATTCATAATTTATACAGACCACAAGCCTATACTCAACGCAATCCGAATGCCTCCCGAGCGCCATTCCCCTAGGGAAAGCCGGCACCTCAGTTTTATCGCGCAGTTCACGAGTGACATCAGGCACATCAAAGGCGAGGAAAATACGGTTGCTGAGTGCTTATCGCGTGTGTACAGCGCGGTACTAAACCCGTCAGCACCCGAGTTCCGACCCTCAGTACAAGCGGTTTCGCTAGCCGATGTCATTCGTGCGCAGCAGTGCGACTTGGAAATCCATAACTTGATTGAGTGCCCCGACTCCTCCTTAAAACTCTCACTCAGAGAAGGCGTTTACTGTGACGCTGATCGGCCAAACCGTTATTACCTGCCTAACAACTTGCGTTTGCCCGCCATTAAGCATTACCATAACTTGTCCCATCCTGGGACGGATAGAACTTTCCGCCTAATCGCAGATCGTTTTGTCTGGCCCGGGATGCGTAGGGCCATAAGAGAGTTCGTTCGTAATTGCCCAGATTGCCAAGCAAGCAAAGTCACTCGGCATAACAAAGCCGCAATTCAACCTTGTGCATTTACAGGCAGCAAATTTGACGCAGTCAACATTGATTTGGTAGGCCCACTACCTAATTCTCGTGGGTATAGTTACTTACTTACCATGATCGATCGCTTCTCCCGCTGGGTCGAGGCTGTTCCCATCGCTAACATAACTGCAGAGACTGTAGCACGCACTTTTGTCGAAACGTGGATTTCCCGTTTCGGAGTCCCTCTGAGCATCACACATGATCGTGGGGTTCAATTCACTTCCGCCTTGTGGTTAGAGATCTCCAAAATCTTAGGTTGTGCGAACATCTCGACTACGGCATACCACCCCCAATCGAACGGACTCATCGAGAGAGTTCACCGTGACCTCAAAGCGGCATTACGCTGTTTAAAATGTCACCACGATTGGGTAGATAGGCTACCGATCGTATTACTTACTCTGAGGAACCTGTTTCGGCAGGATCAAAAGTGCACGTCCTCCGAACTGCTTTACGGGCAATCATTACGATTGCCTGGCGATGTTATTGATCCCACGTACCAAACCGATGATTCCCCCAGCCAAATCGCCGATTACGCAGCACGCCTAAAGCGCGTCATGAGCGAAGTAGTTTACAAACCACCTCGCCTCCCTTCACCATCTGAAAGTTTAGACCCTTGCTTACAGAGTTGCACCCACGTTTACGTCCGGGTAGACGGGGTAAAGACCCCTCTGCGACGCCCCTATGATGGCCCCTTCACGGTCCTCAAGAGGTCCCCTAAATATTTCATTATCGAAAGGGGTACCAAGAGCGACAGTGTCAGCATAGATCGTCTTAAGGCAGCGTTTTTGTCCCTCCCGGACGACACCCCCACACACTCTCGTGAACCACAACAACCCAGGCTGCAAATCAGCCCCAGGTCAACACCTGTCGAGCCTCCTGGTTTGCACTTGTCCGCTTGGGCTAAGACCCTTCCTCCCACTATGGAGTGTAACGAGTTCATAGTTCCCCCGTATACCGTTCAAAGAACGCCGTTGGAACCTAGGAATTCGGGTGCCCCCACTTCGGATAGTGTTTCTGGTACTGTAACCCCCCATCACGGAAATCTCCCAGATACTCTGTCATTGTCACAGTTAGGGATCCGAACGTCAACTTTCACAGCCCCCCAGCTTATTCTTCCTACAGCCCCCGAGCATTGTAGCAGGTCTGGCAGACCCCTTCGTCCGCCAGCTCGTTACGCGCAGTCGTAGGGTGGTTAACTCTGTTCTGTCCTTCTCCCCTAATTTTCTTTGGCTGTCACGGCTCTTTGGAAACTCCTTCGCAGTCTGTTATTTTCCCGCGTAATTGTCGGGGATCGGCTTCGCCGCTCCCAGACCTTTCGGTCTCCTTTGGGGGGAGGGTAGCTGTAGTGAAACCTCATCCCGCAACTCAGTCGATATTTTGTAAATTCTCAGCACGAGCATCTAAAAATTCAGTAAAATAAATTCAACCATTAGCATAAAAATTCGTCACGTAATTCACTAACTTCTATCATTTTTAGTAACAAATGTGTATTAAAAATTCAGTCACTAAGAAATCACTTTTCAATCGTAACGAAACCTTCCATGACGCCGTGTCGGCAACATCGCAACCCGCACAAGCGTTACTTGTTGGAAATCATCCTCAGTGCCTAGAGCTCGGTTTTGTCTCTGGTGAGAATTAAAGTTTTGTGTGTGTTGATCTACGGGTAACTATATTTAGACATTATATGTAAAATTGTCAATAATATTATCGTGTATGTATAGAGTACAATTGACTAAATTTTCCAGTGTGCTAAATGTTCAGGAGTTATTGCCAAGAACTTGTGTTTCCCCACAGGGCATTTTCCCTTGTGTATTGTTTTATGCCCATTTAGAAAGTTTTTAGCAAACAATTATCGCTTGGCTTTACAGAGATTCTGAACCTAGCTCTTCCAAGAAGCAATTCTTGGAAGTATCCGCAGAATTTAATTAGAAGCAACTGGTTGGACTAACCAGGAGAATTATTCTCTTCAGCATGAGTAGTAGCTACCTAGTTGCTGTCAGTATTTTCAGATAATGAAATTGTCAATTCACTATTTAATGTAAAACCATTTTTAGGGAAATTTCCCCTTTTGTTTTAAAACATTTTTCTTATGCCAATACTTCAATATAGTGATATTGTTTATCAAGTTAGAATTTCCCTTTTTGTTTTAAAATATTCTGTAGGCCAATATTTCAATATGTGTTTATTTTTTTATCAAGTTAGGCTGGCATCAATTATCATTTTTTAGTCACAGCTGTATCCTTCTTAATGCAGCTAGGCCAGCACCAATTACCAATTATTGTCACAGCTGTATTTTTAAATTAAATTAGGTAGATAATCAATTAGAAAAACACAAATAATTTTCAGTGCTGAAGATTAGATAGTTAGTAAATTTAATTAATAGTCATTGTACATTGATTATTTCAGTTAGAAAAAAACTGGGAGCATGTGTTTTCTAGTTCATTTGCATTTAGCAGATGCTGTAGATTTTTACCATAACTGATCAATTAAGTAAGTCCTTAGGCTCAGTTGTCACTGCTTATGCCACCTTAGCTTGTCCAGGCAAAGTTGCTGATGTGTTCAAGCCTCTAATCAATTGAAGTGGAATAATCTATTGATCGCCATGGTCTCATTAGTGTTTCGCCACCTTTTGTGTGTTCCAGTTTTAATTAAGTGTGTTCTCAATTTTTGTATTCTTATTAAGTCAGATTCAAATAATTGTTGGTATTCCCTTGAATTGTTAGTCAATGTTTAAATTTCATATCTTGGGAAATAAAGCTATGATAGGGTATTTACACCAATAGAGATTGTATCTTCGGTAGTTACTCACTTCAAATAATCATTTTTCTGATCAACACTATCCCACTGTCTGATTGCGTGTAACAATGTGTAGTGACGGTAGCAAGAATTACTATCATAATCACTTTAGGACAACTCTTACTATTGATTTTTGGTTAGGTCAATTTGTGTAAAAAAAATGTTAATAATCAGTCGTTACCTGATTTAGCTAAATTAGGGTGATTATGCTTACCTCTGAAAGTCTCCGAATATTCTAAATTCCCAACTCCTGGAAATTCTAATCCAGAAATCATCCAATTATCTGAATTGGGGGTTAAATTTAGTTTAACCAGTAATTGGTCGCCCTCAACTGTAGCTACCTGTTCCTTTGACCTCGTGGCAATGTCAGCTACCTCCAGTGGTTGTTGTTCATTATAACTCATAGGATGCCCTAATACTATTCTGATATGCATCCTCATGATCAATGTTTTCTAAATACTTCCTGTGCTCTGAACTTCCTTCTTAACTACCGATTCTGTGCACTTTTTGCATGGATTCCGCGTTCCCTCTACCCTTTTCCAAATGGTACCTTCCTCTCTCCTCTCGTAGGACACCTTTCACGTTCAAGCCAGGGAGACCAGGGATTTCTCATATAATAATAAATAATAACAATAATTAGACTGTACGTGCCCTCTCTGGCACAATTCCTAGCTTAAGTCAAGTAATCTTTATGACAATTCTAGCCTTAGTTAGGATCAGTACAGTCAGCCCTCGACTGCGGCTTAGCGTAAACGTTCGAATTAAACACTGCCAATTTTTAAGATACTCATTGTAAATATTAATCAAGACAAACTACCTTACATTGCCTACCCAGTAATATTCTTATCTCATGTATTAATCTTGCACTCCAATTCGGAGATGGTCGTACACGACGCGTTACGGTCAATAGTACCCGGAGAATACTAGTTTGGTGGAGTAATGGCATGTAGCATACCGCCACATAAGCGTAAAAATTATAAAGTTGCCATTCTCACTGAAATAAATTAATCATTAGCATTAATAATCTTACTATAATTTATTATTAAGTATTTTCTACTTCTAATTCGTAATCATGAAAGTTTTTGTGTAAATGCATGAAACAATAGAAATAACACTTGACATTTTCCGAGAGAGAAGCCCTCTGGTGGCAACACTGCGCAGTTGCGCGTCTTTTCTTTCAAAGCCACTCTTACTTTGGCGTCCTACTTTGGCAGTGTTTACAGCAAATTCTCGTGAGTTTAAATGTGTTAGAAAATTATCGTGTTCCTTTTCGTCGTGTCAGTGAGTATTAATAAGTGACAGTGCAGTGTTATTAAGTTACGTAGTTATGCGTGGGAATATTGATGTAGCATGTGTCTCATTCAGTGTTTTGTTTGTCTTTTCTCAACGTGACTTAGCGTAAAGATATTGCGCCAGATGTGCATTGAATTTCCGTGTCATGAATTTATTATCAAAGCATAATCATGCTCGTTCCTTTTTCTTTTCGATAATCTACTAATCTACGATAATCTCTGCTTGGAATGCAACGCGGCGAAATTTGCCGGCGTTCGTTCGATAGCGTCTTTGTGTAATGGCGGAACTTCACACCGTCGTCTTTTGTCACTACTCTGTGATTATAAATACTATAGGCAGGTGTTATAGTAGCATTTATTCTTTTTTTTACAAACCGACTTGCAGTAGTTTAAATTACGAAAAGTATTCATGCCTATGCTTGATAAATTTTGGAATTTCATTTCTTAATTCCATATCCTTGCAAACCTTTACGTAAACGCCTTATTTCAATAGAGAAACACTCCAATGAAATTTAATTTAACTCAGCGCATTCTTGTAACAAAACACCCACTACCATCTGCCTATCTTGAGTGTGTGCAAATTGCTGGCGGCTCTGGCTGAGGCCGACGCGTATAGTCGCCGGCTAAATCGCCACACGGAACTTTCATCCTTTCGTGTTTTTCTTTCTTCGCGTATTTTCCGCCTGTGAAATCAATGCTTAGGTTTTTTTTCCTTTTCCTTTATCATTGGGGATATATATATATTATTCCTTAATTCCTTTATTGCAAATGTTCTACCAGAATTTTTTAATAGGATTTTTTATCCACGAACTTTAGGATTTTTATGTTTTTTTCTTACGGCTTTCAAAAGTGCAGTCACTTGATATTTTCACGATATTCCGTATATCTCGTGTTTACTTGCCCGTAGTCTCTGTAAGGAATCACGATCCTTATTCTTGGAAATTCTTAAACCTAATACTCAGATTTTGAAGCCAGAGGCATTAGTGATTAAACAATTTATTTATTGTTTAAATCTGTTACAATCTGTCAACCAAAAATCTGTCCTATCTCTTTTGGAGTTTGCCTAAAGTGAGAATCCTCAAGTAGCCGGTGTCAGACCTGTAGGAGTTTCTCGGATTTCTCCGTGTGGGAAGAGTTGTCATTATTATGTTTGGATTGTCAGTAGTGGAATGTCTTGATGTCTCTCCTGGAATGTTTCACCCAGCGTCTTGGACCCCTGTGCAGGACCTCTACATCATCGCCATACACGCAACACTCACAGTTTTTAATCTCCCTGGGTTTTTTCCCTGAGTGCCATGCTGATTGCTATTCTCACATAAGCAGTGACTAAACTTGCTCCCACTAATATGAGCACGTCACTTAACTTTCTCCTGCTAATGTCCTAATGTGCTGACTTGATTCTGCTCACATGAGCCGGAGTTAACTTGCTCACTCACACCTCACCTTATTTTCGAGTCATTAGTTATACCTGAACTACGTCACTGACCCTCGCTCAATTATCTCTAATTGCCAAATTCAACTTCCCAAATCCAACTCACTCACCGTGCCTACTCCATCGCGTGCCGGCCTTCGTCAACGCCAGCCTGGTCCTCCGGCAAGGATTGCCCACCTAGACAAGCTCTCCGAGATCAAGATCCAAGCCAGTTTTCCTGGTTTTCCTCTTCCAATAAACTCCACCTAAAAACGAGCTGAGTCCAAAACCGCTTTTCATTATCCCTCTCATAATCTTCCCAGAACATTTCGAGAATTGATCGAGTTTTTCTTGGCCGTTCAAATTAATATTTACATTCAACCACCCAACGGCAAGAAAACCCGACAGGCATGTAGGGAGATTCATGATTGTCCATACGAGTACTTATTGTTGCGACTGCCTCGCCCTTGTTCAGGCGCCAGAATTGGGCCGAGGCACCCGCATATAATCCTCCATTTGAGGCAATCCTGTAATTCAGCAGTAAAGCTCGCAGCCTGGCTTGCGTAGCGACTGTCTCTCCTTGCGTTATCATGCTTGAACAATTAACCCAAGCTAATCTCCCGTACAGAAGATCCTGGGAAGCCGACACACAAACAATCACCACCAACATTCAATTAACAATTCCCATACTCTATTAGCCACACGGCTATCAACCAAACCAAGCCACACTGCTATCAACCAAACCAAGCCACACGGCTATCAAACCCAACCAAGCCACAAGGCACGGGTAGAACCCCTGCGGGAACTACCTCCTTCGAGATACTCGTATAATCAAAACTGTTACCGCACCTGCGGAATATTACACTAACAAATCCACTCTCGCCGGGATCCACCCCGGATTCTCTCGAGCCGCGGCACCTGCTGAAGTGCGGCTACTCACTGGACCCGAACCTTCTTCCTCAAGAAGTGGATCTCCATACTGCTGCCGTAATCACGGCACTCAGAGTCATCAAATAAAAGACAAGGCAAGAGTATACAGTTCTTTCGTTGTCCTGCAGAGGTCAATCGTGCAAGTGAGAGTAGGTGCCAGTAAGGCAACTCGAATACCGCCAGACTCCTTCTGAGTCAGAGACCTTAAATCATTCCTTTTTGCAATTAAGTGTGCTCTACCCGGAGCACTGGTGACCCTTTTTAATAAGAAGAACATCTTCCTTGTCACTTGATAAATTCCTCAATATTCAACCCTTAAAAATCAAATTCAATTAGTTCCCCATTTGGGAGAAGTTCAAAGTTCATACATCTGGTAGGATGCCCTAGAAGTCACTGAACTTATTCGGGCCCACAGGTAGCTATACTCAAATTTGACCATTGTACTAGACTTAAGAAACATTTTATCCCTGTATCACCTGTGGTAAATAAATTGTTTAAATTGTTTAAAATCTTTGGCTTCTCCAAACTTTACATTCACGTTATTTATGTCAGTCCGCAATTGCGTGATAACCAGACGTGATAGTTATTGTCAGGTAAACCCGTGGCCGTAATTACGTCTTGTTCCCGTCAACTGGTATGAAATAATTTTCTGTTCATGTAGAGTTGAGCTACCAAGACGGAAATATCTCCAAGGACTACTGAAAGTTTAACGGTTTCCCAATTCTCGTGTAATTACTTTAATAAAATTTAAACTGGGGGTAACCCATCAAGTTTATTTCTTTTTCTCTCTGAAAATGATATATACTATAACGATGGGGTAAATACCAAATAAAATCACAAAATCTTCACAAATGCCAAATAAAATCATGCTATAAAAGTTGAAGTAAATAATCTGACAAAATAATTATCGTTTGATTATGGATAAATTAAATTATTGAAAATTGGCGAGTGTGACTGGCAAGGAAAATTCAAGTCAAGCAAAATTCCAGTGTAGTTAGTGCTCTAATAGTGGGAATTTTACCTGCTGGGTTCAAACTTTTAATTTTAAGTCAAGCAAAATTCCAGTGATGTGCTCAAGTGGAAAGTTCACCTGCTTGGTTCAGACTTAGAATGTACCTTAAATTCAGTTTGCAATTTGTTACTAATTTAATTAGGATCATTACTCAAAGTAGATCTATTGTTATCTTTTTGTTTTTAAATAGTATTTTGCCTTTTTTTCTTGCTGGTTATGATGTAAAAAGTGTGTTCATTGGGTACTAAATGACAGCATTTATTGCTGTCAATTATTAGTTTAGTTTGTTTCTCTATGCCAAGATTTCTTTTTTAGGCATGAATTTATTTCAACTTTTTATAACCTGGAAGCTGGAACTAAATTGATTGATTTCTCTTTAGGCTCTTTATAATTAAAATTTCCAGTTTCGTATTTTTGTTGTACTCTTTCAGCAAAGCTATACAAATTTAGGATGTATTATTTGCCATTGCTGTTTATAAAAATATTCTGTAAATGTGAAGGAGAGGACAGTAATTGATTTTCATCTTTTCAGTACTTAAACATAGTTAATTAGATCTAAATAAACAATTTTTCTTTTATGCACTTTCTATGTGAAATGAGTATTTAAATAGTTATAGTGGTAAATCACCCACCACAAGTCTAGTGTTTGAAGTGGAAAGAAATTGTTTGGAGAGGAAGATTACAATAGACTCTCCCTTTTGATGCGCTCAAATGATAGAGCGCATTCCAGCCATCAAAGACAAAAATTAACATACCGCGATAACACGTTATATTTGGGTGATAACCTTTATTGTGTTATTAACTGTAAGATCCTAGAAGTAGGTTCAGGCTCCATGGGATAGGCTAGTAATAAATTACAAAGTACCCAAACGTACTTTAACTGCTCAACTCAGGGTGCGTACAGGCATGGAGAAGCATGGAAAGTAGTTGAATTTCGAAAATAAAATTCAAGGCCTCGAAAGTAGTGGAATTTTAAAAATGGTCATTGAAAGTCATGAAATTTCAGGATTTTCGTGAAAAGAAAATTTTACTGTTGAAAATTTTCGTTCCGTTTGGTCCGCGTTGAGCGAGGCGTTGTCAGTAACCTTCGAGTGTTACTTGGGCTCTGATTGGTTGATACAGCTACGTCTTTAGTGTCCGCGATTTTGATTGGTTCTCAGGCGTCACGTGAAACCAAACGCGCTCAGTGTGACTGAAGACACGCGCTCGCTCGGACCATTGTTGACCTGTCGCCACTGTTGAACATTTTCGAGCTGAGTTTTTATCATCGGTCTTGACCATCCCGTGTGTGTGTGACTAGAGTTACGGTGCCGAGACTGAGCTGAGGAATTATCGTCATGCCAGGCAGTTGTTCTTTCAACAACTTGTGGTTGGGAGACAAAGACTTTCAACAATGGATAGCACCGCATCCCAAACTGAAAACAATGGCGGTTTGCACCGCGTGCGAGTCGGAGTTCGACATCGCCAACAATGGAATAGCGGCGGTGAGGAGTCATGCAAAAGGAACAAAGCATGCCAAGAACGTGAAAGCTCAGACGACGAGACTTGCCAACCCGAAGATCGGGGATTTTTTCGTGACTTCCCAACCATCGACCGATCCTCCGACGCCTGCTGAGGGCAGTTCGGAGGCTCAGACTGAGAGCAGTGAGACCGTGCCAGCAGTACCAGAGTCTGCTAGTACCTCTACTTCATCGTCATCAGTCAAAACTTGCACCTGTCAGTGCTGTCGCAAGAAAACGGCTCTAACTGACTTTGTGCAAAGGGACAAAGTCCTGAAGGCCGAGACGCTTTCTCTCTCTCTCTCTCTCTCAGACTCAGACACTGACTCACTCACACACATGCACACTTTGTTTTTGTTTTTTTGCAGATGGCTGGAGAATGTTCGTGTTGCTGAGAGGGGTTTGGAACTGTGGCCACATCTGAAGGAGTTTGTCCAGGCTGTCAAGTCTGGTAACATTCCACAGCCGAAAGGGAAGTCGTACAAGACAATTGAAGGACTCTCATTGGACCCCCTCTTCGAGGCCAAGGTGCAAGCGTTCCTGTCAGTTGCGAAGATCTTGAACCCCTTTCTCAAAAAGTTTCAAGGAGACGCGCCACTCCTGCCTTTCATGTGCAATGACATCATCAAGATTTTCAAGGTTCTGTTGGAGAGGTGTGTGAAAGCAGAGGTGCTGGAAAAACTGACCACACCAGCTAAGTATGCTGCCCTTGACTTCAATGACAAGACCATCTACCTGCAAAATAATAGCAAGATTGACCCTGGCTTTGTTGCTGCAAGTATTTTGAAAGATCAGATGGCTGCAAAGAAAGTGAATGAGAGGCTTGCTTTCTCCTTCAGGGATGATGTGAAGAATTTCCTTGTTGCTGTCATCAAGAAGATTGTTGAGAAGTCACCTTTGAAGTTCGGGTTGACCCGAAACATGGGCTGGCTGGTGCCAAGTGTCTTTGTGGATCGCACAACGAGAGAGAAGACCAAGTCCATGCTGAAAAACTGTCTGCAGCTGCTCAGCGATGCTAAGAGGCTACCACAGGGTGACATCGATGAGGTGATGAGCCAGTTTTCAGAGTTCTTTGATGAGGCACAAAGGAAGATCAGCACTTTCAACAGTTTTCAGCAAGACACTGATTGGCTAGATGTCTTCTGGAGCAGCCAGCTGGCCACATCCTCCCTCAAGAAACTGTGGCTGGTTGTGAAGATGCTACTGGTCCTGTCACATGGCCAGGCTTCAGTGGAAAGGGGCTTTTCTGTGAGCAAGCGGCTCATGGAAGTCAACATGGGTGAGAACACCATCGTGGCGCAGAGAGTGGTCATGGACCACATCAAACATGTAGGAGGTATCTCCAAGGTTGACATTTCCAAGAAACTCCTCTTTTCAGCTTCACAGGGCAGACAGCGCTATCAACACTACCTGGATCAAAAGAAGGAAGAGGCAGAGAAGCAGAAGAAGGGAGAGAAGAGGAAGAGAGAACTGGATGAAGTGGAGAACCTGAAGACAAAACGGAAGAGGATGGAGGAGAGTCTGCAAGCGCTGGTGGAGGATGCTGACAGCTTTGCACGGAAGGCAGAGGACAAGAATGATTTGCGCCTACTGGCAAAGTCAAATGCATTGAGGAAATCAGCCAAAGACAAGCAAGAACAACTCAAGGGGCTGAATGCGGAAATTAATGACAAACTTAATGCACTGGCAAATGCATAGCAGATGCTATTGAACTGTCCAGCATGACTGTTTGGTGTTGTGATGATCATTTACACATTTATGAAAACAAGACCTGCAAGTAATGATGAATGTTCTGTGAAGTTTATGACTGAAATACATTTATTGTGCTGCAATTTAACTTTGTGTGACATTATTTTGGGCAGAGAGAGGTAGTGAAAATGTGATTTGGTTGGCATAAAAAGTCATGAAAAAGTAGTGGAATTTTGAACCTCAGAGCCTGTACGCACCCTGTCAACTGGAACTGCTATGGAACACAAAACTAAACCTACCTCTATAACTTGTAAATACTCATTTGCCACAAAAAATGTATAGAAGAAAAGTAGTTCATTTAGATGTTATTACCATGATTCAAGCAACAAAATTTTGAAAATTGATTAGTAGCTGTTTATTTGAGTGCATTCCAGTCATCAAAGACAAAAATTACCATACTGCTATAACTTGTGAAATATTCATTTCCGATGAAAAGCCCATAGAAGAAAAATTGTTTGTTTAGACCTAATTAACTATGTTTTGGCACCGAAAATTGGAAAATTGATTACTGTCCTTTCCTTCACAAATACCAAATATTCTAATACTGCTAATGTGAAAATATACTTTACTGCATTTCTAATTTGAGATGTCTTTCAGTTTTCCCCATTTGATTTATGTTATTGTATCTTCAATATGAGTGATATTTTTCTGGGAAAATATTTTGGTGTGCAGGTGGAAGACATCTCTTATTGTTCAAGATGGCCAGCATAAGTGATTTACCTGATTCATTGCTGGAGTACATCTTCTCGCATGTTTCTCCATACCAAGATATGAAAGCATGTTCAATGGTAAGATATATTTATTAAATGCTGTTTATTCATTTTAATTTTTTAATCAAGCATCATAGACAATTACTGTTCAAATGTCTTTCATACTCATAAACTTAAGTGGTTCCATAAAATAAACTAATGAACAAAATGCCACAAATGATTCTTAACTTACGTTCAAAGTATGTTTTAAAATAGTAAACATTTTGACTACAATTGGTAACACTGAAGTTCAATATTCAACTCAAACTTAAAGTCAATTGTAAAAAGCAATTTTGACAACAATCATCAACTGGATTACGTTCTTATTTAGCTTTAATAAAGTTATTTATGAAAACTGAGTTTGTGACCAATGGTTGGTCAGCAACATTATGAAAATCCCCTCCTTGGCCTTCGGGGATGCATGATGCGGTCAAAGTATCAAAGTATGGGAGAAATTCCTCAAGTAATGCATTTTAACCTTTATAGTTTGGGTTGATGTATTGAAGGATTGAAAACATAGTCAGTAGACTTGAATTGTTTTTATTATATAAAAGCTGTTATGTTATGTTTCACAGGTCAGGAAATAACTTAACTATTCCAATATGTGGTTGAAAAACATACAGCAATTTGAAAAACAAAAGTGAAAATTTTCATGGTCAAACCTAATTTCTCAGAATATATTTACTTGTACAGGAGATGGCAGGATGATAAAAAAGACTGTGCAGTGATTATTATATCACAAAGCAAATGTTTGTTAGAAGAAATGAAACTTTGAAACTATTTAGTATCATATTTCATATGACTCTAAGCAGTTTGAAGATATTGAAAGTATTTTATTATAAATTGATTTTTGTCATGGTAATCATGCCAGCTTACTCAAGAGCATGTAATGAAAGAATTGCTGACATCTCTGACCACTCCCACCGTGATAGTCAATTAGCACAAAGGCTAGATACCTCTTACTGATAAGAAACCTCTAACTGCAAAGAGACCTACATTCAAGAATAACTGCAAAGTTAGTTTTTTTAATGATAGCTGACTTTTGCTTTATGTGACTATGCCAACAGAGTTATGAGCCTAGAATACTCACTGCAAGTACGATTGAGCACTGGATACTTTTATTGTTTATTTATTCTTCAGTTATGACATGGATGTATTTAAGATCCCCTCATTTAGGTCATTTTGTTAGAGTTGAATGTTTTTTTTATGTACTTTTTACCATAGATTTAAGAATCAAAAACCCATATTTCTTCATGAGAGTAAGTTTGATTCAACTCTGCTCAACTCATAGAGTTCGTAGAAACTACCCCACTTACGTGATTAATAGTGTGCATTTCTCACTTCAGGTGTGCTCGCGGTGGCATCAGTGCACTTCACGAGCTGTAGAGGTGATGAAGGCTCGTTTCCAGAAGGCTCTTGTATCTGGGCCACTTAACCTGAAAGTGGTCGGTGCATGTCCTACATCTTCATTTGCATCCAGTCGCATCATGCAGTCAGCTTGTGTTGTAGACTCAGACCTTTATTTGTTTGGTGGCTGTACGTTTGCTCAAACAACATTCAATGATCTCTGGCGAATTAACCTTCAGACAAGGAAAATGGACCGTGTACTTGCCAGAAGCACAGGAGTATATCCCAGCCCTAAATCACATGTCCCCTTGGTGTTATGGAGAGACCATTTACTTCTGTTTGGTGGCTGGACAAGTCCTTGTTCCTACCCTCTACATCAAGCAGGTGTATTGTTTGATGAACTCCACTGCTATAGCATAGAAGAAAATCTCTGGACTGCGCTAAATTTTCCTGGCAAGCCTGCTGCTGTTGCAGGCCACACTGCCACCGTTCATGGAGACATCATTGTTTTCTTTGGGGGATTACAGGACAGAGGAGGAGATGTTCCTGTTAGCACAAACAGTGTTTCCTGCTTAGATATGGCAAATTGTACGTGGTATAAGCCAAAAACGTCTTCAGAAGCTCCGTCTCCTCGGTATGGGCATTCTCAGTTCAAGTTGGATGATAATCACATCATAATCATGTCTGGGTGTGGAGGTTATAATGACTTGCACAACGATTATTGGTTATTAACTATACCTAGTGACATCCGCTCTCATGAACCATGGACGTGGTTAAGATTAACTGAGGAGGCCACTGAAAACATGCCTAAGAAAGTCTGGTGCTGTCCTACATGCAAAGTAAACGATACAGTTGTGGTGCTTTCATACGAAAGAGAGTCACAAAGTGAAGCTTCTATGAGGATGTCAGAGTTTCTCTTCAAATCATCCAAGGCCGCCCCAAACAACATTTCACCTCGTCGTGATGGCAACTGCTCTAGATCGCAGGATGCCGACCGTGCTGCCGTACCTCCACCAGCTCCTGTACTGCATGGTGGCTCAAACCCTGCGCCCGCTTCTGTGCCTGATTTCCGTCCTGCTAGTCATTCCAAACCATCAGTACGTCGTAATGCATACAATCACCCAGAGAGACGGAACTCTGTCCTAGATAGATATGCAAGCAGGTTGGAATATTTAAGTAAATCCATGTTTGTTCGACATCCGGCCGAAGAGGCGTTGTTTGCTAAACACGCGCGCGATGCAAAACCAACTTGCAAACAAGCCGTGTACCTGCTGTCTCTAGCTAGTGTTTTGAGTGACGGTGTTGTGCGATGGTTGCCAGGCCCCACCAGTGGCTGTGGCCAAGTGCCTCCTCACCCACGGCTGCTGTGCTCTCTTGTCGAGGGAAGAGGAGAGCTTATTTTGTGTGGAGGCAAAAAAGCGCGCGAGTGTGACTGCGATCCTAACGATCCCATCCCTCCTATAGTGTACATGAAGGCTCCTTCGATGTTACCTCCTTAGTAGCTTTGACTGGTTTCTTCCTGGGCCTTTAGGAAAGGTTTGTTATTCCTTCGTTTCAGGTTTACCAATTCTCTTTTAATATGGTGTCATGTTGTATATTGAAGCACTAAAACAAGTTTTCCTATTACAGTGTTAAAGGAGGCAAGATATGCATACTACTGGCGGTCTAATTTTTGTGGAGGTGACCGACTTTTTCATTCTAAAAGCTTTTCTGGTGGGGTTGGGACTGTAAAATATGGATGAAGACCAGTGATGTTCAACAATTGGCTACTAAGCTTTAGAAATAAGGGAACATCTGTGCGTAACTCGTTGTCTTAGACAATTGCAATTCTTGTGCTAAAGCCGGGAATTCAAACGTTCCACTTAGTATTTAAACTCGAATTCCGAGAAGGGGCGAGTTAGTGTGCTCATCTTTGGAGCTTGATAACAGTCCTGGGGACATAATTTCATGGCTTTTGTGAAGTCTAGTGTGGTAGCAATGTCTATTTCAGCGCGTTCAAACCATTGTGTGACGGGGTTTTTCTGATAGCTCCGCTCAAGGAGATACAGCTGTTTCTATGGAAATTAGCTCTCCCAGGGGGAAAATGTGTGAGGGCCCAAGCTGAGAGTTAGGTAGTCCTCTTTGTTTAAATAAAAATTTTGTTTTGTTAAGAACCATCTTTCTTGGTTCACTGCTGTCCTGTTTTTCAGCACCTATTGCTTTCTTCTTCAACTTTTATTTCGTTTCATAACCTTTGTTCTTGACTTACTCTTCTTAAGCACATGGGATCCTGAATGGGAACACCCCTTGTGCATAGATTCCGTTTTCCCTTAACTCCATACTAAATGGTGCCTTCATCCTTCCTCTCTTTGACATCTTTTAAATGGTAAGGGAGGCTAAAACTAATTTATGATCAACCAATCATCTGATAATTCTGGTTGATAAAATTAGATGTGGGTTTCAGTTGTTTATAAAAAATTTCACGTTTCTAATCGTTCTGGGAGAAAAATAATTTATGCATTCTTTAGGTTGTCTTGTGCTCCATTACAATAGACGTTTTAGTTTTTTATTTTTCAGTTGTGTACAAGATGTTAATTGATATCACCTATTCTCCAGAGATGTGTTACGAATAGTGCTTTTCTTCATTCTCAAGACATATCATGCAATCGTGAAGTCTTGCCCATTTTCTATTTTTATAATATATCAAGGTTCATGCGCTCAAAATTGAATGTTTCCACGCTTTAGTGGGCGAGAATTCTACGCTACAACTCATTGCAAAGTTTGTAGCCTTGAATAACTCGTCTACTTTGAGCCTATAATGTTATGTTCTTGGTGCAATAGTAATGTGTAACGAATTTTGTTCTCAACATACGTGTGTCGTTATGTATACTTTGTAGAGTACAGTATAACACTACATTTAATATATCTAACCTAACTGTACGAAGGTGTGATAACTTAGGTTCTTCAGTGAAAGATTTTGGCATCAGAGGTTTTCAAGAGTAATCAGATGTCAATTGGTCGTCCTGTTCTGTCGTTGAGTTTAGGGTTCGATCTTTTCAATTCTATAATATTAATTTAAGGTGGTGCTTTTTAATAAGAGTTCGTCTGGTGTTACTTGCTCACGAATATATATTTTTTTCTATGAGAAGCGAATTGTTCGGTGATGTGTCACTTGAAGTCAGGAATAAATTCACTTTTTTGTTGCCCGTATTCTCAGAAAATCTTTCGTATCTGTCTGTAATGAAAACTTTTCTGGCTTTTGAGTTAGAGGTACGAAATTTCACATTTGAGAGTTTGACGCAATGAACTATGCGTCTTCAGTAGGCATTTCCAAACGTAGCATGCCGCGCACCATAGAGTCGAGTGCACGAGGATTTCGGGACGCTTGTTGTCATAGGCTTTGGATTTCCGAGAGGATTTCTGTATTGTCTATAGGTAGCTGGTCAAGAAGCAGCTACGTTACGTGTTTAAATCAGGGAATTTTTTAAAACTTGTTTAACGAGTATGAAATCTTATCTTGACGATTAATCCGCTGAAAAATTTAAACATCGGAAATTTTACAGAACGTATTCGCCAAAAATAGTCAATACTTTGATAATTGAAGAATTTTGCCGGTACAACAGAGCTCAGGTGTATAGTTTATATATAAATTGTTTACTTGTGAAGTAGTCTGGTCTGAGCCTTGCTTCACAGTGCTGCGTAGAAAACTGAATTGTATGTACTATTTTAGAAGCTCCTATTAAGTTACTACTGTCGAAGCGACGACTTGCATCATGAAATGATTATCATCGTACGTACGTTACCAAAATAAAAGTTGCAGTTATCTCGACTCTTTAATTATCACAAAGTCAACATGGATATTACTTGTAAAATACGATTTTAACATAGATTTTTTGCAAACAATTTCTGCATGGTTACTCTTGCATCCAGTTCTTATCAGCTGTTCACGATCATCTGCCACTTCAACGTAAATACGCGAAACGGCCATGGTCTTAATTTGCTTTTAGGTTCGACTAAGTATGTTCCCGCGCTATAGCAGTTTCTTTCACAAAGAAATAACGACATGAGTTATAGTACAGTGTCAACACCTTGGCTTAGCACCTAGCGATCCTGTATGGTTGCTGGATGCTGATAGTTCGACTTTCATTTAAAAAACTCGGGTCTCGACTAGAAAAAAAAACGGCACATAAGGTAGCAAGCCAAGTGAAGAATCAAATCTAAGCTGCTAGCTGCACTGCAACCATAATGTGAAATATTTGAAAATCTACCATCAGATATTTAATTCTTCAACGCTAGCAGTTTTCTATTCATATTACCGTTATTATAACCACCATCATTACACTTACTCTGGCATCAGGTAGTGACCGACACCAGAATGAGGAAGAAGCAGTCTTTCAGCAGTGAACTCCCCCAAAGAACGAAGAACACAACATACACCAAATTTAACAAGAAATACAATATATTGAGGCTATTTTCTAAAGTGAACCAAAAAGTTGAAGGGTTAAAACAGCTGCACTCTTATAATGCGATGGTGGCTCTTCTCGCCGATAATCTTCCAAAAATAATCTGAGCTTAGCGGCAACCAGTAACACTGTCGGAATCGGCCACATTTAACAACGGGTTCTTTTTGCTGTTCTTCACTGACATTTTAAAATTCTTAATTACTAAAGAATGCCGTACAAATTATATTTTTCGTGGTTGCATTCATCTGTTCCTTTTTTTTTACTTATAACTTGTTGATGCACTTGCCTCTCGCCTGTGCCAACTGAGACTGAAGCGTGGTTTTTTCATGACACTACACCACTGAAATTTTAATTTCAGTTTAATGTAATAATCAGATCAAGTGAACGGCGGTCACCCTGAATTTCACTTCGATGCACCTCAAGTTAGAAGAGCAAAATTTAACCAGAATATTCGAGAATCCACTAGAATCCTTTGCGCTTTGTAGTAAGGGAGTTGAATAAAAGCTACTGACAGTAGGCCGAATTTTTTTTCAACGATTTACGTCGTCGTCGTTACGGTACAGCTGGTAACGTAAGTTCCAAGTGGACTTGGCTACGCTAGGTCATGATGCTTAGAAACTTCAGCAAACATTAATTTACGTAGTCAAATGATCAGTTTACCTATTACAGAACATAGTAACACTGAACGGCTCTGGTATAACATAAAAATTTCTATTTACTCTATTCAGGCTGAAAATTAGGATGCTCTTTTCATAACTTCCAACATAGAATCGTCAACTCCATCAGGTAAATGAAACATTTCCTACGTGAAAGGGTACAAAACTTAAAAAATAGAAAGAGCAGCTAACCCTACGCAGACACAAGACCGTACCAAAATTAAAATAACAGCAGAGGGCTATTTCTTGCCTTCCACCATAATAATGTGGTACCCAAATTTAGTTTTGATTGGAGGGTCGGTATAGTTGGGGCTAGCTATAGTTGACACAGGCAGGGCAAAAGCGGCGTCCTGGAAAGGTCCAACCATCGACCCTCTGATCATCCATCCGAGGTCTCCCTGGAAATTAAATGCAGCAAATTGCAACAAATAAGCATTACTATCACCGTTTCACTATTAAGGTTCGGACCAATATCAAGGGTTTGACTATCGAAGTTTCACTATCAAGGTTTGGATCATAGCTAAATCAAGTGAGCATTAGAGCATTACTGTTCCAAAATTTGAGACAAATCGAGTGGCTGGTCTCATATGCTGGGATATGTACGGTTGAGAAGGGCTTGAGTAATGTCACCATGGTAGTTTGATGTGTGTTTATTCTACATGTAGATGAAAATCAAGAGAAGCTCAACTTGGTAATTCTAAATTACACTACGAAAAGAATAAAACAGATACTATATTTTTGATTATGTAGACGTTTTTCATCTAGACCTACACTGGTTTCCAAATATCTCAAAAGTTTCACTACGACCCCATAATGGTTACTTCCCGTCAATCCTGTACCCATTTCATTTCAAACACGTGGGTAGGAAGAGGAATTAAGGCTAACTCTTTCTTCAATTAAAAGAAACACCAAAGGGCCTCATTGGGGCTTTAAACTCCTGAACCCTCTACCTCAAGACAAAGGGCAGGTGCCCTCCAGCACAAGACCGCGTTAGCCACAACTGCCATAGAATACTACACGGGCATATGAAACATTCTTAACACTTTTATTGCAATTAGTAAAATTGAATTTCAATATTCAGTTCAAACTTAAAGTTAACTGTAATAAGCAATATTGAAAATAGCGATCATTAACTGGATTGAGCGCTCATTTAGCTTTGATAAGTATTAATGAAAATAGAGTTTGTGACTACTGGTTGGTCAGCAGCATTATGAAAATCCCCTCCGTGGCCACCGGTGGCACACTTTGTGGTCAAAGTGTTAAATACAAAGTGAAGGTCAATACGTGAGTAGATTGTTCATTTGTTTATCGAATAGAAACACTGAACAAACTCATGAGAAATAAAAGAACATGACAAATTGGACATGGCGCTCTCACCGCTGCGCTTTGGTACAAATGAACGACGAGTAGAGAAGTCTTTAATATAACTATTTTAACAGATGCAGCTATTATTAGAGACAAATCGATGAAATCATATAATCCATGAAATCATTTGACGTGGAATATGCTTTGATAGTTAGAAAGAATGACTGAAATTCACAAGAAATGAGGTGTCGCATAACAGTTTCATGTCGTGTAAGTGGAACTGAGGAGTTCATTATGACTTGGCAAAAGTATGACCAAAAACAGGATACCTACCTATACATGATATTCAAGCTAATTTCAAATATGAAAATCAATGCTTAGTATCTAACCCATCAATTGAGAACAAACTCAATGAATCATTAGTTATATTTCGACATTCCTCTACTGTCAAGTTGAAACCAAAACCTAATTCATAGCAGTACATATTTGCTGGTTCATTTCAGTGAGAAAATGCATTGCAACTACATATAATATAGGGGTAAGCCCCAGAGATAGTCTGCTTGATGATATATTTCTACAAAATTAAAGCTTCTCCCTTTGGTGGTGCACCCAACATCATAGCTCAATCATTATTAAATTAGATTATTATAATAGTCCTATTAAATTATCAGTTAGTTTGAACTTCCCTCAACACAACCAAGGTGTTTCCAAGACAGGAGGGAAGAAGGTATAATGGGGTGTGAAATTGAGGGAATTGAGGATCTATGCACAGAGTGTGTCCCCAAATGCTAAGCATAAAAATAGCACAATTGAACGAGTTTACAAAACAAGATAAAATAAAATTTGAAAAAGAAATAGATACTGAAAAAAGGAGCAGTGAATCAAAAAATATGGTCAGTATATTTGATTAGATTTTAACTTAGCTCAAGCTTCCCTAGCCATATCAAATGTATTCCCAAGAGAGGAAGCATTAAGGCACCCTTTAATAAGAACTTGAAGGAATGGGGAATTTATGCGTGTGTGACCCCACACCCAGATCATAGAAACAGCAAGAATAAACAAAATTATGACACTCTATAAAAGTTGAAGATGAAAGTCATAGGTGCTGAAAGAAGAGACAACAAACAATAAATAATGAAAAATATTATTATAACAAAATTCCATTCCATAAAAGAAAGGCTTAACTCAGCTTAAGCTTCTCACCTTTCCAGCAGCACCACAGGAGTGCTTATTTCCATAGATACAACAGCTGTTTCTCTCCGAGGGGATTTTTACAGGTCAACTAACCCCATTAATCCCATGGAAGAGTGCCTCAAGTGTAATGCAAAGATCAAAAGAAGGCTCCATCAAAGAACACAAGTGGCTGACAGACATTCCATCAGTACTAATTCATATAGTTGAAGTGAAACATTTTCTAGAGATGTGCATATCACCTCGCTTCCCTCTACATAACCTACATCATAACCTCTATGTTATCAGAAGCAGCAATTAGAGCTGCTATGCTCATTTTTGTCCTCAATAAGTCAATTATCTTAAAATTCAGAACAAGTATTTTGTCCTATCAAAAAACTTGCCATCACACATGTATCAATCCTAAAAAATTGTACCACTAAATTTAAATAAGCATCAGAGTGGATTTTTTGTGCTTACCCCATTTCTTGCTTTGTCTTCAGAATATTGAGCAGCAACTTCATTGAACTTCATTCCACCTTTCAACTTCTCCATTGCTTCCAACACTTTGCTTTGTTTTTCACAAAGAATGTGCCTCACCTGAAAAATAGATATATATTAGGATAACATATTTGCAGCATTAAATATACTAACAGAGCAGTAATCAATCTTACATAGGCAGGTCAACCACAAACAATATTATAAATTTATTTTTTGTAACTTGGGAAGGCAAGATTTTTTATGGACAAAACACATCAAAGCTAATTATTGAACAACAATTTTTAAAAAAATTAACAGATGGTTTAAATAGCACAAAAATATCAATGTGCATCAAGTAAACAAACATTGAATTCATTTTATCATGGGCACACTGCAAACACTTGAGTTATAATTTCTTAAATTAAAATTCTGTACTCCAATACATGTTTCCTGGGTCTTGCCTACCATTTGCAGGCAGGTCCACTCACTTTAACAGAGCTTGTCCCGCCTTTCTTCTCTTTGGATGCGGCAGGTTCTGCTTTACCTTTACTTCCTTTATCACTCTTAGCACTTCCTTTATCACTTTTTCCTCCACCTTTGCTGCCTCCTTTATCACCTTTCTTAGGAGGCATATTTTTAAATAGCTTTGCTTCTGGAATGAAAAAAAAAAATTAGCACTTTTAATTTGCAATCATAGCTATTAATTATTATTTTCATGATTGTTAACACTTAGAATGAGACTGCACCACCGGTGTCCATAAAGAGGACTTTTATAATGCTATTGACCGACCAGTAGTCACTAACTCAATTTTCATAAATACTTGAATAACGCTAAATGAAGACATGATTCTGTTAATATTTACTTTTTTCAAATGGTTCTAGTTCATTAGATGTTTAAGTAGTAAGAAATTCACTCAACATGTTTTCCTTGATAAGTTTATCAATCGTTAAAAATTCACTAACTCAGTAGTCTATAAAAAGTGAGTTTTTTATACAAACATGATCTTTAGGCTGAAAATGATGTATATACATCGAAACATCACTTTTCATAGACTACCAAGATAGTGAATTTTTCAATGATTGACAGAGTATCAATAAAAATATGATCAGTGAATGTCATGTTATTTTAACACGTGATGAACTGGAACAAATTTGTAAATTTAAAAAGTAGGAAAAGATATTTTTAAAATGGCTTACTTCAATAGACTTCAAACTTGAGTTGAATGTTGAACTTCAGATTAACCAATTACAGTCAAAGTGTTCAATTTAAAATTTAGCTAAATCTGAATGGGACACCAGAAATATATCAAAGAAACATAATTTTCTAACAAACTGATGAAATACTACTTTGCTAAAGATCATCTTTCCTACTGATGTACTGTATTTTAGATTATGTTATAAACTTGCGATTGTACGTGGTTCTCTATCTACCAATGTCTAGAAACTTAAATCTTAATTGATTTTCTAAAGTTTACTAAAAGATAACACAAATGAATGAGATGCTACAGTACAAACTCATGGGTAACTATTTTTGATTTTAAACTACCAAAATATGACATCAAAAATAATGAATATAGAGAAAAATGCATTATCAAATATTTTTATGCTACTATGGCATGAGGTCTACTGCCATATATTGTCTACCCAGGTGCAATTTGAGACAAACAAGTGTTTATATCTAAATAAAATCTATGGAAATAAGTAATATCTGTCAGTAACCTAACCTAACCTAACCTCACGCTATAGCACTAGCTAGTAGTAGATCTCATGCCATAGTGTGTAAGACCTCACACTATAGCAGCACCAATATTCTTTTCTGTCTTGCAGTCTTATTTTTTGTCCAATAATTATTTCTAAATTTTTTCATGATTTATAACATCCTTCTTGAGTGAAGAGTGCATAATCTGCAAGTAGAGGTGCAGAGTCAGAGTCACACGTTTTAGAGTCGAGTCGGAGCCGTTCATTCGAATGTGGAGTTAAAGTCGTTCCTTTAAACGTGGTGGAGTCACTATTTTCTTGTGCCTTTGACTAATTTTTGCTAAAATCTATTTATAATTGTTTAAATCAAATGTAAACAAAACAGAGTTAAAATACTTTCCTAAAAAGCCAAAAATATGCAATTTTTTTGTTGATTATTTTGTTCAAAGCACAAAACAGCCAAATATACCTACCACTCAATATTGTCATTGATATCTACTCATTGTGGATAACAAACCCATAATGCTGTATTCTGATACCCATAGACTTCTAGTCTTCAAGTTATGTTATCACTATTGATTATGGAAATTCAATTAGCTTATTCTAATGGTAATAACTGGAATATTAGTTGTTTTTTGGCAATTAGTAGAATTTAGTGTTCGATTTTCACTTGAAATAACACTTGACAAAAAATAAATGGAGAATAAATACAAAATTTGTATATGCAGGTCCCCAAAATTTAATTTAGCAACAGTTTAAGTTACGTACTACTTTATTTTTCAATATAACTGCCTCCAGCAGCAATGACCATCTCAAGGTAGATGCAAAATGGGCAGTTGAAACAATGTTAATCACTGTAAAGGAACTTTGCTTGTCTGCCTTTCTTAATAGTTAATTTTTACTAATTGCTGTGTTGTTTAACTTTATTTTTGTAATTATGACCTGGCAACTTTGCCCAATCATCCGTGAACCAGCAAGCCTAGGCACGCGTTACTGTGTCTTTTGTTGTTCAGAACTACACTAACAGGATTTTTTTTCATGAGCCATTGCTACATAACGTGTAATTTTCACGTTTCTTGTACATTGCTATGTAGGGAAACTTTCACATTTTGTCAAATGAGTTGATTGTGAATGAAAATGTCTCCATTTTTCTGAACTCAACACTGTCAGAGTTCTCAAGTGCACTTCAGGTTATATGAAAGTTAGGGCAAATAATTATTACTTAACAGCAAGACAAAGCAGCCCTTCTTGCAATTTTGTTCAGTGCTTCAGTGCTTTGTGGCTAGCGGCCGCAGCACTAGCACTTGAGGCTGGGCTGAAGGGATGACCCTCTCTTGTAGGGACGCTTCTGAGCCAGTTTGGGTCCCTTGAACCAGCGCCCTGCAGAGCGGAGCTCTACTATGTGAGGCCACACACTAACCTGTGCCGTACTGGAGGGATCCTTCTCTGCTCATTTTTCTGGGGATCTTCATGCCACTCCAGAAGTTGAGTCTCTCGTTGCATGATTCTGCATGTCAGACCTGAGCCTGGCAGCCAGCCTTTTCTTGTGATTTTCAAGTTTAGTAAGTTTAATGTATTACCAGTAATTATTAGTCATTATTGAAATTTGTCAACAACGTATAATAAATTACACTATTTAACGAGTCATTTCCTCCTTGTGGTTGTGTCTCGATTGTGTTCCCTTGACACTCACCGTTGGTCCCCAGACTGGTAGCTGTTCTCTTCATCAGACTGCAGCCCTCCTGACTATTTCTTCTGAAGCGTGATCAAGGCCAAGACCAACAAACACCTCGACACAGCACAACAGACTCTCTGAAGGCTGCCATTGTGGAAGCATTTGCCTCCATAGACAAAGACATTGTTGCCAAAGCCCGTGGCTAATTTTGCATCCGCCTTGAGACAGTCATTGAAGCCTGTGAGAGTTATATTGAAAAAAAAATGTATGTAACTTATATAAATATGTCTATAAATAAAATTTTGGGTATCTGTATATATAAATTCTGTTTTTATTTCCCATTTCTTTTTCTTTTTGGCAAGTGCTGGATTCACCTGCAACACTTAGCATATAATAAACCTTGGCTTTCAATATTCTGACACAAATTTAAATATCATTTGTAATTAAAGACATATTTAGGTTGCAATACTAGCAACCATTAAGAAATGAAATATTCATCCCAAAAATTGTGAATAGGTGGAGTTGGAGTCTCAAATTTATTCCTCCAACTCCACAACCCTGTCTGCAACAAGCGCAAATAAAACTCAATACCAGTAGAGCAGTCAGTTACCTTTTAATAAAGCCACAATCTCTTACCATCCAACTATCTTACAGCTAATGGTAATACTTTTTCATTAACAGAATAAATGTAAAAGACAACTAATGAAAACAATTTTGCATTAAATTTGTGGTATGAATTTATAATTTGACAATAATATTATCAAGTAAGACATCATTCACATCTATTAATGACTTCATTTCTTCAACTCTACTTGCAAAACACTCAACATCAGTTTTCTGCAGGCACTATACTTAAGACTGCAATAAAATAAAATGATGGAGGTACTGCTACATCAAGGGGCCTCACTGCCAAAATAATGAGCAGACAAAATTTTGAATTATTCAAGTCTTAGTTGCAATGCAGTATACGATCAGAAATATTAAGTACAACAAACTGCTTCATTCATTTTCAAATTTATACCTCTATAAAGGATATACAGGGAGTGTCTCAAAAAATTGTACTCACGCTTCATGATGCGATAAACACTATCTTTTGAGATATGGGTTTCTCGAGCAGTTTGTCGGAGAGATTTCTGTGGTGATTGAAGGAGTGCTTTTTGCACCTGCTTTGCTTTTCCAGGGCTTGTGGATGTCCGTGGTCGTCCAGAACGTTTTTTATTGACATTTTGGACAGTTCCATCTGCTTCAAATTTGTCTCTGATGCGAGCAATGGTTCGGCGCGTTGGTGGCAGTTTTTCAAATTCAATCCTGAATCGTCTTTGAACTTCAGTCACATTTTTGGTCTTCCAATAACATTTCAGAACAAACTTCCTTTCTTCCAAGCTTAGTTGATAACCTGCCATGCTGTGATGAATAAAATACACCTACAATTCAACATAGGCAGCATATTAGCAACAATTAAAGTACAAGTATATTTTTGAGACATCCTGTATATACTCCTGCAGTTCTAAAGTCATAAAAAAATTGAAGACAGCCCTCCCCCTTATGAATCCATGTTTTTGAGATTTCTTGAGAAACTGGGATTTTTGCTGCTATAAGAAGTGTAAGAGGTCAGGTACATCCTGTGAAAAAATGAGAATTGTACGTTCACTTGTTCGCCCGCTACGGAGGTTTAAAGAATGGGGGGAGGGGCGGGGGAAGTGGTATTTTATCATGTTACCCCTCCCCCATGGCACTTTCTTCATGGCCCAAAATTGCTATGTCATCTCCTATGTCTTTGGATTACTCTATAATGATTTCAGGGGTCTAACTTGAAACAAAAATTTTACAAAATTTTGTATTTTAATCGTTTATGTTTCTTTGTTTTGCTTATAATGTAAACAATGGTTTTTGGGGTTTCAAAATGCTTCTCCTCCTACAGTTTTTAAGCTACAGTAATGATTTTGGAATCATTGGATGCGAAAAGAAACAGGCTTTTATGGAAGCTAAAATTTGTTTCCTCAAATTTCCATTTTCAATATGAAAAAGTGTAAAAATTGGAAAAAAATCCAATTTCAAAAATGTGCAGCTTTGTGACGTCATAACTCATGAACAATAAATAATTTTGGAATGAATTTCAGCTTCCATAAAAGTTTAGTATCTTGCATCCAATGATACCAAAATCATTACTGTAGCTCAAAAACTATAGGAGGAAAAGATTTTTGAACCCCCACCCCTCAAATTTCGTTTTCTTCAATTTCCCATTTTCTTTTCAAGAAAATCGAACTTTTGCTCTAAGCAAAAACGGTTCCGTAAATGTGTAGCGTTGGTCAGTAATCGATTTTCCACTTTTCAATGCCTGAACCTAATTAATTGAATCAAAATAAACAAGTTTTCTTCTATGGACTTTCCGTCTCAAATAAGTATTTTATGATTTATAGCTGTAAGTTTAGTTTCGTCTTTTGATTACGAATGCGGTCGAATAAACAGCTACTCATCGATTTTTTAATTTTTGTTACTTGAATCATGGCAATAACATTGAAATAAATAACTTTTCTTCTATACACTTTTTTCGTCAAATGAGTATTTAACGAGGTATAGCGGAAGGTTTGGTTTTGTCTTTGATAACGATCGCGCTGGAAGCAAGTGCGCATTGCAGTGTTGCTTTCCAACGTGCTCCTTGAATTACTTGCCGCTTCAAACACTGGAGTTGCGGTAAGTTATTTACCGCTATAACTAATAAAATACTCATTTGAGATGGAAAGTGCATAGAAGAAAACTAATTCATTTTGATCTAACTAATTACAATTGGACACCGAAAAATGGAAAATCAATTACTGACCAACGCTACACATTTACCAACGATTCCAAATTCAATTTCCTATCAGTGTACCAAATTTCATTGTTCTAGGTTCAATAATACAGAAAAAAGTCCGTATGAGGGACGCTCTCCTTAACGATGTTTGCTATGTCCGATGAATGTACAGTAACCCCAGAAAGAAAATTAACTGAAAAAAAATCAATCTTCCCAGCATAAATTGACTCAACGGAGGCCTGATTTTATGGCATCTTGAACACTGCCGGCGCTTGATGGCTTACAACAGTCAACCGTACAGTTTTTTTTATCACATTTGAGTGGCAATACAAAGGTTACTAGTGCTTTAAAAGCATCACATTAAAGTCTTCTGCTTATTTCTTGGTTGGATAATCCAGCATTATATCTTTTATTATTTGGAGTATAATTCTGAACAATTTTTTACACAATAAAAACATTAAATAAAAGAACTTGAACTTGAAGGTGAGGAGCAACAATGTCAGAGCCTTTATAACAGCCAACAATTTCCTGATCAATACTCAATATTCACGCAAGAAATCACTGCCTGTGTACCAGACTTGTCCAACTGACTAACCAGGATTTACCAATCCTTGTCACAGGCTGCCACTGTATGGCATCACTGGGATAACCAGTACATCAAAAAACCATCCTCAGGCATGGTAGGTCACTACAGCCCACTCTACATTACAAGCTCATTCCAATCACTGTTCACTGTCTCTTACTACAGGCATATACAAGAAAAATTTTCATGGCTGCAATTATAATCAAATTACGCTTATTATCCGATCCTGCAAGACAGCTCATACCACAATCATCTTTAGCATATCTGGTATTCCACTTATTTTCTTGAAACTGAACTGCTCAAATACCATTTTCATGAAACTCTCTCTCTCTCTCTCTCTCTTGCTCATACTACATTCCAGCATAATATATTCAATGGTTTCCTCCACTCCCCTATCACACTGCCAACATAATCTATTATTATTTTCAATAAGCCTCCACGTGCGTCTATTTACACTCAATGCCTTACAATTCATAGCAAACAAGAGTTTGCTTCCAAAACTAACATCATAGAACAATCATCTCACACTTAGGCACTTTCCTTTGCATATAGGGTAATTCATCAAATATCGAACAGAAACCACGTGTGTCTAGAAACAATCTTCATAAATCGGTAACTTTTGCTCTGAATAACTGTTGCAGGCCTCAAGATTATTCCTGAACAATTGCTTTCTTGTTCTGTGATGTTGCTTTAAAGACAACGTAGATTGTTGGAATTTATTATTGTTCTAAAAATCGAACTCTTTAATAACATAATTTCATCAATATCAAACATGAATCAAACAAGAATTTTGATCCAAACAGGTTTTTTGTTCGAATTTAGAATCCAAACACAACTTACTAATAACTATGTAGGCCTATCTAGGATTAGGGAAAAAAGGCTGTGAGATACCCTATATCAATATATTTAAGGAGCGCCTTCTTCTTTATACTGCAGTACATTTTCTAGATCTTAGATTTACGATTATGGCTAAGTACTGCAACGTAGCCTATACCGTCTGGGGAGGTAGTCCGAGCTTGTATACAGTTAAGACGGATAAATTATTTTATTTTACTTAGGCTATTTTTGTAAAAAATATATTCTTCAGTAATTAAATTGACTTTTTATTGACTTTTGACCCGTATAATACACTTTGTAATGTTAAGCACATCCGTATATATTGCCATAGGCGAATCGACACGAAATAAATTCCTTTTTAACTCAATGGACTTCCGCACAACTAGATATGTCTCAAGACTATACCTAGCCAATTATACTTACAGTAAACCCCCCGCACTATGGACTTCCGCACAAATAAATAAATAATGAAGGCATCTACGGATGCTTTATTTCCAATTTCAAGCCTGATACAGATCACCTTGTACATTGGATTTTCAAATGCCTTATAACTAACGCCAGGACCCTTTCCCCCGGTCAACACCGGGTATTGTGCTTGGAATTTTTCCCCCTATACCCAACAGAGAAAATCGCCACCAGCGCCAGGACTCAAACCAGGGTCTGCCTACACGGAGGCGGGTTCGATAGCCGCTCGGCTACAACGAGCACAAAAGAGAAAACTGATGAAAGTTCGTTGTGCAGAGGAGATTATCAATTGTGCCGAAGGGGGGGAGATTCCCCCCCCCTGCACAACGGACCCTCTGCACAACAGACCCTCTGTACAACAAACAAGGCGTTCCTCCCACAAATATATACTTCAGTAATTAAATTGACTTTTTATTGAACTTTTACCCGTATAATACACATTGTAATGTTAAGCCTGTCTGTATATATATTGCCATTGGCTTGTGGGAGGTTGCTAATTTTCTGTAGCACCTCCCTCGAGTCTATCATGGGGTTTAATGCCCGGTAAGGGATAGTAACAAATCGGTCGGAGAAATGGGTTTATTGTTTAGATTACTGAGGCCAGTAATCTCAAGAAGTAACGAGAACGTAAAATAGTGATTGTTGCAATTGGAATGCCATATTTTACTGACGCAGCTCGGTATGTTGAGGATCCATTTTTAACCTCTGCAATAGCACGTAATAGGTTCTCTTTGCTGTATTTCTTGCGAGTTGGAGCCATCTCTGTAAACACTTGTTTTTCTCATCTGAAGGTTAGTTTGTACTATCAATAGCCTGAAATAAACATAGAACAATATATAGATGAATGCAAAACACACAATTGCTATGTATATACAATATTTTAAGGAAATGAAACAGGCATTCAATAGATCGATTCAGTTATTTAAAAGAATTAAGAATCAAAAAGCCTTGTTCGAGGCATATATTCATGATTTATAAGGAATTTTGATTCAAACACCTTTGTTCACTAAATAATACTGACATGAAAAAGGAACTGAATGTCGAACATGGATTAATTATCAATGTTTTGGCGGGAAAGAAAAAAATACAGCAACAGAACATCATATGACAACACTACTCTCTAGTTATGACTGGAGGTTGACGGTGACCCAACAATTAAACCGTCGCAATTTTCCCGAGGTGCGTAAGATTTTTCAAGTGAAAAAATATGACCAATTTGTAAGGGACGTACAGAAAATGCGTTTGCAACAGCTGGTAGCAGTTTGCAGCTCACAAAAATGAGTTTTAATCACTAAAATAGGAGTTTAAGATGTAAGATGTAAGATCACCGGCACTGAGCAAGTTTGGATGCTTTCTAAATTTATTACGCGCATATTACCAAAGTTGTTTGATAATCAGTTCGATTTGATATATGATGAATTACCCTAGCAGACTAGTGTAGGCATTGGCTTCATGCCAACTTGCTAAGCATCAATTTATTTAATCCAAACTTTAATGTTTGCCTCTCAATCTCTTTTTTCAGCCTTAGCAGTCCCACTCTGATCCTTCACCTCCAATATTCATAAAAAGCAAATTTAACACAAATTATCTTTAGCATACTAAGTTTGGTAAATCTGAAGATGACAGTTGTCGATTTTCCACTTTTTGGTGCCTGAACCTAATTAATTGAATCAAAATAAACAAGTTTTCTTCTATTCTTTTTTCGTCTCAAATGAGTATTTTACGATTTATAGCGGTAAGTTTAGTTTCGTCATTGATGACGAATGCGCTCGAATAAACAGCTACTCATCGATTTTTGAATTTTTGTTGCTTGAAACATGGTAATAACATCGAAATAAACAACTTTTCTTCTATACACTTTTTTCGTCAAATGAGTATTTAACAAGGTATAGCGGTAGGTTTGGTTTCGTCTTTCAAGACAGAGCGCTGGAAGCGAGACGCCATTGCAGTATTGCCATACAACTCGATCAAAGAATTTCTTTCCGCTTCAAAGACTGGAGTTGCGGTAAGTCATTTACCGCTATAACTAATAAAATACTCATTTGAGACAAAAAGTGCATAGAAGAAAACTTGTTTATTTCGATCTAATTAACTATGCTAAGGCATTGAAATTTACAAAATCGATAACTGTCATCTCCTTCAGATTTACCCTAAGTTTTGTAGCACACTCCTAACATACTTTCTTCCAATAGCTTACACTCAGATTCCATTCAAAAATTCCATGATAGGTACTATCACACTTCAGTTTTCCATTCTCAAATTCTGGTATAAGCTTATCTAAATTTTCTACATTCCATCCAAACACATTTATACATCCAAACCTCACAACACTGTTAAGACAATTTAGGATATTCCTTTCTTTTACTCCAATTGTTTTCTTTCATCCTGTTCCACCTTCCATTAGGATACTTAGTGGTGTGCTGAACCTGGTGAACTCAGCAGTTGTAACCTCAAGTGGTATGATGATGATAGTCGGGGTGGAGGAAGAAGAGGTCTTCCTCATAAAGTCGCTGGTTTTCTTCAACAGAAACCCGTCGGACCTGGTATCTTCAGTGCTGTATTCAAGGCTTTGACGTGGTTCTCACTGAACTTGATGCAGCGCAGAGCTTGGGCCCAGTCAGAGCCAAGGTTGTCAGATGATGGCGAGTGGCTTAACATCCAAATACACACAACTCTTCTTTCCCACAATTTCACACAAAAAGGGTGGCATCACTAAGAATGTATAATTTCATTTACAGTAAAAGCTGTCTCATATGGCCAACATAAACATTTAAATGGCGCTCATCATAAAGCTGATTCAAGTGTTGCACAAGTCATTTTATAAGGAGGGTACAGGAATTTTATATGTTATAACTTTCAAAGTACATCTAATTTATCACTGCCTCTAAGAAAGCTGCCAAGTAAATGAAATATTTTCCTTTGGACATTGACTGTGTGGTTTCCACAGCCCAACAAATTTTTAAGGTCAACTTCTACACCCATGCAGTCAAGCTGCAAGGTTAACATATACCTTTGCCTAGCATACTTATGACAGTGCAATAGAAAATGCTCAATAGTCTCTGGAATGCCACATGCTTCACAATTAGGAGATGGACTCATATTAAACCTAAAGAGATGTGCCAATACACCAGCATGCCCCATCCGCAGTCTGCTAACTGCACACTCTATCCGTCTATGAGTTTCCACCTTATATGTTAGCCTCCTCGGTCTATCCAACAAATCTCTGAGGAAGCGACCCTTGCCAGAGGAGTCAACTTGTGCATGCCATTGGTGCGTCCAAACATTAAGGAACTGGTTCCAAATTTGACTTTGAAACTCCTCATAATGGAGGTTTGTCCAGACGCATTTGAGATTCTGATGACCAAGCTTTGCACATCTATCTGCAATTTCATTTCCCTGAATACCTGAGTGACCAGGGACCCACTGCAACTGTACTGAATGAGAGGAGTTTATTAGCAGTAATTTGATTTCCAAACAAAATTCTCTATATGCATCCTTTTTATTATTTAGCAGCAGTCCAAGTGCCGTCTGTGAATCACTCAATATGACAAAGCTGTTCCCTGGTTGGTTTTGAATGTATTTCAGAGCCTGCAGTATGGCAAACAACTCAGCTCCTACAACTGAATGGGATGGGTTCATCCGCCAGGAAGTTGCCATCCCAGATGATGTAACATACATGGCAGCAGCCACTGATCCTGATGCTACTTTGGACCCATCCGTGAAAATCCTCTCGAGGTTACCATATTTTCTAGCCAAAAACATCTCAAAGTTTACATTAGCCTCAGCTGGCACCCATGATTCCCTATTTGGCACATCACAAGAAATAAAGTTACTGAGCTGTGTCACAGGTGGAATGGCATACAATGAAATTCTACATGGTTTTGGATGTATCTCCAGATGGATATCACACAAAATCTTATTTAACCTAACAGAAATGTCACTCCTTTCTGATGCAGCAAACAAGTCTAGCATTGAGGAGACTTCCCTAGATCCAAAGTTACATTGTTTTTGACAGCACCACTTCACTATGAGAAACTTAAAATACAAATTGAGAGGCATCACAAAGGCTTCAACTTCAAGAGAGCAGATAGGGGTGGTTTTCCATGCACCCACAATACATCTCAGGGCAGAGTTCTGCAAAACATTCAAAAAGTTCATATATTTCTTATTAAATTCAGGATAAATGATAGCGCCATAAGAAATTTTGCTTCTAATAAACCCTATATATAACCTTCTCAGTAGCATTTGAGATGATCCCCATTTAGAGCTTGATAGAGCTCTCATAACATTAATCCTCTTTAGGCAGTCAGTTCGAATGTACTCAACATGGCCATGCAGTGTTAGCTTAGGTGCATCAAAAATCACCCCTAACACTCTCTGATTCACAATAGGCAAGATAAGAGAGTTACACAGTCTCAACTCTACATCATAGTATCCTCTTTTGTTATGAAATAGTTGGTATTTAGTTTTAACGGGATTGACTTTGAGCTTCCAAGTTTTCAGCCATCTATCAAGTTTATCCAACATGTTCTGCATTTTTGTTTAACTCTAGGCAATGACTCAGCCGAACATAGTATGGTTATATCATCCGCATAAGACACCACTTCCACATCAGTACAGCAAGGCAAATCATGCACCATAACATTGAAAAGGAGAGGACTCAGGACAGACCCCTGAGGTAAACCACAGCCAAGAACTCTTTCTGTAGACAGTGTTGAATTAATCCTAACTTTAACAGTTCGGTTCCTTAAATAAGCCTGAATCCATTTCACTGTCCTAATATCACAGTTCACATTCAATAGCTTATATATCAACCCCTCATGCCATACACAGTCATATGCACTCTCTAAATCTAGGTATACTACTGCACAAAAATGTTTATTTTTAATGGATCGTCTAATAAAATTACTGATAAGCATCAGTGCATCAGTCGTTGATTTTCCACGCCTAAAACCAGTCTGATATCCCGAGAACACATTATGAGACTCAAGAAAATGATTCAACCGAACCTTCACAATCCTCTCCATCACTTTTGCAATGCATGGCAGGAGGGTTATTGGACGATAGCCCTGAACAGAATTTTGATCTTTGTTTGGTTTCTTTATTGGACACATGATACCAGTCTTCCATGAGGTCGGCACAACTCCCAAGAAAAAGCTTGTATTAAATAGGTATAGCAGCCCGGTAAGGAACAGATCAGGCAACTTCTGAAGCATAGCATAAGGAATATTGTCACTCCCTGGACTGGTCTGTCTCAACCCCTCTAATGCTCTCTTAATTTCAAACAACACCAAGGGGGCATTGTGGCAATTTTCATCTATAGTCATGTGCTCAATATTTTTGATCCTGCTTCTAATGGTGTTTGCAGAATAATTTGATGTTGTGATTTTATGTCTTGTGAAGTGTTCAATAAACAGTTCTGCCCTCTCTGAATTTGTGCTGTTTGTGCTGCCTATTGGATAACTAGTTCTGGATGTTGTTAGACCACTCATGCTACGCACTATTCTCCACACCTGTGCAACATTTGTATCAGAACTCAGTGTTTGAACAAAGGATTTCCAGCTGTTTTGTTTTTTATTTTTAATGACATTTTTGGCATGTGTTTCAGCCTTGAGATATGCTTCCAGATTTATAGTGTTTGGACTCTTAGACAGGATGTTCTTTGCTTTGCGTCTCCTAGCAACTGCTGCTGCACACTCTGAGTCCCACCAAGGAGTTTTCCTATGTAACTTAGGTTTTCCTGAGGTTTGGGAGAAAACTTTTAATGAACAATTATTTAGATTAGCAACAAAATTATCATATAAATCATCAACACTTGCAGGGCATACAATATTGTGACACTTTCCTAGTTCAGTGGACCACTCCCTCCACCTAGCATTCTTAAGAATCCAGCGCTTTGGGCCTGCTGGGTCAGATTTTGTAATGCCCACTCCAAAAACACACTCAATAGGAAAATGATCGCTTCCCAGATCCGCTCCCCTACGTATGTTTCCCTGTATAAGAAGTGAATGAGAAACCAAGCACAGATCCAGGGTTGAGGCAGAACCAGTTCGTCTGTCTATATACGTTTGAAGATCAGAAGGGTTCAATAAGCCCACCGGGCATACTTCCATCAATCTCTCAATGCTAGCTCCTGTGAAATTGTGCCTTCCTCTGTGATCCCAGACTGGAGAGTGAGCATTAAAGTCCCCAACAAAAATTAAATTACTAGACATTTGAGAAAAATAATGCACAAATTCTTCAAGTTCAACATTATGATTGGCATTGTAAATATTACACACATCTACTCTTCCTATAAAGGAATTAATTTGAATAGAACAAATTTCCAATCTTCCATTTTGAAATAAATCAAGCCCATTTACAGAATATCCAATATCATCACGGATTAATATTCCTAGACCCCCTCTAGGAGCAATATCACGATGCAACCACACAGCCTGGTATCCCACAAATTTAGGTTCATTCTGACCTAGCCAGGTTTCACATAAGCAAACAATGTCAGGTTTGTTAATATAAATGTAGAGCTTAAGTTCTGATAGTTTGCTAGATATACCATTACAATTGAACTGTACCAGTATGAGCTTATTTTCCATGTTCAGTTGTCTCTTCAGTTTCTGATTCTTGAGTAAAAAGGTGGAATTCATTTTCTACAGGCAGTGTTTTCTGGATGGAACTCTCTGTTTCTGAGGTCTTTTCCTTGACCCAGCACTTGCAGAGGACACTTGCTTTACACTTTTGCTGCTTTCCAGTAGGCCTTCCTGGTTCTTCACCGCAGCTTCCTTTCCCCTTACCGGAACTTGGTCCGGCGCAGACATCACCGTCTGAGACGTGTCCTCCGATTGGCAAAATTGCCCAAGGAGAGCCTCTCCAATCTGGGACCCAAAGTGGTTGCGTGCCATTCCAATGAGAAGTAAGTCTCTTTGTTTCTTGTTTTCCTTTGATAAGTTGGTAGACAGAGCTTCATTTATGAACTTGGTTATTTTTGCAAATATTTCCTGAACTGCTGTCTGCACTAAATTTTGGCACTTTTCAATAATCCCTTTCTATAGTTCATTACTTACAGTTGTCCTGACGCTCTGCATAATGCTCGCTTCCATCACTTCACTGCAGGATTTTTGGTGTTGCTGATTTTGCATCTGAGATATCACTGCATTTGCATAGGACTCTTTCTGGCGAGGTACTTTTCGAGGGATGTAATAGGACCCCTGCGTTTGATGGACATCGACCTCAACTTCCACTGTCTCCAAAGGTTGGTTTGGTGTCAAATTTGCTGTATTTCTTGGGCCTGAGTTGAGGCTAGCATCTCCAGAGGGCACTGTATAATGTGCGACTGTTCCTGCATAATTTGGTTGGCTTGCATTTCCAGTACTTCTTTGCCCTTGTTTTGCTTTTCTCTCTTCAATCACTTGCTTGCGAGCCTCATAAAAGGTGAAACCATCCTGTTGCAGGGCCTGTAGTCTAGCTGCATCTTGCATCATTGGGCACTCTCTTGCACATGCAACATGTTGTCCTCCACAGTTTGCACATTTTGGCAATGCAGCCTGGCAGTTTTCCTTGGGGTGATTTCCACTACAGATTAGACATCTCATTGGGGCTGCGCATCCACTGGCCAAGTGTCCCAGTCTCTGGCATCGATAGCATCGAAGAGGAGGGAGCTCAAATAGCCTCACTTTGTATTGCACAAAGCCAAGTCTCAGGTGCTGCGGAATATTTTTTGTGCCAAACATTACCTTTACTGACCGTGTAGGTTCCTTGCATCCGTTTGAAAACTTGTAGATTCTTTGCATTTTCCTTATTTTTGCTCCCTCACAGCTGGCTACTGACAGCAACTCTTCCAGGTCAACTTCCTCTCCAATGACGCCAATCACTCCATAAACAGTGTTTTGTTCTTCTGCTGTAGGTAAGTGGTACTTAACAGCGTACTTTCCGATGTGTCCCACTTGTAAAAGTTTTCCAATCTCTGGGGTGGTTGAGCTCTTGAATTCTACAGCAATAACATTTCTACGTTTGTTGACTCGCACATCTTTCACCACACTGTAGTCTAGCACAGAGTCTAATCCTTTTGATACACAGATAGGGTCAAGGGTAATTTTTCCCTTTGAATCCCAGTTGACCTCACTTGACTCAACTTGTTTAATGATCACTGTGCAGTTCTTTCCTAGGGATTCCTGAGTTTTATTACCAGGGCAGTTTGGATATGGTCTGTCTCCATTTTCTGTTGCAATGTATTTTCTGGCCGTGTCCCGAGCCGAGTCACTTGAGGTTTCTGTTATTGTCCTTGTCCGTTTTGATCTTTCGTTGTCTTTAAACCAGGTTCCTTCTATCACTGCCATACCCGGAAGCTCAGATTGACTTCTCTCTCTTGCCCTGTAATCTTCCAGTTCCACATCGTCGGCACTGATCACGTCCTCACTCAGTTCATCATGATCTCCCGGTTCCTCTCTGGTGTTTGCCAAGTTGGGTTATAACTTTGGAGGCATGATTGGAGGCGACAATCCTCCGTCCGGAGGGTCACGCAGTTAATTTTGCACGCCGGTCTGGCGGTAACTGCTTCAAAAGGTTTTACGTCTCGATAATAGCAAAAGCACGATCACAATTTCCGAAGACGATACTGAACCTATCACTTCGAATACCTGCAATCCATCGACCCCTCAAGTGGTATGTGGTCGTTGTTGTTGTTGTTTCCGATTTCTTGGAGCTTCGGAGATGATTCCATGTAGCCCCACGCCTTCAAAGTTGTAGATTGATGCTCTGAAGTTCAGCCCTCAGGCTGAAAGAAGTCACAGGAAGTTTTTCTGTGAAGTGCCACTGGAGGAATTCTCTCACTTCTCTGCAATATCACAATTTTAACAAGATTTCAGATTGTTCTAATTTTTCTTATAGATGATAGATAATGTACAACTATATTAACAATTTGCTTTTGAGTGTGTTCCATAAAGGGGCCACCTCCAAGCAAATTTTTCAAGCAAAACGGTACATTAAGTAGGCTCAAGGAATTTTTCATGGAGGTACGTTCTCCAGTGTAGCAACGGCAGTAGAAAAAAAGATGGTCAATATTTTCCTCAGCACCACACGAGCAATTTGGATCATCAACAATATTGAAGCGATGTAGATGTGACCGAAGCCCCGTGTGCCCAACACGCAGACGAGCAAGTGCTGTTTCGACGCAACGGATCTTGTGTGCAGCCCACGGCCACCTTGCCGTATTTTCTCTGATTTTCAGTAAATGTCGTCCTTTCCCTGTCAGTTGAACCCCTCTCATCCATTCAGTGCTCCACTTTAATTCGAAGGCTTCACATATGAGACTTTTCATTTCTTCATATGAGGTTGGTGTCAGCGTGCGGTACCGAAGCAGATGGGCATCTTTGGCTGCCTCATCAGCAGCCTCATTACCAGGAACACCTTTATGGCCTGGAATGAACTGCAGGTAAGCACCATGGGAAGAAGCAGTGGTGTACAGCTTGGCTTGTATGTCACATACTAGGGGGAGATAGTTTTTTGGCTTCCTATTCATTATGAGGTACAAGGAGCTCAAGGAGTCACTAAAAATGACATACTTATCCTCCCCATTATTGTTCAACAGTGATCCATCGAAGAGCTTCGTTGATAGCCATTAGTTCACACTCAATGACTTGTGTCTGTGGACGAAGTTTCCAGTTCTTGGTGACTCCTCTTGAAGGGACAACCATTGCAGCAGATGAGGAACAGGTAGGTTCAGCAATGCAGGACCCATCAGTAAATAAAGGGGTGTATCCAGTGAAGGTTGTGTCCATTAATTCATGATACCTTTGAATAACACTTTGATTAGACAGGGAAGATACCGGGGTAGGCAGAAAATCAGTAAGGACGTGGGCTTCTACTTTGAACCAGGGAGGCAGCGGTGAAACCAGTGGTGCTGCATTGTGAGCTGGAATCTGCAGGTTAACACTGGAAAAAAGAGCTCTTGCACGTGATGCCATGGACGGCAAAAGCATAGAAGAAACTAGCTGTGGAGGGAATGGAGCTTGAAGTAAGTTGTTAGCAATTTCACTGGGAAGTTGCTGTAGTTTGCTGTAATACAAACATGTGAGTTGTTCTCTGTGTATTGCCAAAGGGAAGATATTGGTTTCCACCTCCAGTGAAGCTACAGGAGAAGTTTTGCGGCATCCAGTAGCAAGGCGCAGGCACTGATTTTGAATGGTGTTTAGTTGAAGGAGATTTGAAGGAGCAGCAGCACCATACAGAGGGGCAGCATAGTCTAGTCGGCTGCGAATGAGAGTTCTATAGAGGTAAAGTAGTAGTTCTTGGTCAGCACCCCAATGCCTATGTGATATAGATTGCAGCAAATTGAGCAATGGCGTGCAAGATTGCTTGAGATGTTCTATTTGATGATGCCAACGAAGGCGAGGAGAGTCTAGCATGACTCCCAGATACTTGAGTTGCTGTACAAATTCCAATTGCTGTCCTCCTACTGTGATAGGGAGTGGGTTAATTTTTTTACTTGTGAAAATCATGCACTTGGTTTTGTTCAAATTTATTTTTAGACCCCATTGTTTTGACCAAGTATGAAGTGAATTAAGCTGCTGCTGTAGGGTATCCGTTGCAACATGAAGACTAGGATGTTGGGTGTAGAAAGTGAGATCATCAGCATACTCACAGGAGCAGATCCCTGCCTCCACTGGTACATCTTGCATCATGATGTTGAATAATAAAGGTGAAAGCACTGCTCCCTGTGGTACACCACTCTTTGCTATCCTGACCGAAGAACTGGTACCCTCAATGAACACTTTGAATGGTCTTTCCCTGAGGTAAACTTGCAGCCACCGCAGCATTGAGCCACCAACACCACATTGGCTCAACTTATACAGGACTCCCATTGGCCACACAGTATCAAATGCACTTGTGAAGTCAACAAAGAGACACAGCATGATAGATTTATTTTTCAGCGCAGCTCGAATTGCAGCTTCCAGCTGGGTAACTTGGTCAATGGCTGACAATCTTTGTCGGTAGCCTCCCTGCGTTTTCCTGAAGACGCTCTTCTGTTTGTAGTGAAGAGACTTCACTACGTATTGTGTACGTCAACTGTACCGCTGGCGTGTACATGGAGCTCCGTCCAGTTGCTGCTTGGCTGCAGCTAAAGTGGGCGGCTGCTCGATTGAAGCTAGTCAGTTGCGTCAGGACCGTCATAGGGTGCACTTGTCTACGAGCAGGCCAATAAAGCTGATTGCCTGATGTTCGTAAGTGACCTTGGTCGTGCTTGCCCGAATCCTATGCCTCTTTTATCCGTTGGAACTTAGGGTGTTCTGCCGGGGTGTTAAGTCAGCGGTAGAATTACGATCTCGTGTGAGAGAGGCGGCTACCGCAAGACACGCCCCGATTCCGTTCTGTTAAACTATCCTAGTTCCCCTGTAAATAAACGCTCTTAGTATTTGTCCGTGCCGTACTTTGACCTCGTATCTGGCCTTAGCTATTTAAGCCTGAGTAGCTATTCCCCGTCTGGCCGGCATCCTGACAGGTCGGTTTCCAGTAACTAAACGTTATCAGGCTCGTGGTCGTTACATTTGGTGTCAGGAGTGGGATTTGGCTTCAGATACGGGGACAGTCGGTAGGATAAGGAGTAGTGCAGTAAATTGGAATTTTTAATAGAACTTATTATCGTTGCTGACAGTAGACATTTTTGGGCTTAATTTAGGATGGAAACAGGAGCAGAGTTAGCTAACGTAATGCTTAGTCTCACAGAAGCAATCAAGGGCTTACGTTCAGACAAGTTGCCCCCACCGGGGAAGTTTTCAGGCAAGTCTAGCGACGGTCAGGTTTCGGTTTTCTTGACTAAATTTGAGAGTTATGTAAGTTCTAAGTACCAGGAAAACAAGTCGGCTTGGGTTCAGGAATTGCCAGAATTTCTTGAGGGGGAAGCCAAGAATATAGTTCAAGCATACGGAACGGGAGCTGACTATGGGGAAGTAAAAAATAGGTTGATTCAGGAACTAGAGCTTCACGAAAAATTAAGTGATGATGGGTACACAGAATTCTTGCGGGCAGAAAGAAATAGGGGTGAATCACTGACTTGCTATAGTATTAGGCTTGAAAGGCTAGTAGCAAAAGTGGATAGTGTAGGAAAAGAGGGCAAAGAACTCTTGGCTCGAAATAAATTTATTAGTTCCCTAGCACCGGAGCTGGTACGTCGGCTTAAGTTATTCGTTGGCCAGCAGGAGTCCATTGCACTTAGTGCAGTGGCCCGACTAGCAGCCAGTTTGGAGGCCGATATGACAGCTACCGAGGAAAGAATGGGGAATAATACTCGAGCGGAACAAATTTACTTAGCGACGCCATACGCGCCAGAAACAAATAATGATAACATTGAACACCAGGAACGCGGGCCGGCCAGATCAATGCGTTGTTTTCGTTGTGGACAGGAGGGACATTTTGTGCGGGACTGTACACAGCAGGTAGCACATAGAGACAGATTCGGGGAAGTTGTTAGTTCAGAACGCGGGTTGAAATGTGCGTATTGTGGCAAGAAGGGGCATTTGATGAAGGACTGTCAGGGATTTTTGGAGAAATGCGCAGCTTGTGTTTGGTGTGGAGAAATCACACATCGCAGTTTTCAGTGTGCGCATAAACCAGGTCGACAGTCGGGAAACTAGGTGACTCCGGTTTGGAAGGGGCACAGCCGGAGCAGTGTCATGATAGTCCCCAAAATATTGAGATGGTACGGCAGAAGCGTGAGGTAGCGGTGTCGTACTCGGTGGTTGTTGAGGTTGGGCAGTTACAGGTCGATGGCCTGTTAGACACAGGCGCATCGATCTCGTTAATTACAGAAGAACTGCTCCATAGAATTCCAGATGTTCAGGGAAAACTTCGCGCTTCCGCCGTTGATAATGTTGTAGGAATTTCAGGAAACGAGATTCGAATAGAAGGTGAGATATACTTGGCAGTAACGATTGGCAGAACTAAGTTCCCAAGGCATAGGTTTTTGGTGATGACTGAGCCGGTACAGTCATTCAGTTGTGTGTTGGGCTTGGAATTTCTTGATAGCTTCAAACTTACGTTGAATGCATCAGATAGGACGTTGGAGAAAGGAAGTAGTCAAGATCGTACAAGAATAGCCCGGTTGAAGGTGATGACTTCGCGCAGAGCGGAATTTCCAGTTTTCAGTGCGGCGGAAGTGACTGTACCTTCTAGGCAGATGTTGCGTTTGTCCGCTCAAGTGAAGAGGGCACCAAATAAATTTGAAGGGTATTTAGAGCCAGTCGATAATGGGACTCGTCCATTGATGGTAGCTTCATCAGTAAATGTCGTAGACAATGAACATATTCGGGTAGAAGTAATGAACCCATTTGACAGTGATGTGAGGGTAGCCAAGCACACAAGACTAGGTACTTTGGTGGCTTTGTGTCGGGAAGAAGTAGAGCAAGATGAAGAGATGGACGAGGTGCCGGGTGACCTTAGCTTGGACGATACGGATCTGACCGCAGAACAAAGGACGATAGTTGCTGAACTGATGACTGCGCATAAAGACGTTTTTGCGACAGATGAGGCAGACGTGGGGTGTACCGAGACAGTGCGGCACCATATAGATGTTCAGGGTGCAGCGCCTGTAAAACAAAGAAATAGACGTTACCCGGGGCCCATGAAAGAGGAAATCGACCTAGAGGTAAAACTATTAGCGGAAAAAGGTATTATTGAGCCATCTAAGTCACCATGGTCGTCTCCGTTAGTGCCAGTTAGGAAGAAGAACGGAAAACTAAGACTTTGTGTGGACTTTAGAATGTTAAACAGCTTGACAAAACCAGACTGTTTTCCGCTGCCTCATATAGGAGATACGATAAACAAACTTTCGGGAAATTATTATTTTTCTACGCTTGATTTGAAGTCGGGATATTATCAGGTGCCTCTGACTGAATCTTCGCGAGAACTGACTGCTTTCTCTACTGGTACGGAACTGTATCAATTCACTAGGCTTCCGTTTGGAGTATGCAACGGGCCGGCTACGTTCTCACGGCTAATAAGTTTAGTAATTAAGGGGCTACCGAGTGACTCTGTGCAGGCTTACCTTGACGATATCTTGGTCGCCAGTGGGACGTTTGCTGAACATGTCCAGGCGCTGGAGAGAGTGTTCGGCCGGCTTCGGGTTCACGGGCTCAAGCTGAACTTGGAAAAATGTTGTTTGTTTCAAGAGCAGGTCGATTACTTGGGTCACTCCGTCGGTAGACTTGGTGTGAGTCCGCTAGAAAAGAATATAGGGGCGATCCAAGAGTTTCCAGTGCCACGAACGGTGCGGCAGTTAAGATCCTTCCTGGGTATGGTGAATTATTATAAGAGTTTTATAAAAGACTCAGCTAATTTGCTGCACCCCTTATACCTGGCGACAGCCACGGGGAAATGGGAATGGACTGCCGAGTGCCAGCAAGCATTTGAGGACGCAAAAACCGTATTGGTGACCGCCCCAATTCTAGCATACCCAGACTTTGTGACGGGACAGCCATTCGTGTTGACGACTGACGCTAGCGGATGGGGAGCTGGCGCGGTGCTGTCTCAGGTGCAAAGCGGTCAAGAAAGAGTGATCGGTTATGCCGGGGTCAGTTTTAATAAGGCCCAAATGAGATACAGCGCAACGGACAAAGAGCTAGCGGCAATCAGGTTTGCAGTAAATCACTTTAGAATTTACTTGAGTGGTAGGAAATATGTGATACGAACGGACCATCAGCCTCTGATATATCTTCACAATATGAAGCGTACCGACGACCGACTGATGAGGACGTTGGCTGACTTGGCTATTGGTCAGTATAGCATCGAGTATGTGCCCGGGAAAACTAATGTAGTGGCTGACTGTCTGTCCCGGGTGAATTTTCCTTGGTCAGTTCCAGAGGGAGACGAGAATGCTCCTGAGCCCGAATGTGGGGAGTACCAGGTAGCCGAAGTAGAGGGGGGCCCAAATTCTTTGTTTGTGGCGTTGAGCCGAGCCTCGGGTCTGGGAGACGCGTTGACGCTCCGAGAGCAGGCGATAGACAGATTATTGCAGGAACCCAAAGCATTCGGTAGGACTGGTAAGGCCGCGGATCGTAGGATAATTTCGAGTTGGAAAAATCCGGATGTTTTCCCTCCATGGGAGGCTCTCGTGGCGTTTGCGCAGTTATTTGACTTGAGAGTGGAGGTGGTTTGCAAGCCAGGAGGGTTGGTTGTTGCTAATCCTGTGGGGGAGAAGGGAACTGTTAAACTGGAATGCAAAGGAGGCGTGCATTTTAATGTTATCATAGCAGGTATACCAGCAGAAAGGGTCAAGGTAGCAGCGCCTCACGGGCAAGGTAGCCAGGAGGGTGCTTGCCAGTTGGCTGACCTTCGGTTAGGAGAGGATATACAGATGTTCGCGCCGCATCAACTGCAGGACCAGAGGTTGGTGAGGGTGCGCGAGGCTCTGGAAAAGAAGGAAAAAGACCCAGCATTAGGATATTTGCGACGACATTTTAATAGCTTAGTGTTACATAGCGGTGCCATATGTTACAAATATAAGCTAGGGGGTGAGGAAAAGTTCCTACCAGTCATTCCAGACAGTCAATTGAAGGGCTTAGTTACACAGTTTCATGAACATGTAGCACATGCGGGGCAGGCTAAGGTTAGCAAGGCATTCCGGCGGTGTTACTTCCATCCCAGCCCATACAAGACTATCAGGGAAGTGGTAAGAGAATGTCGGACGTGCCAGTTGCATAAAGGAGTAAGTGCAAAAGATTACCCGCTGTACGGGTTGAGTGCTAAGTGCACGGCGCCGTATGATATTTATGCGGTTGATTTGATGCAATTGCCGCGTACTCCCAGAGGACATATAGGATTATTGGTGGGTATTGATTTATGTTCCAAATTTGGACACGCAATACCTATACGTTCAAAAGCTGCGCCGGGAGTTGCGCGTGCATTGGAGTATGGTATATTGGCTAGTTGCCCTAGAACCCCTAAAATTTTGCGGTCCGACAATGGTCCCGAGTTTCGAGCTAGGTTGTTCGGACAATTGTTGGACAGGTACGGGGTGCGGCATGAGCGCTCAATCGCCTATGCGCCGCATACCAATGGAGCGGTGGAGAGACTCAACCGGACCATCAAGGAGAGACTCGCCACGGCCTGCGCTGGTAACCCTGGGAGCTGGGATCTGGAAATAGCAAGAGTGATGTCCCAATACAATAGACTTACCCACAGTGAGACCGGTCGAGCCCCGAGTGAATTCTTCGTGAAGGAGGCTGCGGTGCCAGATCTGCCAAGGCCACTCCGGATGTGGCGACCCGCTGGACCGAAGTTCCGACCGTTCGCAGTGGGAGAGCTGGTCCTGCGGCGGGTACCTTACGCACGAGAGGACGAGAGGCATAAACTCGCCCCGCAGTTCCAGGGTCCCTACGAGGTGCTGGAGGTTGACAGGAACCAGGTCACCTATAAGATACGGGATCTGCAGCGGCGAAGAGCTCCCTTCAAGGTGCACGTGAGGCAATTGAAGAAATATCATGGAAACGACATGGGTCAGGCCCAGCCAGTGCAACCCGAAAGGAAGAACGAGGCAGAAGGTCTGCCACAGAGGCAGCCACGCAAGAGGACCCGGCGAGAAGCGGGGCCGAAGGAAGACGGGGCTGGCGCAGCGGGCGGATTGGAAGAGGACCGAGTGGCTCCCGTGGAGGATGAGTGGTTGGGTCGCCCAATTCATCCGCTGCCACCATTTCCGGCGATGCAGCAGGAGGAGGTGACGGGCAACGACACGAGCGGGGACTTCTCGAAATTTATCGGGCAGTACCCGGATCTTCCGCCGTGTGAGGAGAGCCTCGACTTTTCGGGGTTCATTGGCCAGTACCCGGATCCTCCCCTGTTGCGAATGAGAACAGAGGCGCTGGAAGCGGAACACAGACCCTTCGTGAGCGAGGGAGAGGCGAGTGAAAGCGGAGCTGCAGCAGAAGGCACCTCCGATTTTTCAGGTTTCGCAGGGTGGTCGCCATTGGAGAGAGCGCGCCCAGATGTACGAACTTCTACCCCGGTGGAGGAAGGTGACGGAAGGGGTAACGACGCAGGGTGTTTGGAGGTAGCAGAGGTGAGTGCCGGTGATAATACTTGGCGGAGAACGGAACCTTCGGAGCCAGAAGATGAAATATTGCCTCGATTGAGACCTAAAAAGAGGTTAGATTATAAATGCTGAGTGTCTACGTCGATACTGCTCGAATTGTTTTTGTTTCAGGCCCGGGGATCTGTTGCTGCAGGCGATGGGCCACCGTAGCACGGGGTGCGAGGGTCCGACCTGGGCTGCCTGTTCGCGTCCCGACCCTGCAGATGTCTTCTGAGGCGCGGCCGGTGCGGATGGTTGCCTTCCATCGCAACCCGACTGGTGTGAAGCCCTTTGGATGTCCGGGTCGGATGTGACGGGCGGAGGCGCATACTCTTCAGAGATCGTGGCCTCTGTTGCGAGCTGGGCACGCCATGGGAGGTGGACTTCTGCCGCCTGTTTGGCTACCGAAGTGAAGCCTGCTCAGCGCCGGTTTGCAGTATGGAGGAGCAGTCGCCCTTGTGCAATCTGCGGTCGTGTCAGCATGCACTCGGCAAATCTGCAGCCGGGCGTTTCGTCGTCACCTGCGAGACTGGCGGGAACTTGGAAGACGGAAGAACCGTGATGTCGCATACTATTATCAATTTTAGAACCATGATGTACATAGTAAACCTTTTTAGTAGTTGTCCGATTGTTCACGGGCTAGATGTAGGTTTCTTAAGGTATAACCTTTTAATCTTGTGCGATAATTGGAGGATATTAGAGGCGTTAGTGGAGCGAGGAGTTCTTACTAAATTAAGAGGGATGTAGTGTAGTGAAGAGACTTCACTACGTATTGTGTACGTCAACTGTACCGCTGGCGTGTACATGGAGCTCCGTCCAGTTGCTGCTTGGCTGCAGCTAAAGTGGGCGGCTGCTCGATTGAAGCTAGTCAGTTGCGTCAGGACCGTCATAGGGTGCACTTGTCTACGAGCAGGCCAATAAAGCTGATTGCCTGATGTTCGTAAGTGACCTTGGTCGTGCTTGCCCGAATCCTATGCCTCTTTTATCCGTTGGAACTTAGGGTGTTCTGCCGGGGTGTTAAGTCAGCGGTAGAATTACGATCTCGTGTGAGAGAGGCGGCTACCGCAAGACACGCCCCGATTCCGTTCTGTTAAACTATCCTAGTTCCCCTGTAAATAAACGCTCTTAGTATTTGTCCGTGCCGTACTTTGACCTCGTATCTGGCCTTAGCTATTTAAGCCTGAGTAGCTATTCCCCGTCTGGCCGGCATCCTGACAGGTCGGTTTCCAGTAACTAAACGTTATCAGGCTCGTGGTCGTTACATGTTCAAGGAAAAATGTGAGGCGGTTGACTATGAGACGTTCCATCAGTTTTTGTAGGCATGACAGCAAGGTGATGGGACGATACGAATCCACTGAAGTTAGGGGCTTATTTGGTTTGGGAAGCGGAATGATGATGGCAGGCTGCCATGATTTGGGAAGCACTCCAGTTTGCAGGCTTTTGTTATACAATTGGAGGAGCCATGTTTTGTAAGTGTCTGGCATGTGCTTCAAGTGTTCATTATGAATGTTGTCATGGCCAGGAGCTGTACTCTTCAAGGAAGTCAGGACTCTGTTCAATTCATGTTTGTTAAAGGGATTGTTTATTACGGAGGGAGCATCATCATTTAAGGCTACAGCAAGAGGAAGCAAAGTGAATTGTGGAAATGGAGATGGAGAAGGGGATGACATTCTTTTTTGATAGTGGTCAGCCAAGGCATTTGCTTTAGAACATGAGTCAGCTATTATTGAATCCCTTGTTAAAAGAGGCTGAGCTTTCCTACAGAATGGGGTCTGCAGATTTTTTATCTTTTTCCAAATTAATGAAACAGAGGTGTCAGTTGTTATCTTACTGCAGAAGGAAATCCAAGATTCCTTTTTTGCCTTTTTTACCTCAAACTTGACTCTAGCCTGAGAGCGTTTGTATGCAATTAGATTTTCTTGAGAAGGTTGATTGATTAGGCTAACTTTTGCATCTTGTTTTGCTTTTACTGCTGCTGCACATTGTGAGTTCCACCAAGACTTATTATACTTAGGACAGATATAATCTTTAGTTTGTTTGAAAACTTTATGGCTGGCTTTGATCATGTTGTTTGTGAGGTCTGCAAATTCCTGCTCAAGATCTCCCACCTCCAAGAGCTCAGGCTGTTGCAGAGATGCAGTCCAGTCATCCCATGACCCACTCTCAAATTTTACGTTGGCCGCCTTCGGAACTTCACTGTTGATGGCTCCACTCCAATGCTGATAAGAATGGGATAGTGGTCACTTCCCATATCTTCCTCCGTTGTTACAGATACTGTGGGCTGAAGGCTTGCAGAGACAAAAGCCAAATCAAGTGTAGAAAATGAGTTCTGATAAATGTTATAGTAGGTGGGCACAGAAGGAGGAGTTATCAATGCTATAGAAGGATCATCTAGCAACAGTTGAGCTATGTTCCGACCAGTAGTGTTGGCCTGTTTTGCAGGTTCCCACATTGGATGGTGCGCATTGAAATCCCCAACCACAATGCGGGCAGGTTCCAGTTGATGCATATAATGTAATATTTCTCTTGTAGTAATAATTTTATTTGGATTGTAGACACAGAGTATAGAGAGAGGAGCATTATTTTGCAAAAAAATGCTAATTCCCAGAACTTCAAGAGAACTGGGTACAAATTTTATCAACTGAATATCAGTGTAGGTGACATCATTTCTGATCAGAATTGCTACACCTCCGCCAGCATGCATATCTATTCTATGCATGTAAACAGCCGAGTACCCAACAAAACGAGGTTCAAAATTTGGTGAAAGCCATGTCTCATAGAGACAGGCAATGTGTGGCTTAAGAGTATATAGTTTAATTTTGAAGTTGCTCAACTTATTGCTTATACTTCTGCAGTTCCACTGAAATATTATTAGTTCTTTTTTTGTTGACATCTTTGTTGTTTGGTGGCATACCCAGCATCAGTAGGATTTTGCAAGGCTTTTCTAGTTCAAAGTCAAGTTAAGAATCTAGTACGGAAAGCTACTGCTTCCAAGGTTTTTCTTAACTTGACTTTGAACTCTCGATACTTAAGTAAAAATTGAAGAAATATATCTGTCGGGCCAAGTTCGTGCCTGCTTTCACTGTGCCAAGATTGCTTTCATTGTGCGTCGACCACCTTTTAGGGTGGCCGGTAGCGCGATCGATAGCGTTCTGGTGCGGTGAATTTAAGTTCCTGAGTTCTAATCTCGTGAGCTCCTCGTACAATGGCTTTTCTAGTGTTGTGGAGAAATTTTTCTGCTGGTTTTTTCAATTGCATCTCAATGTTGGGCTTAGTTTTTTTGTGTGGGTTGGTTCGTCCAATTACAGGAGAGGGTGTTATTTCCATTTGGGGCATGATCTTTGTATTTTTTTGAAAAGTTTTCTGGGAAATTATATCAGAACACTCAGATTGTACTATTGGTTGTTGAGGATTTTTGGATGGAGCCTGTAGGGATTGAAGTTGGAAAGTTTCTGGGTCAATGTGAAGTTTCATGCAATCACGGAAAATGGAAATTCCGATTCAAAGAATCACTGTAGGAGCACATTTAATAATGTTTCCCAAAAAAGACCTTGTCGCTGAAGCGTTATTTTCGAGTTATTAAACTTCAAAGTTGGCAACCGCGCCAACACATTTCAACCCCATATTAAAAACGTATGAGGTTGGGTCGTGAGCGAAAGGCACAGTTCTTTTACAGAACACGAGAAATCACTAAAGGAAGACATTTAAGAACGTTTCGCAAAAATGACATTCTACTCGCATATGCGTTATTGTACAGTTATTTAACTGAGAAGGTATAAGAGCGTCGAACATAACAGGCTTTCCCGTGCCAAACGAGAGATTCGAGTATGTGTTCCAACAATACGCAAGGTTGCCAAAGTTATTGATTTTAAGGTATTGTTTTCGGCAAAACTTAGTGCGTGCAATTAGAATACTTATGAATATGATGAAATAAATAAGAAAATGAGATATTCTCATTAGTTAGTAATTCAAAATAGATCATAATATCACCAATATTGGAATAGTCAAGACTTAAATTGACACGGACTTCTCATCAGTTTGAATATGGCGGCAGTTGCGGAAGGTGTGTGTGCCGGTTGCTCTCCGAAGCTTTTCGAATGCATCAAGCATTATTATGGTGACGATTGTGCTAGTCAGAAAACGTTCGTTGCGCACGGTGTTATGTATGGAATTGAAGAAAATGATTTAATGGATTGTCCTCAATGTGGTCACAAATTAACGTATAACAACAACCGGAAAACATTTTACTCTTGCAATTATAAGAAAATTAAGAACGGGCCCCGCCATTTTCGTGCTTATGTAAAACAATTGCTCACGCTACTGTCATAGTGTCATTAGAAGAACTGTGCCTACCCTCACGGACCCAACCTCTTTACGTTTGTAATAGGGTGTTACCTTCCGTTATTCATTACATTGTGGTCAACTGCCTTGCGCGCGGGACAAATTCTGCTCGGCGCGGTCGCTTCTTTCGGCGCGGTCGCACTCTTTGAAGTTTAATAACTCAAAAAACAAGCTTCAGCGACAAGGTCTTTTCTGGGAAACATTATTAAATGTGCTCCTACACTGATTCTTTGAATCGGAATTTCCATTTTCCGTGATTGCATGAAACTTCACATTGACCAGTTTCTGCAGCAATTTTGTGTACCATCCCAGATGCATCCATTCGAATATCCTTTTTCTCAGTAGTTGTAAATATCTTTATCAGGAGATCCACCAGTTGGTTGATGGTGACATGTTTTTGAGCAGGCATATCAGGTTCATTGTTAGTTTGGGTGCCAACAGTCTTGGTAATTTTTGGGGCTTCTGTGTTCCTCAGGTCGCCAGAATCTGGTTGACTTCTTGTCAAAGTAGAGATGGCAGGCAGCACAAATCGAGATTGAGTTGGTGGTGTTGCATTTTGTTTAAGAACTTCCTTTACTGCATCTCTGTAGGATAGCTTTTGAAGTTGGCGTGTTTTCTCCACTTCTTTTGCTTGCTGCATTTTTGGACATCCTTCATAATTTGCTGTGTGGTTGCCACCACAGTTGCAACAGTTTTTTGTGGTCGTTGTTGTGCACTCACTATTATTGTGGGGGCCACTACATACTACACAGCGAGGAGCAGATCTGCAGTAAGCTGCACTGTGCCCAAATTGTTGACACTTATAGCACTGCCATGGTTTTCCAATGAATGTATTGACTCTGTATTGTTGATAGCCAACTCTAACATGTGGTGATAAGGCTTTTGCTTCAAAAATAACTTTGAACATTGATGTTTTGATTTTATCCTTGCCTTTGTATATCCGCTCTGCCACAGCTCCATCAAAATGTGCATCCTTGAGTGCCTCTGTCAGTTCTTCATTAGTGGTGTCCTCTCCAAATGGTCCAATGACTCCCACAGAGGTAGTCTGACTGACTGGCAGCCGACACTTAACTGTCCAGGGGCCTATCTCCGTAGTGTTCAACAGCTCGGAGGGATCCTGATAGTGTTCTTTCATGGTGATAACAAGAAGGCTTCTTCCCAGGTTCCTTGAGATTTTGCCAATGCCTTTGTCCCCAAAAGTTGATGCTGCCAGTGCCTTAGACAGTTTGATTTCATTAGAGAAAAAGCTTTTGTTGATAGGATTCTCTGCTACAGGTTGGACTAATATTACTGTTGGCTGCAAGGGTGTGATGTTGTTTGAGACTGCTTCTCTTGTTCTTTGCCCTGGAGTTATTGGGTTGTCTTCTTCAGAACTAGTATGAAAGCTCCCATTGAAACCCTCAAAATTTGGTATTTCAAATTGATTTCTGCCATAGAATGTACGATTTCTGCTCGTGGAGGATATCGTTGCTGGCTGAATTACTGCTGAAGTCACTATCGGTGCGTCCAAATCAAGTTTGCCTCCTTCCTCCTGCAAACCCTCATCATTTGGTGTTTTAGATGAAGACATTAGAAGAGGTTGAGATGAAATTCCAAGAGGAGGCCAGGCTTCAGATTCTCCTCCTGAAGAGGAGGTAGAGCCATGTCCCCTCCTATGTCTTTTCTTTGGCATACAAGTTTTTTGAATGGCTTATTATTCACTTTATTTCTTTTACTTGCAAGGCAATTCAAGCAACCGGTTGACACAGTTAACACACGTCCACCTTCAACCGCTTTCACAACGCCCATCTGGTATGTGGTCTGAAATGTGAATTCCGTTTTTGATACTAAAGTCTATTCTAAACAGCAGATTTTAATTTTTAATTGCGCAAATTTTTGATTTGCTAAAATTAAATTGATGTACACTATTTCCTAATGGAACAATAAAATTGTATAACATAAACATTGTATGTAGATGGAAAAATAATGCCGAGTCGAATGGTATACACCATATTATGGCATTCAACATAGTTACAATTTTGTGAAAATATTAACATTACAAAGTTTTCTTACATGTACCAATGCTTAAACTATCCAAGGTGTTGGAACGAGCGGTAAAAACTTGATCAGTAAGCAAAAACATGTATAACAATCATTTTTTCAGAGAACTGGGGACTTAGGAGTTGATAATTTAGCAGACTTTAAGCTTTGAAGCGGTGAGAAGAAACAAATACTAAAGCCACAGATGATTTAACAAGTGAACAGTGTAATAATTGTTTGATGCATCAATGTAGGTTTGGTACCTCTTCTGGATGGATTGCTAAACCAAATTCAAGTCTTCGACCGTCTGCAATATTGTATTCTGCGACCGCTATCGTCACGACGAGCAACATCTCAGTCTCAACTGATGTTTCTTGAACTTGAACTTGAAATTGAGGGCCGACAGCGTCGGAGCCTTTGTAACGGCCTACAATTGCCTCCACAATTTTCACACAAAGAGTTCAGCGCCTGGTACCAGGCTTGTCCACTAAACTACTAAGGATCTACCAATCCTTGTCACAAGCTGCCATTGGACGGCATCACTGAGATAACCAGTGTGTCAAAACACCATCCCCAGGCATATTGGGTCATTACTGACCACTCTACCTGACTGGCTCATTCCGGTCGCTGTCTCTTACTCCAGGCAAGCACAAGAAAGATTTTCATAGCTTCAATGATACTCAAATTACACTCCTGATCCAATCCAGCAAGACAGCTCATACCGCAATCATCTTCAGCACATCTGGCATACCACTCATTCTCTCCATACTGCTCAAACACCACATTCATGGAACTTTCTCTCTCTTGCTCATACTTACTGCATTCCAGGACAAAATGCTCAATTGTTTCCTCCACTCCACTAATACACTGCCGACATCATCTGTTATTATTCTCATTCCACCTCCATGTACGTCTGTTTACACTCAATGACTTATGAAGTTTTGCCTGGTGTGCGTAATTCAAATTTTTATTTTTTTTTTGTTTTAAGAATACCAGTTTGATATGCTGGTATTATCAAGTTATAGGTTATTATGTTATCACGTTTGACAGGGTCACCAGATGCCGGGGAAGGCATCAATAAATTGAATGAATTGATATGGTCCTTTGACTCAGAAGGAGTGGGTAATCGGGTGCTCTACTGGCACCGTGGTTTTCAAATCACTCGCGCAACTTTATCCTCTGTAGTTCAGTAATACACGACATATCTCTCGCCTGGTTTATTTGGGTCGCCTATGGGTGCCGTGACTACGGCCAATCTTGGGGTGGATCCGCTTCTTGAGAAAGGAGGTCCGGGTCCAGTAAGGCGATGTACTCCAGCCGCGTGCCGTGGCTCGCGGGAATCCGTTGTGGGTCCAGGCGAGGAAGTAAATGTTAGTGTAGTTATCCGCGGATGCGGGTTTTAGTATGGCTTAATTAGTATGCCTCAAAAGAGGCAGCACCTGGTGGGGTTGCTGCGTGTGGAGCCGTGTGGCTGAGTGAGTCTGAGCGTGAGCCGTGTGGCTGAATGAATCTGAGTGTGAGCCGTGGGGCTGAATGACTCTAAATGCCCCCTCACACGTACAAATATGTTGGCTGACAATCTGAACTGAATTTGGTTTGTCGGTTTCAAGGCCCCTCACACGATGCAAACAACGCACTGCAAACTTGACAAAGACTGGCACACGCTTCAGTATACCAGTAGCAGCTAGGTGGAGAGTAATGGAAGTAGGTTAAGAAGACGAGACTCTTGGAGTTTGTATAATCAATACACACAGCAGGACACACGTTTACATTACGAAGGGTAGTGGTGGAGTAGGCTCCAGCCAAGCCCGAGAACCACGAGCAGAGATCCACAAGAACCATGAGCTCAGTTCTCAACGCATAGTGCTGTCTAAATACATTCTTACACAAGAGCACTGTAACATTATCAGTATTATGCACATATACATTCAAGGTGCTACATGAAAGGTTTCAACACTCCTTCTCACATTGAATGTGTGTCAGATGAGACCATTCCTAACTTCGTTCTTAGTCTAGAGAACTTTTCTATCGGCAGGTTCTTGGTGAATATGTCGGCGAGCATTTCGTCGGTAGGGCAATACACTACGTCTATATCTTTGTTACTTACAAGATCCCGTACATAGTGAAACTTAATATCGATGTGCTTGCTCCTCCCATGATATTTGGGATTGTTGGCAAGACAGATGGCTGACTGGTTGTCTTCGTTTATAACCATTGGTTCCATAGTCCCAAAATTTAGATCACTGAGTAAGTGCTTTAACCAGACAGCCTCTTGAGCCGCACCGGCAAGAGCAACGTATTCGGCTTCTGCAGTTGAGAGGGCTACACAAGTTTGTTTGTTAGATCTCCACGTAATTACCGAATTACTGAGGGTGAAACAGTAACCAGAGGTAGACTTTTGGTCATTTTTATCACCAGCCCAGTCAGCATCTGAATAACCAATGCAAGTATCAGAACATTTGCTATACAAGAGACCTAGTTTAGAGGTGCCTCTCAGGTACCTGAATATTCTCTTAACACACATCCAATGCTGTTCAAGAGGTTTGGAGCTGTATTTAGCAACATTATTCACTGCGAATGCAATGTCAGGTCGAGTTCTGGTTGACAAATACAAAAGGCTACCAACAGCACTTTGGTAAGTGGCAGGGTCAAATTCGACATCATTTGGGGAGCATATCGGATTTACGTTTACATCGGCGGGAGTTGCAACAGGTTTACAATTATCAAAGCCAAATTTTGACAACAGAGCCTCAGTGTAGGCAGTTTGATTCAAGAAGACATTGTTTTTAAATTGTACAACACTTACACCTAGGAAGTAACTCAGCACACCAAGGTCCTTCATTTTGTATTGGGTAGAAAGGCTCAACTTTATTTGATTTATTTCATCACCAGACTCAGAAGCAATTATTAGATCGTCTACATACACCGCCACAATACACAGTTTCTTATCTTGAACACGAGTGTATATACAAGCATCACTCTTAGATTGTACAAAACCCAATTTCTTCAAATAGCTATCTAGTGTAGTATTCCAACACTTAGGAGCTTGTTTTAGTCCGTAGAGCGATTTTTGTAGTTTACACACCAGATTTTCTTTGCCTTTGACAATAAAACCGTCAGGTTGAACCAGATATAGTTCTTCAATCAGTTCTCCATTAAGGAAGGCTGTTGCAACGTCCATGTGATGGACTTGCATGTTGCATTTGGCAGCCAAAGCTAGTACTGTCCTGACAGACTCAAATTGAACCACGGGACTGAAGGTCTCGTCGTAGTCAATGCCATATTTTTGTGAGTAGCCCTGAGCCACAAGGCGAGCTTTGTACGAGCAAATGCTTCCGTCGGGTCCGGTTTTTCTTTTAAAGATCCACTTTGATTTGATAGGTTTTTTGTCATTAGGACACTCTACAAGGGACCATACTCTGTTTTGATTTATAGACTCCATCTCATTCTCCATAGCTGTTTCCCATAGTTTTGCTTCTGGTCCACTGAGTGCTTCTTGAACACAAGATGGTATATCAAGCTCATTTTTCATTAAATACACCCATTCACCAAACCTATCAGGAGCCCGTCGATATCTGGCTGATTGTCTAGGCTGCACTCCCTCCATCCCAGCATCTGACTGTCTATGCTCCACCCCTCCCTCAGAGCCTTCTGGTTCTGGATCCTGAGGAAGAAGAGTAAAATTACCATCATTTACTTCTGAAGGCTCCTTCTCAATTGGCATCTGCTGAGATTCATTGAACATAACGTCTCTGCTCAAAAATATCCTTCTACTGTTTATGTCATACAGACGATATCCCTTGGATCCACTTCCATATCCTACAAGAACACACGGTTTAGATTTTGGATCAAGTTTTTCCCTCTCATCTTTGGGGACATGAGCGTACGCACTGCAGCCAAAGGTTTTGAGGTGCTGTACGTTGGGCTTGTGTCCATTAAGGGCCTGATAAGGGGTCATATCATTCAATGCACTAGCAGGGCTCCTATTTTTGACATACACGGCAGTTGATATAGCTTCACCCCAGAATGATTTTGGTAACTTTGAACCAGACAGCATAGCTCTGACAGAGTCAAGAAGAGTTCTATTCATTCTTTCTGCAACTCCATTTTGTTCAGGTGTCTTAGGCACAGTTTTTTCATGGATAATTCCTTCCCTTTTTAGGAATTGTTCAAAGTCATTAGAGATGTATTCCCCATCGTTATCGGAGCGCAGAATTTTAATTTTGTGATCATAGTGATTTTCTACCAAGGATTTGAACTCCTGAAACACTTTGAAAACATCACTCTTATGTTTGATAATGTGCACCCAAGTATATCTGGAGTGGTCATCTATGAAGGTTACAAAATACCTTCCACTCCCAAGTGATATGAGATTAAGCTGGTCACACACATCACTGTGGATAAGTTCTAAGGGTTGGCGTTTCCTTTTGTGATTTGTTTTGGGGAACGGAAGCCTATGATTTTTACCATCACAACAGTTTTCACAAAAAATGTTATCTCCACTCACAGAACAATCAAAACCTCTAACAAGATTCTTAGTGGCTAATTTCTTAAGATTATTGAATCCTAGATGACAAAATCGTTTATGCCACAGAATTTCATCAGAGGAAACGTTCATGCATTTAGCGGCTGAATTAAGGGTGCAATTAAGTTTATACAATTTTCCTACTTTACTGCCTAAGGCAATTAATTCATCGTCTTTATTTACAATCTTACATGAGCTTTCGTCAAAGTAAACTGAGTTTCCACTTTCTGTAATCTGAGGCACGGAAAGTAAATTGTAGGCTAAGCCAGGTACATACAAGACATTCTTAACAACACAGGTATCTACTCGACCTTTAGGCAACAACACCATAACTTCAACATCACCTACACCAACACCTTGCAAGTTTCTACCATCACCAACTTCAATGTTAATTGGACTAGATAGCTCATTCATACAAGAAAAATCATTCCTATTATTACACATGTGTGCTGTTGCACCGGAATCAATTACCCAACAATTATTGATATTTATCACAGACAATGCACCGATATAATTTGTTTTACCTGCTACAAAATTGTTTTGGTTTTCTGTGTGGTTCCCATCTTCTTTCTTCAATTTTTCTTGATAGATCCAGCACTTGGTACGTAGGTGTCCCAATTTTCCGCATTCGAAGCATCGTGAGTTTTTCAATTTGGAGGTCACAAGGGATTTTTCACTGAAGTCTGAAGCACTTTGGTTTTTCAGTTTTGCTTCTTCATTCAGAAGACGCTCTGTCACAATATCCCATGACGGTAGTTTTTCATGAGCTTCCAGTGCAGTCACCAGTGTGGAGAAATGGTCGGGAAGTGACGACAGCAAGATTATTACACGACTTTCTTCATCAACAGCGTCATCAATCACACTCAAGGACTCAAATATTTCGACAAATGCTTTGAGATGAGTTTGTAAGTCTTGGTCTTCTTTTAGTTTCATGTTGTAGAGTCTTTTGCGTAGTCTGAACTTGTTAGACCAAGTTTTCTTCTGGAATGTATCTTCAATCTTATGCCATAGTTGCACAGGGTCAGTAGGATCACCCAACAAATAAAGTTGACTTGTTTCGACACCAAGCACAATTGTTGCAAGTGCACTGTCACGTCTTTCTTCAAATTTTCTTCGAGCAGTCTCGTCCGTAGTCTGTGGCATGGTTTCCGTTCCTCGAACCAAGTTCCACAGTTTTTCCTTCATCAGAATCATCTTCATTTGCAGCTGCCACGTAGGATAGTTTTTATCATTAAGAGCCGTGAGGCAGTTCTTTGCACTTTCACTTACGGAGCCTGCCATGTTTCTTTCTCTTTCACCGTTTCTGTCTCACACAGCACTAACAAATCACCAACTTCTGTTCTCGCTGTCCCGGGCTGTTTTTCGCTTCGGGACTTAAGATAACCTCACTTGATATTGCTTCATCGGAAGGTTTACTGGGCCCATAACCTAATGGAAGTAGGTTAAGAAGACGAGACTCTTGGAGTTTGTATAATCAGTACACACAGCAGGACACACGTTTACATTACGAAGGGTAGTGGTGGAGTAGGCTCCAGCCAAGCCCGAGAACCACGAGCAGAGATGCACAAGAACCATGAGCTCAGTTCTCAACGCATAGTGCTGTCTAAATACATTCTTACACAAGAGCACTGTAACATTATCAGTATTATACACATATAGATTCAAGGTGCTACATGAAAGGTTTCAACAGAGAGTACGCACAAGAATAGTGACTCCAGACGGCGAGTTCGTACAATTGATAGGATTTGCTATAGATGCAATGAATAAGAAATAAAAGAGATGTAAAAGCTCGCTCTAAATGAGCTAAAGAATAGTTCCTAAAATGTAGTGAACATACAAATAAGAAATTGCTTATTGAAGTGCATAAGGAGGGAGAGAGGCAGACTTCAGTCATGCACCACACACGAAGGCTGGCGTGACACTGACGGGGTGTCAAGGTTTGCAGCCGATTGCTCCAAAATTATCAAGCATGGCTCACCTGCCTCATACAGTCTGTGTCAACCTGAAATGAGCGCACAAACGCACGAATTCAGCACCAGTTCAGATATGTTTGCAGATATATTTGCGCGTGTGAGGGGGCCTTTAACGTCTCAAGTGGGTCTGAGGAACGTCACGATTTTTGGGCTCAATGGCGGGGATCAAGGACTGGTGGTTTTTTTTGTGTGTGAGCTTCGTAGGCTCTTCCGAGGAAGCAAGGACACGTGAAGCACGCACACCGAGTGAATTGTCAAAGTGAGCTTGTTGGCGACTGGTGTTGCCACGGTGCGTCTCTGAGAGGTCTCTTAATTTGTTGGACTGAATTTTCCAGAGACATAATTTTTTGGTACACCTTTTTAATAGATTATGGGTAATGTTGAGTATAGTGGAGTAGGTAACCCTACACTAGAGCACAGTATAGGTTCCGCATAGACACAACACAGTTATAGTGCTGACAATAATACACAATGCAATGACACATCACTTTAGGTAAATAATGCACTCACCTCTTGGACACCTTAACTTAAATACTCAATTATGTGACATGTGGTTAGCAAGAGTAGAGCGGAGATAGGTGGGAATATATATAGAAAAGAGTAGAGTAGAGTTAAGTACATTAGTTTAGAAATTAAAAAATTAGATACCAACCACAGTAGGTAATTATATACACACTCGGCCAACATTTACTTGTTGTTGAGCCCGAGACCACTAGAAGACTGACCTGCGAGTGTTGCTCTCTCGAGCGTTGCCAAATTTTGGTCTCTCTAACTAGAACTTACACTACTCGCTATATTACACCCCTCCCTCCTTAATTAGAACCCCCCCCCCCCCTGTATCCCCAGTCCCCTTATTCAATATAGTCAATCCTAAAGGTCCATTCTCACCACAGGCTTCCGAGCCCGGGTAGACCTGCGTGAGATGCTAGCACTTGGAGGCTCGTGTAACCTAGCCTCCTGGGTGGGAATCGAGTAATCAGGTGTTTCGGAGTCAGGTTCATTGGTCGGAGGTGGTGGGTATGAATTTTGAGCAGGTTGGGGAAACACAACGGTTTCCTCCGTAGGTTGTTCCAAGGGTTCAGGGATGGTGTTTGTAATATAGCGAGTAGTGGAAGTTCTAGTTAGAGAGACCATAAGTTGGCAACGCTCGAGAGAGCAACACTCGCAAGTCAGTCTATAAAGTTCTCCCAAAGTGGTGGGGAACTAATTGAATTTGATTTTAAAGGTTGAATATCGACTTTAGAGATTGAATATTGAAGTATTTATCAAGTGCACAAGAGGATGTTCTTTTACAATGGCGAGGTCACCAGTGTTTTTCCAAACACACTTAATTGCTAATTGAATGATTTAAGGCCTCTGACTCTGAAGGAGTTCGGGGTATTCGGACGCAATATATCTAGCGTCTAATAATCCATGAAACAACAAAATTACCACGAGCCAACACCGGGGGAAAATGAGAGAATAGTTTCACTCGCCGGTATGGGGATTTATTGAGGAGAAGGTTGCACTCCTAAGTGCGAGGCTTGACTCTTGTTCGCGAGACTTCTTGGGGAGAGTCCAAGGAGGTTGAATAACTTCAGACGATTCGTTCAGCTCAGGCTTGTGAAGCGCGAGCTGGAGTGTGAAGTCGATGTTTTGTAAGTGTGGGGGGTTCCGACACTAAGTGATTGGTGATTTGAGTGCTGGGTAGGGAATTGATTACCGGTTGGGAAAACTCGGTAGGAATTGGAGACTCTCGCCCAAATGGCCTCAACTGGAGATTTTAGCGGCTTAGCTGCAGGGATGCAGGCCTTTCCAGTATAGTGAACTTTGAATATGAGGAGAAGCTTGGAGGGAACACTTGGAGGAGAACTCGGAGGAGAACTCGGAGGAGAACTCGGAGGAGGTAAGCTCCTTAAATTAAGAGGTTAGGGTTTGGTTTCATACGTGTTTGTGAGTGCTTGAATGTGTGGTCCCGTCGATCCTGTGAGGGAGCAGGTGACTTGAATTATTTTGAACACAAAATTTGAGTCTATTCATACACATGTGCAAGACTGCGAAAACTGCAACATTCACAGGATGAACAATGGCAGAGGTCTGGTGCTGAGAATCAGTCCGCAACTCTAGCGCCCGAGTCGCAGCCTGAATCATCTCAACACCAGAATCAGTGCTCCAGACCAACTGGTCACAAGCTCTATCCTGACATTGCAAGCAGCAACACAACTGAGTTTAAATGAGCTACAGCCAAAATAATAGCTAAAGCACTGAGGTAATTAGATAATTAATGTACTAAAAAATATAAGTATGAGAAAAGGTGAAGTCTCTATACTCTATTATTTAGATGAGCAAGAATTGCAGCAGAAGTTACATAAAAAGGAGCAGCCCATAAACGGACACGAAAGTCACAACAACTAAGCTGAGAACAAAGTTACAGTGATTTAAAAAAGGCTCAATTAATTCATGGAAAAATATTGAACATAAGAACGCTGCTTCTATTCCTAAAAGACATGTCAAATGTAGTTAGGTATTTATAAGGAACAATTATTTATGAATTGACTTGAAATGAGTACTGCAGAAGATACAATCTCTATTGGTTTAAATAACCTATCATGGCTTTATTGCTCAAGATATGAATTTAAACATTGACTAAAAATTGCAGAGGAATTCCAAAATTATTTAAACCTGACTTAATCAAAATACAAAAGTTGAGAACACAATTAATTAGAAGCTGGAACCTACAACAGATGAGCAAACCAAAAATGATCTCGGTGGACAGCAAAGTGTCTTAACACTATGCTCAGCACTAAAAAATATCTAAGGAGCAAATGCCAACATCGGTTAATACTGACAGCACAATACGGCATCATCGGAGAATAGCAAACACGATAACAATGACAAAGATGTGGCAGTGAGCTTGAGGCTGGTGACTAACTAGCACTGGCACAGAGACAACATAGTGAATATTTCTACGACACAATAACGAGAGCTCCCTAACACGGAACAAGTTAAGACATAACACAGGAAAGTTAAGACATAATACACACTTATCATTACACTTGATACTTACAATTGCCCCTCTGGGGCCCAAGGACTAATATCTGAAGAACACACAACGTGAAATGAGCAGTCTGCCTGGAAAATGGCTATCGAGCTTGCCAAATGGTTCTGCGCGAATGTTTCCAGCGGAAGTGACTGACGGAAACGTGATCGGCAAATATTTTCGAAAACACAGTTTTGGTACAATTTTGAGTTTAATCGAATTAATTTGGTCTTGTAAAATTGTAAAAATAACTACATTTGTATAATTTAATTTTAGGATTTTAGTTTTTTAATACTTTATGAAATTAGGCTGAAGTACGGCTGAGGGCGATCACTACAGCTACTCCCCAACGCATGTAGACCGAAAGGTCTGGTTACACTGAAGCTGTTACTTGTAAGATGCTCGAGGGAGTTACTAAGGGAAGTTCCCAAAAGAAAGATTGACAGAGGAAAATAGATGAAAATAGTGGAAGGTTAACTCTGGAACTATGAAAGTTTCAGCTCGGATCCCCAACTGGGACCGTAAAAGAATCTGTGAGGTTAGCATCACTGGGCATACGGTGCCAGAGTATCTGCCGAAATGGAGGCGCCCGAAAAACCTGATTCCGACTGCGTTCTTTGAACGGTGTAACGGGGAATCTAGAATTGGTCGACCTCCATGACTTTAGAACTCAAAGCGAACTACGACGTACGATTTCGTTGGCTCGACAGGTGTTGACCTGAAGCGAAATCTAGTCTGGGTTTGTGACATTATGCCCTCAAAACAATTTACAAGATCAGTTCCTTACTTTCCAAAACACATATGCCGGTTAAATACAGCAAATGTGCGACGTAAGTCGTTTGTACAGCCTTCCTAGGCAACGTGCGTGCTCCTCAGGCGTCCCCAAGGCTACAAGCACACCGACCAGACAGCGATACAAAAAATGGAAGATCGGGAAAGAGCTTGGTATTTGGGATACGGAGGAACTTACAAAAGACCAACGGTGCACACCCGGCAGTCCCTTGCAACGATCGCAGAGAGTAAATTTATGGTTGGGCATATTTTTGGGCGTCATCTTAAGTATTTCGCAAGTCTATACAATTGTGAAGTTAACGTTAATTTGTTTAAATTGGTGTTTCGTACATAGACATTTGCTTGCTTTAGTGCTTCAGTAGCAATGGTGCTGCAGTAGCGATGGAAATTGCGAAGGTTAATTAGTGAGGACCTTCAGTAGCAATGGAAATACATGAAGAGTTTTGTAAAAGGTGGCTTCAGTAGCAATGGAAAAAACATGAAGAATTTGTTAGAATAGGCTGCAGTAGCAATAACTTATTATTAGGGAAGAGTTTAGAGGGGAAATACTATGTTTGACTACTGAGGATTAGAGGAAAAGGATGGAAAGGAACACTACCTCCTCCAAGGTTCAACATGCAACAGCTGCAACAGCCTCGACATGCGCTCAAAAACCTCCAAATGATGGCTGCGGCAATTCAGTTGTTTGATTATTTATCAACTCTGGTAAGAAATCTGGTCACCAGTATAAAGTTCTCCCAAAGTGGTGGGGAACTAATTGAATTTGATTTTAAAGGTTGAATATCGACTTTAGAGATTGAATATTGAAGTATTTATCAAGTGCACAAGAGGATGTTCTTTCACAATGGCGAGGTCACCAGTGTTTTTCCAAACACACTTAATTGCTAATTGAATGATTTAAGGCCTCTGACTCTGAAGGAGTTCGGGGTATTCGGACGCAATATATCTAGCGTCTAATAATCCATGAAACAACAAAATTACCACGAGCCAACACCGGGGGAAAATGAGAGAATAGTTTCACTCGCCGGTATGGGGATTTATTGAGGAGAAGGTTGCACTCCTAAGTGCGAGGCTTGACTCTTGTTCGCGAGACTTCTTGGGGAGAGTCCAAGGTGTTGAAACCTTTCATGTAGCACCTTGAATGTATATGTGTATAATACTGATAATGTTACAGTGCTCTTGTGTAAGAATGTATTTAGACAGCACTATGCGTTGAGAACTGAGCTCATGGTTCTTGTGGATCTCTGCTCGTGGTTCTCGGGCTTGGCTGGAGCCCACTCCACCACTACCCTTCGTAATGTAAACGTGTGTCCTGCTGTGTGTACTGATTATACAAACTCCAAGAGTCTCGTCTTCTTAACCTACATCCATTAGGTTATGGGCACAGTAAACCTTCCGATGAAGCAATATCAAGTGAGGTTATCTTAAGTCCCGAAGCGAAAAACAGCCCGGGACAGCGAGAACAGAAGTTGGTGATTTGTTAGTGCTGTGTGAGACAGAAACGGTGAAAGAGAAAGAAACATGGCAGGCTCCGTAAGTGAAAGTGCAAAGAACTGCCTCACGGCTCTTAATGATAAAAACTATCCTACGTGGAAGCTGCAAATGAAGATGATTCTGATGAAGGAAAAACTGTGGAACTTGGTTCGAGGAACGGAAACCATGCCACAGACTACGGACGAGACTGCTCGAAGAAAATTTGAAGAAAGACGTGACAGTGCACTTGCAACAATTGTGCTTGGTGTCGAAACAAGTCAACTTTATTTGTTGGGTGATCCTACTGACCCTGTGCAACTATGGCATAAGATTGAAGATACATTCCAGAAGAAAACTTGGTCTAACAAGTTCAGACTACGCAAAAGACTCTACAACATGAAACTAAAAGAAGACCAAGACTTACAAACTCATCTCAAAGCATTTGTCGAAATATTTGAGTCCTTGAGTGTGATTGATGACGCTGTTGATGAAGAAAGTCGTGTAATAATCTTGCTGTCGTCACTTCCCGACCATTTCTCTACACTGGTGACTGCACTGGAAGCTCATGAAAAACTACCGTCATGGGATATTGTGACAGAGCGTCTTCTGAATGAAGAAGCAAAACTGAAAAACCAAAGTGCTTCAGACTTCAGTGAAAAATCCCTTGTGACCTCCAAATTGAAAAACTCACGATGCTTCGAATGCGGAAAATTGGGACACCTACGTACCAAGTGCTGGATCTATCAAGAAAAATTGAAGAAAGAAGATGGGAACCACACAGAAAACCAAAACAATTTTGTAGCAGGTAAAACAAATTATATCGGTGCATTGTCTGTGATAAATATCAATAATTGTTGGGTAATTGATTCCGGTGCAACAGCACACATGTGTAATAATAGGAATGATTTTTCTTGTATGAATGAGCTATCTAGTCCAATTAACATTGAAGTTGGTGATGGTAGAAACTTGCAAGGTGTTGGTGTAGGTGATGTTGAAGTTATGGTGTTGTTGCCTAAAGGTCGAGTAGATACCTGTGTTGTTAAGAATGTCTTGTATGTACCTGGCTTAGCCTACAATTTACTTTCCGTGCCTCAGATTACAGAAAGTGGAAACTCAGTTTACTTTGACGAAAGCTCATGTAAGATTGTAAATAAAGACGATGAATTAATTGCCTTAGGCAGTAAAGTAGGAAAATTGTATAAACTTAATTGCACCCTTAATTCAGCCGCTAAATGCATGAACGTTTCCTCTGATGAAATTCTGTGGCATAAACGATTTTGTCATCTAGGATTCAATAATCTTAAGAAATTAGCCACTAAGAATCTTGTTAGAGGTTTTGATTGTTCTGTGAGTGGAGATAACATTTTTTGTGAAAACTGTTGTGATGGTAAAAATCATAGGCTTCCGTTCCCCAAAACAAATCACAAAAGGAAACGCCAACCCTTAGAACTTATCCACAGTGATGTGTGTGGCCAGCTTAATCCCATATCACTTGGGAGTGGAAGGTATTTTGTAACCTTCATAGATGACCACTCCAGATATACTTGGGTGTACATTATCAAACATAAGAGTGATGTTTTCAAAGTGTTTCAGGAGTTCAAATCCTTGGTAGAAAATCACTATGATCACAAAATTAAAATTCTGCGCTCCGATAACGGTGGGGAATACATCTCTAATGACTTTGAACAATTCCTAAAAAGGGAAGGAATTATCCATGAAAAAACCGTGCCTAAGACACCTGAACAAAATGGAGTTGCAGAAAGAATGAATAGAACTCTTCTTGACTCTGTCAGAGCTATGCTCTCTGGTTCAAAGTTACCAAAATCATTCTGGGGTGAAGCTATATCAACTGCCGTGTATGTCAAAAATAGGAGCCCTGCTAGTGCATTGAATGATATGACCCCTTATCAGGCCCTTAATGGACACAAGCCCAACGTACAGCACCTCAAAACCTTTGGCTGCAGTGCGTACGCTCATGTCCCCAAAGATGAGAGGGAAAAACTTGATCCAAAATCTAAACCGTGTGTTCTTGTAGGATATGGAAGTGGATCCAAGGGATATCGTCTGTATGACATAAACAGTAGAAGGATATTTTTGAGTAGAGACGTTATGTTCAATGAATCTCAGCAGATGCCAATTGAGAAGGAGCCTTCAGAAGTAAATGATGGTAATTTTACTCTTCTTCCTCAGGATCCAGAACCAGAAGACTCTGAGGGAGGGGTGGAGCATAGACAGTCAGATGCTGGGATGGAGGGAGTGCAGCCTAGACAATCAGCCAGATATCGACGGGCTCCTGATAGGTTTGGTGAATGGGTGTATTTAATGAAAAATGAGCTTGATATACCATCTTGTGTTCAAGAAGCACTCAGTGGACCAGAAGCAAAACTATGGGAAACAGCTATGGAGAATGAGATGGAGTCTATAAATCAAAACAGAGTATGGTCCCTTGTAGAGTGTCCTAATGACAAAAAACCTATCAAATCAAAGTGGATCTTTAAAAGAAAAACCGGACCCGACGGAAGCATTTGCTCGTACAAAGCTCGCCTTGTGGCTCAGGGCTACTCACAAAAATATGGCATTGACTACGACGAGACCTTCAGTCCCGTGGTTCGATTTGAGTCTGTCAGGACAGTACTAGCTTTGGCTGCCAAATGCAACATGCAAGTCCATCACATGGACGTTGCAACAGCCTTCCTTAATGGAGAACTGATTGAAGAACTATATCTGGTTCAACCTGACGGTTTTATTGTCAAAGGCAAAGAAAATCTGGTGTGTAAACTACAAAAATCGCTCTACGGACTAAAACAAGCTCCTAAGTGTTGGAATACTACACTAGATAGCTATTTGAAGAAATTGGGTTTTGTACAATCTAAGAGTGATGCTTGTATATACACTCGTGTTCAAGATAAGAAACTGTGTATTGTGGCGGTGTATGTAGACGATCTAATAATTGCTTCTGAGTCTGGTGATGAAATAAATCAAATAAAGTTGAGCCTTTCTACCCAATACAAAATGAAGGACCTTGGTGTGCTGAGTTACTTCCTAGGTGTAAGTGTTGTACAATTTAAAAACAATGTCTTCTTGAATCAAACTGCCTACACTGAGGCTCTGTTGTCAAAATTTGGCTTTGATAATTGTAAACCTGTTGCAACTCCCGCCGATGTAAACGTAAATCCGATATGCTCCCCAAATGATGTCGAATTTGACCCTGCCACTTATCAAAGTGCTGTAGGTAGCCTTTTGTATTTGTCAACCAGAACTCGACCTGACATTGCATTCGCAGTGAATAATGTTGCTAAATACAGCTCCAAACCTCTTGAACAGCATTGGATGTGTGTTAAGAGAATATTCAGGTACCTGAGAGGCACCTCTAAACTAGGTCTCTTGTATAGCAAATGTTCTGATACTTGCATTGGTTATTCAGATGCTGACTGGGCTGGTGATAAAAATGACCGAAAGTCTACCTCTGGTTACTGTTTCACCCTCAGTAATTCGGTAATTACGTGGAGATCTAACAAACAAACTTGTGTAGCCCTCTCAACTGCAGAAGCCGAATACGTTGCTCTTGCCGGTGCGGCTCAAGAGGCTGTCTGGTTAAAGCACTTACTCAGTGATCTAAATTTTGGGACTATGGAACCAATGGTTATAAACGAAGACAACCAGTCAGCCATCTGTCTTGCCAACAATCCCAAATATCATGGGAGGAGCAAGCACATCGATATTAAGTTTCACTATGTACGGGATCTTGTAAGTAACAAAGATATAGACGTAGTGTATTGCCCTACCGACGAAATGCTCGCCGACATATTCACCAAGAACCTGCCGATAGAAAAGTTCTCTAGACTAAGAACGAAGTTAGGAATGGTCTCATCTGACACACATTCAATGTGAGAAGGAGTGTTGAAACCTTTCATGTAGCACCTTGAATGTATATGTGTATAATACTGATAATGTTACAGTGCTCTTGTGTAAGAATGTATTTAGACAGCACTATGCGTTGAGAACTGAGCTCATGGTTCTTGTGGATCTCTGCTCGTGGTTCTCGGGCTTGGCTGGAGCCCACTCCACCACTACCCTTCGTAATGTAAACGTGTGTCCTGCTGTGTGTACTGATTATACAAACTCCAAGAGTCTCGTCTTCTTAACCTACATCCATAGTTTCGTACATAGACATTTGCTTGCTTTAGTGCTTCAGTAGCAATGGTGCTGCAGTAGCGATGGAAATTGCGAATGTTAATTAGTGAGGACCTTCAGTAGCAATGGAAATACATGAAGAGTTTTGTAAAAGGTGGCTTCAGTAGCAATGGAAAAAACATGAAGAATTTGTTAGAATAGGCTGCAGTAGCAATAACTTATTATTAGGGAAGAGTTTAGAGGGGAAATACTATGTTTGACTACTGAGGATTAGAGGAAAAGGATGGAAAGGAACACTACCTCCTCCAAGGTTCAACATGCAACAGCTGCAACAGCCTCGACATGCGCTCAAAAACCTCCAAATGATGGCTGCGGCAATTCAGTTGTTTGATTATTTATCAACTCTGGTAAGAAATCTGGTCACCAGTATAAAGTTCTCCCAAAGTGGTGGGGAACTAATTGAATTTGATTTTAAAGGTTGAATATCGACTTTAGAGATTGAATATTGAAGTATTTATCAAGTGCACAAGAGGATGTTCTTTTACAATGGCGAGGTCACCAGTGTTTTTCCAAACACACTTAATTGCTAATTGAATGATTTAAGGCCTCTGACTCTGAAGGAGTTCGGGGTATTCGGACGCAATATATCTAGCGTCTAATAATCCATGAAACAACAAAATTACCACGAGCCAACACCGGGGGAAAATGAGAGAATAGTTTCACTCGCCGGTATGGGGATTTATTGAGGAGAAGGTTGCACTCCTAAGTGCGAGGCTTGACTCTTGTTCGCGAGACTTCTTGGGGAGAGTCCAAGGAGGTTGAATAACTTCAGACGATTCGTTCAGCTCAGGCTTGTGAAGCGCGAGCTGGAGTGTGAAGTCGATGTTTTGTAAGTGTGGGGGGTTCCGACACTAAGTGATTGGTGATTTGAGTGCTGGGAAGGGAATTGATTACCGGTTGGGAAAACTCGGTAGGAATTGGAGACTCTCGCCCAAATGGCCTCAACTGGAGATTTTAGCGGCTTAGCTGCAGGGATGCAGGCCTTTCCAGTATAGTGAACTTTGAATATGAGGAGAAGCTTGGAGGGAACACTTGGAGGAGAACTCGGAGGAGAACTCGGAGGAGAACTCGGAGGAGGTAAGCTCCTTAAATTAAGAGGTTAGGGTTTGGTTTCATACGTGTTTGTGAGTGCTTGAATGTGTGGTCCCGTCGATCCTGTGAGGGAGCAGGTGACTTGAATTATTTTGAACACAAAATTTGAGTCTATTCATACACATGTGCAAGACTGCGAAAACTGCAACATTCACAGGATGAACAATGGCAGAGGTCTGGTGCTGAGAATCAGTCCGCAACTCTAGCGCCCGAGTCGCAGCCTGAATCATCTCAACACCAGAATCAGTGCTCCAGACCAACTGGTCACAAGCTCTATCCTGACATTGCAAGCAGCAACACAACTGAGTTTAAATGAGCTACAGCCAAAATAATAGCTAAAGCACTGAGGTAATTAGATAATTAATGTACTAAAAAATATAAGTATGAGAAAAGGTGAAGTCTCTATACTCTATTATTTAGATGAGCAAGAATTGCAGCAGAAGTTACATAAAAAGGAGCAGCCCATAAACGGACACGAAAGTCACAACAACTAAGCTGAGAACAAAGTTACAGTGATTTAAAAAAGGCTCAATTAATTCATGGAAAAATATTGAACATAAGAACGCTGCTTCTATTCCTAAAAGACATGTCAAATGTAGTTAGGTATTTATAAGGAACAATTATTTATGAATTGACTTGAAATGAGTACTGCAGAAGATACAATCTCTATTGGTTTAAATAACCTATCATGGCTTTATTGCTCAAGATATGAATTTAAACATTGACTAAAAATTGCAGAGGAATTCCAAAATTATTTAAACCTGACTTAATCAAAATACAAAAGTTGAGAACACAATTAATTAGAAGCTGGAACCTACAACAGATGAGCAAACCAAAAATGATCTCGGTGGACAGCAAAGTGTCTTAACACTATGCTCAGCACTAAAAAATATCTAAGGAGCAAATGCCAACATCGGTTAATACTGACAGCACAATACGGCATCATCGGAGAATAGCAAACACGATAACAATGACAAAGATGTGGCAGTGAGCTTGAGGCTGGTGACTAACTAGCACTGGCACAGAGACAACATAGTGAATATTTCTACGACACAATAACGAGAGCTCCCTAACACGGAACAAGTTAAGACATAACACAGGAAAGTTAAGACATAATACACACTTATCGTTACACTTGATACTTACAATTGCCCCTCTGGGGCCCAAGGACTAATATCTGAAGAACACACAACGTGAAATGAGCAGTCTGCCTGGAAAATGGCTATCGAGCTTGCCAAATGGTTCTGCGCGAATGTTTCCAACGGAAGTGACTGACGGAAACGTGATCGGCAAATATTTTCGAAAACACAGTTTTGGTACAATTTTGAGTTTAATCGAATTAATTTGGTCTTGTAAAATTGTAAAAATAACTACATTTGTATAATTTAATTTTAGGATTTTAGTTTTTTAATATTTTATGAAATTAGGCTGAAGTACGGCTGAGGGCGATCACTACAAGTCTGCTATTGGCCTCGGGTTCAACAACAAGTACATGTTGACCGAGTGTGTATATAATTACCTACTGTGGTTGGTATCTAACTTCTTAAGTTCTAAACTAATGTACTAATTCTATTCTACTCTATTCTATACATTTCCCGTCTATCTCCGCTCTAATCTCACCAGCCACAGTACCGCCAATTGAGTATAAAGTTAAGGTATCCAAGAGGTGAGTGAACTATTTACCTAACTTGCTGTGTCATTGCATTGTCTATTTTGTTCAGTACTATAACTATGTTGTGTCTATGTGGAACCTATGCTGTGCTCTAGTGTAGGGCTATCCACTCCATAATAGTGTTCGAGCAGGTAATAACTTGGTCCTGGTGTCGACGAACGACCTCTCCCCCCTCCAGTTGGCACTTGTAGGATACCGGGCCTGTTTTCTCAATGGTGGTAGCAGGGGTCCATTTTGGGGAACCCGGCGTGTATTGACGGACCATCACAGGTGACTCCGGCGGAATGTCAACCGCGTGAGACCCTGGGTGGTATCTTTTCTGAGCGTCCTGGCGTTGAGCAACTTTGAACGCGATTGCTTCTGACGGCCAAATTTTAAGCAGATCAAGACGAGAGCGAACTTTCCTGCCTAACATCAGTTCGGCGGGCGTAACACCTGTTGTCGTGTGGGGTGTTAGCCGATAGTTGAACAGGAACCTGTCTAGTGCTAGGCGTAGGGGTTCCGTTGACTTTCGTATATTCTTCTTGAAAGTTTGTACCATGCGCTCTGCCAGTCCATTAGTTGAAGGGTGGTATGGTGCGCTCGTAATATGTCGCATACTACATGCCTTCACAAATTCTTGGAATTCAGCCGATGTTGTGTCGTTGTGTTGTCCGAAACAATTGTTACTGGAAATCCAAATGTCGCAAAAGTGTGTTTCAGGCACGAGATCGTTTCGCTAGAGGTTGTAGTAGATGTGGGAAAAATTTCAACCCACTTAGAGTGTGCATCCACGATCACTAGATAGTATTTTCCATCCATTGGGCCCGAGTAGTCAATGTGTATGCGATGCCAAGGCTTCGCAGGCCATTTTCACGGATGGAGTTCAGCTTTCGTTGGTGCAGCTCGAGTGCTCAGGCACTCGCTGCATGACTTAGTCGTTTCTTCTAGATCTTTGTCCAGCAGCGGCCACCATACATAGCTGCGAGCTAACTCCTTCATACTGGATGATCCAGCATGGCCAGAGTGAAGTTCGTCCACAATGGCTTGTCTGAGAGCTTGGGGTACAATAATTCTTGCTCCCCAGAGCACACAGCCATTTTTTGTGGACAATTCGTCTCGCCTCCTAGTATACGGAGCGAGATCAGGGTCACTAATTACCGTCGAAGGCCAGCCCACTTGGCAGTATTTGTATACCTTTGAAAGTACTGGGTCCCTTAGGGTGCCGTCGCGGATGTGGGTGCTGGTGACTGGAGCTGACTCGAGGAAGTTTTCTAAAGACGTCCATTCCGCAGGAATAGGTGTGGCTTCCTCGGGAGTTGTCAAAGGTAGACGACTGAGAGCATCAGCCGTGCCCAACAGCACAACAGACCGGTGACGCAAGGTGAACTTGTAGGACTGCAGTAGTAAAGCCCACCTTTGAATGCGCCCGGATGCCATCGGAGGAATGCTTCTGCCACGGTGCGTCTCTGAGAGGTCTCTTAATTTGTTGGACTGAATTTTCCAGAGACAAAATTTTTTGGTACACCTTTTTAATAGATTATGGGTAATGTTGAGTAAATTTCTTACTCTAAAAATAATGAGAGTGATTATTATGCGATACTTGGATTTTTAGGTGGACGTTTTAATAATTCGTAAAATTTTGGCTGGTAAGAGGCTGGAAGCGTTCACTACAGACTTACATTGAGCATTTATTAAACTCCAGTCATTCACAGGTCTCCCAATTCTAACATGAATAATCTTTTGCATACTAAGTTTTCTTGCATGCCCCCAACACACTTTCTCCCAATAGCTTATACTCAGATTCCATTCAAAAATTCGTTTTACCCATCTGCTATTCTGCATTCTTTCAATTCTCATGTAGCATTAGCTACAAAATGTATAAATTCAGTAAAATTCTCATTAACATTTAAATAGCATAATTACTGGCATTAAAAATCTTACCTCACATTATTATTATTAATTTTCTACTTATAATTAATCATCTTAGAAGTTTTTGTGTAACAGCACACGAATGAAAATATTACCGACAGTTGATCGAATTTTTAAGTCGTTGTGATGGCAACATCACGGCCGATGCCATTGCTGGAGCGTTACTTCTTACTTGTGTGTAGCTCGTGTGGGTCAGCGTCTCATTCATCGACATCAACAACGCCACAACACATTTATCCCTGGGCCTCGAGTTTTGCCTTTAACTCAGCCTCGAGTTTTGCCTTTAACTCAGCCTCGAGTTTTGCCTTTAACTCAGCCTCGAGCTTTGCCTTTAACTCAGCTGTCGCGTCTTACGAGACGCGAATTTTTAAGAAACTCTGTGGCAACATCGGCCGCGGATCCGCGCACTGGTCCGCAAGCCCAACACAGCGTCTTCCATTGTCTAATTTGACCGAGTGCAGACGTTCTCCTAAGATAGAGCTCAAGATTGTAACTTCTAAGTGTAAACGTGTTAGAAATTATTTAATCTTTAAATATTTCGTGCGCTGATCTAGATATATGTCCATGTCTGTGTGTTTGATGGTGAACAGCCGGTTCCTAGAGCGTTCAACGATGCTGCTGGCAACCGGCGAAACACCTATATCGAGTCAGACCATTGTAAACAGAACTCCTGTTGCTCCCAGCAACAGGAATTTGCCATTGAGAATTTTTCCTGTTTGTGCAGTGTGAGTTGATCTGTGCTGCATTGTGAACTTGCAGTGTGAGTTGATTTATGCTGCAGTGTGAATTTGTCTGGAATTATTGGAAACAGAACTCCTGTTGCTCCCAGCAACAGGAATTTGCCATTGAGAATTTTTCCTGTTTGTGCAGTGTGAGTTGATCTGTGCTGTATTGTGAACTCGCAGTGTGAGTCGATTTATGCTGCAGTGTGAACTTGTCTGGAATTATTGGAAACAGAACTCCTGTTGCTCCCAGCAACAGGAATTTGCCATTGAGAATTTTTCCTGTTTGTGCAGTGTGAGTTGATCTGTGCTGTATTGTGAACTTGCAGTGTGGGTTGATTTATGCTGCATTATGGATGTGCAGTGTGAATTGATTTATGCTGCAACATGAATTTGTCTGGAATTATTGGAGCATGGCAGCAGCCAATACTTGCTGAGAGTGAGCATAATTAGTTAAATCGACACTTTCAAATATAAGCAGCTAGACAGAACTGATAACCCGTGCTTCTAGAAATTGCGTAGCTCGGACTGAGATTAGTTCTCCTTTATTTGTCATAAAAAATTTTTTTATGTTTATATTAAATTGGCTCATTACCCATGAGCTGGGCTGAGCAAGTTGCGCCAGTCAGCAAGGTGGAAGCCTAGAGCTGGAGTGAATTTGAGGTAGACTGAGAATATGTCCGCAGGAATTCTTCATAGTATAAATTCCTGCTGTAACGTTCCTTCAGCATCAAAAACCTAATTATTTGTATATTCCCCCAGGTAGAGTAAAGCAAAACTAGGATAGCCTTTCTATCTATATGTAGGTTGAAATTGAAGACTTATATGGCGTGAGAATACCATCCCCCCACAAAACGTGAGTATGCGAGAGTAGACTGTCCTCCTTTGACCACAGCGCACAGTATGTGCACAGTGCAGAAATTATGGGAGGCAAGTAGAGCGACTTCCATGTGCATATTATAACGTGTGACTTTACATTTGCCGTGTGCAAATGTATTTCAAGTTTGAAGGGTAAAATTTCTAGTTTCCACCTCAAATGTAATAATACTTGTTTCATTTGCCGTGCCTTTAGTCTTATGTGAATAAGATGCGATTCTACATTGCCGTGTGCAAAGATGCATCTCATGATTGAGAAGTCAAATTTTGTTTTCTGCCACAGACTCTTGAGGCTGGCGTGGTAGATCATTTTGCTTGGTTCTAGTGATAGCTAGTTGCTCCTCGAGCATTAGTCGGTTGTTTCTCTTGTTTGTTCATGAAGTCAAGAAATGTCATTGTGGTCATTTTTGGAAGTTTTGAACCTATAAATTTCTTGATTGTGTAGTCAATTGCAGATTCTCTCATTTGAACCCAAGATGTATTCATTGTGAGTTCATTCTTAAACTTAGAAAATGCCCTTGTGTGCGATTAGCCATAATTTCAACCATAATTTTCAACCTAAGGATGTCATTCTGCGTTGTCCTTAAAATTCATTTTTGAACCCAGAAATGTACACTTCGTGCTGTTAACTATAGTTTTTATTTCTTGAATCTAAAACATGATTCTCTCATTTGAACCCAAGATGTATTCATTGTGAGTTCATTCTTAAACTTAGAAAATGCCCTTGTGTGCGATTAGCCATAATTTCAACCATAATTTTCAACCTAAGGATGTCATTCTGCGTTGTCCTTAAAATTCATTTTTGAACCCAGAAATGTACACTTCGTGCTGTTAACTATAGGTTTTATTTCTTGAATCTAAAACATGCCCTTATTGTGCAGTTTTTACGGTGTCAACGGCCATTGAATAAAGAAACCAATTCGAAGAGACCGCGTATTTCTTCGATGCCTTCGATACCCGTAATTCGGACTAGACCTCTCGAAGATCATATCCGCAGTCTAGTCGGAACAGTAAAAAGTTTTTTTTTGCGACGGTACTCCAGCAACAAGAATAGAGATGAGCCCACCGAAGCGCTCGCACACACCCAGACTTCCCCAGCTGGAAGACAGATTCAACGTAGCATTAGCAGCTCTAAACGGTCTCTTGAACGGCGCCGCACCGCGAGAACTCAGAACTTCCAACGAAGTCGAGCAGGTATTCGCTGGAGTTCGAGCCAAAGCCAAAGAGGTGAAACAACTCGGTGAACAGTTGGTCACCGTTCTTGAGAACTCAGGGGCCACGGCTGAAGCAACAGTTGTTCGGGACTCATTGACACGCGCCAGAGCTCGCAGAAGAGAGTTGGCAAGTTCAATGGACCACAGAAACGAAGAACTCTTGGGAAGTTCGTCACGGAGTGTGGCGAAGAGACCTTCCGAGCAGTCCAAGAAGATCTCGTCCAAGAAGCAGCAGCAGGACACTGCAACCCGGGAAGAAAGGTCCTCAAATTCCCATTCAGCTAAAAGTCGGAGCAAACACGGCTCCAAACGTCAGAGCGGTGGCCAGGTCAGCTCCAGCCATCGCAGCCAGAGTCATCAATGCTCGAGCTACTACAGCCAGAGTCAAGACAGTGAGAGCGACCACAGCCAGAGCCTTCCAAGCGCTAGCTCCCATCGCAAGGATAGGGAGTCTGAGCGCCAGGGGTTCCCTGGCCGAGGCAATGAGAAAATGCTCATCGACCTCACAGAAGACCCATCAGTGGTGTTGGCACAGATCACCATTGAGAGGTCAAAATTGAGGTGTGGGAATCGCACGGGGAACGATCAGCCCATCGGCGAGGAAGACGCCGAGGACAAGGATGCACGCACCGGAGCCTGGGTCAACCAAGCGTTCCAACACCGCGTCGTGGAGCCCGCAGGGGGCGCGGCGGCGGTCACGAACTTTCCACCCGACGACACCGCTCACGCGCCCACGATGAACCCCTTTGCACCATCATTCCAGCCCAAGGTTTCCACCAACTCGCCCGCCGTGGTCTTCGAATCAAGGCCACCAGTGATCGACGGAGCTATGAGGCTCTCGATGATCGAAGACCTAAAAAGGTCGCCCCATCAGCCCTACGCGGGAGAGCCCCATCTGTTCCACAGGTGGTTCAATGCCCTCAGGAAAAGGATGGAAAGGCTCGCCGTGGAGCCTATCGACGCCATCGAGATTCTCACGAGTCACACTTGTGGCGAGCCAAGAAGCCTCATAGATGATATAATGTCCGCGACCTACCTGGACACGGCGGCCCTGCTCACCGACATCATCGACCAATTGACGACTCGCTTCGGCGCTAGCGACAAGGTGGCTAACAGCCTGATCGAGCGCCTTGTGCGCGCGTCAGACATCAAGGGGTCAAAAGGCGACCACACGGTCGGCCCTAAGCTGCGAAAGCTCGGCGACGTTTGTCTTTCGGTCCAGCATACCATGACGTACACCCCGGCCCTGTCCTTCCTGAACACCGACATGGGGCTAGCCCCCATCGTAGAGAGACTGCCCTTCTTCGTGGTGGATGCCTGGAGAGGTGAGAGAACTAGGTACAAAAAATTGTCCGGATCACTACCTGGTTTCGCGAGGTTCTGTGAATTTATCCGAACACTGTCGGATACTCAATGCGACAGTTTCGGGGCCTCGAGTCTCAACTGGATGAGCACTCGACACAACGCCTCAGTTCCTCCTCACCCTAAGCCAAAGGCGCCACGAGTGCTTTATACGTCTGCCGAGAATCGTCCCGGCAGTTGCATTCTTCATCAGGGTGCACAGCACGAGACGAGCTCGTGCCAGGCGCTAAGGAAGATGGAGCCCCAAAAGAAGAAGGACTTCATCCGCGAGCACAAGTTGTGCTTCCGCTGCCTAGGCCCTCACTGGGCCAAGCACTGCAAGGAAGTCGTAAAGTGCGACGATTGCGGAGCCGACCATCACAGCACGACAGCCCACCTCGACCGGCCGAAGGCCGGATATTCCGGAATAGCTATCAGCAAGACACACCCCAAGCAGGCCCCGAGCGACAAACAAAACCAGAGCGAAGCCGGAGAGAAGCCGAAAGCTAGGGCTCTGAATTCTCGCTCGGCTACGATCGGAGGAAGAGCTTGCAGCAAAACCGTGCTGGCCGACGTCTTCAACGAGAGGTCAGGCGTGTGGTGTCGCGTATACGCCATACTCGATGAGCAGAGCACCACCTCTTTCTGTTCTTCCAAGCTGTTAGACACGCTTCGAGCGACAGGTCCCAAATCGTATTACACACTGGAGACCTTGTCCGATCAATCTGTCGTTCGACAGGGCAGATGCGTGTCTGGATTGAAGATCAAGGGAGTTTCTGAGGACAAGATCTTCGAACTCCCGCCAATGCTCGAGTGCGATATCATCCCTGACACCAAGAAGGAAGTGGCGACTAAAGAGCGTGTGGAAAAGACCCCGGAAATAGCTCACTTCGCCCCTCATTTCCTCCCCTTCGACGACCGAGCAGAAGTATCGGTGCTTCTCGGGACGGACAGCGGGGACATACTGTACAGCCACGCCGATCAACATCGCCAAAGCGCTCCATTTGTCCATCACACTGCCTTGGGGTGGGCCGTGGTCGGTAAAGTGAATGACATCACCGGCCCCTCAGCCGGACAGAGATGCACAACTCTAAAGATCGCGGCCGAAGCCACTCACGAACATTTCAGCGCCAGGATGTGCTTCGGGCCACCCCCCGAAAAGGACATGTTCGTCCAACAGCCCGACGACGAAATGCCCGGTCTGTCTCACGACGACCGCAAGTTCTTGAAGGCGATGGAGGAGATAAAGGTAAATAGCGAGGGACATCTTGAAGCGCCACTGCCGCTGAGATCGCTCGACACGATACTGCCCGACAACAGAGTGGCCGTGTTCCGTCGTCAAGAAAACACGCTGAAGAGGCTAAAGAAGGAGCCAAAGAAGTTACAGCAGTGTCTTGACGCCATGAAAAAAAATCTTGACATGAGACACGTCGAACAGATACCCGCAGGCGAAAGGAACCAACAGGGCGACCTCACCTGGTACATTCCGATCTTCCCAGTGGTTCAAGAAAAGAAATCCAAGGTGAGGCTCGTTTTTGACAGCGCCGCCAAATATCAAGGGACAAGCCTCAACACGTGCCTACTGTCAGGACCGGATTACAACAACCGTCTGCGAGATGTGTTAACGAGATTCCGGGAGCACAGGATCGCCTTCGTAGCCGACGTTGAAAGCATGTTCCACGCCTTCCACGTACCACCGGCTCACAGGGACCTAATGAGATTCTACTGGTGGGCCGACAACAACCCTCAGAAAGCCCTCGTGCAACACCGGGCGCGCGTGCACGTATTTGGTAACACCAGCAGCCCCGCCGTAGCCACGATGTGCCTTCACCGTGCTGCCAAAGGAACCGCCAGCGAACTGCAGTTGGAAGATGTAGAACATCTAAAGGCAGCGCAAGACTATGTAACGTCGCACTTCTACTGCGACGACGGACTCGGAACCGCTCCGGACCCCATCAGGGCCATAGGGATATTGCGAACAGCCAAATACCTCCTGTCGCGATACCGCATCAGATTACACAAGATCATGTCCAACTCCACGGAAGTCCTCGAGGCCTTCCCCGCGAGCGAGAGAGCAACTGAAGACGACATCGACCTGATTGCGGTTCCCAACCATAGTACCCTTGGCGTGTCATGGAATATCGCCCGCGACTGCTTTGTGTTGAAAGTGAACATACCAGACCGTCCTCACACCAAGCGGGGACTGCTATCTGCGATCAACTCGATATACGATCCCATCGGCTTTGCCAGCCCAGTCACCCTTGGCGGACGACTGATCCTCCGCAACCTACTCTCTGAAACCGACAAAGCATCCGGCGGGAAGACGTTGGATTGGGACGAACCCATCCCGAGCTGCACAGTTCAGTCGTGGATACGCTGGCTCGAGAGTCTTCAATGCCTGCACGAACTATCAATTCCAAGGTGCTTCCTCCCGCCGGAATCGGAAGGGGACGACACTCAAACCTTGCACATCTTCTCGGACGCCTCACAAGAGGCAATCGGAAACGTAACGTACCTACGTACGAACACCAACAACGGTCACGGTCACGTCGCGTTCGTGCACGGAGAAAGCAGAGTGGCTCCAAGAGCCGCCACCTCAATCCCCAGGCTTGAGCTGTGTGCAGCAGTGGGAGCGGTGTTGTCGAGCCTGCAAACAATTCAGGAACTGAAAAGGAAACCCGCTCGCGTGTACTTCTATTCAGACAGCAAGGTCGTGCTGGGTTATATCAGGAACGACTCGGCAAGATTCAGTCGGTACGTGCAGAGAAGAGTGGACATCATCCGTCAGAACAGCGATCCGTCTCAATGGAGCTATATCGACACCGCATCGAACCCCGCCGACCTAGCCTCGAGACCAACAGACCCTTCGAGACTAATGCAGACGGAATGGCTGCAGGGTCCGGCATTTCTAGTCGACGACGTCGCCCATGCCCCTTCCACCTCGGGCCACCCCGCGGACCCCGAGGAACTCCCCGAAGTTGAAAAGGGGGACGACGTACGAGTTCTTCGATCAACAAGAGACGTCGCTGAACTCCTATTTTTCAAGCTCTTCTCTAAATTCAGCTCCTGGTCAGCCATCCTGAGGATCGCCGCCAGGGTGGTAGTCTTGTCACAGAAGCTACTCAACAAAGTCCTGCTTAAAAGAGCCAACTCGAACAGCCACCTCGCGGCTGCCGATCCCCAAGCCTTGGCTCACACCGCTCTGGTCCTGGAAGCCCAGAAGTCCGCCTTCCCAGATCTTCTCCGCCAGATGCGCCAAGGGGGAAGCATAGGACCTCGACACAAACTCTCCAGCCTCGCGCCTTTTGTCGACCAAAGCGGCCTGATCAGAGTGGGGGGTCGACTCGCCATCTCAGATTTCCCGGAAATTATCAAGCACCCCTTGTTACTTCCCTTCGACCACCCCATCAGTGCCGCCGTCATGATGTACTACCACCAGAAGACGAAGCACCAAGGCCGGCACGTGACCCACGCTTCCATTCGCGAAGCCGGGTACCACATCGAGAACGGCCGGAGAGCGATACAGAAGCTACTTCGGAACTGCGTCATCTGCCAACGACTAAGGGCCTCTTGTCTGACTCCGCAAATGGCCGATCTACCGAAAGAACGCTCCGAAACCGCGCCCCCCTTTACCTTCGTGGGTTTCGACGTCTTTGGTCACTGGATGATAAACAACGGAGCATCCACAAGAAGAAACGCCCCCCTCAAAAAATGCTGGGCTCTGCTTTTCACGTGCCTCGCTTCTCGTGCAGTTCACGTCGAGATGCTGCCATCCCTCGACACTCCTACCTTCATCAACAGCTTCAGGAGGTTCATAGCGGTACGAGGCCCCTGCTCAGTCCTGCGATCTGACAGAGGCACCAATTTCGTCGGAGCCAAGAATCTAGCCGAAGAAGTGAACATCGAGCAGGCCAGTCGGGCCCTGTTGGACCTGGGCGCGCGTTGGGAAATGAACCCGCCGCATGCCTCTCATTTCGGCGGAGTATGGGAGCGCAAGATAGGTCAAATCCGAAGGTGTCTAGAAGCAGCCCTCCTGCACGCCGGCCAACACCCTTTGTCCTTCGACGAATTGCACACCCTACTGCAGGAGGCGGCAGCTATTGTGAACTCCACCCCCCTGTGGGAGACGTCCTTTGACCCCAACGAACCACTACCGGTGAACCCAAACATGCTCCTGACGCAGAAAACCAGCTCACCACAACACGATAAGCCTGCGCTGATCCGGCACGAACCCGCTTACGGGAAGTTGCGATGGAAAAAGGTACAACACTTAGCAGATCAGTTTTGGCTGAAGTGGAGGAGGGGCTACATCTACGAACTGCAGCAGCGCAGCAAATGGAGGGCCGTCAAACCCCCACTAAAGGAAGGAGACATCGTCCTGGTGAGGGAGAAGATGGCCAGGAGAACAGACTGGCCGACCGGCATCATCGAAGAGACCCACCCCAGCCACGATGGGTCGTTGAGGACGGCCACTGTGCGGCTCGCACGACGAAACGACGACGACAGGGTCCAACGAGTGGTGCGTCCTGCCACCGAACTGGTCCTCCTCCAGCGCCCCCCCGGCGGCAGTAATTAGTTGGCGCCAGCACCAACTAAAAAGAGGGGAGTGTCGCGTCTTACGAGACGCGAATTTTTAAGAAACTCTGTGGCAACATCGGCCGCGGATCCGCGCACTGGTCCGCAAGCCCAACACAGCGTCTTCCATTGTCTAATTTGACCGAGTGCAGACGTTCTCCTAAGATAGAGCTCAAGATTGTAACTTCTAAGTGTAAACGTGTTAGAAATTATTTAATCTTTAAATATTTCGTGCGCTGATCTAGATATATGTCCATGTCTGTGTGTTTGATGGTGAACAGCCGGTTCCTAGAGCGTTCAACGATGCTGCTGGCAACCGGCGAAACACCTATATCGAGTCAGACCATTGTAAACAGAACTCCTGTTGCTCCCAGCAACAGGAATTTGCCATTGAGAATTTTTCCTGTTTGTGCAGTGTGAGTTGATCTGTGCTGCATTGTGAACTTGCAGTGTGAGTTGATTTATGCTGCAGTGTGAATTTGTCTGGAATTATTGGAAACAGAACTCCTGTTGCTCCCAGCAACAGGAATTTGCCATTGAGAATTTTTCCTGTTTGTGCAGTGTGAGTTGATCTGTGCTGTATTGTGAACTCGCAGTGTGAGTCGATTTATGCTGCAGTGTGAACTTGTCTGGAATTATTGGAAACAGAACTCCTGTTGCTCCCAGCAACAGGAATTTGCCATTGAGAATTTTTCCTGTTTGTGCAGTGTGAGTTGATCTGTGCTGTATTGTGAACTTGCAGTGTGGGTTGATTTATGCTGCATTATGGATGTGCAGTGTGAATTGATTTATGCTGCAACATGAATTTGTCTGGAATTATTGGAGCATGGCAGCAGCCAATACTTGCTGAGAGTGAGCATAATTAGTTAAATCGACACTTTCAAATATAAGCAGCTAGACAGAACTGATAACCCGTGCTTCTAGAAATTGCGTAGCTCGGACTGAGATTAGTTCTCCTTTATTTGTCATAAAAAATTTTTTTATGTTTATATTAAATTGGCTCATTACCCATGAGCTGGGCTGAGCAAGTTGCGCCAGTCAGCAAGGTGGAAGCCTAGAGCTGGAGTGAATTTGAGGTAGACTGAGAATATGTCCGCAGGAATTCTTCATAGTATAAATTCCTGCTGTAACGTTCCTTCAGCATCAAAAACCTAATTATTTGTATATTCCCCCAGGTAGAGTAAAGCAAAACTAGGATAGCCTTTCTATCTATATGTAGGTTGAAATTGAAGACTTATATGGCGTGAGAATACCATCCCCCCACAAAACGTGAGTATGCGAGAGTAGACTGTCCTCCTTTGACCACAGCGCACAGTATGTGCACAGTGCAGAAATTATGGGAGGCAAGTAGAGCGACTTCCATGTGCATATTATAACGTGTGACTTTACATTTGCCGTGTGCAAATGTATTTCAAGTTTGAAGGGTAAAATTTCTAGTTTCCACCTCAAATGTAATAATACTTGTTTCATTTGCCGTGCCTTTAGTCTTATGTGAATAAGATGCGATTCTACATTGCCGTGTGCAAAGATGCATCTCATGATTGAGAAGTCAAATTTTGTTTTCTGCCACAGACTCTTGAGGCTGGCGTGGTAGATCATTTTGCTTGGTTCTAGTGATAGCTAGTTGCTCCTCGAGCATTAGTCGGTTGTTTCTCTTGTTTGTTCATGAAGTCAAGAAATGTCATTGTGGTCATTTTTGGAAGTTTTGAACCTATAAATTTCTTGATTGTGTAGTCAATTGCAGATTCTCTCATTTGAACCCAAGATGTATTCATTGTGAGTTCATTCTTAAACTTAGAAAATGCCCTTGTGTGCGATTAGCCATAATTTCAACCATAATTTTCAACCTAAGGATGTCATTCTGCGTTGTCCTTAAAATTCATTTTTGAACCCAGAAATGTACACTTCGTGCTGTTAACTATAGTTTTTATTTCTTGAATCTAAAACATGATTCTCTCATTTGAACCCAAGATGTATTCATTGTGAGTTCATTCTTAAACTTAGAAAATGCCCTTGTGTGCGATTAGCCATAATTTCAACCATAATTTTCAACCTAAGGATGTCATTCTGCGTTGTCCTTAAAATTCATTTTTGAACCCAGAAATGTACACTTCGTGCTGTTAACTATAGGTTTTATTTCTTGAATCTAAAACATGCCCTTATTGTGCAGTTTTTACGGTGTCAACGGCCATTGAATAAAGAAACCAATTCGAAGAGACCGCGTATTTCTTCGATGCCTTCGATACCCGTAATTCGGACTAGACCTCTCGAAGATCATATCCGCAGTCTAGTCGGAACATCAGCCCTAAATTTCCCCTTGATATTGTCTTAAGCTCTGCCGTAACTTGCCTTAGCCGAGTACACAAGTCCGGTACTTTGGCCTTGGACTTTAGCCTTGCAAATTACCTAATTATTGGCCTAATTGCACATTTCCCCAATTACGGGTACAAAAATAACTCAGCAGCCATATTGCTAAATCCAGCATGACTTGATCTTTAATCACCACCTGATTAAGATCCATTGACACCTCAATCACGGCTCAAATTTATTTTTATTCACCTGCTCAAATTACGCAGACGTTGAGCTTAACCCTGAAATCACACTGATTTCTCTTGCCTGCTACTTGCCATCACTCATGAAGTTAATCCCATCAATCACACACACACGCATACACTGTCGACATCGTCACTCGCCGGAGCCTTTCGACTGCACGGACTGCGCACCACCTTCAGTCAAGTCCTTCAGTCAATCAAGACGCAGCAGTTCTTCCGGCTTCTTCAAATAAAATCTATCAAAGCTGAGTCCCAACCTTTGTCGTCATTACCCTCTCGTTAACGTGATCTCAAACGTACTTCTCGAGATTATTTGCGTTTTGGTGGTTGGTATTATTCGTAATGTCTACCCCGACCATCAAACGTAAAACTCACCTAATAATTCAGCACCGCTTTCATCATTCTTTCTGAAAATACATACTGAATACATACTGAAAATACAAATACATACAATAGCAAAAAATTTGATAACAGTGACACACATGTAATACGTCATGATAATTTCCACTCAAATTGAAATATAAGTTTCGACTTTTACGATATTTAAAAATAATGTTGGAGGTATGATGGGTGGAAGTAAGTTATTCTGTGTTCAAAATTGAAAGCTTGACATGTCAGAAATCCAAAACTGTATTCTCAAGAATGCATATGAAAGAATATGCATTAACCACACAGCATTTTTGTGATATTTTTTACATGAATAATACTGACAAAAAAATTAAAAAGAAAAGTTGATTTCTAGCAAAACCTAATCGCCAATTTCGTTACTAGGTTTTTTATTGAATATTTATTGCCCTGGAGGTCTTTAATTTGTGCTACAACTATTAGTGATATTCCAATAACCATGCCAATAATTAAATGTTGCGGGAAAATATAAAAAGGGTTCTCTTGGTTGGTTTACACTATATTTAGAAGTTGCAAATGCCCCTCACAAAGGAGAAAACAGTGAAAATTTGCAAGAACAGATATGGGAGAAGGAAGTCTATGTAGCATTAGCTACTAAGTGTAAAATTATAAAATTTCTCATTCGCACTTAAATAGCATAATTATTGGCATTAAAAATCTTACTCCAAATTATTATTAATAATTTTCTACTTATAATTAGTAATCCTTGAAGTTTTTGTGTAAATGCATAACATATAAAATAACGCTCGACATTTTCGAGTTGAAAGCCTCTGAAATTGGCAACACCGCGCGGGACGCTTGGTTTTCAGCGTCACTCTCTCGTGCCTCCTTAACTTGTGCGTTACACCGTTCTTTTTAGTCAAAGAAATTAAGTGTTCAAATAGAGCAAATCTGGTAAAGTATATCGTGTCATTTCTTAGTGTGCATTGTGTTTAAGTATAAGGACCTGGTCAGTATCGTGCTACATATAAACATGTAAATAGTCGTAGGAGTCGTAGAATAGCGTGGCTCATCCCAAGTGCTATCCCAACATGACGTAGCGTAAATCTTGCGTGTCATGTTCATTTCTTGTGTCAAGATTTCATATTAGATATTCAACTACGTCCTTCCTTACTACAAAAATTATATACTAGCAGCTGTCATTTTGATATTGAAATTCGTTCATCAAATACTTCGTGAGAGCGCACGGCGAATTTGCCGGCGTTTTTGTGAAAAATGGCGGAGCGTAAACTGCTGTGTCATGACATTTTTATGTTCACTGTATTATATTTTGAATATTTTTCTTTTGCTGCAAGAGATACGTTTAGTGTTTCTTTTCTCAGTGTAGATATTATTCTTTTTTACTACAAGATATACCTGCAGTGTTTTTCAGTATGATTGACATATTAATGAATTTAGGACTGCTTTCTTTTTATTTCTCGCACGGATATAGATATGTTATAAAGTACGAAATTTATTCATTCATGTTCTTGCATTTTTTAGCTGTTTCGTATTTCATTTATTCCACGAATCATGGTGCTTAAATCACATGTATTTTCCATAATTCCACAAAAATGGAATAACAGATTATTACTGCTCTAAAAATTACAAGTCTTGTACTGTCATGCTTATACTGTAATGCAAGCATAAAGGAACAGCCATTGCCAGCTTGTAACCTTTCTATTTTCTTCCTGAGCCTGTAAAGAAATTAATAGCTTTGAGTTAAATCTATGGAAGAAGTTCAGGGTTTTCTCCGTGATGGGAAATTTACCATTGCAGTGTAGTGATTGTCAGTTGTGGAATTTTTCCTTGATGCCTCTTCGAGAACCTTCTCATTCAGCGTCTTCGATTATTGCAGATCCTCGACGGCACCAAACGCCACAACACACATTCCTGGGTCTGAGCTTTACAAGTTGTAAATTCACGTGGCATATTATCTCACTAAGCCATCGAGTTACACAACGTAAATTGCCTATTTGTGACGCGAGACGGTCTGACCTTTGGTCATATATCACTTTGCAATCATTTGGTTCGGAGCTAGTAGAGCCTAGTATATTACAACAAATGGCTACTAATCTACCCGCTCAACCACGACAACTTGCTTTTCACATCGTGGAATTATTCTAAAGTCTGATCCATAAATAGTGACTCATCCACACGTCACGGGTGGAATTGATATTCTGTCAGTCGCTAACATTAACAGACTGTGAACCTCCACAAACACACTCACTTACACCTGGCCAACGTCATCGCTCGCCGGACCTCGGTTGCACAGAGTTTCCCATCTAAGAGAAGATCGTTCGAAGTCAAGCACGCCATCGGTCATCATGGTTTCCTTCAATAAAAATTCAAGCTGAGTTATCCCATAGAGTGTCTTTATTATCCCTCTCTTGCAATTTCGAAGAACACTATTGAAAAAACGTTTAAGATTGGACGTTAATAACTAACCATATCAATTTAAACAATTTAAAAAATTTAAACAATTTATTTACCACAGGTGATACAGAGGTAGAATTTTACTTAAGTCTAGTACAATGGTCAAATTTGAGTATAGCTACCTGTGGGCCCGAATAAGTTCAGCGACTTCTAGGGCATCCTACCATCACGTTATTCTAGGGTGTACAAAAAAGTTTAACCTAGTTCACTTAACCTAGTTTCGCATTAGACTGATCATTGAGATAATTAACTCGATATTTTATGCTGTATTTTACAATATAGGTCAAGTCGGCTATATTTAACAGTATGTTCGATAAAACGATTCAAGAGCAGAGAGAAGATTGGTTATGGTACACAAGGCAAGTTACATTATGACATTATCATTAGTTACATGTAGGAGGCAAGATTTCGACACGGTGATCTTACACGACTAGTATTCTGATAGGAAGTGAGACTCAAGATGTCTTTTGAATACTTTGTACGAATTACATTCACGGATCTCTGCAGGTATAGAGTTCCAAGTTTTGGTTCCAACGAAGAGAATACTGTTTTGCGACCTGGCCTTTGAATAATAAGGAAGCATGAATTTACTTCTATTTCGGGTTAAATGGTCGTGATGACCAGTTTGCGCAGTCAATAATTGTCTTAGGCTATTGTCGCCATCATTTCTTAATGTTTTGTAAATGAAATTACAGATGGAGATTTTGTAGAGATCCGAAAGTTAGGTATTTGTAAATTTTTGAAAGAATCATTTGTGTGAGCATTATATTCTAGGTTCTTTACCGCTCTGACAGCCCTTTTCTGCAGAGTAAAAATTTTGTTGGTTTTATTTTTATCAGTTCCGTGCCATGCTTCTATTCCGTATTGCAAGTATGGAGAAATGAGCGTTCGGTAGAGCATTTGTAAAGCTGTTTCAGGCAGAAAATTTTTAACTTTATTCAGGATTCCGATGGATTTTGATAATTTAGAACTAATATGAGTGATGTGCTCTTTGAAGGTCAGATGTTTATCTATTATGATGCCCAGAAACTTACATGAGTTGGTTTCTTCGATTTCACCTTCGCCAATTTTAATGCATGGGAGAGATACATCTTTCTTGTATGAGAAAGTAATATAATTTGTTTTATCGATATTTAGGCTTATTTTATTAGCTTTGAGCCACGATGAAACCTTGTGAAGTTCAGTATTTATACTCTCCACAATCATAGCAGGATTTTGGTTCGGAAGGACCGCAGAAAGCGTACTGTCATCGGCAAAAAGTATGAATTTGAAGAATGATGTAGATTTTACAATATCATTGATAAAAATCAGAAACATGAGAGGCCCGAGAACAGATCCTTGTGGAACTCCATGGCTGATTGTCTGTGGGTCTGATTTTGCGTCGTCAATGACAACGTATTGCTTCCGATTTGTTAGGTATGATCTGAACCAATCATGGGCAATCCCTCGAATGCCATAACAGTGTAGTTTCGATAATAGTATTTTATGGTCCACACAATCAAATGCTTTTCGGAAGTCAAGAAATACAGAGAAGACAGGCTTTCCTTCATCTATATTAGAATAGAGGAATTGTAAATGATTTAATATAGCCTGTGTTGTTGATTTTTTAGAGCGAAAACCGTATTGTTTATCGGAAAGAAATGATTTTTGTTCAAAATAAGAGTACACTTTTTTATACACAATCTTTTCAAATACTTTGCTAATAATTGGTAGAATGGAGATAGGTCGATAATTGTTTACACAGGTTTTTTCACCACTTTTAAAGATAGGGGTTACTCTAGCAACTTTGAGGGAGTTCGGGAAAGTGCCTAGTAAGAGAGACTGGTTAATAATATTTGATATCAGTACGGCTACAATGTCAGCAATAACTTTAAGTACTTTAGTCGGAAACGTTTGTAACCCACTCGATTTATTTTTCATGTTGTTTATGCACGTAATTACATCGGAGGAGTTTGTAGGCGTAAAGAAAAAGGAGTTGGGTTCTCGAAAATGATCCATAAATTCCAGGTGATCAGTAGGTTCACTTGGAATACCATCAGCTATTGTTTTCCCTACGTTTACGAAGAAGTTGGTAAAGAGATTAGCAATTTCTTTCTTCTCATGATATTTTACATTATCTTGAACAACATATTCAATTTCCTTTTTATCGGCATTATTCGGTTTACAGCAGGAGTTAAGGAGATGCCAAGTCTTTTTAACGTCAGTTTTGAATTGAGTAAACTTGAGCGTAAAGTAGTTCTTTTTTGATGTTCTTATCTGGTTTGTTACATAGTTTCTAAATCGGTTATATGTTTCTCTAGATATTCGTCCTTCGCAAAGGAGGGCTAGGTACGCTTGACGTTTCTTTATATTTATCACGATGTCTCTAGTAATCCAGGGCTTTTGTATTTTTTTCGGGGTAACTGTACGAGTTACAATTGGGCAACACTGATTGTATGCGGTCATTATAGTTTCAGTCAACTTTACTACTGCTTCATCAATGCTCGTAGTATTATTGTTTTGTTAAGAGATGTGCAATGTAGGCATTGATTCTTCTAGAACGGTGCGCATTTCTTCAAGATTTGATTCGTTTATTTTACGATATGAGTAAGTTTCAGCCCGTGCCTTGGTGCAAGCAATATAGACATTTTTCTTAATAAGAAAAACTGGGAAGTGATCTGATAAGTCAGAAGTAATTATTCCAGCAAGAAAATCACTAGGGTCTGTCATAAAGATATTGTCAAGCAGCGTAGCACACTCTGAGGTTATTCGTGTAGGCTTTGTAATGATCGGAAGGAAGGATTGAGACTGAAAGGTAGTTAGGAAATTAGAGATTGGTTCATGGCTTTCATGTTTCAGTAGATCATAATTGAAGTCACCGCATATTATTATGTCATTGTATAAGGGTCTGTTGAACTGAGAAATAATACGATTCAATTCATTCAGGAAGGATATAGGACAGGCTGTAGGAGGCCTATACACCGTTCCAAGCACAATGCGTTTACCATCTCTAAAAAGTTCTACGAAGAGTGATTCTATATGATCCTGATTCATTGTTGCACTTGCTATGGTTCTCGAGTCTATGTGGTTAGATATATATGTGCTGATGCCTCCGCCCCGTTGGTTTTTTCTTAGCGAATGGTAACTATGATAATTTTCAAATCGAATCATGTCTTTAGTCGAGTCATCTAGCCAGCTTTCGGTGAAGCTAATCACGTCTAGGTTATATTTAAGTTCACTAATAGTATATTGTATCTTTTCCAATTTTGGATAGAGTGACCTACAGTTCCAACACAGGAGTGAGAAATCTCGGTCAGTTATTCGAATAGTTTCGTTGAATTCTGATATATTAGTATACCTACACTCTTGAGAGTCGTTTAGGTTTGGATATATTCTGTTCAAATGATTGAAATCTGGATCGATTTCCTCAAATATCTCAGGGTGATCAGTCATTTAAAATAAGTAAAAGTAAGAATTCGGTACTATAGAGCTTAAAACGAAATACAGAGTCAAGCTTAAAGGGATATTCCAGTCTAAAAAGTAGCTTATTAAGTAAGAGAGAATAGAGTAAAAAACAAAAATCTAGCGCGATTTCGTGAGTACACACAAACTCAGTCCATGAGCGAGTGATAATGGAGTTCAATATCACAACATTGGTGCAAACAGATTGCTAAGGGCGTTTTCACAAGTTCACATACAACAGGTAATAAGTTTCTAAAGATTATGACGACAATGATACAATCAGCTAATATGGTTTACGCGTAATAATAACTGTAGTGGTAAATAAAGAAGAATTCACAGTAACATTGGTTGGTGAAAAATTACTAATTGCGATGTTACAAAATGTGACACACAGATGTCATAGATGTTTACACACACATCTATTATTTATTTGTCATAATATTGGAGTTCGATATCACTACATTGGTGCAAACAGATTGCTGAGGGCGTTTTCATAAGTTCACATACAAGAGGGAATAAGTTTTAAAGATTATGATGACAATGATACAATCAGCTAATATGGTTTACGCGTAATAATAACTGTAGTGGTAAATAAGGAAGAATTCACAGTAATATTGGTAAGTGAAAAATTGCTGATAGATTATAATGACAATGATATAATCAGATTATAAGAAGATTACAACGACAATGATATAATCAGATTATAAGAAGATTACAACGACAATGATATAATCAGCTAATATGGTTGTATGATGGCAGTGGAGGGCAGAAGCGATTATCAGATTATAAGAAGATTACAACGACAATGATATAATCAGCTAATATGGTTTACGCGTAATAATACTTAAGTGGTTAAGAAGAGAAAAAATTCACAGTAACATTGGGAGGTAAAAAATTGCTGATTGCGTTGTTTCAAAAGTTCACACACAGCTGTCATAAATGTTTACAAGCACATCTGTTATACATTTGTATAGATTCAGGTTGAACTAGCATCAAGTTGAGGTTTACTGACATGATACCTAATTGAGGTTAAATTAATACGAAATTGACATATTTAGGGGATGAAAATGAAATTGACTAATTTAGGGGATCACCTAGTCTAGTCACCCATGATCTGCTGTGATGACATATTTAGTTGTTGCATCAGGTATTGCTCGAGGTCATCTGGCGTGTTGATCTCGCGGCGTCTTGAATCTGGGTTTCCTGGATTGAATATGAAGATGTTTCCATCCTGTGTTCTTGGGATTCCAACTTTATCCGGGAATTTCCTTTTGGCCATCCTCAGAATGTACATGACGTTAGCTCGTGAAGGTATGAGGTATTCATTTATGAAGAAGAACTGTGGTTTCTTTTCTCGGCAGGCGTTGAGAATTTCACGTTTTTTGTTATAATGTTTTAGTTCAAATGCAATGTTTCTTTGATCTACGTTCCCAGTTATTGTTTTTTTCCCCATTCTTGTAGCTGACGTAATGTCAGTGTCGGAGAGGTCAATGTTGATCTTGTCCTTCAGGAGCTGGCAGACTGTATCCTTACAGATTTCGCCTGCGTGAGATGGCGGTATTTCCCTTCCAGAAATGACGAGAGTACATTTTTTGTCTTCAATGTCTCGGCGCTGATCATTTTTTTCCAACTGGTCGAGGTGGGAGGTTAAGCTATCTATTTTCTCATTCTGTTCTTCGAGAATTTTTTTGTGTTCCGCTTCTTTTGTTTCAAATAGCGTTTTAAGGTGGCTTATTTCATTTTGCATTTGAACAATATCACTATTAAATTTTGTCATCACTGAATCGAAGTATTTTATAAGGACAGAAACCACTTCTTTACCGTCTTTCGTAAGGCTAGACACATCAGGGTATTGACCAAACTTCGGTTCAAACTCGATGCTGTTGTTGCTGCTGTTGTTGGTAATGCGTCGTTTGTTAGTCATCTTGAAGATGGAGGGAGTTCGGTCGTTGTGTAAACGAGGGTTGAATACTCTCACACTTTTGAGGGAATATTATACTCTTAGTTTGATTATTTTTATATATGGGGTATTTAAATCACATTTGAATACTCAGGACGAGAGTGGGTACCCATTTAGGTTAGGGGTACATTCTTTCTAACAATAGGCACTTTGTTTCGGAGCGAGCGCCACACCCGTCCTCACGCCACGGAGTCACTGAAGACACATATCTGTAGCGAACCTTCGGCACGCAACTCAGTACAAATTTCGGAAATTCTCAAAATGATCTTTTAAAAATTCAGTAAAATAAAGTCCACCATTAGAATAAAAATTCATTACGAAATTAATTAACTTCTATCCTCAATTTTATTAAAATTGTGTACTGAAAAATTCAATCCCTAAGAAATCACTTTTGAATAGTTACGAATGTAGCAATCGCTACATAAGCGTAAGAATTATAAATTTTCCTTTTCGCACTTAAATAAATTAATTATTAGCATTAAAAATCTTACTCTAATTTATTATTAATTATTTTCTACTTCTAATTCGTAATCATTGAAGTTTGTGTGTAAATACTTGAGAAATCAAATAATCAATCGACATTTCGAGTTTTAAAGCAGCCCGATTTGGCAACATCCAAGCGCGTCACTTGAACTGAGCGTTTACTCACTCTGTCTTGTGGCTTGTTAGCGTGCGAACATCATCTCGTAAGTGCAAGTGAAATTTAGGGTTAGAATAGAAAAGAAACCGGGTAAAGTATATTGTGCCATGTGTTTTTCGTGTGTATTGTGTTAAACGTAAAGATCTGCTCAGTGTCGTTAGTTAAGGATAAACTCTAAATTAGTGTTAAGATTCTTAGACTAGCATGTGTTATCTAGAGTGCTCACTCGGTGATATAGAGTGAATATTGCGTGTCATTTACAAATTCACGTGTAGAGACTTCATACTAGATATTCAGCTAACGTCCTTCTTTTCTTTACTGCAAATTATATATTGCGGTCGCCAGTATCATATCGAGAATTATTCATAAACTGACTCGTGAAAGAACGCGGCTAAATTGCCGGCGTTCTTTGTTGATAGTGTGTCTTTGTTTTCCAAACGGCGGAGCATACACTGCCGTCTCCTGTCACTACTCCGTGACTATAATTGCACTATAAGCATGTGTTATAATAGTATTTTCTGTTTGCAAACATACTTGCAGTAGTTTCTTCTTAAATATGTTTCAACGTGAAATAATGATTAAAAATGTCTCTTAATGATCTCGTATGTTTGTAAATTACGAAGATTATTCATGTCTATGCTTGCTAAAGTTTTGAGTTTCAATTTTTTTATAGTTCATACGCCTTGAACTTTGCGTTTAATCGCACTTATTTCAATTCAAATCATTTCAATAAAAATTTAATTCCATTCTGTTCATTCTTGTGACAAAAACACCACCTACCATTTGCCTTTCGTGAGTGCGTACAAATTACGCCGGCGGCTTGGCGAATGCCGACGTGTAGAGCCGCCGGGTAAATCGCCGCACTGATTTTCATGTTTTCATCTTGCGCATTATTTCCTTTCTGTGCAAGCAAAACGTTTAGTGTTTCTTTCTTTTATTGTGCAGATTATTCCTTAATTTTTAGCATTGCAAATGATACTTATCAGTGATTTCAGTAGGATTTACATCAAGGAAACCTTAGAATTTTTCTCTGTTATTTCTTGTACCGTTATAGAGATGTTCTAGAGTACTGGAAAAAGCATTAATTTTCTTTCTATGAAATTCTTAATTGCTGTAATTCTTTTCTTCTGCTTCATGAACCATGTCTTGTTAAGTCATGTGTTTTTCCATGGTTCCAGGGATTTGATCCCCGATTTTGCTCTTAGATAATCACTAAAAGTATTACTAAAAATTCTTAAATTTTATGCCTTGTATTTAAAGCAAGAGGCAGCTGTATAAGAGTTTCTTAATTGATTCTGTCCTATCTCTCTACTTTTGAGCTTGACGAGAAAGAGAACAAATGAAATTAACTAGAGTCAAATCTGTAGGATTTCTCGAATTCTGCTGTGTGGGAGTTTTATTAATTACAATGATGTGGGACTGTCAGTGGTGGAAATTTCCTTGATGTCTCCTTGGACTGTTCATCCAGCTTATTGGACTCTTTGCAGGACTTCAACGTCATCGCCACACACCACTCGCAACAGCCTCCCCTTGGGCCTTGTTTTGGATAAAACTTGCTTTGCCTCAACTTGAGCCGCCTTGCTTTGCCTCAACTTGAATGAATTGGCTTTCAACTCCCCTGGCATTTCCTTAGTGGGATTTCCCTTTTGTTGGACTAGTATTGGGTTTTACCTCAACCGGCATCAACTGAAACTGGCCCGACCTTAACTGGACGTGACTTAATCAGAATTTACCTGGCCTTGGGCCTCATTTTGTCTCGCTGGCATGGGCTTTAATGCTACTTAACTCACAACGTCACGGTTTTCTCAAAGTCTATATACTGGGCTCGTAAATCCTTTGCTACCCACACACACATACGGTCGACTCCAGCACTTCTCCAGGAGCCTTCCGACTGCCCGGACCGCAAACCCTCTTCTAGCCAAGTTCATCGGTGGGTCAAGACTCGGCAGTCCTCTCCGGCTTCCTTCCAATATATACCCAAAAGCTGAGTCCACAGTGCCTTATTATCCTTCTCACGATTTTCTCTCAGATGCTTGTCGAGGTTGTTTAGGACTGGCTATACCCCATGGCCAGATCTAAACACGAAACCCCCATGTCGCCGTGTCGGCAACATTTCAACCCGCACAAGCGTCACTCGTTTCAAGTCATTCAAAGTGTGTGCATCTCGGTTTTCTTCTCTGGTGAGAATTAAAGTATTGTGTGTGCTATTGCTGTTCTACGGGTAACTATTTAATTTATGTATTATGTAAATAATATGTTGTGTATTATTAAGTAGGTTTTCACAATTAACTAATCGTGTCACATGTGATGTAGGGCTCTTGCCAAGAAGTGTGATCTCTCACACCTCCCCTGTGCCGGCTATCGCTGCATACCTTATATTTGATGGCAACATAGTTTTTCCAGGAAGCAATTCTAATCAATTGAATATTAATAATCTATCATGTTGCCATTGTGTCAAGCCTCTAATCAAGTGAATATTTATAATCTATTCTGTTGCCATTGTGTCAATTTTTGAGTGCTAAATTAATTGTGTGTTCAAGCCTCTAATCAATTGAATATGAATAATCTATTTGTTGCCATTGTGTCATTAGTGGTTTGCTCATCTTTTGCGTGTTCCAGTATTAATTAATTGTGTTCTCTATTTTTTTTTGTATTTTAATTAAGTCAGATTTAAATAATTTTGGAATTCCTTTTGCAATTTTTAGTCAATGTTTAAATTCATATCTTGAGAAATGAAGCTATGATAGTTTATTTACACCAATAGAGATTGTATTTTCGGTAGTTACTCACTTCAAGTCAAGTCACATAAATAATCATTCTTTCGTGATCAGAACCATCCCACTGTCTGATTGCGTGTAACAATGTGTAGTAACGGTAACAAGAATTCCTACCATAATCACTTTAGTGACAACTCTTACTACTAGTTTTTGGGTTAGGTCAATTTGTGTATAATAATGTTAATAATTAGTCGTTACCTGATTCAGCTAAATAAGGGTGATTGTGCTTACCTCTGGGAAGTCTCTGAATATTCTAAAATCCCAACTCCTGGGAATTTTTAGTCCAGAAATCATCCAATTATCTGATTTGGGGTTTAATTTAGTTTAACCGGCAATTGTTGCTTTCAATTGTAGCTACCTGTCCCTTATACCTCATGTCAATGTCGGCTACCTCCAGTGGTTGTTGTTCATTGTAACTCATAGGATGCCCTAATACTATTCTGATATGCATCCTCATGATCAATGCTTTCTAAATCCTTCTTAACTACCGATTCTGTGCACTTTGTGCATAGATTCCGCGTTCCCTCAACTCTTTTCTAAATGGTACCTTCCTCTCTCCTCTCGTAGGACATCCTTCACATTCAAGCCAGGTAGACTAGAGATTCCGCATTTAATAATAGATAATAATAATAATTAGGCTGTACATGCCTTCCTAGCACGATTCCTAGCTTAAGTTAATGGATCTTTTGACAACTTTTAGCCTTAAGTAAGATCAGTACAGCGAGCCCTTTGCTGTTGCTTAGTGGGAACCGTTCTAAGCGTCCAATACCGATCTTCAAGGTACTCATTGTAAATAGGCACCACACCCTAGATTAATCGGCGACCACAGCCTTGATTTATAATACTCTTGATCTTGTGAACTAATGTTGCACTCCATTTCGGAGACGATTTAGGACAAGACGCGGCAAGGCTAGTGGTACCCGGAGAATACTCGTTTGTTGGAGAAATGGCATGTAGGGAGATTCATGATTGTCCATACGAGTACTTATTGTTGCGACTGCCTCGCCCTTGTTCAGGCGCCAGAATTGGGCCGAGGCACCCGCATATAATCCTCTATTTGAGGCAATCCTGTAATTCAGCAGTAAAGCTCGCAGCCTGGCTTGCGTAGCGACTGTCTCTCCTTGTGTTATCATGCTTGAACAAGTAACCCAAGCTCTCTTCCCGTACAGAAGAACCTGCGAAGCCTAAACACAAACATCACCACAAAACCCTATAGTAACGTTTCCAGAACCACTTGAAAACGTACTAGAGGTGCATTCGGAACGTTCTCAGAATCACTCGAGACGTTCGTAAAATTTATTCAGCCTAAACGGCTATCAATCAACAAAGTAAGCCACAAGGCACTGGCAGATATTACTGCCTCCTTCGAGATACCTCATAATACAAACTGTTACCGCACCTGCGGAATATTACACTAACAAATCCACTCTCGCCGGGATCCACCCCGGATTCCCTCGAGCCATGGCATCTGCTGGAGTGCGTCAACTCTCTGGACCCGGACCTTCTTCCTCAAGAAGTGGATCCCCCCACTGCTGCCGTAGTCACGGCACTCAGAGTCAACTAATAAACATCAGGCGAGAGTATAAAAGTCCTTTCATTGTCCTGCAGAGGTCAAGTCGTGCAAATGAAATTAGGTGCCAGTAGAGCAACCCGAATACCGTCACTTAACTCCTTCTGAGTCAGATTAAGTCATTAGTTATTAAGTGTTGTCGTTCGATGGCGACTGGTGGCCTTATTCAGAAAACACCAACCTTGTCCCTTAAGCAATCTTGAATCAAACCATTCTAACAGCTTATCTTAAATCTTCCAAGGCAAATCATTTTTTAAACAACTTCCCCACTTGGGAGAAGTTCATATATCCACCAATCATAACATCTATTTCTATAAACATTGACACATACGAGTATGCTTAACGGTTTGCAATAGTCATAAATGCTTTTGAAGCATCAAGACTGACAATAAATAAGTTTTATTGCATCACTTGAGATTTTAAACGTGCTGGCCTATAAAATTTGTAATCATTCTGGTATTTGGCTCCATTCCATGTGTATTTCCACTATGAACGACAGAATAAAAAACAGGCAAAATTATTTGAAATTTGCACATTTTTGAACGATTGTTTAAGAGTTACTTAACAAATGCTAAAAAATACTTTTTGGGTCAGCGTTTTTGCATATTGTGCTTCTCGTATTTCCAACGCGTAGGCGACCAATTGCATACACTTGTCAGATCTAAACTTGTCTGTGCCATTAAGGCAGAGTCGACTGCTCCGATGGTAGACTAGGCTAGAGTGGATGTGCGTCATAAAAATTATGCATTGAGTAAACTGCATAACTTAATTTGTTATGTACTGAATTATTATTTAAATGAATATTAGATGCCTTATTTAGTTTTAGAAAACTTGCGCCTATTGATTTTAGGGTGATAACGCATTTCTTCCTAATTTCGATGGAGACGTGTTACGGCAGCATAGGAACAGTCTGGAAGAAATCATGTGATAATGTCAACCAGATAATCGGAAAGGTGCCATTCCATTGTCAAGTACTTGTAAGAGTAAATTTAAAGGAACAATAAAAAATTTATTTAACTGAATAAGAAATTACTGTTGATGGATGGGAATTAAACTCGGAGAGTATCATGTTAACAAGTTGCCTGAAATAACAGCAAATCAACCTCTTCTATTTAAGTCACTTCAAGAGCCTTGTAAAATTTTTGGTAGGGTAATTCATCAAATATCGAACAGAAACCATGTGTGTCTAGAAACAACCTTCATAAATTGGTAACTTTTGCTCTGAATAACTGCTGCAGGCCTCAAGATTATTCTTGAACAGTAGCTTTCTTGTTCTGTGATGTTGCTTTAAAGACAACATAGATTGTTGGAATTTATGGTAAATCTGAAGGATATGTCAGTTGTCGATTTTCCACTTTTTGGTGCCTGAACCTAATTAATTGAATCAAAATAAACAAGTTCATTGCAATACATCATGAAATGTTTTTATAGATATTTTTATTAGCAGGAACACAAGAAGCTGACATTTGAGTTCCTACAATTCAATTAATCTCAATTATATTGCTTTACGATAATTTTGCTCGTACTTGAAATGCTTTCAATAGGTCATTCTCATATAAGGTAGTGCAAGCATCTTGTAAAAAAAATTGATGATAGAGAACGCTACTGAAAGTTTAGATGCATTCTTGCATAATATTTTGTTCTACTTTCTTCTTCTTATCAAAGTGAGGGATGAACTTCAATTCCTCTTAAAATTACTGGTCTTTCAAAGAAAACCGTTGGACCTGGGAGCTTGTTGTCAGAGTTCTTCATCTGCAGGTTTCTTCTTCCTTATTGGTTGAATTTACAGATAAAAGCAGAAAAAGTCTACATTACAACTTACAAGTACAGTAGTTTTGTACAGCTCCTCTAACATTAAAAGCTCTAACATTATAACATAGTTCTCTCAATTTGCACAACCAGAAGAGACTCTGGTCAATGTGAAGTTTAATGCAATCACGGAAATTGATAATTATATTCCAAACAATCACTAAAGGAACCCATTTAAGAACGTTTTTCAAGAACGACATTCTGCTCGCTGATGCGTTATTTTCGAATTATTAAACTTTGAAGTTGGCCGTCGCGCGCCCAAGGAAGCGAGCGTAATTTAATTAAAAACGGAAGCTAACCCCCTATTACAAACGTAAAGAGGTTGGGTCGTGAGGGGTAGTCACAGTTCTTTTAGTGAAAAGTATAAATAAAGCTTCTAAACCACCCATTAGGGTGACGACCGCAATCTTGTTTACATCGGGTCGAACATGGCGACCACCATGGGCGCCGCCATCTTGGACCCGATGTCAACAAGATTGCGGTCGTCACCCTAATGGGTGGGTTAGAAGCTTTATTTATAATTTTCACTAGAAGAACTGTGCCTCCCCCTCACGACCCAACCTCTTTACGTTTGTAATAGCTTCTGTTATTAATTAAATTCCGTTTCACGCGCTCGCTTCCTTTGGCGCCAAGGCCAACTTCAAAGTTCAATTATTCGAAAATAACGCATCAGCGAGCAGAATGTCATTCGTGTAAAACGTTCTTAAATGGGTTCCTATAGTGATTCGTAAGATCGGAATTCTTATTTTCCGTGATTGCATTAAACTTCACATTGACCGAGACTCTAGCAATTTAGTTGCAAAACAGCTCTGAGAAGACAGGTTTTCTTGATGAATGCCTGTTCTCCTATGCATATTGAAAAAAAACTGCCACTGTCATTGTATTCTTCTATGTTAAGTTCTGATATCTGATGCATGTCCTTTGAGAAGAGCCAAACTCCTAAGCATTGAGAACATCTTTACAGAGATGTGCATATATATGTTTGAATAGTCTATACATGAGTAGTGCGTCATCCTATGCAAACTTGATATATCTAATCATATCTAAAATTTGAGATTCACACTTCAAATAAAAAACTGTATTTATTAATTAATGAGGCTTAATTCTTACTAGTAAAAGTTATACTTCAGATAAAAAATGTGTGACTCAAAGATATACCATATTCCCAAGTTATCATGAAACAATGACTGAAAGGGGCTATCTTTGTCATATAACCAAGTATTCAACAGTATTTTTCTTGTAAAACAAGAACTTGCCAGAATTTTCTTTTTAATCAAAATCAAAGTGTATGAAATAGGTAGAATGCTAGCATAAATAACATAGATGGGAAATCAAAATAGATTTTGGAAGAATTTAACAAATTATTTGGTTAAAAAGTTGATGCATATCAATTTAGTCATCAAAATTGAGATTTATTGTAAAATTTAGAGAACTTATCTGCAAGTTGCATACAAATTTTAGAGTTAGTTTTTTTTAATGAGCAAGCTAATTATTTCCTCCATTATCAAATTTCAGAGTCAAAGATGGTGTTCTAAACTGTAATGCCCTTATTCTATGTTTTTCCTGCTAGTTTTAAGTGTTAATTACTTCTATTACTAAGTTGTTGAATTTTATCTATATTCCTGGTAATAAAGTTCTCTTTATAAGTAATAGAATATTTTAAATGCCTTCAATTGAATTCTACCAACTCTCCATAAACTGCATCTAATTTAATAATGACTGTACCACAACAGTTTCTACTGATAAGCTATAAGATGTTGCATCAGGGAAAGCATCTTAAAGCATTTTTAAAATTTAAAATGCTTTAAAATGCCCCTGTCCATGAAGTTAGCTTACATCTTGACTTTTCATAATGTCAAGGTCAAATACATTGTAGATCCATGTTAAAAGTTCTAAAGTTATAATTTCTATATCTTGCTTCAAGTCTTTACCATTATGCCAATTTAATCTAATTATATAGTTTTAGAGAAATCTGAGGTTCACAAATATTATACCCAGCTTTTGCCTGCAAGAGTTCAGCAATAAATATCTGAGCCACAAATCTGATCAAAGTTTTTCATTAATGACACATGGGCAAGTAGGCATCACAGCCCCATGCCAGCTTTTACAGACATCCCATGCACAATGAGCCACGGAAGTGGAAGTATGCAGTCAGGATTTCTTGTATCTGCACTGTATTGCATTATTTGTCATTGTCCAAATATATCTTAGTCAAAACATTGTAAACATTGTTGGCTTGCACTAAGTTTTAGAAACTCATTTATTTGCTATTTGGTATATGCCAGTACATATATAGTTGGCAAGTTTTTCTGACTTGTGAAGTGAATAAAAGTTCTCACAACTCAGACTAATCCATGTGCATTTAAAAGCATACCTTTATCATACAATAAAAAGGTAAATATAAAAGTTAATATTTTTGTTGCAAACATCACAAGAGAACAAAATTACAGCAATTCTGGTTATGTTTTGCTTGAACTCCTATGTATGATAATGCTCAGTAATATTTTACTTGCAAGTTTTAATCATGCTTCTGTATCAATAATCCTTCCTATTATTTTTAAGTCCTTTTCTGTGAAAGCATCTTCTAGTTTGAAGCATCATGTTTTAAAATTTATATATACAAAAACTCTTGGAAAAATTTATCAATACATGCTGTATATTTAAAAATAGTGGTAGTCCATTGAATTGCCAGTGTTGAATTATTCTGATATAATATTGGTCAATAATAAAGTTGTTAAAATCAGTAAATTTGATTTTAATCAGACTTGTTGGATATTTTTGTATCTTAAATGCTATGCTGAAAATTTATTTCATTGTGGAGACATTAATAAATGGATGTAGCTTAATTTGCTAGTTCTGATATTTTTTCCAACAAACAAAAGCTTTTATTTTTCAAATGACGTATGTTGCTTCTAATTTGCGTGGATTTTTTAAACAAAATCAAAATTGATCTATCATGAAATAGACCTTTCTAAAATTTTAAACTGATATGTGTATGGGACTTGTTTTGATAAGTTTTTCTGGTATCTTGATTACCACATTTTATTAGAAAATGTTTCAAAACTGTTTGCCAAGTTTTAGATTTATATTCTTTAATTAAATATGTATTTTTTTTAGCAAAAATGTATGCATCTAGTAGGAAATTTGCATCAAACTTTTAATATAATATTAAGAGTTATTCTCTGCAAGCCAAGTTGGGCATTCTTGTCCTCAAAATTAAAGTGCTACAAGAAAATTTTAATCTGTGCTCAAAAGCTCATCAAATCCTTTGTTTAAGTTAACCAGTCTCTGCTACTGTTACCTAGGTTTTCAGAAACCGCAGCAATGACTATATTGCCTAATAAAAAGTCGCAGGCTTCCAGTGGAAATGATGGCAGTGGCGGTGAGAGTGCCAATTCTGTCCGTTCTGCACACCTGGGCCACCACCAGCAGCTGTCCTCCAGCATCCCATCTCACTTGCAGGTAAAGGCATGTTCTTGCTCCCCAACTTCACTGATGCTGGTAGCCTGTTGTGTTAGTGTGACCTGTACAGCCATATGAGCTGCTACTTAGTGCTCTGGTAACCTGTTGTTCAAGTGTAACCTCTACAGTCATATGAGCTGCTGCCTTGAGCTTTTAACTGTCCTCCCATTTGTTGAAAAGGAACAGTTTTTTTTCATATTACAGACTGTCTTTTTTCTGTCTACTGCTATCCTGTGTTACCTGTACAGTCATATGAGCTGCTACCTTTGGTTTTCAATTGTCCTCCCATTTGTTGAAAGGAACAGGATTTTTTGTTTCATTATGGACTGGCTTTTTTTGTTACTGCTGTCCTGTTTTTCAGTACCTGTGTGAGTGTGGCCTGTACAGTCATATGAGCTGCTGTCATGTGCTCTCAACAGTACTTGCGTTCTGATCTTTGTTAGTTGTAACTGAGAAAGTGAGACCCACAAGAACATGCAGACTAGCATGAGCTGTGAACCTTGTTTGGGTTGTGATGTTGATGGCTTGCTATTGAAAGAGTGGGGCAAATGAAATCGAGTATGCAACTGACATGTATGACAGATTTTCAAGATTTATTTACCACTAATATGTACATTCTTAGAAGCAAAACTCAAGAATATAAATATCTGTCAACAGTATTAGTATTGTAGGGGACATAAGCTATGAGGATTTTATGGAAACTAATGAAAAGAGGAACATATGGGCTGTGAGCTTTATTATGTTTGTGATAAGTAGCTCAGGCAGAGAAATACAGTAATCTAACTTGTTCAAACTATATAGCTTCAAAAATTAATAATTTGCAAAATGAGATGATCAATTGGCTGCAATAGTTTGTTCAACTAAATTGTAATTAAAACTAGCTTCAGAAAACTTGAAAATTTAAAAAAAATACAATCTAGCTGCTGTTTAATGCCATCTTAACTTTTCACTTTCTGTTAGTGAAATTTAGATACTCAACTCTACTCATCAATCTTTGTGAAAGTTTCTTAGGGAGTAGTTGTCAGCTGCTGAAGTGAAAACTGAATGTGCAGTAGTGGCTTTCATAACATGCCTTGTTTAGTTTTAACCTTACAGCTATGAACATTCCCAGTCTTAATTAAGTGTAGAAGCTGTTATTCATGTGAATATTATTGGAATGTTTAATTGTGCTAAATATTTTCCTCTTTATAAACGTTTTCACTTTTTTGCAGAGTGTGAGCATAGGAGGCGTACATGAAGACTGCAATGCAATACCCTCTCGCCAAAACTCGCAAATTTATGACGATGACCAGTCGAGCGGGTCAGGCAGTCCCTCCAGCCTGGCTGGCCACTCTAAGAGGAGGACAAACTACAGGACCAGCCCTCTCAGGTAAGTTCTGGTTGACCCTATAATGACTAAATTTTTGACACGTTGACTGTGATAGGCTAAACTTGACATTTAATCATCAACTCAAATTGAACGTCAAAAGTAGTTAACAATGCAATAAATGCCAAACATGAACTGGGTCCATTATGTAAATGCCATTAATTTCAGAAGATTGCTAAAAATTTTCCTAACAACCCATCAATGGGTCATTTCGTAGCACGAAAAACTTGAGAGCACAACCCACGGGTGGGTGGTATCACAAGCAACGTGTTAATCTTTTGAATGAAATGTTGAGGTGATTTCTCTTGAATTATAATTCATGAAACCCAGTAAATGTAAACTTTCCATCAAACATTCAGAATACAAGAACGATGCAAGTGATTTCCTAATGTTCTTCGGAAAGGACGTTGGACAATAGAGGGTTGTTATTAGCAATGTTTTCTGAGCCTAAGCAACAGTTGTGCTATTTGCCTGATACTTCCTTGCTGAGAAGAAATTCTTGATGTTTCCGTTTCTTGCATGTATGTAATATCATATGAATCTTTCATGCTAATGTAAGGTGTATTATTTTTGCATGTACTTTTTTTATGAACTGATGTAATACAGCTTTATATTTGATTCATATTCTAAATTTATTTAGCTGTAATGGGCCTAAATCATTGAATTTTTTAATTGACATCCATGTGTGCAGTGGACATAGATTAATGATATAAGTGCATAATTTTTGTCAGAAGCATACGTCCAAAATTACGAGACCATCGAGGAGGTGCCGGCAGTGCGTCCCCTACGTACTCTGGGGGGTTTCCAGTGAGCCCTCACCCCATGTCCCCGCACTCCCTGGGCCACTCGCACCAAATGTCGTCGGCCTCTAAAATGTCACCTCTGCCTCCTCTGTCTCCTAAAGTGAGCACTGACTGCCCCCCATTACCTTATGACTGAGTTCTGAGCTTCTTTCATTGCATTTTGTAAATTTGTTGTTAAACTGTTCTTAAATGCAATTATGATCTGTTGAAATTTACATGAAAAGAGAATTATTTGAATGTAGTAATCCAGATTTATTTGTTAATAGGATTTTAAAGCTGATTTACTTGTAGCTTCCGTCAAGTGCTTGAAAAGAACTTGTCAAGTAAGCTGTCTCAAGACTGCAGTCACCCATAAGACTAGATTATATAATTATTTGCAGAGTGAAGATTTGGTTATGATAAAGGGAAAAGTTTTGAAATGAACTTGTAACTATAATGGGCGGGAAGGGTGTTCTCAGTGTCCTGTCATCCAATGAATCACGCATCACTTTTCCATGATAACATGCTGCTAGTGAGCATGTCCTTCCTATTATTTTAGAGCTACTTATTGCAGGCATTAAATTGTTTCAATATAATATTTGTGAATATATTACGCCCATTCTATAAAAAATGCTGTGATTATGCCCATCTACTATTTTGTTGCAAATGCTTTAGGCTGGACCATCCTCGTGCAACGACGACGAGCGCAACAGCGGCTACAATAGCGGGGACGAGTACCAACCCATGAACTGGAACCTGTCTTCTCAGGAGTGGATTGAGGTGTGTCCATGTAGTGCAAAGAAATCTTATCGGCACAACTTGGCTGCTCTGACCTAAGTATTGGTGAGCTTTATTCTAATTATTTCTAACCCGAGTTTAAAAAGCCGTTGCTTTACAGTGTGTACATTTGCCTTGTGGTTTGGAGGGTTAGGACAGAGATTTTCAAAGAGGTTTAACTATTGCACCTGTGGGAATTCGTGCTGCCCAGGGGAAGTATAAGGCCCTGGGTGGAAGATTAGGTAAGCTTCGTTAATGTTTTAGAATATGCTTTATTTTGTTACTTTTTCGGTTCACTTGGGTTTTTTCAGCACCTCTAACTTCCTTCAATTGTTTTCTTGTTTTCTGAAATTCTTTTCTTACCGCCTGTACTCTCGAGGTCTTGTGTAAAAACACACATTATGCAGAAACTCCCCAATCCCTTATATCCATTCTAAATGGTGCTTTCATTCTTTCTCACTTTGGAACATATTTGTTGTGGTGTTTGCTAAACTAATTTCTCTAATATAGTTGATGCTTTGTGCAGAAGAATTCCTTTAATTCTTCTTCTTGGTTTCTTGAAATTAATTACTGTCCTTCCATTACTGTCCTTGCTATTTCAAGTGTGTACTAGCAAGATTACAGAAGCAGAATTTTCAGATAATCGTTTTTTCACCCTTTTACCTAACTTGGCCACAATGTAGTACTACGCATACTGCATGATGAATAGAGAGGCACATGTTATGTCGCTTACTGAATCGTCAACACTATCAGCCTTCTTGGAGATGTAGAAAAGATAAAAATATTTTATCTGAGTGAAAAGTGGTTTGAATGCATGAAAAATTTCGTATTATACTCACCATCTAAATTAATATACCATGATTGCACTATAATCTTGATACATTTATAAAATTTGACTTATGTTATAAGTATCTCTGTGCATAGTCTTGCTTAATTAAATGCTTGATACGCACCCAGTTTCTTGAGCTTTAATTTGGAGTGTTATCTTAGCTAGTGAAACTGTTAACCACCTCTTTTTGGCCAACTATTCACTCATGGTTATGTAAACACTACTTGCGGTAACCTTTGAGGTATAAAACACAAATCATATGTATCAGAAAATTGTATCTAATTATATCTATCTCTAACTATATCTATATTATTATATCTGTGTGAGCAGAAGGAGCGCTGGTTTGAAAAGAAGATGAAAAAGAAGGGCCTTATGATAAAGAAGATGCAAGAAGATGGAGCATGTTTGTTCCGAGCTATTGCCGATCAGGTGTATGGAGACCAGGACATGCACGATGTCGTGCGCAAGCTCTGCATGGACTACCTGGTGAGTTGTTTTTGTTGGTGAGTGGTGTGTGTTAGTTCACTGAGTGGCATGCCTGAGTAGAGTGTTTGTGCTTGTCTACCGAGTGAGTGGCGTGCTTGAGTGTGTGTGCACGAACTACCTGGTTGGTAAGTGGCTGCTCTAGCTCTGTGTATAGTGCACCAAATAAGCTACACAATCTTCATGTTGTATTTGTGTGATGTGTTAGAAGTAGGTGGAATATTCCTGATAGGCACATTACACTGCCTCCAGCTGTTGAAATTATCTATAAATTCATTGTATTGAGCTACTTTTTTCCCCGAGTTATTTTCATCATACTAACGAATGGAACTTGTGTGAGCAGGAAGCCAACAAAGACATGTTTGCACCATTTGTCTCCGAAGACTACCAGACGTACGTGACCCGCAAGCGACAGAGAGATGTTTTTGGTAACCACGTCGAGATTGCTGCTATGTCAGAGATGTACAATCGCGTCATCGAGGTCTACTGCTACAGCTCTGGTCAGTTCTGTGGCTGCCGTGCGGTCTGTTGCTCTGCTGGTGTGGAAATGTTGTGGAAGTTTTGTAGTTCACTGCTGTATTGTAACGCAGATCTGGTCGTCCACAGGAAGATGCCATTATTGTATCTAAGAACATTCTCGTGGTCTCACATAAATGTGAGGTCTCAAGTTCAGGGTCGGTTAGGCTAGTGTTTTGCTGAAACAAAACGAGTTTTTTGTTCTGTTATGGATCACTTTTTTAGTGTTCAATGTTCATTTTCAGCTGCTATTACCTCCTTGTTCAATTTTTATTGTTTCATAACTTCCTTCCCCACTTGCTGCTATTACGTATGCACAGTACGTATGCTCGTATGCACAGGTGATCTTGTATGGATACGCGCATTGTGGAAAGATTCCCCGTTCTCTTACTCCATACTATATAGATGGTGCATGTCCTCTTCGAAATGCCTTTGTTGTGTTTAGGGAGCCCTAAACTAATTATAATTTAATCTGATTTTGGAGCATAAGTTTTTTTTCATTGTTGTACTGCGTGTTGCACTGCATTTTCTCTGGAAAGTATCTCATGATGGCCAATTACATATACTGCTAAACTCTTTTCATGATTCCTTTCGTCATGTGCAGAACCCATCAACATTTAAACCATTTATTTTGGCATGTATTAAGAAAAACTACCTCATGATAACCACTTATATATGCTGCTAAATTCTTTTCACAACTCCTTTCATCCTGTGCAGAACCGATCAACATATTCCAGAGCTCTGTGGACTCGGACAACCCGTGCATCAGGCTGAGCTACCACCGCGGCACGCACTACAACAGCCTCATTGACCCCCTTAACCCCACCTGCGGCGTCGGGCTCGGCCTCCCCAACCTCGTGCCAGGGCTCGCTGACAAGACCCTCATGAAGGAAGCCACTCGACAGAGCGAGAACCTCCACCTTGAACAAGTGTGCTGCCGTTTTGTAGAGCAGGCACTACCGCTCCTGTAATGCTTCACTCGTGCTTATAGGCGTTGTCTCCCGTTCCTTTGTGGAGGATGTTTCCATCTGTGTATTTTGTTATTGCTTTAGTTTAGGGGAAAGTCAGGATGTTTAGTTCATCTGTGAAGCGCTAGCAAATTCATGGTACTACTACTACTTTAGTTCATCTGTACCTTATGAAGGGCTTATTTTTTTAAGCTGTAAAAGATTTTGTGACACTTGAATTTTAAGGGGAAGTGAGTATACTTAGACTCTCTGTTCTTTATGATGTTTAGTTTTTAAACTGTAGATTTTATGACGCTTCAATCTCGGTAGGACGACAGTTTAGTTTGGCTCGCTGTTGTTTTGTATGAAGAGTTTATTTTTCATTGTCTATTCTGTGATCGCTTGGTCGAGGTGGATGGATAGTTCAGTTAGGCTCTCTATCTGGTGTTTGGGGGAAATTTTCCAATCAATTCTGCTTGAGTTTGAGTGTAAAGCAGGTTTAGGTTTAGTCAGGTATTCGAGAATAAAATATGAAACTTTATTCTAATTCACTATTATATGGACCTTAAATTTACGTTTTTTGGAGAATCTGGGTTTCACGAACAAAATTTGAAACTTTCTTCTAGTTTATTTTAATATGGATCTTGAATTCAATATTTTGGGTTGATTTGCACTGGACATTTGTCAGGCGATGCTGGAGGACAAGCTGCGGGCTACAGACTACGAGGCCACGGCTGACGCCATAGAGGAGCAGGTCGCCAGCGAGAGCTACCTCGACTACCTGCGTGACCAGGACAAGAGGAAGAAAGCTCAGGTCTGTACAGGACGTCAGAATAGCCCCAGTTGTGTGTGGTTTGATGCTCGCAAATTTAGGGAATTCTAAAGTGCACCGTGTTTGTTTCTCTTAAGTTGAAGTTGGTGAAGTGCCAATTAAATTTCATCGGTTTTGGTGTCGCAAGTTTGGTTCAGATGGATGTAGATCATGCTAAAGTGATTCTAATTTGTGTTCAATTTATTCAAAATGTCAGTAGGTTTGAATTTAATTTTTTGAACTTTAATATCAAAGTACAATACATGCCCTATGCTTCTTCTAGTGGAACTCTTGCTGCTATTTTTGTCAACAAGGGGTGCCAGACGTACTAGTTTATTTCCGGTTTACTACACACCTGTTCGCTTACTAATTTTATCCAACTTAATGATTGGACTCAACTGTAGGTTATCGTTTGAATTGGATGAAATTGGCAAGGGTTTGTTTCTTCTAAACGTTCTTTTCACTCCAGTCCTTTTTAAGTATGTACACATGCTTCCATCGCGCAACTCTGAAGTCTACATCGTCATATCTGTCTGAAGAAATCATTGAATCAAATCTAGATTGGTCTCTGTTTTCTTGATTGTTTGCTAATTCAGTGTCTGTTTTCTATTTGAAGTTTGATGTTATCTTGGCACTTCACTAATCTGCACTCTAGTGCAAACAGAAAATCAAAAAACTACCTTTTAATTTAATTTTGCTGCCACACGGCGATATCAGAAGCGATAATGAGATAGTGTGGAGGGAATGTAAAATGATGAACCTCAAGAGCACTGATGAAACGCCATTGTTATGTCTTTGGTTGGGAAATTCAATGTAAAACAAGAAAAGTTGTATTACGAAGTTGGGCTTAACCCTTCAACATCCGCGTTTTATACTCGTTACCGTTATCATAACCATAATTAAACTGGCACCGGCATCATGTAGTCACCGACTTCACAACGAGGAAGTGACTGCCCCTTGATAAGGAACTTAGAAGAAAACATAAGAGAGCAAAAATTCCACGAGGAATCAAGTATTTTAGAGCTGTTTGGAAAAGTGGATTTTGAAATCTACTTTGATGGTGAAGGGTTAACTGAGAGTATTTGTCTGCACTCCCCTCAGGGGGATACAACTGTTGTACCGATGGAAATTAGCACTGGCAGGGGGAAAATGTGGGAGGGCCCGAGCTGAGAATTAGGTCAACCTTCTTTTTGTTAAAATGAAACGTTTTGTGTTATGTTAAGGACCACCTTTTTTCGGTTCACTGCTGTCCTTTTCTTCAGCACCTACTACTTTCTTCTTCAACTTTTATTTTGTTTCATGAACTTCTTTCTCAACTTACTGTTTCAATGCTCATTCTGCATAGATTCCGCGTTCCCATATCTTCATACTAAATGGTGCTTTCCTCCTTCCACTTTAGAACGCTTATTTAATTTTGTGGTTATGGAGGCTTCAACCAATATCTAATATACTTCAATTTTTCTGCGCTTGTACTACTGATGTCATGTCCTCAACAGCACGTGGGAGCATCGTCAAGTTCGAGCGCTTCCTCAGATCATCGTCCAGACTCGCGGTCGTCCCCTGCGCCTCCCCCTCGCTCATCCCCTTCCTACTCTTCCTTGCGCAACTCTCCGACCCACCGTAGCAGCCCCACCTCACGCACCGACGTGACCCACAGCTCTGCACACCTGTCTCCCCATCACTCCTCTTTTTCCAGCCACTCCCCTCACCACTCGTCATTTTCGAGCCACTCTCGCGACTCTAAAAGAAGCCGCAACGCTTCGAGAGGATCGTCGTCTCCCAAGTGTAAGAAGGGCGGTCGCAGCTCCGGAAAGAGTAAACCGTTCAAGAACAGCTCTGGCGACGCTGATAATGCTGTGCCGGGCACCTCTAAGGACCCGTCTCTCTCCAGCCCCTGTGCTTCTGGCTCCCGTGGCTTTGATGAGACCAGGGTGCACAATGAGGGAGACTTCGCCGTTGATGAACGCGCTTCTTTCCTCAATCATGTTCCTCCTGACATTTTAGGTTAGTTGTTTCTTGTTATTTCAGTGTCTTTCCCGCCAGTTTTGTGTAACGTATAGTGTTGATGTGAATGGTAATTTTTGCTTGTTTTATAATTGAGATTTTTGTTTCTTAGGCTATGCCAATGGCTTGTTCTTGCTAACGGTTTTATTAATTTATTTTATTTCATACCTTAGGTTTATATTTTAAACTTTTATATTATTAACCTTCCATGATATAAATTTATAGTGCTGAGAACAATATCTAAACAACTATACAAAGCGCCAAGCCTTATATAGTTAGCTCTTACTAGTGTAAGGATTAATAATAAACGTGATAGTTTTGTTCAAGACAGGTTGTGTGGCATTGAATTTTCTAATGTCGTTGGTGCTGGTCATTGGTATTCAACATTCCTGGGAAGTTACGGAAACATGGAAATAAAAACGCACAATAATATGGCGGAATTTGAACACTCTCGGAAGTTGTCACCTGAGCATTAGCCCTGCTCTTCCGTCATAAAAATGAATCAATAATCTTAATCTGTTTGAAGCATCCGTTTTTATTCCATTTCCCCATGAATATTCAAAGCCCTTGTATTCCATTTGAGTTTCATTGTACTAGTATGACGTACACGTTTCTTCTTAACTTTTCCACGCCTCATTTATTCCTGGGTCTGCCTTTTACGTTATTATTGCTGTCGGAAAAAATTATACACTGCTTTCTTATGCCCGGACACTTCTGAGGATGCTGAATTTCATCTAATAGTTTACTGTTGATTGTGAACTAAATATGATTGCTGATTGTAAACCATCTTAGTAACTGAGTATCAAATGTGACGAAATAATTCAATAATGTTTGTCCAACAATTGTGAAATTACCGCTCCTAGAGGAAGATATGAGGTCCCAAGGTGATGATGAAGTAGGCCTTTTTTTTGTTGAAATAGGATAAATTGTTTGTGTGGTTTCGAGTCATCTCATTTCGGTTCACTGTTGTTCTTCTTTCAACTATTACTGGAAATTATATTATTTCTTCAACTTCTATTTTATTTCATAAACTTCCTTCCTAACTTCTGCTCAGAGCATGGGGGACACACCTTGTGCAAGGCTCCTCGTTCCCTTAATTCCATAGTTAATAGTGCTTTCTTTCCTGGGATAGTTTATAATGGGTTAAGCAGGCTTGAACTAACTTATCTAATTTAAATACAGAGTAAATTTAAACCATCTCAATGACTAATAATCAAATGTGAACTATTTCTCAATATTAGTCCAGCAAAAGTAAATTACACGGTGGGTGCTGTTGTTCCAGGCTTGAGCAACGACTGCCACAACGAGATGGAAATTTGAACTCTCTCACATCTCAATGACTGATAATCAGAAGTAAATTGCATCTTGGTAATATTAATCTAGCTGTGAACTGTTTCTCAATAATGCAAGTGGAGCAATGGCAGAATCACACGGTGGCTGGTGTTGCTGCTGCCCGAGCGACCACTCGCACGACGAGATGGAAATTTGGACTATCTCAGTATCTCGGTGACTGATGATCAAATGTGAACTATTTCTCAATTACGTTAGTCGAGTAATAGTAGAATCACACATTTGCTGGTGTTGTTGCAGGTCTGAGCGACTACTCCCACGGCGAGATGGATGTGCTGGCGCAGGTGCTGGCCGCCAGTCAGGAGGAGTACCTCAACAGCCTCAAGAAGGAGGCCGACAACAAAAGGTCGTCCAACTCCCCGCCGCACTCCTTCGATTCTCAAGCCGACCTGGCGCACCGTTATAACTCCTTACTCCGGTCGTCTCCCCCTCCTTAGAACCATAATCACCTCTTTGATATGCCTCCTTCCTTTTTCTCTTCCTTATTATTTTTGTGTCGCCTTCTTGAAATTTATTGCTCTTCAATCACTTTCGTTCCTTAATTTGACCCAAATTCAAGAATGCGTTCATTTCTTCTCTAGCCCTTCTTCAGTGGGCCTTTGCGTTTTCTGTCGATTCAGTTTTTTTAGATTTTTTTTTCTCCTGAAATTTTTATGCGAGCACTGCAAATTTGTGCCATTCTCTTGCTTTTTCCCCAAAGTTCTCGATAATTCAGAGTTTGTACAGCAGGGCTGAATGCGATGTAAATATTTTTTTTTGGCCTAGATTTCTTTTAAACCACTAGTAATGTAGTAAACACGTACTACTTTTGCGTTTCTCTTTTCATGCAATCATACATGACTGCGATAGCTTATTATTTCAGTTACCGTAAAGGTTATGGAAGTAATAACTTCATGTTTCTCAATTATATCCTGACCGAATTGCACTGTTTAAAATCTTAATTAATTGAGTTTTGCTATTCCGAAAAACTGGTATCTTGTATACCGAGATGAAGTAACTTGTGTGAAGTTTGGCGTCATCGTTGCTGTTGTTTAAAATTGCTTGATTGTGTGTATACTCTAAATTGTAAATAAATCTGTGTGGGAATCAACAAACTGCCAACTGGAGGGAGGAGATCACTTACCGCACGAGACTTTGTGTACCAGCACTGCAAGGTCTACAAGCTATGCAAGTTTGAGGTTCTGTGAAACTGCTACTACATAGGTATTGACATTGAACTCTTCACAGCTTATGGTTCAGAAGCAAGAGTATGTACATACAAGTTAAACTAAGAATTTTGTTGGGGTAAAAATCTAGCATATTTTTTAAGAGGGCAAAGGATGTAGTTATATATCTTTGGACGATATGAAGAAATAATGTTTAAAATTTGTAAGTTTAAGGTAAAATGTTAAGAGTTGCGTGAGGTAATGATTAGCACGAAATTGATTCGGTCAATGCAGATGTTGAATGTCAGTGTTTGGGCCTGTGCATACTCGTGAGTGAGACATGGACTATTGGGAACTATAATTTGCTAATCTCACACAGATTTTTATTATGGGAATTTTAATAAGCACTCGAATCTGTCTAGCTTTGCTCTTGAAATGTTTTTGCTTTGATATGCAGTTCAAGCAATGAATGAGAGAACTGTGGTAGTTGGAAGTTGGCTGACTTGGGCAGAATCCGTGCCACATTTACAGACGGGGTAACGCTCTGTTGTATCTGTATTCCTGCTTAGTATTCGATGGCTTCCTGTACACTCGTTATTTTCGAACTTACTTCCTGCGTTTATCATTGCAGAGATTGGCGAGTGCGTGTTTGTGTTGTTGAAGATGTTTTCTGTGTCTTATTTATCTTTTGGAGACTACGAAATAAACATACTCGGGAATTTAAACCAAAAACACGGTAAAATTAAAGAATTTTGCTTGTTACGATTGAATGTATCATTTTAACCTTGTTATCTCTCTTTTTAAGAGCAATACGTCCTTTGATGTCTCTCTGGATGTGCACGCACTCCTTCAAGAGAGGTGTAACTACTGACCGAGCACAGCACCTCAGACATGAACAGAAGCTCACTACTTCAGGTGGCACTGAAGCAGAACGTGCTAAACTTTATGCTTCGTGAAGTTGTCAAGCAAAACCAAATTTTACCTCTAATTAATTGACACTGAACGCTTGTAAATTATCATTTTAATATTCTTTTGGATATCAGTTTGTGTTAACCAAAGGTGTGATGTTTTATTTTCGTTTCATGTATTGGATGATGAAATTGGCTAATGAGAATTCCCGCATCTAGTGTTTGCTGATCTGAGCATTATGGTCAACTGGATGCTTTGCTGTATTTTGTTGCAAGCTATGATTATTTTCATTAAACTCTTGCTAAGTTAAGGAAAAAATTACATCCTTGTAGTAACCAAATCAAGCGTATAATGTTGCGGATGAGGATGAGATATGTTTTGTTTTCAGTTTGTTAGTTGAAGACAAAACAAATAAGGGCTTCTTTTTTAAAAGGCTGAAGACATACCGATGGTCCCTCATCTAGGCAAATCTTTCATTGGCACAGCTTCGTTGTTTCCTTTTTCGCCCTGCATTAACCATGCGAGCATTTATGGTGAAGATATAGAGCATAGCTGTGTGGTGAATCTAAGTGCATTGTTCTCAGTTTCTTGAATTTACAAGAAATTTGAAGAAAATGCTCTGTCAAACAGGAGATCAAAGAAGGAAGGAACTCGTGTGTTTTGCAAGCCCGAAATTCGTGTATCAATAAAATTCCAAGTTGTAACATCTGAGCAGAAAGAGGGTTTACCTGCACGCTAGAAAAGCATACCGCAAACCGGACAGTTTCTAAATGAACCAAGCTAACAAGAGGTTAATTCGCAAAGATAGGTTTGAGTGAAATTTACTTTGTTGCCATTGTAAACTGGGTTTTTTATTCATTTGTATTTTTAGTTGGAAGGTTCTATTTTTGGGTTAGACTTGTAATGTAAATTTGTTTTCACTGTTAGTACAAGTGCACATTTTGGGTTTCTAAATAACAGTTTTTCGTAATATTTTACCTCAGTGTTAACCTAGCGATAAGCTCCGGTGTTGCCTGTGTTACACTGATATTTCAAATTGCTCAATTGTAACTGACAAAGCTTCTAAAAAAATATCAACTGAAGCCCAAGTTCGCACGATCAAGTTGTTTCTTTCAAATGATGTCATTTATTATTGAGGTCTAAGTGAACTATTCCTTTCAGATGCAGAATCAATATCAAAAGTTTCACAAGTTCCGGTCAGACCCAGAAGCAAAGGTACTGAGAGACATAATATTTTCAAAATCAGTATCTTCTTTACCACGAATATTCATTTGCTCTTACCCAAATATTTTAAAACGTCTTAGTTCTATTCTATATTGAAGTTATGTTGATCTGTGGTGTCATGCATTAAATGAGAGTGATATCCAATGAGACGTGATGACGCTCCTCGAACACGAAGCTGGATTTCTGTGCATCCCTCGAAGGTTTGCAGCTGTTGTTTGTTCACAATTTTCCATCGAAGCTTTTCTTGGGAGCGTTTAGCTTCCCATCGCAGTGTTGCAGGAGTGTCAGCAGCGCGTGTTGCTGGAGTGTGTTGTGGATTTGCCTGCAGTATATCTTTCCACACGATTTGTCTCTACTATTCTTTTTTATCCTGTGAACGAGACATTATTTCGATCTGTCTACTTCTTCCTTTACTCTGCATTTCTAAAAATTCAGTGACGCCGATACGACACTGCTCTAGTTGTTACGTATGTAAAAGCTATCAATAAATGGTACCCTAGCTTCGCGGTGCAATGTTAACAAATTCTGTTCTTTACTGCATTGTACAATGAGTTTGATGGCTGTAATAATATTTCAATGACTGCTAGATAACCTATTTATGTGACGTAGAGCAGATATTAAATGTTTTCGTTAATTTCTTGAATGAATAAATCTTTAGTATGATGGTCTTTATAAATTCCTAATTTGTCAGTTTTTAATTTCTTTGCAATGGATGGAGGGCGCTTGTTCTCTATACGCGCTGTGACCACGAGCGATCTCTGGGCTACGGCTGCGTTACTTCATTATGTGCGTTTTTAACAGTGGTGAGGGAATTGTGATGGTTGCGCTAGCTACAGCTTCTTGGTCCTCTTAAAGGGGTACAACTATTGTGTCTGTGGTAATTAGTGCTCTCTGGGGAAAAATGTGAGGCTCCGAGCTTAAAGGGGGCCTCGCATTTGTTGATAAGGAACAGGTTTTTTATGTTACGTCTTTGTCTTTTTCTTATGTTTTATCTTTTTTTCTGTTCACTGCTGTCATGTTTTTCAGTACCTGTTAATTTCTTGAACATTTCTATTGTTTCATAAACTTTTCCTATCGTTTATTTCTATTCACATACCCCTCAGGGGGATACAACTATTGTATCTATGGGAATTAGCGCTCCCAGGGGAATCATGTGAGGGCCCGAGCTAAAGGTTAGGTAGGCTTCCTTTTTGTTGTAATAAAATAGGTTTTTGTTTCGTTACGGACCATCTTTTTTCGGTTCACTGCTGTCCTGTTTTTCAGCACCTCCTACTTTCTTCTTCAACTTTGTTCTTGTTTCATGAACTTCTTTCCTAGCTTACTGTTTCTGTGCACCTTGTGCATAGATTCCGCGTTCCCTCAACTCCATACTAATTGGTGCCTTCCTCTTTCCTCTCTTGGAACATCTTTGTCGTGGTTAAGGGAGGCTAAAACTTTCTTATATAATAATAATTCTATTCACAGGATCTTGTGTGGGAATACGTCTTGTGTATAAACTCCATGCTAAAGGGCCCCATACTCTTTCCACCCTTTAGACAACTTTGGTATGGTCAGGGATACTAAATTATCTAATGTAATTCGAATTCGTGCTGATAATTTTATTGCCTTCACTTCACGATAAAGTATTCATGACACGCACAATATGCTATTGGGAGTTACAAATTGCCTCTGTACGTGGTCGCGCTTTGCTGTTCGTTGTTCCTCTTCTAAGAACACATTTGGTGTGGTTAGGGAGGCTTAAACCAATTTGTAATCCATCTACTTCTGACTGAAATGTTCAATTGAAAAATGAAAGCTTGAAATACCTAGGACTGGGTAGTTGGTACTCGATAATACTCTTTCTTTTGATTTTCCCCGTAATATGTAACTGATTGTGAAAAATTCCATTGCGCGTTATCTTTCTAGAGCAGCGAGGCATTGGTGCCAAGAATTTCATGATGCGTACCGAAATGATGTGGCGTTGGACTTAACTTCTCATATGTTGATTGTATGACTCAGCCATGTCACGCAAATGAAGCCAATTTTTTTTTAAATGTTATATGTACTCAGACAACTTGCGCGCAAACAGTTTTTCTTGATGTGGACACACTCGGCCGTGATTGACACACTTGCGTGTGTCATATAACGTGTCAAGTTCGCCGGAATGCAGCACGCTCAACACCTCTCTGATTGCCACAGCTCTACCACAGCTGCTTCTCCATGCACGCATGCCAGTGACTGAAGATTCACATGCCTAGAAGTCGGTGTGGTGTGCGTCATGGAAGTAAAAATCTTTAGCAAACTCAGCCAGAAGCAATGCACTCTGTTGCGAGTCTACCAAGAAAGTGTAGTGTAATTTTCGTGGAGTGTGTGTGTGAGAGTTGGTTTGTATGTGGTGATCGTTTTGTAACCATCATATTATCAATTAACTTGCAGTTTTGATCATTTTTTTGTGTAGCGTAAGGTAGCTCCCTTTGACGCAGCTGGTATAAGTTTCGTGGTACAGTCCTATTTTCTATATAATGATTTAAAATCGCCTATTTTCATTTTCCTTCTTCAGCTTCAAACTACGTCGCTCCTGGGTCCTTAAAATATGACGATTAACTTCTTAATACGAGTTTCAGTACCATCAGTACCTGTCCCCCTTAAGGGGACATGGAAGAGGCTAGAGGCATAGGAGAGTCATTTGTGTTTAGGCTAGTCGAGTTTGTTAATCCTATGTTATGGAGAGTTGCCTTTCGTCCATACTGAATGGTCGCTTCTCTTTTCTCAGTGAACACATCAATAGAGTTGAAAACAATATTAAAAGTATTTTCAGTCTCATTATGACACTTAAGACGTTGTTTCAGAGTGAGTGCTGAGCATCATCTTCTCAGATCGATTGGTGTGCCCAGGAAAAAAATTATAACTAGAAGCCTTGGTATTATTTAGCACATGTGAGCTTGGTAGCCCATGCCAAGTTCTCAAAAGGTGTTCGTTCATCGCTGAGCGTTGCTCGGGAATTTAAATCCTTACGTGCTATTTGCTAATTTAGAACAAAATTTTTGTCTGAATTCACAACTGTAGACCCGTTAACTTATTTTGTTCAAATACTGCTTCAGGAAGAACTTTTCATTGAATATTTTTAGGGTTCACATAAAAAATTCCACCTTGTTTGGCTTCAGCAGCTCAATAAATTCCCTTCAGTCCATGGGGAATAAAACAATCTAAAGTCAGGATTTTAGACCAACAGAGAAAAATTGCTTCAGCCCTGTTGTAGAATTAAGTTTGAGCTACAAAAAATATACGTTGAATTGGTTTGTAGGTCGGAAACATGCTTTCAAAAATTTTATTGGACATCTCTATCGCAAATTAGGAAGCTTTCGAATGACGGTACGCATTTTCTTCGATAGTCCGCAAGGGCAAAGAAATTATTCATCGTTATCGCGTTGATATATTTTGATTCCATAGTTATGGCCCCGTTTTTGCAGGAAATTTTCGTAACACGTCAGTTTCTAAATAACCATCGATGAATTACTATAAAATAACCAGCGTGAATTCAAGAGAAACATTGAATCATGAAATGATTTCAGTATTTTGAGCTTTTTGAGTTAAAATGTTCTACTGGTCTCTTTCCCATAAAGATTTTGCTTGTATATCTTGAAACCATATAAAATGGTAGAATTTTGTTAACACTCTGACCGATAGAATTGACACTGAAAAAAAATCATTGAACATATTTGGCTAAAAGTTTGAGCCTTGCGTCACAATTCCGGATGAATATGTTCCGGTATTTATACCACGGTTGCAAGACGCGTACTTTGGTGACTAAATATGTAGGCTGTTCTATCACACTGAAAAAACTCATTCTAATTACGATTCAGTCAAAATTGATGCATGGCAACACGCTTTGAACAACAACATAGAATTTACCTACTCTGTGGTAGAATGCAACTATACTTTTGTATTTTTACAGTGAAATCTAATGAATATCAAAACGCTGAGAAGGATGCCGGATTCATCAAAAACATTTGTACCCAAACCTCATAATTTGACTATAGGTACTTTTCCCCTCAGCTGCTTGAGACAAAACCAACGCCTCCGATTTCAATAGAAGGAGCATTAAAAGAACTGGGTATATCTTCCCTTACTTGTAACGTCGTCAACATTCATCGAGTAGCGTGTGGTGAGTGAGGTGTTGCAAGTGTTCGCGGTCCGTTCATGTGGTTGGAGGTAGTTGCCTTTCAGACGGAATAGGTGTAGGTCAAATGTACGCAAACGCAGTGAGAGAACCTAACGATGTAAACGAAATTAATCACGTTGAAAAGGTACGAAAGTGATGTATGTCTGATATACAAAGTAAATGACTGAAAATGTAGCGCCACTAAAAATTTCAAGTGTTTTAATGAAGGTCTTTTTTCTGCAGAGGAAGAACTGAAAAATGCAACCTTAAAACATATTTGTAAAAATAAAGTAAGAGTAAACAAGAAAAGATGCGCCAGAGTCATACGATTTGCAATGAGAATTGACAGTCAATTTGTGTTTTGTAGACGTTTAAATTTCAGAACCCAAAATTCACGGCTTTACAAGGCCAGTAGGGAAAGTTGGTGTGTGAAAAGAGTGTGAGAATATGGCATGCATCGGATCGTTTTCTTACTGATATAATTATGCATTTCCAATTAGTATCTTTGTAGCAGCTATACTAATAAAGACTTGAAATAACCCACACTGAGTTGCAGGCTCACCATGCTAGAAAACAACTAGGGAAAAATGTGGTACAAAGGGATAGAAATACTGCTCTCTGCATCAATATCTCATGCTCGTGTGTGGATGAGTAGATCCGCTCACGCACGTACTATTTTCTTGCAGTCATTGTGGGTTGAAAGTCACTTCAAATGTACAGGAATTTTTGATGAATTTAGCGTGAACCAGAGAAATTAAACGGAAAATCGTTCAAACGTCGTCCTGCCTAGAGGTTTTAGTGGTGAATATTTCTGGTTACGTCTACTTGCTTGCTCTCCGTGGCACAGTGGTTAAGGGATCAGCCTTGTATGTTGGAGACGAGGATTCGTATCCCGGCGCTGGCGCGGAGATTTTCCCCGTTGGGTATAAGGGAAAGCTCAAGCACAATACCCCACTCAACCCAGGTGTCGGAAATGGGTTCCGGCTTTACGGGGGAACCGTCATGGTGTCCTATTTATAGGGTTAGTTATAAGACATTTGAAAAACCAATGCTTAAGATCATATGTATCAGGCTTGATTGGAAATAAAGCATCCCAAAGATGCCGATGTTTGTTTGTTTTCATCGCAGCAAAGCCTTCGAACAAAGAAGTCATTTGCTCTCCAAACTTTTTTGGTGGGGACACTTTCATTAAGAGGACTATGAAGACCAATCGCAAATTTTTGGCTCAATTCTGTGAAGTTTTGCGATGATAATACAATTGAAAAAAGTTTTTTTTTTATCCAACAATAATTACGCAAAAGTTTCCTCCTAATGAAAATTGGCTCCAAAAGCGCAGGTGAATGAAACTGAGGAAAATGAAGATGATAAAAGCAATGTTTGGCACCTCTAAACTTACTCGAAAGCTGTTCTCGGCTAACCGATGAACTGCATTAAAATTTAATTTTTTTCTCGGTGTCGTGTTAACGTCATGCAAAATCTTCTACAAGATTCAAAAGTTGAATAATCGAAATGAATTTTACATTAACCGCAACGTGCGCCACCGGTGGCCACGGAGGGATTTTTCATAATGCTGCTGACCGACCGGTAGTCACAAACTCAATTCCCATAATTAATTACCATAATGAAGGCATGATCCATTTACTGTTTACCTACTATTTTCAAAATTTCTTACAACAATTAACTTATCATTTGAGTTCAATAATCAACTTAGGTTTAACCATTTACGGTTAAAGTGTTAAAGATAAGCTGAAAAGTGGGCAATGAACTCGAAGAGAATCAAAAAATTTTTGCAGCAAATTAAGCATAGTTGTACCCCTTAAATCAGCGTTGGTGTTAGGATGCCCTAAAAGTCTGTGAACAATTATTCGGGCCACAGGTATACTCAAATTTCACCATTGTATTTAACTTAAGAAACAATCTACTTCCGAATCGCTTGTGGTAAGTATATTATTTAAAATTAAAAAAAAATGTTTAAACATCTCCCAAAGACCCCCTCCGGCGCAATGTCGGTTGAGTGTCTTTGCTCTCCTTGGAACACCGTATCTTGAAGTGCGGCCTTATCGCACCAGTGCTTTATCGTCTCGGTGAAAGAACTGGTGGTAAAAATGTGACAATATCATAACGTGACTGTCAACTCGCCCATGTGACCAGGCTGTCGCATGCTTCGGATTTCTCAACGAGAAAAAAATATTGTCGTAAAATTTACAGCTTTATCGCCGCATTGTCTGTATAAACAAGCGTTGTGTGTTATTTTTTATTTCTGAAAACGCGGTTTCGTGTGTGCAACGTATTATATGTTTCGTCAATCCTTTGTGGTCGTGGAGAATACCTATTTAAACATTTATTCCACGCCACGGCAACGATTCTCACTTTTTTTGTCTACCTTTTGCCTCTGTTTCGTAAGGAGTGCTTATGAAGGAAAGTTATTTTTACACGTTTTTTTAAAGAAGAAGCCGGCATAATTGTAAGCAATACTTATTAGCAGCTAGCGCTTTGTATCCATAACTCAGTACGTATTTTCACAACCGTATGCACTTTACCGCTCATACAAGCCCCCAACAGTGCATCACACGTAGAACAATCCTTAAAAACATCCTTAAAAACTTAATACAATCTACAATCCTGAAAAAATTAATTTAAAATGTCTTCAAAGAGAACAATTTTCATGGGTCTGTTGAACCTCACTGAAGTTTTTCATAAAACTTGAAGTCCAGAAAACGAATACCTCAACTGAAGGTAAACTCGATGTCCTGTTACGAGATCACGTGCTGTCTCTTACTGTAATTCTACTAAGAATGCATGATACAGAGAATAATAACATCGTTAATCATTCAATGCATAGCACAGCGATATTATCATCATAGAGAATAATTTCACTCATCATTAGTCATACACCTCATTATCATCATCCGGGGATTGTGATAAATTTGCTCTTTTCTCGCCTGCGTGTTTGGGGCAGGCTGAGAGCAGAGATTTTTCAGCTTGACAACACGTGACTCGATAGAACCTAAAATGAAATACTTTATTTCATTCTAAGTACTGTAGGCGTAACTTGTCAAGAAAAATTCGCTGCTAAAAAAATTTGGTTGCGGGCTGTCAGTTCGTGCAGGAATTATTGAATGTAACTCAATGGGCGGGTTTTTGTGGTTGAGGTCAGAGCAATTCTGGTGTGGGTCATGCCTTTTGGTATATCACTCAAAGTATATGCTCTGTTAATGCCTGGATATTTTAAATATATTTCTTATTCATGTATCCACTCTTGAATTCTTCTTCTCTTCACCTTCGCCTTCAGCATTCAACTTAATTTTATAGTTCAGCTCTGGTTGTATTTACAACAAGTTTTTAAATTTAGACATCCTAGACACCAAACATCGAACGTACTGATGATACATAAAATCCTGCTCCCAATATGTGTCGTATAGTACAAATTGTCCATACAACAAGTCTACAGAAGAACTTGGGCAGTCCTCGGCTTACTTTCACTTTATCATTGTACCCGACGTCCACACGTGGTCTCATGTGACCTAGAAAAGATGCGGGATCCTTGGGAACGGCCACAGACCAAGCGGGCACAGCAGCGCGGAAGGTGTGTGCGTTGACTCCAACGCTAGATGCACAGGGCCTTTTGTTGGCAAGTTGCTGGCAGTTGTGGTTGTTAGTTAGGGCCTACCGGCCAGTTGACCTTGTAGTGAGAGGTGATCGTGTTATGTCCATTTTGGTGAAGTTTGGACGTTTATAAACGGTATACGCGAGACGATTTGCATTCACAAGTGCCGAATCGCGGTGAAAGTGAAAACTGTATTAATTTAGGTGTCCGAGTGCATGCATAGAACGATCGTGATTTGTCCTTGTCCGCGTGTTTGAACTATTAAAGGTCATAAAAACAGGCTTGCATTCACTATATTAAAAGTCCTGATTTGTGGAAAATTCGCTGTTTCCTAAGAGCGGGTTGAGTGAGAAAGCAATGGATGTAATGACTGCTCTTTTACATGGTAATCACAATATTTACTACACGCAGTGAATCGAGAACACTATTTGATATAGTGCAGAAAATTAGATGGACTTTGAAATTGTAATAGAAGCTATTTAAATGAAAATACATTGACGCTATGAAGGTTGTCGGTATTCAATCACACGCAACTCGCTCGCTTGGACGAGCCTGTATCAGTGATGTGTGTACTTCCTATCTTCAAATGCTGTTGAAACAAATCGGAAAAAATGCACGTGCACCTCATCTAATTTAAAACTTAAAACATGTGAATCTGTAGTATAACAGCCGCTCCGATCTGGTATTTTTATCCTGTCCGGCCATCAGTTTTCGTACTTTTGCGTGTGTTATCATCCGCTGCAGTGCGTGGAAATGGCCGAGGGTTTTGTAATTTTGTCCACATTGAAGGAAAATAAAGCTATTAACCGGTGGTAAGTCCTGTATTTTGCCATAAAAAATACTGTTAATTGATTATTTCCAGGAAAAATTACAATTCGCTACAAAAATTTTGATGACGGAACTTATGGCAAATCTTGTATAGTGGCATAGTGATGTTATCTTAACCTTGAATGATACGTTACATCACCCACTATTGCGATATTATTTGAACCTCAAATGTTACGTTACCTCACCCTCTAAATTGTTGATATTTGAACCTGAGATGATACCTCACCCCACCCTCACTCTGCTTTTGTTAGAACCTCATAGGGTAGCTTTCTAACTTGCATTGCTTGTATCTGCATTGACGAAGAGTAGGAGCTACAGCGGGCAGGTCACAGCGGAAGACCAGACCAGAATGGCCTGCCTCCGAAGGTGAAGGTTGCCAAGCAAAGGCGAGCCGTTTTCTTGCCTCCTCTGCAAGTAGGGGAAATTTTCTAAGAATTTAGCACTTCATATCCAAACTGGACGCTGGAGGCTGGGACTTAAATTCACTAAGTAGAGTGGAGTTTTACCTCGCGGTGCATGAATTGAGTGCGGGATTCTCCCGGCACATTCTAGCAAAATCCCGTGTTTAGGGCAGAGTGAGAGATGTCATGTCAGCTGAGACCGCCCTGCTTTAACTTCTCTCCGTCTCGCTTATTGTCATGGCATCATCGATGATTTTGTGATTGAATTTTCTGAAGAGTTGCGGTTACTACAGCTAATAGTTAATACACCTCACGGTGACTACACCTCGCGGTTACTACACCTCACAGTTACTACACCTCACAGTTACTCCACCTCACGGTTACTGAACACTATATTTATTACACCTCACGGCTGTTACACATCACAGTTACTATACATCACGGTTACTCAGGGTAACTACACTTCTGAGTTTTTCAGATATTGCAATCATATAGTATTTCAATCAAATCCAATTATGTTATCAGAAATTTGCAACAATTTAATAAAACACACTCTAAGATTCTAATATTATTTACATTTTATGAGACCGAGAACGAATACATTATAGAGCCCACCTTTGTATTTACCCAGTAACTTGAAGCTAGTTCTCTGCGGTAATTACTGACAACTAAATTTCATTAATGTGATGAATCGACTACTTTTGTAGGAATTCAAAATTGTTTTATGTTATTGACATTCACCCCTCAGGGGGATACAACTATTGTAACTATGGGAATTAGCGCTCCCAGGGGAAAAATGTGAGGGCCCGAGCTGAGAGTTAGGTAGGCCTTTTTTTGTTGAAATTAAATGTTTTTGGTTATGTTGGGGACCACATTTTTTTCGGTTCACTACTGTCCTGTTTTTTAGGACCTCTGACTTTCTTCTTTAACTTTAATCTTATTTCATGAACTTCTTTCTTATCTTACTGTTTCTATGCCCTTTCTGCATAGATTCCTCATTCACTTATCTCCATACTAAATAGTGCCTTCCTCCTTCCTCTCTTCTATACGCTCTTTTTTGTAGCGGTTAGGGAGGCTTAAACTAACTTATAATCTTAATCTTAATCTTTATTGACATTCAGTACAGTAATTTAGGTACGAAGCATAAGACTGTGTGTAAATTACGTCGGAAATTACAGTCCAAAGGATATCCTACAATGCGTCCTGAAGCTGATTATAAGTAACCCAGTTTACGACTGATTATTATTTTTTCATTGTTGTTGTATTGCAATTTATATTTTTTACCGCGATAACTCAAGCTTAACGAGGAAATACAGATAATGATCTATCGGACAGTTTGCTGTCAGAGTTTTAGTCAGAATCTATGAACTGCTTGTCTTCTTGACATCAATATAGGGAAGAAATTGGGTTATCAAGCGAACTAGAGGACATTTTGTTGTAACCTAAAAACATTGAATTTATATCTCGATATAAGTTTTAAAGTTATTAATTAATAGATTATGCGTTCTTGGCCTACATTATCGCGGGTATTATCAGTCCAAAAATTATAGTAAACGCTAAGTGCTGCAGAAAGGTTACAGAACACAAAGCTCACAAAACAAAAATCCATGTATTAACATCCTGAGATCTTCTTATCTAATCAGCAGCTGCTTACCATAACTGAACGAGTATCGCGAGTTATGACACATTGATTGAATACTTCACAGTGTTGTAGTAAATGTATACGTTATTTTAGAACGTACGAGCATGATTTCCTCAGAGCTTGTGTCCTTCACGGCAGATTTTTGCAGCCTTGTATTGGAGACCCTGCATAAAACCTTGAGGTGCCTTCATTATATCGCTGAAATCGGAACAAACGGAGGTGACAATTCGGTGGATCTTTCTCACGCGATTCAGAACGGGTCCGCCCTTTGCCGCTAATTTCATGAAACCGTTAGCAGCATGAAAAGAAAGAAAAGAAAAAAGTCTATTTACTATAAAATTGATTACATTGGTCTTTAAAAACAGCTTGTATAACATTGGTTTAAAAAAATGTGTAAAACATTGGTTTTTGAAATGTCTTAACACTAAGATCCTTAGTAGATATAACGAACGGTAGGCATCCCATTGCTCGCTAAATGCGCGGTTTAGTAGGTAACCTGTGTGCTCCCAAAACAGGTACTTCTCCCACTGCAAAATACAAAGTGGATGTCTCCCGTGAGGGATTCGCTTACATGTCCTTACAATCTTGTCCTAAACGTCGTCGACCCTGAACGCGCTGCCTGAGAGGCTGCTGTCAGAGGCGCGTGAGGGTAATTCTCCCGAGTTTATCTTATTATTGTCCCCGACATCGGCGTTAAGTAGGGTGAAAATTTCATTATGTGGTACAATTCACCTCGCACGATTCTCCGGCTTCACTTCGAGCTAATTTTTTGTTAACGTTCGTTGTTAATTTCCCTGTTCTGCTCGCGGGATCGTTTTTCGTGCGTCCAGCGTATCTAAATCGAACATCCAGAGCAAAATATTACCCAGCATGCATGTATTCAACATGCAAGAGTTTATTTTAAACACGCAATGAAAGAGTAAGTCTTTGAAAAGTTTTTAAAGCAAACGTTTGCAATTTCGTTAAAATGTTTTTGAGCTTCTTAGGTCACTATCTCGCCTTTTAATTTTCTAGATAGTCAGTCCGATGAAGCAGCTTGACGACCTTGCCATTTGCGTGGGAACGTCCACGTACGTCTAAATGGCACTTAACTCCAGGCAAATCTTCTCGGACAGAAGCACTCTCTCTCAAATCTCTAAGGCCGCGAGATGACCCAGTTTGTAGAACAGTCTTCAATTACTGTGCGACAATTTCTCTCAAGTTTTCCATTACGAAATTAGTACTTTTCTGAATTAATAAAACTTGATGATTACTTTAAGCTGAATCTGCGCAACGGCTAGTTTTTGTGAAACATAAGTAACCGTTGCACAGTTTTAGCTCACACTAAGTTCTTGTGGAAGTGCTTACATTTTGATATAGCAGTTGATATAGCTAGATAGACAGCCAGATCAACACAGAGAAAAAAATTTGTTACAATTTGGTAGAAAACAACAATTATAAATTAACCACTGATTGTGGTGTCTTGTAATTCCTTGTGCAATAAGGCGTGCCTTGAACTTGCGAAGAAAATTTTATAGTAAAGTAGAAGTCCGGGTTTTACTGAATTCATGCATGATTTTGTCATCAACGAATTAGTATAAATACTTTGAACATCGTAGCCACGGTCAAGCCGTGACACATCGCTTGAAAATTATACGCATTAATTGATGTAAAATATGAGGTATGCTGAGCAACCGAAAAGACAACTGTATGTCCTCGTATTTTGAAATTTGAAAGAATTTTGGGGGTTCGACTGCTGGGAGGAAGAATTGGAACAATTTCCAATCGGAGATCACACCAAGATTTCAAACACCACACTCTCCTCCACTGCAGTGTCACCGGCATTGGAAATGGTTCATTCGGTACAGTTTCAAATGACTGAGCAGTTCACTCGTTTTACACTAGCGTTCGATTATATCCGTTTTTTTAACGTCAAATTATATTGGGTAATCGTTCGGCTCAAGTGCCAATATTAGAGAATATTTTGTCTACTGTTCCAACCCAAGCTGTTATGGTGTTAGAACGTCTCAAAGTAATATTGGGTGACACGATTTAGGTTTATAGAAGTATGCCTTTTTTATTACGTGATATGGTGTGACCTAATCAACGTGTAATATGCAATATAACGTGAGGCAATTTTACATAATTACAAAATTAATTGTAGTAGAATTACCACAGCGACAACTAAATAGTCTCTGACCGAAGTTAACGTTAATTAGGCTTACTATTACTGATATTATTACTATTATTTCTATTATTTTATGTTCCCAAGGAAGTATTTATAAAGCCCCCGCGGTCTATTTCGTTGCCCTAAAAGTAGGTCGGCCCTCGGGCGCCGTCCAAATCACCTGCGTGATAAGACCAAGTGGCGCAGCGGCGATAAGTAATCGAGAGGTCCGACTGGTGTACGGTGGCACGCGCCCGCGCCGCTCCTATCGAGCTGCTCACTGCTGTTCCCTCCGCATACCGCCAGTCAGCGCCCCATACTTCTGGTCTGGCTGTCGCGTATTGTGTCTTCTCGAATTTTGGCGAGTACCCAGTTTGACTTTTTCGCCACCTGCATGCATGTTTCTCGCCACCCAAGTAATTTAATCGATTAGGTGGCAAAAAACATGCATGCTCCGGCGGAAAAGTTTGACTGGTTAGTCTGGATTACGCTTTAGGTCAGGGTTCCCAATCTAGGGTGCTCGCATACCGTTTGGGTGCGAGACGATATTCCAGTGGTGAAATGTCCAGGTAAATAATAAGATATTTGCAAAATGTTGGCATTTTGATTTTAGGGTGTGCGAGGTTCGAATGAAATTTTGTTAGGGGTGCGTGACGGAAATAAGGTTGGGAACCTCTGCTCTAGGTAAAATAGTCACACTTGGTCTAGGTTCCGTAGATGGAATTTTAAAAGTCAACTAGACAAAGGATTGTTTATTTTGCTAAGCTTTCAAGTCATTTCTTGGGTTATCATCAGGGCGAATATAAAAGGGGAAGTTCAAATCCGTTGTCTATGTAGTTGAATTCTCAAATTCCATCTTGATTTTATTTTCTGTAAAACTAAGTCTACATATGGCGAAAACTGTTGTGCAAAGACCACCTTGATTCGCACAAGTTTTCACTACCTGTGTCAGTTAAGAGCCGTTCCTGACATTTATCAGGCATTATTATCACACCTAAATACCCTAGATATTGTTCGGTTCGCTTCTCAGAATTTGTGTTTTTATCTTATTTTGTGCCCTGTACTGCATGACTTATAGTTTGTGGGCTCAACTTTTTTCATTACAGTTGATTGTGCTGGCCAGACCCACCTACTTCTCAGTTTTAACGCCTTGGTTTCCTCATTTTTTGTTCACCTCATCTGAGAGTATGTGAGTAATTTGATTGCTTTAAATGATATTTGGCATTGTTCAAAAATGAATAACTCATGCTGTATAAAAAGTTTTGGCAAGAGCTATTCTACATAGCATAAGTTTTTGACGAGATGAGAGCTTCTCTCAGTCTGTATTTTTGAAGATATTCCAACGTGGGTTCTGCATCTCCACAACTAATTTGCAGCCAGCCGAAAATTTCGGTGTCAAGATCCCCGACAAACAATTTTTTTGGGGGGGGGCAGACATTAATTATCAGCAATCTTTTTATTGTTTTACTTAAAACGGCGACTGAAACTGGCCCCCAGCTCAACATTTCCGGGGAGGGGGGGGGGGGGGGGGGGAATGAAGACGGGGAGGAGGGGGGAGAGGAGGGGCATGACTCCCGTGGTCCCCCCCCCCCCCCTGGCTGCCCACAACATTTCATAATGAGCAAATATGTGCAATTAGTACACTGCAGAATAATGGAATATGTTAGTTTCCTTTTTGGTGTATAGAAATGAACTCCATTTATTGTGCAATGCGTGACGTGTCAGTGTTATTTATTTTCGACAAACGAGTCAGAAAAGTTCAACGTGTTCTCATATGTTTTAGGGGCTGGATATTATTGAAATCTGAGGAATGGAATAAGCGCAAGGACGGTGCAATTCCGTCTTCATTCTCTTCAAATCGCTCGCTGCTGAACCTTAGCTGTTTTGACTGTCACTGCATCACATTCTTAAGCTTCATTGGTAAAAAATTATTCTATCGCAGCGAGGGCGTCAGATCATAAGAAGTTCACTTATTACTATTCTTACACTCTATTCTCCATCGTTTTACTACGTGGTGCATTTCCGGAGATATTTTATCCTTTTTTGTGTATTCCATAACATCTTCCAGGTAAATTAAGCGACGATGCCATTTTCATGGTCGATGATGCATTCGTGAACCGTGTGGCAATGCTGACGTCATGACAACGAACCAATAGCAGGGCTCGTATTGCATCTGACAACACTTCTAGCCCCAAATCTGGCTCTGGTACTAATGGCCTAACGTCTTGTCGCAATGGTGACGTCATAAACTTTATTTTAAATAAAGCTTTTCTATTGGCTAACCGAACAAGAGGAGGTGTACCTTTCCTATAGAAATGACTACCTTGTTTCCTCTACCGTTTAACCTGGGCTGGGTTTACGAGCAATTCACGTCAATTTGCAGCTGGCAGTGGAAGTTCTACAAAATGAAACTGCACAGTTAACTTGTTTTACGCTCATGAATCTAAACATCTATTTGTCATTTCTCACCTGTGAGTTTTAGCGCTACGATTAGGAATTTTATTTTAAAATCCGGACTCTGGTCACGAATCAAAGGTATTAGGGCATGATAACATTGCTCTTTTAGTGCGCTCAAATAACTTTGAAGGCCGTGCAAGTGTGGGCAAAGTTATTGTTTATGCGAACTTATATTATTTCCAATCACATTAACTCATTCAATTCGATGTGTCGATTTGTTCTCTTTGGTAGAATGTGAAGGCTCGCATAAATCTACTCTAATTATGTCATTTCTCTTATTTTTCCAGTGTTTTGGTATAATTATCTTTGAATTCTGTAGTTCTTGTTTACGTAGCATCCTCACAAAGGAAAAACCAGCAGCAACAATGCCTAAATATCGTCAATTGCTATCAGCATTGTCAACCGTCTTGTGTTTCGATGCGGCCATGGGGAAAAGCAATTCGTTTTTAGAAGTTCCGGGCCAGTTCAATGGATATGACATGGACGCGCTGGGGGTCGACGAAGCCTACCTGGACGTGAAGCCCGATTCAGGCACTGAATACTACATTTACAGTCTCAGCGCAGACTGTCATAAGGTACGGACCTTTTTATGAATGTCTTTTATGTGTGTATGTCTTTTTATATATGTTTTGTTCAAGTTATCGTGCTTTTAGGAACAGATATTTTCAGATTAAATTACTGTCGTTGAGAAGTTGCACTTTTTCTGTTATAGAGATTGCTTCTTAGAACTGAGTTACTTTGTCCTCATGATCTATTCTGACGATATCGTAGAGTGACCCCCTTCAGCTTTGATGGCTCTTACGAGGCAGTTACAGGTCTTTTTCATCAAATCCCTAATGAAATCTCGGTGATATTTGCCCTTATGTTGTATCTCCTTAGTGACTCACGGCTTTCTTTTATTCAACGCAAGGTTAGAAAGTTACGCTGTGAACGGGGTCTCAGGTTAAAAAAAATATCATGCACCTACGTGATGAGCGTGTCGGGGCGAGTGGCTTCTCTGGGGATATAGAAAACGGAGAAGGCTGTTAGGGAGACCCTTCTATTTTGAACTGGCATTTCATTCCCTCCCCTGCAGTTAATAGTTGAAAAAGCTTTCACTCCCTCCCCTATAGGTCATTGTTGAGAATGCATAAGAATTTTAAACATGCAAATGCTATACTGTGAAATGATACGATCAATACAGTTTACTACGAGTATTTCAAGACTAAAATCTATGCTAGATCTGTCGCTGTCTTGCTCTACGGGGCAGAAGAAGTTGCAGTTCGAGGGTTGAAATTCGGACGCTTGAAATGAGTGGAATCTCGTCGAAGACGTGGGATCCTGTCGCTAATGTGGCTAAGGACCGATTTATTGCCATGTTTACAGCTTCTGTGATATATCACTCAGTTGATCTTGCTGGGGCTTTGGAAGTTTATTCAGGAACCCGTCGGTGTTTCGGGCAACGAGCTAAATGAAGAATATGATTCATAGTTATTGATATGTTAACAATTCTGCGATGAACATATCCATTCTCACAGTGAGAGATTGTCAATGATAGATGCTATGTTTTGTAGTTTTCAAACGTTGAGTCCTAAGTTTACAGTTATCCTATAAATTATGAGTACTTAAGCACATTCGAACAATTAGACAAGGGTCTCGGACGGCAATTTACTGGCTCAAAAAGGAAAGATGTCACTAGATTAAGCCAGTTAATTCAAAAAGGTTGCTGCAGTCACACCTGGCCATCGTTTCAGCATAGTTTCTTGTTATCATGCAAAAAGCCTTGGTAGATAATATCAAATACGCATTTTGTTCGAATCAAGGCAAGAGGGCTTCATTGTTGTCCTTATATGCATCCGTTCTATGTTTGTATTAAAATCCGTTTCGGGTATGTACTAGAATCCGTTCCGGGTATGTATTAGAATCCGTTCCGTGAATGTATTAAAATCCGTTCCGTGTATGTATTAGAATCTGTTCTGTGTATGTATAAGAATCCGTTCCGTGTATGTATCTGTTTCTTGTGTATATTGCAATACATTATACTAAGTTTTGCAGTGCCCATACGAGCGCATGACTACAGAGCCCCTGAAGGCAGGCAACAGCACGGTGTTCACGCTCTCGACGACGAGGTCCTGGGACTTCATCTTGATCAACTCGAACATGACTTACCTCGACCCGGACAAGGACATCCCGCCCGACACTGACAATTCCACGTCAGTACTCCTCTACTTCTTGCTGGCTGCTAAAGACAAATTATCTTCTTTATGCTATTGTGTACTGTTTCCGTATTTTGATGAGGAGTTTACTATCTTCAAACCATTGATTTCGGTTTCCGTATTTTGATAAGGAATACACTATCTTCATATCATTGTCGTAATGTTTCCGTATTTTGATCAGAAATTTGACATCTTCGTCATACTATTGTTGTCTATTTCCGTATTTTGGTGAAAAATTTACTATCTTCGTCGTGCTAATGTCATACTGCTTACGTATTTTGATCAAAAATTTACAATCCTCGTCGTGCTAATGTCATACTGCTTACGTATCTTGATCAGAAATTTACAACCTTCGTCGTGCTAATGTCATACTGCTTACGTATTTTGATCAGAAATTTACAACCTTCGTCGTGCTAATGTCATACTGCTTACGTATCTTGATCAGAAATTTACAACCTTCGTCGTGCTATTGTCATACTGCTTACGTATCTTGATCAGAAATTTACAACCTTCGTCGTGCTATTGTCATACTGCTTACGTATCTTGATCAGAAATTTACAACCTTCGTCGTGCTATTGTCGTACTGTTTACGTATTTTGATCAGAAATTTACAACCTTCGTCGTGCTAATGTCATACTGCTTACGTATTTTGATCAGAAATTTACAACCTTCGTCGTGCTATTGTCGTACTGTTTACGTATTTTGATCAGAAATTTACAACCTTCGTCGTGCTAATGTCATACTGCTTACGAATTTTGATCAGAAATTTACAACCTTCGTCGTGCTAATGTCATACTGTTTACGTATTTTGATCAGAAATTTACAACCTTCGTCGTGCTATTGTCATACTGCTTACGTATTTTGATCAGAAATTTACAACCTTCGTCGTGCTAATGTCATACTGCTTACGTATCTTGATCAGAAATTTACAACCTTCGTCGTGCTATTGTCATACTGCTTACGTATTTTGATCAGAAATTTACAACCTTCGTCGTGCTATTGTCGTACTGTTTACGTATTACAGTCAGAAATTTACTATCTGAGTCATGCTATTGTCGTAGGACAAACGTATTTTGATAAAAAAGATTCTCCTACGAATTTTTTTATTTTTGCATTAGTTCCTTGAAAGGTGTTTTTTTCTTTCCCTTATTTTGCGTGATTTGATCTATCTCATTAATTTTGTATGGAAATTACAATTGAGTGCCGTAAATGTTGTCGTTCGATATTAATTATGATTTTTAAGCCTCGTATTAAAAAGCTGATGTTAATAATATGAATACGTGAATGTTTTCTTTATCATGTGCGCCAGTTTCCGAGATTCAGAGACCAACGTATCACAGTTAACAAAAATGAAAAATACGAACCTTATGGAATTTTTATTTCGAAAAACATGTGCCCATTAACTTATTAACTTCCCCATGCAGGCCTACGGCATCAGAAATTTTAATTATACGTTTCTCCTTTCTAGACATTTCATAATTCTATGAAATGTTATATTTAATGCCTCTCTCATATGAGAAATTTGCTGTTCTTATTTCCTTCACTCTTATGTCCGGTTCTTTCTGTGTCTTCTATTACTTCAAAAACTGCATTTTTGGAGCTCGTGCACCTCATTTCAGATACAAGTGCTTCCTCAACGATGTTTGGTTGGGGGAGTTCGGTGTGTACCAGATCACTGCGTCCCGAAACTCCTGCATGATTGACGTGCTCAAGAAGCCTGTCTTCATCTATGGCGGTACGTACATTCCAATCAATACGTTAGAAAAATAGTGCATTTTCTTTCCTCGCAACTCCATAGCGCATCAATAGTGTAAAAAATTCCGCGATTTTGTTCCAAAACGTCACGAGTTGTAGTTTTCTAACTTATTCACTTCCGTTGACTAGCCTCAGTAAAGAAATTAAATCTATATATTATTGCAGTCAGGTTCATAGAGCCTCATTGTTGTGAAAAATTGCCCGACTTTATTCCGAAGCATCACGAGATGTTTACTAACTTATTCACTTCCGTTAACAAGCCACAGAAAAGTTATAAAATTAATATATTATGGCGGTGAGGTTGATATTTGAAGCTTGCATAGCCTCTGGAATGTTTAACTTACTTAAATGGGCTAAGCAACCTTCAATGGCGGGCGTTAAATTGACCAAAAGACGCTTCCTGCTTACATCAAACCTGCTCTACAGTATGCGCATGCAACCGGTGAGAACTCACGGAATTGGTTTCACCAGTCCATAACATCGTCTTTTGCCCGCTGTGCAGGTATGATTATCACTGCGGGCGTATTCCTGGTGGTGATGCTGCTGGTGACGGTGGTGCCTGTGTTGATCCACAGGATACAGCACTCGGGCTTGGCCACCTGCTGCAGGATCGGCGACTCTCAGGTGTGTGCGCGTTATGGAACCGTGTGTCAGAACCTTCTTTTTCCTAAAGTCATGTATCGAAATTAGTTTAACCCATTGACTGCGGTGGGTTAAACTTAAGTTCAATATTCAATTTAAATTTGAAGTCAAAAGTTGTTAAAAATGTCATAAATAGCATATATTAACTAGGTATATTAAATACCATCAAATTAAAAAGGTTAAAAATTTTCCAAACGACCCATCGAAAGGTCGTTTCACAGCAGGAAAAACCTAAGCACGACCCACCGGTGGATCGTATGGCAGTCAACGTGTTAAAACAAACGGGTTGCTAGGGAGACTACAGGGTATCACCAAAAAAGCAGATGAAACTCAAAAGTAAAAAAATACAAAATTATAATACTTTCATAATCTATGTCTCATTACCAAATAGAACCATATAGAGTTTCATTCGCATCCCGGAGCGAACGTGGAGCTTTATCAATTCAAAGTTCAGTCTGCATTTTTGGGATACACTGTACAAGTCTTCTTTTTAGTAAAGTTGCGTATAGAAAGTAGTTTAAAATAGCCGGGTTGCTACGCTGGTCACTCTAACCTCGGGAACAGCATGCGTTTTACCTTGTTGAAATTATCTCGCTCTAGGCCCTAGCAACAGGCAGGAAGTTGCCCATTGATAACAGCTTGCTGCCCTATGAAAATAACTTCAATCTCAATTTTCGTTCTAATCATCTAAGTTCCTTACCTTAAGATATTTTAAAACCAATGATGTATCATACTTTCGTACCATCTTTATTGGAAATAAGCTGTTTTTATTTTTTCTTTCCTTCTTTCTTTCTACCGCTAGGAGGACTTCAACCTGAGCGCTTCGCCAAGTGCTGCAGCTGCCGGAAAACCCCCTGCGAAGAGCAGGGTGAAGTCTCTGGATACGTTCAGGGGGTGAGTCCCTCGATCTCTTGGCTGTCTCTCCTCTTTTTTCTGTTGTGATTGGACCAGTTATAGTTCCTGTAAGTTCCCTTAGCCTGAATTAGTTTTGGGACTTTTCGCAATTGAACTTGGCGCAAATCCAATGATGTTTTTTGTGTCATCTTTATTGGAAATGAAGTGTTTTTTGAGAGATGCTAAAACGCCTGGTTTACTCTGTGCTCTTGTCGGATATTGATATCAGTGGTTAAGCGTCTGAAGTTTCAACGCAACTGTATGAGAAAAACCTTCGCTCTCAAGATCAAAATAAGTGCTGAATCTTTCTCGCAATAGAGATGCACTGAATACCTCGACACGATTCCGTCAAATTCAAATAAATAAAACTTTTTAAATAAGTTATGTTGCTAATTTTTTCTAATTTTCAATGCACAACATAACAAAGTATTCATTGATGGGTATCCTACTTTTTCAGATTGAGCATCGTGTTGATGATTTTCGTGAACTACAGCGCCGGCCGCTACTGGTTCTTTGAGCACTCCACTTGGGACGGGCTCCTGGTCGCTGATCTCCTTTTCCCTTGGTGAGCACTGCGGTTTCTTAGCGACGAGGCAACATCGCGTGGCAAGCTTAGAGCCTGATTTTCTACTTATTTCAGTGCTGCACTTTGAAACAAGCACAGCATGCAAGCTTAGAGCCTGATTTTCTACTAATTTACAGGGGAATAAGCACAGCATGCAAGGTTAGAGCCTGATTTTCTACTAATTTACAGTGGAATCAGCACAGCGTGCAAGCTTAAAGGCTGATTTTCTACTAATTTACAGTGGAATCTCAGGGCTCGCGGTGGCACAGCGGTTAAGGGATCGGACTTGTATGTTGGAAGTCGCGAGTTCGTATCCCGGCGCTGGCGCTGCGATTTTCCCCGTTGGGTATAAGGGAAAGCTCAAGCACAATACCCCACTCGACCCAGGTTTCGGAAATGGGTACCGGCTTTACGGGGGAACCGTCATGGTGTCCTATATATAGGGTTAGTTATAAGACATTTGAAAAACCAATGCTTAATATCATTTGTATCAGGCTTGATTGGAAATAAAGCATCCCAGAGATGCCGATGTTTGTTTGTTTGTTGTTTGTTTGAATCAGCACAGCATGCAAGCTTAAAGGCTGATTTTCTACTAATTTACAGGGGAATAAGCACAGCATGCAAGCTTAAAGCCTGATTTTCTACCAATTTACAGGGGAATAAGCACAGCATGCAAGCTTAAAGCCTTATTTTCTACCAATTTACAGGGGAATAGGCACAGCATGCAAGCTTAAAGGCTGATTTTCTACTAATTTACAGGGGAATAAGCACAGCATGCAAGCTTAAAGCCTGATTTTCTACTAATTTACAGTGAAATAAGAACAGCATGTAAGCTTAAAGCCTGATTTTCTACTAATTTACAGTGAAATAAGCACAGCATGCAAGCTTAAAGCCTGATTTTCTACCAATTTACAGGGGAATAAGCACAGCATGCAAGCTTAAAGCCTGATTTTCTACTAATTTACAGGGGAATAAGCACAGCATGCAAGCTTAGAGCCTGATTTTCTGTCAATTAACAGTAAAATAAGCACAGCATGCAAGCTTAAAGCCTGATTTTCTACCAATTTACAGGGGAATAAGCACAGCATGTAAGCTTAAAGCCTGATTTTCTACTAATTTACAGTGAAATAAGAACAGCATGCAAGCTTAAAGGCTGATTTTCTACTAATTTACAGGGGAATAAGCACAGCATGCAAGCTTAAAGCCTGATTTTCTACTAATTTACAGGGGAATAAGCACAGCATGCAGGCTTAGAGCCTGATTTTCTGTCAATTAACAGTAAAATAAGCACAGCATGCAAGCTTAAAGCCTGATTTTCTACCAATTTACAGGGGAATAAGCACAGCATGTAAGCTTAAAGGCTGATTTTCTACTAATTTACAGTGAAATAAGCACAGCATGCAAGCTTAAAGCCTGATTTTATACCAATTTACAGGGGAATAAGCACAGCATGCAAGCTTAACGCCTGATTTTCTACTAATTTACAGTGAAATAAGCACAGCATGCAAGCTTAAAGCCTGATTTTCTGTCAATTAACAGTAAAATAAGCACAGCATGCAAGCTTAAAGCCTGATTTTCTACCAATTTACAGGGGAATAAGCACAGCATGCAAGCTTAAAGCCTGATTTTCTACTAATTTACAGTGAAATAAGAACAGCATGTAAGCTTAAAGCCTGATTTTCTACTAATTTACAGTGAAATAAGAACAGCATGTAAGCTTAAAGCCTGATTTTTTACTAATTTACAGTGAAATAAGCACAGCATGCAAGCTTAAAGCCTGATTTTCTACCAATTTACAGGGGAATAAGCACAGCATGCAAGCTTAAAGCCTGATTTTCTACTAATTTACAGGGGAATAAGCACAGCATGTAAGCTTAGAGCCTGATTTTCTGTCAATTAACAGTAAAATAAGCACAGCATGCAAGCTTAAAGCCTGATTTTCTACCAATTTACAGGGGAATAAGCACAGCATGTAAGCTTAAAGCCTGATTTTCTACTAATTTACAGTGAAATAAGAACAGCATGCAAGCTTAAAGGCTGATTTTCTACTAATTTACAGGGGAATAAGCACAGCATGCAAGCTTAAAGCCTGATTTTCTACTAATTTACAGGGGAATAAGCACAGCATGCAAGCTTAGAGTCTGATTTTCTGTCAATTAACAGTAAAATAAGCACAGCATGCAAGCTTAAAGCCTGATTTTCTACCAATTTACAGGGGAATAAGCACAGCATGTAAGCTTAAAGGCTGATTTTCTACTAATTTACAGTGAAATAAGCACAGCATGCAAGCTTAAAGCCTGATTTTATACCAATTTACAGGGGAATAAGCACAGCATGCAAGCTTAACGCCTGATTTTCTACTAATTTACAGTGAAATAAGCACAGCATGCAAGCTTAAAGCCTGATTTTCTGTCAATTAACAGTAAAATAAGCACAGCATGCAAGCTTAAAGCCTGATTTTCTACCAATTTACAGGGGAATAAGCACAGCATGCAAGCTTAAAGCCTGATTTTCTACTAATTTACAGTGAAATAAGAACAGCATGTGAGCTTAAAGCCTGATTTTCTACTAATTTACAGTGAAATAAGAACAGCATGTAAGCTTAAAGCCTGATTTTTTACTAATTTACAGTGAAATAAGCACAGCATGCAAGCTTAAAGCCTGATTTTCTACCAATTTACAGGGGAATAAGCACAGCATGCAAGCTTAAAGCCTGATTTTCTACTAATTTACAGGGGAATAAGCACAGCATGCAAGCTTAGAGCCTGATTTTCTGTCAATTAACAGTAAAATAAGCACAGCATGCAAGCTTAAAGCCTGATTTTCTACCAATTTACAGGGGAATAAGCACAGCATGTAAGCTTAAAGCCTGATTTTCTACTAATTTACAGTGAAATAAGAACAGCATGCAAGCTTAAAGGCTGATTTTCTACTAATTTACAGGGGAATAAGCACAGCATGCAAGCTTAAAGCCTGATTTTCTACTAATTTACAGGGGAATAAGCACAGCATGCAAGCTTAGAGCCTGATTTTCTGTCAATTAACAGTAAAATAAGCACAGCATGCAAGCTTAAAGCCTGATTTTCTACCAATTTACAGGGGAATAAGCACAGCATGTAAGCTTAAAGGCTGATTTTCTACTAATTTACAGTGAAATAAGCACAGCATGCAAGCTTAAAGCCTGATTTTCTACCAATTTACAGTGAAATAAGCACAGCATGCAAGCTTAAAGCCTGATTTTCTACCAATTTACAGGGGAATAAGCACAGCATGCAAGCTTAACGCCTGATTTTCTACTAATTTACAGTGAAATAAGCACAGCATGCAAGCTTAGAGCCTGATTTTCTGTCAATTAACAGTAAAATAAGCACAGCGTATCCGCTCAGGACTTGATTTTCTAACAATTTACCTCGTCACAACCGTCCAGCTGGCAGCTATTGTAAACTTCTTGGTAGGCTTGGCTACATCACGTGCTGTTACGCAAAACTCAAGTTGATGTATAAGAACTTACGGTACCGACCCAATTGAAATTCTTAGCCTTTTACAGAGCGTTTTCAGTCAGTTGTGAGCCAAGATATAAGTCTTTTTCAAGCAGTAAATTAGCCCTTTCAGGTCGCTATGTCACCTGTTTTAAGCCCTGATAAACGGCTATTTCTGGGCATCGAAACGGCTAATGCAACGGCCATTTTGGGCTTCTCTACTACTTGAACGAGGCTATTCATGACCTTTTTTGGCTTTTCCATTGCTTGAACGAGTCTCGTCCTGGCCTTTTTGGGCTTCCCTACTGCTTGATCAAGGCTAATCATGGCCTTTTTGGGCTTCCTTACTGCTCGATCAAGGCTAATAATGGCCTTTTTGTGCTTCCCTACTGCTTGATCAAGGCTAATAATGGCCTTTTTGGGCTTCCTTACTGCTTGATCAAGGCTAATAATGGCATTTTTGGGCTTCCCTACTGCTTGATCAAGGCTAATAATGGCCTTCTTGGGCTTCCTTACTGCTTGATCAAGGCTAATAATAGCCTTTTTGTGCTTCCTTACTGCTTGATCAAGGCTAATAATGGCCTTCTTGGGCTTCCTTACTGCTTGATCAAGGCTAATAATGATCTTTTTGGGCTTCCTTACTGCTTGATCAAGGCTAATAATGGCCTGCTCCTGCTTCTGTACGACTTATAGTGGGCCTTGCAACGACCTTAAAAAGTCCAGGCTACTGCCTCGAAAGACCGTCTGAGATCCACTCAGCACTATACCTTATGGCAGCATAAGAGCAACAGCATGCTGCAGCTGCTAGATTTGCAGCAAACAGCACATTTGTGACAAAGAGCTCCTGGGTGTAAGTAACCACAGCACTGCTGCAGATGAAAAGGTCGTATTGAAAAACTTTTTGTTGGCGGATTTCCCTTTATTGAAAAAATAAACAAAAACTTCTTCCGTTGGTTCAAACCAGAAATACTGGCGAAATACTGGCCGTGCAAGATACTGAATACATCTGGTACACAAAAAAAATCAGTATCGACGCGAAATGCATCGCCTTAGGAATATCGATGTTACCGGTACCCATTTTTTGGCCGATACCGATACTTGGAAATACCGATACTTTGACCTATCCCGATACTTTTAAAAATTTACAATTGTATTTAAATAAAACTATTATAAGCCCTACATGGGTGTTATAATAAAATTATTTACTAATACCTAACCTAATGATACCCGTTGTGTGTTTATTTATACATTGGTTTGGTGTCCGCTTCTTAAGAAACATAGGTAGGATGTGTGAGTTTACGGTATCATGGATACCGAATTCCTCAGTGTATTGAAAGATGGCCTTACATGCATTGATATGTTTGACGTTTTATCAGGATAGATTCGGTTAGGACATGATAGGTTAGGATAGGTAAGTAATGTTGACGGAATTTTTTCACGGGTCCACTTAGCTTAACGATGACATTGTAAGAGGAATTTCCACGGGTCCTGCTACTACCTAATTATACCCTTGGTTTATTTGTTTGGAGTTCGCTTCTTTCATTTCTTTGTCATGCTCATAAGGATAGTTATAATGACCTTATCTGTGATACGATTTCACCAGCGCATAGGTGAAGAACATTTTTTATCACGGGTACTGTTAGGATGGATATATTTGTTTGTCATCTACATCTGAAAATTTTCTTCAAGAAACGTATGGAATCCCGTCATTTTTTGTGGGCTGTGCACACTAGTATCTAAATATAACAATATTGACAATAAGGTTTTCGATCAGAAAAGATGAAACTGCTCTGGCTTTCTTAACTATAACGTTTGATTCGTTTCCCGCACAAATTTTTTCGATTGCGTCATCTTTCCGGTGTATTTTGTATGATACCGTTATCAGCATGTATGAACAAACAAGTATTCACTGTTCATCAATCTTCATTGGCCAACTGAGGTTATTATCCGACTAAATTATTAAAAATATTTTTCTCAATTTACAGGCGTAAACTATAGTAGTATAATATAGCATTTAGTCTCAGAAATAGCAGCGTGAACGCAAATAGTACACAGTAGTAGATTAGATTAGATTATTGGTTAGTTTAAGCCTCCCTATCCTCAAAAAAGGCTATCCAAAGAAAGGAAGGAAGAAGGCACCGTTTAGTACGGAGTTAAGGAAACGCGGAATCCATGCAGAAAAGGCACAGAAACAGAAAGTTAAGAAAGAAGATCATGAAACAAGAAAAAGTAGAAGAAGAAGAAAGTAGTGGGTGCTGAAAAACAGCACAGCAGTGAACCGAAAAAAGATTGTCCGTGACAAAACAAAAACCTATATTATTTTAACAAAAAGAAAGCCCACCTAACCTTTAGCTCGGGCCCGCACATTGTCCCCCTGGGACCGCTAATTCCCATAAATACAACAGTTGTATCCCCCTGAGGGGAGTATACAGTAGTAATAGTAGTATAGTAGTACTAACACACATAGTTGGCAGAAGCAAACCAAGCTCTTTTCGCTTTGGGGGCCTATCGAATTTTATTTTCTTTTCGCCAAAGTTTGTATTTTGGTGTGAAAACACGAAAATGATAAAAATTTTGTGGAGAAATTATTTATTACGCCAGAAATTTGCTTATATCCATTAATATTTTATGAAAATCTTGCGGTTTCTCGGTACGTTTTTTCCACGCAAATTCACACAGATATGAGTCCATCATTTGTCGGTGAGTGCCTCCCTGACGTTTTTTTTCATTTTTAGACTATGCTATGCACTCTCAATCATTTGAGTGTGCGCACATGTAGTGGGGTCCACGAAGTTTTCCCCATGATTAATAGTGAGGTATTTGAAATTATACCCTTGGTGAGGTGAGGTTAGGTTAGTACCACTTAATGAATAATTTCTCCACAAAATGGGTTTCATTTTCATGTTTTTCACACCAAAATCCATACTTTGGCGAAAAGAAAACATTAAAATTCGATAAGCCCCAAAACCGAAAAGATCCGCAAGTACGCAACCAACTATAAGATCGCTCGTGAATTTTTCAAACATCTTAAAATAGAAGAATAGAAGAAAAATGCAAGAATCGAAATGTACGGCGATTTACATGTGAAATTAAAATTGAATTTTCAGCTACTTCTATATTAATTTCAAAGTAAAATTTGCTGATGGTGTCAACACTTAGGTATGAGTAGGCTCTTTATTTGACTACTAGTGTGCACGGCCCGCCAAAAATGACGGGATTCAATCCCTTTCTTGAACAAATTTTCTAGACGAGGATGACTAACAAATATATTCATCATATACAGTACCCATGATAAAAAATATCATTGTACTTGCGCACTGGTGAAACTCATATCACATATACGGTCATTATGGCTACATTTATCACCATGACAGAGAAATGGAAGAAGTGGACTCGAAACAAATAAACCAAGGGTATTTTTAGGCCCCGCCAAAAATGACCAGTGAAAATTCCATGGACAATGTCATCGATAAAGCTAGGTGAACCCGTAAAAAAATTCCGTTAACATTACTTAACCTTTCCTGTCCTAACCTATCCTAACCGAAGCTATCCTGATAAAATATCAAATATATCAATGCATGTAAGGGCCATCTTTGAATGTTAGACTGAGATGTTCGGTATCCATGATACCGTATACTCAGACATCCTATATTTTTTAAGAAGCGGACATCAAACAGATACATAAATAAATATATAAATAAACACCAGCGGGTATTATTAGGATAGCTATTTTTACTTTCACGATTTATGACCTTCAGTTTCATGATAAAATAAGTATTATTGGATAGTATCGGTAAAGTATCGGCCGAATTTTGCCGATAACGATACCAGTAAAAATGACCGATACCGAAACATCAGTACATCACTACTTTGGAAAAACTGAAAGTGCACTACGAAAGGTTGAGAATGTTTGTGGCTTGGTGAATAAAGCCACGGGTGACCCCTTCACCAGAGAAGTCACTGCCAGAAGTCGTAGCTGCACCAGTTGCTTCATCGATGACACGGTTTCCTGAAGTCAAAAAAATGAATTAATTATTGAATACATAGACCTTCCCATTTGCCCTCCATTTGCAAGAGGTAGTTTAACTTTTTGTTCATGTACATGAGTTTGATGCAAGTGATAATGGTACCCAACCAGGAGGCCTTGCCAAGTCTGGCCACAGAACTGTAAATTTACTGGTTTAAGTGATGTAGTAGTAGTAGTAGTAGTAGTACCATGAATTTGCTAGCGCTTCAGTAGGTCCTACTATATCGCGCCGAAGGTCTCGCGTCACAATTATCGACCTATCGGTCACATCACCGCTGTGGTACAAAATAACCATCAATCACCATCACTGAGCTACATGTAACAAATTCAAGAATACGCAAACAGGTTAGACATTGCAGCCACAAACACAACAAAAAGTCAGTCATGACAAGCTCAAATTAAATTCAGTTGCATCAAACACAACTGCTCCACCAGTTCAGTCATAAAATCAAGTATCAAGTCCCCGGAATTATTCCGAAAAAACAGAAAATCAGGTTACATATGCATTCATTGGGCAGCCGAGCCCCAGGGGGTTTCAGCTGCCCACCCAGGGGGGGTTTCAGCTGGTTTAAGTGACAATATGGTATGAAGTTCAAGAATTAAATCATTAGATTAGTTTAAGGGTCTTACGGGCAATACTCGTTGCAACAAGAGAGCGAAGTGTAAGGCACCATCCAGTACGGGGACACGTGCATGGGGAATCTATGCACAGGTGTACTCCCGCACAGGAAACCCTCCGCATAGAAACAGCAGGTGCCGAAAGAAGAATGGAAAGAAGAGAAAGTTGAAAAAGATAGCAAGAGGTGCTGAAGAAAAGGATGGCAGTGAACCGAGAGTCATATGGTCCTTAACTAGAAAATAAACCTAATCTATTAAAACAAATGAGTTTTAGGGAATTAAAATCTTACACGTGAGGTGACTTCCACACCTGTTGGTCCTAAATGGGAACACATGCTGTGTCCATGTGATGCATAAAAATCGAAAAAGCATTAGAATTGAGAAAACATCGAGAGAGTAGTACCATAGTTGCTGAAAAAGACACGAATGAGCCAAAAGGAAAAAGAAGCCTATGACAAAACAACCCTAACCATAAAGACTGTCAACCAAATGATCGGATAACAATTGGTTGGGAACCCTAGGCCCCTCTTCACCAGAAGACGAAACTAGATCTGCTTGCTTACAGGAGCAACAAGCTATTGTCTGATGCAAAAATTATTGTTTATATTCCCATGTACTGTATGCGTGTATAAATTTACTGTTTCATAGCTATTTAAAATTATATGCTCTTACCATTTTCTGTCTCCACCATTCTAGACTGTTCTTTCACATGCTGTCGACCACGCCAGTCGCCGGCATTTTTTAGGGCATGGGTGATGCATCTGTAGACTTGCTTCCTCGGCGTATTGCGGTACATTTCTGATGACACTACAGCATCTGAAAGTAGTCGAACATAATTTAGTAAATGTAAAGATAACAAGTATTAAAATGAAACCAGTCAATTCATGACTGTGAAGCTGTGAAGAGTTCTATTCAAAACCTTTGCACAGGGACTACAGGGACTCTAAATAAAATGAGTTATATGTTCTTCAAACGATGGTTTTTATGAGTTTTAATTTTTCAAATATATTTGTCTGCCTCTTATTTCAACTGTAATTGATAATGCTTACGTTCAACAGCTCGGAAAGCAGGACTATTCTTGAAAAGAATTTTTTCCTGTCCTCTAGAGCGGCCCAACCCAGTTAGAGAGTACTTCAGTGCTAATTCTTTAGATAGCAGAAAATTCAGTATGTGAGTTATCGTCCTGGAGAGTGTACATTCCTGGGTTTCTTTGATCAGCTGAATCTGGCATGGGATTGAATGAGAAAACTAACATTAAATGTAACTCCCCTTTGCAGGTATCAGTGATCTAAAATAAACCCCACTAAAATAAACCACAGTGATCTAAAATTAACCCCACATTTAGTCCCCACCTCACAATTTGCCACCAAACTCGACCCAGGTGCCAGACATAGCATTATGACAATGCAACAGCTACAAAACTTGCACAAAACATACTTGGGAATTAGTTGCCTAGAATTAAATCAAAGCGCTATTAAATAAATATATCCTATCATGTTATTTTTCACCGATATTTTTTCATTTGGCTGATATTTCAATACATACCCTTCTGGAAGAAATTCCTTGGTGTTGAGCAGAGGCTAAGGAGAATTAATGATGTGCTCACTCTCACTGGAATCTGAACTGTCTGAATCCGATACACCTCCTGTGAATGAAACAATTCAGTATTGAGACAAATGGTAAATAAGAAATACCTACATGTTATCAAGATAAACACTAATATGGAATTATAATTGTGTGACCTAATCTTTCAACAGACATTTGTTTTCATCAAACATAAACGTTAACACAATAATATTATTCTTATTATATGAATTGTTTATGCCTCCGTGCCCTAGTTTTACTGGGATTCAGAATACTTTAAAGAGGCAGGCTTCTGTCTTAAATAGGCCTAGCAATGTCTCATAAATTTTATTTTATATAAATGTAACTACTTCAATACAAACCTACAAATTTTTTTGCCTAACATATACATTCATATTTTGCACTTATCTGTAATCAAAACATAAAACGTATGATCAAATGTTCTTTAATTGCAGTCGTAGTGAATATAATGGACAAGAATAAATTTTCTTTTTATACATGACAATTTAGATGAAGAATTTTTGCGGCAATGTAGCAAGACTCATCACAGTAAAAAGATCCCACTCTTAGCATATTTATCAAAAAGAGGGTTATAAAGTTGGGTAGGAAAGGTTCTTTTAGAAAAAAATGATTACACTATTTTCACCATGTTAATGCAACACATAAACAAACATGGCGGGACAATGGTGAATAGCTACGTCTTATTCCTACTGCAACATGAAATGCATTATAGCTAGGCCTAGGCTCAAAAGACTGCATTTCTGATGGAATGGGCACTCATGTAAAATATCTTAAAATGGATCCTTTTACATAGAGATGACTTTAACATGTAGAAAATCAATAGCAGAAAATAGAAAATCATGCTATAGAGAATCCTTGAAGATACCATGTCAACTTAAATGCCCTAAGAATTGAATAACCTAAGAATTGGAAGGTTTCATCAAATTTATGATAATCAAGATTTTTTTAGCCAAATATATGACTTTGAATTTAACATTATTTATTAGGAGGCATCGAAATGAAATAAATTTGAATCAGGACTTACTCATCTGATATTGTAGCATGAGTCTCTAAAAGTTAATTGAGAATAATTTGACTTCTGTGCTAATGTTTGTGAATAAAATACTCTAATTTCTGAGTATCAAGTACACAAAAAGAACAATTATACATCCATCCATATTTTATTTTCAATATTAATCCCTGATATTACAAGTCCCTAAGCTTGTATTTCAATTTAGGCACGCACTAATAGAAGTGTTTTTGACAATGCACCGTCACTGGTATTACATTTTTTAATTTATATTTATACGATTTATGAAACCTTGATTACCGCATCAAAGCAAAAGCTATTTTGAATAGTTTTCTCTCAATAATTTTTTATTAATAAAATGGCTCAAATGAACCTTCCATCATAAAACAACTTGATAACTTTCAGCTCAAACTAAATTAGAAATGAACTATTTTTAATGTCTGCAAAAATTTGGGAACTTTTTTCTATTTTGTATCTTCTAATCCTAAAATTACACTCCGCTTTACAGGAATATGGTAAATGTATAGTGTTTGACCATAATCGATTTTCCACTTTTGGACCAAGAAACATTGTAGATGAGACGAAAATAAACAAGTTTTCTTCTATGCAATTTCCTTCGGAAATGAGTATTTTAGGAGTGAGAACGGGAAATGAGTTACCGTAACTCCAGTATTTGAGGCGGGGAAAAATACACCGCGCGGTCCAACGTGAAAGTAAACAGGCGTTCCCGCGCGCCAACCAAGCCGACGAAGAGCAAACCCCCTATTACAAACGTAAAGAGGTCGGGTCGTGAGGGGTTGCAACAGTTCTTTTAGTGAAAATTATAAAACTAAAAGAACTGTGGCTACCCCTCACGACCCAACCTCTTTACGTTTGTAATAGGGTCATGCACTATCGAGTTCCGGTAACTCATTTAACGCCATAACTTTTAAAATACTCATTTCCGAAGGAAAGTGCATTGAAGAAAACTTGTTTATTTTGGTCTCATTAACCATCTTTCTTGATCAAAAAGTGGAAAATCGATTATGGTCAAACACTATACATTTACCAGGAATATTTCCCATTAACCGAGGCAAATTCCTGATTATGGGAGAAATAAATTTTAAAAAATCTTCATACTCTATGTACATATGTAACATTAATTTAATTTTTCAGAGAATTACTCCACTTCACAATTCTTTACTCCCCAGAGGCAAATTTTACTACTTTTGACCACTTTTTTACTGCTTTCCAAATTTTACTACTTTTTACTTCTTAACTACCTAGTGGACACCCTGTCATAATACTGCTAGGTCCTAGCCTCGGCCTAGGTTATGTATTCATCTCTAAGTAGGCTATAAGCAGAATTTGGCAATACAAATATGGCCGACCAAAAGTATTAGTTAATAGTTACCTACTAGCAAAGAATAGCATCATGCAACATGTAAATTAAATTCAAAAGGTAGTATTACATTCGCTGATTTCATCACAACACTAATAATTCACTGAATCACGCGATTGACTTATAATTCTCGGTTTCTCCAGCACAGCAAACAGCTGCGTCACTGACTTCGTCACTTCGAAACCCTTGAACTTGAACTTGAACTTGAAATTGAGGGCCGACAGCGTCGGGGCCTTTGTAACGGCCTGCAATTCCCTCCACAGTTATCACACAAAGAGTTCAGCGCCTGGTACCAGACTTGTCCACTAAACTACTCAGGATTTACCAATCCTTGTCACAAGCTGCCATTGGATGGCGTCACTGGGATAGCCAGTGCGTCAAAACACCATCCCCAGGCATATTGGGTCATTACTGACCATTCTACCTGACTGGCTCATTCCAGTCACTGTCTCTTACTCCAGGCACGCACAAGAAACAATTTCATAGCTTCAATGATACTCAAATTGCACTCCTGATCCAATCCAGCAAGACAGCTCATACCGCAATCATCTTCAGCACATCTGGCATACCACTCATTCTCTCCATACTGCTCAAGCACCACATTCATAAAACTTTCTCTCTCTTGCTCATACTTACTACATTCCAGCACAAAATGCTCAATTGTTTCCTCCACTCCACTAATACACTGCCGACATAATCTGTTATTATTCTCATTCCACCTCCATGTACGTCTGTTCACACTCAATGACTTACATCTCACAGCAAACAGGAGTTGACTTCCAAAACTACCATCATAGAACATCTCAAACTTAGGTGCTTCTTTTTTCATATACCACTCAAGTGTAGGCTTCCGCACCATGCTAAGCCTCCACTTATTCAATCCATACTCTTTTGTTTTCCTCTCAATCTCTTTCTTCCACCTCTTGCAGTCCCACTCAGGCCCTACACCTCCAGGATTTATTAAACTCCAGTCATCCACAGGTCTCCCAATTCTAACATGAATAATCTTTTGCATACTAAGCTTCCTTGCATGCCCCCAACACACTTTCTCCCAATAGCTTACACTCAGATTCCATTCAAAAATTCGCTTTACCCATCTGCTATTCTGCATTCTTTCAATTCTCACCTTATAATTCAGCACCGCCTTCATCATTCTTTCTGAAAATAGGCTCCACCCAAGGTCACCTCTAATGGCTTCTGTAGCTGTCCATTTTGGAGCACCCAATGCTAACCGTCCTACCTTATTTTGTATTACATCCAGCTTTTCAAGATCACTTCCATTCCAGGCAAGAGCACTCATACCATACATGACACTAGGTACAGCAACATACTTCCACATTCCTCTCACACATTCATACTTGTTTGCTCTGTATCTGGCCACGCTACTTAATCGTCCACTCCACTGCATAGCTTTTGCCACTTTCTCACCCTTAGTTCTAGTGCATCCATCTTCACTTATCATACAACCTAGATATTTGTATTCTTTTGTTCTACCTATTCTGATTTCTCCAATATTCCACAGTCTGTCTCTATCAGTCTCATCACTATTTATAACTTGAACTTGAACTTGAAATTGAGGGCCGACAGCGTCGGGGCCTTTGTAACGGCCTACAATTCCCTCCACAGTTATCACACAAAGAGTTCAGCGCCTGGTACCAGACTTGTCCACTAAACTACTCAGGATTTACCAATCCTTGTCACAAGCTGCCATTGGATGGCGTCACTGGGATAGCCAGTGCGTCAGAACACCATCCCCAGGCATATTGGGTCATTACTGACCATTCTACCTGACTGGCTCATTCCAGTCACTGTCTCTTACTCCAGGCACGCACAAGAAACAATTTCATAGCTTCAATGATACTCAAATTGCACTCCTGATCCAATCCAGCAAGACAGCTTATACCGCAATCATCTTCAGCACATCTGGCATACCACTCATTCTCTCCATACTGCTCAAGCACCACATTCATAAAACTTTCTCTCTCTTGCTCATACTTACTACATTCCAGCACAAAATGCTCAATTGTTTCCTCCACTCCACTAATACACTGCCGACATAATCTGTTATTATTCTCATTCCACCTCCATGTACGTCTGTTCACACTCAATGACTTACATCTCACAGCAAACAAGAGTTGACTTCCAAAACTACCATCATAGAACATCTCAAACTTAGGTGCTTCTTTTTTCATATACCAGTCAAGTGTAGGCTTCCGCACCATGCTAAGCCTCCACTTATTCAATCCATACTCTTTTGTTTTCCTCTCAATCTCTTTCTTCCACCTCTTGCAGTCCCACTCAGGCCCTACACCTCCAGGATTTATTAAACTCCAGTCATCCACAGGTCTCCCAATTCTAACATGAATAATCTTTTGCATACTAAGCTTCCTTGCATGCCCCCAACACACTTTCTCCCAATAGCTTACACTCAGATTCCATTCAAAAATTCGCTTTACCCATCTGCTATTCTGCATTCTTTCAATTCTCACCTTATAATTCAGCACCGCCTTCATCATTCTTTCTGAAAATAGGCTCCACCCAAGGTCACCTCTAATGGCTTCTGTAGCTGTCCATTTTGGAGCACCCAATGCTAACCGTCCTACCTTATTTTGTATTACATCCAGCTTTTCAAGATCACTTCCATTCCAGGCAAGAGCACTCATACCATACATGACACTAGGTACAGCAACATACTTCCACATTCCTCTCACACATTCATACTTGTTTGCTCTGTATCTGGCCACGCTACTTAATCGTCCACTCCACTGCATAGCTTTTGCCACTTTCTCACCCTTAGTTCTAGTGCATCCATCTTCACTTATCATACAACCTAGATATTTGTATTCTTTTGTTCTACCTATTCTGATTTCTCCAATATTCCACAGTCTGTCTCTATCAGTCTCATCACTATTTATAACCATAACCTTGCTTTTGTCGGCACCGAAGTTCATCTTGAAATCTGTACTATATCCGTTCACAATGTCAAGCATCCTTTGCAGTTCATGTCCACATCCACTAACCACAACCACATCATCAGCATACAACAAACAGCTCAGTCTCTCATTACCAACTTTCAGTCCTAAGCCACTCCTTCTCAGTCGAACTGCTAATTCTTCTGTGTACAATCCAAACAACAGGGGAGACAGAGTACAGCCCTGTCTCACTCCTCTAACACTCCTCACTTGCCCCGTTTCCAAATTTCCTAACCTGTATATAGCGCTTGTGTTCTCATACAGACTTTGTACAATTTTTACTATTTTTCTGCTAAACCCAACTTTTCTCAGAACTTCAAGGAGCCTAACCCGATCCACTCTGTCATACGCTTTTTCAATATCCAGGAATGCTAAATACACCTTCTTATCATCCTTCCTCATTCGCTCAATTATTTCACTCACTACCAACAGATTATCTTCCCCACGTCTATCCTGCCTAAAACCATTCTGTTCTTCACCTAGGACTCCTAATTCCTCAACTAAATTTTTCATTCTCTCATTCAAAATACCACAAAATATCTTACATACAGTGTCACCCAGTGCAATTGGTCTGTAATTTTTAAGTTCTTTCATACTCTTATGTCCACCCTTATGCAACAGAACTACATTACACTTGTTCCAGTCATCCGGTACTCTTTCACTCTTCCATATCTCATCAAATAAACATTTCAACATACTGACCACACTCTCTCCTCCAAATTTATAGAACTCATATGGGATCTTATCAGGGCCACATGCCTTTCCATTTTTCACTTTCTTCAAAAAACTTACAATCTCTTCACAAGTGATTTCGTCTTCCATTTGCAGTTCACGTTCATCAATCAGAAAATTTATGGGTGCATTATCTGTCACCTGCTCATTCATTCCACCAATGTCCTCCCAGTATTCTTCAACTGCTTTCACCAGTTGCATCCTATCTTGCACACTGCAACCATTAACTACTAATTCATCAACTTGAACTTCACTACTTCTATCATTACCTTGTATAAACTTATACCAATCTTTTATTCCATCCGGACCTTTCTTTCTTAGATTTTCAACTTGGTGTCTCTCCTCTTTAACTCTAGCCTCCATAACCCGCCAAATCGGCCGCCAAACAAGGATCCCTCAATGAAAACTCGGAAAATCCGCACTCGCGGCCTCAAAAATAAAAAAACAAATGGAACCTATAGTCCATAATTAAACATCAAACAATTAAAAATTTTACACAATAACATCATTCATCGACATGAAATTACACTTTGGAAATTTACCTAGCAGGCAATGAACATCATTTATCTACACATCTTTAAGAACAGATTTACAGTTCTATCTAATCACATAATTAACCTATGTTACTACTACTACTACTAATCACATAATTCAATAGTATGCAAGAACATAACTTACCCAGGCCATTTTCGGCGTAGGACACTATAAGAACGCTTCGTTAGAGAGAGCTATGGTTGAGTAAGCTGCAAATATCGTTGGGACGCTTTATATAGGAATGAATGACCGGATGTGGGTTTTCAACGGATGTCGGGCACAGATGAATTTGAGGCGTAACCAAACGTAGGGGCATTACCGGATTCGGGGCATCACCGGATGTGAAGGATAAATATTGCTGGATGGGCGAAAGAAATTTTGGATTTTAAAGTTAATAATTTATCACGAAAAATAATAAGCGTGGTGTACCATGTACAGAACCAGATGCGGTGGCTATCTGATCTGCCAAAACATTTACTGAATTTAATGCGATTTCTTAATTCAGTAAATGTTTCGGCAGATCAGATCGCTCAAACATCAGATTTTTTATACGATATGAAGAGTTGAATGCTCAGCGTTCGACAACCCAAGTGTTCGAACAGTTAAATGCTATCATTCATACTTATTTTATATAATGCATTAATAAAGTGCCTTTTGATGTTATACTCAGCAGTTAGCTTTTCTGTCCTAGTTTTCATGTTAACTCGATTAATTATTTATAGTATTGTTGAAGATTTATTACGAATCGAATAAAAGTATATTTTGTACATGTTTCATTGGGTAAATTCCTCCTACTTGTTTATCTTAGTGTTGTAATGTGTATGTTGTACGATGAAGTAGTAAGACCGAAAGAATTAAAAGAAAAGTATCTAGTATCTAGATACTTTTGGAGAAGTATCTAGTATCTAGATACATTTTCAAAATACCTATGACCAGCTCTGGATATCTACAGGAGTATAATATTTTTTTAATTACAAGCCGAAATTTATAGTGATAATTCATTGATGAAACTAATCGAAACTAACTTTGGCCACCCTTACCTAATCTAACTTTACTAAGTTAGGTTAGTTGAAGTTCATTTAGTTCTTTACATTTACTGAAGTAATACGATATGTACAACATTTACGATTACAAATCTTTTTACCATCTACTACGCGTCCAAATAGAGGTCATCGAAAAAGGCTTGAAAACGAGTTAAAACGACTCGAATGAGCCCTAAAACAGCCATTGACTAGAGTTATAAAAGGCCTGTTGAATGTAGGGCCCTTTTCAAGCCCTAATAGGCCAAGTATAGGTAGGAGTCGGTTTGAAGTCGTGATTTTTGGCCCTTTTGGACCGTTTTTGACCTTTTACGACTACTTTCCTACCTGAAAAGGGCGATAATTTTCAATTGGGGAGTGGACCGCTACGTTTACGTGACGCTATGTTGGCAATCCTTCTCCTGAGATGTAACTAGAAGAGCAGGGTGTGGATCATTATGTGGAAGAAGAAAATTTTGATACCGGACGTGTCTTTTTTCCTGCTAGCATTTAATCTGTTTACCTCTTTTTCTATGGAAACATGTTTGGTATATCTTGTAGAAGTTTACGCTGTTCCACTGCACTCAGTCGCGTTGTTTGGCGATCAATGTCTGTGAAGAAGTGTCTGATAGCAAGAATCTTGCTTCATGCATCGACCGCTTGTAAGAAGTAAATCTCCAGAGTGTTACTTTGGTTTCGGAAGCATGTCTTCCAACAATATTTTTTCACTCACAATCCGATATTAGAAAATGAAATAAAAAATTCTGTATCAATTTCTGGTTGAAGCCAATTCAGAGTGCGTGAAATCTGATTTAGTATTCCTTAAAGACGTTCAGAGGCGCTTATTCTTGCATGATGAGTAGCACAGAAGGTGTGGTTAGGTCAATGCCGATGTGTGCAGTTTGATGTCTTGAAGAGAATTGACCCCATACTGTTCGATGAAGGTTGTGCTAGGGAAGGGTGTGATGAAAAACGTGTTTCTGAGTTGGGAAGAAGCACTTTTGAGAATTTATGTTCAGTATTTTTTGTTGTTCGGTAAATGCGTATTTGGATTATGAACAGTAATTAGATATCACTCAACAGGTTCATGTGGATTATGGGAGTGTGCATTCCCATGGGGGTGAGGTCGGCCGTGAGGAGGAAAGTCCCCAAGCTGAGCATGCTCTTCAAGATCTTCAAGGTGAGCGTCCGCTGGTTTGTGGCCGTGCTCTTTGGAGTGCTCACCAGAATACACTATATCACCCTCAACGCAGCCTATACTGTATATATCACGCTCAACACAGCCCTATACCACAAATGTGCCCACCAGAGGGCACCATATACCACACTCAAAACAGCCCTATCACATGAGCACACCACAAAACTATCAGATGCTCACGCCAGCTACTACGATAGGTTATCTGAACATAAAAAATTAGCAATCAAAAGGATAACACGGAGGCATTAACGTTGTTCAGTTAAAAACAGTTTCACGCAGGAATTTCATACACAATTATAATTATGAAGCCGTAGATCTGATAATTTCATGATGGCGTTGATCTGCTTGGGGTAAGATAGTGGGTGTATGTTTTCCGAAAGAAAAAGCCTCAAAATTCTTTAATAGATATCTTTATGCATACTACATAGTGAGTGCTAACAGAGTAACTTTTGGGATAATACTATGCACACTGTTTATTTTCTTCCTTTTCGCCGCACACGAGTTCACCAAAACGTTAACGTGTTATAGCCCTGAAACTTCTCATCGACTTATTCCCCATCACTGCTCACGTATTCCACATCACTGCAGCGCTCACTGAAGCTGTTCTTCCTCGGCATCATCCTGAACTCGCTGGGTGGCTGGATCACGCTCTCTCAGTACCGCATCCCCGGCGTGTTGCAGCGCTTCGCCATCTGCTACCTCGTCGTGGCCTCCCTCATGGTCGTGTGTCCTGAGCCCTCCAGGATCGAGGTAAGTGAGGCGTCATTTTACTGGCTGTTAGGACCTAGTGATTACCTCCGTAGCTTGGTGATGGCCTCCGTAACTTGGTGATGGCCTCCGTAACTTGGTGATGGCCTCCGTAACTTGGTGATGGCCTCCGTAACTTGTTGATGGCCTCCGTAACATGGTGATGGCCTCCGTAACATGGTTATGGCCTCCGTAACATGGTGATGGCCTCCGTAACATGGTGATGGCCTCCGTAACTTGGTGATGGCCTCCGTAACATGGTGATGGCCTCCGTAACATGGTGATGGCCTCCGTAACTTGTTGATGGCCTCCGTAACATGGTGATGGCCTCCGTAACATGGTGATGGCCTCCGTAACATGGTGATGGCCTCCGTAACATGGTGATGGCCTCCGTAACTTGGTGATGGTGTCACGAGAAATGGGCCCTTCACCTCCTTGTTAACATTTCATTAACAGGAAGATCCGGCTCTCGGAATTGAGGAATGGCACACCTCCAAAGGATACATATACGACACAAAATTAATGAATAATAATCGGCAATTACAGTACATATACTAAAAAGAAAGGTACTCACCGACGCCAGCTTACTCAGCGCGTTTCAGTGCGCTATTTTGCCTCGGTGAGATGTGGTGCGGGCGTAATGGGGTTTTTAAACACCATCAAAATGCTAAGGAATCTTTTATAATGGAGAACCCTGGTACAAAGCATTAATCGTAATTTACTGGCACTGTAAGTAACGCATATTGACAAATGCTACTCTGCCTAATTGACCGGTCCATTCCCTCAAGTAAATTACACACGGAACACATACAATGAACTAATGCCTAACTGATGGGTCGGCGCACTCCAACGTCACAATGGATTGTCATTTAGCCTCGGATCACAAGTTCGGTCATCCCAGAGCAGCTTCAGTTCATTCCCTGTTTCTTACACAGTGCATAAATTGTCTTTGGACGTTCTTATGAAGAAGTCGTACTTGCAATCAATAGGAGACAAGAAAAGCCACCCTCCTGCAGGGCAACAAAAATTTGGACAGTTACTTTAAATCTGCAATTTTTTCATACATATATATGCACATATTCCACATTTAATTCAACTGCTCCAATTCTCTTATATGTTGTATGAACCTATCGTTTCCAGCGGTATCTATCGTAACAAAAGCACGAGCCTTACCCGCCCTGACGCCGTTATAAAACTTTTCCTTTAAGCAATCTCCCCAGTACGGGATCTTCTTCCCTCTGCACAAGCAAAAATGTAACTTTTAATGTGTTGATTCAAGAAAAATATATCTCAACAGGTTTCGCTTCTCACATATTTTCCAAAGTATGACATTTAATTTAACACCTATTTACGACGCAGAGTATAACACTTAAGGTATAATGATGCCTAGCCACGACGGACCTTATCGAGATGCTCGCGAACTCTTACTGACTCTCGTCTTTTCGTGCTAGTCAAAGTGTCCTTTTGGGGCTACCCTCTTTCTAATCATGACCAATGGCACCACTCTTGCACTTCCAATCCTTCGCCGGCTTTGTCCTATTGGCTCCTCCCGAGGTTGCACACTCCCTATTCGCTGTGAGCCGAACACGCCTTTTTCGCCCCTATTTTGTGTGTTAATTCTTGAAGTCTAAGTCCGTTGGCGAGAAAGCTTTCTCACGCCTCTACCCTCTTCTCCCCTACCCTTAGCCAGCCTATGGTCAACAAATCTTTGCCTTTTGTGGTAACCCTACACCGCACTCCTTGTTCGCGTTCTCGAGGTTTGCTTACCAAGCACAACACTACCCAGCTCGAGTGCCTGCCACATAAATCTATGTTGAATGTAAACATTCAGGCCTACACTCATGTTAGAGCAAGCCACTCGTATCATTGGAGTGCGCCTGACCACCGTTTTATAAACACAATTTTAGTTCAAGCAAACAATAAATGCGCACCAAAATTCGTTACACACAAATTTATTACACATGATAAAAAAACTCGAATTTATTACACATGATTAAAATTTTCCCTAAATTCTCATGTTTTTAATTCGCAAAATTGATTATTCTTAACAGATTCTCGACAATGGCCTCCGTAACTTGGTGATGGCCTCCGTAACTTCGTGATGGTCTCCGTAACTTGGTGATGGCCTCCGTAACTTGGTGATTGCTTCCGTAACTTGGTGATGGCCTCCGTAACTTGGTGATGGCCTCCGTAACTTGGTGATGGCCTCCGTAACTTGGTGATGGCCTCCGTAACTTGGTGATGGCCTCCGTAACTTGGTGATTGCTTCCGTAACTTGGTGATGACCTCCGTAACTTGGTGATGGCCTCCGTAACTTGGTGATGGCCTCCGTAACTTGGTGATTGCTTCCGTAACTTGGTGATGGCCTCCGTAACTTGGTGATTGCTTCCGTAACTTGATGATGTTTTGAACCTAATAAACATGGATGAAACTCAATGCATGATTCCCAACTACGAGCAGTCAGTGGGAAGGACTACTGACATCCGTGAACTAAACAGTTTTTAATGAGCTCTTTGACTTTGGATGCATTTCAGAACAAATTTGGCGAGGTGATGAGTGACGTAGTGAGCTTGGCGTACCACTGGCCGATCTACACGATCATCGTGCTCGTGCACACCGTCCTCATCTTCTGTCTCTTGCCGCCCGGCTGCCCCAGGTGAGGTCGGTCTCTTCTCGCAACCTTAACAGCTCATTTTTTTAAAAAGAAAAAGAAAACTGTTTATTTACAATAAAGTTGATACAGAAAATGTATCACATTGGTTTGTAAATTCTGTCTTTTCTTGGGCTCATTAGTGCATTGGATAATGATAATTCATAATGTTGATTCCTGAAACTGACACCGTGCTTACTGCGGCTATAGTTCTGTGTAATTAACAACTACGCTAGATGTTTTTCATACTTCTTTAATTTTGGAAAGGCTTTTTGTTCAGACCAGTACTTCACTATTTCGACGTATCGTATTTTTCGATTGTTGTCAAGGTATTTTTGAAGTGCATAACCGAAAAATGTTCTTGAGAAAAAATGCAATTCATAAAAATTGCTTTCCCTCTTTTGAAATGATAAAAAAATTCTCGCGAAGTTATCGCTTATATTTGATCAAATATGCACGCAAACTATATTTCTCCATAACAATGCACCAGAATTTTATAATTTGTTGCCGTGCTGGAGCTTTGCTAGCTGACTTCGGTTTTTATTTTCCTTTCAATATTAGAATTTCGGAACATCCTCTAGTCTCAGCTCAGCGAAACTAGATAATTTTTGCGTTTTCTATTTCCTCTTTCAATTTTTATTTTTTCTTTGTATTTTATATTTTTCTATACATTTTTCTTTAACTACACTGAGCAATACAGTCGTCATTTCGATGTAACAGATTGAAGTGTTTCATTTTAGTGAAAAAAACGGAAAGTCGTGACGATTACACTCACTGAACTTTGCAACTAGTTAGCCCTGAACTTTTAATCAGAAATAACTGAATACTTCAGTAAATCGCATTAGTACACTGGCTCACTTGTTCAAAAAGAGATTTATCGCTATCCCAGTGAGCGTCGCACGTTTCTGTATCACAAAATGCAAATAGAGGAATGAAAATAAGCGTAATCTGAGCTTAGGATTCATAAATAAATCATCTCACTCATCGTGTGATGAACAAGCTTTGAAATTCACTACTTCGTGTAGGTTTGTTTATTTGATTTACACATGCGTATTGTGCCATGTTTTTTATGAATTACTTTTGGCTATCCTTTTTTCACTGCTTGAAAATCATTAAGAACGGTATTTCCATCTATTTCAGAAGATTGTTTCACATCATTTATTTTTTTGAGCTTACAACGAACGTCCTCCGATGCATTCCCCAGTAGCATTTAAAGTATTTATAAGTTTTCAGTCTTCTTACATAGAGAAAAATCCGAGATAATTTTTTTCTACTTTTCATCGAAATAATATAATTAGCCCCTGACACGGCTATTGCCCACTTCGTATAGTTTGTTCATCGATTAAGGACATTTATATTAAGAAATATTTAAAATCTAATTTGTTGAACGTAGCACATTTCATGTATAAACTTTTTTGAAATAAACGGATTTAATTTCTTTCCTTCTTTTTTTCTTTATCTTGAAAAAAAAACACGAATATCCGCGAACCTCAATTGTTGAACTGTTAAAAAGCAACCCCATTTTTCCATAACTTAACAACGTGCTATGTTTCTATCTTTCGCATCCACTTGGCTTCTTCCAGTTACAATCCCTTCTTTACTATCTTCATTTTGTTTTTTCTTTCTCTTCCTTTTAACTTGCTGTTTCAGTGTCTAGGACTAATTGTACCCGCACGAGTTAAGGTTTGTACGTTGTGTGCACCTTGTATGTACGGTATATGTGCGTTTTATGTACGTTGTATGTACATTGTATATTCGTTGTACGTATCTTGTATGTACGTTGTACTCACCTTGTATGTACGTTGTATTTATATTCTATGTACGTTGTGTGTACGTTGTATGTACGTTGTTTGTACGTTGTGTGTATCGTATATGTACGTTTTATGTAAGTTGTGTGTACGCTGTATGAACGTTGTATGTCCGTTGCATAACTCGAGGATCGACCGCATTGTACAACTTCTGACGCATTTGACAGAGGGTACTTGGGTCCCGGCGGCATCGCCCTCATGGACGAGGATGGCGAACCCAAGCCAGACTGCATCGGGGGTGCGACGGGCTACGTGGACCGCTGGCTGCTGGGAGTAGAGCATCTCTACCAGAACCCCACAGCGAAGCACGTCTACCACTCCGGTCCATTCGACCCCGAAGGAGTTCTGGGTCAGTCTCTTAAATTTAGTATTGAATACTTAATATTCTCTAAAAAATTCCCAGAGTTGAAGCTTAAGTGTGAAGGGGCTTCTATATTAGTAGCGTTGTTCCTTCGTGTGTAACGCCATCACTAATCACATAGGAACAAATAGTTCGGTCTTTTAGTGGTGTTTTTCTTACGGTTGCCTAACATTGCCCTGTCGTCAATGGGTCAACTGTCGTTAGGGAAATAGTGTATTGATAATTAAGTTTAGGCTAGTTAGGAGCCGTTAGGATAAGGTAGGTTAGCTTAGCATAGGTTAAAATAGAGTAGGTTATAGGTTAACATAGAACAAACCGATTAGAATAGGTTCTATCATTCACATCAAATGAATGCCGATGAGTTTTTTCACGGGTTCAGATGTTGGCTCATGCACTAGTAGACTCTTCCGAAATGATGTTATCATTTATTTAACCTGACGTCATCAGCCTCTCAGTTAATGTATCCACGTGGAAAACTATTTGTCCAGGGTTAGTATTAGTTTTTATGCTGCGAACCCACAATTTTACGCTAGCAAGTGGTTTCAAAAGTAAAGATCTATAAAAATTGAATCGTTTTAGTGAATTTGTAGTTGTTCAATAGCATTACTATTTTATAACGTTTTCTTCGCATCTTCTGAGTTATTCCGAAAGCTAATAGTGAGCTTGTGCGCCTGCACTCGTTTGAAGGCAGCAAAGCAGAGCTGAAGTTCAATTTCTCTTCAGGTAAAGTTGTGAATATTCCGAAGGTATTAGTTGAATCTCGTATCTGCGCTACCGTATCTCTAAATAATGTGCCTAGGTATCAAATTTGCTCCATATTAACGACCATCTTATTTTCATTTCTGTTGAATTTCGTATGTGCACTACCGTAGAGCTAAATAATGTGCCTAGATATCAAAGTTGCTCCATATTAAAGCACATCTTCCTTTCATTCCAGGCTCAATGCTGTCAATATTCCAAGTGTTCCTGGGCCTGGTGGCTGGGAACATCCTGCACTTCCACCAAGAGCACAAGCAGCGCATGGCCAGGTGGGCCATCTGGGGCGTCCTCTGTGGGGCCCTCGGCACCGTCCTGTGCTTCGCCGGGCAAGAAGGTGCCCCCATACCTGTCAACAAAAATTTGTGGTATGTCCTTCCTTATTGACGGGCCTAACTTGCCTTATTTTGCTTAATTATTGATGGAAGTAACTTGCCTTACTTTACTTTGTTATTGACGGACGTCAGTTAACATGTTATACATGCGAAAATGTTACATGGCTGAGATGATCATAGAGGGAATGCCTTACCAGCAAATACAGAATAATGTTTCACATGTTAAACACAATCAATGGTTAGTGATAATTGAAGCATCTTAAATCTTGTACTAAGTGCTGTTTGCTCCAAATATTGCGATATGTGTATGTAGTTAAAAGTACAGAGTACAGAGCCAACTTAGTACTAAGTACAGTTTACGACTACTGGTCGGTCAGTAGCATTATAAAAATTCCTTCCGTGCACCACTGGTGGCTCACGTCGCAGTCAAAGTTCAAGCGCTCCACCAGCAGTTTTGCTACGCGGACGCAAATTGGTTAAAAATACCGCCCTTAACAGTTTGACCGCATCGTGCGCCACCGGTTGCCACGGAGGGGACTTTCGCTATGCTACTGACCGACCAGCAGCCACAAACTCAGTTTTTATAAATCCTTAATTAACGCTAAATAAAAGCATGATCCAGCTAATGTTTGCAATTCTCAAAATTGATTACCAAAATTTATTTCAAATTTGAGTTGAATATTGGATCTCAGATTAACCAATTGCGGTCAAAATGTTAAACAGCCTATCACGCGTTGTTAAATGACCACAGAAGAACAGTAGGCTGACCATAACAAGGCCTGCAGTAACCATGCCTGGCTGTCCGCAGGTCCCTCTCGTACGTGCTGGTCACGTCCTGCTTTGCCTTCTTCCTGCTGGCGCTGTTCTACCTGCTGGTGGACGTGCTCAAGGTGTGGAGCGGGTCGCCGCTCTATCAGGCAGGTCAGTTTCTCGTATTTACAGCCTGACGAATCGAATTGTGTTCATATTGTGTACATGATATTAAAACTCGTGTGTCTCGTATGTAAAACTTTTGATGTGCCTTGCTCTCCGTGGCACAGCGGTTAAGGGATCAGCCTTGTATGTTGGAGACGAGGGTTCGTATCCCGGCGCTGGTGCGGAGATTTTCCCCGTTGGGTATAAGGGAAAGCTCAAGCACAATACCCCACTCAACCCAGGTGTCGGAAATGGGTACCGGCTTTACGGGGGAACCGTCATGGTGTCCTATATATAGGGTTAGTTATAAGACATTTGAAAAACCAATGCTTAAGATCATATGTATCAGGCTTGATTGGAAATAAAGCATCCCAAAGATGCCGATGTTTGTTTGATTTGAGTATTTATGTGTGGTGGGTCTTGTGTGTGAAGGGGAGTATGTGTGTGGATGTACTGTATACACAGCCTGACGAATTGTGTTCACATTGTACATATGAAATTAAAGCTTGTGTATTGCATGGGAAGTTTATCATGTTTTGGCTGCGTGTGAGTATGGTTTTGAGTAGGGAGCATGCGTGTGTGAGGAGTGCAAACGTGAATGTCGTTTCTGATATTCACAAAGCAGTTTCGGTTTAGGAACTAAATTATCTTGTTGGATCAACCTTGACAAATACACGTTCGCCCCTGGCTGTTTTTGGAGTAAATTCAGCCGAAAGCTCGGGTTAAACCACACACTACGCCCTCTGGTGCCCTAAGAAAAACTGAAACGAGTTTTTCAAGACTTTTATTTGCATTTTCCTCAACAAAGCCCATAGCAACCACGTGTTGCATTGCAGGCATGAACAGCATCCTGCTGTACGTCGGCCACAGCGTCACGTACAACATGTTCCCCTGGCACTACATCATCGGGCCCATGCGCACCCACGCGTCGCTGCTGGCCGAGTGCATCTGGGGCACCGCTCTCTGGGTCATCACCGCCATATACCTGCACAGCAAAGGGAAGTTCTACACGGTGTAGTCCTCTATAAGTCCATTCTGCTACAATCTCAAGTCCATTCAATACGTGATGATCTTCGTTCATTTTGGCACAGCATGGGTTGATTCACTCCTATGCTGTCGTTAATTTTGTCCAAGTGTTATACTCGTAGATAAGACATACACTGTCCACTTAATATGTAATGATCTATGATCATTGTGGCACAGCTTGGAATGACTTACCCTCATGCTGTCGTTAGTTTTGTCTAAGTGTAATAAATAAGGTCCATTCTGACGTTTGAAGACATGGAGTATCATGCTGGTTCTGTGTGTGAACTCAGTGTTGGATTATAGAGATATCGTGCCATGAGAGATCATTTCAGCGTTTATCTTTCAATTTGTGTTGTGCACTTGAGTTTCCTGCTGGACGGTAAACCTTATTAGGTGGAATTCGCTTTGAGGATGATGGAACTTCACCAAACATCAAAGAACTTAAAATAATTCCTTGTGAAAAACTCCAATAGAAATTTAATATACAGGATATCCGTATTTCTTCTTGGCTATTTATATTATTACTTGCTGACACTTATAACCCAGTCAAACTTTTTCGCTGGAGCATGCATGTTTTTCGCCGCCTAAGCGATTTAATTACTTGGGCGGCGAAACACATGCATGCAGGCGGCGAAAAAGTTACACTGGGAAGAAGTTATCAAATTCCGAATATAAAGTGAAAGTGATTTAAAGTGAAGATTTGCGCACATGCTCTGTTTTTACGACTCAAATATATGCCTTACTATGCTTAATTTCAAAGAAACACACGCCTCATGTAGCAGGCACAGTTTAAACATAATAAAACATCTGTTGCAATATGCAGCAGTGTGCATACTGAAGAGCCTCAACTGCTGAGATTACAAAATCCAGCTTAAGAATTTAGTAAGCTTGCAATAAGTAAATATCCTCGATGGAATTCAGTTTCTTAACTTCACTTGAGCACGCCTGTCATAACTAAGTGCTCTTTTTGTGCTCGCGATAGCCATGTGCTAGAGGTTCTGCCGCCGTGCGGCAGAGACCCGAGTTCGAAACTCGGCGCTGGCGGTGGCGATTTTCTCTGTTGGGCATAGGAGAAAAATTCCAAGCACAATACCCCACTCTACCCAGGTGTCTGAAATGGGTACCGGTCTTGACCGGGGGAAAGCGTCATGGCGTCCTGGCGTTAGTTATAAGGCATTTAAAAATCCAATGTACAAGGTGATATGTATCAGGCTTGATTGGAAATAAAGCATCCGTAGATGCCTTCATTTTTCATTATTATTATTCATTATTCTGGTTATCACTAAGTACCATCACCGTAACTAAGCATCATTTCCGCAACTAATCATCATTTCCGCAACTAAGCATCATTTCCGCAACTAAGCTTCATTTCCGCAACTAAGCATCTTTTCGGTAACTAAGCACCATTTCGGTAACTAAGCACTATTTCCGTACCTAGGCACCATTTCTGTCACTAAGCACTGCTGCCGTCACTAAGCACTCTTACTAAAGTGAAACACTCCTGCACCATTGCAATCTAAGCCCAGCAGAGTTCATTGTCTCCACAGACCAATTCTGTCGGACTCAGCTCTCTGTGTAGTCTAGTGTTTTGCTCATGCTAACACCACTTGCACTTTTGTGCCAAGGTTATTTTGATTTTGTACGGAAAATCTGATTCTTCAATTGAACTGGTATTATTTTGATTGTGAATGTTATATAATAAGTAAGGTTGGTATTTTTTAACCTAGTAAATGATTGTCGTACTCAATTGCATTAAAATTTCAGCGAGGAAAAGTCGTTAAAAGAAAATTTTCTTTCTTCTCTATCGTATCCATAAGAAAATACTCACGCACTAAATTTGACATTAAAATTCAATCGCTTTTCTGAACTTATGCTTTATATAAAAAATTAAAAAAAAAACACAATACAAAACCTGTAAAAATCTTGTATTTTTTTCTCTGTATTAACATTTGAATCTTTTAGATTTTGTAATTGATAAATGCGTGTGTATGTGAATACAGTGAGATTATACTAGATTTTACATCGTTCTATGTGTTTTAGTGTTAGATTGTACTACAATTGTTTGGATCTTATTCCTTGGATCGTATTAGTTGTAAAATATTTGTGTTAGGTCATACTACAGTGGCTTAGATCTCATTATTTGCACTGTATTAGTTTCAAAATTTACTCGATGAAGAGCTGTTGTGACTGCAGAAGCTGCCGCGATTCACTTCGCTACAAGCGGTGCACAAATATGGGATGAGGCTGCTAGGTTTTTCCTCTCTATAATTTCTAATGAGATATTTTGAATGAATTCAAAAAGAAGCAATAATAAGAAGTATGATTTGATAATAACATGAAAATATTTCATCGTTAACTTGAAGCTCTAAGGTTATCTTACGATGCAGTGAAAGTACTGTGAACGTCGAAGTGAAATCTGACACCTTGAATACCGTAACATGTTTTAAAAACTTGAAGCATCAAAGTAATGCTAGAGTATTATCACAAGCCCTTGCGCTTAAACTTCAAAAGGTATGTTTTGAAAATTCCGATCTTTTAGGAAACGACATTATTGTTCGTGCCATAATCATTATTTAAGCGGTCATTATTGTTGATTATAAAAAGGATCGTTATCATTATCAAAGCGAGAATTATTTATGTTAAAGCAATTATTATTTGTATTAGGCAATCGCAATTAAACCAATTATAGCCGTAGCCATCATCATCCCATGATCATCATTGCTGCACTACGTACGCAGTCGTCCGTCCCCTCATCAAATAAAATTATTGTTACTAATTGTGTGTGTGCTAACTTCCAACTTATTTTAACTTGTGATGAACGGCAGAGCAACAAACTGTAAATACAAGTATGAAACACCAATAATTGTATCGTCTCCTGAGCCTGATACATGAGACAATAACTCGAGTGCTCGTATCCTGTCAAGAATGAAGGCGTTCCTTATTGACTCAATAGCACTTGATCAATAGCGGATCTTTTATCCGATTTTCATTACCTCTTGAATTTTGAATGCATTAACCTTTCACAATTGTAAATCAATCTATCTCAATAAAAACTCCGACTCAACCCTGTAGCGAAGAAGAGGACTCTTGTGTTCTCTTTAAAAAACAAACTTAACATATTCTGTTTTGAGTCGAATTTCTACCCTAATTATTTTTTCAAGTTCTCTGCCAAACCGGTTCCTTTCCCCTCTGGTGTGGGTGAAGCCCTGATGACAGTGCCAGTCTTATGACAGTGGATGTAATAACACTAATACGAGTGAAAAAATTTGCACTCGAGGGTTAAAAATCATGTCTACTTTTGTGAGGCTGTGAAATCCTAATCACGGATACCCTCATTAAGTACTTTCATCCTTGCGAGTTGAAAGTTTCCATGGCTTTAGGTAGAAAAATAACATAAATGTATATATCCTTAGGCATGAATACACAATGGCTGTTATTATCATGGATGAGGAAGAACACACATCAAAAAAATATGCCCGTTATATCAATGTGCGTCTTCCTAACAAAGCTGAAATCTGGTTATCGAGTCGATATGAGCTCAAAATAACTAACTTTGTTTCAGACAAAAATTGATGAGATTTTTTTAAAAAGTCACTTCAAGCACTATTTCCTTTTGTTTCGAAATAACTAAATATTTTGAGCCTATTTAGAATCATTCGTGCATATTTCCATTAGTTGCTGTTTTACCCGATGCATTGAGAGAATCTTTCTTGGCACGGCAACGTACGGCTGCGTTGGTGATGCTGCGCGGGTCGTAACATAGAGCAGTCCGGGATTTCCGTGAACGTTAGAGGTTGGCTGTTCTAATCACTTTCTAATCAAAAGTAATATAAAGTTAAAGTACATGAAACTAAACTGAGTAATTTCGTATTGCTAGCTGCTTTTTAGTTGCCGCTTGTTCAACAAATCAGTAGAAATGTTATAGTACATGTTCGATAGAGTTGATCTACTCAACAATGCAGTAGTCTTAACAACTACCAGTATAGGGTTGTGTTTCAGTAAGTAGATTTTATTGCATTTCTCCCAGTTCTACACTGTTCAAATAAAGCGTTCAGCATAAAAAAAAGTTCTCTATTCTGACGGAGACGTTCGATTTGTTGATACACCTCGCCATATCTCAGCATATATTGCTTCAAATGAGAATACATTATTTGTTACCCGGAGTTACTCACATCCTGTGTCGAGAGAGTGTCCTTATCGCTGTGAGAAAATCGGACATCGGGTGCGGATGCAGCGAAGTGAACTGACGACGCTTGTATCCGGTCAGATTTGGCGTACTGCAATTGGTGGTGCTGGTGTGTGGGGCTATGTTCTCTGCCCACGAGATGTTCTGTGTGGCCCAACTGCAGTTAGGAAGACTTCGATACCCTCAAGTGGCGGTTTTTTGTAATGGGTGATGCGTGTTTGGAAAGCGTGTTTGAGTTTCGTTTTTCGTGATTCTCTAAAACTTCGAAAACATCCGCCGGAACGTAAGAGAACAGCAAATGTTGCGAGCAATAATGTTGCGGAGGTCATTCTTACGCTCCTGAAAACCATTGTTACTATTTCTGATGTGGGCTTGTACGAGCGTAGTACATATGTGCTTGCATGACAGTAGTACAGTTATTGGCTATAAATTGCCATTCCCCATAACATTGATGCAGATTTAAACTTAGAACACTTAAAGGCATGTATTGTAACGTAAATTATACGTACTTTGCTTAACGACCAATTTTTTTGTAAACATTATTTGTGAATAATTTGCTCGATGTACTCGTACATACGCGTAGATGTGGCCGCGTTTGCTTTTTTCCTTGCCAAGTTCTTAACCTCAGTACATTTTCAGATAAAAATTTGGCCGTCAAATCATTTACCTGCAGGATACCAAATGTTCAGTAACTTTCATTGTCTAATTTTATTAGAATGGAGGCCAAATTTGAGAACCTTAGCGAGGAAAAACAATAAGGCAGCTTTGGTGTAAACTTCACGGAGGCCGAGACACGAATAACATACGTGGAGGCCCTAATAATGATAATAAAATACTTGCAATCATACAATTTATACTAGAAATTTCTAACGTGTCAGATATTCTAAGAAGAAGATAATGAAAATCTATACTATAATAAGAGCCGCGTCCGTCCGTCCGTCGGTCGGTCTGTCCGAAGCCAGCCTGCAGTGTGTGATGAGCGTATCTGTGATACAAGCTCCAGCCCTATATATTTTGACGGGCCGTGTTCACGCGGCCTCATCAACTCTCGAGAGATTGTATTTTTATTTTATTTCTTACGGCCTATCTCTCATTTCATTTCTCATTTCTTTCTTTCCCTCTTTTTTAATTTCAAATAAAGGGGGGTTGACTAGTAATTATAACGATAACAATTGCCAGAACCCAATTCTATGGGTTCCAACAGCTGTCAAAATAAAGGCTACCTACATTTTTTTCATGCAGCATAGAACTAAGGTGAAATGAGTGGAATTGTATGGAATGTTCGTACGCCCTGTAATTATTGATGGGTTTATAGCCAAGTAATGAGTTTTACGCGAGTCCAACGTACTTTATGTTGAATGTTCCATTAACATGGAGTTGTGCACGTCGGTTCGACTCGTATTTTATTTAGCACGATGAAATGCATAACGTCAGACCATAACGTTTCAATATTTTGAAAAATAATACACGTATAGGCAAGTATCAGAAGAAATGAAAAATACCAAGTTTTTCAAGGTGCAAATTATGATGAAACTTGTAAGCTGATAAATTCTGTGAGCTGTGTTGTATTGTAGATTGTTCTTAGAGAAACGCTCACCCAAACGCTCAGAAGCCATGAAGCGTGCAGTGACTTCATTTATGCTGAATATGCGTAATACCTGATACTAGTCGAATGCGTCTCTGATGCGCCTTTCTCTTCCTGAGAGCAGTAACGAATAACTAGCGAGCTTCAAGATCTTTCTCCGTGATGGAGTGGCTAAAGACACATTGAAAGTCACAGCAGTTAGGTTAGCTTTAACCACACGTATTGGTGCTGTATGAATGCCCCGTAAATGTTACTGATTTACCCCCGCTGTATCATGTTACCCTCACCCTCACTCCAGAGCCGTGCTGGCTCAAGCCCTGTCATACGCCTTGTCATTATATTGATGTGTTTTGGACAGCCAGGTAATGAGTTATGCGCGAGCCGCACGTTTTTATGTTGAATGTCCCAGTAGCATAGTGTTGTGCACGTCAGTTTAATTCGCGCTTAGTTTAGCATCGCGTTATTACTGACGTTATATTTCACGTGTCTTTACCGCATGTCTTGCATCTTGCCCGGACTACGCGCCCGTCCATAGTGCCTTTCTTCCTTCTTCAGTCCGTCATCGGTGGAACTGTTACTCGCACGATGATTGTTCTTACTGACAATTACAGTGCTGCGCATTTTCAATTTTTCTTTAGCGCTAAGATGTAATTTAGTTTCCTGTGCTGATTCATAAGAGAAATGGTTATTTTGCTCAATTAGAAACTACACTATAAGTAATAATTTGAAAATGTTTGTAGAGTTTGGAAAAATCTGTATTTGACATAGTTTTACTTCAATTAAGATTGATGGTCTACTATATTTGAGTGGGACGGGCCCAGATATGTCTTTTCTGTCGTATGTATTTCAATTTACAGCCTGATTCCCGCGCTTATTGATATATTAACCCACAAAATACATTTGATTTTTATTTACAATATTCCCACTCGTTCACCTCAGGATTAGCGGCATGTGTAAGCATTTCCAAATCCTTACATTTTCCCTGATGTTTCGTCATCTCATCTCGCAGGCCATGGAATAGATTTTTCATTGAGATACTTGTGATAGCAGCTTTAGGCTTTGAGGTTGGGTTTCAGATCTTTGCCACCGGTCAACTTATTTTCGACACTTGTCGATTGTTATATGATACTTTTTCGGTGATGTAGAGTTTTTTTAGAGTCCTTTCGTCCGGATATCCTTTTCACCTAAGATTTAAGATCAGTTAAGATTAAAGATTAATTGTCTAAATTTCATTCATTTTAGATTCATTCAGTATAAAATCCCTTCCATGAGGAACTCAATTTCTGCGATTCCATATTTTTTCACGTTAGGCAGGTAATTTTGTTTTTTATCCGAATCGTAAATTGAACACACCAATTGTTGTTTTTACAATTTATTTTCACGCTCTCTAACTACTTTTACTAGCTTATGCTATTTTTTAGAAGTATGTCAGAAATTTTACACTAAATCTTGTTCATTTATTAACAAGTTTTACTGTCTGAAACGTCTTCGAATTGTTTGCCCTCCGATTTTCCACGATGCTATCACCGCTGTCTCATTTGCTGGTGATGACGCTTAATCTGTCGTATCTTTGTGTAACATGGGGTGAAAGGTAAACAATTAAAATAAACGTGCATCTTATTATCATAAAACACAACATAACATCAAACTATTGGTTCATGTCTTATTTCAAACTGGCTTCAGAACGTGTCAGTTGTTTGAAAGCTATAGATGAATATTTGAGACAAGCAGGCTACGCACTAAGCTCCGTCCCTCTGTTTTAAATCGTTGTGTAATTTGAACTTTATCAAAACTCAAACTTGCTACAAACAAATTCCAGCCATTCTAGAAACTTGCCTATTTGCTCAGAATTTTTTACAAGGTTTAAGAAGCCACGTTCTTTAAAAAAATGTACAACTATATTTTTGCTCGTGCTGTGAAGTATGTCCGTTAGAATTAAGTATCAGTGTAAGATCGAATTTTTGCAGTATAATACAAGAGCAGTGTACGTGTGTACGTTTTATTATCTTCATCCCTGCACTACAATAATTAAATGAATTTCTTCTGCTACTCGGTACAACCCAAATCACATTACATACCTCCATCATCGACAGATTTTCGTGAAATGATTAACGATTCTCTGATTTCAATAAAATATTTCTAAGGATCGATTCATCAATTTTTAAAGGATAGCTGAAAAAAGTAAAACACTTTCATCAACGCAAGCTTAATTCCCTACGATTCAAGCGAGATCTCTATCATCTTCACATCCTATAATCACGTAGATTTAGGATTTGTTTCATTTCAAAACCCTTGTCTTATCATTTTGACCCATCTAAAGAGAGGAGACAACTATTTCAAAATGTCGAATAAAAAATACCCAAAACTATTTTTTATCTTCCGTGGTACTTTCTTTCAATGGGTTATGAAAAAAATAGAGTTCAATGCCTTCTTTTCAATTGTGTGCAGCCACGCTAACAAGTGGACTCAACTCCCCGCATTAACGGGCCCTACGACACACAAATTTACCGGTAACCCATCTGGGGCCGGTAACGCTGAAATTTAAGATAATTAAGGACAAGCGGAGCGTCATTAGCGGGAGCCTCACCTGAAGACCTTCGAAAACAATGTTCAGGCGAACACTCTTCACTGTAGCCGGCTGTCAAGGACCCAAAAGTCCCCGGTAGCGAGGGCAGAATGCCGAATCCCGCGGAGCACACAAGAAGAAGGTGCACTCGCATTCATGGCCGGTTTCAATCTGAAGTGGCCGCCTTCTGTCACCACGCTCCTTAGCTTGCTCGAATCCGTCGCGATGGCTTAGGACTCGAACAAGAAGATCAGACGAACGTTTTAGTATTTAGATTTACATTTGTCGCCGAAGACGTGAGGAACCCCCGCCATTGCTACGCTATAGTCGTAAAATTATCAGCGTTATTAATTTTAGGCTGATTAGAAGGAGCACAGCCTATGCCCTTTATTGCGGAAGGCCTTTTTGTGCCTTATAAAGTCCGCAAAGGACCTCAGCGTTCGAGCAATGGCCGGAATCTCGACACAATAAACTGCAAGCCGTGTTGAGGTCGGATTGTTTACTGCAAGGGAGTATGAATTCACTTCAGTTTCCAGATATATCTCGAGATGAGTCTAGAGTGAGAAACTACTTATTGTATAATATTTTTACACCTTCATCATTCAAAGTTTAATAATCAAAATGCGAAGGGAAAATTGGTGCTGGAATGAATCATTTGAATCATTTGGAGGGGCATTGTGCTCAAAGTTTCTTACTGTGCTCAAGGCTTTCTTTTCGTCAAAACTTATAATTCCTTGCGCGACTCAAATGCATGGTTTGGGTTGTTGCTCCACCAAGGGTTACTGTCATTATGTTCTAGCATTAATATTAGATATTCAAAACAAATGCATGAAAGTACATTTGCATAAGATTGGCTCATCAGATCATAGTTTTTCGTCGCTGAAAATTGGTTGAATTATATGGGTGACTGTTTTTACGGGGCACAGGAGAGGCAATAGGGTTAGGCTAGTTGGGCTTACCTATCTTATGCTATGAGGACTAGTGTCCCCAGAGGAGATACTGTTGGGTTATTTTAGCATTGGATAGGTCTTTCAAGCTTTTATCTTCTATGTGCCCACTTTGATTCTTTCGGGTTCTGTGCTCCTCATGTTATCTTTTTTCATTATCTTCATCTCAAACCTACGGTTTTTATGCTGAGAGTGTCCGTCGTGAAAACCCGCCATGTGCATAAATTATCAGTTGTCCACAGTCATAACTAAATGACCTATTTTCTTCGCTTTATCAATTCCACTGTTGCTTTGACTAGGAAGTCTTAAATTAACTTTTGTAATGATAATAATTTTGAACAGTGTTCCCCTTACCATTAGAACCCGGAATTCGGACAGCGCTGGTGTACAATCCTATCCGAAATGTTGCGTGTAGCTCGCTCTTCACACTCGACACAGTTCTGCGGCGTACTTTGTGGCGATTGGTTAACCAGAAAGTGCTCTGTGAATCCTGTGACATAGTGACACCGGAAAAAAGATTTGTTTCTGAGTTATCAAGTGAAAAGTTTTAGTTGAAAATAAAGAGTGTCAACGATTGTGGATAAAATACCCCTGTGCCCTGAAAAGCACACAATGGGGAAACCTGACTGCCTAAACCCAAAGGCCAGTCAGTCGGTTAAAGGCAAGAAACCGTCGAGCACTCAAATATCCTACTATGTTCGCGCCTCACCCTCACCGGCAAGCCGGAACAAAAGGCGTCAACGCTCCCCTACTGACTCAAGTGGTCCTACCAAAAAGACAGCTACAATGACAACTGCTCATGCAAATGAAATACCAGCAGATGATTTTTGTGGATCTTCGGATATGAGTGGAGTCATCTCCGATGAAGATCCCGAGACAAGAAAAAATATTTCCAACATTTCAACTGTTTGCACTGATAAACATTTGGAAAAACCAGCAACAAAGGAAGCAGCTCCAAAATCAGCTCGAGTTGATTTAAACACTCCAGAGCACATCCAAAAACTAGCTCCAAACATGCGCCAGGTTCTCATCACACCTGTGGATAAAACCTGCAACATTGCAAAAATGAACCCTATCCGTACTGCACTAGCTCTAGACAAGCTGTGCGGTGCAGTTAAAAAAGTAGAGCATCAACACTCTGGAGCCATTCTTGTGACCACAAACACTTTAGAGCAAGTAAAATCCCTGATGACTGCCTCTACAATGGTCATATCTGGAAATACTATTAATATCATAACTTCTATTGCCTGGTCAACCCAGTTTTCTTATGGAAAAATCTATGCTCCTGAGTTTGCCTCAGACACCCTTGAAGACCTTCTAACTATGCTGAAGCCCTATAATGTGGTAGGCATCCGCAAACTACTGCTAGACCCTAACAAAGCGTCAGTTCCTCTGTATGTGCTGACATTTCTCAATCCTTCTCCTCCTGCTGAGCTGCTCCTTGGGTATTGTGTTTACAAAATTGACAAGTACTACCCAAGTCCTCTGAGATGTGGATTGTGCTGCCATTATGGCCATTCTCGAGCCCGTTGCACAAGTCAACTGCCAACTTGTAGCCATTGTGGTCAAAAGGGACATTTTGTGGAATCATGCCCAAACCTGGCTGCTCCTCCATCCTGCTCAAACTGCAAAGAACCGCATCAGGCTACTTCACGTGAGTGTTCCCACTACATGGCTGAAGTTAGAGCCTGCCATCTCACAGCAGATGAGGGTTTGAGCTTTGTGGAAGCTAGAGCAAGAGCAAGAGAAATGAGACCTTCAGAAGCAGTTCAACCTAACCCTTCAGTTCAGAACTTGGAAATGCAAAGAAGACCCACAGTAAAAGAGCTGACTTCTTTGCAGGTTTTTCCCACGCTTACCCAACTTATGGCTCAAGAGGATGAAGCCTCCACTCTGCCTTCTCAACAAACTCCTTTGACAACAAATACACTTTCAACAGATCAAAATAGCACTAGAACCTTTGCAGCTTGTGCATCTATGCCAAGCACTCCATCTGCACTTTCTACTCAGCATGTCTTACGGCCTTCTACTGAGCCAGTAACCTCAGGCCAACAACCTAGCCAATCGAATACTATGAACCCGTTGCCTTCTAGCAGCCAAACCAATCAACCGTCTCTTACTGCATCTCATCAAATTTTTACTGATTTCACCCGACTAATTACTCAGGCTCTGCCAGTGATTATCAGACTCTTCCTCTCCACACAACTCACTGAAAAAATAGAATGTTTCATTGATCTTGGTCAGATGCTCTGTGCAAAATCAGTTGTCATTGAAACTTTAGCAAATTTAGGGCTTTCCTCAATGCATAAATCGCAATGAAGATAAAAATTCTACAGTGGAATGTTCGGTCCTTTTCTGCACGATATCCCTACTTGACAAAACTACTGGCAGACTCGGCCCCGGATGTACTATGTTTACAAGAAACTTTTTTGTCTTCTGACAAAAATGTAAAACTGGCCGGTTATCAGAGCTTGGCAGCTCGTTGTGAGAGAGCTGTGGGAAGTGGAGGGGGGGTTCTTGTGGCCGTTAGTAACAGCATACCGCAAACTATTATACAGCTGCCATCATCATTAGAAGTATGTGCCACACGCATACATCTTCCTCAAAATGAATTCACAATATGCTCTATGTACCTTCCACCATCGCTACCAAACTCTGTATTAATTGCAGAGCTACCACTTTTACTTTCACTTCTACCTCCACCTTTCATTATCTCAGTTGACTCAAATGCCCATCACCAATCATGGGGTTCCTGCTCCTCAGACAGCAGAGGAAATATTATGAGTCATTGGGTAACAGCAAACAACCTTGTGCTGCTGAATACCACGGAACCAACTTTTTTGTCCTCAACAGGCACCCTAACTCATATAGACCTGACAATAACTACCCCTGATATAGCACCTATGTTTACATGGTCACCCTTATTAGACCCTTACAACAGTGACCATTTTCCTTTGCTGATCTCATCAGAGTGTGCTGCACCAGCCCGCCAACAACCAAGGTGGAACATCAAATCAGCTGATTGGGTCAAATTTCAAGAAATCCTCTGCCTTCCAAAGACCTACCTATCCCCTACGCAGGCATGTGGAGCAGTAACCACAAGCATCATAGATGCAGCTTCTAAATCCATCCCATGCTCTAAACCAGGAAAAAGAACACCAACAAATAGTTGGTGGAACAAAGAATGCGCTGTAGCAAGGCGCCAAAAGCAGCGAGCGTTATCTCGCTATAAAAACCATTTAGGGGACATTGACTTATGGATAGCCTTCAAAAAAGCCAGAGCGGTTTTTAGGCATTGCATAGCCAGAGCCAGGTCAAAGAGCTGGACAGACTACCTGTCTAGTATTACGTACAGAGCCCACAGTGGACAAGTCTGGAACAAAGTCCGAACACTATCTGCAAAGTTCTCCCCCAAAGCTATAGTCTTAAAGAATGGGATTGATAATATAGCAGACCCCAAGTTGATCTCAAACATTCTTGGCCGGCAATATTCTAGAGAAAATAACACCACATCAAATGACCCTCATTTCATTATCAGAAAGGAGAGAATTGCTCATGAACTGCCTTGCCCACAGCATAACTCGACTGAATGGTATAATAAACCTTTCACAATGAGAGAACTAACTAGAGCACTACGTAACTCCTCATCTCGAGCCCCTGGTGCTGATCGCATCCCCTTCAGCTTTCTTCAGCACCTCAGTGGAAATCAGCTTGAGGAGCTATTGAACTTCTTCAATTTCTTATTCAAGCATGGATTCCCACACCAGTGGCGGGAAGCCATAATTGTACCCATACTGAAACCTGGTAAACCATCATCTTCTGCCGCATCGTACCGTCCTATTGCACTCACCAACTGTCTAGGCAAGGTCATGGAAAAGATGGCAAATTGGCGCCTCCAGTCCTTCTTAGAAAAAAACTCTTACTACGACCCAACTCAGAGTGGTTTTAGAGCAGGGCACAGTACACTTGATGCACTGTTTCGCCTGGAGACTTCAGTAAGGGAAGCCTTACTGACCCAAAATTACTGCCTAGCCATTTTCCTTGACATTGAGCGAGCTTTTGAGTCGGTATGGCATGATGGTGTTTTGTTCAAACTGCATGAACTGGGTCTTAAGGGCAATATGGCTGTCTACATCAAAAATTTCCTACAGCTCCGATCTATACGCGTGAGAGTTGCAGATAAGCTGTCAGACTCTTTTCCTCTTCTGTGCGGAGTGCCTCAGGGATCGGTCATAAGCCCCACACTTTTCACACTTATTGTAAATGACCTTTTTGCTGATGTGCCTGCTCCAGTACAACACTCTCTGTATGCTGATGATGGAGCAATGTGGATTGTTGCACCAACTCTCACTGAGGCCACCACGCTAATGCAAGCTGCACTGGACACAATTGGAAAGTGGTCCCAAAAGTGGGGTCTTCAAATGTCAGCAGCCAAAACTTCAGCTGTTTTGTTCACCCATAGGCACAACTCACCTCCTCAACTAAAGTTAGAAAATGTTCCTCTCACCTTCAAAAATAACATAAAATTTCTAGGCATCACTTTTGATAGGCATTTAACATGGAGGCCCCACATTACTTCATTGCACTCTTCATGCCAGTCAGATCTGAGACTTCTCTCAGTCATTTCAGCCAAGAGGTGGGGTGCCGACGCCACAGCCCTTCGTAGATTGTATATAGCTCTGGTCCGCTCTAAGCTTGACTATGCATGCTTTCTATATGCAACTGCTGCTCCCACTCATCTTCTAATGTTGGACCGCATCCAATATGCAGCAGCACGCATTATCAGTGGCGCCCTGAGGTGCACACCCACAGTTAAGCTGGAAGCTGAAGCAGAGCTTATGCCTCTTGCATATCGCCGGCGCCAATTACTGCTGTCCTACTGTGCTCGAGTTCTCACCATCCCTGAGCACCCGGTCCGAAAACTGTTGCTGGCCTACTACCCTTATGCTCTCTATGCTCACCTTAGACGCCCAATCCCTGTATCAGGCCGAGCCTACACGGAGTTTAGTAAGCTGGGTTTAAATTTTTCCCAGATTCCCACAATTCCCATGCACTTGAGATATCATTCAGTCCAAAGCCCAGTCTTTCTGACACTAGCTGACGTTCAAAAACATACAAGGGATCCCACCAATTGGCAACAAATGTTTAATGACCTTGTTCACAGCTCATACAGTATGCACCAAATAGTCTACACAGATGGATCTGTCCAGAATGAAAAGGCTGGATGTGGAGTGCATGGGAGAAACTTCCAACTCAAGGCCCACCTTCCTCCTAAGACTTCTATTTTTACTGCTGAACTATATGCTATTTACATAGCAATCAAGTTCATAACCAACAAACCAGGAGTTTTTGTAATCTTCTCAGACTCACTAAGTGCCTTGACAGCTCTGAAATCAAACAAAGCCCCCAAACACTACCTGCTATACTGGATAGCAAGAGCTATAAATCAGCTTCCTAGAGGCAAAGTCTTTCTGGAGTGGGTGCCTAGCCATGTGGGTATACCTGGAAATGAGGCTGCAGATAAGCTAGCCCAGTCTGCTCTAAGCATCTCCCTGACAACCCAAATACCCAAATCTACATCAGAACTCAACTCCTTATTTGCCACCTCCATGCAACAGGAAAGGCTGAGAGCATGGAAGCAGCTCCCACCAATCATAAATGAATTGAACCCTTCACTGACCCCCCTATCATCTTCACTCTCACGCAGCCAACAAGTCACCATCTCAAGACTAAGACTCAGTGTCTGTAAATTGACTCATGGGCACTATTTAACTGGTTCCCCACCTCCTTCCTGCCAAGGATGCAACAGCAAACTCACTTTGAGTCACCTACTGATAGACTGTCCGCTGTATCAAAATCATCGTCTGGCCCTGATTGCTGAGTGCAACTCAAGATCAGCTCCTGTGACAATGAACGCCATCCTTGCCGCTGATTTCCCAACCGAACTTGTGGTGGATTTCCTGAGAAAGACAGAGTTTCTGCATCTCATCTGAGAAATAACTGAAGAGCAGAGTGGGGGCGCCATTTCCCATGAAGGAGACGTGCCTCATCTCTAACAAAGTAACAAAGTAAGTAACACTCGACACTTCTGCCTCTGGAGTTCATTCGATAGCGGCTACTCCTGCTGCTATTGTATTTCAAAACAAGGTGTTCGTGATTTAGATTATAGTGTTGTAAGTGTATTTACGAGAAAATAGTGTGAGTGGCTTCTTGGCTAAGTGCCGTGGTTGACGCAAGTGAAAGCATTAACGTGATTGAAGTGTAAGCATAATAGGTGGATAGCATCATCACTTCTAGCTCCCATTCTGAAGGCATGGGATAAATATTGCTTTGTCATAAGGACTGGCAATTTGGCAAACCCAGTGAATACTGCTAACATGCTAAGCTACCCCATCTATAGAAAGTCCTTCATGATTGCTATCTTGCGAAGTTGCGTGCTTTTGTGCCATTTTGCATCTTTCTTAGTTTTTACCTTATGTGATTAAGAGGTAAAAAAAATAGTAACTAGCAGTCAGGCCTATATAACAGTGCTTGGTAATGAGAAGATGCATGAACTATGGCTGAGGAACCTTGAATAAGTAGAGGGGAGGAAGTTGGATTGGAACTAATAAATCATGAAGATGATAGAAAGAGTGAGGTGTAGAACATGTGTAGATAATATATTGGAAAATTTTATTACTTTGACTTCACTGGGAGTAGTGAATGCACAAGTCTTGAAGGAAATGGCTTAGAAGTAGTGCATGGTTGAGTTTGTGAGAGGAGATGAATAATATCTGCCGACATGCTAATATTGCATGGTATGAATGATGTGAATGAAGATATTTGCTACATAGTGCAAGAAAGTGGAAATAGGAAACAGCAGATGATAAGTGCAAATTGTAAATATGATGAATGTAGTGTAGTTGAGTCTGCATAAGCCTTAAAGGAAGTACATTAGAGTAGCAGTAAAAAGTTTGTTGAATATACCTCCACTGGCTACAGTGATGAATAGAAACTAGTACTTATAGCCATAGGATTGAATATTGATGTACATAGAAGAATTCTAAATTTGAAACCGCAGTGTATCCATGATACTGGCTAGAACCTAACCGGTCCTGGGTTTCATTTCTTGTTTGCAATTGTTTGTCTATTTTCATTGCATAATAAAACCTTGTGTGTAAGATACAAATCCTGAATAAAAATATTAGCGGGATATATTATATTGGCACCCAAAAATATTAGCGGGACTGGAATAGTGAAAACTAAAATCTACGGTATTCACTCCTACGGTTTTGCTAATATTCTATGGTGGCTGCCATATTGAAACTAATGTTAACTGCATATCAATTTCAGTATTCACTGCTTCAGTCCCGCTCATATTATTGGGTGATGACCTTTATTGTGTTATTAATTTGAGCATTCTAGAAGTGGGTTTAGGCTCCGCGGGGTCGGCTAATAGTAAATTACAAAGTACCCAAGCGTACTCCAACGGCTCAAGCGCGCAACGCAACTGCTATGGAATATGAAAATTTAAAACTTGAATGACTCAAAAGTGACGCATCAGCAAGCAGAATGTCGTTTTTGTAAAACGTTTTGGTAAATGTGTAGCGTTGGTCAGTAATCGATTTTCCAGTTTTCGGTGTCTAATCGTAGTTAATTAGATCGAAATAAACAAGTTTTCTTCTATGCACTTTCCGTCTCAAATAAGTATTTTATCAGCAATAGCGGTAAATAACTTACCGCAACTCCAGTGTTTGAAGCGGCGAGTAGTTCAAGGAGCACGTCGGACAGCAATACTTCAATGCGCACTCGCTTCCAGCGCGATCGTCATCAAAGACGAAACCAAACCTACCGCTATACCTCTTTAAATACTCATTTGACGAAAAAGTGTATAGAAGAAAAGTTGTTTATTTTGATGATATTACCATGATTCAAGCAACAAAAATTCAAAAATCGATGAGTAGCTGTTTATTAAAGCGCATTCGTAATCAAAGACGAAACTTAACTTACCGCTATAAATCGTAAAATACTCATTTGAGACGGAAAGTGCATAGAAGAAAACTTGTTTATTTTGATTCAATTAATTAGGTTCAGGCACCAAAAAATGGAAAATCAATTACTGACCAACGCTACACATTTACCAACATTTTTAAATGTTCCTTTAGTGACTCTTTGGAACAAAATTTTTAATTTCTGTAAGCGCAATAACTGCATATTGATCAAAAATAAGAAGCATTTTATGCTAAGAGAGCTGAGATGCAGTAACTCAAATACATTATCTTCAATTTAAAGAAAAATTAGAAAAATAATTCCTTATGTTTGATTATCATGGTATAATCATATAAGTAAATGAACATGGTTACTAATTAAACAGGGTGATTAAAAAAAAAACTATTTCTTGATCCAATATTTCATGAGTGAATGTATGAGTCAGAATAAGGGAGTAGGTGTTTGAAAAATCATATTTCAAAGATGGAGCACCATCCCACTGGAGCTTATCAGTTGGAGCATTTTTGGGGCAATGTCCATGCTGAAATCAACTGAATCAATGAAATGGCTGTAACGTTCTTTCTATGGAATCTAGATCTATGAAAATTGGTATACATATGTATTTTTGGAAATAAATGGGGATTGTCTCTATAACTTTTTCCCACTTTTGACATAATTTTGGAGAGAATGGGAGAAAGGAGGATAAAGTGGTCAATATTGAGTTTAGGGGATCCACGGAAATTAAAAATTCCATTCCAAAGAATTACTAAAGGAACCCATTTAAAAACGTTTTACATGAGTGAAATTCTGCTCGCTCATGGGTTATTTTTGAGTTATTCAACTTTGAAGTTATAAGAGCGTCGTTCATGAACTGTCTTTTGCGCGCCAAAGGAGAGAATGTTCCAACAATGCAACGTGCGCACCAAGCAGGGAAAAAGTTGTTTTCGCAATATATTGCATAATTTATTATTTGCAAGTCCCGCAGAGCCTGAGCCCACTTCTATGATGTTATAATTAAAAACATAGTAAAAGTTGTAACCCAAAACTATTAGCGCTACTCGAATAGTGAAGACTTGAATCGATGACATCAGTTCCAAAATGGCGGCCACCGGAACTGATGTAAACAAAGTTTCCAGTCATCCAGTCTTGCTAATATTTTTCGGTTATAACCTTTGTGTTTTCCAGTCTCGCTAGTATTTTTTGGTTATAACCTTTGTGTTTTTAACTAAAACATCCTACAAGTGGGTTCAGGCTCCGCGGGGTTGGCAAATAATTCATTACGCTAATTACCCCATATATTGCCAAAACATCACGTTCAAATAGTATTACATATACCTGAACGGTATTAAAGTTTAATAACTCGGGGTCAATATTGAATTTAGGGGATCCAAGGAAATTAAGAATTTCATTCCAAAAAATCACTAAAAGAACCCATTTAAGAACGTTCGACAAGAATGACATTCTGCTCGCTGATGCGTTATTTTTGAATTATTCAACTGTGAAGTTGGCTTTTGCACGCGAAAGGAAGCGGGCGCACCAAGCAGAATTTAATTAATAACGGAAGCTAACACCCTATTACAAACGTAAACAGGTTGGGTTGTGAAGGGGAGCCACAGTTCTTCTAGTGAAAATTATAAATAAAGGTTCAAACCCACCCATTAGGGTTACGTCCGCAATTGTGTTTACATCGGCTCCAATATGGCTGCGACCGTACCAGGTAACCACCATCTTGGAGCTGATGTCAACACAATTGTTGACATCTTGTATAATAATTATAATAATAATGTTAAAAAATATCTTATGCTTGAATGAATTATGTAAAAATATTGCAGAATTTGCATTCATTGTAATGAGTGACATGAATGGCTATATGGAGTAAATCTGAATGCAAATCGACACAAAAATTTCTATTTGTAACGTATATGTTTTTACCATTTTTAAAATTTTTTTTAGGTTGAGTGAAAAAACGTATTACCTTTAGTACCTATTAAAGGTTTTACCACATCATTGCTAGCAATGTCTGAAAAGCAGCACATGCTCAACATTGGTTGTTGCCGAGGGAATTCGAGCAACAGCAACGTAGTCGGCAATTGCAGCAGTAATAGCAGCAGCAGTAACAGTAGCAGCAGCAGCATGGTGGGTGGTGGCGGCAGCAACAACACTGACTTGGCGAGCCTTTTTGAATGTCCTGTTTGCTTTGACTACGTACTTCCACCCATCCTGCAATGTCAGAGTGGCCACCTGGTCTGCACCACCTGCAGACCCAAGCTATCCTGCTGTCCTACCTGCAGAGGACCTCTTGGTGAGTTCTAACACATTTGATATCATGAACTTATTTATTGCAGTGGATGGCTTTAGAAAACTTCTTGGTGCAACTGTTAACAGGTTCTGTGATTGAGAATTTGAATTTGTAGTATCTGCAATGTCCTTTCAAATGAAATGATATGAAACATGATTTCCTGGTTTCTCCCAGCTCTACTTTCAACATTTATCATATCTGTTTTTAAAAAAATTATGTCGAACATGCAGAATAATGTTGAATTTCCATGGTATTTGAAATGTGTACTTATTTTTATATACATACTAATATTTTGTTAACTGTATACCAGGAAATGTATTCCACACCTAACCATCTTCAACCACAATTGAGCAAGAAGTCTTGATGGTCTGTTTTTATTAATTTTATTACCATTGCAGAAACATTTATCCAGAAAATTATAATCCAAACGTGTGTTTGATTTGTCATTTTAAAATGGTGTAACTTTGTTCTTATGTATGCATTTTTTAGTCAACTTGCATTAAGATTATGTTGAGCACTTGAAAATTACATATTTCTAGTATGTTCATCACGTCCTGTTACTTTTAACTATTCAAAAATTAATTCGGTTTTTTTGTACTTCAGGTAACATCCGTAATTTAGCAATGGAGAAAGTGGCATCAACAGTTCACTTCCCATGCAAGTATTCCACATCAGGGTGCACAGTGACACTGCTGCACACCAACAAGACAGAGCATGAGGACACTTGTGAGTTTAGGCCTTATGCTTGCCCTTGTCCAGGGGCCTTGTGCAAGTGGCAGGGTGCTCTTGAACACGTTATGCCTCACCTTATGAGTGTCCACAAGAACATCACCACACTGCAAGGTTGGTAAATGACACACTGGAGGTCATGCCAGTAGTGTGCTGAAAGTTGTCCTACCATTGTGGATCTATCATGGTTCAGACTTTTAAGTCCTTAACATTTGATTATAAAGATATTTGATCTTAACCCGCGCACGGTCGCGCATCCCTCAGAAAAGTAGTCAATTTACCCGCGTTACTCTGCCGTTCCCTGTTCACTTACCGTAATAGGCAGAGATGTAAAAATATGAAGTAATGAGTAAAAAATGTTGCTTTACACTTTGATGTTGTCAGATTTTTGATAACTTGAACCGTTTCTTTGTAATATGGAGTCAAACTCCGTAGATTTTTGCACAACATTGCTTCAAAGAGATCAATGGCCATTTTTGTGTTTTGGGAACAATGTAATGTTTTTCACTGCTATTTTATGCAGAAAATCCTTCCAAACCTACTGATGTTTTTATTTTTCCTCTACAACAATTAGAAAAAAAGTTATGACCATTTATGTCTACTAGGTGTTATCCATTCTTCGTTTTAGTTCCTACATAAATGCATGTTTGCATGTCTGGTTATATTACTGTAAGTATAGTGTTTCGAAACTTGTAATTTTCACACAATATGAATAAAATACTGTTCTACACGCTACTGACTTCAGATTTGTCTTATTTGCCATTTTTACGAAATAAGGCGAAATAAGGCCCTGAGTAGTTTCGCTGGTAACTGAGGCTGCCACTGACTGTTCGCACGCACACCCTTTCACGGTCGCCTCATTTACCACACTGACTGTGCTTACCCCTCCCAACTTCCAAGTGGTTGGAGCTCTGCCTTAACCCCCACAATGTGGGGGTTTCTGGCTCCAGCTGTGTAGCACTCGCTGAGACGATCATTTTGGTGTATAACAACTTGGGGTTATGCCTTACGTCTGGCAACCAGTGAGCCTGGTAAATGAGGCGACCAGTTACAGTGCGCGGGTTAATACTGACTGTACATTGAAGACTTTATTTGGATTGTTTTGTATGTATGAATTGTGCGTATCAAATTTGAGTGTGGATTTCTGTGACAAATTTTACTATTATAAATTATTGCAGTTTTGAGAATGATAGTGTTTTTGTATAATTTCTTATGCATTTTGAGTTTATTCTTGACTATTCACATTCAGGTATTTTGAATTTAAATCTGGAAATAAATAAAGCAAAAAATCAGCTGTTTTTTACACTTGTGATATCTGTTGAATTTTCTTCTTTTATTTTTTATGCAAATGAGCTACTATTTTGCTAAAATAATTTTAAGGCAAACTGCTATGATAAAATGTGAAAGTATAAGTTGTTAGAATACTTGATGCACAAAATAGATTGGTCTTTTGTTACTTGTTTTCATCAAAACCATGCATTTCCTCTTCAAATTATTAATGTGAACTTATCTTTTTCAGGTGAAGACATAGTATTTTTGGCAACTGATATCAACTTGCCGGGAGCGGTAGACTGGGTGATGATGCAAAGCTGTTTCGGTCATCACTTCATGCTTGTACTAGAGAAGCAAGAAAAATTTGACAGCTATCAACAGTTCTTTGCCATCGTCCAGCTCATTGGCTCTAGGAAGCAAGCGGAAAATTTTGCTTACAGGTGATTGATCAATCAGGTGCATTGTTTATTTTGATCACAGCTCATTGCTGATTGGTCAATTAGATGAATTGTTTATTTTTCTTACAGGTGATTGGTCAATCAGATGCATTGCTACCTTTGCATACAAGTGATTTATCTATTAAATACAATGTTAATTTGCTTAGAAGTGATTGGTTGACGAAATTCATTGTTAATTTTGATTATTGGTAAATTTTCATTCAGATGCATTGTTGTAGAATTGCAGTTAATGCTTGCTACCCCAAGTGATATATTTTATAATAGTGCTTGAGTATTTTAAACATTCCAGAACAGTACTTTCTGATCTTATTTTTGGATTTTGGGCCCAATTATTTCCATGTCTGATCAGTAAGCATCAAAGATGTTTTTGAAACGAGTCTCCATCTTCCAATCAATGTTAATGAACTGTTTACTGTGAAGTAGTCAATTTCAAGGCTTGGTCTCCCAATAGTCGTTCCCAAACACAATGAATGCTCCCAATTAACACGGTTGTAGCTTGGCATATTCAAATTGTTCACAGGCATAAATTTCTTACATGCTTTGAAATTTGCCATCTTCCTTAGTGTGAGTTTACATTTTCTAATTTAGGTTTAAGTTGTTAACTTTGAATAGCTATACCTACTTCATGATATTTCAGCTCAAGTTAGCATTCATTGCTTGAATGAGATGCTCGTGAACCAATTCAAACAGTGTGGGTTTGAGTTGGAGTTGGAGACTTCAGTAAAACACCGCTATTAGGGTTAGAAACAAAACTCGTAAGAAACGAGCAAAAATGTGTTCCACCGTTACACTAATCAGAATATGCCTCGTGAGACTTTGTAATTTTGAAAGAGTTGGAGTAATTTCAAAAAATATACTCTAAATGTTACATCAAAAATGAAATTTCCAATTTAATGCAGAGAGGGACACATGTGTTGCTGAATTGTTATCTGTGAATAATAGTAAAGTCACCAATTAGTATTCAGTTGCGTGACTTGAATTCTTTACAAAGTTTAGAACAGTTCAGCTAAATTAGAAATTATCATCCTTAGCAATAATCGTTTTTCCTTTGCTACACAGCAAGTTTCATCAATACTGATCTTGATTTATTTTTTAATTTTATTGTACTTCTGGGAGGCAGTAGTAATTGAGGCTGTGGTGCTTTTTGCTTTCACCGATACTCTTCATGATCTCTTTTTTTTTTTTTCAAAGTTTTTTAGTTCAAATGCCACTCCTGGGAAACTGTGTGATTGAGGCTGTGGTGCACTAAATTTTAGTTGAGCAGCCCCAGCAAGCAAAGTTTCTTCTTCTCTTTCACCGATACTGGCCCCTCAGGGGATATAACTATTGTATCTATGGGAGTTGGCACTCCCAGGGGGAAAATTGTGAGGGCCCGAGCAGTGGGTTTGGTAGGCCACTTTTTGTTGAAATAAAATCTTTTTTTGTTATGTTAAGGACCTCGTTATTTTGGTTCACTGCTGTCCTGTTTTTCAGTACCCACTACTTTTTGCTTCAACTTTTATCTTGTTTCATGAACTTCTTAAATTACTGTTTCTATGCCGCTTGTGCATAGATTCCCCATTCTCTGATCTCCATATTAAATAGTGCCTTCCTCTCTTTGATACGTTTTTTTTTTGTAGCGGTTAGGGAGATTTAAACTAACTTATAATCTTAATCTTTACCGATATTAGTCTTGATCTCTTTTTTTGGTTCAAGTGTTACTTCTGGGAGGCAGCAGTAATTGAGGTACACTAAATTTTAGGTTAGAGTTCAGCAGCCCCAGCCAGCTAAGTTCCTTTTTCTCTTCCACCGATACTGGTTTTGATCTCTTTTTTCATTTTTTTTGTCAAGTGCCACTTTTGGGAGACAGTGTAATTAAGGCTGCGGTGCACTAAATTTCAGGTTAGAGTTGAGCGGCCCCAGCAAGCGTCTGATCTGGGAAGCAACGCCTCGCAGCATCTACGAAGGCGTGCAGACAGCTATCCTAAACTCGGACTGCCTCGTCTTCAACACAGCCACAGCACAACTCTTTGCTGACTCCGGCAACTTGGGAATCAATGTTACCATATCTATGGTCTGAGGACTCTCTACTGCCATCACCAAAAATTATCGTTCTCATCAAACTATTATAACTGTGTGCATATGTAAATAATTATATATACGAATCTATATATATGTTTGAATAGGAGAAATAGGGTATCTTCTTGTAAGGTTGCTCACTTTAGTCTTGTAATCATCACAACGATATTGAAAAGCTCGGTTCTGTAGCCCATGTACGTACGTATAGGCTTTCTATCTGATGGCAGATTCAACTTGCTTAGGTCGACGTGAGGTCTGCAATGCAATGCAAGGATAATAATATCAGTGAAGCTTACTTTCAAGATCTAACAATGTTTATGAAGCTACATGTTGAATATTTAACTGACTGAAAAGATGTAGTGAGAAAAGTTCAGAGTAACTCGAATTTCTCCATTTTTTGGCACAACTTAGTTTTGTGATTAATTCAAACCAAAAAAAAAAAAATTTGTCGAGAAAGACGAGCTTTTTAATAAAAATGCCATTGGCGTTTCAACTTTGCTCATGCTTTCATTTGTTTCACAGATTTTGTTGATGCAAATCCTTCTGAGTGCAAAAAAAATTTCGTGAGATTTAAGGCACGCAGTGATGGTGCATTCTCTTGAAACCTTATTCAAGTTTTATGTTAAGTCTTGATCATTTCTTTTTCATTAATGCTAAGTATTTATTTTTGTTGATAAAACTATACGATAATGGAAATACGTACGATTGTAGGGTAAGAACACAGCCGTACTTCCAGCCTTCGGCATCCTGTAAACTTCTTGATTTTGGTATTCACAGCAGGAAAAGGTTTAAAGTTTTTTTGACGACTTTAAACTTAGAACATAGAAGTAAGGCTAAGTGTTTCTTGAGTTTGTGTCTTGATAAAACATAGTGAAAGCTTAATCTTCTTGAGGAGCTTTTTTTTAACTTTTGAGAATACCTACCAACAGAAAGATGAAACTCACCACTTCGGGAATGAGGCAGGTGTACAGGAACTTATTTTACGCTGTAACTCTTGATGGTGCGTCATCAGTGCTCGTTTTAATGCACGTCCTACCATTGTGGGATATGGCGTTTTTAATGCTTTGTTCAAAAGAGTTCCTCAAGAAATGTGTTGAGTGCTAAACAAACTCAAGTCTGTGTGTTTTGTTCAGCTAGGGCACTAGTTAGTCTTGTTTTGTGTACATGCGTTACTGTCGTTTTTTGAGTCACTTTCGTGTTTTGTGTGCCGCAAGGGTTCTAGCATAAGCATTTTATTTTTATTTCACGTTAAGAGAGTTTTGAAGCGGTGTGCCGTGTTGCTCCTTGGGATAGCCTAGCATAATATCAACACGTGCGTGCTAGCTTGTACGTTTTTGATATGAAGGTCTGACAATGTGTGCCGTGAAGCAAAGTTTGCCTTTGCATTGATATGAGTCATGCCCCATTTTAACACGCAGTCAAGTTGCAGAGCTCTCGCATTAGCGTAAGGGATGCCTGCATTTGCTGCCGATTGTGATGAGTCCTGTCTTTTTTAATTTCTTGAACACGAAGCAATAATTGAATGTATCAGTATCCTTACTTTTTCAGCATACTGTGGTAGCGGTTTAGCTTCCAGCTAATACCGTTTTTATAATTCTGATCTACCACATCACTTGCTCCTAAAATTGTGCAGGGAGAAAAGTTTCACCAATCGCCGAGGAATTCTGGAAATAGTTGTAATATTTAGAGGTTTCATTTTTCAGGTTTAGCGTTGTTTCGGCGTAGTTGCACCTTGTTCCATTGAGGATGCATAAGTTTATCTTATCTTATGCTATGGAGGGCTGCTCAATGTGCAAACTGTGCATGTACCTTAAGATGATTATATGAACTGATTGAACCCTAAGCATGAGGAGTATGGTATTGAACTAGCAGCTCCTTTATTACTGCCGCTGCTACTACTACTACTACTGTCACCAATGAAATCAAGTGTTGTTCAGATCATGCTCGTGGCTGTCGCGTCTTTGTTTGTTTAATAGTTGCTGTGACTTGCGGTGCGATGTTTGTGGCAGTAAGACCTCGAAATTTGAGAAGTGGAGACAACCTGAATTGCGAGACCTTCGGCGCGACATAGTGCAGGCACTGAAGCGCTAGCAAATTGATGTTATTACTACTACTACTACTATGGAGGGCTGATGCCCCCTGGGGAGATACTGGTTGGTTACCTCTGCTATCAATAAGCTTTCAAAATTTCTAGTTTTCAGGTCCACTTTACTTCATTCAGTTTTTGTGCCTGCTTTGCATCTCTCGTGTTTTCTTCGTAACTTGCTGTTTGCATGTGCAGGACATTCTGTGTGGGAGCACACCTTTTGCATTAATTTTTCATTTTCTAGTCTATACTGAATGGTCCCTTCTGTTCGTTCTCTTGAGATCGCTTAGGTTGTGGTGTGAGAGTCTGAAACTGCTATAATTGCACTGTTTTGCTGTAAAGATTTAATTCTGGTAAAATTATGATATGAGCCCTAACTATCAAAGTGAAATTGTGATGCAAGAATCCCTTAATTAACCCTCAGTCATTTCATTTCAACGTAACTCAATTCATTAGTAGCACTGGCAACATCAAGCTTGTGTAAATGTGCACCAGTACAGCAATGTTGTTAAAAAGATCAACTTCCAGCTTACTTGCAAACATAACTGTTGTTTACCTTTCGGATACTCATGTTCGGGTGTCGGTGTCTGTGCTCGTCAGTGCGCTTAGGGGCACTAGCTATTCTCTGTGCCAACCTCCACTGATCAACGCTGAACTTGGCGACAAAAGTCCTGTAGTCCGTAGTGAGTCTTATTTATTACTTGTGCGAGGTTTTATATCCAGGTGTTTCCTATTTCTACTTTTCCAGCAAGCGTTTGTTCGAGAGGTTCTAATATTTCATGTCTACTTTATTCTTATTTTTTGTGGATTTTAGATGCTCTTTGTCACTATCAACATACTTTCCGGAAGTAGTTGCAACATGTATTCTCGAGTGACGACACACTCGCTTTCGCGTCTCCGCTTTCTTTTCCTTGAGTGACGTTCATGACATGTCGTCGCCTATTGGTATGCTCTGTTTAACAGTAGTCACATTTTTTTCTGTGAGAAATGAAGTTGACAGAGCTCGAAATGACTGAGAATAAGTGTGGGTCTATAATTCTGTGTAACAACTCGCGGTAAAACAGCTATTTTTCTTAAGTTCAGATGCAGGGAGAATAGGAAGGCCTATTGCTTCCGAGGCCTGCTGCTCAAGGTGCCAGATATTCTCGTAGCCGAATGCACGGACAGGTAAAAAGATATTTGTTGCTAAGGTATTGAAATTTTGTTATGTTAGGTAACCTCACTAGTTTATAGAGTCTGTACCATTATGAGTCGAATATATCAAGCTAGAACATGTCATGCAGTCCCTAACAACTAGAGTTTACCACTTAAATGATGTGTTCGTTTAACCCACCGTACTTTCCGAATTTATTACAGATCGTAAATAATAATTTGACTGATTTCAACGATTTCTTGGTAACAGAAATATTAGAATCCTGGAGTGTGATTGCCTTGTAAGTCATTGAAAGAAGAAACACCCATTATGATGCCTTACGTACGAGCTATATTCGTTAACCTGTTGAAGCTCAATACTGAATGCCAACGTTGAAATAAGGCAAATTTTTATCCGAAAAATAAAATGTCTAGGTGATAACAAGTAGATGGCACAAGTTCTGCCTTCAAATCGGCACTTATTCCTAATATGACGTATAATGAAATGCAAGTCAATAAAAATTAATATTTATATATAACTTGAAATGAACGAACTGATTGTATAAAAATTTAAACAATGCTAAACCCTACCAGACCAGAGGCTAAGAATCAGTTACACCAACCGTTAATTCAAGCACATGGGGCCGACATTAGCGCTGGCTAACCATCAGGTTAGACCACTATTGGCCGGTTTTTTTTTTATTTTACAATGCGTTTTCTCCACGTATTAAGCAAGGTACTGAAAGTTGGGTACTGTCGTATAGCGGAAGACTCAGAAATTACAGAAAATCGGTACATCGGTCTAGTAAGGTTGAACGGCAATCAGGTCATCAATAGCTATTTGTGAACTTAACGGAAGTCTCATCGCAGACGTCAGTCAGCACGCAAAGATGTAGAAAAACTCTAAATACTGAAGTAAGTCGAGTTGACGAAAGGAGAAGTTGCCGTGTTCTTATCTCGAATAAGATGTAGATGAGTACAACAAAAACGTGCTGGAACTTGAGTGATCCACGATGGCTAGTTGATTGCGCGGCAGCATTTTGGCGAGCGATATGAATATCGAAGTTAGTTTAAGCCTACCTAATAACAACGTATGTATTCTAAAGAGAGGATTAGACAAGTTAGTTTAAACCTCTCTAACCGTAACAAAAGCGTTGCAAAGAGAGGAAGGATGAAGGCACCATTTAGTATTAAAAATAGGAACGGGTAGTCTATGCACAAGGTGTGTTTCCACACAATAACTCTTGCGCATAAAATGGATTGATTAAAAATCAGTTTTAGCCCCCCTCACCACTACAAAGATGTTCAAAGAAAGGAAGAATGAAGGCCCCATTTAGTTTGGAGTTAAGGGAAAGCGAAATCTATGCACAAGGGGTGTTCCCGAACAGGATCCCGTGTGCATAGAAACAGTAAGTCAAAAAGAAAGGTTATGGAAACGAGAAAAAAATTGAAGAAAAAAAGATTAGATTAGGTTATTAGTTAGTTTAAGCCTCCCTATCCGCAACAAAAGCTATCCAAAGAGAGTAAGGAAGAAGGCACCATTTAGTATGAAGTTGAGGCAACGCGGAATCTATGCAGAAAGGGCACAAACAGAAAGCTAAGAAAGAAGTTCATGAAACAAGAAAAAGTTGAAGAAGAAAGTAGTAGGTGCTGAAAAACAGGACAGCAGTGAACCGATAAAAGATGGTCCGTAACAAAACAAAAACCTATTCTATTTCAACAAAAAGAAAGACTACCTAACCTTTAGCTCAGGCCCTCACATAGTCCCCCTGGGAGCGCTAATTGAAGAAGAAAAACAGATGCTGAAAAATAGGACAGCAGTGAACCGAAAACAAAAACCATTTTTTTCAACTAAAAGAAGGCCTACCTCACAGATCGGGTCCTCCCATTTTCTTCCTGGGAGCACGAATTCCCAGCAAGTTAATGTAACAAGGTAGAAGTTGAAATTAGTAGGGACTGAAGGACAGGACTGCGGTGAATCGTAAAAAATGGCCTGTAATAAACAAAAAACTTGTTCAATTATAACTAAAGGAAGGCCTACTTTTCAGCGGACAGAATTAAGTTCAAGTTGATATGAGAGAGATAAATATCATTTTCGGATAAATATAACACCTTCGTTAGGTTTCCAGAACGTTGCTCTTCGTAGCTAACTTCAATGAGCAAGATTTTGAAATACGAATTTACCTCAGATGAGATGTTTAACAAAATGATATACATTGCTCTAAATCAAAGGACGTGCGGTGGATAACTGAATGAAGTACATAGTCAAATAGTGTTAAAATACCAAATGATATCACTGCAGAAGTAAGTTTTTATACAAGATCATTTGCATGCAAATAAAGAACACTATTAAGCTCAAATTCAAATTAAACAACAGTAGAAGCACTCCAAATTTTCGCGCTTTTCAATCTTCGAAAAAATTACCCAAATACACATCGGCCAAAATATGAGTGGAAACATTTCTTTCACGGAAATAAAACTTTACCAAACTTCCGCCATCGTAGTACAAGTGCACGTGAATCGAGTATTGAAAAACGCAGGAACTGAACCACATTTGCATAAAGTAAAAACACGTTATTTCAGTCACACGCGAGTTTGTTGTGGACACCTGAGAACAGAAGACAAGGAAATAAGTATTCATCAAATCTAATTTCTGACACCCACAACAAACTAATCAACTCTGATATAGATACCACGGTAATTTATACGCAAAGTTATGTGATTACATCGTATACAGATAGGCTGGCTTTGTTAATTCTTGGCAATGCCGCTCTCTCAAGGAAGGTTATCTAGAACTGATAAGTACCCCAGTATACTCTCCTGAGGGCAGTACGAGAATCCATCAAAATCGAGAAGTGCCCCCATAGCCATGATTGATGAGCTAAGAGGCGATTTTCACATCGAAACCTCGCAGGAATCAGCGGCAGAATAATAGTTGGTGGTGTAGGAACAGTGATCCACGAATCTTTTAAGACAAAAATGACACCGTAAATAATATGTAAGAAAGCCCAGAATATTAATAGGAAAAAAAAAATCTACAACGAGGTATGTGCCTCACAAATAAGCTTCGAGGTACGAGCGCAGAGAATTTTTTGCAATCTTCGGTAAACTCAAACAATAATGCAATTACTTACAAACTTTGAGTTTGTTCCAAAATGAGCGCTAATTCAAAATAACGCCTAAGGAATCCAACATTCAATCAAAATATTATTTCGTGTAAAATCCCAACAAAAATTCATGTAGAATTAACAGATGAGCCTACACAAGTGAACACTTATTCTATGAAAGGAAATAGAGAAACAATCCAATATAATTCATTTCAAAACTGTCAAGTATGAGTACACAAAGGTAAAAATTAAATGCTTTAGTTCACATAAGCTCACGCGAAATCATAATGAGTCCAGACCTACACTTATCAAGTCTGTACAGAAAAACACTTAAAAACACCACAGCCCAACAATTCAGACGAATAGCGCCATATTTTGAAAAAATTCAGTGTTTGACAAAACAAGAACTTCCAATACCTAGCTGTGACTTCTTAACCGAGATAGATTTCTCGTTTTCAACAGTTTTCTGGAAACTGCTTAATGCTCTTGAATAAATTTCTTGAATAAAAAAGTCATCCCACGATGAATATAGAATGCTTTTTTACCTTAAGTGCATATTAAACCTTTATAAGCAGTTTATTTTACACATTTACCTTACAACAAGCTAAATATCACAGGCACCCAGAACTTCACAGGATCGCACACTCAATATTCTATAGCAAATACTTCCGCAGGAGGCAGTGATGGAGTGTACGCCTTCAGCAGCTTTTTAAGATTAATTTTAGAGTAGGCAATTTTCCAGGTGCGATCTACTGGGCTAGTAACAAGACCAAACTCCTGCTCGAATATCCCCACAAAAGAGTCGTTGCAGTGGATGGTGCCGCAACAGGACACCTGAATTATCCCGTGTGATGATTTCTTCACGTGTATCCCCCCCTCGGTGTTGGGCATGAACAGAAGGCCGAGCTTGGACAACAATTCTCTCATAACATTGTTGCACTCAGCGTTATTGGAAGCCTTGCATTGCTCCACTCGATCTCCATCCACGAGGTACATCTCCAGGCAACAATTGCCGCAAAATATTTCAGGTCTTAACGAATCGCCAGCTTGATCTGAACAGCAGGGCTGTAATTTGTTCACCATCATGTAAAACCAAATGCAGAAGTCCGTAGCAAATTCGTCTGACATTATCCGTTCTACTTGACCGTTACTTTTGGTTTCAACATCAAATTTATTAACACAGGTGCTAGCGCTCGTGGCGGGAGAGGTCACCGAGGAAGCAGTTTCATGGCCTCTTTCTTCAGTAAAATTGGAGCGTAATGGGCCGAAATCGGAGCGAGATGGGCCGAAATCGGAGCGAGATGGGCCAGAATTCGAGCGCGATGGGCCAGAATTCGAGCGTGATGAGCCAGAATTTGAGCGTAATGAGCCAAAATTGGAGGGTGATGAGCCAGAATTTGAGTGGGATGAGCCAAAATTGGGGGGTGATGAGCCAGAATTTGAGTGGGATGAGCCAGAATTCGAGCGTGATGAGCCAGAATTTGAGTGGGATGAGCCAAAATTGGAGCGTGATGAGCCGGAATTTGAGTGGGATGAGCCAAAATTGGAGCGTAATGAGCCAGAATTAGAGTGTAATGAGCCAGAATTCGAGCGTGATGAGCCGGGCACTTGTGAGGCGGTGGTAGAACTACGCTCGTCTTCATCAAGTGGTTCTTTCTTGATGGGCGTGTTTCTATAAAAATTGGGGTCCTCCTCCACTCTGTTGGTGAATTTGGGTCCTCGGTGAATTTTTGGTGGATTTGGTTCCTTTTTAATTCTACACTTCGGTAAATCGGGTTCCTCCTTGATTCTACATTCTGGCTCGAAATTTGGTTCCTCCTTGATTCTGCATTCTGGCTCGAAATTTGGTTCTTGCTTCACATCAGGCATGGTGTATAAAACACGTTCTTCTTTTTCGACAGCTTCTTCTTGCTTCACTCCGATTTGGCTTTTCACAGTCTGCTCCTGAAAATAAAGCTAGTAATAGAACACAAGAACACATTAACCTCAATTAAAGGAAAAAATTTCAATAGGCACATAAATTTTCACAACTTCTCAATTGGACGGACCTAACAGCCATAGTGAAGATTGACAACCATGCATGGAAACATTGGGATTTCTACATGGAAACATGACGATTTCTACCCTCAAATGTCAGGCGATTATGTTATCAGCCACCACTCACTGAACGTAAAATAACCAGCACTCATTAACCACTACACTCTCCTAGCATTAAGTAGATTGTTCTCATTCAGTACTGGGCGCCCAACACACACCCACCACCCACCCAGTGCTGCACCTCCCTCACACTACGGTAGAGGAAACAAGGTAGGGTCATTTCTATGGGAGAAAATACACCTCCTCTTGTTCGGCTACCCAATAGAACGCCTTTATTTCAAACAAACTTTATGACATCACCAAAACGCCGTGTCGTTTGGCCTATAGTGGAGCCAGATGTGAGGGTAGCAGTGCTACCAGATTCAAAATGAGCGCTGCTATTGGTTCGTTGCCGTGACGCCATCAAAACCACATCGTCAAGAAAAAATAGACTGGTTTGAACCTACCTTGTTTCCTTTACCGTGCCTCACACCCAACACAGGACACCCAGCACCCACCCAGTGCTGCACAACAGCCATCACGAGCTGCATGCGGGTGGCGTGCCCCCGGATCACCACCCCGCGCAGCGTCAGGTACTGCAGCAGGAACACGCTCGACAGCTTACGGTGGCTCAGCAGCTTGGCCACGTCTGGGCACGACAGCAGGATCGCAGTGCATGCTTCTGTGCGTGAAAAACGTCAAAAATAGGAATGAGCTATAATACTTAACTTTGAGAATTGTCGAAATTGGGACTCATGGAAGATTTTCAATAGACCAAGATCTGTTGTCAAAAGAGTATATTATTTATTAGTGGTGCTAGTGTTTACTCAAGTGCAAAATGCATAACTCTCCTGTACATCGCATTGGTTTACTTCTCAAAGTTTATCTCTCCCTTGCACTCAAATATCTAGACATAAGATGCCAGGCTACATCCTAGTGAGCACATTGCAAATAACAAGCTAGATTTGGGCATTCTCTTCCCACAGCCTCAAGCTCAAACTCTCGCACTTTCTCTGTAGACAGACTCCTCATGTCTCGCCCTAAGTTTCTCTCAAAATATTAAATATCAAGTCATTTCATGCAGTCTTCCTTATACTTCGAATTTCAACTCTTTCTTATGCAAACGCTGCTCGATCATTCTTTCCATGGGCTCAAAATTACAACGCTTGTACTCCAACTCCTCATCCTTGCTTTGAAGGTATGATATTTATTCGCTTCTTTCTCACTGTCATCAAACGACTTCAATCCCACCACGTTTCACCTCATCTAACATCACACAGATTTAATCTCCTCATTGTGGCATCCACAATATTTAATGCACGAGCACACATTTCCTGTGCTTTAATTTTAAGTTATGGTCATGTGCTCATCATTATAAGTTACTGATGTACACAACCCGTCAAAAATTACAGGGATTCAATATTTCCTTTAGAAAAATCTTCCAGATGTGGATGGCAAATAAATTTGTCCATCCTGATAGCACCCGTGCATAAAATATTCTTGTACTTGTGCACTGGTAACACTAGTATCAAAGATACGGTCATTGAGCATCTTTTAAGAGCGTGAAAGAGAGACGGACCTACCAATTTAATGTGTTCAAGGGGATTCCCATGGTAATAACATGTTAGAAATTTCACCCAAAATACAGAAATTTATTCATTTATAAATTTAAGGAGACACCTAAAGTTTCATTATATAGTATAGATGGTTGAGAACTCACGTTTCGCAAACACAAGTGCATGCACACCACACCGCCAAGAAGTGTTGCTCGAGCTGACCTGTGGTGTCCGCGGGAGCGATGCGACCGCCGGTAGCGGTCTTGACGATGGACGCGAGGTCCTCGTAGTGCAGCAGCATCAGCAGCTCCCTCGCCAGCTCTGTGTACTCCGAGTGCAGCAAGTTGGTCATGGTGGCCACGCGGTGATGCTATCTACCTTCTCTTTTGCGTTGAGTTAAGAACGTGTATTCTTTTTCATTGAAATAAGAATGTATATCCTTTTCCATAAAGTTAAGAATTTATATCCTTCTTCATCGAGTTAAGAACGTATATGCTTTTTAATTGAGTTAAGAACAAAAATGGACGCAAGGAATTAGGATTATCTCGCTTGCTATGACGCTCAATGCATCACAATCAAAAAGCATAGAGCTTTTGCAGTGAATGTAACATGCTGAGATGAGTGAAAAGAATGGAAAATATTTTAATGAAATAAAGGAATTTCAATGAAAGTTTCACGCATCATGAAGTCTTAAACATAAATGTCAAAAATTATAATGGAAGCTAAGCTTACAATGATCTATTGAAACTAAAGTTGAGCATTAGATGAATTAATTTAAGACTTCCTCATCGCAACAGAAGTGTTACAAAGAGAGGAATAAACCATTACATAAGGAGCTAAGGGAAAGGGGAATTAAAGCACAAGATGTGTTCCCTTACACAAAAAACCTCTGGCACAAAGAAACAATAAGTTAGGTAGGAAGTTTCTGAAACAAGATAGAAGTTAAATAAAACATCAAGTGCTGGAAAACCAGACAACAGTGAACCAAAAATGGCGATCGATAATATAAGAAAAACTTATTCCATTTCAATGAAAAGAAGGCCTACTTTACTTCCAGCCCAAAACCACTAATTTTCCCCCTGGAAACGCTAAAGCCTATAAATGCAATTGTTATATTCCCCTGGAAGAAGGCAATCATTGAGAGCAGCAATGGAAAGACAATATATTTTAAATGCAGCTTTGAATTTTGTACTTATCTTCCCACTCAACTGCAGGGGCTCATTGACTCGAAGTCATTATGTTGTTGTTAAGTTTTTGTTGCCAAAATGACAAGAGAAAGGACTCGTGAATAATCAATTCTCGTTCAAGCGCTTCCACATATTCTTGATGAGGAGGACAAGATTATCATAGAATTATTATTATTATAATGTATGAAAGTTTTAGCCTCCCTTAACTGCACGACAAAGATGTTCTAAGAGAGGAAGGAGGAAGGCACCACCATTTAGAATGGAGTTGAGGGAACGCGGAATATATGCATAAGGTGCACAGAAACAGTAAGCTAGGAAAGAAGTTCATGAAACACGAAAAAGTTGAAGAAGAAAGTAGTAGGTGCTGAAAAACAGGACGGCAGTGAACCGAAAAAAGATGGTCCGTAACAAAACAAAAACCTATTCTATTTTAACAAAAAGGAAGCCTACCTAACCTTAAGCTCAGGCCCTCACATAGTCCCCCTGGGAGTTCTAATTCCCATAGATACAATAGTTGTGTCCCCCTGAGGGGGATTATCATAGAAATAATTCACCAGTCATTATTTACTATAACTCTTTACTTATTTATTTCTGCCGAAAGAAATATAGGGGTATTAAGTGGAAAACGAGTTCGGTGAATTATTACTATGATAATTTTGTTCTCTTGCCAAAAATACGGGAAAGCGCTTGTACGAAAAGAAATGCTCACTCATGAGTCGTACCTCATCATGCACGTAGACACAAAGAGTGAATGAAGCCATAAGAATTAGTTAGTAGGTCAGTCTGGAATACAATAAAACAAAAAACCCATTCTAAATTAAAATTACTCTTCTAAAAGTTTTCATGCCATTTACCTTGTCAGAATTCGGATATCAGTTATTTGTTCTCTCTATTTGCACTTTTGTTACCTGCATAAGTTCTCAGTAAAGCTTCTGAAGTAGCAAAATGACTTGCCGATAGTGTGACTGGGCCCGTGGGGTTGCCACTCAATCCCCAGATGCTGTCCCTTGTCACTCGACTCGGTCACACTCCTTTGCCTTTTGTTCAAACAGAGTTTCAAGACCAGCAAATAAGCAAAAAGCCTACAGGGCTATCCATATGCAATTAAAGCAAACAAGTTAATTAAGTAATATTATGTTCAAGAGTTATATTGAAAGCTAAAAAATATTGCAACAAGGACGTCAAACAGCTGTGGCTATTGCAGATTATCGCAACTGATGAAAAGTTTTTCATAGTTTTTGAACTGCAATCATTACAAAAAATGGTTTGAGTTCTCTGGCTCGTCGCGATCAGCAAAGTTGGGTGATGCCAAGAAGAGTGACCAGGGAACAGCACGCCTTGCGACTTGCTGCCAAAAAATTTCCACCTAATTTTGTTTCCTCTCAAAAAAGTAATGTCTAAATATTCCCCTACTGCAGCGCAGGTTGAGCCGTGTTCTGCACAAGGTACAATATCACGATTTTCTCATCACTCCCAACTGACTCGTTGAGTTTGCTATTTTCAATGCCAACCTTGAAGGTTGTGTTCCTTAATTAAAAAGTAAGTCTCCCCAACTGGCTCGTTGGGCTAGTCAATCTCTATGCTAACCTAGCAGGATATGTTCTTTTGTGAAAGGATTCGTCCAAATATTTGTTAAGCTTAGCTGGAATTAGGGAACGGAAAATCTATGCACATCGTAATATCCACACTCTGCGCATAGAAATAACTAATTTAAAAATTTTTTAAAAAACAAGATAAAACTTAAAGAAGAAAATAATAAGAGCTGCTGAAAAAAAATATAGCAGTGAACCAAAATCTGAGGATTAACAAAAAAAACTACACCATTACAACAAAAGGAAAGCCTACCTTTCAGCTCGGGACCCCGCATCTTCCGCCTGGGAACGCTCATATTCATAGGCACAATAGTTGCCCCCTCCTGAGGAGGGGAATTCTTTAACTCAAAAAGATAATTTACCTATACATACATACCTATAACTCAAAAGGCTAATTTACCTATACATACGTATCTTGTATGCATGCAACCATTCTATTTTGGGGAAATTTCTACTGAACATTCAAGGTGAAATTGCAACTGCTGTTGAAAAATCAACCTAGATATGGTGAAATGAACAAGTTTTCACGCTTTTTACCTCATCAGAATTTAGGCATCAATTGTTTGCTCCTTAGATTTTCAATTTATCACCTGCATAAGCTTTTAGTAAATCTTCCAAAGTAGGAGAAATTTGATAAGATCAACCAACTCGTACTTATAACATAATCCAAAGCAACCAATCAATGGAAAACAAGTTACTACCGGACATAGGGGCTCCGAGACTCTCACTTTAATTACGATCTAATACTAAATAAATCATCGACTCGTGTCCAGCAACTAACGAGACAAATTCACACGATTTCAAATAACAGACAGCAAATTTTCATTGATGATCTGATGATCTTAGAGTTTGCAATCTGCACAGCAAAAACCCTTTAGTAGAAACAATAGTCTGTATGACGTGAGGGAAAAGGAATGAATCGTCTCAAAATAAAGACAAGGTACATCAGCTGAATATACGGAAACTAAAACATCTTGGCCAGCCAAATAGAAAAGAAAGCCACGTTCAGCTCAACTCGCTAAATGAAACACACAACAAAATTAGTTGAACTATAATGAAGAACTTCGACACAAAATGTTACAGAGTTAAGAGACAAAATTAAGGTACAGCAAAATACTTTTAAACGTTCCAAAACAAATAAAATATCTCATAAATAAGGGAAGCTCAAAGATTTCCTTAAGTGCCACTCTGCGAGTGTCTGTTGCAGAAGAGGCATAAAATTTTGCTGATAAAACACAACAGAACGTGAGCACTTCATCATGGCATTAGATAAGACGCGCACTGAGCCACAATATTGCAGCAAAACCAAGGAAGCATTGCAAGAAACTAATTTTCACAATCTGAACCAAACACTAAGCAACGCACAGTGCAGTATTTCGGATACTCGTAAAATTACGCATTCAACGAACCATAAGAACTATACATCAGGCTGAAAATGTCGGCACATACAGAAAGTGAATTAAAGTTTAAAAATAATTACTTTTCTCGACCTTGTTTAATTTTTAATGAGAAATTACACAAGATATATTTGCCGTAGAGCATTCATGCTATTTCTCGCGCGGCATGAGGGGGTGCAAGAGACATAAATGGTTCCATGAATCTTTTATCGAACTTTTACAAGCGAAAGTTATGGAGTGATCAGAAATCGATGTGAAGGCTTGTTTCCAGATTATAAAATTGAGGTGCTCTACTGGAGTAATTAATTTTTACACTTGCTGCAATTACAAAGTGAAAACTTGTTCACCTGAAGTCCTGTACAATGTACAATAATGGAAACATTTATGTTATATTGCAGCAGCATAAGCTTCAGAAGCAATGCTTGAACATTCTTAATCAGCTTTATTTTAATGGTGAAATGAAAGTTGATAATACAAAGGATATGCTACGCACTCTGGAATAGATCAATTTCAATTGTCCAAAGAAAGAAAATAGCGGCATTTACGATCAAAAGCTATGCAAGACGACGGTTAAAAAGGAGAGTCATGGTGTGAGAAAGATCTATCCATGATACATTCGCTGTTAAATTCTTGACTCAGCAATTAATGGAAATATCGGGAAGTAATCCACGTATTGTGCACGATGTGGAAGGCGGGAAGACCTATATCCTATTTAGCAAACTGAACAAACTTCACTTGAATTTAGTAGCTAGAAAGTGAACATACTAGCCAGTCTCAAAGCCTGAGCGCACTGAAATGAGCTCTTCGGAACTGAATTTAATACAGCTCTACCTTCCTACAGTTTATTACGGAGCTCTTGCTTACATAAGACTGAGCTCTTATGCAAAACAATGGTTGAAAAGTTGAATTCAACACACTTACTTGACTCATCTTGACAGTGAGCACAGTGGTATGAGTACCATAAGCTCAAAAGTTAGTCAGTGTCAGAGTATCAAAAAGTCCCACAACTTAGGGCAGATGTGAACACAAAATTCGGTAGAACCAATCACATGGCAGCAAAACTTTAATAGAATTCAGGGCGCAGCAATAGGGATCTGTCCAAGACAACACCAGAAAATGTGAACATTAATGGAAGCAAAATGACACAAAAATATCATGGCAGCACACATCATGTTTTATAGTACAGCAGAAGTTTTGGAAATTGAAAACGGCAGTTGCTACAGATCAAGGATGTATTCATAGAACTTAACGAATTTTGTTCTACCACAGTAATTTAAGGTTGTCAAAAATATGAATGAGAAAAAATGGTGACAAGCTATGAGACGAAAAACGTCACTGGAGGGCTCACCGCAATCTAGAGCGCAGGAAAAGTCTCAAGAGTTGTTGACTGCCTTTATTTAGTTCAGAACTGTTCCAGGAAACGTTTTGCATTCAGTACGCAAATGTTTCAAGCAACATAACACAAGTGCTTCAAAAACGTAATTTAGCAAAGTGTGCAACATTACAGAGGAGAGTATGATAGGAGGCTCTAATCGCCATCCCTGTCCCTTTTGCTCTTCTTGCGCTTATGCTTGTGTGAGGGGGAGCGAGACCGAGACCTGGTGCGGTGACGAGACCGAGACGGCGAGCGAGATGCGCGTCGGTGGCGGCGAGACCTGACAAGAAAGTATCAGATGAGCAAATTGCAATATCTTTGTCGGTACATTCTCTTGACTGCGTTACAGGTGAATAGCATAGGATGATAAAATAGCGAGCTTGGAAGGTAGGTTCTGCGACTCAACAGAGCGACACAAACTCAGGCTGCTTCAGAAGGTGAAATCTCCTGAATTCGATCAACAAACTCAGATATTCGGTTGACAATCTCTGGCACAGATACCATTTGAGAGTTGATACACCAAAAAGAAACAGGGATAATTGACTTATTTCACCTACGTTGAGTAGCATAAAGCTGGGGATACATTGACACTCGCATTGGAAGCTCACAACCATCGGGCGCGGGCAAGCGTGCGCAGCGAAAGGGCAGCGATCATTCACATTGGCACAGCGCTAGCAGGCAGCAGAAGCGTCAAAGTCGGCGGGCAGAGTGTGTTGCTCACACTGCTCAGTTGCAATCCAGACGCTACGTTGGGAGGTACTGCGCTCCGCGCTCTAGTACTTCTCGCCAGGAGCTGCTGATGCTTAGTAGAATAGCGCTAATAATTTATTTCGTATGTCATTGATTGCACGTTCTTCAATGTTCTTGTTTTTGCTGATTCTTGTTGCGCATATGCAGCATAAAATATGAAGGCTTCGGCAAGAATTATGCTAGAAAAAACATATGTAGAAACACTCGATGCATATATGCTACACTCTATGCATAATTGTGGAAGCGCATATTACATGCTAAGCAGAAATATGCATCCATATAAATGTTTCACTTGAATAGCTCCAAATTTATATTTTTTGTGAGGAAAATTGTACAGAAACAATGATACAGGATACAGTGTACTTCTTCATACACGGAAAAAATAATTTCTTTCATAATTTTCTATTAATAATTGAGTGTATACAATTCTCAACTAATTTTTATAACTTATCTAAACATAAATATTTTGAAACAAAAATAATTCTAATCTGAACAAGTCAAGGACGATGATAACGAACGAAAAAAAAAGTAATCTAATCCAAGGCTGGTTCTGAACTATATATTTTTTCATGAATGCAAGGAACATTTCTTAATCCTTCTTTTATACGAGGAATATATTTTAGCATCAAATTCGAGGGTTGCTCTTGATAATTGCGTGGTAGTTGTGATTTTTAAAAACAAATCTTCTACGATTATCTGCCAGTCAAGTTTTACACTGCGAAAACTTCCACTCGACATCGCAAGAAACAAGTGGAGCAAAAGTGAAGCAAGTTAGTTCGAATATTCCTTTATGGATTCATCCATTGCGTCAGAGATCTCACGAGTCAAAATTGAGTTGATTGTTTTTATCTTTTCAAAACCTTTGTTTATCACCAAAATGCAATTTAACTCTTCATAATACCTTGTATCATATCTGTTCTTCAATGTTTCCTCTACGATATCCATTAATTTTATTGCTCTCGAAGTAAGAAGTCCCTGTATTGTTATGCAAGAGCAATAATAATTATTCATATCCTTCGATAACAATAATTTGATAAAGTGTGCACTAAGCCCAACAAAGTTCTGCGTGATAATATTTAGAAACTAAAACCTTGTACCACGCAAAACTTCTCTAACGTGTTCTGAGTGAAAAAAAGTTTTATATATCACCTGTTTCTCGCAATAAATGCGATAGAGAAATTCTTCCTGGGCTTGAAAATCTTCAAATTCCTTGAAGTATTCTAAATATGATGCTCCTTGTTCACCTTCGGCATGATTGTAGATCACTTTTAGCCGCACTAATCTCAAATACACTTCATAAGGAACTGTATCTAAAAAAAACTTGAGCTAATTCCCGCAAAATTAAAGTAAACTTTTGAAGTAGCTGTAGCAGCTTACAATTATTATTGATTTACGAAAAATTTCAATTTACAAAATTGATCCAGTTATTCAAAAAGAATTAAATAAAACTGGATGAAAAAAAGAATATAATTTAAAAGTAATGGGAAGGTTTTAATAGGTTTCAGTTTACTGCCACTTATTAATCATGCATGTTCGCCATATTTTATGCTGTTCCGAGTAAAATATGCGATATGCTCACACTGCATATATACTTGCGGGCATATTTTATGCTACCTAAAATATACTCAAAAGCATATATATGCAATATGTTCAATGTCACATCCCTACTGATGACATGCTGCAGGCTACGGCTCATCTGTAGATGGAGTGATTGACGGGCAGGCGGCGGCAAAGAATGGCTAGGGAGAATGTCCAAGTGAACCTCACTTTGCCCGCCTGCTAGCCCGGCAACAGTGTATGTGCCCGTCGAAGTGACACTCAGAGTGTTGAAAAGAGTGTCAATGTATCCCCAGCTTAAGAGCTCAGAAATTGTTTGCTACAAGACTGAGCTCTTATGCAAAACAATGGTTGAGAAAGTTGAATTTGACACCAACTTACTTCGCTCATCCCGACGGTAGGCAAAGCTACTCGTTCAGTGGTACAAGTACTATAAGCTGAGAGATTAGTTGTTGTTGCAGTATCAAAAAGGCCCGTAATTTAAAAAAAAATGAAAGGAATGCACTGAAAGCAATAAAACAATAGCATTCTAATAAAACAATTAATTTTAAAGCCCGACCAACCATTGTGATGACCTAAGAGAGCGGTAACTCCAACACGAGAGTTTAAGCACGTTATTTGGTAAAGTAACAACAAACATGATGAATCAACTCCAGTGAAACGAGTAAAACACAACTGGAAACAATGCAGTACGGCTGACCTTCTTCTGCTTTTTTTTGTCTTCATTGAAGTCCTCACGGTCCCTGTCTAATGAACAAAAAACACGTAATATTACCCATCTTCTCCTGTCCTCATCTGGTCCCTGTCAAACAAACAAAACATGCGCAATATTACCCACCTTCTCCTCTCTTCATCCGGTCCTGCCAAACAAACAAAACACACGCAATATTGCCCACTATCTTCTGCCTTCAACCGGTTCCTGCCAAACAAACAAAACACATGCAATAATACCCACCTTTTTCTGTCCCTATCCAAGTCCTCATTTATCAAATAAACAAAACACACGCAATATTGCCCACCTTCTCCTGTCCTCATCAGAATCGTCACGGTCCCGGTCAGCGCGATAGGACGGGGGTGGGCTGCCAGACATCATGGGGAGGCCCCCGGTCAAGGCAGGGGACGGCGGCACCTCTCCCCCCCACCGCGGAGGAGGAGGGCCGTCGTGGGAGGCAGGGGGCACCATCTGAGGAGGTGGAACCATGGGAGGCGGGGGGTTAGACCAGGACACGGGGGGGGCGTTGAAGTTCGGAGGGGGCCCGGACACAGGGGGAGGGGGTCCGGACGGTGGAGGCGTGTTGAAGTACGCCGCGGGCGGGTAGTAGCCGTTGTCCGCGCCCGGCCCATACATGCTGCCGCCGAAGCTGCACACACCGACACCGGAGTAAACCCGAGCATTGGATTAGCTTAGACACTGCAGTGGAATTAGCTTCAACACTAAAGTTAACTCGAGCTTGTGTTAGCTTCAACTCTGCGGTTAGCTCGGGCTTGGGTTAGCTTTGAACACTGCAGTAGAATTACCTTGAGCATTGGATTATCATCAACACAGCAGTAGAATTAGCCTCAACATTGCAGTGGAATTAGCGTCAACACCGCAGTAGAGTTAGCTTTAAAATTACAATGAAATTACCTCGTGTACTGAATCAGCTTAAGCACTCCAGCAGAATCAACTCAGGCACTGCACTGAGTTGAGCAGTAAGTCAAATGGAAGTACCTTGAGCCACAGTGAAATTAGCTCAAGCAATGAGCCATACATATAAGAGCTCCTGCGAAACGGGCTTTGATTTTCACGATGATGAGTCAAACGCTTTGCTTGCTGCGTCAAACTCTCTTTCACCAAAAATTACTAGATCCTATTAATAAAACCCAAACTGAAACTAACAAGCTACACGATTATTATTTTTGGCTAATTTTTGCCAGACATGAGCAGTATAGATTCAGTATTAAATTTGTACACAGTTTAAGCAATACTAGCAGAAAATGAAAACTATTATCACAAGTTGAAAACACAATCACATATAGAGACCATAAACAACAAAGAGCTACTTAACCGATAGGTGTATGGCGTTTTCCTGTAACATTTATTTGTTCACGAAACTGTCACATTAAGAATCAGACTTTAAATAAGACGCACTATCACACGAGTAAATGGGGAACCAAAATTGAGACCGCCTGCACTCTATTCTTGACTGAACACGCCAACTGCAATGGGTTAAACTGAATTTCAATATTCAACTCAAATTTATAGTCAATAGTTGTTAGCAATTTTATAAATACCAAACATTAACTGGGCCCATTAACTTTAAAAGGTTGTTAAAATTTTATAAACGACCCACTGATGGGTCGTTTTGCAGCAGGAAACACTTGAGCACAACCCATCGATGGGTCATTTCAGAAAAACTTGAACACGACCCATCAATGAGTCATTTCAGTAAAACTTAAACACAACCCATTGATAGGTCGTATTGCAAGCAATATGTCAACAAGTACACATTGAGACCGTCACAAGTGAGAGATCAAAAGACTCACTCCATATCATCGTAGGGCCCCTGAGGTATGGGAGGCGGAGGTCCGGACATGAAGGGCGGCGCGAGCACCTTGTTCGAGTACTGGCGCCGGTCTGCTGTCATCACCTGCACACCAGCCCACCCACTCTTTAGCACAGCTCAACCAAATTTCAGAATCCATTAGTGAGGAAACACACGTTTGTAACGTATGCACAACCATTATTATTCCTCATTTATTCCTTACATGATTACAATTATTAATTTTCTTTTTCAATCATTATTTTCATTATTACTATTATAACTCACCCTATAACTTTCAACACTTAACATGGGTATTACGATAACCATGTATAAATAGCAATTAAGGGTCTCTATGCTAAGGTATTTGAATGCATGTTTCGCTTTTATTTCAATACTTGTGCGCACTAATGAAAGTGTTTTTCAAATGAACGTCGCGAGGATTGTGTTCTCTTAGTTCAAAATCATATTAGGCAAGGAAAGGAACTCATTTTTATTGTGCCTTTCTCTAAATCATTTTCGTTTCAACATTTTACACGGTTATTACGATACCAATGTGTTATAATCATTTAAGGATGTTTATGTTAAGGTGTTTTAAAAACCAATGTATCGACATTTCATGTTTGTACTTTATTGAAAATAAAATGTCTTTCTTTCTTTCTTCTTTTCTCTATTCTCCCATTGGAAAACTAAAAGACTCCTCATGATTGATTGATTATATATTAGTTTTAGCCTCCCTTCACCACAAAATAATAGATGTTCAAAGAGAGGAAGGATGAAAGCACCATTTAGTATGGAGTTAAGGGAAAGCGTAATCTATGCATCTTTGCACAAGGTGAATTCCTACACAGGAACTTGCACGCATAGAAACAGTCAGCTAAGAAGAAAGATTATGAAACAAATAAAAGTTGAACAAGAAAATAGTAGGTGCTGAAAAACAGGACAGCAGTGAACCGAAATGAGATGGTCCTTAAACATAACAAAAACCATTTTATTTCAATAAAAAGAAGGCCTACCTAACTCTCAGCTCGGTCCCTCACACACTTTCTCTCGGGGAAGACAAGGCACAAAAGCACCAGACCTCACATTTTCGCCCCTGGGAATACAAGGCACAAAAGTATCAAACCTGTATGGAGTTGCCCTCAGGCTTGGCCTGGCTCTCGAGGCGGCGATGAAATGTCCCGGACGGCCGGGGCCGGTTGCTCGCGCTTCCGTTCGTCTCAGCACCGTTGGATTTGCTGTCCGAGTTTGACATGGAACCAAACGGCTGCAAGAAATAGGAAGGATGTTTTAATCCAAACAAATCTGGTACATACTATCTTGTATATTGGTTTTTAAAACGCCTGAAGACACACGAGTTGCGTAGCTGTGCAATAATTCGAGTGTTATAAAATGAAGACTTAATGAGAATAGATTATAAGATGGTTTGAGCCTCCCTAACTGCATAGAATGTGTTCTCAAAAGAGAATGGAAAACTCCAGTTAGTATGCAGTTGAGAGGAAAATCTATGTCAGTGTTCCACACGAGATACCTTGTGTATAGAAACGGTAAAATTGAAACAAGTTTAAAAAAATTAGGTGTTACAGGAGCAAGTAACAGGTGCTGAAAAAACGGACGGCAGTGAGCAATAAAAAACGTCCGTAAAAAAAAACATTACTATTTCAAATAAAGGATAGTCTACCTAACCTTCAGCTCGGGACTGAGGGACCAAAGGCAAATGATAAATGAATGGTTAATATCGGATCAATATTCAACACTCTGCAGAATAGAATGATATGAGCCAGGATAATTTTCACCTTCATTTGAATTGAGTTGATAACACTCCCCAACCTTGGTTAAATGAAGTCAATGTGTTGTGCAGGAAGTACAATCCTCTACAGTCAACATATTGAAAGAGTAATTCCTAAAAGAAAGTCGATACAAAATTGTTAAAATATATAATCTAAAATGAATTTACATGTCACCCAAAAAAGTAAGCCACTTACAGGATGAAAGGAATTTCAATTCTTAACAGAATAAAGCAATGCAAATTGCTCTTACACTTCCTATGTCTTGTATTGTATGAAAGCACAAGACTTCTTTGCTCATTTATACAATTTTTGAAAATGAATCATTGAGATTGATTAGATTATTAGTTAGTTTAAGCCTCTCTATCCACCACAAAGGTGACCAAAAGAGAGGAAGGAGGAAGGCACCATTTAGTATGGAGTTAAGGGAATGCGGAATCTATGCATACAGGGCGTAGAAACAGTTAGTTGAGAAAGAAGATTATGAAACAAGATCAAAGTTGAAGAAGAAAGTAGTAGGTGCTGAAAAACATGACAGCAGTGAACTGAAAAAAAGATCTTTAACACAACAAATACTTTTCATTTCAACAAAAAGCAGGCCTACCTAACTCCCAGCTTGGGTCCTCACATATTCCCTCTGTGAGTGCCAATTGCCATAGATACAAATGAATCATTGAGGCAGAGAGAGAAGTCTCACCTTGGAAACATTGATACCAAGGGAGTTGAGGCCACTACCACTCTCAGTTGTCCTCATTCTCTTCTGTCGGTAACAGTACTGGAACCAAGTCTGTTCATTGAAGCCGTAGTTGAAATAGTCCGAGAGATCAGCACCGGGCTTCCTCCATGGCTTGTCTTCATAGTCGGACAAATTCAAGTCGGCAACTGCAACGCCACTCACCTTCCCAGCAGAGGCAAAGTCCTCATCTTTTAGGCCAGAAGTAGGTGCGGCCTGAGCACAGAAAATGATTGTGTTAGTGTGCATGGAATGAAGGTCACTTGGCTGTGCAATGAAGCTTTTTCAGTAGTGACATGATGAGCACCTGAGTCAAAACTCAGCTTTAAATTAATCAAGAGCATTAAATTACGGATAGGTTGTCTATTTTATTTGAAAAGGGGTTTGAGATGAAAATATAAATTACAGATAGCTGACTAATGCAATAGTAACATGAAGTATGAACAGGAGAATGGCAGTCACCAATCAACATTAAAGACATAACTGGTGATTGGAATGATCCAGTAGCAAAAGTGTTGAAATTACTGCAAAGTTCTATGTCGCAAATAACAAACAATAACAAAGCTATATTTTAAATGAGGACCTTGACTACAGCAACAGTTCTCTTTCAAACTAGCCTGAAGTACTCTAAAATCTATACTATAATATGAGCCGCGTCCGTCCGTCCGTCGGTCGGTCTGTCCGAAGCCAGCCTGCAGTGTGTGTTGAGCGTATCTGTGATACAAGCTCCAGCCCTATATATTTTGACGGGCCGTGTTCACGCGGCCTCATCAACTCTCGAGAGATTGTATTTTTTTTATTTCTTACGGCCTTTCTCTCATTTCATTCTCTTTTTTTATTTCAAATACAGGGGGGTGGACTAGTATTGATAAAATGGCAAAGTATACTAAATGATGGCTGTCAAAAACATTTTTGCTAAATGATGGTGGTCAGAAACATTTTAAAGAGAAGATTCATTGTTAAAGTATTCTAAAAATTTATTAATAAAGACTACTATGGAATCTGAAATGAGTCACCTTGGGCTGGAATCTTGCCAAGTGTGGCTGGCCAGGTGTCATCACTTCTGCAGCCTTCTTCAGCTCACCAATGGTGATGGTGAGATCATCCTCATCACTGCTCTCCCCTGCCGCCCCATCACCACTCTTGTCACCATTGGCAGCTGAGGCATCAGCCGCTGCTTCATCCTCCCCTGCAGCGGCTGTGCCTTCCTTGTCTGCAGCCGCATCACTCTCTTTTGCAGGGCTCTCACTTCTTTCTTCTGGCACTGATGTTTTCTCTGCAGCAGCTGTAAATTTAGTCAGGTCAATTTCCATACAATGCCACCAGCTGTTATAGTGAGAAGAAATATCAAAATTTGATGCACTTTCGACAAACAAAAAATGAATTACTTCAGAAGGGCATAATAAATAGTGGAGAGAAAAAAGAAAAAACAAAGTAAAGTATAAACATCATTGACTGTATTGTCTCATAACCACAACCATCAAAATGTAATTACCATGTTCTTACTTTGTTTCAACTTAGAAATTTGTCTCAAAATTGGGCGTTTAAGTTAACAAACCTGTTTTTCAGCAAATTTTATACTCTTTCATTTTAAAAGGATTACTTATGGAATAATCGACAAATTAACTCAGAGAAATTGTTTATGCTCAATCAACATGGTTAAACCTACCTACCAAGTTGTCACATCTCCTTATAAAATACTCATATGAAATTGCTTTAGTGTCCAAAATCTGCATTAATGCCAGAGTTGAACCTTACACATTTTCATACCTGCATCACTTTCCTCAGCTGGAGCATCAGCCTGAAATGAAAAATAAATCATTATGATACAATTAAAATTAAAAATACTAGCTTTGATATGAAGCCATGAAAATTTTCCAACAATTAATAAAAAAACAGCTAATTGTTTTAAAATAATCAATTGGATTGTAATGTATTTGGAATATTTCCAAACACTCACTAACATTTTATCCCCACAACTGGGAAAAAAAGAGCCACAGACTTCACTTTCTAACTTTTCTTCAATTACAGCAGCTATAAAAATAATACCCAACATAGGTGTAATTTGGGAACTGGTAGACAAAGATTAAAGAAAGAGTTTACCTCATTTCACTGTCAGCAGTTGGATTACAGTCACCTAAAATTATACCGTTGATACAATTCCAAATAAAATACTGGACTCTTATAAGTACTCCAAGACTTTTATTGTAATCAGGCTTATTAAGCAGTGTTATGTGATTCACTGCATCCTACATACCGCATATCAATATGCACAATGCAGGACAGTGTTTCAAATGTAATGCATTACATGCCAATTACTGACATTAGTTTAAAATTTAGGACTAACTTAAAAATTTAAAGCAATCAAATTAATGATTGAACAGCATACAAATAAAATAATTAGTCTTTTCTCAAAACATATTTTCTATATCAATTAAATTTAAGCTGCTCACAATAGGTAATTATGTATGTTTTTGTCTCATATGAAAAATTTTTAATAGAGAAGACACAGCAAGCAGCAATATTATGCTACCATTCAAATATAATAAGAAAATTAAGCTACTCTGCCAAGTTCTACAGTGCTTCATGCTTCAAAGGAGGGGAAAAATATACAGTAATATTTGGATCTTGACTGACTAAGAACCACTGCCATTTCTAGACAATTAAAAGATAAATTCATAATATGCTCATGTTTTTAATTTTCTATTAAAAATTTCACCCCCTACTGCAAATTACGAGTGATATTTTATGTAATATCTCGTTCACAAGAAAATAACTTGGTTTCTTAAGGATAAAATATTTGTTGACAGTTTAGCAACATTTCTTATGTGCAAGTTCAAATATTTAGAACTAATATACTTCATTAAATCTACTTTCAGAAATATAATACAAATGAAACAAATTTTTAAAATAATTTACTGCAAATTAATATGCAAAATTTTTGAACAATTTAACTAATGTAGTAAAATCTATAGATATTGTTCGGTATTCAAAAACTTGCTTTTGATGAAGATTCATCAGTAGCAGCTTCCTTCTCGGCTCCATCTTCTCCGTACAGCCATTGATCATCGTCCTGTACCTCCGCCATCGCTCTGCTTTCACTTACACCACTGACTCATTCAGCAAAAATTAATCAAGTTATATAACTTCAAGTACAAATACCACCTGAAAAATAAATCAAAATAGTTTCACAGCTCATATACATATAAAAGACACTAAGTAGAGAAGAAAAATGACATGCCATGGAATGGCATTGATTTGAGAATTATTGCAAAATTCAAGTCACTTCATAATTAAATAATTTTTTAAATGCATGATATTTCTTAAAATTTAACATGACCTAAAGTTAAAACCATAACAAAGGGAAAATCAGAACTGTATCAGCAATATTTGTTGGTTAATAAAAAATACCACATATAAGAAGTTCACAACTTTGAGTAATACAAACAAATGATAACATGGTGGATGTAATACTGTAATGCAAGAATGGTATAATGTATGCAGGGTCATCAATGTTTACCATTACGTCTCTGTAAAACTCACCAATTTGAAATATTTCATTTTATTCATACTAATTTGAAATATTTCATTTTATTCATACTAATTTGAAATATTTCATTTTATTCATACTAATTTGAAATATTTCATTTTATTCATATTAATTTGAAATATTTTATTTTATTCATACTAATTTGAAATATTTCATTTTATTCATACTAATTTGAAATATTTCATTTTATTCATACTAATTTGAAATATTTCATTTTATTCATACTAATTTGAAATATTTCATTTTATTCATACTAATTTTAAATATTTTATTTTATTCATACTAATTTGAAATATTTCATTTTATTCATACTAATTTTAAAAACTCTGAAAATTTTCTAATTTTAAAAACTCTAAAAATTTTCTAATTTTAAAAACTCTAAAAATTTTCTAATTTTAAAAATTCTGAAAATTTTCTAATTTTAAAAACTCTGAAAATTTTCTAATTTTAAAAACTCTGAAAATTTTCTAAATTTCAAAGTTGATATATTTAATCATGGTTAAAAACGATAACAAAAAATTCTAGGGGCAATTTTCACAAACTTAAAAGTTGTCAGAATACTTTTAACCCATCTCCACATGGTCGACCTACCAAGAGGTTTGAAGAAAATGGGTCAACTGTGCAACTTACTGTACATTCATTAATCATGTTAGAAGTTTTATTGGGGGTTCATTGTAAAGAAAGAGAGTTGCTCTTTCTGTCAGTGGGAAAAAAATACTGCTACCCCAATGAAAATTTACGAAATTTGAGTTTTTATTTCGGTAAAATACAAAAAAACAGAAATCAGAAAATCACTGGCCATTTTTTATTTATTGCACTTTTATGTTTTTTTATGATGCATTTTCATAGATTCTGAGTTGCTGAATCTTGTGGTATGTGAATTTTTTTTCAGGTCCAATAGTTCCGGAGTCATGTGCATATGTAAAACACAGTATATATTTTTTAGTTCATTTTGTGCATAGGGTGTTATCAAGCAGTTTCATTGTTTGAAAAGAACTTGATATGCATAGAGCTTTTCCTCCCGAATACAATGGTGGTATTTTTTTTTGCGTAGGAGTAAATCTGTGGATTTGGACTCCCATTTTTGGAACAAAAAACATAAGAAAATAAAAATGATGGCGACCTTCTTAGAGGCAGAGTGTGTGCTGGTATGCCTCAGCTACAATGCTGGCCTTCTAAGAGGTTGTGCAGCGCCGGTAGCTACACTCCAGACTGAGCAGAAGAATTCATACAGATTTGAGCTTGATACCTCTCCTTTTTTGTTCCTCTCACCTAATTTTACCTTACACCAATGAATAGCGCTCAACAAGACACTTAAGACCATATATGGCAACCCTAGGTTTGCTGATGTGAAACATGTGCTAGCTTTGCCGACCTTCTAAGAGTCCAGGACGTGGCGACGGGTTAAGGAGGACTCTCAGAAGGTTTGACGCGGCATAAAGTAGGAACCAACCAAGGCAAAGTCACCCTTAAAGTGTTAGGACATGAAAATTGATGTTGGACTCCAGAGAAAACCTTTGGAGGAATCCCTCAAAGTTCATTTTAAGTCTTGCAGAATGAGCAAATGTCTTGTACAAAACTATATTTGGTCAATATTGAATTTGATGATGTCAATGATTTTCATAATTTCGTTGCAAAATCTAGGTAATTGGAGACATTTTAAGATGTTTTACAAGAATGACATTATGCTCGCAAATGCTTAGTGTTCAAAATATAGCATAAATAACGTTCAGGTAAGAATAGCATTAATAGCAGTTTCAAAAGAGCTCTTCCGGCGTTTCACAGACGCAGACTACGCCAAGTTTTTGGCGGGACTTATCAGCCTTGGTATGGTTAAGTTAAATTAGTTTATTTTAGGTTCACTTAGGTTAGTTTATTTAACTGAACCAACTTTATCTAACCTAAACTCACCTATCATTACGTCAAAACCATATTTTTGCTTATTTACATCTCCATTTCTTCAATTTTATAATCAACGTTCCTATTAAATTCAAAGTTAAATATCTCCAAAATTAAGCATTTGCAAGCACAATGTCATTTGTATAAAACGCCTTTCCTTAATTGTACCATATTACCCATGTGTGGCAACAAAATAATTGAAATCATGACAACATTAAATTAAACATTGATCCTATATTGACTATTATTTATCAAGATCTGAGGACATATCCATATAAACATAAAGCCAAAATTCTTCTCCTTCCCTTCTACTGAAGAAGGCACGCTGTCCAATCTTGGGTTCAGTGACAGAAAAATGGCCTACCTTATCACCAGATTTAAACCCTTTTGTCTTTGCTATCTAAACCATTCTTGAGAGCAAAGCTTTGGCAAACCATCACCAAAGTTTTTTCTAGCTCTGAAAGGTCAACTTTGCAAAGCACACATTTAAATTCTTCAAATAATTTGTTACTATAGTAAATTATTCTTAACCCTTTACCGCTCCAGAGGACACCAGTGTCCTCTTTCAAAAATACCCTCAATATATTGTATTTCTTGTTCAATTAGTTCCCTAATGTGTTCTTTGAAGTTCTCTGCCGAGTGGCAGTTCCTTTCCCATCCTGATATCGGTGACTGCCTGATGCCAGCGCCAGTTTAGTGACAGTGGTTGTGTTAATGGTAATATGAGTACAAAAATTTGGACGTTAAAGGGTTAAAATGTCTTCAACTTGTTTTCAATACCAAATAGTAGATATATTGAATAATTAAAAGTTAATTATAATTTATTAATAACACTTGGTAGCAATATTATTTTGTATTTTTTCAATATTACATTTATTTTAATAAATATTATATAATAAGATTATAACAATAATCATACCTTTAACAATCAGTAATACCGATTACCTACTTATTTTGGTAAATGTGAAGGAGAGGATCATAATTGCATGTCGGATGGCAACACTACAATGGACTCTTCCTTCCGACACGCTCGATCATTCCCGCCATCTAAGACAAAAATGAACATACCGCTATAATTCGTTATTTTTGGGTGATAATTTCTATTGTCTTATTAACTAAAAGATCCTAGAAGTGGGTTCAGGCTCCGCGGGAGCGGCGGGACCAGCAAAGGTCAATATTGAGTTCAATGTTGTCAACGATTTTCATAATTTTGTTCGCAAGAATCAATAAAGGAACACATTTAAAAACGTTTTACATGAATGACATTCAGCTCGCTGATGCATTATTTTCAAATCATTCAACTTTGAAGTCGGCTTTCACGCGCCAAGGGAGCGAGCACGCCAAGTGGAATTTAACACGTTAAGTGCGGGGGGTTAAACTGAAGTTCAATATCCAGCTCAAATTTAGATTCAATTGTAGTACAAAATTTTAAAAATAGCAAACATTGACTGGATCATGCCTTCATTTAACTTTCATTTAGTATTTATAAAAATTGAGTCAGTGACTGCTGGTCGGCCAGCAACATTATGAAAATCACCTAAATGACCACCGGTGGGTCACGCCGCACTTAACGTGTTAATAACGGAAGCTAACCCCCTATTACAAACATAAAGAGGTTGGGTCGTGAGGGGGAGCCACAGTTATTCTAGTGAAAATTATAAATAAAGGTTTCTAGAGACGTCCGTTTACATCATCTCCAAAAGAGGCTACCCAGTAACCCGAGAAGGCGGCCGCCATCTTGGAGCTCATCTAAACGGTCGTCACTAAGAACCTTTATTTATAATTTTTACTAGAATAACTGTGGCTCCCCCTCACGAGCAACCTGTTTACGTTTGTAATAGGAGGTTAGCTTCCGTTATTAATTAAATTTCGCTTGGCGCGCTCGCTTCCTTTGACACGCAAAAACCAACTTCAAAGTTGAATAATTTGAAAATAATGCATCAGCAAGCAGAATGTCATTCATGTAAAACGTCTTAAAATCTTCCATATTATTAATCTATGGCAACAAAATTATTAAATTTGTTGACATCATTAAACTCAATATTGACCCCAGCAAATAATAAATTACAAAATAACTAAACGTACTGTACCCAAACTAAACCTACCGCTATAACTCGTTAAACGTTCATTTCCGACTGAAAGTGCATAGAAGAAAAACTGTTTAGTTATATCTAATTAGCTACGTTTAGGCACCAAAAAGTGGAAAATTGGTTATGGTCCTCTCCTCCACAAATACCGTTACTTTTTTTTTAAATATTGAGAATATAAGTTTTTGTCATATGATATTCAAAATGGATTTACAAATAAATGCAAAAGATAGAATTATAATAGCTACATAAATAAAAAATAATAAATCAAACCATTGCTATTAGAGAAAAAGTAAATATTTTTCAAGTCCATTGGTATGAACACTTAATAAAAATAAAGACAAAGATGTGAACTTAAATGTGAGGCCCACCATGGTACAGTACCAACTATTGCTTTTAGTGCAATTTAATTCAGACACAATCAACTGGTTTCCTTGAGTTTCTTGCCTTTAAACCAGATTTGTCTAAGAAAATTACTCAACAGGTTCTGTTTTGTGAATAATTTAGCCATCCCAAATTATAAGATTCTATTTGAGCGAATGCTAAGTAACGAGCACAATCCTTAGCCATTGCATGCAACAGCAATAAGGACATTCCTACACTGCAATCTTGCCAAAAATAACGGTCAATGTGAAGTTTAATGCAATCACAGAAAATAATAATTGCGATCCCAGGAATCACTAAAGGAACCCATTTAAGAACGTTTTACAAGAATGACATTCTGCTCGCTGATGCGTTCTTTGTGATTCTTTGGGATATAATTATTACTTACCGTGATTGCATTAAACTTCAAATTGACCAAAATAACCTCTAATGATTTATGCAATGTTGCTTATTGGATCCTTTTTATGTAATTGACTTCAAAATCATTGTCTCCTATTTCATAACCCTCAACAAAAAAAATTTGCACTGCGTAAAAACTGTGAGGTTGCAATTTTTATCCAACCTAACAAGGAAGCTCAGACCAGGATCACATTTAGCTTATCTGATACACCTCTTTATAAACAACTCTTTTAAGCTCAAAAGTACTGCATTCTAAGACTACACATTTTACATTTTCTTCTAGTTACTCATTAACACAACATGCATCAACTATTGTGCATGTGCACCTGTTGACACTTAGACCATTACCACTCATAGCAAACCAAAGTTGACTTCCAAAATTTTCATCATAGAATTCAAAAATAGCTAAACATTTTTTATTGTATATCACTACAACATAGATGGGTAAATGTGTAGCGTTGGTCAGTAATCGATTTTTGAGTTTTCAGTGCCTAAACGTAGTTAATTAGATCGAAATAAACAAGTTTTCTTCTATGCACTTTCCGTCATAAATGAGTATTTAACGAGTTATGGCGGTAAGTTTAGTTTCGTTTTTGATGACGAATGCGCTCGAATAAACAGCTACTCATCGATTTTCAAATTTTTGTTGCTTGACTCATGGTAATAACATCGAAATAAACAACTTTTCTTCTATACACTTTTTTTGTCAAATGAGTATTTAACGAGGTATAGCGGTAGGTTTGGTTTCGTCTTTGATGACAATCGAACTAGAAGCGAGACGGCATTGCAGTGTTGCCGTCCGACGTGCTGTTTGAATTAGTTCCCGCTTCAAACAATGAAGTTGCGGTAAGTAATTTACCGCTATAACTTGTAAAATATTCATTTACGACGGAAAGTGCATAGAAGAAAACTTGTTTATTTCGATCTAATTAACTACGATTAGATACCGAAAAGTGGAAAATCGATTACTGACCAACGCTACACATTTACCCATAGAATTTCCCCTTATGCTGTTTCCATTAAATCATTTCATATTCTTAAATTAACCTTTCAAAATTTTAGCATTCACTTTTAACAAGTCCACGCAGATTTTTTACTTGCATTGCACAGCAAAATCATCATTCATTGATCTTTCAATGGGTAACAGCAATTATCTTTGGAATATCTAGTTTTCAAGAGTGTTCCCAGCAGATACCCTCTCAAACTGCGAAGGCTTACAAACAAGTTCATCCAACCGACTCGCTACCACGGTATATCGTTCTCATTACTTACTTTTCTTCTTCTGGAGGTGAGGGATGGTCTATCCCTCTTAAAGCCGCTGGTCTTGCAAAGAGAACCGTTGGGCCTGGGAGCTTATTTTTGAAGTTCTTCATCCACAGGTTTCTTCTTCCTTATTGGTCGAGTTTACAGAAAAGCAGAAAAGTCTACATTATAAGTACAGTAGTTTTGTATAGCTCCTCTTACATCATAACACAAAAGCAATTAGTCTTCCAACACACAGAAAACAATGGTCAATATTGAATTGAATGTTGTCAACAAATTTCATAATTTTGTAGATATAGATAGGTAATATAGTCGATTTTAAGACGTTTTACAGGAATGACAATGTGCCCGGAAATGCTTAGTTTTTGAGTTATTCAAGTTTGAAGTTATACGAACGGCGCTCCTGAATGGCCTTTTTTGCAGAAAAGCAGTCATTGTTTCTGCAATAGAAACGGAAGCTAACCCCCTATTACAAACGTAAAGAGGTTGGGTCGTGAGGGTTAGCCACAGTGAATTTAGTGAAAATTATAAATAAAGGTGGTAAATCTGAAGGATATGACAGTTATCGATTTTCCACTTTTTGGTGCCTGAACTTAATTAATTGAATCAAAATAAACAAGTTTTCTTCTATGCACTTTCCGTCTCAAATGAGAATTTTAAGATTTATAGTGGTAGGTTTAGTTTTTTCTCTGATGACGAATGCACTCAAATAAACAGTTACTCATCAATTTTCAAATTTTTGTTCCTTGAATCATTGTAAAAACATCAAAATGAACAACTTTTCTTGGACAATGTTTATTCTAGGTTCGGCACGGAAATTAATAATTTCGTTGCTTAGAATCACTGAAAGAGCACATTTAAAAACCTTTTACATGAATGACGTTCTGCTCGCTGATGCGTTATTTTTGAATTATTGAACTTCGAAGTTGGCCGTCGCGCGTCAGATAAAGCGACCGCGCCTAGCACAATTTAATTAATAACGGAAGCTAACCCCCTATTACAAACGTAAAGAGGTTGGGTTGTGAGGGTTAGCCACAGTTCTTCTAGTGAAAATTATAAATAAAGCTTCGGTCAATGTGAAGTTTCATGCAATCACGGAAATTGATAATTATATTCCAAGCAATCACTAAAGGAACCCATTTAAGAACGTTTTTCATGAACGACATTCTGCTCGCTGATGCGTTATTTTCGAATTATTGAACTTTGAAGTTGGCCGTCGCGCGCCCTAGGAAGCGAGCGTAATTTAATTAAAAACGGAAGCTAACCCCCTATTACAAACGTAAAGAGGTTGGGTCGTGAGGGGTAGCCACAGTTCTTTTAGTGAAAAGTATAAATAAAGCTTCTAAACCACCCATTAGGGTGACGACCGCAATCTTGTTTACATCGGGTCTAACATGGCGACCACCATGGGCGCCGCCATTTTGGACCCGATGTCAACAAGATTGCGGTCGTCACCCTAATGGGTGGGTTAGAAGCTTTATTTATAATTTTCACTAGAATAACTGTGCCTCCCCCCCACGACTCAACCTCTTTACGTTTGTAATAGCTTCCGTTATTAATTAAATTCCGTTTCACACGCTCGCTTCCTTTGGCGCCAAGTCCAACTTCAAAGTTCAATTATTCGAAAATAACGCATCAGCGAGCAGAATGTCATTCATGTAAAACGTTCTGAAATGTGTTCCTTTAGTGATTCTTGGGATCGGCATTATTATTTTCCGTGATTGCATGAAACTTCACATTGACCAAAGCTTCTAACCCACCCATTAGGGTGACGACCGCAATCTTGTTTACATCGGGTCCAAGATGGCGGCGCCCATTGCCGCACCTAAAATAAACATTGACCCTTTTCTTCTATACACTTTTTTTGTCAAATGAGTTTTTAACGAGGTATAGCGGTAGGTTTGGTTTCTTCTTTGATGATGATTGTGCTGGAAGCGAATGCGCATTACAGTGTTGCTGTCCGACGTGCTGCTTGAAATACTTGCCGCTTCAAACACTGGAGTTGTGGTAAGTCATTTACCGCTATAACTAATAAAATACTCATTTGAGACGGAAAGTGTATAGAAAAAAACTTGTTTATTTCTATCAAATTAACTATGCTTAGGCATCAAAATTTACAAATTCGATAACTGTCATATCCTTCAGATTTACCATAAACGTCACAAGAAACCTTTATTTATAATTTTCATTAAAACAACTGTGGCTAACCCTCACGACCCAACCTCTTTACGTTTGTAATAGGTTAGCTTCTGTTATTAATTAAAATACGCTAGCCGCGCACGCTTCCATGGCGCGCACAAGCCAGCTTCAAAGTTGAATAATTCAAAAATACCGCATCACCGGGCAGAATGTCATTCTTGTAAAACGTCTTAAAATTGACTATGTTACCTATCTATACCTACAAAATTGTGAAATTCGTTGACAACATTAAACTCAATATTGACCAAAAAAATGATATCGGGCCTCTATTCTGAGGACATTTATCTACCTTACAATATAGATAACCTGCCAGTACTTTTCAGGAAAGTACCCAGTGAACTGAATATTCTTTTCTCAGTGCTAATAGGATAATTTCCTCATCCTAATAGGCCTACATTTTTCAGATTAAATTCAACCTCCACACTTTCAATACACACCTTAAACACAAATCTCTGTTGACTATACTTCACACAATGCAATATATAATGGGGGATAGTCTCAGGGACATCGCAGCAGTCACAGTTTGGGGTAGGGCTCATATTAAAACAAAACAAACGGGCCTGTACACCTGCGTGTCCCACTCTCAATCGGCTAATAGCACTTTCAACAATACGGGGGGTTCCCCTTGGGTGCATTAGCATTCTGGGTTGATCAAAAAGATTCTTAAGAAAATGACCTTTGTTAGATGTCTCGACTTGAAGGCGCCACTGGGTGCACCACGCCTTCAAGTCGACTCGTTACTTAGCATTCGCTCAATAAGAATCTTATAATTTGGGACGGCTAAATTATTCACAAAACAGAATCTACCCTAGATTGCCTCGAATTGCTTTTGAGTAATCTGAAGCAGAGGATTTGCACGGCAAACGTACGCCAAACGTGTGAGGCGAGACAAAATTTGCGGATCCGAGTTAAACAAAAACTTAAAATCAATTTCAGCTAAAAACAATAATAAGTTATCTCTATAAGTTTATCTCAATTGAATCCTTGGTTGTCCACATTTTTCAATTCCTTGTACTGAATAACAATGAGCGCGTACTATGTATGCACTGAACGCATTATGAGGGAGTTTGAGGGTATTTCTCCTGTGACCATCGTGGCCTAGTGAATAGTGCAAGCGCTTATCTACGAGCTACAATTACTCATTTCTTGTAGAATTGTAAAGTATGTACTATTTCGACTGGAGGTAATGGTCATTACGACCTCTCTTTATGTTTGCAAGTCATTTGAAAGGAAAAGTCAGACATGGCTTGCATTAACTTTATCAGAAAAAAAACTTTATTTTCTTAAAAAATATTAGGTTAAGAAAAACAAGTTGCGTTTGAAAACCCTATTCCTTATCGAGGATAGATTCACTTTTACAAAATTTATTCCAAAAATGCACTAAATAAAATCATATTAAGATCACTAGAAGTAACTCATCCAGTTCAAGCTACTTCATAGATAATGGTGGTTGAATTTGAGGTAATTAAACGAAATTAATTTTGCAATTAATTATGATTAGTTTGCTTGTACTATACATCTAAAAGTATAAAACTGCATTTAAAAGTCCATGTCACAAACAATCTTGTTTTGTTCTCGTCTTGTTTTTGTGCTCGTCATAGCCAGTGTCTTTAGGACCTGCCTCCGTGCGGGCAAACGAGGGTTCGAGTCCCGGCATTGGATGGCAATTTTCTCTGTTGGGTATAGAGGAAAAATTTCTAAGCACAATACCCCATTCTACCCAGGTGTATGAAATGGGTACCGGTCTTGCACCGGGGGAAAGCGTCATGGCGTCTTGGTGTTAGTTATAAGGCATTTGAAAATCCAATGTGCAAGGTGATAGTATCAGGCCTGGAATTGGAAATGAAGCATCCGTAAATTCTGTTGTTTATTTATTTATTTGACTGCATGCAATGTATTCAAAATTTAACGCAAAAAAGGACAATGCAGGCTCATTATGAATGAGAATATCCCTTTAACTAGCTCTAACTATGTTTTCATCTTCTCCAGAGTAGTTGCATCTGGCGATACAAACACTCCTTATATACGGCATCAATCAATAGATCTATTAGTACACCTCGTATTGTTCGTCTATTCGCAAGCCTCGTATAGTTAGTTTATTAGTACACCTCGTATAGTTTGTTTGTTAGTACAACTCGTATGATTTGTCTATAAGTTCGTCTCATTTGGTTTGTCTATCAATTAAGGACGTTTTACGTTAAGAAATTTTTAAAACCCAATATGTTGTAAAGCATCTCATGTGTCAACATTTTTTTAATTAATCGGTTTTTCTTTCTTCTTTTTGTATTTCTCCCTAGGAGTGCAATATTTTGAGAGCACCTTTGTGGTAGAGAGAAAAAGTCAAATACCGAAGGCTATTTTGCTGAGAAATAGGATGACCAAAGAATCAAATAGACTCAAGTAAGCTCTTTTGATTACTATATTCTCTCATGCATGAGCATAAAGTGAACGTTGGACTGAGTTTACCAACACTTTATTAACGTTAGTATTTTTCGACAAGTTCATTTATTGTATTATAGCCATTAAGCTAAATAACCAATGTTGGTGTAGGTTTTGTATTTCAAAACGTTCATTTTTAACGCCTAACCTCTTTTAATTCCTGTATTTTAAAGTATTTTTTTAAATTTCGGTAGATATAGCTGGGCGAGCAAAAACCTTTTCACTCCTTTTTTTTACATGTTCATCTTATTTATGCGATTAATGTACCAGCTAATGAATTCTTTGTTAGAATCTTAAAACGCAAATACTACAGTTCTTCCACGTGCCTTTTCGTAAAGTTATACTCCTTTTTTTCTGCGCAGGCCACACGGTCAGAATTCCAAACTTGATACATTTTTTATGATAGTAATGCTTATGAAGTGGATCGAAAAGTTTCCTCGGATGTCGTTGATACTTTTTAAAGCAGGAGCATCCAAACATCTTGTTTGAAGACTTTAAAATAACATTTTAACAATTGATTTCATAATTGCTTTATGTATTTTCTCTGATTTAAAAAAATATACTGTCTCAAAATAGTTGATCCTGTGTGATTGTACTTTCTTGCAAACGTTAAATTGTTTTTTGATAGTTGGTTCCGATTGTAGAAGTTTTAGGCTCAGTTTCTACGATAAAGATTTTTTCACGGATGAAATCAAAGGGACCATCTACTAAAAATGAAGGAAAACATGGATCTATGCACATGATGTGCTTCGGCATAGGATACCTTGCGTGTAGGAACAACTTATGAAGGAAGAGAAAGAAGAGGCAAAGATAAGAAAGAAAAAAAGAAAAACATTTTATTTCCAATAGAGATGATACAAAAGTACCATCATTGGTTTTTGAAATATCTTAAAGTTAATACATTTAGATGATGCACTCACATGAGTATTGTAATACCCATGTCACTAGTCGAAAAGAAATGATTGAGAGCAATGTACTCCTAATGTTATTTAATCTACATTTGATGATACATGTAATGATAATTATAAGAGATAACACAGTTTCATGGACGATGCATTTTCATTGTGGGGTGAGAACATTTTGACAGTTTGCATATACATGACTTAAAGCATCGCAATTCTTGATGCCAGGAAATAATTTTAGAATTGCTTGTTTCGGCAGATGTTCAAAAAAGTCATTTCAAGATAGCGCGAAAAAAATAAATATACATTTATATAAGCATGAGGACCACGAAAATTACAAGTTTTGTATTTATAATTAAACAATTTTAACTAACGGTCATTAGTTGATAACCATTTTATTTAAATATAAATGGATGATCACACAACAAATGTATAATTTCTACGTGAATGCTTTATAATAATAAAGAGATGACGAGTTAGGTAATGTTACAAGTTGAGAGTGAACAGAAAAAAAGACCATTATATTTAGTTAAAACGCCAGTTGTCAGTTTAGTACGCACATATGTGCATATATACATGTAAATATATACACATATACATGCACACACATACCTACGCACATACTGTACATACACCTAACACGTAAACATACACAAATACATTTCTATGCATAGAGGCAATCACAATACATATACGCGTTCTATAAAAATGCTGTGCGATGTTCTGAAATAGAGGATATGAGCAAAGGAAATTCTTGACAACTTTTTCAGTATGTGTTGCTACTTTAAAAATTTAAAACCAGTGAATCTTATAGTGTAAAACTCTTTACTTTCAAATTGTAGTAAAGAAAATAAGAACTTCACTTTCATTGATAACCTTAAAAATGAATCGCAATAGTTGAATTGATGATTTTCAATAAAGTTAAGGGAAGGCTAAATTTTACCTCATCAGAGAGCAAAGCGCTTTTGCAATTTTCAAGGTCCCATGTTTTGAGCTTCTTAACAAACTCTCAATGATTTACTTTGCGATGTGGAAGTAAACGAGACGCTTTCTATTTCCCAACACTTTAATCTAAGATTTTTGTTAGATGATTGTTGGATTGCAGTAAGCATCAGTGAGAGTCTCAATCGGTCTCGAATATCAACCTTCGTCTTGACTGACAACCGTGCGGATTCCATGGTGATTTTTTTTTTTTGGGGGGGGGGTTATACTAACTTTTTCTGTTCCGTAGCTGTCAAAAACTTTCAGAAAGTTGCAATCCACTGTTTTAGTGCGTTTAACCTCAGCTGCGGTTGCGCGCTGTGACAAAACTTTCATAAGAAGCTCAACGTACGATCTGACCACATTCAAAGGAGGATAAATTGCAGGCCTTGAGCATAGTGATATCTTCACAACATGACTGACAACCTTTAACTGAGATGAAATCCATAAATTTTGCAGTATTCAGATTTTGTTGTGCTGGCTGGTCTTGCTAGTAAGTAGTTCAGGTACTTGGAAAGGGATTTTCTAATTCAATTGATAAGACAACAGTTTTTGTCTTATTCATAGTTTATTTAAAAAAAATGAGTAAACTTGAGTTTGAAATTTTTTTAAATTGATCCATGTAACATAGTAGTTTTCTAATTTCTTAACAGATCTTAAACTTGTGATCAGGAGAGTGTGATGTAAAAGAAAACCTTTTAAAACTAATTCCAGAGGATGATGTAAAAGATAGCCATTCATCAATGACATTTTCATCTAAATGACTTCTACATGCAACATATTTTCTGTCTATATCAAAAACAAACAATTCAAACCTTAAGCTAAAAAGGACAATAAGTTTAAGAAATATAACGGAGGGCTCAGTGAGCCAAGCGGCATTTTGTACGAAGTTTCTCTCCTTTAAATGATAAGGCTTCGTTGGTGTTATTTGTGAGACAAATGACATACACTTATTATGGATTCAATCATGACATAGCAAGTTTAAATTAATGTAGTTAGGTAAAATACAGTCACAACAAGGTGTAAACAGAACAGTATCGTGAAATTGTATTATAACAAGCGTGGTTTTGAAAAAAATTACGAATTCAGTCATATTCAAGCGGTTCTATGATTCATATTTTATACACATATACACTTAAGTCATTAGAATTCCAATATTTCTACTCGTCCGAGTGATCATTTTACATTCGATTTTTACCGTGCAATTCTCCTCAAACAAAAATTACTTTTTAATCATATATGAATAGTTATTTGTTGCTGATATATAGGAAAGTAGAAACACAAGTTAAATAAAATGCTGTTTTGATGTACCTTCGTATTTTTTGTAATGCTGTATGTAATTCTACAGGGAACACATTCGAGGCTCGCATTTTATTGCTCTCTTCATTTCTTCCCAACATTGCATTTCCTTCTGTTTTACCGTTCTTCTCTTTCTCTCATCAAATGCCATCCCGTTCTGTAGAATTTATCCGGTCACCTAAATAATTTCACTATTTCTGCCAAGCTGCTAAACGACGAGTTCTGTGATCACGAGTTTCGAAAAGATACTGCATTGTTTTTCTCAATATGCAGTATTTTTCGCGCTATTTCATACGTTTTCATGGCCTGCAATTTGAATTTTCTTAGCCAGTTTATCTTCTTTAAAGACAGCAATGAATGGATTCATAAGATACAATGCTGGATTAATTAACTATTTGCGAGAACTGATAGCGCATAACACTTTCTTCTCAAAAGTTGGCGAAGATGTTTTCAATGAAGTATCCAGGAAAGTTTCAGACACATCTACAGAGGCAAATCTGAGCGATGTTTCATCCCCAAATAGTAGCAACAAGTGGAGACCAAAGCCAGTTAGCGTCATAGAGATACGAAAAATCTTATACTCACTAAAGAATACTAAAGCGACTGGACATGATGGCATAAGCCTCCAACATATAAAAGACAGCTTCCCTGTCACAGCACCCTTTATTCGCTTGATAATAAATACATCTATAGTCACAAACAAGTTTCTCGATCAATGGAAACTATCCATAATTAAGCCATTACATAAATCTGGTGATATCGACATAGCGTCAAAGTACAGACCAATCAGTCTCCTGCCTGTTATGTCCAAAATATTAGAAAAAGTAATAACAAACCAGCTCTCGTCTTACATAGACGAGTCACATCTACTGCATCGCAATCAATATGCTTACAGGAAGAATACCAGTACTCAGGACGCCCTGTTAAACATAACAGAAAAAATTTACAATGATATTGACCAAAAAAAATTAACTCTCTTACTATTGCTTGATCTCTCCAAAGCTTTCGACAGTGTTGAGCATAAGAAACTTCTACAAAAAATTTCAAACCTCAGAATAGACACTCAGTGGTTTGAAAGCTACCTACGAAACCGCTCTCATGCAGTGTGCTTGAATAACAAAATGTCATCATTCATACCAAATAACTTTGGCGTTCCTCAAGGTTCAATCATCGGCCCACTCCTATTTTCAATTTTCACAAACGATTTCCCCACCATGCCGGCAAACACAAAAATCTCAATGTATGCTGATGACGTACAAATTGCCATGACAAGCTCAACAGCGGATTTAACAGAAACACAAGCCAACGCTGAAAACCTTCTGAGAAATCTGAAATTGTGGTATGACCATAATGGCCTCAAACTTAACGCAAGTAAAACGCAATGCATTATTTTTGGATCACAGAATGCGACTGAAAATTTACCACCATTCAAGCTAACATTTGGAGACGATACAATTAAACCAGTCGATAAGGTTAAAAATCTGGGTGTTTGGTTTGACAAAAATATGACTTTCAATTCACACGTCGAAACAATGTGCAACAAAATTAACGGAACCTTAATGTTCTTTCATCGTATAAAGAACACACTTGACGAAAAATCTAGATTATTAGTGATTCAGTCTTTAGTTTTATCGCGTCTGGACTACTGCAGTCTTGTGTGGGGAGACTTACCTAAATGTCGTCAGGAAGAGTTGCAAAAATGTGTAAACTTCGCCGCCAAAGTGGTATGCAAAGGAAATTTCAATAAATACGATCATGTCACCCCTCTTTTAAGAAAACTCGACTGGATCCCAATACCGAACAGATTCATGATCCAGAAAGCTCGACGAGTATTCTCCTCTCTGTACCTCCCCCAAAGTAATGCAGAGGTGGTAAAAATTTTTCCATCTAATATCCCAAACGAAAGACCAAACCGGAGGAACGATGTTTTAGTCAGTTACCGTTCATCTAACGTGGGACAAAAAGCTCTCTCAGTTTCTGGAGCTTTTTTGTGGAACAAGCTTCCCCAGCATATCAAAAACTCTTAAACTGGAAAAGAATTTAGAGTAAATGTGTCACGTCATTTTGCATCTCTGTCATGGGGCCTGCAGCATCTCGGTGTGAACTTCCTATCTATCAGAAATTTTAATTTTTCCTGAAATTTCTGTTAGAAATTTAGAAACTATTTCATTTTACATTTGCTAAGCGATTCGTATATTCATCTTACTTATTTCTGTCGAAAACAATGAGCACCACAGCCGTGAGTTCAGTGCAGCAGAACGAACGTTCTTTCCATAATTAGGAGTATTTCCTCATCTTTATTTTGTTATTTCTTTCTCTTTTCTGTATTAATATTTAACGTCCGTATGACAAATATACCATGAAATACATTTTGTGTGTACACCAATAAACAGGTTTATAGATGTGAGGGTTGTGCAAAGTTTATAATGAATTAAATTTTTGGCTAACGTTGTCTTGCTATTTCAAAATCATTCTCGAAGATGTTTTCAATCGATTTTCGGCTGAGCTGGGGGGAAAGGGGTAATTTAAGCATTGCATTTAGTCTTTATATTTTTATTTTTTTCTTGCGTTCAGCGCACACTAGCACTGAACTTTCAAATCGGAAAAAACTCTAAATTTCTGTAATCAAAATTATTATTTTGGATCAAGGCCTAATCTTCCTATATGTGCCAATTTTGTGAATATTCTCCACTCAGATGTGATATCCGGCCACAATGTTACTCAATTTTATCCCACGTACACATGTCCGTATAATGCTGAAGAGTTGTGTTGCTTCTTGACTAGAACCTGATTTTTCTTAAAAATTTCTGTGAAGAAATGAAAAAACAGCTCATTTGTATGTTTTTCGAAGTCTTCTCTTTCTTTTAGTTATTTTTCGCGAAAATTTTCTTAGGATTACAGTGAGCTCAGCTGTCATTTTCTGTGTAGTAGATGGTAGGTTGCTTCTATCTTTTATCTTGTATATGTATTTTTTCTAATATTTCATTTTCAATAAGTATATATATTAATATGTGTGTGTACGTGTGTAGGTATATATATGTATCTACATAAATAGATATACATGTTTCTATTTCATTTCTTTACGCAAAAACCATTCGGTTAATAAATTTTATTGCAATAGCGAAATGATTCAAAAATAGATCTAGCACTTCCCCAGAGGGCGTTTCTGTGAATCGGATTAATGTCATATATAATTAATGAAATAAAGTGCAATTTGAGCATATGAATCGTAGTAAAATTATCTTTCTGTCCGTATGTTGTACAAGCTATGAATTTTGATATTGAATATATGTTTGTTTACCCATTTCTACCAATATTTTGTAGATATTGATCTACAAAAGATGTAGATAATATGCGGTGACTTCAATTATGATCTACTGAAACATGAAAGCCATGAACCAATCTCTAATTTCCTAACTACCTTTCAGTCTCAATCCTTCCTTCCGATCATTACAAAGCCTACACGAATAACCTCTGAGTGTGCTACGCTGCTTGACAATATCTTTATGACAGACCCTAGTGATTTTCTTGCTGGAATAATTACTTCTGACTTATCAGATCACTTCCCAGTTTTTCTTATTAAGAAAAATGTCTATATTGCTTGCACCAAGGCACGGGCTGAAACTTACTCATATCGTAAAATAAACGAATCAAATCTTGAAGAAATGCGCACCGTTCTAGAAGAATCAATGCCTACATTGCACATCTCTCAACAAAACAATAATACTACGAGCATTGATGAAGCAGTAGTAAAGTTGACTGAAACTATAATGACCGCATACAATCAGTGTTGCCCAATTGTAACTCGTACAGTTACCCCGAAAAATAAACATAAGCCCTGGATTACCAGAGACATCGTGATAAATATAAAGAAACGTCAAGCGTACCTAGCCCTCCTTTGCGAAGGACGAATATCTAGAGAAACATATAACCGATTTAGAAACTATGTAACAAACCAGATAAGAACATCAAAAAAGAACTACTTTACGCTCAAGTTTACTCAATTCAAAACTGACGTTAAAAAGATTTGGCATCTCCTTAACTCCTGCTGTAAACCGAATAATGCCGATAAAAAGAAAATTGAATATGTTGTTCAAGATAATGTAAAATATCATGAGAAGAAAGAAATTGCTAATCTCTTTAACAACTTCTTCGTAAACGTAGGGAAAACAATAGCTGATGGTATTCCAAGTGAACCCACTGATCACCTGGAATTTATGGATCATATTCGAGAACCCAACTCCTTTTTCTTTACGCCTACAAACTCCTCCGATGTAATTACGTGCATAAACAACATGAAAAATAAATCGAGTGGGTTACAAACGTTTCCGACTAAAGTACTTAAAGTTATTGCTGACATTGTAGCCCCACTGATATCAAATATTATTAACCAGTCTCTCTTACTAGGCACTTTCCCGAACTCCCTCAAAGTTGCTAGAGTAACCCCTATCTTTAAAAGGGGTGAAAAAACCTGTGTAAACAATTATCGACCTATCTCCATTCTACCAATTATTAGCAAAGTATTCGAAAAGATTGTGTATAAAAAAGTGTACTCTTATTTTGAACAAAAATCATTTCTTTACGATAAACAATACGGTTTTCGCTCTAAAAAATCAACAACACAGGCTATATTAAATCATTTACAATTCCTCTATTCTAATATAGATGAAGGAAAGCCTGTCTTCTCTGTATTTCTTGACTTCCGAAAAGCATTTGATTGTGTGGACCATAAAATACTATTATCGAAACTACACTGTTATGGCATTCGAGGGATTGCCCATGATTGGTTCAGATCATACCTAACAAATCGGAAGCAATACGTTGTCATTGACGACGCAAATTCAGACCCACAGACAATTAGCCACGGAGTTCCACAAGGATCTGTTCTCGGGCCTCTCTTGTTTCTGATTTTTATCAATGATATTGTAAAATCTACATCATTCTTCAAATTCATACTTTTTGCCGATGACAGTACGCTTTCTGCGGTCCTTCCGAACCAAAATCCTGCTATGATTGTGGAGAGTATAAATACTGAACTTCACAAGGTTTCATCGTGGCTCAAAGCTAATAAAATAAGCCTAAATATCGATAAAACAAATTATATTACTTTCTCATACAAGAAAGATGTATCTCTCCCATGCATTAAAATTGGCGAAGGTGAAATCGAAGAAACCAACTCATGTAAGTTTCTGGGCATCATAATAGATAAACATCTGACCTTCAAAGAGCACATCACTCATATTAGTTCTAAATTATCAAAATCCATCGGAATCCTAAATAAAGTTAAAAATTTTCTGCCTGAAACAGCTTTACAAATGCTCTACCGAACGCTCATTTCTCCATACTTGCAATACGGAATAGAAGCATGGCACGGAACTGATAAAAATAAAACCAACAAAATTTTTACTCTGCAGAAAAGGGCTGTCAGAGCGGTAAAGAACCTAGAATATAATGCTCACACAAATGATTCTTTCAAAAATTTACAAATACTTAAACTTTCGGATCTATACAAAATCTCCATCTGTAATTTCATTTACAAAATATTAAGAAATGATGGCGACAATAGCCTAAGACAATTATTGACTGCGCAAACTGGTCATCACGACCATTTAACCCGAAATAGAAGTAAATTCATGCTTCCTTATTATTCAAAGGCCAGGTCGCAACACAGTATTCTCTTCGTTGGAACCAAAACTTGGAACTCTATACCTGCAGAGATCCGTGAATGTAATTCGTACAAAGTATTCAAAAGACATCTTGAGTCTCACTTCCTATCAGAATACTAGTAGTGTAAGATCACCGTGTCGAAATCTTGCCTCCTACATGTAACTAATGATAATGTCATAATGTAACTTCCCTTGTGTACCATAACCAATCTTCTCTCTGCTCTTGAATCGTTTTATCGAACATACTGTTAAATATAGCCGACTTGTAAAATATCGAGTTAATCATCTCAATGATCAGTCTAATGCGAAACTAGGTTAAGTGAACTAGGTTAAACTTTTGTACACCCTAGAATAGCGTGATGGTAGGATGCCCTAGAAGTCGCTGAACTTATTCGGGCCCACAGGTAGCTATACTCAAATTTGACCATTGTACTAGACTTAAGTAAAACTCTACCTCTGTATCACCTACCTCTGTATCTCCTGTGGTAAATAAATTGTTTAAATTGTTTAAATTGTTTAAATTGTTTAAATATTTGTCAATCATGAGTGGTAACCGGCTTACACTGCATCTCTATTTTATCCCATGTACCCATGTCCGCATGATGTGGTGAATAACGAGAAGATACGAAATATGTTTTTGGTGGTGATAGGGCATTGCATATTTTTAGGGCATATTTTTCATTTCTCATTCAACTACCCTTGACAGATATAGACTATTGGCAAGCCACGTGTGGTTTGTCTATTAGTACGCCTCGTATATTTTGTCTATTAATATGCCTCGTATGGTCTATCTATTTTTTACACCTCTGATAGCTTGTCTATTAGTACACCTCGTATGGTTTGCCTATTATTATTATGCCTCGTATGGCTTATCTATTTGTACACCTCGGATGGTTTGTCAATTAGTACTCCTAGTATAGAACTTTTGTTAGACTACTAGCACACCACGAATGGTTTGTCTATTAGTACACCTCGTATATTTTGTCAATTAATATGCCTCGTATGGTCTATCTACTTGTACACCTCTGACAGTTTGTCTATTAGTACACCTCGTATAGTTTGTCTATTATAATGCCTCGTATGGCTCATCTACTTGTACACCTCGGATGGTTTGTCAATTAGTACTCCTCGTATGGAACATTTGTTTTAGGATGCCCTATATTTAAGAAACTTTTAAAAGCCAATATGTTGGCATGTATCTCATGTGACAATTTGGAAATAAACATTTTTTCTTTTTTTTCTTTCTTTTTTTCTAACTATTATGAAATGTATTATTACAATAACATTTCATGAAGAGTTAATAAATTATGTGTCGTTTTAACAAAAGGTAGGAAAGAAAAGCAGTATCATGGTGGTTATATTTTCATTTCACATGCTTAAACTTTAGGAAATTCTGAGGTTCAATCAGGTATAGTTTATCTCAGTAATGTATATCCCCTTTTATTATTGTCATTAAAACTCCACAAAAATTCAAAATAGAAGAACGTTATCATTACCCATAAACAATTTGTTTGTGTAAATTTTTACTGAGAACAAAATCAGTGATTTATGTTTTTTAATCACTCGATTTTATTCAACAGGAATGAATCTAGAGTTTGTAAGTACTGACCAATCAACATTCAAATAGCCTGAATGCATAGTTTTACGCTCACATTATGGTGACAACTTTCGAAAATATGCAGACAAATAAATCCTTAAACCCTACAAATTCTAAAGCACGCGAAATTGAAGGCAGCAGGTCACACTTTCCTCTGTTTCAACCCGATATTAAAACATCGCCTCCTATTGGCCCACGGCTTGCGGGTGACCCAAGCCCCGCCCACCACAGGAGGTCACTTCCTGGCGATGCTCGTTCCCTGTCACAGTGTTGCTGGAACTAACGTGTGTGCGCCATGATCATTCTAAAGGTTCGTAGCTCAGAAATTGAGGGGCGCTACAGACTTTATTATTGCGATCTCGTTTTTCTAGTGAAATGTATACGTATGTGTCACAAAATATGAAACGTTGTTTTATTTCCTTTACAAAATTGGAAGGCAATTTTTCATCAAAAACTCGAATTATCAATACAACTTATTTCATGCTGGCAAATCCATCCTTTAGTATAACCAATACTTTTGGTAACGTTTTACATCATATTAATTCTGCATGAGATTGTTTACGATGCAAATTGAATAGTTAGTAATTAAATCAGGTGTAAGCATCACCCGACATAAGGTATGCCTCATCAGGGGTGAGAGAATTTGGTTTTGATTGAGTAAACTGTCGAGTATGAATACATCGATAATTTAGTTTTATATCAGATCTGAATACATTTGCTCGCAAAGAAACAAACTTGGCTACAAAACATACGAAGAGATTTAGAAAACATTGCATATAAATTATACGTACGGATTCTCAAGAGAATCTGCAATGTTATAACTTGTGTGAAGAAAGTACTCGTTTACCAGTTATAATCAATCACGTGGGAATCAAAATCCCTTCAACAACCTTCTAGTTGGGGTATGATGTTTTTGTTTCTTAGGCTAAAACATGATCCGACTCGATCGGGGTATTTAGCCCACGATGAATCAGAGTTTTTCTTCAAAATAATTTTACTCCATTTGCTTTCATTGAAGTTTCCAGAAAAAATTCCGATATCCGAGTATCGCATAGGAAATTCTCCTCGGTAATATTAAGAGGCATTATTTATTTTTACTTCATTGCGAGTGACTTTTCAGCGTATAATTCCAAAACATTCAATCTCCTATTTCGAATGAAAACGGCTTGCATTTCATTACTAACTAAAGGTTTTAACTGTTCGTTATATATCTCATTTCTTTCGAAACAATCCAAACAACTCATTTTCCATCAGCGATACAGCAGTTATGTCATTGCTTACAAATTTCCCAGCAGAATATTCTAAATATAACTAATTGATAGCTAGAATAAATACAGTAACTTGTAAGGACTCCTGTTGTTTATTCTATTAATGTAGGTTAGTACGGAGAATATTCGTTAGCACACTTTCATGAAGTAAAACCGCGCAATATATCTTGAGCTGTAGAAGCATAATGCAGTTACCAACATTTGCACTGAGCTTAATCAAAATATTTTCCCTGTTAAATAAAATAGATACTCGTTTTCATTCAACAACGACTAATAAAAACATCTCTACGTTGAGGGCACGTGTGTAACTCTTACACATTCTCACTATGTGCAACAATTTTTGAATTACCTCAACCTGAAACATAATCTGTTAAACTTACAGTAGAGTGGAAGTTAAGAATAACATTCATTTGTCCTTTCTAAACTGCACGATAACGAAAGACGAGAGACAGGATCGGAGTTCACTGTACCGCAAATCCACTTTTACAGGAGTAGGCACTACATATCATCTTCAGTTCTGCTCAGCTCGTTTCAAAGTTTCATTCATACGATAATAAATAAGAGCTACAGAGCATGTTCTACCCTGAAGAATGTACACTTAGATTCTGAATTTGCACGCACATTCATTATTGGAAATAGGTTTCCGTCGGGAATTCTTAATTCACAAAGCTGATAATTTGTGTTGAAGCAATACACGGAAAAGACTATTGTAGAAAACAAATGAGAACATTTTTATTGCTCATATCCGTATTTTGGAGCGCCCTCTAAGAAGTTGTCTTGCGAAGTTAAAATTACTGTTTGCGAAATATTTTCTAAATTTTTAGTTGCGTGCCATACTTTTCCATAATTTTAAGGTTGTTTTCTTTTTCTGGTGCAAAGATACTCTTCTCATTGAGTTGCGAGCCTCTCTGGTTCACAATAATAGTTCTGTGCCATGTACATCTTGGTACGTCACCATAACATCACGAAATTTTACAATATTAGTTGTATACAGTGTACATCGTCATACGTCAGCACAACCCCACGAAATTTTGCAACAATCGTGTGTGCAGTGTACGTACATCTTGGTACGTCACCATAACATCACGAAATTTTACAATATTAGTTGTATACAGTGTACATCGTCGTACGTCAGCACAACCCCACGAAATTTTGCAACAATCGTGTGTGCAGTGTACGTACATCTTGGTACGTCACCATAACATCACGAAATTTTACAATATTAGTTGTATACAGTGTACATCGTCGTACGTCAGCACAACCCCACGAAATTTTGTAACAATCGTGTGTGCAGTGTACGTACATCTTGGTACGTCACCATAACATCACGAAATTTTACAATATTAGTTGTATACAGTGTACATCGTCGTACGTCAGCACAACCCCACGAAATTTTGCAACAATCGTGTGTGCAGTGTACGTACATCTTGGTACGTCAACATATCATCACGATATTTAGATCTGAGAAGCAGAGCACCGTGACGGAAGATTTATTACATGGATTCAGCTAGAGCACTCATCGCATATACTGCAGTACGCAATCATGCGGTAAAATGCACTGTTTCTTTACGTACTACTAATTTCGAAATTTTAAATTCAGCTTCAGCTCTGTATGATTCCAGGATTTTAGAGCCTTTGCACATTTTTAAACGATAACCCTGTCTTAAAGAAAGACAGCTCGTATCTCCTAGACACAACTAATGCTAATGGTAAACCTGCTCAATTTGACTTTTTCATTATATTTTTCATTGTTCCTTGTTCACAGGCATTTCATCTATTATTCTTGAGATGTACTTATTTTTACCATACTTATCGTACGCTGGACTCCAATAACACTAATTTTATAAGAATTTTTTGCTTTGAAAAATCACTCGGCATGCGATTAAATTTGCGTAGCGTGGGTGGTGATCAAGTGAATGTAATCCCAGCAATTCGGTGTTAATAATTTAGATGAGAAACTTCGTTACTTTATAAAAGAATACACAAAGCGTAAGGCAGAAAGTCAAAAAGTTAAATTAAAGAGCACTCTCTGTTAGGCTAGTGTGGCCCCGGCATTACAACGCGAAATTAAGCACTTGAGTGGGAGATATGTATTATTGTAGGACATTAAGGTACAGTGTTCCCAACTATTTTCATTTCATTTTGCACGCATACCTCTATATGATGAATAATTCCTTGTCAGCCTATTACTCTGTAAGCTTTCGTTCATTTCAGGTAGCAACAATTCTGTTATTCTTGGGCGCATCAGCCCTGGGTACGAAAGATGACATCGAAGGGCCAATTCCGGCTGCAGCCAAATCGAACCCTCCGAACGAATCGAAAAACGACTCATCTAACCGAACGAAACGACAGTTCATTTTGACGCGATTTGAACTGCTGCCTCTGCCAACAAGGACATCTAATCGTTTTCTGGTCATCCCTTCACCACAAAGGCAATCCACCAACTCCAACAACCAGGTCGGCAACATCATCATCCAGCCGGCGAGAATAATTTTCCAGCGTGTGCTGCCTTCAGTGACACCACCTCAATCGCAAAATACAAGGCAGAACCAACTTAACTTTCAGCCCAACAACTCTGGATTTGCTAGACCACAATCAGCGTCCGCAGTGAGGCCAAATGCTGCAATTATTGTGCCCATAGGAGGGACGAATGTGCAACGACAAACTTCTTCAAGTCTGTCACAAGTGCCACAAAGATTTCAGCAAGTCCGAACACAACCCAGCAGATCCCAGCAACAACCGCAGAACATCCAGCCAAACTTTTCTAGGTCTTCTTCTAATCTTCAAAGCCCCAGCGTTTTGGTGGCAGATCAAATCTTCCGGCAAACAGAACAAGATCGACAGCGCCAACAGCAGCAGCAGCTTTTCCAGAGACAACAAAACTTTTTCAGATCGTTCCAGCAACCAGAATTCCAAAGCTTCCAAAATAACTTCCTAAATTCTGGTTTCAATTCCCTGTCGTCGTCGTTCCCAAGGCTGCAGGGCAATACACAAAACAGGTTCAGGACTCAGCAAGTAGACCTGCAACAAAGGACATTTGGCAATCAAGCTTTCTCTCAGCCTGCCAGTGGCAGGAACTTCGGGCCTCTACATCTGCGGGATCGTACTACAATTTTGAGAAGCTTCCCGACCTCAACAGGAGGGCCAACTGTTCAGCCAACTGACTTAGGAAAAGAACTCAGCCGCCAGAACTTATCGGTAAACTTGCATTCTGTTTTCTTTCTGGCATTTTGTGAATTTTTTCAACTTCGTTACAAATCGTATATGATTATGCTGTGTATATTTCAACTTTTGGGCTATTTAACTCATTAAAACTTTGTTTTTTTTTAACTTTTTAAGCTCTCAAACTTTAAATTTGGGATAATATCAGGCTGAAAAAATTTGGTGCGCTCATTTATATAATACCCTACTTAATCATTATTAAATTTATTTTTACTTTGTACGTGTTTCACAGAAATAGTCTCTAAATGAATAGAAAATTTCTGGCTAAGTTAGAATACTTTCGGAGAGCTTGGGATAGCTGAAAATGTGTTACGATAGGTTTAGTTAGGCCATGGTAGGATAGGTTGAATGAAGTTAAGATTTGTTAGGGTTCTGTATTATAATTCAGGCTAAGATGAGATTAGGTATTGAAGTGAAAACGTACCCGTGAATGTATTCACTGGTGCAACTAGTTTTAAGTCACACCATTGACTGCTCCACAGGGACAGCGAACTCAGTCCACACAGCAGCCACAGCCGTCAGCCCCTACAAATATCAACTCTCAGGTAAGCTTGTGTCGGACGGCTACTGTACAAGGTGACTGAGTTACATACAGAGGTTCAGGGTCATGTGAGATCACTGGGAGGTGAGATCGAATGCGATCATTAGGACAAGCAAGCTGGGATGGGCATACGCATGAGAATTATTCAAAATTTAAATTTTTGATATCCCGCGATGATTCATGTCTTTGCTTCCACTATGAATCGAACAATCTTGATGATTTCAAATTGGTGGATTTCATACAAGCACCTTGTTGTCTTCAAGAATGAACAAATTAATAAATACGTTTTTGGTTTCTAAATCAGGCTACTGGTGGACCAAACACAATTCCACAGGCCGGAGGCAACAGAATAGCCCAAGCAGTAACCAACGCCCAACAAGCAAGCACATCACCGGGATTCAACACCTTACAACCTCAGCGGAACACTTTCTCATCATCTCCTTCAAATGCGAGACTACCTCTGCAAAACTCTTTGCAATCTACCACATCACAGTCCTCATTTACCACGTCGAACGTCGGAGTGCCTCTTCCAACTGCAGTTCCTTCGCCCAACGTCTTGCCCAGAGGTCCTGTGACGCCTTCCTTTGCCAGTCAAGGTGTGGGTGTGCCCTTGCCGTCGCCGGGCGGATCGAACACCCAGGTGAGAATGACTTTGTTTCTGTTTCGATGGGAATTGCTCTTTATTTGTTGTGTATGTTGAAAATATGAAATGGCTTTCTTCATTAATGATTTTCGTGCACACTCACTGACTGAGAGAAAAAGATAGAGAGAGAAAGTGTTTTATAGTGGGTGTTGTATATGTAGAGTGGGTTGTAGTGACCCACTTTGCTTGAGGGTATTTTTTGACGTACTGGTTATCCCAGTGATGCCGTCCAATAGTATAGCTTGTGACAAGGACTGGTGGATCCTGAGTAGTTTATTGGACAAGTCTGGTGCACAGGCGCTGAATTCTTACGTGAATATTGTGGTTATTGCCGAGGGAATTGTAGGCCGTTACAAAGGCCTCGACAAAGGCTTCGCACATAAGTGAAATAATAAAGCCTTCATCATCTTATACAGTCAGCTGTTCCTTTAGAATCATGGAAGCTCAAAAATATCTGGAGGTGGGAGTTATCTCTTTTTTTTACAAATTTTTATCAATACCTTGGCTGTAATAATGGATATTATATTATCACTGTTCATTAAAACACATGTTTCCGATTCAAACGCACTTAGAAATCAAAACAATGTATAAATACTCCACGGGGTTCGGTTTTGAACATTTTCTGAAACAATAGCCAGAGTTTAATACTTTAACTGTGGCAGGCAAAACTGAAGTTCGATATTCAAATAAAATTTACACTCAAATGTAGTAAGCTATGTTGAAAATTATTCATGTATTAATTAATTAATTGGGAAACGTAAGATCTGAGGATAAGAAAGTGAACGTATTTGTCATCAGTTAAAAATTAATGAGGCATTTTTCTTATTTTAGTAATACGGAAAACGCTTATTATTCAACTCAAGTCGAATACTTGCAAGACACAAAAAAAATGTGACAGATGGAATATCGTACTAACACTTAAAAAAATAACTCGCCCGAAATGTTTTTTAAAGCACCAAAAGGAAACTGATGTTCAAGCGGTTCGTAACTTTAGCTCAGGCAATGTTCTCTCCATCATACATATTTGAGGAAGTATCTTGCTAACTCGATGAACGTTTTTTGGGGTTGCGTAAAAAGCTCAAGTTTTACACTTCCAATAAATTTCGCGCTCCTGTTGAATCATTTTTATATTTAAAAGATAACGACGATTAGGATTCGAATGTTGTCCCATACTAATAAAGTTACATACGATTTTCTCGAGCAACAATGTTTTTTTATCAAATGTTTTACACGCGTGAATGAACGCATTCAATTCTTAACGGACGCTGAAAAGCTATGAGTTAAAAATGTATCTTCTCATATCTCACCACTGCAATTTCTCATACCGATTCAAAACAACGTTGTATTTGTAGCTCTTGTATCATAGTTACTGCAAACTTATTTAACACTTTGACTGTAAAACGTGAGCCATACTTTTTCACTGGGGGAGTTTTCAATGTGCTGCTGACCTCAATTTTAAAAATATTTAAAACCAAATGAAAACGCAATCCACTTAATGTTTGGTATTCCCAACATTGCTTAATACAATTGACTTTTATATGAACTGAATGATAAACTTTAGTTTTGCAGTACGTGCTGCAGTCAAAGTGTTATAGACTATCTATATGTACATCTGAGTATACATCGGTAATTAACAATACTGACAAGGACAACTTTTCTCCGACAGTTCTCACCAGCATAAAGGTCATACTCTACGTGTGTGTGTGTGCGTGTGTGCACAGGGTGCCTGGCGCGGCAGCAAAACAAATTATTTTCTTATCAAAGGAAAAGGACACTCCCATAAAAGAAGCTAGTTCTTCAGAGTGCGCTGAGCTTGAACTTGACAATACAACATTGAACTTTGGTTGCGGGCTGTCAAACAAATTATATGTATACGTTGACTTTCTTGCTGAGGTCAAGCACTGCTTCAAAGTGGTTATTTATTTTTGGAAACTTTACTTAAAAGTAAAAGCCAAAAAGCTGAATAATATACATCTAAGCTGCAGAAGCCGCTATACTCAACAGGTTATATCATAGGACCATATATTTGGGAAATCCTATTCGGCTGTTCCTAAATTTGAAAGTTTCAGTAAATTCAATGTAAATTAAAAACATTCATGCGACGCTTTAGCTCTTAACACCATTAAAAGTATCAAAAAATAGCAACATACTCCATGGAAGTGATAGAAGCTACCCACTGAAGGGCATATTACAATATCACTTTTTACCGAAGGGCATAATCTATACTATAATAGGAGCCGTGTCCGTCCGTCTCTCTGTCTGTCCGAAGCCATCCGAAAGTGCGTGATGAGCGTATCTGTGATACGGGCCGTGTGCACTCGGCCTCATCAACTTTCGAGAGATTGAATTTTTCTATTTTACGGCCTTTCTTTCGTTTTTCCTTCATTCTTATTTCAATTAAAAGGGGTGGACTAGTTGATGTAAGAACTCGTCAGTCCCAAGCATGCCTTCCAATCTCCTCCAAAATTATGGAGCGAGAAGTCGAGTATAGCTGCGATGGACCGCGTTGCCATTTCAAAAGAGGAAAGTGTATGCAATTCATATTATCTTGGCACGAAAAGCAGACCCGAATGTTTTTCTTCGGTGCATTATAAAATATTTCCTCGTAAGACAGGAGTTAAGCAACGTTCTCTGGGTCAACCGACCGCGTTTTGTCACTGGAAAGCCAGTCGAGCTTGATGCTTTACGAGCGACTTCCAGTCGTGTGTCACTGCTGCCGCTCGGGTGGCCAGTAGGACGCGTTGCATGTATGCTCATCGTCAGAGCTGGACTGCTTTTTTTTAATTCGATCTATAACACATCGAAACACATTTGTCTTTTATCGAACATACTGTTAAATATAGCCGATTTAACCTATATTGTGAAATACAGCATAAAACATCGAGATAATTATCTCAATGATCAGTCTAATGCGAAACTAGGTTAAGTGAACTAGGTTGAAAATTATTGTACACCTTAGAATAATGTGATGGTAGGATGCCCTAGAAGTCTCTAAACTTGTTCGGGCCCACAGGTAGCTATACTCTAGTTTGACCGTTGTACTAGACTTAAAGAAACATTCTACCTCTGTATCACCTGTGGTAAAATAAATTGTTTAAATTGTTTAGAAAATAAATTGTTTAAATTGAAAGAAATTATCGCTTGTGGTCTCAGGGAGGAACTCCGACGTGTGTCTTTTACACCCTTAGCTACAGATCGTTTTTTTTTAATTCTATCTATAAAATATCAAATGATATCATTGCTTGCGGTCTCAGGGATAACCTTCAATTTTTGGATTTGACTCCCTATGCTGATCGTCTGAGCTGTGATGCATCTTTTTAAATTCGACCTGTAACATGCCAAAAGAAATCATCGCTTGCGGTCCCAGGGATGAACTTCATCTTTTATATTTTACTCCCTAAGCTGGATTACTTCCATCTAATTCGCTCTATAACACATCAGGTTAAAAGGTTGAAAAAAAGGTTAACATCGGCATCTTTGGGATGCTTTATTTCCAATCAAGCCTGATACATATGATCTTAGCATTGGTTTTTCAAATGTCTTATAACTAACCCTATATATAGGACACCATGACGGTTCTCCCGTAAAGGCGGTACCCATTTCCGACACCTGGGTTGAGTGGGGTATTGTGCTTGAGCTTTTCCTTATACCCAACGGGGAAAATCTCCGCGCCAGCGCCGGGATACGAACCCGCGACTCCAACGTACGAGCCTGATCCCTTAACCACTGTATCACGGAGAGCACATCAAAAAGAAATCATTACCTGTAGTCTCAGAGATGAACTCCAACGTGTGTATTTTACTCCAGATTATATCAAGGCATCGAGGAGACCCTTCACTTACTGCATTCATGCATAGTAGTGAGCAACCGCTCACTGGGTGCATATGTGTTACCTTTGAATACTCTCAAGTCAATCCTCGAAATTTGCGGATCACGCTTTACACGGACCAGGAATTTTGGCTTCGAGACACCGCTCGTTGCGTCGCTTATCAGTTTCGTGGGCAGAAAAAGTCGTGACGCGAGTCCCATTGAGATGCCGCCGGAGCGTGTCCGAGACACTTCAGGAGAGGCACGGCTATTACACTCATTGATTTTACCTCGGAAAAACTCGTAAATTGATGTGAGCGTAAGTTTTTTGGGGAATTGAGGTAACGTCGGTGTGAAATTTATTGCAATTCGTGTATTGAAACCCAAGACCTTACCTGAATTGCACACAGCAATAGTAGAGTTGCTTCAGAGGAAGGCATTTCAAAACAGCGGCTCTGCAATTTGTAGGAGTCGACAATGAATTAACGAATCTCTGCTTTGAAAATTGAAATCTGTGCTGGCTGTAGTCCTCCATGCAGAAAATATTGGATTTCAACATATTGGTTTGCATGGGGCCGGTTTTACCATATCTTATTGATACAGAAGAATAAAGTATAGTAGAAATCAAGGAGCACCGTTCAGCATTTTTATTTTTATTTTCAACTGATTTCCCAAATGCGAACCCTATTCTGCCGTTTGTTTGATTTTAGTTTTGTGTCTACACAGACTTCGGAGCTAAACTCTAAAAATAGCAAAGTATCTGGACCATAGGATGTTAAAAACTTATTATCATTGCCACAACAAGATGGCTAATTTGTTTTGCAGGAGTTGAGACTCATTTCGGAAGACTTCTCAAAACTTTTATTTTAAAATTAATTTAAATTAATTCGGAACTCTGACTGTGAACTCATATACTATTCCTTTTTCAGCTGCTACACTTCACCCAAATCGGTCTAATGAGAGTATCAGTTTCAGTGCGACCCAGACATTCAAGTTAAATGCCTTGCAAAAGTCAAGGAGGAGAGAGCCTATGAAAATATTTACCAATCATGAATTAACTTTACTTTTCATTCACACTCGACTGCGGCCGTGGTCGTAATCAGTTACTAGTGCACCCACCGAGTTTTATCTTTTCTTGATTAAAAGGAAGAACCTTCCTTATCCTCCAACGGTCATTTAAACACACACAACGCTCGACAGCACATTGTATGTACACAGTTGGTCTGTACACTCCGGGCGTGGCACGATCGTCTCCTTGACCTCGTTCTAGTCAAGAAAAAATCATAGTTTTCTTTCACCGAACTATCATCTGATCCAAATGACGTATTGTGTTACCGACGTTTTACGAGCCCGATTTTTTCCCGGCAAAAATGATGATTTTTTTCAACGCGCTTTTTAGCAGTTGCCTTGACGGATAAAAAAATGATATTCGTAATTCAAAAAGTGAACAATTTTTCAAACAATTATCGTCTCATCGGCTTTCATCGGCTTTTGAGAGTACAAATTTTCACAACAATATTTATTTCATTCTAAACGCAAAAAAAAAACATTTAGGAAAGATTCCATTGTTATTCATTGGCAAAATTGAGGATAAATTCAATTCGAAATTCAATTTTCGGTTAATATAATGCAGTTCATCTACGCAGTAGGTGACAAAAATTAGATATGAACGTCAGACAATCGTCGCATCGGTTTCTGAGAGCACACATTTTCATAACATTGATTTTTTTCTAAACGCACACAAAAAAAACTATTTGGAGAAATTCTGTAGTGAATCAATAGCAAAATTGAGGTTAAATTCAAATCCAAATTCAATTTTCGGTAAATATAATGCAGTGCATCCACGCAGTAGGCGACACAAATTAGAAATGAACGTCAGACAAGGAAGAGTTATACTTCCGCCGGCGTTGAGCTGACCAGCGCCGCTGGAGCTGCGCGTCAGAAGCGATGTTTATTGGAAGCATGACCTCATGTGAGCAGTTCCGCTTGCAAAATAAGTAGCGTCCCAGCATAAGCAGAAGCAAATTGCATGCAATTTGTGTCGCAAGGCGTTCTTTTCACCACAAAATACATGTGCGCTTATACTGCCAGATCATAAATTAGTTCTTTAGTTTAAATTGCTGTACCATAATAATCTGGGTCTTTACATCATGTTTCCACGCCATACCTGAAGTCTTCCTGCTTGTAAATTCCACCTACAAAACTATGTAGAGTACTCTTCACACCACAAAATAGGTTTGTTTTACATCTCAAGCAATAATTCACTTCTTCCTATTTTAGAAATTACATTTCAAAATCGAATGAGCAAATTTTTCAATTAAATATTCTTCTAAGAATATTGCAAACCACGTGTATGTTCATAAAAATGAATTTTGACTCATCTGTGTTTTAACTCAATTTGCAACCAAGAGAACATAGAGACCTTTCCCCTTCTTTAAGGGGAAAGCTCCTCTCATTTAACTAGTTGTATGTGATTAAATAATATGAGTTTTAATTGCGTACTATACTGTAGTTAATTTTTTATCCTGTATTGAAAATATCAATTTATCACCCAAAAGGGAAAGTTATGCTTGCCTTTCATTTTAGCGGCATGTTTTGGTATGTAATTTACTTAAACTAACATCAAATTTGAATACAGCTGATATCTCAAAAATTCTGATCTGGACAAAAATTCTCTCGTTATGAAACACATCTTACAACAACAACAACAACATAAAAAAATCTTGCGTAAGTTTTGCCTGCACCTAACAACGCATGTCTATTCAGACGAACGCTGGACGAGATCTGGACATAAGCCCATCGAATATTCAGCTGGTAAATGCAAGAGTTTCGCTAATTTGGAAGTCCTCAAAAGCTCGTCACAAATAAACGATAATTGATAATATTTTCACAAGCATCTTACAATGTATATCTATTTTAACGAGTGCTGGACGAGATCTGGATGGAAACCCATTAAACATTCAGCTGGTAAATGCATGAGCTTCGTTGATTTGGAGGTCCCCAAATGCTCGTCACAAAGAAACGATAATGTTTTGTCCGAACGATAATACTTTGTTTAAGTGATGTGACCGCAGGCCTGCCGACCGCAACCTTCACCACGCCTCCTCCAATGTACTCGGGAAAGCTCAAGGAAAAGAATGCTTCATGCACGGTAGAAAATTATCTCAAGCCACTCACATGAATCTCCGATATGCAAATGAAGGAAGCCTTCGAGTCAAAGAATGCTTACTGCTGACCTTCTTTCTGTTTGCTATCAGGATCACCCCGCAGTTCTTTTGTAGTTTCGATGTTCTTTGAGTTAGTCGTCAAACTGTGTTGTGTTGTGCACACATCAATATTTGCAGTCCACATCCTCATTGAAATATCACTCGTGTCACTTGTTTTAGAACATAAATTTTCTTTACACACCTCCCGAAAACTGCTTCTCGCATACGCAGACAAATACCTTCATTGCAATGGATTCAAATGAATTTAATCCAATTATATATTCCAGAAAGCAGTACAAATCACTTCCAAATACCCGTATTTATGGATATGATTTATCTATGGATACGTATTTGTACCAAGTACGCGCGCTCACCTTGGTGTAGTTATGAAATTCTATATTTTTTACCACGTCTCGGCCTAATTACATTGGGCCTCTGCCTACCCTACATCTCGCCCCATGTATCTATTAGAAGCTACAAGAGCGAAAGTCTTCCTCCCGAGTGGTGCCATTAACCTTTGGCAACTGTCAGGTCGCGGGGCTGTGTGCGGTTGCCCGCTGTAGCAACTGGCAACACGGGCACAAGGTCGTGCTACGAGTTCACTCTACAGCATGTGCTCTGTTTCTGGCATGGGCAGTGGCAATGAAATACCACTAAGTTGTTTAGTTTTCGCTTTGTTGTTTGAAATATTCGCAGTTCCCGAAAGGATAGTTCAGTGATATTATAATGCACATCACATTTGCTTAGAAGCAATCTAACAACTTTGTAGCATCTAGTAGCTAATTAGAATAAGTATACCCTGGCAGGATCAAGTACTTTATCTGGAAAGCACGTCGTATTGGGGCCTTGTATTACGATGTTTGAATTAGGTTCGAACTCTAATAACCTACATTTTCGCATGCACTCATGTATTGCGGCTCAAGCGCTATAGTTCGTAAAAGTTTAAACCTCCTTTCTACAATAATTTCTAAGCAGCGCAGAAGTTAGTCTGATTACTCCTTTTTCCGCAGATTCAAGACTTGACGCCTACAAATTATATCAATAAAATGCTGAATACATATTGGGTACCTCCTGAAATAAATCAAGTGATGAGCGTATGATTGATTTCTTATAACAGCACTTGTTTTCAAGCAAATATCAACGCCAGTTTGAACTAACTTCACTTCTTATAGCACGCTTGTAATAGATCTAACTACAAAAAAATTACAAAATAATTCACCAGAAACATTGCACAACGCACACGTTCAAAACTCGCTAGTGGATCTTGCCTCATCTAAGCCTTCGACGTCGGCAAAATTACAGTGCTTGGGAATATGCCACGACTTAAGATAAGCTCTATAGATCCCATATAAATTGATGGGATACATGGTATTTCCGATACAGTATTTTACATACTACTGACGTTTTTTAGGAATAGTAAATTTATCGAATCCATGTTTTTTTTACATATGATTAGCTTTCGTGGAACTATGATGAAGAACTTGACGCACATTTTGCGCTAGCTGATCAGTTTGACACGCATCATAGTTTTCTTTACTCAAGTGGTATCGATGTTCCTCTCGCTTGTCACTGTAGAAAATGCCTATGTGTCGATTGGTGTAGAGTACACTCTGTCGTAATTGACTGGCAAAACAGTTCATTCAAACCCTTTAGATTGTTTCAAGTATGGGTTTTTTATGCTTGTATGGAAGCGAAAAAAACTGGCAGTCTCTTTCTTAATTGAACTTCTTCCTCTTCCCTTATGTTACTTTTCCATAGGACTTAGGGGTGTGGGAAACGACAAAGTATGCTGCATGTTATAAGGCAATCATTTAATAGAGTATAGATCAAGGCCCGCCCAAACCCTTGTCCGTAACCGAGTAAAATGACTTGTTTAATGGAGTATCTGATCTTCACTGAAAGTCATGGATTGGAAACTATTAGAATGATCTTGAGAAAAAACTTTATAACTCTGAATTTATTTTATGGGGTTCCTAATGAGGAGAAACTACTTCTTTACATTTGCTTTTAGCCTTACTAACTTAAGCAAAACAGTGTGGTTGAGCAATTGCTAAGGCCTAAAACTGAATGAACATTGTTTTTTTTTTCTCAGGCTTCCTTCAACCGAGGAACGGGACAGCAGTTCTTCATACGACCAGAGAGCCGCGAAATTTTCGACACCCGAGAAATTTTGTCGTCCCGGGAGTTTTTCGACACGCGAGAGATTTTGGATTCCAGGGAGATTTTCGATTCTCGAGAGCTGCTTCGATCCCGTGAACTCTTTGACACTCGCGAGATTTTGTCGGGTGAAAATTTTGCATTGAACAACCGACCTGTGTTCGGGAGTTCCGTGAATGACTTTGACCGGACGGACGAGGTCTTCAGCTCTGAAGTATTCTTCCGGGGCCGGAAATGATAATACGAGGATACCTCTCCAATAAAGTTTATTTCCTTGGTAAATATTTATGATGAGTGAGATATAAATTATTAGAGTTTATGAAAATATAGGTTTAAAATGAGAATTTGGTTTTATTATACACTGTAGCCACTCAGACGTTTTCACTTGCGTATGAGAAACGGAAGAATATACTGCTCTAAATGAATTGATTACCATAGAACACTTAAACAATTTCTACACGGACGGCATATTTTGTCCATGCTCGGAGCGTAAACAGCATACTACTGGATCAGAAATATACTCCTTGGAGCTCAAAGAAAAATTCGAAATGTTTTCCGGGTGAAATTAGTCTACTGAATGGAAATATGACTTCAGGCCTCAGAGGTCCATAGCCATAGTATAGTTCAGATGAGAGAATAAGATTTTCCCGTATTTGATTTTACTTTTGATTACATTGCTAGGATCGCAAAGTGCATTGACCTGCTGAGTTGGACTTTATTTCATACCTATATCTTAACACTAATGTAACATATTTTAACTAATTTATAACCGTATTCATTAGTAAAATATTTAATACTCAAGATATTTTCCTCCGTAAATGTAAAAACTTCTTTTAAAATTAATTTAGGATTCTAGTCAACGAATTTATTGATACGGCGACTGAAACTGTTTAAAGGATACAGGTCTCTCATGTCTCGCTGCATAGATCGTACTGGATGAATAAAAAATAACCTTGCTTGTTCAGCAGCAACAAAAACGACTTTTCGGTTACTCCTTCATCCAACCATAATTTAGATTATGATAACCTACTGATAATACTTTCAAAAGTTTGATGTGTCCATGTAAGTGTGATTTTATATGCATCTTTTACGGAAACGTGAGTCAAAGAACATAGAAACTACCCCAGAAAAGTTGTGATACTGCTTGCAACATCTATCTGATATCGGAATATTTGTGCAAGAGGCATAGAGAAAGGCATAGAGGGCCAATTGGCCTTTCTAGGCATAGAGTAAGGGCCAATTTTGTCATAGAATTTTGGGCCCACGAAAAAAGTTCTAATGGCTTCCTTACATTGGAGTTATTGAACAAGCTAATCTTTTAAGTTGTTAAAATCCACTTATTTCGTCGTTTGTGGGATTACTTACCACAGAGTCAGGAACTTTCTTCCTTATTTTTTATATTAGTGATTAGTTGAAATGTTCCTCAATCGTCCATCTTAGGAAGTTTCAGGTGCGGTTAACTAGTGTCTGCGGATTCTGATGACGTAAAATGTGATATTTAACTTTATTCAATGACTTTGAACGTGAATAACCTATTACACAAGGTGAAAAAATTGAACTTTTATGCAAGAGGTTTTTTTATAAATATCCCCTTGTATACATTCTAATAAAAAGGAAAAATATTCTTGTTGAATTATAGAAGCTGGAAGATTTGAAATATATTTACCCCGACCATGTAAAGTGATATAATTAAGACCCAGTAAAATTATCGTCAAACAGAAAAAAGTTTATTTCCAAAAGAGTTAAAACATGAAATGTTAAAACAGTTAACAACTCTTGCGGTGTGATCTAAATAAGCCAAGATTGAGGCTTCTATTGCAACCTACTAGGAGAAGAACAAATTTTGAAGGAGTCAAGAACAAATAAGAATTTGGCAAACTTCTTAACTTAGGTTTTTATAGGCATCGGGACTTAATTTAAGGAAATTAGATCATACATATCAATAGATAAATCATGTGTTTAAGAATAAAACTAAAATTCAAATAAGACAAAGAGAGGTTGAATGATTGGTTCAAAAATGTTGTGCCAAACTTGACAAGTGACATATTAGAAGAAAATAATTAGAGTGTCATATAACTAATCTATGTTTCTGTTAGCGACGTCAAAATTGTACGTTATCCTTTCATTTTATATTAAACTTCTAAATGTATTATAAAATGATAAAAAATATTCAAGCACACCATCCATGCCCCAGTTCCCGTTCACTTTAATTGATAAATCGAAAAACTGAAGACCCCATTTCACTGTTAGCTCAGTTGAACACCTAGCACACCTCGTATAGTTTGTCTATTATAGTACACCTCGTATGGTTTGTCTATTAGTACACCTCGAGTAGTTTGTCTATTAGTACGCCTTGTATGGAACGTTTGTCTAAGGTGCGTCTTATATAAGAAAATTTTAAAACCCAGTATGTTGTCATTCATCTCATGTATCAACTTTTTTGGAAATAGACGGCTTTTCTTTCTTTCTTTTCTTGTGCTAAAAACGAGCGCCATTTCATGAGGTTCTTTAATTAAAGGTACACAATAAGTTGGGCTAACATAACATTATCTTGGTATATATTTTGTGATACAAAAGCAGGGCGTTTGACTTTATTCAAGAATGTTCTCAGTTCATTTATTTGCTTTTGCAAGGTACATTTGCCAGAGCGGACCACTCCTCGGGTGATGTCGAAAAAGAAGAAAAGAGGTAACAGCGGGCTGAAAGATGTTTGTAAGATAGCTTTCGGAGTTTATTTTCTTAACTTTCTGAGGAGGCCAGGTTTGTCTAGCTATCAAATGAGAAGAGTTGGTAATTTGTTTTCTAACTATTTTTGTGCGGAGTGAAAGTCTCAACGGACTTTTCGCACAAATTTCCAGAATTAGTAAAGACTCGTAGTTGGCAGAAGTTTGGATGATCGAGTGATAGCTTTAAGAAATTTGGGAACATTTTCAAAGGTAGATTCAATGGGGACACCCAGAGAGACTAGGCCGCCGTTCTCGGAACAGAGGCAAAATGCTAAAGTAAACATAACGCTAGGAGTCTAATCCTTATCTCTGAAGTGTCAAGTCGCCCACTCTCCGAATTAAGAAAATACAAGAAAAGGATACGTGGTAGGATCCTGCGTTAGAGTTTGTTATAAGTTTTCAAACCATCACTAACGTGACTGTAAAGTTTGTTTTATCAAATAATCGGAGAGCGTAGAGCAATAAGGCCAATTGTCAAGATATTCTTAGGTTCTCTTGCTTAGATCTCGGACGTCATGTTCTTGCGAATTCTAGTTACACTCGTCTTGAATTAAATTTACTTAGATCATGTTTTTAAGTAACAATTTTTCCATGCTGGTATTGGAGGGCGGGAAAATTTGTCAAAATATTTAATATGGATATTTTGAACTTAAGATCATTTAAGGACAAAAAAAAAATGATGTGTTTAGAATTGATCATGAGCGTAGTACAAACTACCTCAGAACAGTTTAAACGTAAAATGCTGAGCTAGCTCGTCAAAAGCAACGAATTAGTTTGGGTTTCACTCCCAACCCGCATGCTAGTAATAAACTGGATAACTATAAAATTATAGCTGCCAGTGTGACCAAAGAACTAACATTGATAATTTCAAAGTTGTAGGTAAAGTTCATTGAATTTTTACTGAGGAGAGTAGCTCATTAACTACTAAATTGAATTTAATTGAAAAAATATAAATTTAATTTACTCCTTGACAGAGAATCCCGGTTTTTTCAATCAGCTAGCACCATTTACTCTTAACCCCATGAACAAGTGGTTCATTGACAAGATGATAATGAAAAAGCGAGATTGCTTTTCATTGAAGATAATGAAAAAGCCTTGTGCTTGGAAGCTAATTCAATTTCAAAATCGAGCAACTAATAAAGTTTTCAAAGGGGTTGATTCCCACTCCTTAGCTTACAGATTAGTAGGTAAGAGCGCTCTCCTTTCGCTGGCTTCGATGATTCGAAGTGTCGCTGACAATAGTGATTTTCTGGTTGAGAAAAGGATAGAATTAAGCTACTGGAAAATAAGAGTTAGTTAGAATTTCTGTACTAAACCACGGTGCTTGAAACGGGTCATGACTCATCTTTTAACTATAAACAAAATAGAAAAAATTTACAATTGGAGTCTTGAAATTTAAAACCAAAAATTATTTTCCCTCTTAAAGTCACAAAAAAGATAATTAGTGTTCTATTAGTGTTTTCATCATATGTTGCTGATCAGTTACGAGCGAGTTAATGGTAAAATATTTCCGAGTTAGCATAAATCCTTCGGCTGTAGTCAGTTCATTTGTGTATAAAAAATAAAAATGTAATATTTGTGATATAATTAAAGTAATATTTTCATTCCTATCAGTTATGACAAACAAAAATTTTCACAGTAAAAATTTTAGGAGGTGCTATATTTTGTTTCTCACCAACAGCGAAAATGCGTTTCTGTTGTACTTGATTTGTTCTACCTTTGGCTGGCAACTTGGCAAGCTATGGCGCGTATTCAAACGCCGTTATCAAAAAAGTTGATCCTTGAGGCCACGGTTCCGTGTAGCAGCTGTAGGCAGGGGGTTATGATGTCATTATGATTGTTTATCGACGATCTAACATGTTATAGGTTAAGGAAAACATCTCAAATAATAGAAATTGAAATTACGTTAAAATGTTCTCGAAGGCTAAAGTCAAGCGCTTCAATGAAGAAGTCGGTAAGTTTTATTATGGCATAGGCCTAAAAGGGTTTTCAAATTTGCATACCTCAAACATTTCAGTAAGATTATTGTAGCAAATTAGTGAGTTATCTGCAAAGGTTTTATGCTAAGTTGAATTACTCGAGCAGAATAACATGAAGAGTTATTGATGTTCTTCTGATTTTGAAAAATTAACCCTTGTCTAGTTAAGGTCTTGTGCAACATTACATGCATGTGTAGTTAGCTGGGTTGTTTGTAGTTAATTTATGAGTATAGCAATAGATTATTAAACCTTGGAACGTTAAACTACAATTTTGTTTGTTCTAATTTCAACAGGCAAATGAGAAATAGTTTAGTTAATCATAATGATATAACTTGCCATTGTAGGTTACATTTATGTTTCATAGTAATTGATGAATGTTTATCCTGCTATTAAACTATGCAAACTACTATTTTAAAAATTGTATTTAGTTTTTAAATTTAAATTAATTAGGTATTATTTGTTCAGTGGAGTGTTGAAAAGCCACTATGTATTTAGAATTGCACAATCTAAATTATCTACTAGCCTATGTCAGGGAAGATAATTGTGCAAATATACACATCGTTTCTTGAAAATGATTTTATTATTTTGAGATATATAAATTTCAATAATGGATTTCATCTGGTTGATGAATCTGTTCTCTTATCAAGTCCTAAATTTGGTCAATATTTACTTTAGGTCAGGCAGGCGACCATTATGGGCGCCGCCATCTTGGATCCGATGTAAACAAGATTGCGGTCATCACCCAAATGGGTGGGTTAGAAGCTTTATTTATAATTTTCGCTATAAGAATTGCGGCTAACCCTCACGACCCAACCTCTTTACGTTTGTAATAGGGGGTTAACTACCCTTATTAACTAAATAACGGCGCCGACGCCAACTTCAAAGTACAATTATTCAAAAATAACGCATCAGCGAGCAGAAGGTCATTCTTTTGAAAGGTTATTAAATGTGTTTCTTTATTGATTATTTGCCCCCAAATTATTAATTTCCTTGCCTGACAAAAAATAAATATTGTCCCTAAATTTAATCTACTGATTAATTAATTTTTTATAATATTCGGTCAATGTTCAGAGTGATGCAATCAAAGGAAATGGGAATTTTATTCCAAAGAATCACTAAAGGAACCCATTTAAGAACGTTTTACATGAATGACATTCTGCTCTCTGATGCGTTTTTTTAGAATTATTCAACTTTAAAATTGATTTCCACGTGTCAAAAAAAGCAAGCGCGCCATCCAGAATTTCATTAATAACGGAAGTTAACCCCCTATTACAAACGTAAAGAGGTTGGGTCGTGAGGGGTAGCCTCAGTTCTTCTGGTGAAAATTATAAATAAAGGTTGAAAGCAACCCATAAAGGTCACAAACAACTGTGTTGACATCTGCTCCATGATAGCGGCGGCCATACCAAGTGGTGCCATCTGTGAGCTGACTGTAAAGGTGAAGGTATTACGTGGCGCCATCTATGAGCTGACTGTAAAGGTGACAACGTAATGACGACTAAAAAAAAAGTCCAAAGCGTCCAAAACAAATACGAGAAATTGTACGTTAACTTTTTTGTGTTATTAACTGATAACAATATTTCTTATTATTTTATTAACAATTTCTTTCATTCTTTTATTTCTACGAAGTTCTGGCGAAAACTTTAACACCTCGTGATCCAAACTTTGCCTTTCCTGACCCAACCTGTTCGTACTTTGTGTTCCACATTTTGCGTGGGAAAGCCTGTTTTTACTCTGTGTTCCACATTTTGCGCGGGAAAGCGATTTTACGTATAACTTCAAAGCTCTATAATTCAAAAATAACGCATCAGAGAGTAGAATGTCATTCGTGTAAAACGTTATTAAATGGGTTCCTTTAGTGATTCTTGAGAAAAAACTTTTCATTTCCTTTGATTGCATCACGCTGGACATTGACCTAATATTCTAAATGTAATTGCTTTCTGGGCACATTATTTTTACGAAATATTCTCTACATATGGTAAATGTTGAGGATTGTTCGGGAATCGACTATCCACTTTTCGAATGCTAAACAAGGTAAATTAGATCGAAATAAAGAAATTTTTTCTATGCACTTTCCGTCGTAAATGATTATTTTACGAATTATAGCGGTAGGTTTAGTTTCGTCTTTGTTGACGAATGCGCTCAAATAAACAGCTACTCATTGATTTTTGAATTTTTGTTGCTTGAATCATGGTAATAACATCAAAATAAACTACTTTTCTTCCATACACTTTTTTTGTCAAATGAATATTTTACGAATTAGCACGGTAGGTTTAGTTTCATCTTTGAAAACAAGAAAACCGGAAGCGAGACGCCATTGCAGCGTTGCCATTCGCCGAGCCAAATGAATTCCTTCCCGCTTCAAACACTTGAGTTGCGGTAACTAATTCACTGCTATAACTCGTTAAATACTTATTTACGACGGAAAGTGCATAGAAGAAAACTTGCTTATTTCGACCTAACTATGTTAAGGCACCTAAAAATCAAATATCGATTCTCGAATAATCCCCCAACATTAACCCTACATTTTTATGCCCTATAATTTGTGTGAAGAATTATCTCCATTAAATTTTTAAAATTCTTTTATGATATTGGAAATTTCTATTGAATATAAATTACAATTTCAGGTACTTCAAAGCCTCAAAACTTTGCCTAATAAAATATTTATGAAAATTTCTACTTTAAATTTTGTCTGGCCATAAGTGAAATTGAAGCGCCCAATTTTTGTGACTTTATTGTAATCTCTTGAATCTGTATCTAATGATTTCAGTAAATATGCAGCGTTGGTCAGTAATCGATTTTCCACTTTTCGGTGCCTAAAAATAGGTAATTAAATCTAAATAAACAATTTCTCTTCTATGTATTTTCCGTCAGAAATGAGTATTTAACGAGTTATGGCGGTAGGTTTAGTTTCGTCTTTGATGACGAATGCGCTCGAAGAAATCGCTACTCATTGATTTTTTAATTTTTGTTGCTTGAATCACGGTAATAACATCAAAATGAACTTCTTTTCTTTTATACTCTTTTTTCGTCAAATGAGTATTTAACGAGGTATAGCGGTAGGTTTGGTTTCGTCTTTGATGACGATCGGGCTGGAAGCAAGACTTCATTGCAGCGTTGCCATACCACGGGATCGATGAATTTCTTTCCGCTTCAAACACACTGGAGTTGCGGTAACTAATTTACTGCTATAACTTGTAAATTATTCATTTCCGACGGAAAGTGCATAGAAGAAAACTTGTTTATTTCCGTTTAATTAACTACAATTAGACACCGAAAAGTGGAAAATTGGTTACTGACCAACGCTACACATTTACCAATGATTTCAATGTTTCCTGAAGCTGTAGCTAAAACAGTTTGGTGAAAAGGCATTCAATAATTCAAAGACAATAAGACTGTGTTGAACTTGTAGGTTAACACGTTAACTGCGATGGTTTAAACTGAAGTTCAATATTCAATTTGAATTTAAAGTCAAATGTGGTAATCAACTTTGAAAATAGCAAATATTAACTGGATTCAACGCTTATTTAGCTTTCATTAAGTGTTAATAAAATATCAGTTAGTGACTGCGGGTGGGTAAGCAGCATTATGAAAATTACGTAAGTGACCACCGGTGGGTCACTTTGCAGGAAATGTGTTAAATATTTAAACATATTTTATTTGTTGTTATTTGAGCTGCTTAAGTTGAAATAAGTATGTGGTAAATTGCTCAAGTTCAATTCTTCAAGTTTCTGATTCTTAATTTTTAAAATGTAGTTCAATTTTACGATACCTATTTATTCTATTTTTACTTGTTAGTTATGTCATTTGTGCAGAATTTTTGAACAACAGTTTTTACAAAAATATTATCTTCACTTTAGTGCCATACCTTCCATACATTTTCTCTTGCTGTTGTTGTAAGCTAACATGAGCTTCATCATTTCAGGTTGTGCTCCTGCACCAACTGCATATGATCCTAAAGTTTTGGACAAGCCTCTAGCTGTAACTCTGGACAGGAGTGATAGATGGAAGGTAAACAAAGAGGTAAGTCAAGCGGCTTGAACTGTAGTTCTCGAATTTAATTTGTGGCAAAAATGCATTTTAAACATGATTGTAAAAACACATTGAAATGTTGTCTTTCTACGTTTTTTATAAAGTATGTGTCATTTTCAAAAAATGTTCCTTAGTCATTAATGTGTTTAAGGATATAAATTTTTATTCTGCCTTTGCTATAAGTTTTGTAAATTTACATGCAAGTTTATTGATGCTTAGTTCTGTAGAGTATGTCTCTGTCATGCCGTTTAGTAATTAAGGATTGTGCTTAGTAGTTGTTGAATAGCAGCCATGTTCTCTTTGTGTATGCTGAAGAATTTTGTTGAATTTGCTATTGAAATCATGCTGAAATATGACGCATCCTACATTTTAGTTGTTTTAACTTGTATTCATATGTTTCATGTTTATATGATTTCTTCTACCAAGAAATTTACTGACAATTACCAAATTTCTTTTGTTTTTGTATTCTCAGAACATTCCTGCTCCAAATGCTTACAACCCTGTGAAAGGACCTCCTCGCACACCAAGCCGAATTCTGCAACCTAAGCACTCCAAGTCTTTGAATCGTACTGCCTCCTCTAATGCTCTTAACTTGTCATCCATCAGCAGCTGTTCATCTAATTCTTGCAGTAGTTCTACTTGTAAGAAGGATGGGTTTCTCAAAGTGAGTTTACTTTGAGGTTTGATTTTCTATTAATTTCTATATTTGTAAATTCTTACTATGAATATTTACTGCAAAAATAATTAATGAATACTTTACATATGTTGAAAGCATTCTAAAATATGTTGAATGCATTATTACATGGGAATATGATTGCGACTAATGGTAAATGCATATTAATTTTTGTTACATATAGTGACTACTGGTAAATAATAATAATAAAAATGTGAGCCTACTATATTACATATTAAAATAGCAGTCTAGATTAAATTTAAATGTATATGCTAGTTGCAAGGGTTAAAGTAAATTGATTTATTTTCCTAAATTGTTTTAAAATAATTTCTACATAAGTGTTGAATTCTCAACTCAATCGCTATTAAGTTAAGCTTGAACTGTAATCATTAGGCAATAATTCTCATTTAAATCCTGATTTGAAATTGGTTTAAATTCTGCAGTTTGTTTGCTGTTAATTTGAATGGGAATTTTTCTAAATATCTTTGCATGCTAAGTTCTGTAGTCAAGTGCAAATTGTTATCCATCCAGCCAACGAACACTCGGCTGACACGTGGAGACAGCGTTAGGAGCAGCAGCACCAAAATTGAGAAGGAAACTCTGCTCAAGACCTTGCAGCAAGACAAAGAGGAGCTTCAGAAGATTGTTGCAGAATTGAAGCAAAGGTACCTAGGCCTTATTTTTAAATGTTCTCTTGGTTATATTGGCAGTGTTCTAGGTTTGAAGTATTCTCTTCTGTGAAGAGGAAGTACTTTTTAAAAATGAATTTTCCATCTTGAACTGATATATGGTCAGCTGTAATAGTACCTTTACATTTGCTAGTCATTTTCATGCGCAATTTAACAATGATGTCATTCTTCTATAGGCCTAATACACCACAAATTTTGAGTTTCTTAATGAGGAAGGAAGATTATTTACCATCTGCTCTGAAACCAATTACCTAAGAATTAAAATGGATTCAAGAAAGCAAAATGGGTTAGCTACAACCCACCAAGTTTGTTTCTAATTTTAAGAATTACTATAGCCTACTTGACAACTGAGAGCTTTAATACTATTTCATAGGTGCGTTTAGCTAATTTACCATCAATTTATGTTGTGTTTTTTATTGCATTTTGAGTATTCTTTCATTTTCAATGCAGGCTTGCAAGTCTCGAGCAGGAACGGCCCTCTGTGTGCAATGTCAGCGACAAACAAGCCCAGACGGAGGATGTTGATGTGGCACCTGCTCACGCTGTGCAAACTGGTGATAATTTTGTTCATTTTGTTGGTGCACAAACTTCATTGAGCTGAATTTCTATTTTACTTATTGTATTGCTCCTTTATTCATGCCACACAAAGATTGTTGCCTTGAATTTGTGGGTTAGTGTGACACTAGCTTTGTTACCCTGAAATTGCAGGACGTAATTTTTGTTACCCTGAAATTGCAGGACGTAATTTTTGTTACCCTGAAATTGCAGGACGTAATTTTTGTTACCCTGAAATTGCAGGACACAATTTTTGTTATCCTGAAATTGCAGGACACAATTTTTGTTATCCTGAAATTGCAGGACACAATTTTTGTTATCCTGAAATTGCAGGACACAATTTTTGTTATCCTGAAATTGCAGCACACAATTTTTGTTACCCTGAAATTGCAGCACACAATTTTTGTTACCCTGAAATTGCAGCACACAATTTTTGTTACCCTGAAATTGCAGCACACAATTTTTGTTATCCTGAAATTGTAGGACGCTAGTTTCATTGGTCTGAAATTGCAGGATGCTAGTTTCATTGGTCTGAAATTGTGGGACACTGGTTTCATTGGTCTGAAATTGTAGAACTCTGGTTTAGAGATGTGACTCAAAAAAAACCATGCCGTTTTTTTAAAAAAAAAACACGTTTTTTATTTACAAAAAAAAACGTGGTCAAAAAAATGTGGATATTTTGTTTTTTTTTTAAATATCTTGTCTGAAAATAACTCAGCAAGAAAAAGAACCACATAACATTATTTGTTTTCATGTCAAATTACAAAATAAAACAGCATACTTCTTAATTGATGGTTTTCCATGGTTTTATGAAATTTTTCATTTTCTGTGGTTTCATGCTTTGATATTTCATTTATTTTACAATACATGTGAATGACCTTCAACTCCCAAAATGGTGTGTTATTATAACATATCTTTACTTATGGTCATTGATAGAGATGTGACTAAAAAACCATGCTGTTTTTTTTTAAAAAAATGTTATTTATACAAAAATTATGACTAAAAAACATGGATATTAATATATTTATGTGACCTTAAAAATCCAATGCTTTTTTTTTAAACATTGTTTTTTAACAGAAAAATCTTTACTAAAAAAACATGGCTATTATATTTTATGGGACCAAAAAAATTGTTTTTTTAAAAACATTTAAAAAAAATCATGATTAAAAAACACGGATGTAAATATCCGGAAAGTTAGTTTTCTTTAATCAAATTGTCTTTAGAAACTTATAAACAAAGAATGCTGTTAATATTGAAATCATGTTTATTAGAACTGTACTAGGTCTTAGAATAAAATATCTACAAAGAATCTCTTCACTCCATAAAACCTTTCGAAGACCAGCTCCATCCTCAGTCATTCAGTAAAATTTGGTGAAATAGACAATGAATTTTCACTGTTCCTTTGAAAAACATTTGACTGAATGACTTGCTGAGCATGGAGCTAGTCTCCGAAAGGTTTTATGGAGTGAATAGGTTCTTTGTGGATATTTTATTCTAAGACCTGGTACGGTTCTAATGGATATTAATATATCTTATGTGACCAAAAAATCCATGCTGTTTTTTGAAAGTTTTTGTTCAATAAAAGTCATGACTAAAAAACACGGATATTAATATACTTTATTTTACATAAACACCCATGCTGTTTTTTGGAAAAACATCTTTTTTACAGAAAAATCATGATTAAAAAATGTGGATATTAATATATTTTATGTGCCAAAAAAAAACCATGCTGGTTTTTTTAAATCATGTTTTCTTTACCAAAAAAATCATGACTAAAAACATGGATATTAAGGAGACCGCCCCAGGCCCTTGACAGATGCTGTCGATTCCATGGTCATTTTGCATGCTTTTGTTGTAAAAGGACCCTTAGGTGGTAGACTATTCGTTCCTAAAATTTTATGGCGCTACGGACAATAATTTCCCCCCCCCCCGGGGGGGGGTAAGGCGACCAAATTTTCTCAATTTTTCCGATTTTGACCCCACATAAAAAGAGAACAAATAGGAAATGGAAAAAAAGCTCAATTTGAGTTTGTTAGAAATGTTTCAAGGATTCTAAAACGGTCTTTGCTTTTGCTCTAGCATCAAAACTGAAGGAGGAGTTCCATTATGAAATATCAATATTAGTGAAATATCAATATCTGAAAACCAATATGTCTAATTTTTGCAAAATATAAGGCCTGAATCAAAAAAATGAATAGAATCAATTGTTTATTTTCAAAGGTTACATATCATAGTCAAATTTTATAAGAATCAGACTGAAAAAAAAAAATTCATTTTGTTGAAAAAAAAGATGTTTTTTTTTTTGTTTTGAAATCACAATTCACACTTTGAATATGAAGTTATGTATGGAAATTATCAAAATAAAAATTAAAACTGCATTCAATTACATCAATTGTTCATTATATTACACTTCAACACAAAATTTTATTTTTTGCTTATACCCAACACTTTGAATTTTCAACATTCATCCTGGGACTAGTTCTCAAGTTTTGATGCTAGAACAAATCCAAAGACAGGTTTAGAATCCTTGAAACATTTCTAACAAACTCAAATTCGGCTTTTTTTCAAATTCGAATTCTTTGAAAAAATATATAGCTCTAAACCCAAAAAAATGTTGCTGATTTTTGAAATATCAAAAATTTTTGAAAAATAGAAAAAATTTGAATTTCAAAAAAAGCCGAATTTGAGTTTGTTAGAAATGTTTCAAGGGTTCTAAAACTGTCTTTGTTTTTGTTTTACCATCAAAACTGAAGGAGGAGTTCCAATCTGAAATTTCAATAAAAATATACCAAATACACATTTTTCGTCAATAAAAAAAAAAGTAAGGCCTAAATCGAAAAAATGACAGGAGTAAAAAAGGTTTACTTTTACAAAATACATATACTGGCCAACTTTCAAACGAATCGGACTAAAAAAGTTGAAAAAGTGGGACGGTCTCCTTAACGACTTTTTGTGAAATAAACATGGTTTTTAAAATGTCATGTTTTTTTGGTCAGATAAAATTTAATAACACTCATGTTTTTTTGTAAAACTTTTTTTTTTCAAAAAGCATGGTTTTTTGGTCACATAAAATAAATTAATATCCATGTTTTTTTTACAGATTAAATTAGTCATTAGTTTTAGCCTCCCTACCCAGCAACAAATGCGATCCAAAGAGAGGAAGGAAGATTATGAAACAAGATCGAAGTTGAAGAAGACAGTAGTAGGTGCTGAAAAACAGGACAGCAGTGAACCGAAAAAAGGTAGTTCTCAACATAACAAAAAACATTTTATTTCAACAAAAAGGAGGCTTACCTAACTCTCAGCATGGGTCCACACATTGTCCCCCTGGGAGCGCTAGTTCCCATAGATACAATAATTGTATCCCCCTGAGGGGTGGTGTTTTTTTTTGCAAAGAAGTCGTGACCAAAAAATGAATAATAATAACTTTTTTAATAAAAAAACATGTTTTACGAAAAACAATGATTTTTTTGGTAACATAAAATATGTTAATATCCATGATGTTAAGACACGATTTTTATGAAAAATACATAGAATAAAACAGCATGGTTTTTTGGTCGCATAAAATACATTCATATCCAGGTTTTCTTATAGATCATTGTTTGTAAAAAAAACATATTTTTTAAAAACTAGCATGGGGTTTTTTAGATCTCAAATATATTTGTTTTTTAGTCCTGATTTTTTAGTACAAAAACATTTTTTTGGTCTCATAAATATATTATTCATGTTTTTTCAGTCATGATTTTTTAGTAAAAACATGTTTTCTTTTTAATAAACTGCATGGGGCTTTTTAGGTCACATAAAATATATTGTTTTTTAGTCATGATTCTTTGTAAAAAAAGCATGGTTATATTTGGTACCAGAAAATATATTAATATTCATTTTTATTAGTCAGATTTTTTGTAAAAAAAACATGTTTTTAAAAAACAGCATATTTTTTGGGCCACCAAAAATATAATATCTATGGTTTTTAATCATTTTTTTGTAATGAAAACAAAAAAAGAAACCATAGAGTAAAAGTGGTGGCAGATAACCCACAATTACCTAGAGGAGTCTAAGAGGTACAGCAGGAGCCACAGAACTTATATTGATGGAGTCAAAATTCAGAGCTTATTATCACTGCAAAGTCTGATTTTTTTGGTCACATAAAAATAAAATCAGACATAGTAGAGATAGTAAGCTCTGAATTTTGACTCCATCAATATAAGTTCTATGGCTCCTGCTGTTCCTCTTAGACGCCTTCAGGTAATTGCGGGTTATCTGCCACCACTTTTACTGTATGGTTTCTTTTTGATGTTTTTATAACAATAAAATGACTAAAAAACATGGATATTAATATATTTTAGGTATCCATAAAAAAAACCAGACATATACTTGACAAAATTTAGGTGTGCAAAAAAAACAAAAAAAAACACATAAAAAACATGTTTTTTTTTTGCAAAAAAAACGCAATCAAATAAAACCGTTTTTTTTTGCATCACTATTCTGGTTTCATTGGTCTGAAGTTGTGGGACTTTGGTTTTATTGGTCTGAAATTGTGGGACTTTGGTTTCATTGGTTTGAAATTGTGGGACTTTGGTTTCATTGGTTTGAAATTGTGGGACTTTGGTTTCATTGTTCTGAAATTGTGGGACTTTGGTTTCATTGGTCTGAAATTGTGGGACTTTGGTTTCATTGGTCTGAAATTGTGGGACTTTGGTTTCATTGGTCTGAAATTGTGGAACTTTGGTTTCATTGGTCTGAAATTGTGGGACTTTGGTTTCATTGGTCTGAAATTGTGGGACTTTGGTTTCATTAATCTGAAATTGTGGGCCTTTGGTTTCATTGGTCTGAAATTGTGGGACTTTGGTTGCATTGGTCTGAAATTGTGGGGCACTGGTTTCATTGGTCTGAAATTGTGGGACACTGGTTTCATTGGTCTGAAATTGTGGGACACTGGTTTCATTGGTCTGAAATTGTGGGACACTGGTTTCATTGGTCTGAAATTGTGGGACACTGATTTCATTGTTGTGAACTCAGTAGTAGAGTGAAATATCTGTAGCTGAGTTTCACCTCTACAAATGGTATATAGTACGCATAGGAAGTAGTAACATCTTCAATGAGAAGCTTTCATTCAAATTTGCATTGAGCGTGTACCCATTGGTAGGCACTTGGGTTTTATGTTACTGTGTACTGCATCTTTCTTGTGCAGAAGAATAGTTTCTTAGTGTACGTTTGCCACCACGATAATGTCATTATTTATACTCTCTAAGGTAATATTTATAAATGCTTCACTGGATTAGGAGGCCGATCAGTTTTCAGTGATGGGCAATATTATTATAGACATTTTGAGGGGCAAGTCACTACAGTGACAAAATATAGAAATGCGTTTGCTGTGTAGTGTACTGAGTTTCTTGCTGCGTCAAAAGTAAGTGTGCAATCTAAATTGCATGCACACTTTCAAAATTATTTGCATTTGAAGTGCATAGCTTACTTGTTGTAGTGTAGCTTTCTACTTTCATGAGTGTAACCTACATGACTTATGTAAGTTTCTCAAATTCAGGTATTGTTAACTTTGTGTAAATCATTTACTTATATACAGGGTGTTTCAAAACATGAAGTACAAAATTGCACATCAAGTAGAAAATGCTGAAATAAACATTTTTTCTTATGTAAATTTTCTGAAAAAATTTGAGTTTTTGAGGTATTAATTGTTTGTTTTAAAGGATGAAATTTAAGGACACAATTACTAGCAATATTTATTTGAATTTACTCTAAAAAAAATTGTTCAAAATGGGTTACACCTGCATCAATGCACTTTTCAAATCTAACTTAGTCTTACGGCCGCCAGATTTTAGGAAACACGTCTGGTATTTTGGAAATCTCACCAGGAGCCACAATTCTGACCATGTCTTCTTCAGATTCAATAGGTGTAGCATAAACAAGGCTCTTCATGTGTTCCCCCAAAAAGAAATCAAGTGGAGTTATGTCAGGAGATCTAGGAGACCATGCAGCAGGACCATTTTGCCCGATCCATCTGTTAGGAAATTGACCATTCAGGTAATTTTGGACAATAAAAATTTCATCTTTTAAAACAATAAACAGCTTGTATCTCAAAAATTGAAATTTTTTCAGAAAATTTCAAAGGAGAAAAAGTGTTTATTTGGCCATTTTCTACTCGGTGTGCAATTTCTTACTTCTTGTTCTGAAACACCCTGTTTAATCATTTATACGCCAGTTTTTAGTTTTCAATCTTCTTAACTTAAAAATCATGTGCTAATAATAATAATAATAATAATAATAATTAGCAGGACCTGTGGAAATTCCACGGACAATGTCATCAATAAGCTTTGGGGACCGGTGAGAAAATTCCGTCAACATTATTTAAAAAATTTGAACATGACAAATTCTAACCTATCTTGTCCTAACATATGCTAACCAAATCTATCCTAACCTAACATATCCCATCCTAACCTAACTTTAACCAACGTCATCCTAAGGCTAGGTGGACCCGTAAAAAAATTTGGTCAATATTACCTAACAAATTCTTACATAACATATATTAACCTAACACATCCAAAACTAACATATACTAACCTATCCTGTCTCAACGTATCGTATCCTAAGTGAAGCTATCTTGATAATTAGGAAAACATAAAAAGCATCAACCTGTAAAAAATTTCGTCGACATAATCTACCTAACCTACCCTAACCTAATATATCCTAACCTGCCCCAACCAAAGCTATACTGATATGTGAAAAATAAAAACGTGTACCCGTTAAAAAATTTCCTCAACATTATCTAACAAATTCGACCATAACCCATTCTAACCTAAGCTATCCCAACCTAAAATATTCTAACCTAACTCTTCCTGACCTAAGCTAACCAAATCTATCATGAAAATATGTCAAACATGAAAAGCGTGGACCCTTGATAAAATTCTGTCAACATTATCTAACCTATCCTGACCTAACATATCTTAACCAATCCTATCCTGATAATATGACAAACATAAAAAACCGTGAATCCGTAAAAAATTTAATCGACATAATCTACCTAACCTATGCTAACCTAACCTATCCTAACCTACCCTAATCGAAGCTATACTGATGATATGTCAAAAATAAAAAACAGTGTCCCCGTGCAAAAATTTCATCAACATTATCTAACAAATTCAACCATAACCCATTCTAACCAAAGCTATAGCTCCTAACCTAACATTCTAACCTATCTCTTTCTGACCTATTTAATTAAAGCCTATCCTAGCCTAACCCATCCTATCCTAACCTATCCTATCCAAACTTATTCTATCCTATCCTATTCTATCCTATCCTATCCAAACATATCATATCCTAGCCTATCATATCCTAGCCTATCATATCCTAGTCTATCATATCCTAGCCTATCATATCCTAGCCTATCATATCCTAGCCTATCATATCCTAGCCTATCATATCATATCCTAGCCTATCATATCATATCCTAGCCTATCATATCATATCCTAGCCTATCATATCATATCCTAGCCTATCATATCATATCCTAGCCTATCATATCATATCCTAGCCTATCATATCATATCCTAGCCTATCATATCATATCCTAGCCTATCATATCATATCATATCCTAGCCTATCATATCATATCATATCCTAGCCTATCATATCATATATCATATCCTAGCCTATCATATCATATCATATCCTAGCCTATCATATCATATCCTAGCCTATCATATCATATCATATCCTAGCCTATCATATCATATCCTAGCCTATCATATCCTAGCCTATCATATCCTAGCCTATCATATCCTAGCCTATCATATCCGAGCCTATCATATCCGAGCCTATCATATCCTAGCCTATCATATCCTAGCCTATCATATCCTAGCCTATCATATCCTAGCCTATCATATCCTAGCCTATCATATCCTAGCCTATCATATCCTAGCCTATCATATCCTAGCCTATCATATCCTAGCCTATCATATCCTAGCCTATCATATCCTAGCCTATCATATCCTAGCCTATCATATCCTAGCCTATCATATCCTAGCCTATCATATCCTAGCCTATCATATCCTAGCCTATCATATCCTAGCCTATCATATCCTAGCCTATCATATCCTAGCCTATCATATCCTAGCCTATCATATCCTAGCCTATCATATCCTAGCCTATCATATCCTAGCCTATCATATCCTAGCCTATCATATCCTAGCCTATCATATCCTAGCCTATCATATCCTAGCCTATCATATCCTAGCCTATCATATCCTAGCCTATCATATCCTAGCCTATCATATCCTAGCCTATCATATCCTAGCCTATCATATCCTAGCCTATCATATCCTAGCCTATCATATCCTAGCCTATCATATCCTAGCCTATCATATCCTAGCCTATCATATCCTAGCCTATCATATCCTAGCCTATCATATCCTAGCCTATCATATCCTAGCCTATCATATCCTAGCCTATCATATCCTAGCCTATCATATCCTAGCCTATCATATCCTAGCCTATCATATCCTAGCCTATCCTCACCTAGCCTATCATATCCTAGCCTATCCTCACCTAGCCTATCCTCACCTAACTTATCCTCACCTAACTTATCCCATCGTATCCTAACCTAACTTATCCCATCGTATCCTAACCTAACTTATCCCATCGTATCCTAACCTAACTTATCCCATCGTATCCTAACCTAACTTATCCCATCGTATCCTAACCTAACTTATCCCATCGTATCCTAACCTAACTTATCCCATCGTATCCTAACCTAACTTATCCCATCGTATCCTAACCTAACTTATCCCATCGTATCCTAACCTAACTTATCCCATCGTATCCTAACCTAACTTATCCCATCGTATCCTAACCTAACTTATCCCATCGTATCCTAACCTAACTTATCCCATCGTATCCTAACCTAACTTATCCCATCGTATCCTAACCTAACTTATCCCATCGTATCCTAACCTAACTTATCCCATCGTATCCTAACCTAACTTATCCCATCGTATCCTAACCTAACTTATCCCATCGTATCCTAACCTAACTTATCCCATCGTATCCTAACCTAACTTATCCCATCGTATCCTAACCTAACTTATCCCATCGTATCCTAACCTAACTTATCCCATCGTATCCTAACCTAACTTATCCCATCGTATCCTAACCTAACTTATCCCATCGTATCCTAACCTAACTTATCCCATCGTATCCTAACCTAACTTATCCCATCGTATCCTAACCTAACTTATCCCATCGTATCCTAACCTAACTTATCCCATCGTATCCTAACCTAACTTATCCCATCGTATCCTAACCTAACTTATCCCATCGTATCCTAACCTAACTTATCCCATCGTATCCTAACCTAACTTATCCCATCGTATCCTAACCTAACTTATCCCATCGTATCCTAACCTAACTTATCCCATCGTATCCTAACCTAACTTATCCCATCGTATCCTAACCTAACTTATCCCATCGTATCCTAACCTAACTTATCCCATCGTATCCTAACCTAACTTATCCCATCGTATCCTAACCTAACTTATCCCATCGTATCCTAACCTAACTTATCCCATCGTATCCTAACCTAACTTATCCCATCGTATCCTAACCTAACTTATCCCATCGTATCCTAACCTAACTTATCCCATCGTATCCTAACCTAACTTATCCCATCGTATCCTAACCTAACTTATCCCATCGTATCCTAACCTAACTTATCCCATCGTATCCTAACCTAACTTATCCCATCGTATCCTAACCTAACTTATCCCATCGTATCCTAACCTAACTTATCCCATCGTATCCTAACCTAACTTATCCCATCGTATCCTAACCTAACTTATCCCATCGTATCCTAACCTAACTTAACCAATGTAATCGTTAAGCTAGGTGTACGCGTGAGAAAATTCGGTCAACATTAACCAGCAAGTTCTAACAACATATTTTAACCTAACCTATCCTAACATGTATACACTAACCTATCCTATGCTAACGGAAGCTTGCCTGATAATATGTCAAACATAAAAACCGTTGGCCCGTGAATAAATGTCGTCAACATTACGTAACCTATGCTAACTAACCTATCCTATCCTAACCTAACCTATCCTGACCTTACCTATCCTAACCTTACCTATCCTAACCTTACCTATCCTAACCTTACCTATCCTAACCTTACCTATCCTAACCTTACCTATCCTAACCTAACCGATCCTGATCTTGCCTATCTTATCCTAACTGAACTAATGTAATTGTTAAGCTAGGTGGACCCATGAAAAAATTCGGTGAACATTACCCAAGAGAATCTAAAATAACATGTTCCAACCTAGCCCATGCTAACCTAACATGTACCAACCTATCCTATCCATTCTGCTTGTTTCCTTATGCATAGTATGTTCGTAGATACGATACCGCGAGTCACGGCGCCTTCATAGTAATGAGTAGAAATCCGTGTGGATTACACGGTTTCAATAATTAACTCACTTTCAAGCATATAAGGTTGAAGTATGAAGCAAATGTATTTTATTGGAATTCTTTGATTTGGAAAGATTCCTGAAATAATTACTGTAATTTTAAATCAAATTTTTGTGTAATGCAGAGTTTCAAAAAATGTAAGAAAAATGGAAGAAAAAATAAAATAAAAGAAAATAAAAAAGAAAAATGAACGAATAAATAGAGAAAATTGAAATAAAAAATTTTAATTGAATAAAAATAAAAAATAAAATTAGAATAAAAAAGATATTAAAAAATAAATCAATAAAAATATATCATTGAACAAACTAAAAAATAAAACAGAAATAAATAAACAAAAAAATAAAAAAAACAATAAAAAAATAAAAATGAACAAAAAGCAATAGAAAAAAGAAATAAACAACAAAATAATTGAATAAAATAAAAAATAAAAAAATAAAACAATTACAAATTGGGAATGAATAAAAAATTGAAAAATGAATAATAATTACAAAAAAAATGAAAAGTTTTAAAAAAATTGAAAATTCAAAAAATAAATGAATAAAAAATAATTGAAATAAATTATATAATAATTACCAAATTAACAAAAGTTACAAATCAAGAATAAATTACCAAATAAAATAAAAATTAACGTATAAAAAGTACTTAATATAAAATAAATAATATAAATACCCTCCCCTAACTCACCTATCCTATCAAGCCTTTTAGATGTAGAGCGTTACCCACGAATTTAGTTTTAAGCATATTAATATATAGATAATAATAATAATAATAATCTAAAGTTTGTCAGTGCCTTGAGAACGTTACACAATTACTCAAAATCCTATTCCATTAATAGCAAATTTGAGATGCTTCAATACCAATAATTCATATTACTGCTGTATTTGATGATAGAGGGGAGAAATTATGTGGTAGTAGTGTGTAGAAAGGCACAAACCAAATTATGCCTTGCATTTTACAATGTTGAAAATTAAGTCTATGTGATGGTCACCATTGCTTTATTTGTGCAGAAGAAGATGAAAGTAAAACACTGCTACAGAGTGCACAGTTGCAGCTGAGTGCTGCACAGTCTGCAGTGTCTGCTCTGCAGGATGAAAAGAGTGGTCTGCTGCTTCAGCTGCAGCAACTACAGGTGCCTCACTCCCTGTCTTGCCTGTAGGTTACTCTTATTTTCTACTCTAAGTGTCCGTCTTCAACAGGCTGAGTGGAATCTTTCTTCTATTTCTGTAGCCTGAAAGCTGCTCTTTTCTCTCTCTCAGTTTCTGCCCTATAGTTTATGAGTTTATATTTCAAATTATGTTAGCTTTGCAGTTTCTGTTTCATCATGGTCACTTTTATGCGTCAATTTGATGCTAACCGTTTGCATGCAGCCTGTTGGCTAAAGATCACATCTTTTAATATTCTTGATGTGTAATAACTTGGATGTTAATTTGTTGGACAATCATTTATAAAGAAAGAAATGGTGCTGTCTGTGAAAAGCCTCTTAATGTATAAATCGGAGAGATCGTATTCAAGGCACTTTGTATCTCATTTCAACCAAACTTCATTTTTTTTATACAAGTACATTCATTTTATACAATCAATGATTCAAGTGTAACAATTAAAATGAATTCATAATTAACCGTCACTAATTTTGCACGGGTGGCTGTGCATTTCATGAGCACTATCAACATACTCACTTTCCATTATTTGACAAAATTCCAAAACTTACCTAATTTTTCTCTCTTCACTACTCAGATAACCTCTCCAGCTCGTGACACACGACCGGAAGTTGCGGCGGTCACTGTAGATACAGAGGCTGAGCCAAACCTGGTAGAGGAGGAGATGCAACACCTAAAGCTGGTGCGGGACAACCTGGAGGAGAGCCTGTTGCACAAGACTGCCCAGATCGCGGACCTGGAAGAGAGGTGTGGGCTGCTGCAGCAGGCCTGTAGCGAGCACGAGGCGCAGCTCCAGCGCTGTGCTCAACTCGTGCTCGGTTGTGAAGATCAGGTGCGGTGGTCATGAGTTTTGTGGGTACTCTTGAAGTGTCTGTAGCTTAAGCTGGTCTTCGACGCAATGCACAAGCGGCCCACAAACGATCAATTTTATTGTCAATATAATTGACAATATTGGGCTTGATTGACGACCATCAAATAATTGACTTAGTGGGTAAAGAAAAAAATCTCGTCAATATATCGAGTCAATGATATTGACAATTAAATTGATCGTCTATGGGCCGCTTTAGAGTTTCCACGATGTAGCATTGCTACCGTGTGATATCTGAATCTGGTTGGTTGATGTACGGGTATGTATCACTACTGCTGGTGTGTTCGACACTACATGCACTTTTAATTTTAAGTGATGAATTTCTTTTAGGGTTTTTTTGGTGTAGCATTGCTACCGCGTGGTATCTCAATCTGGTTGAAGTATCAGGTTGGTGCTTTAGTAATGTTCAATATTTAGAATGGATGTTTAAAATTAGTTTTGTCAATTATTTACATTCTGTTGCAAGCGTCTAAACTAAACTATTTTTTTAAGATTATTTCTGTTACGTTCATCTTTTTCATAAATATTGGCAACCAAGTTTGTCCCAAAACATCTCATAAGAAATGTTCTACTGTACGAGTTTCATAAAGGTGTTAATACAAGTGCGGCAGCAAAATCTACCCAGAATACTTATGGGGATGATGTAATGAATGAAGGAATTTGTAGGAGATAATTTTCTCGTTTTTTAAGTGGTAATTTCACATTGAGAGATGATCCAAAGAAAGGTTGTCCTAGAACACTTGATTCTGATCAGTTGAATGTACTTGTGTCCAAGAATCGTACTGTCATCACTGGGGAAATTGCTAGACAGACTTAGCCCATACAACCTACTTCTAATTTCCGTTTGTTCCGAGGACTACTGAACCATTTTAATGGACTTGGTTAACAACAAGAGAAGAGATTGAAGGATTTGAATTTGTATTTTGATTTTAAATCTAGAGAATTTCACAAGCAAAGCAATTATAAGCTTATGAAAAGGTGGAATAAGGTCATTGAAACGAATGAAGAGAATGTTGATGAATAAATATTTCTATAGTCGATTTATTCATTTTTACCCAAGATCTTAAAACGGATATGACTTTCGCACCCACCTGATAGTTTATGGTTAATGTAATGTCTTGGATCGTTTCCTAGTTATTTTAGGTTTCAACGTCTATTTACATCACCCACTGCTAATAAATATTATATATGATTTAATTTTGCGTATTTTAGGATTTGTTCTTAACAGTCAGTCATATTTTTTGATGCAAATATTAGGGGCAAGGATAAACGAGTGAAAGATCCTTGAAATAAAATGAAAAATGTTTATGTTTCTATCCTTCATCCACCAAGACTCAAACCATTTGCTGTCTTAAAAAGGCCCCCTTATTATCTCTACTGCAAAACGGATCTTCCTAAATCAGGTTAAATTATTCAAACGTGTAGTTCAGTAAACCGTCACTAACTTCAATTTTGTGTTGCCAGACCACTTGCCCTGAGGACGATGAGGTTCTCTCCGACACAGCAGCCCGAGTATCCTCCCTCGTGCGCCGCTACCAAGCCTTGCTGGCCTCACATGACTCTGTCTCTGCGGCACACCAGCACCAGCTCTCTGCTCTCAAGGAAGAACTTCAGCAGCTCAAAGATAAGGTCAGAATTGCTGCATACCTTGTTATCAAAGTTGGGTTTTGGCTTGTTCAGAGAGGATAGGCTAGGCTATACTTTGTTGAGAAAGGTTAGGTAATGGTTTGTTGAGGAAGGTTAGGCTATTTCTTGTTAAGGAAAGTTTGGTTATGGCTGATGAGAAAGGTTAGGCTATGGGCTGTTGAGAAAGGTTAGGCTATGGGCTGTTGAGAAAGGTTAGGCCATAGCTTGTTAATTAAGAAAAATGAGGTTATGGCTTGTTAAAAATAGACGAGGTTATGGCTTGCCAAGAAAAGTTTGGGAATTACATATTTAGAACGAGTAGAAAATGCCTTGCATGAAAAAACCTTTCCTGTGCGGGAGAGGCTGCACTCAGATGGAGCGGTCGGGGTAAACCAGCTATGACTGTCGAGCCTGACTGTGGAAAAGGGTTGTGCTGGGCTGCTATTGATCCATGCAGTACTGGTGCGGCCTGTGCTGCCTCTCTCGCCTCCTAGTGTCTAAGGATGAATGATTGTAGCTTGCTGTCAGCTACCCTCGCGTAAGGAGGAAAAGCCTGGGATATGTATGTATGTAGAAATTACCCTCTAGAATGTCCAAATTACAGCATCTAGGATTTTATGAAAAGTTATTGAAAATTAACTTGTTAAAATGGATAAAAATACCCTGTCAAGAATTGGGCATGCCTTTTCTGTATCTTAAGTTTACCTGTGTTTTTTAATTAAGAAAAAGCTATTTTTATACGGATATCTATCTAAGTTATAGATATGACCTAATTGAGATTATAAATTTTTTTATTTGTGATGAAAACATATTCAGCATACTCATTGATTTACTGGTGTGAAATTGTGTAACACTTTTCAGATATTGGAGTATGAGAAGGAAGTTCCTCGTCTACTGTCAGAGGCGACTGAGCGGGAGAGGGAAATGAACGGGCTCAGAGAGAAGGTCAAAGAGCTCGATCTACTTACCAAAGAGAAAGATTTGATGGAGTCAGTTCTGCAAGAAGAGATCAGGCAGCGAAACCATGAGGTTTGTTGTGGGTGATGTTAGTTCATTGCTGGGTGATATTTTGCATGTATAACCTCGCTTTTTTGTACAGCTTGAAGCAGTGTCTTCTTGTCTTTGCTGTGATGTTTTTACCATTCTTTTGAGCAAAGAAGCTCGTGAAAATATGTATGTTTGGAAGAACATGAAGCAAAACATAAAGATCATATTCCGATGATTGTGAATTTTGAAAACGTTTGCTACACCCTGCTAACAAATTGGTTTTGATTTGAAAATGAGACGCATAAACATTTTACTTACCTGCGAACTGTTCTAGGGGCGTGCTACAATTCTATTTTGTCTGTAACTGAGGTGCAGCATCTTCACTCTTACTGAATGCTCTAAAAATGGTAAATTATAGATTTTTTCCTATGAAGTGTTTATTAACGCAAATTGCACTACAGCAATGTTCCTTCAATTTGTTGAAAGTATAATTCCAGAACAATTTATAGTTGTACTAATTCTATAAAAATTTATGGTTGTGTTATCCATGTGTGGCACAAGGGGGGACAAGTGTGCTAATTTAGTATTTTACTTTGGTTTGTGCCGTGTCTGGAACACGGTTTGCTGGAAGTTAAGGTACGAATTTGTTGTTTGCTCGAATTGCTTAAACGATGCGTGTTATGAATAGGTTACACTGTGGGGTGATTTGATTTAACTGTGAAATATCAGTATCTTGATACCTATATTTTGATGAGAAAATGCTCTTTCAGTAAAGCTTTCAGAATACGTGCTATGATACTGAAGGCTTAACTATCGTTTTACAGCGTCGTGTGATACAATTTTTTACGTTTATTTTCTAAGAACTATCATTGCCAAATTGGATCAGGTGACCAAGGAGAACCAGCTTATGGGTGACATAGCTAGTAATTTAATTAGGATAAGCTTTTGATACGAGCTACAGGCATTTTAGGTCATTATTTTATTTCTGTTCACGACATTCCTTCCTCATTCTAGTTGAGCCTGCTCGAAGAGGCATACACAGCCATGGAGACGAAGCTGTCGGAGGCTGAAGCGCGCAGCACTGACGTCTTGAGTGAGAGGGCTGAGAAAGTAGCAGTGGAGGAGAAGCTGAGGCACGCAACGGTGTCACTCAGAGAGGCGGAGGTGGTGCAGCAGTTTTTGGAGAAGGAGCTCCTCAACAGGGAGAATGAGGTGTGCATGGGGACTTGTCGTGTTGATCTAGTGCTGCCACATGGCTCTGTTTTTCAGTTGAAATGAGTTGTTTTAGTAGTGTCTCAGTCTATGAGAAAGTGTTCGTCATGACAGTGGAAAATTCCTTCTTTCATGTTTTGTTTTAATAGTGTGTACCAGTCCTTGATAGAGTGTTTGTCATGATGAGAGTACCCTGCTATTTAGTTGTCTCCAATTTTGTCGGGCATGATCTTGTGCTGTTCTTATTTCTTTTGAACAAAGTAATTTGTCATGTATGAAATGAAAACTTATAAGAAAAATCATAACTGGACGTTATTATGTTTCGAGAAATTGTAGTGTTGAGATATTTTAGGTTATAACTAAGTAAAAAGGTAAGGAATTGCCTGTTTAGAACAACCAGAAAACGGTCATCTAAAGTGTTCAAATTACGACCTTCTGCCTATTTAGGAGGGTTCAAAAATAGCTTGTCAAAAAAGATACAAAATTTTCTGTTGAGATTTTGGGTTGTTTTTTCTAAATTCTCAATGGTGTGCTGGGGTGCGGCTTACCTTGTGAACTGAAATAGATGATTTGTCGCGTTGGTGGATGTTTTGATCTGATGAAATTATCATATATTTGAATACTGATTCCTTACCTCGGGTGTTAGGGACCAATATTTTTTTGTTCCTTTCGAGTATGGAAATAATGTTGTGGAGTCAGAATGCCCTGGCTCTTATATGGCCATCCTGTTGTCGATATGATTGCAATATTATGCTTACTTTTATGGTACTTCAAGTTCAATTGGATCCATAAAATTTTTTGCCAGGAACAACTACCGAGTCGAATTTGAGTAACAATTCAGTAAAGAGCTGAAAGTTAGGTAGGCCTTCTTTTTGTTGAAATAAATTTTTTGTTTTGTTTTGAACCATCATTTTTCGGTACACTGCCATTCTGTTTTTCAGTACCTCCGACTTTCTTCTATTAACTTTTATCTTGTTTCATAACATTTCTTCTTGACTTACTGATTCTATGCGCACGGGATCCTCTGCAGGAACACCGCTAGTGCATAGATTACTCCTTAACTCCTTACTAAATGTTTCCATCCTTTTTCTATTTGAACATCTTTGTTGTGGTAAGGAAGGCTAAAAATTTCTTATAAATAATTTATCAATATTTCTTTGGGTTTTTCGAGTTTCGAGTATGGAAATAAACAGTTATTGAGGTCAGAATGCTCTGGTTCATCTATGACTGCCCTATTACCGATTCAATCTCAAAAGTGTTTTTTTATGGCTTTTCAAGTTTAGTTGAATCATCAAATATTTTTTTGCCAGGAACAGCTAGAGAGTTGAATTTGAGTATCAGTTCAGTAAATGGTTGTGTTACGCGCTTCCATTGTTTCAGATCAGCGCAAGCGAGCAGAAAGCGGAGGAGCTGTCACAAGAGCTGGGCGCCACTCGGAGAGAGGCGCTGGACTTGCGTCAGGAGGCTGAGGCGCAACTAAACCAGGTTATTTAGTGCTCGTCTAGCTTTAGTTGGGCGTGTCAGGTTGACTTTTTCTCGCCAAAAGCCTTTAATTATGCATGACAGGTTGATTTTATTTCGCCGAATGTATTCAGTTAGGCATATCATACCGACTTTTTCTCGTCAACATTTTTTAGTTTGGCCTTTTTTAACTAGTTCTTCGCGTTTCCTCGGTTGTAAACGGTTGATTTGGTTAGGTTGCAAGTAGCAGAATTGGAAGATCGACTATATTGCTTGAATACATTTTTGTTCTTCCTAAGAAATGTGAAAATATAGTTGCACGATAACATTTCGCCTCGCGTGAGAACATTTGTTTTTCGTCCTTCATTTGTGCTGGTACGTGAATGAGCAAGTTACCGAATCCTACACTGATGGCTCAAGATGCAGGGAGCTTAATAAATGAAATTCGAATGAAGACTGCTTGGCATCTGGCAGCACTGGTGAGCTACAGGTGCCAAGTGGTTTTTGTGCTAAAGTTTTATGTGAAAACGCCCAACTAGAATTCTGGTCTGAAAAAGTCAATCTGGCTACCCAAATTCAGATCTGTTTTAGTTTGAAATTACTTTGATCTTTGGCATAAAAATATTTGATTTTAATTCTCGATATTTTATTATGTTGGTTGCTAATGCGGGATTCGTTGATTGAGTTATGATTTGTATGCTATACAGCCTGCTTATGATTTCTCCTAGGGAAGAGCTAAAGGAGGTTGTCTTTCAGAGAATTAGGATAGGGACTTAGCGCCACTGGTAGGAATAAGAGCGTTTTTAATAAACCTTTCCTTTAATTTTGTAAGTTTTGTATTAATATTGGTTTGCGCACTATTTGAATAATATGAAAATGTAGTAATTCATGAAGTTTTATAACAAAGGGTAATTTATTTCTTGTTTTTATCACAGGTGCTGGTATTGCGTGCATCCCTGGCAGCAAAGGACTACGATGTAGATGAACGAGACGAGAAAATCATGGCGCTTAAAGAAGAGGTAAACTTCTTACTTTTTGCTTTGCCTTATGTAGGTAACTAGAACCTGGAAATGGTGACCATTAGACTAGAACATAGAAATGGTGACCATCAGACTAGAACCTAGAAATGGTGACCATCAGACTAGAACCTAGAAATGGTGACCATTAGACTAGAACATAGAAATGGTGACCATTAGACTAGAACATAGAAATGGTGACCATCAGACTAGAACATAGAAATGGTGACCATCAGACTAGAACATAGAAATGGTGACCATCAGACTAGAACATAGAAATGGTGACCATCAGACTAGAACATAGAAATGGTGACCATCAGACTAGAACATAGAAATGGTGACCATTAGACTAGAACATAGAAATGGTGACCATTAGACTAGAACATAGGAATGGTAACCAATGGAAAGTCACGGTGACACAAAGACTTTCCATTTCCGTCAGTATGTTTCTTGTTGCTTTGTTCATCACGGTCTGGTTTTATGCTGTTTTTTTTTCAGCATAGTCTTGTAAATTAAAGTTGTGTTATTTGTTATACTTATAATTGTTTTCTTCTTGGTTTGTGTGGGAATGGTCAAGTGTTACTTTGGACTTGCGCTTTTGTCTTCCCATTTCATGTCGGTCTGATTCATTTCACGCTTTCAATAAAATAAAGGAAAATTCGAAGTACCACTAAGCTGAGCAGAACTATCACATTTTCGTTGCCCAAATCAATTTTAATTACCGAGAAGTTATCCAAACGTTATCAGTAAGGGGCTTAGAAATTTTGTTTATTATGAAATTTTTCCATAGTTGCATATGTACTGACTTTTTATGAAGTATCCACTGGATTATCATAATGCATAGGGTGCGTATTCATAGTATGGTCGAAATTTAGTGCAATTGTAAGGGAAAAATCAAAGTTAGCAGGTCACGTAATAGAACTAACGCTGAAAGAAGAGCATTTGTAAGATAACATTCTCTTTTCGTTGCAGACCGATGTTGTGATCTTTATGCAGGGTGCGTACAGGCGTGGAGAAGCATGGAAAGTAGTTGAATTTCGAAAATAAAATTCAAGGCCTCGAAAGTAGTGGAATTTTAAAAATGGTCATTGAAAGTCATGAAATTTTAGGATTTTCGTGAAAAGAAAATTTTACTGTTGAAAATTTTCGTTCCGTTTGGTCCGCGTTGAGCGAGGCGTTGTCAGTAACCTTCGAGTGTTACTTGGGCTCTGATTGGTTGATACAGCTACGTCTTTAGTGTCCGCGATTTTGATTGGTTCTCAGGCGTCACGTGAAACCAAACGCGCTCAGTGTGACTGAAGACACGCGCTCGCTCGGACCATTGTTGACCTGTCGCCACTGTTTGGTGTTGTGATGATCATTTACACATTTATGAAAACAACACCTGCAAGTAATGATGAATGTTCTGTGAAGTTTATGACTGAAATACATTTATTGTGCTGCAATTTAACTTTGTGTGACATTATTTTGGGCAGAGAGAGGTAGTGAAAATGTAATTTGGTTGGCATAAAAAGTCATGAAAAAGTAGTGGAATTTTGAACCTCAGAGCCTGTACGCACCCTGTTTATGAATTAGGTAGACTACTATGTATGTACGCTGTATTCGTGAAGAACAAAACTATAGGTTAACAATATTGTGTATCGTAGAAAAGGAAATCTTATTCTGGAGTTCTTTGGCAAAGATTCAAGGATTTAGCTTTTCCAGGGGCAATTTATGAGTTCGCTAGCTGAAGGTTAGGTTGGCTTCCTTTTCTTGCTTGAAATTGAGTAGATTTTTTTTGCAAATATTTTTTTGATTCACTGCTGTTTTTTTCAGCATCTGATTTTCTTCTTGAACTTTTGTTGTTCCAAACTCTTCTTACAATTATGCTGTTTCCTTGACCACATCTTGCTTTGCACATTGTGTCGAACATACCTTGTGTATAGATTCGTTTTTTTAATTCGACAATAAATTGTGTCTTGCTCCTTCCTGTCTTGAGAGCATCTTTATTGTAATTAGGGAGGCGTGAACTAACCAGTAAATTAATTTTGTAACAGTTCAATTGTCGAGAAACACGAGACGAATTGCAGACACCCGCTCTGCTGTTGGTGCACTGTGGCAGTAGCTGTAAATGGAGTCAGGGCGGGCAACTTTGCTATTCTTATTTGGCTATCCTAATTTCTGGGAGGGGTCAGGAGGTGATTTAGCCATTTATTGCGCTTTCTTTAACTTGTGCGTTTTATTCATATTTAAATCAAAATATCATTCATTCTTTTGAAGATTGTAACAAAAACTGAGTTGGTGAGCGACTTGCAGTCAATGGTTGCGTGCCACAAGACTTCAGAGGCAGACCTCAAGTCTCAGCTCCAGGAGAAAGTTAAGGCTTTGGAGGATGTAGATGAGAAGTTATCACAAGCCCTCAAGAAATGCAGCGATCTCGAAGAAGAGATTTCACAGCACCACAGTGAGTCAGACACGGCCTTGTTGTGCCTCAAAGACATGCATGCTGCTGAGATTTTAGACCTGAAGGCTTTAAAGGAAGAGCAAGCTGCGAAGGTGTGCTCCCTGCGCCAACAATGCACCACCAACAAGCAGAGCATCGCTGAGCTCGAAGCCAAACTTGCTGATAAGACAGAGACCATCAAGAGTTTGGAACAGAAAATCGTCGAGTTGATGGCCGAGCTTGAAGATTCTGAAGCTGATCATGTGATCAAGTGAGTGTATTAAAGTGTCATGCAGTTTAGAGGCTTATTTAAGGGCTGTTTTTTTAATGAAATTAATATGAATTATGGTTTAGAGATGTATTGCATTTTTTTTGCTGTTTGTATTTGTCTTTATAAGGCAAGCTATTGCAAGTCATGAACGATCGAATCTTGCTTCATAACCTTTCTTAACTTACTGCTTCTATGCGCGCGGGATTCTGTGGGGGATCACGCTTTGTGCACAGATTGTGCGTTCCCTGAACTCCATACTAAATGTTACCTTCATCCTTCCTCTCTTTAAAGATCGTCATTTAGTAAGGGAGGTTGAAACTAACATAATCAATCTGTAATAATGGAAACTATAGATCATTTTCCCATGCTGGAAAGTGAATAAACTGGAATTTATGGACCATTTAAGACAGAAATTAGTACTCATCAGGTAGCGTTTGGCAACGCTCTTTGAGAAATTATAATTATGGTTTGAAAGAAGGTAGTAGAAAATTCAGTATTTGTGTTGAAAGTTTTGATTGCTCTGTAGGTCATAATCTAACTGTAAGAACAATCAGGTTATTATTTTTTGCAAGAATCCAACTGAGGGAACAATAAGATCAATGTTGTACATGTTAATATAAGGCTGCTGTTTGGTTCGAGGCGAGCTTAACGCTGGCTGTCCTAGTAAATGATTCTTAGTTAATTACTCTTTTTACCATTAGAGTTTCATAAGTATCCGATTTATATGCCCTTTGTTAAAAATTTGTTTCATGGCTGAGTTGTTTTTTATAAAAATGAGCTTGTGGTTGCCTAATTATACAGCGCATGCTTTGTGATGCATGGTATGTAGGGTTAAATTCAGTGTCTAGGGCGAGAGTCTCTTAATTAATGACGCAAAAGATGATCATAGACCAACTATTCTAGTACAACTTCATATTGGATCAGATAAAGCAATATGCATCTCATGAACATCACGTACCGAAACATGAAATTATCTAATCATCTATCCTATTATGCTGAACTGTAATCGCACCATGTAACTCTCGACTAAATTATACGACATGCTCATTTGTCCTTACTCTCTCAAGGCTGAAAGAAGCACTCTCTGAGGTGGATGACCTCAGCAACCAGTACTCAGACTCGCTTTTAGAGTTGGACTCGACACGCCGGGCACTCGCGCTCACCTCTGAGGAACACGAGCGAATGTCCCTGACACTCGAGGCTGCTGAGGCAGACGTCATCAAGGTGCTGAGCTGATTTTGATCCGCTATTGCATGAGCTTAACTTGAGATCACGGCGTGCGTGATGAAGTGTGTCATGTGGAAGCTTGGAGAAGTTGTAAATGTAGTAACGTGAACTTTATTTGAGACCATGTCGAGCATGATAGTGTGTCATGTGGAAACTTGAATAAGTTGTAAATGTAGAAGCATGAGCTTAACTTTAGACCTTTAAATACGTCGTAAATAGAATATGAGTTTGGATTCGATATGGCCATGCAAATTTGGTAAAGCAGTGTTGAAATGTTAAAGCCATTGAATTGAACCAGTTGTAAATTTTAGCGGTGTAACATTTCAGGTAAAAGCAGACCTGCAGAACGCCAAGCGAGAGGCACGGGATCGGACCAATGAATGCCAAGAGTTGGAAGACAGTCTTCGTCGTCTCACTGACAAATATTCTGCTTTTGAGCAAGCAAAGTGTAAGGCTTGGTAATTTGTGCTCTTTGTTTTCATTGTATTGTGACTGAATACGCTGTATTTTAGATCATTATGGTTACTTTGACTGCTAAAACTATGTCTTGCGTTATTCATGTAGAGAAAAAAGTTTTATATCTTATCATGGAAATTTTAAGGTTTTTATTTGATGTGAATAATATATTTTTAGTTCGTTACGTGATGATTTCTGCGAGTGGGAATTCCATGACAGGGTCATTTAACTTCACAAACGTTGACCAAGACGTAAGTTCAAATCAATGCCTGCCTGCTCGAGCTGTGACGTTTCTCTAGTATCAGAGCCAGCGCAGCTGCGCTGCATGCTATATTTTTTTGTGGTAAAGTAGGTATTATTTTTTCTTCGTCTTAAAAAATATTAGATATTTTTTAACAATAATATTTATAATATTCTTTCCCTCATTTCTTCACTGTTGAGCAAGCAGCCGTGTTGTGAGAGTTTCTTGCGTGTGCCTTTAATCTTTCTTAACTAGTCTTTTTCTTTCCATAGATTTTTGTAGTTTGAGTTGATCCATGGGCTTTCCACTAGTTTACGAGTCTCTAATTACTAGTTAATTGATGCTTAAAAAGCTATGAAATTGAAATGTATATGTTTAAAACACTCTTTCTACTGAAATTTGTTAGGGCAAAAAGTTGTCTGCTGTGCAAAATTTAGAAAGAATGCAAAATTGTATAATACAGGGACTCGTAATTTTTTATTAAGCAAAACGCACTCACAGAGAAAGCAGATAACAAGCTATGCAAATTTTACTACACATCTGCCTGGTTCTAACGAACGGTAGTGTCAGAGTTTTAGATGATTGGATATTATAACGATAGCCTTCGCGTACCTAAAAATTAGCCGTAATTACTAATTAAGTAGTCGAAAATATCTTTTCCTCTCACATTTTCTACTCTTGATGAAGATCAGGTGAAATTGAGTAGGGCAGAAAAATTCTAGCATTTCACTTCACGTGCAATTATTATTTTCCACTCTTGATGGAAAAGAAAATGAGTTTGAAAAAGACATACTCATGAAAAAGAAAAACGAGTATGGTTTCTTGATGTAGAGATGGCAAAATTCATTTGAGTGTCGCAAAAAAATTTCGGCATTTTACTTCACATTCTGATGTGAACTGGTGTGTGTAGTGTCGGAGGAAGCAGAGCGCACAGAGCTGATGCGTCGGCTGCAGGTGGAGCTGGAGCTGAGCAAACAAAGCCTGTCTGAGCTGCAGCAAGAGGTGTGCGCTCTACAGTCTACCAATGCAGGCTTCATGAACCAAATTCAGCAGCTACGGGTGAGCAATTTTTTCTTTACCGTGTAGAATCTTTAGGACCTGTTCTATGCTCTATTCCTGTTACGTTGTGTTTTATTTGGTCTCCATCTGTTGTGTTGCATGCAGTACCTATTTCCAACCACAGAATTCTGCGGCACAAAGAACCTATTTCCTACCTTGGTATTCTGTTGTACGTGGTACCTATTTCCTACCTTGGTATTCTGTTGTACGTGGTACCTATTTTATACCTTGGTATTCTGTTGCACGTGGTACCTATTTCCTACCTTGGTATTCTGTTGTACGTGGTACCTATTTTATACCTTGGTATTCTGTTGTACGTGGTACCTATTTTATACCTTGGTATTCTGTTGCACGTGGTACCTATTTCCTACCTTGGTATTCTGTTGCACGTGGTACCTATTTCCTACCTTGGTATTCTGTTGTACGTGGTACCTATTTCCTACCTTGGTATTCTGTTGTACGTGGTACCTATTTTATACCTTGGTATTCTGTTGCACGTGGTACCTATTTCCTACCTTGGTATTCTGTTGCACGTGGTACCTATTTCCTACCTTGGTATTCTGTTGCACGTGGTACCTATTTCCTACCTTGGTATTCTGTTGCACGTGGTACCTATTTTGTACCTCGGTATTCTGTTGCACGTGGTACCTATTTTATACCTTGGTATTCTGTTGCACGTGGTACCTATTTCCTACCTTGGTATTCTGTTGCACGTGGTACCTATTTCCTACCTCGGTATTCTGTAGCACTTGGCACCTATTTTGTACCTCGGTATTTTTCTGTACGCAGTACCTATTTTGTGGGCCTCTATCCTGTTGCATACCGTAATGCATTTTTTATTTGAAGGTAGTATTTAAACATTGTGTATTTTCTCAAACATTGGAGGAGTAGCAATAAATCTTGTCTGAATTAGCAAATTTTCACTGAATTTAGAATTCTCAAATGAAGGTGTAAAATATATGTCAGTTTGTCTGACTTGGAAAGTATTGAAAAAATGTCATTAATTGTTTTTTTATTGAGGTTCTACTGCATTAAGAAATCCATCTTTTACGTTTTCTATTCGTAACTTCAAATCGAGAACCACGTAAATTAAAGTGTGCACACTATTTCGAAAGAGCTTTTGTGACAATGATTTGTATTTTTTGTAATCTAATTAGGATTATACAGTGTTACCATGGTATACGACTTCAATGTGATCCTAGTTAATTTTTTTATACTAAACTAAACATATTCCTAACAAATTATTCCCAAAGGCGACGAAGGCAAAATGGTAAATCCATTTCTATTGAAATGTTTTTATTACTATATTATGCATTGATGAGAAATAATCTAAACACTGTAGTGTTTAAGTTCTTCATTATAAAATATTACTTCAAACAAAGGAAATTTTACTTCGCTTTACCACGTCAAATTGAGTTAAGCACCCTGCTGCGGTTTTGTGTAAATATAATTACTTTATATTATTATTGAAATTTGAACTTGCTTCACGGAACTGAATTGAATGGAGTACTGACTACGATGAGGCAGAAAGGGATGGAGTAGTAGATGTTATTGCCTGAATCAAAGGTCCTCTCTCAATGAAACTTTAGGAATGGTATATTGTGGCATCTTTTGCTTCTTGATTCTTGTTCTGTTTCTCATAATAAAACCTGGTTGAGGGTTAGAGGATTTTAGTTCTCTAATGTTGTTTCCAAAAAATTTTGCATTTGCTTTCTTTTCAAGATGTTTCGTACATGTGGCGTACAGTATTGTAGTGACTCCAGAGACTACTATTATGGATTTTTTGGGGGTGGATCTTATCTGTAAATTTGTGATTTAAAATATATCAGTTCTATAGCCCGCGTCATTCTAAAGGTTGCATACTAATCACAATTTTTACGGCTAAAGAGTGGTGTAAACGGGCTTACTCCAGATCGCGCTTACGCGTATACCCCTTTACAACTGTGTTATGAGTCAGTGTAATGTAGAAATATTTTTAGAAATTCTTCTTTTAAGTAACTTACGCCTTGCTTTATTTAGCATGCAAAAATTTAGCTTAAATTAAGCAAACAAACTCAAGTGCGGCGATTGCTCATTTTATGTTATTGAATCCAGCAAGACCTGAAGAAGAAGTCTGCAGCCATTGAAGAAAGCAAAGAGTGCATAGAAGTGCTGCGGGAGGAGCGGCGCTGTGCCCTGGAGACACAGGAGCAGCTGCAGTGTGAAGCAGACGAGCGCTTGGACCAAATCAGGGCGCTGCGTGTGGAGAACCAGGAACTCGGGCAGAGAGTGAGGGACCAAGAGAACACCATCACGCAGGCCAACGAGTGCATAGAGCGTCACATCTCCAGCATTTCCGAGGAGCGCGCGAAGGCAGAGGCTGAGAGACAGATGGAAGTGAAGCAGTATGTCGAGAAGCAGGAGGTATTGCTCAAGGAAAACCAGGCACTTCAGCATCGTGTGGAGTCTATGCAGGAGCAGCTGGAGATCATCGTAGAGCTCAAGGATAATTTTGCTTTTAAGGTACGGAGATACTCGACGTTTTTTTATTTGTTTTTTGTAGCTTGATGTGTTTATCAATGTAATTTTTTGAATTTTTTTTGTGCTGCTTAATATGTGTTTTTTCTGTTGAGAGTTTGTGTGTGACTGATGAAAAATGTTTCTTTTTAAACAACAGTAGCTCGTAACTCGTCAGTTTTGTGGTGTGACTTGAGTCGTACCTGTTGCGGTTTAACCGGGTCTGTTAGTATTCATTTTTCAGTTTATTACGGATTCAAGAACTTGGGCAGAAATCAAATATTCTTTTGATTCCATATTGTTGAGTAAACTACTTGATTTTTATGCTGTAGAACTGAGAGAAAGTCCTTGAGTGAGTTTTGGGGAGTGTGTTATATACCGAGCGTCTCTCAATGAAGTACTGTATATGCTAATCTAATGTGACACTGCTGGCCTCCGGAAAAATGCTGCGCTCACCAAAACACTCATGTAGTCGGTGCCAATTTATCAGCTTACGCTACTGTAAATATATTGTGGGGCTAATGCACCTTTTATTTTCTTTGGTATCTTTTCATCTGCTGCATTCTTAACCGCGAGTTTCTATGCATTGAGCGTTTGGTGAGAACACACTTTTTGTATAGGTTTATACAAGTCTGTACTAAATGGTTCCTTTTTCTCTTTTCGGATCGCATTTTACGGTTTTAGGGAGTCTTAGCATAACTAATGCTAACTCAAAAACAGTCGTTTCTGCCATGTTCTTCTTTTCTGAAAAGAGGTGATATTGATTGGTGCTGCTATGATCACGTTGGAGCCAATGTTTCTACATTGTCGCGTTTGTTGAACAACGAGTTCAACTAATCGCAATTTTTATTTAGAGTGTTTGTATTAAAATATTTTATTTGCAATTGCCTACCTTTGGTTATCAGAAATGTTTTCTACCGTAATACGCACAGATCCAGACGCTGGAGCTAGAGGTGACAGAGTTGAGTGCTGCAAAAACGAATGCTGAGGAAGCTAAAGCTCACGCATTGCTGCAGTTGCAGCAACTCGAGTCAGTACAGGTATGTCAGCCCTTAAAATACTTACCCTCTCCTTGTTCTCACATTTGAATAAAACATTTGAGTGTGTGTGCACCGGGTGTCGCAATAAAAATGTCCCCTATTTCTGTTTAAATTATACCTCCAGATATTTTCAGTCTTGTTTGTTTCATGTTATTGAAATTTTTTTTACTCAGAGCCCCTCAGGGGGATACAACTATTGTATCTAAGGGAATTAGCGCTTCCAGGGGGAAAATGTATGAGGGCCCGAGCTCTCAGCTCGGGCCCTCGGGCTTCTTTCTGTTGCAATTAAATGTTTTTATGTTAAAGACAATCTTTTTTTCGTTTCACTGCTGTCATGTTTTTCAGCACCTACTACTTTCTTCTTCAACATTGATTTTGTTTCATAATCTACTTTCTCAACTTACTGTTTCTTTGCCCTTTCTGCATAGATTCCGCGTTCCCTTAACTCCTTACTAAATGGTGCCTCCCTCCTTCCTCTCTTTGGATCGCCTTTGTGGCAGATAGGAAGCTTTAACTAACCAAAAATCTAATTTGTGATATAAGAATGAACATAATTAGAATTCTATATTAAGTAACACAAAATCAAATCAAAACATAGCTATCTATGAACTATTTGAAGTTTGAATGGGCTACTTGGTGTTCTGGCAATTTCATTTCCACTGTTTTTCTGGTGTGATTGGAAATAAAAGTAGATCTTCCTTGTGTGTGAAACACCTCCATAAACATGCAAATTCTGCTATCTAGCAAAATAACTGACATATATAAACAATTATAATTCCGAAAGTCAACACTATATTAAATTTATCTCTATTTGAATAATCAGTTGCTCAATGTTTGTTACATCCAGAAAAAAGAACGGGTGGCTTAATAGTTGAGTTAAAAAGGGGGTCCTTCTTTTTGCATTAAATACCTTCAAATACTCGTGAATAAATTACTACGATGTTATTTTCTATGAAAATTTAGATTTTTTCCTGAGGGTTGGTCATTTAAGGAAGAACTTTAACTTATTTCAGATTAAAAGTAAAAAATATCTCAAACTCCAAAAAAAATACAATTACATCATGTGACACTTGGATGTTTTTTCACGATCTTTCTTCAGAGAACTTATAGTTTGTCAAACTATTCTATTACCTGTTTTGCGTTGAATTTATGGTAAACTTTTATTACAATTGATAAATAAAATTTTTTTCGCACAGGGAGAACTTGCGGATGCCAAGAAACGAGAAGCTGAAAGTCTGGCTGCTCTCGCGACATTGAAGGAAGAAGCATCAACTGCCGCAAGTATTGCCGAGAAGCACAGAAGTGAACTGAACGCTATCATGCAGGTGTGTGTGCTCTTGCGCTTCAGCTCAGGAGACCTCATTTATTAGAAAGTAAAAAACGCTTTTAGAAATTTGCCATAAATCTTTTAAATATTTATAAGTTGGAGGAAGAAGTGGAATCTTTTATATGGGGCATTTCTTTTGGGGAAGTGTTTTTTACATACCAACACTGGTTCTTAGATGCAATCAGGCTATTTGTAGCGGTAGGTCAAAGTTTAATTTTTCTGGAAATTTAACAAAAGAGTATTATGTTTTCCCTCAAGCTACCAACTGATACCAGGGATTTTTTTGTACTTCTCAAAATTACACATACTGTATTTCAAATGAAACTGAGATATTAAAATGCTCTGTAGTTATAGTTTTAATGAGCCCGGGTTTGTGAACTGTTAGTTATGTCACTTGAGGGATATTTAGATGAACTTTTTAACGGCGGAAAAAGTTTTGTTCTGTGAGTCACGAGTTTGTGAAGCAAGTTTCGCGCACCTCAATCTACCTAGTTCGCATATTTTGCTTATCTGTTTGTGTATCAATGAGTTTTGATTGAGAACCCATTTCATGTCCATCTGATGAAACGTCCATGTTGACATTCAGACAAAAACTGGCATTTCTATGCTCTTTCAGGATGTGTTGAGCATTGCCAGCATGACTTAGGACAAAATATTCCTCTGATGTTTCTCCAGCTACCTCAGAGATGGCTGTGCCATCTGCAATAAGTTTATTTCTCTGCGCAATGATAATTTAACTTGAAGAAATTTTTACGGATTTGTGCATATGAAATGCCTCTCGTTATAACCTAACTTAATTTCCGTATTGTAGCCACTCATGCTAGCAGTTAACTTGGTTATGACTGCAATTTAAAAAACTACAATGGTTTTATCTACCATTTCGCTGATTTGGCATTTCAGGACTAACAGGGAAGGAATTTATTCTCGAATTTTTATTTTTATAGATTGTTTCTTGAAAATAGAAATCTTGCTGACACATTTCAAATCAAAATGAGTAGTTAAGCCAACAACTTTACTGTGGTGAAATCGACGGTTCTGGTCGTAAAATTTAAACCTGAAGTTCCATATTTTACATGTAGTTACTAATATGACGAATCTCGCATATTGAGTGCTTTTTTCCTGCAGCAAAAAGACGAGGCTGAGAAAGCTCTTGCCGCAACACAGGAGCAAACGCAGGCGCTGCAAGCTGAAAACTTGCACATTCAAGACAGCGAGCGACGAACGCGTGACGCTCTCACTGAGTGAGTACTGCCTCTTGGGGTAATGAAGTGTATTGACACTCCTTATGCCTGAACTCCTTAACTCGTTAGCGGTGTCAGGTATGCATCTCCAGTTGCACCACTTCCCCTTATCTCCGGTAGTACAAATAGCATTGGTCATTTAACCCCCGTCATACTTAGTATTAGCGACCCGGAACGTTATTGAGGTTGTGGGTTACTCTTGAACCACTATGAAAGTTGTGTCTTTGAAGATGCTATAAGTGTAATAAGTATATAATGATGCTATCAAGATGAATCCCTGACCCCACCCGTTTGAACTGCGTCACAGAGCGACACAATCGCTCTTCGCTCATCCCTTTCCATTCCGCATCTTCTAGCTTCTTTTAACGTAACACCTCGATCGTATAACTCCATTTTCAATTTCATTCATTCATCCCGTCTTTGGCATACTTTTAGAATTTTTTCACCACACTTGTGACTATCACTTTCTTCACCAACAGTTCCTTTTTTTCGAGCAATTCAACACACGACAGTCCACTCTTCCCGCCAGCTCTTTCCTAACTATAGTCATACTCCTCACCTCCTCATCTCTTCGATGACCCTCGTCACTCTTGCCATACTTACCAGAAACTTCATTCATCTCGAGCACATTTGACCTCTTTTTATCAGCCACTTTTATGCCCCACATCTCAGATTCATACGACACTAACGGCACGACAAAAGTTCCATACCCACTCTTCTTAGCATTCATACTTAAACACCTATTTCTTACAACTTCTTGTAAACCTCGCGCTTGATACTACCCTCTTATCCTATTTCTCATTTAATTTACCATTTGCGGCCGCACTCGCTTTCAAGTACTCGAAACAACTTACTTATTTCAACATCTCTGCATTTAAGGGACATTCATTCTTCTAAAACATATTCGTCGCACACATCATAACTGTCTCCTTGTTAACGAGCACCCAGAGTTTTTTTTTTAACTGTCACGCACTCTTCCAAACTCCATGTTTTCACAGTTTCTCCTCCGACCCCGCTACTAATGCTGTATCGATAGTTAGCAAAAGGGTAGCTGAGTCAAATCGAAGACTTTGGTATACATATAGTTTCTGTTTACCATACCTTGAAGGTGTTCCAACAATATATCCAGTTGGCGCCCGATCTTCCGTTGTGATCTCATAAGCCAAGTAGTTAATTTCTAGCCGTATTTTTTTATGGTTTTAGTATATTCCCTAGTGAAAACGGGATCTTGTTTGCATGCAATAATCTTTTTTGTTTTCTTCGACTATTTACGTCAGTCTTTCTTGTGCGGTTTTTAACCTTTCCAAATGATTGTTTCTTTCGCTAGTACAACGCATAAAAGGATTCGTGGCCTACGTCACTGAAATAATTTTATGCGGCAGGTTGGAACTTCACCATGAGAGTTGCGAGGAACTCCAGAGTCTCGTATCTACCCTCTCCGACCACCTGTCGAGCTCTGACGACGAGAAGCGAGAGTGGAAGAGAAAATGCGCTGTGCTCGAAAAACTAGTTGAGCCTTTCAGGGTATGGACGCCACTGAATTATTCCAACAACTGCGCATTTTTGTTTTGGTACCTATTCGTGTGTGTTATTTTAGTATTTTTAGAAGTATTGATATTTGTTACGTGGTTATGAACAAATTTACTTATTAGTCATGGTTGAATCGAAGACTTCAGTTGAATGGTTGAATCGAAGCCTGTGCGGAAGGATTGAAATAAATTGTTTCAAGTTGACCATATTTTTGATAAGGGATTGTTTAGGTACCTATGCCTTTTATCCAAAAGATACCAAACGATACGTTATTAAGGTTATAGGTTATTCTTGATACACTATGAATGTGGTGGTTTTGAAGATGCTATCACTGTTATTGGTATATAATGACGCTATTAAGGTGAAAGGCCTGTGTAGAATCCCCAACTCCACTTGTGTCTTGGTTTTGATTTTGAAAGAATGAATTTAACTTTGAATGCATAGACGTTGAAGGAAATAAGCTGTTTCGAGTACTTGGAAAAGAGACTGACCGCGAATGGTAAATTAAATATGAGAAATAAGTTAAGAAGTGAAGATCAAGCGAGAGAGATTTGTATAAAAGACGGTTTTGCATAGTTTTTTTGCTTACCATACTTAGGTTTCCAATAGCATTTCCAGCCGCTGTTTCGCTTCCATTGTGATCTCATAAGATGATTCATCATTGTAATAGTTTAGACAGGCTGGAAACTATTTTATAAACCATCCACGTTCTTCGATGGCTTTATATGATTTCCGTTTTTGATACACTTCTGTAGGTACGCTGAGTAGAATTATTACTCAGTATACTTTAAGGATGCAGCAATATTGTAAATTCTGAAGACTATTTGACATTTTTAAGGTTATTTTAAGGACCGTTATTTTACATGAGAGCCATGGTGGTGGACCCTGTTTTTGCTAGTGCAAAATTGGCCTCAATGATATCCCGAGTAACCACTGAATTAGCCACAGTTATGTTTTAGTATAGAGTTGGTAGGTCTCTTCATTCTCTCCTGCTTTTCTGTAGTGAGAAATGCTATGTTCCGCACAACCGAACGTCCGCACAAGTTCTTTCAGTACATTTTCTATTTCATTTTAAAGTTTTAATCGCTTTGTGGTACTTCCTCCTGATGTTAAAGCGAATTTGAAACATATTGGCATTGAACGACAATTTTATAATAAAAATAGTTCTTTCCAACATTGGAGCATATCCACTCTAACATTTTTTCCTTTTCTTTCATTCAAGTGCGGAGTTGATGTAAGGGTTAGTGTGCGTATTCACTGAATTTGAACATGACAGATCAATAAGGCTGTTTTTATAATACTTTAAAATAATTTGATATTGTTATGAATTTCATTCATGTTGAAAATAATTTTCCACTAATATTAAGGCTCTCACATCTCTAAGTCAAAAGATTTTTGTATACGTGATGACTACATAAGATAAGTACTTCATACCTGAATGCGTTTCACTAACCGAGAATTTTGATGGACCATCTTAAGTTAAGTATGTCGAAACTTGCCAGTTGGATACTGTCAGCAGCGCTCGCCATCCTTCACAATGAAACACTCAGGGCTGAAACTGGTAGGAGAAAACTGCTTGGGTACGTTTAAATATTTTTCCAGCATTAATGCACATAACGGAATTTAAATTTCAGGAGCAGCTAGAAAACTACGAAGCTGAGAGAAATAACTTACTGAGCTCAAAAACCGCAGCTCAGAAGGAAGTTGAGGATCTGAGCATGAAATACGCTTCTCTTTTGGGCCATCAGAACCATAAGCAGAAGATACAGCATGTCGTCAAACTAAAGGAAAATAATCTGAAGCTTCAGGAGGTGAGTTTATTGTGCTGTTATGGTCATCGTTGTTGCTAGAAAATATAAAGAGAATTATAATGGCCGTGTGTCTTGATTGAATATTGAAAAGACTCTTATAACCGTATAATAATGAAGAAACCCGTTGTTTTTCTTTTGATGATATAGAAGAGCAGTTCATTTTTACTCTTGTCTTTCTTCTTTGTGAAGTTCCCCTAATGGGTATTGTTCTTCTATGCATATAAAGAACTTAGTGATTGCATAAGCTACATTTTTCTCACGCGATTCTCAGTGATGGTCCAAGCGCTTGTATGTAAACTTCTCAGATGTAAACTGAACCATCTGCAGTAAATCTGAAAGCACTGGTTGTAAAAAATCTGAGTTTTGTTTAAGTTAACTTTACTTTATTGTACATTTGAATTTTTCCTTTTCGTTCTTCTGAAAGGTGTTCAACTAATCTTTTATCGATTACGGGTTAGGGTCAAGTTCCTTTTCCCCTGAATGCACTAACATGGTTCTCCCATGGTTTTGATGCGGGGTGACCTTCATTAGTTTAACTGCTTCTCTTGAACTGGATGCGTTAACGTGCTGGTCTGACCCAACGCGTAAAATTAAAATGATTAGGGTTTTTTTAATAAACCTGTTCTTTCGCCACATTGAGGTCAGAGATTTAATAATTTTTTTACCAATGAAAATAATAAATACTTTCTCATTCTTTCAACATACTGGAGATAAGAATGAGCAATAGTTAATTTCGTCATTTCTAACTTTTATTACTACATCATATTCATGTTTTCTGTCATCGAAACGTAAATCACGTTTTATTTTTGGTTTCCTGAAGAATTTTTTCTTGCATTAATCACAACACATCACTTAGTTGCCAACAAACCTGATACGTTGACTTAAGTTAGTTATCTGTAAGTTATGAGTCCTGTGAAGTTGTTTGGTGTCGTTTGAGATTGTACATTGCGTTCGCTGTTCAGAAGGTTAGAGCAAAGGAACAGGGAGCTCTTTGCGAATAACCCCTCAGGGAGATACAACTATTGTATGTATGGGGTTGATACTCTGAGGGGAAAACTGTCAGGTCCCGAGCTGGAAGTTAGGCAGGAATTCTTTTGTTCAAGTAGAATAGGCTTTTTTTTAGGAACCATTTTTTTCGGTTCACTGGTCCTGTTTTTCAGTACCCATTATTTTCTTTTTCAATGTATATCTTGTTTCATAAACTTCCTTCGTAACTTAGTTTCTATGCGCAGGGGATCTTGTGTGGTAACACACCTTGTGCTTAGATTCCGTGTTCCCTCAACTCCATACTACTTGGTGCCTTCTTCCTTCCTCCCTTTGGAGCACCTTTGTTGTGGTTAGGGAGGAAGAAACAAATCTAATTTCTATCATAACTTTTTCAGGAGGTATTCAAGCTTCGATCAGACAACGACAAGCAACGTAAAGCTATTCGGCGCTTGGAGGAGCGACTCGGTGATAGCGACCACCGCAAGACGCTGGCTGGTGTGAGTGTGCCTCAAATGGCCAGTAAGACCAATAAAGAGAACGTGGAAGTTGTTGCGCGTTCGCCTTTGCGACCTAGTAACAAGTTGGATAGACTGTGAGTACTTCTGAGCTTTACACTTTTATATTAGATGTTCTAAATAAGCTTTTGACGAATGAGCGGCTCTAAGTTCAGCAAATTATTTTAATTTTGGAACACTTTTCTACGCTATAGAAACTTGCAAATTGAGGCCTAGCCTTGCTATTTTATTTCATCCCAAAATAATCGACAAAGATGTTGAAGCTCTATTTTTTCTCTCATCCAAAAACAATTGGAGTAACAAATTTAGTTGAAAGTAGTCGTTTTATGTCGAAAAATTTTCATCGGTTTAACTTCTTAGTTCGTGTATTTTGATTTTTTAATTATTATGCTTTAAGTAATTATCGTTTAGCATGGCTTTTTAAAAGTTACTCTGAAGTTAGTTGTTCAGACGTTGAACAGATTTTTTTAGGCAAAATAGTTGGAACAAATACAACCCACTGAATTTTGAATTACTCCGCATAAAGTTTTTCAAAGCTCATACATCTTCAGTGCGCAGATGATTTAAGAACCAAAGGAAAGATGCATGCACTTCGTGTTACAGGCAGCTCGGAATTATTTTTCAGTTCAGTGACAAGAAAACGCTTTGCATGTTGGCTCCAAAAAGTAGTATTCCTGTCACACGGACCATTATTTCCGTATTTCATCTCAGTGTCGTAGAAAAAGTGGGCAAGTGTTCCTTCGTTTTCAACACTGGCCTTGTCTTCATGATGCTTTCGTATCTCTGCTCTATTGTCGTGTTTTAATGCTTGAGACTGAAATTTTCTTCCCGTAATGCTTGTGATGCTTTCGGTTTCAAGTATTCCGATCACACCACTCAATCGTCAGTTTCTGATGTGAAATTTTTACAATGGAGTGAACGAAATGTTTTAACACATCGCTTCTCGTGGTTTGTGAGTAAACAATTTTTTAATTAGGTATTTTGTCTATTCGTAATTTAATTCTTGAAGGTTCGTATAAAGCCAGATAACGACTAAGTACCTCATACTAGTTTCCTGGCGTACGCTATCCGAGCTTAATATGCCTGGATTCATATTCAACTCATAGGATTTGTTTTTATTTCTTTCATTTTGTTTTTCGTATTTTACCAGTGTCATGCGTGATTTAGTTCCCGAAAGTTTAGTATAGCCTACAATTTCTTCTGACTCAAAGCCAGCAATCTTTTGATGCTGCTCTGTTTATTGATACATTGTTGGAGTGGTTCTATGAGCCCTGATACACCAGAAAGACTCAGGCGAGATTTCTTTCTGACAGAATTAGATGTTTGTCCACAAAATGGGGAAGTGAAAAGTGACAAAAGAAACGTACAGGCTCTGTCATGTTACAACATTTTTATAGATCCCCTACGATTAATGAACAGCTGTTCCTGCAGTAGGGTTTAGGAGGTATTGATTTTTTCCCTATAATCATCTAATCATTCCAACCTGCGGCATATGGCCTCGCTCTTCTTCACTGTACCAAAGAGCGTCTGCTAGCAACTGCCAAAAGAAGGGGTTATTTGGGCTTTTGTTATATATCAGCGTTCTGCAGAAAAGCCAACATTCTGGGCGTTGGACCGAAGCTATGTTCTGTAAATAGTTACGTTGATACAAGTGTAGTTGGGTGCGTTAATTTCCAAAATTCATGAGTCATTTTTAATATCTAGGTTTTGCAAGTTAGAACTATGTATGGATTATTTGCTGGCAAAAGTCCTCACATTATGCTGTTTCTGAAGTTGCGCGTTTTACAAATAGTTTTGGAGGCCTGCAGCTGTGACGTAGATCGTTGCGGAGTCGAGAGTAAACACGTTAGTTCTTCTACCAGAATGTTTTCATTAGTTTCAAAACGAACGAGAAATAATAATCCTGATTAATCTCGAAAGATGACGTTTATTTACAACTTACTAGCTTGATCTGTGTTTCGAACACAATTAGGACTTTATATTTAATCAGCATTTAACTTGTATGACGAGGCACATGACTTTCAAGGCTTTACCCTTCCGTTTGATGATGTTACAGGTTTGGAGATTCCAAGTTACTAATTGATCGAGTAGGTTTCCCATCGTTGCAGTTCAGTGTGAAATCTCAGAAAATGCAAAAATCTGTAAGTTTTTATTAATTGTGTGAACGGTTATAACTTTTTAGACTTGAATTTGTAGATATAGCTCGATATCTGCTGACTATATACAATTAAATGTGTAAATTTTTGTGTCGATATAAAACAAAAAACAATGTGCGCGACCTTCAATTTTTGTTTGGCATTATCAAGTACAAAGTAAATGAAACTGAAGACATCTGAAATCATTTATTTGATAACATCCATACCTATAGTAAAAGTTTGTATGTTACAATACATATAAACAGTGCTTCCTCGTGCGGGGGTCGAATCCCCAGCTCGTCACGACCTCGTCCCCACTGCATGCTCTCTCCCCACCTAAGAGGTTGAAGAGAGGCCAGCAGCAGCAGCAGGGAGCGTAGGCGCGATTTCTGGTATACTGAGACGCAGCATCGCTGCCGCATTTAGTAGTAAATGCAACCAAGAATATTCTGAACCTGTCACACTAAAATAGTCTACTTTGAGCTTCCATTTTAACTTAAAACACGAAGAGTTTCCACAAAAACGTCGCAGAGATCCACAGAAAGACAAGCTATGTCTGCCGATGAATAATAAATAGCTCAAAATCTTTCTTGCTGACGAAACATATCAATCGGTATCAACTAACCCAGTACAAATTTTTGAATATAATTTTCGCAAATCGAAGCAATTTAAAAAAATACAAGCTTTTCATCACATGTCAGATACTCAGAGGTAAAACGCAAGCACCTAATCGGATGACTGAGTGCTACTGTACATTAGGGTCAAATCGCCAAATCAATAAAACAGCGAGAAAATACTTGGAAATAAACTAGTCAAAGAGCTTCAACTACTGCATGTGTATATTGAGGTGATGTTAGGTACACTAAGAAAAGATAGGATGGTTTTGGGTTTAGTATAAGTAGTACATGAAGTTAGGATGGTTTGTACTGCATGGGAGATGTTCTGTTCTTTCAAATCTCGAGTGATGCAGTAGCTGAAACTGCCTTGCGCAGCCATTCCCACAACAATTCAACAGGCATCTGTCAAACGAACAACGCAACGACTCATGAGATGGTGATTTACTTGAAGATGATGTTGACGCAGCTTACCTACCATTATCGTTAGAAAATAGATAAAGAGTGAAAAATTAGTTCATACACTTAAAATCATATAAATAAAATAAGTATACAAGTCTGTCCTATACCGTCCCTGCAGGCAAAATGCTAGTAAGACTACATTTACAAATTGCAAAAGAATAGCACTGGAGACGTGGCAGAAGAGCTAAGACCTCTCGGGACACCGCCCCATCTAACGTATTTGAGAGAGGGACGGTAAAGGAGAGCACTTAATGCAGAGAGGGAAATACATTTACAGACAACATTACTCAGAGAAGCGAGGGAAGGAGCAGCGAACACGGCTCGCCTCAACAATCACACGAAGAATGACAATAAAGAGACAGTTGAAGATTCTTGGCTTACTTACACCAAGTAGAATACTACGTACAAGAGCCGCATCGATCCTTTCCCTTTGGATCGCCTTTGGCTACCAAAAACTTTGACTATGAGTAAAAAAATAACTAACAATTCAGCGGAAATAGGGATGGCTATTATAGCTTATTTTTTAATCGTAGTTTTTTGTCAATGAGGAAACTCTCTTGTTCGTATACTGAAGTATTATCACTGTATACTTGGGTTCTAGCTACCTCGCACAACTCGTGTGTATGCACGCCTTACAGTTATGTAACAGAGAGCAGGGGGAGCAAGACTAACGGCAGCATCGCTCTCACAGCTCTCAAACACGCATAATGTACCCTACAAACTCTACAAACAAAATGAACACTTAACATTAATCAAAAGTGGGAACAAATGCTTCTAAGAAGTTTAAATTAGTATTATTTGCTGCCTTCCATACTATTATCAACAAGATGTCCATAAAATACAGCAACAATATAAACATCTGGCCATGAATGAGAAAAAAATCTACCATTCATTTGAGCCTCGTCGAGTTAAAAGTGAAAATAACCCAGGAAAATTATGGCACGATGTACAAAAAGCTCATCTTTTCAAGTAAAATTTTGATGCAAGAAAGAATTGAGGGGTCTACAGACGGATAATACATAACAGGGAATTTCTAATTCAACTCAAAAGCATTGGTTGAAATAAATACGAACTGTACGCGTGAATTGGAGTAAGTATAACATCACTATTGAAAAAAGTACATCGATAGCGCTCTATTTTTCGAAGAAAGGGTTATGATTTATTAGCAAGTAAAAAAACCTAGAGAAATACTTTTCAAAGTTTCATGATAAGATTCTCATGTAGGTGGCAAGTTACGACATGTCTCGGCATGATTAAAACGAGTTAATCCTTCATGATGGCAAAACACTTGTTTGAGAGGAAACAGAACCCAAGATAACGGTCTCGCATTCATCTCGCGCACTAAGCACGATTTGCTTAGCGTGATGACTGCCAAATATAATAGGAATGCTGAGAAGCAAAATACCTTTTTATCAATCATTTGTAATGATTTTTACAACTTAGTGAGATACTTAGCAATGAGTTTCAACTAATCAGCAACTAGCGTGAGAAAAAGATGAACTGCCCACTACGAATATTAATGATTTACCAACAGAATATACTTTTCAACAATTTAACGAAGCTTCAAACGACAGAGCCAAGAACGCTCATCCTCAATCGAACACAGGGCAAGGATGCCAGACACGCACGCAATGTGTCACAACAAACACCATGATCATCGAGAGCTGAGTCTGTACTACTGACGCAACCAAAAAGTCCTTTTCATGTAGTGTGATGTGGGCAAAAATGCACGAGATGCGCGAAGGAAGCGTATACTGGAATAATGAGGACAAGGATGAAGGATGAGGGCACAGACCAAGCCCGTAATATCGAACGATTATCTTCGAGAAAAACTGAAACTGAACTGAAATAACTGAACAAAACTGAAATAATTATGAACGGAAAATATCATTTGAATGAAGTCTCAAATATTTAATTGAAACGATTCTTCAAAGTATAATTGAAAATGTTTTTTTTTATAAATGTCCAATGTTTAGATAGGACGAAGTTACATATAGCCGACAAAAAAACTGAAGGGCTGTGGTCTGGTTCGAGCAATGAAAGGAAAAGGATACCGTTAAGGCGTCTAATTGTCCTGAAAGGAATTAGGAAGCCTTACACAGGTGAAGGAATAAGGAAAGGGATTCCTAGCATCAGAAAGGATTAGGGTGGACGCCGTTAATTGGCAGGGAATATGGGAAGGGTGCCTTAGACCGGTAAAGAGTGGAAAGGATGCCTTACCGGTATTAGTAACTCAGCCTGGAGCCCTGAGTATTGGATACAGGAGCCTTACTTAACAGGCTTAATATTAGTTACAGTGAGGATTGAGAGTCGTTGAGGGAGAAGGAAGCTGTCGTCGGCTGAGGGGGAAGAGTAAATCAATTAGCTGTTTTATTTTTTCGCGTTCTAACCAGATACATTTTATCTACTTTTAAGTCAGACGTCATTGCTAATTCACAAACGTCTCTACTGTACAGAAAATCAGTGTTCATCTTTCAAATAATACATCGTGAGAACACTGCTACTAAAATGCCTGAGAATATTGGAATCAGAATACAGGAGTCATTAGTGACGAATCTTTCGTCAATTTTTATTGAACATGTTTTACCAAATATCTTAAAAAATTACGTTCGCACGAGCAAAAATTCTACGTTTTTAATTAAATCAGTGTCTGTTGAGGGAGCAATAAGATTGTTGCGTCGGAGACGACGTCTTAGTTGAAGCTTTTAAAAGACAACAAAAGCAATACGTGAATGGAACTATCACATACCGACCGTATACATTGTTGCGCCGTCTCCATTGCGCAACATCTTTTGCAAGGGACAATAAACAGACCTGGGACTGTTCCCCCAGAGCAGAGGAGAGCAAAGGGATAGGGGTAAGGATGAGATGAGTTGCTTTTATCAACTGAGGATGTGGGAGGTGGAATAGGATGAAAGCCAGGATCAAGAGGATTTCTTAAAAGTAATACGAGAGGAAGTGTTGCTCTTAAGCTAATAAGGGGAAAGGAAGGTGAGGTTTGGGGCCCAGGCTGTGATCGTATACTGAGGGGCGGCAAAAGACGCCCCGCCTCTTGTAGCGGACACCAGGGGCCTGGCTTCTCTTCTTGATCTCCTGGCCATGCAGAAGCGGCGGCCAGCAGATAGGTAGAGCGAGACTGGCTCCGGCAATTGGAGAGGCAACTGTCACCGCCAAGGCTCGGAAGCGGTGGTGGCGAGAGGCGGCCCCGGGTTCGTTACTGTCAACATCACAATGATGAGAAAAGAGGCAACTTGAAACTATCACTGAAAATTGATCATTTACATACTAGCTTAGAACTGCACAATGCTACAATTAACTATGTACAAAACTTCATGCGCAACAGGTGAAATCAAGCTACAATTTGTACTACGAACAATACCACACGATAGCAACATTGAGTTACCGAGATAAGCGAAAAGTATTGTCACGATGGCCATTAAAAAAAATATTCAAAGAACAAAGAACTGATGATTTTACACACACGCGAGGTATTTATGCTTAGTCTTTGAGCCGCTGTATTACTTTCATAGTCAGTATCGCAATTTATTGGGAGGGGGACGGACGAATACGTGTTTGAACTTTCTTGATGAGAAAATGACTCAAAACATTTTGATGCGTTCCAGTCCGTGCGAATGTTACCCCTTAATGTGACTTGAAAATGCACTTCCTCCGTTAGATCCGTTGAATATGTAGCATTTAGCGGTCATTTCTTGAATGAAAACTTAAGATATAGAGTTAACTGAAAGACGATGCTCCAACACGACAAACGCATTCGCCACATTTTTTTTTCTTCGCCGCAGACACACATTCCTGGTATTTCGATTGCTATACCTCTATTATTCTTAAGTGACTAGAATCTCCCTCATTCTTATCGCATACATGCATCTACATTCTCGAGTACCCTTAACACATTTTTTTCCGTTTCGGATGAAAACCTAAATTACAGATATTCGTTCATTTTTTTTTTCATTCGCATAGAATTAGTTGCTTTCTCTTGAAGATCCATTAAAAACTAAATGAGCTAGGCACAGCCATCGATACGATGTCAATATTCCCACATTCTATACCGAATGACTATCCATAAGGCAAACACTTTTTCAGATGTCATTTTAATATTTGGTTCCGCAGCTTACCATTTCGCCCTTTCATTTCAATTGCATAGCACGTTAATCTTCATACTCTCCAACCGCAAACACTCAGGTCCCATTTCCGCAACTAGTGCTTATCATTCGATTCTCAAGTAACGAAACATACATTGTCATCACTTTTCACCCCCGTTTGGAATTTTCAATGGGTTTTCTTCTCAAGAGAGACATAATTTTGCAAGTAGACAGCGGCCTGGAATATAGAACTATAAAGCGAAAAATGTATAAAAAGCCGCACATATACGGTTGATAGTATAGTATAAATGTATAGCGGCACATATACGGTCACTCACAGGGGCCTATCGATAAAACAACCGTAGTGGGGTTACATGACGGAAATTGCGCTTAGACGCTAAGGAAATATCTAATTTATTAGTGCAGTTAAACTATGGGTTTCTTACAGTTGTATATTAGTTGACTTAGTATATTCCACATTAAAAACAGACAAATACTAAGCAGTATACACAATCAGCAAAAAGCAAATTGGTCTCCACGGAAGGTAAAACATTTATTAAGTTACATGCAAATGCAATCTACAAACGATGACGGAACTACTTACTCTAACACTGGCTGGCAGTTAAAATAACTATTTAACGGATAAGGATTTTCCAGTATGCAACGATGTTTTGAACATTGAGTTAAAAAATGTTGACTCATCAAGAAAAACGATCGCTGAAGTTTGCCAAAGTTGAAGTTTTATTACAACATATTTTCCTAAAAAGCGGTAACCGTAGCACTAACGAGCTCTGGTTATGTTACAGCAGGTGATTGGTTAATGCATTTACCCTATCCATTTTGCTTTCAAACTTAGTGTTGTTTCGCAGTGGATCTCAAATGAAAGGCTATTCTAGTGGTCTGGGATGCAATGTTCATTTATTTTTACCCAAGATCTTTACTCTGTTATTACTTCTACACCAACCTGATATAAGTGAATACAAGACCCTTATAACTTTTTGTAGTAAATTGTACAGGGCCATGGATGACAATATTTATGAAAAATGTGAACGTAACAGAGATAATCTGAAAGAAAATCGTTCAGTTTAGTAGCAGAAATATAATATACGTACAACAGAATGTAAATAACAGACAAATCTAATTTTAAACATTCATTTCAAAAATCGAACATAACTTTAGCAACAACCTGATACATGGATTTAACTAAAGGCGTTCCGGGTGCGTGATTACACTCCAAAAGCCTTATCAGGTGAAACAAATTAAGCAAGATTTTTGGAATAAGCGAAAAAATGCCAGTGAGTAGGTCTTCATGTCATAGATTTGAAAAACGGCACAAACCAGTGAAAATAACAAAACAAAAACACCAAGAACATAAAACCAATTTACAATAAACAATGGAATTAAAACGAATTTCTCCAGAGGATTTACAAAGTACGCTGGAAGTAATGAGGGAGGAACATGAACAATGCGGATATTACATGTTAAGTATTATTTCTGGTTAGATCAAGATGCTTCACAAAGATAAAATTGTATAATCCCACTTTCATACGCATAAACATTAACTCTAAAATACGAATATAATAATATAAACAAACACTTCTATCTTCACCAGAATTGATCATGCAACTTGCTACGTCAGCGGAATAGAGAAGTCAAGCAAATGGGTAAAGACAGTAAGGTTATTCTCGCTGTTGATGAGAAAAGCTTAGAATCAGTTCCTTAACTGCACAGCGCGATAGCTTTCAAATGTGCAAGCATTAAATTGAACACTAAAAGCCAAAAGCTACCACATCACAGTTTGAGCAGACTATTCACTAACGTATTGAAAGAAACGCATCTTATACAAGCGTTTGTTCATGACACGAATCTAACATAGACGGCCGCATGAACAATCACTACAAGAAAGCATGATGCAGGAAGCTCTAAATGCTGACTACGAGTACAACATGCAGCAGACGGCGGCTCGTTCACTAACTTGGGGAGGCGAGGCAGAGGGGCTCTCTTTCTGAAGCCCCTAGACATCGGGGGACTCGGGATGGAGATCATAGCCCAACGCCTGCCACCCAAACATAAAGTTGTTAACCATATTTAGCATTTGCCACTGCAAGAACGACAATCGAACGAGCAGGACACGCCCTAAACGACAACGGAGATTGCTGTAATTAACCTACGAAAATATATTTTAACCCCCCTGAAGACTGCACGCTTTCAGCTTGATAGTTTATTGTAGTAAATGTTTTTAGACAGCGCATTGCTACTTAGATGGAGCTAGAAAACGAAATAAATAGAACTTCGTTTATCAATGCAGAAGATAAAAATCATGTACATGTTTGCACGAACTAACGTTTTGGCAATCGTAGCACAAAACCCTATGAATTGGAAGTGGTAAATTAGTTTCCTGTATGCAACGAAAAACAGAGAAGCGCGCAGTATGAGCCGATTAATCGGCGATTTTTATTTCGTCAAAACGAATATCCCTTTCAAACGTTAAACACGGCGGGTGAAATTTGGTTAAGAAAAGAATGCACTTACGAACAGGGGATAAATGTACGGCGTATTTGTTTTAGAAGAAATGAAAAAGAAACGTCCCACGAGGTTAGAGAAGCAAACGAGTATTGTCATAACCTTGATACTACGCTAAGAAGGATTAGTAGTAATTATCAGTGGAGAAATTTAATTAGATTTTCAGATTACCAACCTTTCCGCTAAATTTAAGTGACCATCATAGCAAAACTCAAAGATGTAGTTTGAATTTCAATACACCCAAAATTTCAGTGTCTATGAGCATTGCCCGCTACAACCGTCACCAAGCGATAGGAAGAGCTTCTTCAAGAAAAAATATGAAATCCAGAGAAATAAACGAAACCAATCGTGCAAGAGCTTGGTTTTATAAAACGCAGCTTTCCTCACGAGGAAAGGAGAAATGGGTGAAGAAAATGTCTTCACAACTAAACCCTTCGCAACTAGCATTGTTGATTCTACTAAGGGTAGCGAACGATGCCACTGACAACAGACGGCAGCAGCATCAGCGTACCATGCAGCTTGGCGTTTTTGAACCCTACATACGTATGCCCTGAGGAGCATTAATCACTGAAGGACGATCCCTCTTCAGCGCAGTTCTCTCAGGTAAAAGTTGAGAATGATTGTGTTTTACGCAAGCTGTTAGCTCATTGTGTCGCTCGACTCGCCTCTTGATTAAGATCAAATGTGCTTCAGAATTAAAGATCGGCTAACGCATCACTAATGTAAGTTGTCATGCCGTCATGTAAATACGAGTACTACTACATTCTTTTTGTTCCATGTACAAGATGATTTATTTTGTTTTCTCTCTCAGCCTAGTAATGAAAAGCAGGCATTAGTGATACTATTGTAGAAATCTAGAAATTGTGACAGCTAATTTTGATAAATTTAATGTGAATTATTCGTGTGAGCAAATAAGATAACAATGGAGAGACTAATGTAGGATACTAGCCATCTTCAACCGTATTTAACGTACACAATGTGCATCATGCTGACGCCAGCAGTGACCGAATAGTAATGAACAGGTCAACACGTTCCAAATCTACTCGTTTAAAAGATCCAGATTTTCAAAGAATAGTGTTATGAAAATCCGCAGTCCACCATCACTAAAAGATTGGGAAATGAATACAAATTCATAATCTGAAGGTGCAATCTAAAAACCGAAATTCTGCACCATTTCCGTTAGCTACGAGCGTATACTTATACTTGTTATTTGGGACACTCATACTTCATCTTTGGGAGTTAGCCATTGAGAACTCTCCATCCATTAGCGGGAGATACCGGCTCATATATCGCCCTATTTTTTCAAGTGATATAGAAGAGCAAATGGGACGCTGCAGTTAGTAAAAAAAAAACTCAAAACAAAAAACGAGCGCACGGACTTACCCCGGAGTAGCCGGAGCCGTTCATGCCCGGCATGCCGTATCCACCCATACTGGACTCGTCCCCAGGGGGTGGAGACATCATGGGTCCGGGCGTCCCGCTCATACTGTAGGGCGATGCTCCTGCTGAACGACAACGCATCTTAGTCACTAACATCTCACCGCGTCCAGGGCTACGAGGCCCATCTAGAAAACGAATGTGCATATAATGTAGACCATAATTCATTAGTCTTTGCAGAACACCAGAATATTTATGAAAACGTCATAGAATTCATTCAAGTAATAAGACGAAGGGTGAAACAATTCAAAACCCTAGAACAGCTTACAAAAAAAGGGACTCTTCTTAATTTTTTTCAATTGAAAGAACAATAAAACGTCACCAGTAATTGACAGTGGCAGGTCAAGGTTCAACGCACGAGAACGAATATTCAATATCAAAAAAGAATAGCCCTACACCACCTACTAGCATCTACGGATGGAAGGAAAAATTGCCATGATTGAAATTCTGATACTGAAAAAATACCAGAATACCTTTAAATTATGATACAGAAACCGTACTATTTTTTCAAATAGTACGAAACTACTTCAAAATATTCACCTGACTGGACATTTAGAATGTATAATGAGAAGTTGAGCTCAGACCTAATGACCCGAAATTATCAGAAAAAAGTGACCGAGCACTAACAAGTGAAAGCAATCAAGCGAGGAAGAGAAATAATTAAGGACGGCGAGTAACCACACTAAAGGAAGGAGGCCTGCAGAGGGCGGAGATTCTTTACTCGCGCATACAATTAAGATGGCAGTAAACACGCCTGAACTAACTTGGTAACGAGCGAGCGCGCATTAAAGAGATTTGTGAGCCACGCTAATACCGACATTACAAGACCCGCGAGCAAAGCTTGCATCAGTAAACACAGTCGTTGTAATTAATTAAAGCGTGTACAATACGAGACACGGTTGGGAATAGCAGCAGCATCATCCTGTCTCACACAGCATCACGTTTTCTAAAGGATTACCGGCTCAGAAATTTCGTATTAATTATGCAAACTGGTAATTATTCCAGTAATGATAACCGATCATGATACGCAAGTATGAAGTACAATGAGATACTTCAAAAGAAGCTCAATTAACTGAGTAGCAAATTTGGAAAAATAGCCATTAGCTGAGATCGTTTAGCAATAAATATCGAAGAAGCAATTTAATCCAAAATGTTAATGGGCTAATTAACAAAATTTACACAATAGTTAGTCACTTTCTATTTCTGTAACATAATTACAGAAAAAATTCGACGGTTTCGTTTATAAGCAAGACCATTCGAAAACGATAAATCTAGAAAAATCGATAACATAAAGAATCTTCAAAATGAGTTGGGCCACCTGATTCATACAATAACTTATCAAAACCCATAGACACTAACCAAAAAACCCATTCAGAATTAATGATTGATAATTTTTTTTCAGCCTTTCTTACCATAACAATGAAGTTCAAGGAGAAAAAAGCCTATTTAGGATGGACGCAAAATCTAGGCACAAGGTGCGTTTTCACACAAGATCCCTTGTGTATAGAAATAGTAAGTTAAGAAGGAAGGTTAAGAAACAAGATAAAAGTTGAAGAAAAAATTCAGAGGTGTCTAAAAACAAGACAGCAATGAACCAAAAAGATGATTCTTAACAAAACTAAAAACATTTTATTTTAACTAAAAGAAGGCCAATCTAACTCTCACTTCGAACCTCACATTTTCCCCTCTGGAGTGCAAATTTCCATAGATACAATAGTTTTATCCCGCTGAGGGGTTCAGAATTAGTGACATTAGCGACTTCATCACGTATAAATATCTCAATAACAACTAGATAATACATAAGTGTTGGAGCAACAGGACTCAGCAATGACAAGGGAATTTGGGAGAATGTAGTCGACACACGTACTGGCACAGCAGCGATGCGATTCGAGCGAGACTGTGTTCACGCGATCTCTCATCAATCACGCAGACAGCGAAAGAATTAAAATTAAACTCGCCTCAAATTCTACCAAATTTTGAGAGGCTGCGAAGTAGATTTATAACGAATGAAAGAAACCTAACAAACAATGCCGTGGGCAAATATTAAGAACATAACTTGACATCTCACATCGAGTTAGATAAGAGAAAAATTGCTATGAAAAACAAGGCGTAAATCGCTGGACGTATAGTCATTTCATTAATACAATTTGAGTAATTTTAATAAAATGACTATACGTACGACGATTATCGCCTTGCTTCTCATTTTAAGAATCAGACGCATTAATGCGGATCTAATTTTAGAAAAATTGTTAAGCCAATGAACGAATGTTTGAGGATAAGGAACTACACATGAGTAATTTGGTGGTCAAAACAGAAATGCAGAATAAGTGAGAGAGTGAGCAGTTCACGAGTACTGCATGAATCACATCAATAGTTGAGGAGGGAGTCGGACAGAGTAGCACTGCGTCTCCCCTCGACACGTCAATCAGCGAAGCTCGGAAACTGCCTCCTGTCCATCAAGTTAGAGCGGCCCCTAGCTCGGCCTGTCAGTCAAACTTGTATCCAGAGCGACCTTACATCTCAAAACTCGTCCCAGGCCAACCACGATACTAGCTCAGAAACTATATTGTAGGCCGGATTTTCACGCACATCAAGTGGATTAATTTTACAACTGGTCCAGAGATTTAATTAAAATTATAATCCTAATGATGACAATTCACACGGGATGTAAATTCACACTATCAAGATGCATTTAAAAAAAAAAAAATTTTTTACTGAGAAGAAATTATGACAAAAAATTCCATTTATGAACTAGGCAAAAATTTCATTGTCAATCCAAGATAAAATTTGCGGAGCACCACAACTGGAAAGATAATTACCTCGTCCAAACCAATTCTTGATATTTACTCGTGTTTTAAACGCTTGATGGAGAGCCGAAATGACCTTTGCTCATCACAGGATATTATTTAATTAACGAAACAAGAGAAGGGAGAGAGCATAGAACACGAGTGAGAGATCGATATCTACTCCGGAAATTTGGAGCTGTGTCTATTGTCAGGAGTTGAAAAAAAAACCAGAAAGCTAACTACTAAGCGTATACAAAAGCCCCATGGGATATTAGAGAAGGAACCCTCAGATGCGGTCGACACAAAGCTGTCAATCAAGAGCAGAGTCACAATTGGAGCCAAAGCGAATACTTGCTATACAAGCAATTCGCAATAACAGATACAATTATGGATGTACACAAGCGTGGACAACACAACCAGTGGCGAGACCAACAAATGTACTCGAATATTATAAATTTCCAATAAAAAAATTATTATTAATACAAATTTTAACCTGCCAACCAAACTCATGATTAAGACATCACTCATTTGTCTGAACACTTATTGAAGAAAAAAATTAGAGCTTTTGTTTTTGACTAATGTAACCCGAATTATTCGAATCGAATGAAAGCATTTTGCAAGCCATGCTGTCAGCAGAAAGTTAATAGTGTTCCACAGTAAATTTTCCCTAGGATCGCTGGCCACTGAAATTCAGTACCGACGGTAACGGCTACAATTGGTGAAACCTAAATATAAGAGCCGATAATGACAAAGCAGCGGAAAGAAAAATATGACCAGAACGAAAAACGCTACGAAACCAATATGCTAATTCGAAACATCGCTTTATTCAGGGAGAGGGACGAGAGAAGATGGGAAGATCTGGGACAGGGCAAGCGGTTAGTAGGAGCAAATTTATTTATGTGGATCGTATGCAAAAGTAGCACCAATGAACAATAAGTTTTAGGCTTAGATCCCATTTTGTGCAGAGGCCTATGGTCATCATAGAAGGCTCTCCCCCTACCCTGCCCTCGGCTCCAAAAGGCCATTGGTTGCACTCGTGGCCGCTTAGAAGCCCCTCTACTGAACACTACGAGAGCCTTGAGACGGACGAACTGCTCGCAAAAAGAAGCCAGCTAAACAAAGTCGCTCAACCGAGCACACGTGAGAACCGGCAGAAATGAAGAAATAGCCAACCAGCATGTATGAAGTAGGGTTAATCTTTCAGAGGAGCTATATATTAATTGAACTCTAAGACAAACGGAACAAACAACAAGAGAACTAGGAAGCACAAAATAACTTAGTTATTTTGTCTTTGACGGAACTATGAAACTAAGAAATGAGAACCGTGAAAATACCACAGCGTTGTTAAGTATATCATTACTCAACGGTAACTAGAACAGGAATATTTCCAACAGCAAAAAAAAAGAGAACAATGTGACAAATCAAACAGAACCGACCGAATTAGAACCGATTTTCAGCAATACGTAAAAAAGATGTTTAACGGTTGCTACAAGCAACAGACGAGTTTATTCAAATGTTTCAATACATACCATTGGAATATTGCACTCTCAGGGTTACTTTTAGCGACTTAACCCTTAAACGGTTAGCAGGGTGAAATTCGCCCGGTGTCTGCAGTGGCTACACGTAGCTAGATGTTACTTAATATAATTTACATATGAAAAATATTGTTCATTTGCTAACTGAAAAATAGGCTTTTTTCTGCTAGACTCGGCCAGGGCATGCTCTCATGACCCAAAACTACCCACACAGGAGGATAAGATTGGTTTGCTACGCTTTTGCCAATTAATTTTGATCCTTTAAAAAAAATTATTTTGTCGTTAGCTTTTTGACAGGGTTTCTTAGACTGCAATTTTAACTTTTTAACTTAGTACACTTTAACGAAGTGTACTAATGTTCATAAAAATCTTGATATTTTAATAAAACTAAGTTAAACTGCGATTTCTACAGAATACTTTACAGAATTTAACAAAATACTTTACACTTCGTCAAAAAAATCATGCCACTCTCAATACTGGGTCATTTATAAAAGGAAGGAATTTACCCTAAACCACTTTGATTGGAAAACATGAATGGCTCGAAGGTATGGTGTAGAAGAGTGAAAATTATTTCTGATTAATATACCTTTACCACAGCAAATTAATCAATTTTTAGAAAAGCATGCTTGTAAAAGGTTTAGGTAAAGTGTTCCAAATCAAGTAGCATAACTAATTAACATTTATATCTCAAGATGTCAAATATCAAGTTCAACACGAGCTATCCTAAAAAACTATAGGAAATGTCGCAAAGAAGGATTATAAGTATAACAATGCAAAGAAATCTTACACAATAAAACGAATCATAACCATTGGTATACAGACCCTCACCTGCTGCCTTTTTAGCAGCATATAAGTTAGCTTCTTCTTGTGCTTTGCCGATGTTCTTTTTGTAGCGAATTCGCTTATTGCCGAACCAGTTGGAGACCTGCGCAGCGCCACCGTTCCATTTGAAGAGAGGTTCAAGCAACGTCGACGGTGAACGGTGTCAGTAGTTTCAACAAACAGACGAAGGCGGAAATGAAAAGGTACATGAATTAGAACACATGAATCAGAATTTTATATAAAAACGATGATACCTCGAAAACTCATTTCAAATGAATAGGAAACTCTCTCTTAGATACAATATTTGTGATTGAAATTCAGATTCGAAAAAAGGCAAACTATCTTAAGTTCAAAATGAATACCGATTACTTGGTCTAACTCGAACTACTGGATCTATTTATACCAAATATAAATGTGACTATCAAAAAATACATACTAAGGTCATTCAGACCGATTGATAAATCAGTAAAAATTTTGAAAATGCTTTTGCACCTTACTATAAATTTTTCTCGAATTTTTGTAGCAAAAAGCCTCACCAGACAGAACATTTTTGAAATTAATATTTGACGTATTTTAACAAAACATGTTAATAAAGATACTCATTTGAGCAATAATATCAACAGGTGCCATAACCAAAAATTCTTCCTCTTTGCAATCCAGAAAAACCAAATACAATGTGAAGTAGAATTCCTTTATATTCTACACAATGATCAGCATCAATACGTAGCACAAGGGACGAAGACATCCCCAGTAAAGAAAAAATACCTTTTAATACAAAAGTTCTTACACTAAAAAGTATTTCAAGCCTATTTCAATGAGCTAAAATATGCTAAAAGGTCAACAGCAGGTAAATTGTGTGAGTGTATTTATGAAGAGAAAGAACATTGTCATGAAAATGCAGACGAAGGTCGATGCAAAGTAGAATGTTGGATGTGAAGTCGAATTTTTTTCGGGGGTGCTGTGTAAATCCTGTCTGGAAAGTCACAAGAACGATGAGGAATCCCTATTTGTAGTCGAGCAAAGAGAAAACGAACAACTTTACTTAATCATAAAGTTCATTTTTGATTAAAATAATACCCTAATCATTAAGTGAATTCGTGAAAAAGAACGCGGAAAAAATCTTTTTTAGCGATTATGTTGATACTCAAAGTACAATCTTCGTGAATGCTTAATAAAATTTCTGTGAACGTTATGGAAAAAATCAGAAACAGAAGAAGCTGATGTAGTTAATTCAAAAATGCATCAGAGATTTTAGTTAAACGAAACAAACATGTTCAATGATAAACTTTCATAAAAAGTGTGTTATGCTGATAAAGCCTTAACGTAACGAAGCACAAGCTAAGCATTTGTAAATGAATTTATTTCAGTCAAAAGTAAGCTTTGCACAACAACTTAGTGATAAACATGCAGCTGCTTGAGTAAAGGACGAACATGCAACGTATCGTCCTCAGGACAATCAACGATCGAATTAAAAAAATGATAAAGCCAGAAAAATAGCAAACATAGGAAATCAAAGTTTTTGCATTTAGCACAAAAGAAGTATGAGGTGAAACGACAGATAATGAATATAATTTGAGGAAAGGAGTGGTTCATAGCAAATAAATAATAAAATTAAAAACCAATGAGCAACATGCATGCCATAACTCGAGCTACGAGTGACGGTAAATTGCAGAAGGCAAGTCGAGTGTGGTCTCAGCAGGCCGATACAAACCCCCTCTTTTGGAATACACCGTACCTTTTTTCAATACGAACTCCTTTAGCTTTGCGGTAAATGTGCGACGCTCAAGGCAAACGACTGAAGCCGTTTCTCTATCAGAATGACGGCCGAGACGTCAATGTCGATTGGTAAAAATTTAACTCTTCTAGAGGTCGCTATGGCGGCGAAGGAAATGAAAAATTAACTTCCTCTTCCAGGAAAACTACGAAGACGTACGTTGATATAAAATGATGAAAAAATTCATTGTATGAAATTAGTGAATTTAATGTAGAACGCACAGGAAAAACTTGCCTGTGTCACTTTTACAACAAAATGTAATCTGAACTTTTTGTTTAAGGTGAATTAGCTTATACATCAGAAGAATTTCTTTACAGTGAAATTTCTGTCAAGACTCGTAGCAGACAATGCAAAATATCAACAGGCTGACGTGTTTATCAAGATTAATGAATTTCTTTCAAGTCAAAATTTTGAATAGATTAATAACAAGAATTTGTGCTCGGTTGCTTTGTGAAGTCTAGAGATAAGGTTCCACAATACCCAGCAATGCCTCCTCGCTACACTCGGGACACACAGTGACAGTAAAGCAGCAGGGGAGCAGTAGTGGTAGAACAGCAAGACTACGATAAGCTATACTAGCTGGGATAGCGTTTGTGAGCAGCCCAAATACAGAGACGAGCATCGGTGGCAAGCAAAGGTGTGGCTAACTAACGTAAGAAGGCTCCATCCCCACCATTAATTTGCCCCGTTCACCCAAATTCCTATGCTCTCAAATTGAGGGTTCACAATTTTGGTAAAATATGTGAGAAGAAGTAATAGAGAGAAACGCTCATTAAAAGCCACCGCATGAGAACGTCCGCTCCTCCACTACCGTCTGTCACTGTGTTACGAAAAAGAGGCGAGGGGCAGTGGTGGGAATAGAACCCTCTAAGTTTGCCTCACAGACCGAGCTATCTAAGTTATTAAACTAATGACTTCATGACACTTCGGTGGAGGCACCAGCTCCAAAAGAGGGGGTTTACCTGGAGCACTGTGAGCCCGCACTTACGAGCCAGCTCCTCTTTAGCTTCTTCGCTTGGGTAAGGGTTCGACAAGTGGGAATAGAAGTAATCTTGCAGAATTGCGCACGCCTCCTTAGTAAAGTTTCGCCTTCGTCTCCTGCAATAGAAACTGGGCACTAGTAACGAAACTAGCATCTAGCGATACATCCAAAGAGTGGAAGGTAACACGATGTACTGAGAATTTTCGATCGTCTGTGTCTCACCATCTCTGCTTCACGAAAGAGAGAAGCTCTTGCTCTTCTGAGGGCAGCAATGCAGAAGAGCATCCGTAAAACCGAGCCCGTTGCTGACATCAACTATGCCATTATGTTTGTGTGAGGCTGAATTACCCACCGACTTGGTGGCATACAACTCTTCTACAACAGGTCCTTCGACAACGTAAGAGAAAGGGAAGGACTACGTCACGCAGAAGAATTGACTCAAAACACGATGAAGCAGTAGCGCTACTGAAGAGGGAGCTGTACAAATATAAAACCGCCGGGCGCAGTTTCTCTACAGTGAGGGAATGTACGTATGTTGAATGTGAGTGTTGTTACCTGAGACACCGTAATATTGGCCTTCTTGGCGAGCTCTTCCTTGGCTTCTTCGCTTGGGTACGGGTTACTCAGATGCGAATAAAAGTACTCGTTCAAAATCTCGGTAGCTTGTTTCGTAAAGTTGCGCCTTTTGCGTCTGTAATGAGAAGCGCCAAAACAACATAAAAACTAAGGAAAACAAAATGAATGAATTAAGAGTGTAAAAGGAGCAAAGAAACGAAAGCGAGCTCACAAAAAATCATATCAGATAAAAGGGAACTAAATAGGTGCAGCATCTGCAAATCAAAGTTGAAGATGATTAATCAGAGAAATACCGCAGAAAATCACCAATACATTAATAAACCAAAACAGAAATGTTTACCAGTAAATTAGAATCAGTGTCGTAATTAAAAAATACAAATATGGAACTTCAAATGTGGGTACGATGAATCACACAAAAGCTATAGAAATATACGGGAGATGGTACCAAGCTAGGAGCCATGAGAACCAGGTTATACAAAAAGGGAGTTTTTGAGCGCTCAACACAGGGAGGAGTTAAAAGGGGTAACCAAGTAGCCAGGTTTCTTTAGTAGTGTCGCTACCTTTCGAAGAAAATAAACCCAGAGCGTTTGTTAGGCTGCTCAGACCAGGTGCAGCCAAAAATCAACGTGCCAGAGGAAAGGTCGTGCTTGGAGTACGCATAAAAATGGTTATTAAGATTAAGTTGCGTCACGTAATGAGGGAGATAGACTCGGGCTCTAAGGGATGCAAGCAGAAGAAGAACTAACGAATTTTACAAGCTCCTTGTTTAAATGACACATATAATATTTAAACCTAAGTTTGATATGGATTTTGTGGAAGGAAAATTTTTCAACAGGAGTCGAGTGCGAGATGCTAGTTTCAACGTAGAATAAGATTTCTCTGCGAAAAGAACCGAATAATGAGATAGAGAGTGAGGAGCCGGGTAGAAAATCATGCTAAGGCAGAAGTGCAAAGTGCTGTTGATCGTATGCCAACACTAAGGATGTGCTGACTAAACTTAAGCAAAATACAGTCACAGGCAGTTTAAGGAACGACACGGCGGTTTCACGCAGCATAAGAAGAGCCTTTGTCATCGAGACGAATTAAGAGTGAATTATGAGTTGTCAGAAAAACGAATGTGGAGACATGAATAGCTATCAAGGAAGACAAGAGGATGAGGGAGTTTCTTCAGCATTGTATTATATTCAAGAAAATGGGATAGGAGGTTACTGTCGTGAAAAGAATACCTAATTTTCGGTATATTTGTGGTAAAAAAATTGGATTTGTACAAGGTTATGGGACGAAGGTCCTTGACTGTGTTTGAGCGTTGTGCGTGGAGAGTACTGGTACATGAAGCAGTGGATGATTAGGTCGGAAAGGTACCTGATTGACCGTTATTGAACAGCGACGGGCAAGCGCCTCCTTCTCTTCTTCTGATGGATACGGGTTCGAGAGGTTCGAGTAGAAATATTCATTCAAGATTTCGGAGGCTTGTTTGCTGAAATTACGACGACGTCTCCTGAAAATTTTACCCCAAATTGAACAGAGGGAACAGTTTTAACGAGGAGCTCAACGTAGAAAGACTTAAAGAATTAAAGAACGGGGCAAATATATCATGAGATGGAGAGCAGAATTTGGCTGGAGGTAGACGTCATTAGGCCGTCCCTGACAAAAATCACGTTAAGTAAATGACACATATGAAGTTCATTAAAACGAAGCCACGTAATCCTCCTGAAAGAAAAAGATGTCTGAAAAATACACTTTAGTTATAGTTTGTGTTTAGATTAAACTTACCTTTTGCCCTCATAAAAAATTCAAGTTACCGCTGAATATTGAGAGTTACGTAATAACCATCAAGAACAGACATCTGGGTAAGTGTAATGCATTTCAACTGCAAACTAAAATTCTACCACAAAACAAACAATTTTCACGCTACACTGTAATAGTTCATCTCTCTAATCACGCAGTGAAAGATTATCAGAAAGAATGTACATACATCCTTCGTACACTTTTTGTTATTTGCAGCGCATTTTGAAATTCAACATTTTTTGGAGAATTGGGAAACATATTTGACTATATGTATCAGTATATAACATTTCATTATATCCGTAACGAGTCTTTAAATCAATGTAATAAGAACTTGAAGATTAGCACATACAAAGTTTTCTTAAAGGCGTATTTTTCTAAGTCAACTAATTTAGCCCTGTTCAAAATAATCCCGTCGGGGAGGTAGGTATTAGGGCGCCACAAAACTTCTGAAACGCCAGGAAAATGAGAAAAGAGATTAAACTACAGATTTAAATCAAGGATGAACGTATTTAGAATTCACATTATCATTACAAAATTGAAGTCCATCATGTGGTGTGTAATGTTGATTGAAGTGTTGATGAACGACCGAGCGATACAAGCTCGTCTCATTTCAGACGAAGTGAATCGTACATACATGAGCCAAGGATCAGCAACAAGAAGAGCGAGTGTTTAACAAGTCATAAAGTGGCGGGTGAGAAGCACGAAACTGAGGTTTTACGACTGCATCAGTTGCTTGCTCCTGCTTTAGAGCCCATCAATCTAATGGGGAGCGCCAGCAGCTAAACTAAGAGCTTCATTACATGATAATCACATGCTTCCAAATGAACTCGAGAGACAGGGGCCACTGCCACCAAACATTCATTAAATGAACGTATTAATTCTGTAGTAAGTTGGAGAGAATGAGGAGAAGCGCTTCTGAAGAATGCCTTGGGAACTCTTTAAATAAATTTAAGCCACGAATTTCTCCTTAAACTACGTGTAGAGTGAGCGTGAGCTAATTTTAATTTAATTCTGTAGTAAGTTGGAGAGAATGAGGAGAAGCGCTTCTGAAGAATGCTTTGGGAACTCTTTAAATGAATTTAAGCCGCGAATTTCTCCTTAAACTACGTGTAGAGTGAGCGTGAGCTAAATTCCAATTTGGAGCAAAAGATAAGGAACCTGAAATAGCACTTTATAAACGAAAACACAGTTACGACACAACAGTTCACACGCCTTATTGCATCCAGATTAGATTAGATTAGATTATAAGTTAGTTTAAGCCTCCCTAACCGCTGCAAAAATAGAGCGTATCGAAGAGAGGAAGGAGGAAGGCACCATTTAGTATGGAGATAAGAAAATGAGGAATCTATGCAGAAAGGGCATAGAAACAATTAGATGGGAAAGAAGTTCATGAAATAAGATAAAAGTTGAAGAAGAAAGTCAGAGGTGCTGAAAAACAGGACAGTAGTGAACCGAAAAAAGATGGTCCTTAACATAACAAAAAACATTCTATTTCAACAAAAAGAAGGCCTGCCTAACTCTGAGCTCGGGCCCTCACATTTTTCCCCTGGGAGCGCTAATTCCCATAGATACAATAGTTGTATCCCCCTGAGGGTTTATTGCACCCAACACGTGCCACAAGTACATCCAGCAATTAATTGAAATATTGCTCAATGTAGAACCAGATCCTTCCAATTGAGACATTTTTTAGGTATGCACAACTGCTTTTGAAGCTCCAGAGTCTACGAAGAAATCCAACAAAAATTGCCTAGGGGCAAGAAAACGTTTAAATCTACGGAAAATGCAACTAATATTTCAGTATCTCCCCAAAATTAACTGCAGAATCACGTAATTAAATCAGTGGTCAAGTTACAGTGATAGATTACACTTCAAATGAATTTAAAATACCTTTTTGTCTATGATAGCGATAACAAAATCTCTACACAAGACATACCAATTCTTTTGAAAAAAAAATCGAAGATTTTAGATGACCATGAATCGTGTCGATGAAAAACCACCTCAATATTGCATCAGGTACGATATCCATTTGGGGCTATACTAGAAGTTAGTTAACGGTTCCATAGCCTCAACAAAGGTGTTGCCTTGAGAGGAAGGAAGCACTATTTGGTGTAGAGTTTTGGGTAACGGGGAATTTATGCACAAGATGTGTCACCACATATTTCGCTGCGCATAGGTACAGCAAGATTGAAAGAAGTTAACAAAACGAAAATTTATTTTATTGCAACAAATGAAGGCCTATCTAACCTTGAGCTCAGGACCTCACATCTTCCTCCAGGGAGCGCTTATTCTGATAGATACAATAGTCGTGTTCAGCTGAGGTACGATATCTAGTTCTAGTTCGCAGAAGGCGTAGGTTAAAAGTATTACGGTATTGAAAGTTGACACAAATTTTTTGTTAAGATATCTACAGCCAGCACAGAGAAAAAGATCGACGTTATGAGATTGAAATTCTTTATTTAAAATGATTTGAAAACAATCTTAGTCTACAAATTAGTTGTAGAGAAATTCATAAGACGTTAAAAATGGAACCTGACAACTAAGAACGGCTAGAAAGTATATCAACATTAGCAAAAACATTATTTCAGAATAGTCTTTGTGAAATAAGTAGTACGTGAAGTACAAAGGAAAACTTGAACACAAACCTGGCGTCAAGAAAGCGGGATCGGAGAATCATCACAGCCTCGCACGTGGACTGCTTAAGCTGCATTTGTATCGATGAAAACTTCTTGTGTATTATCTGGACCATACGCTCGATTTCTTTGGGGGTGATAGGCCGTGTGCGGGACTGCTCCCTCAGCAAATTCATCACGTGTGTCGTGAACTCGTTACACGCCTGCAGGACACAACACACGTGAATATCGTAGTCAAGGCTGGTATATATTGACAGCGTGAGGAAATTTGCACTCGCCTTCGTTCTTTGCATGTGCGTAACATCAAACGAATACGGTATTGCTCCTTTATTGTTACAAATTTTAAATCGAAAAAATGCTAATAAAATTAGCCATTTTAATAAAAAAATCGAAAACGTTTCTGAAACAAGCTCCATCATCAGTTCTGTAAAATACAAAGTATGACCAATCAAACGATTTAAGTAAAGTGAACATTTGTTAAGACATGGTGGACAGAAATTCGGCGAAGATGAAATTCCTTTAACATTGAATTATGATTGTGATACTGAGAGGCCGAGACGACTACATGAATACAGTTTACTGCACTAGAGGTAAGAAAAAATTAGACAGTTGACTGACGTAAAATCGATATTGACCAAGCAAAGCGTCGCCTACCACTCGTAACAAAACTAATCAAACTATAATCAAATCTTACACTAGATTTATTCAGCCACAATAGGCGGATCCTAAATATGTCAGAGGCTATACTTACGTGACGCTACTTTCTTCCAACATCATAACAAAAATGAAAACAAAATACCACTGTCGCTTCAATCGGACATGACTATTCAGCTTGCACTACACCATTCATAGGTTTTTGCTCCCATGAGAGCCATTATTACGATTATATATCGTCAGCATCACAAGTACACTAAAATCTTACGAGAGTCCAAAAATATAAGTCAGTGCGCTAAGCAAATTCAACAAGTAACAACTCAAAATGAAATCAATTGAAAAGCATCAGCTGAAACTAAGAGGAAATCGTATCAGCTATAATCAACGTTGCTAACATATTTTGCCAAGCATACGGAATAAGAAATGAAATGTAACGAAAATAAACTGTATGAACTGCTGGTATCGAATTCTTCGGGAACAAAAACCGTAATCGGATCAAAAGACTTTGTTAGCACTTGTGACGCGATATAAAAGATTACAACAAAGGCTTCGAGAGCACAGAGCGTGGTGCGCACACCAACAAGAGCAAAAAAAAGAGAAGAACAACGACAGAGGAGCGAGCATTGGAAGCCAGGACTCGCGCTATAAGCTATCCACTCTCACAACACTGCTCCTGCCATTCCAACTTGAACGATTTGCATTTTAATATGAAAAGTCTGTAGGTCGACACTGCCCTCGTGTGAGCATCTTTACAACGACGAGCCTCGGAAAGTAAAGAGGAGGATAGAGGAGACTGGCATTGCCAGAGAAAGATGCTCTTAGACAACTGTGGTGGAAAAGGACAAAGGTATGAAGTAGGCGATCAAATGCGACTGAACTAGATCTTCCTTATTCAACAGATCATGTTGCACCAATCAAAAATTTACGTTGGAACCAGGGTAAAATAAAAAATTGCGAACGCAAGAATAAACTACTTTCCGCTATTATGTCCGCGAAAAATTTTGTCTCCGTCACGGGTCTTCAATGTCAAAAGCTAAAATACGAAAATACATGTAAACTGCAATTGCTCACACACAGTGTTATCCAAAACTTTCACCTTAAAGAGGTCATCAGGATTTCCTTGAAGGTGTGGCATGCATAAATACACTTAGGTATTTATGTGCACACAAGCAGGCGATGCATGTCTCAAGGATTGCACAACAGCGCTACAGGATGGTGATAGTCTGTGGCCAGAGCATTTGATGTAACGTTTTATACAGAGTATAAGGTAAACTTGAAATGCCACTCATCTTTCCCGTTTCATTAAGAGTGCTTCAGTTCTTTAATGATGTTCATCGTGTTGGACTGACATGAGTGCCAATAGTTTTGTATCGGAACCTGAAGTTTAACAGTAAGATACTCAGAGATGTTATGTACATACATTTAACTAACGAAATGAAGAATGTGTCTTATAATACTGCTGATCGTGCGGAAAAAAACACAAAAAGAAGTCTAGAGCGAGTCCCTCATGCAAATATTGGCCCCACTCAACCATCTTATCGTCGAAGACGGCCATCTTTTAGCGTCCTGGCCGATCGCTCCAGTATTCAAATGATCCTCGGTCTCTTCGCCAACTTTTCGAATATAATCCTAAAGTTGGGAGTCGATGAAAACTCAGGCGCCGCAATCCTTCGCTGAGCCGCTGATCTTTAGAGCGGCGAGTCACGGCGACGCCCTCACCTACAGCCTACCCCGTAGCGGACGGAGCACGTTATGCATTGCAGGCCAACGCATCATCTCATCGAAATATTATGATTTGCGTTCGCGCTCTATCACCTACAGCTTAGCTCCGTAGCGTTTCGCATTGCAGGCCAACGCTTCATCCCATCGAAATATGATTTTTAACTACAGCCTACCTCCGTAGCGTTCTGCATTGTAGACCAACGAATCATCTCTTTGGAACGGTGCTACGTTGATCAAATATTTTGATTAGCGTTCACATGGGATCAACCTTGGCAAACTGGGAGTGAGAGGATGTAGATTAAAAATAAGACCAGTCATTGCCTTCTGGTACTCTAGATTTTTAAATGAATACCGTAATATTTTTAAAGCATCGGTTGAGACACAAACAGTTGAGACCGAACTAGTTTAGCTCTTATTTGGTGAAGCTGATATTTCATTATGAGGAAACGATGTATTTATGATAAAAACATGTCTATAACCCCAGTGTGGATTAATTCCCTAAACAATGAATGAAAATATATTTATGGTACAAGTGTTCGACTACGTGAAAGAATCGAAAAAAGAACAGTATCGACACTGTACAACAAAATGACGACATGCCCTATTTATCCATTCAATTGTTTTTGCCAAGAAAAAAAACTGTATGCTATTTTTAATTAGCAATCGGATCTCGGTTCTAATTTTTGAGAAACTAAAACTGATTTTAACGAATTAGCTTGATGCCAAAATAATTCACCGAGATATCTGACCGAAATTGCACACTAATATGATTTAAAGAAAAAAGAGAGAAATATCTTGTTCATGGGTCGTAAAAGAAAATTGCCTGAGCTGACATGACGAAAGCTATACGACACGAACGAATTTGGTCCATTTGGAGACCGTCAACAACACTTGGGGCTTCAATCAGAAATCAATTGAGAGGTTGAGACGCAAGAACATCGTTGGAGCGCGAGAGTGAAGAAGAGAGGAGAGCGCGCGGGGAGAGTCGACTTCCACTTTGAGTCAAGGCTACGGAAAACGCGCGCGCTTCACCGAAAATTGCAGCTCAACTTTGGAATGCTTTACTTCTAAGTAAGAGGGCGACCTGTTAATGAACGCTCTTTGAGAGAGAGGAAGCCAACAATCGCGCTTCGGCCGAGAGAAATGAGAAAAGCAGGCGGTGCAGCGTGAGCGCGAGTCGCTGCAGGTCCGACAGCGCCTGTGTCGGCCCAACAAAGGGCGGCTGATGGACGCACGCTTCGCTATTTCGGACTTGGAATTGCCTGTGTGAAATACTCGCCACCAGGGACCGCTGCAGTCGAGCAGCGCGCACCACTAGAAAGTGGTTACAGCGAGCCCAGAGAGAGGCAATGCCAGCTCGTCTCCCCGTATCAGACTGCACAGCGGGACTCGCATAGTCAGACTTTATCTTTGCTCCATGTGCAAAATGATTCATAATTATAACTGGAGTAATAAAATAAGATAATTTCTCAGTGCGTAAATAAAATTATGAAACAGTACAATAGGAGGTGCAAAACGAATACATTTCACACTTTATAATGAGGCCCTCCCTTGCAAGAACAAACTGAAAACGAGGAGCATGGGACCAGAACAAAAGCAGAAACACAATGATGTTTAAAAACTGCGACAAGATGTAAAAAATAGCTTTGATGAAAGTAATACTATTTGCATGAAAGCAATACTATCAGCTTTGACCCAATGATTGAAACTTACGGAAGGATAAAAAAATGCGTTAAATTTAATCTAACGCCTTCGAGGTACGAAAAAGAATCTCAAAAAAAGAAGTTGATTTTGCTTCCCCGGTAGTAAGTTTTGAGGGAAGAATGCCGTCCAATATGGCAGTAAGCAAAGTTGAAGTCTGGGCAGCAAATGGTGAAGGCAGTTTGTGAGGCCAGGGCGCGGGGCGCGCAAAGAAGTTGGGCCGTTATTTCCAGCCCTCCCACAGGAGCATTCCATGCATCCTCCCGGCGCGCGGGGGGAGGCGCGCTACCGCACGGCAAATATTTCAATTGACTGAATTCCTTTTCAATATTTTGTGAGTGGAGTGAAGCGGCAATAATTTTCAGAGGTGCTGACATCATCAGAAAGGAAGAGCTGGTCAATAGCGAACACGGAGGCGGTGAGTGAGAGCGCAAGATGGCCGACTTCGAAGACAGGTGCAGCTTGCAGATTTATGGGACTCGAACACGAGACTTCCTAGCATACGATCATTCGGAAGCAGCCGCGAAAAAGAAGGGAAGTCAGCGAGATCAAGCTAACTACATTTTTTGAAGTTCAAGAATTTCTTAAAAGGGGCTAGAAGTTGAGCAAAAACACACCATAAAAAGGAACGGAAAGCTCACTAGGGGAAATTACGCATGGCAGTTTTATGCGTCATTCAGTGAACGCATTTATATAGCAAATAAAAAAGCTGTGTTCAAGTACGCACCTCCGAGAATGATTGCACTGCACAGCCATGCGTAGTCATTAGACTTTTCAAATATAAATGACAGAAGCGTCAGCTACGCAACAGATGATGAAGTTACAACTGTTCTTCGAGAGCTGACAGTAACAAAATAATGTTCACACAGTTCTTATCCAACGCCTGTCAGTCTCAGGCTGTACGTTACACTTTTAAGTCTTGTAGAAATGGCAGCGTCCATTACGTCGTACTTCGCAAAATGACGTTCTCACTGGACATAAATATATATAGTCAAAGTAGAGCTATTAATCATAACTCCATTCAACTTTTAAACTGTAAACGCAAATTCCGTCTCAGTCTTACAGCAATAACTGAACACAGGAATTTGACAAAATTCATACATTACGATACCAGCACTTCATAGAGTTCACTTGATTTCAATACAAATTTGTGAAACAAACTCAACATTATAAAAGTCATACACCCTAAAAAAAATGAAAAATAAGCCTGAAGTAAAAATTTCTAACTGATAAGTTCCGAGCTCGTACATAATATCCCAGTACACTGCGCAATCTCCCTGAGCATTGCAAGAGTTCTTGGCAAAACACTTACGAGTACCATGCGCTATTCAAGCGCAGCGGGCTTACCTGTTCATATTTCTCGAGCTCCTGGTGGTATATCTGTCTAATTTGACCCAGCTTGGCTCGGTAATCGGAATGTTCTATGGCAGAGTCTCCAGCTCCGGCGGCTGCGGACGCGTTAGCTGCAGCTCCTACACCTCCTCCCTTCTCGGGCCCCGCGACTCCTTCTGCGATGAGCATATTGTCCAGCCTCATGAGCTGGGGATCGGGAGGTTCCTCCTCTTGGGTGTTACGCAGGGACAGAACTGAAACAAAAACGGACAAATACATATTTTTAACACACATCAAGAAATTCATAATATTAACTTTTCTGATAAGTGTTTTTTTTTAAAAAGTGCTAATGCGCTGTAGTATCGAAAATTTTGCGCCGATTATCAATCACTACGTGAATAAAACACATGAATAATATTAGAATTTTAAATCGTAATACCTCCGTAGCGGCCTGTAGAGAATACGATGAGCTAATTCAGCTTCTGGAGTTATTTATTTAGTATGAGAGCTAAGTTACAGACACTAATTATGTTTCTCACAGATTCAACGCTAAAACAATTTTATACTCAGAATTTTTTTCAAGCGTAGACTTACGGAGAAATCAATGTTAAAGCATGGTCGACGTCGACATTTTGTTTCGGATGACGTCAATTTTCATGGGACGTAATTTTCATGGGCATGTAGAAACAATAGGCCGATTAAATGGTAAAATTGTTGAGAGTTGGCCAACATTATTTAATGTTAGTCAAAAACATGAATAACACAGAACTACTCCATCAACTGTGGAAAATATTTCCGCTGGTTTTAGCCATAAACGCTGCAGTAATTTACAGATAACACCTCATTTGATAGCAGACAAAATTGTTTAAGAGTTTGTAACAGAAATTTTGAGTTTGACACAGAACATGTTTGTCCTACCATTACACATCCTACAACAAAACCGTACCTGGAGCACAACATATGATGAGGACGTGAGTTTCCAGCGACACAAACTGAAGTTGCTTTGGTCGGAGTATTCACTTAAGGTTTGCTCGCAGTTTTGTGACGCGAGTGAGAATGTATACGGGCGAAGCAGAGATGCAGCCGACAACGCTACTGAAGAGCAAGCAAGCACACAATCCCGAAAGGCTGAAGACCATGGAAAAGCGCACAGCTCGCAGTCAACCCCTCCAATAGGCTCATGATAGCAAGCTAAAGATTTGGCGGGGATGCTCTTAGTGAGGTGACGCTCCGGTGTGCGAGTCTCTCTGGGAAAGAGAAGGGGTGCTCGCCCCTGCAAAATATCCCCCTGCCCTTCAGCACGGCAGTTACGTCAAACTTTTGCTCGCAAGTTAGGCCAAGAGAGCAGAATTTATATGCAAATGCAGAAGCAGCCATCTTTGCCGCAGTAAACATGTACTAGCGGCGGCAGCAGCACAAGGTCTGCACGATCGCGAGCTTCACTATAGAGCGAGGCCCCACCGGATAACCAGGAAACCAGGCGACTTTCTGCGCCCCACGAATGTACAACGTCACTCAAAAGCATTGCCAAAACTTGAGTTGTTTAGGAAGGTCAATAAGAGAAGAACTGTTCATTGACATGAAACTCTCCGGAGAAACAAACCCATATTCAACTTACTCCACTTTGAAATTTCAGGGCAAAGTTTCAACAGCAATGACATAATACGCGAGAACTCCCTCGAAATAGCTTCAAAACACTAGTCTGTTATTGAAATTCGTCCCAATTGCTCCATGAAGGTGAGTATAACCATCAAGCTCTTACTGAGTATTTCTGAAAAAGGTACATCATAAGAAAGAAAAATATCAAATTCATTATAATCAGGAGGGAATGTTCCTCGTGTCAAAAAAACTGCAAGAAAACCTTAAATGAATACTGAAAATTATGTGAAAATGAAATTCTTGAAATACGAAGACTTAAGCGACGCAAGAACAACAGCAAGCAGAGTTCTTTTAAATAGTGATTCATTTAATTTTAAAGGGATACAATAATCAAGCAGAGAAAATTTTAATTGAATACGTTCGTAACTTTAAATTGAAAATTAACACAAAAGCAGTTAACAGGAAATCTATTTCACTGCCCGAGCGAGGCGATATTTGTGACTATTCAATATATTTTCAATCAAGAGCTCGAGTTACCTGTCCAATTCATTAGACTAGCAGGGTGATTAGAAGATTCATCTCAATTTTCATTACATTGCGTCTCATGAGTAGATGATAGTGAGAAGAGGTCAATACAACGAACTATGAGGCCGCCAACGATATCCTTCGGACTTAGTTTTATCTATCCCGGAAAAATGGGTGGTCTCAAAGCGCCATTAAATGCAAGTCGTAGACGAACACGGTCGCACGAAACAGAGATCATATGCCTAATTGTCTCATGAAGGTTGACCATAATATTCCCTAAACCGAAAGCCACAGCTACGGCACGGAGAGGCAGTTTATTATTGACAATGAAATATTTTAGTGCAGTACCGAATATTCCTCAGGAGTTCAGACTAAACGTATTTTAACGTGTCAGAAACACAAAAAGTGAGTAAAAGATCTTTTCTGCCACACATTACATGACGAATAATGCAATGCTAATGACAACAACAGATAGAGCATAAATTTTTTGCGCTTCTGTGCATACCAATTATGAAAAGACCACACAACTGCAACAAAAAGTGCAAAAGGAAAAGAATATTCGATTTTCGAAAGGCTAGCTATGCGAGATGTTTACAAAAAATTGTAAAGAAAACAGCGACAAAACACACAAACACTGCAGATGATTTCATTTAACAAGCTATTGTCATGAGGAATAAAAGAACAATAAGCAAACTTCGGCAGAACCCAACACCCAGCATTGTTTCTTCGCGGTCTGTTGCCGTACGGCAGCACCAGCCATGGAAAGACAGCTGAAATTCTACCGTGCCTTCCTTGAGACAGGATTGAGAGCAACAGGCGAGGAGCAGAAGGGCCTGAAAGATCATGCTGGTGACCGAAAATGACATTACCTCGCACAAAATATTGAGCAGTCTTCACAATGACGTAGCTCCATAAGACACAATTGACCAGTACACTAATCTATGAGTTATCGCTCGCAATTGCTTATGATCGCAACAACTACTTGGGGACTGAGTCACAGCCAATTTACAGCTTTGTGCCAAATCATTCGGTGAAAAGATATAAAAGGGCAGAGTTGGATAAACTTAGTGCGCAGATTAGATTAGATGCAAGTTTAAGCCTCCCTAACCTCAACAAAGAGAGAAAAGAGCAAGGCACCATTTAGTATGGAGCTTAGGGAACGCGAAATCTTTGCACAATGGGAATAGAAGCAGCTAGTTGAGAAAGGTCCGTGTAACAAAATAAAAGTTGAAGAAGTCGTAGGTACCGAAAAACAGGACAGCAGCGAACCGAAAAAAAGATGTGCGTAAAAATGCAAAAAAAAAATTCTATTTCAACAAAAGGAAAGCCTACCTAACCTTTAGCGCGTTACCTCATATATTTCCCCACGGATACAATAGCTGTATCCTCCTGAGGGGAAGCGTAATACGAACGAATCAAATCGTTACGGGTTCAAAATCGAATAAAATCAGGAAACAAAATATGAGAAAACGAACGAGACCAGTCAGGGCCCGCAGGCTTAGCGGCCTAGTGATCGAGCAGCGCATGCCAACTAAGCGAGTGTAAATATTTTAATAAATAACATAAGAGACTAAGAACATGTTAGCAAACATGAATCACAGCACAAAAGGTAGAAGTTAAAGAGAGCACTAACGTTGTTTACGGCAGAAAAAATTATTTTGTATACTTAACATAAAATAATATTTATGCAAGTCCACGCAAAGAAATTGACTAAAAATGAAAAGGATGAAGAAAACAATCGTTAACTCAACTATTAACTAAGCAAAATTTGAAACAAAACTCTGAAAGTATCGAATTTTCAAAAAGCAAATGTCAGCCAATACGATCTGCAAAATGCACACAGAAGTATTTAAATTGCATCGCATGAGAGTGAGACAAATCATTGAACACATAATGCAAGAAATATCAAAACAACACAAAAAAATGAGACAACAGCACAATAGCTGAAGGTGAGGAAATAAAGATGAAAAATGACCAAACCTGAAACACAGACGATTAATAAAAAACGAAGAATCAAAATGAGACAACGCACGGTGAAGCAATACGAATGGAAAGAGAGAGGAGGACAACAACAATGAGGCAGAGCGCCCAACAAAGCACAAAAGCGGAAGAACGAAGAAGATGAAGACACGCCAACAAGAAGTGGCGCAAAGCCGGCGCTACAGCAGCCACTTGCAAGCCGGTCACGTCTATAGCCCGCAACATACGATACAGCGCCGAATAAATACGATCGTGCGCAGCACAACGCCCTCTCTCCGCTCTACCTAGGCTGGACACAACAGCGCTGGCAGCACCATACCTACGAGTGCGTACACCAGTCCCACTTTGATGGCTTTTCAGCACAACAATACCAGCGGCTCTGGTAGCTAACAGTCGGAAATAACCAACGCCTGAATTTATCAAGATGCAAAATAATGGAAATTAATTTCGCCCTTCTTCACCTCATAAAATAATATCCCAAATTCAATTTGGAGTAAAGCGAAAAGAAGATTTGATTGAAAAAAGTGGAAAAGCTGATTTGATGAGTTGATAAAAAAAACGAAGTGAAACGGTACAATACTTGTATTCCAACTTGATAATATACGTTATATAAATGAATTCTTGACCAATGCAGAATTTAACCTCATTCCTCTCAATAAGAGCGATCATCACAATGAAACTCGGTAAACAATGTAGATTAAGCGGAACCAAAAGAGGGTAAAATTTTAGAGCTTCCATAGGCAAGTCCCCAAAGTCGGCAATAAAGAGACGGTAGAAATATCTAGGACTAAAAGGAAAGCTGAAAAGATGGAGAAAAGGAAGGAAGAATATGTAAAATATATTTTTTCTAGAAAAAAGGAGAAATACTGAAATAATGTAAAAAGACGAAGAAAAAAGACAAATCCACAGCTGATTCCCGCAACAAGCCTAGCTGAATCCGATGCGCATTGCTCGAAATACATCAGTATTCGCTTCTAAGTACAGGTAGGAATTCCTACGTACTTCCCGAGGAAAGCTAGTTTTCAAGAATAAATATGGATGAAAGTCATTTTCAGCGCAGCCTCATTGAAAAATCTACTCGATAATTATTAAACAAAATGAGCCCCTAAGTGCTTTGTAACACGAACATAATTCCTCCGTCAACCGCGCATAACACACCATAATTCCTTCGTCAAATGGACGATGTTTAATAAACATAATACTCAATGAGGAAATGCTGAACAGCCTTAAAGCTACGCACATGACGAAGTAAAATTTTTAGCCTGATTAGGAGCTAATATATTACGGGTTACTGAATGGGTAACACCATTGGTCGGATGAAATTGATAGAGATTCAATATAACAAGATCATTTGTACGACATAAGAGCGTCTATTGATTCGTAAATATCCCATCGGAACTACAGGAGAATATAAAAACTCGATCGCGGTGGTAATGAGACACCATCTCTCTCTAGATGAGCATAAATACAGCGAGATTTGAGATTTGGGGACAGTCCATAAAATAACGCAGCTCTTTTTGAGGCTACAAGATCTCATATATTAGATCTCTAGAGTAGACCTTTATTGCACCAATAACATTCTTAACTGTAAAATCACTTCTAAAGTGTTAGTGTAACATCAACTCCTACCTGAGAAGCATCAAATAGGACAATCTATTATAGGGTTGCCATGTTTTCATATCAACCTCCTTCAAATCAGCGCAAAATGATAAAGCTCAGCAAAAAGAAGAAACTCAGGACCTTGCTAGTAATAAGGCTACTTTGGTCGGAGCCACAAGTCTGAAAACGAGACATCACCGCTCTCTAGATCTCTCACGGAACATCAACACTCACTAAATCAGCATAAAATAAGTAAACATCACGAGAGGGAAGAGGAACCAAGAGCAGTGTGGGCAATAATACTGCTCTCTTCGAAGCCACACGAGTCGAGTTCTCTCATCCGTAAGAGATCGGCAGAGCAGGGCTGGAGGAGCAGAGTAGAGCTGAGCGCTCGTACCGACGAGGACGCTCCCTCGAGAGCGCCATTGCTCTCGTGTAATCCGAGCTTCTTCTCACTAGCCATAAACATGGAGGCTTTAGGAGGGTATCCAATACTGCGGCCCTTGACAGCAGCGGGGCACCCAAAGGGGAGAGGGGGGAGCACGCACCATGGCCTTTCCATGTTGCCCAGAGACCGCCAATTCTCCTTTCTCTGTCTCTCGCTTATGAAACGACGCTCAACGCACCATGTTAAACGAGGGCGAACGACTTGCGTAAATACAAGCTTCATTTTGTAGCTAAATGAAGTGGACAAGCATTTCTATTATTTGTATATTAATGCAAAATTTTCAGGAATAATGAGAGGTGAGAGGTCGAGCTGTTTGAAAGGACTATGAAGACGAACCTAGGTAATAAAGTAGTAAAAGAACGGAGATGAAAATTAAGTCAGTATTAGAAGACTAGCAAAATGTTAAGATACGGAGAAGAGCGTCACACTACTTCAAAATACAAGGCGCTCAAGCACGACCTTTACAACATGCAGAGTCAATTATTCTAGACCAATTATTGTTATCACAGTGAAAATTAACAACGGTAATTTACGCTAAATTTGACAATCCACAAAGACTTGAAAATTTATGCACACCTTCTCTTGCACACAAATATGATATTTAATGGAAGCACGCGTCAAAAGCTTAAGAAATGTCGACCCCAACAAGCTTGAAGCCATGCATACGACGAGCACATTTTGACCAAAGTTTACAGAAAAACGAAAATAAACGGCACAAGCATAAGGATTGAGGAAGTTGAAGAATTCCTTAGTACGTTAGCGAGAACCAAAGATGTCGGGAAAATTCTAACTCTGTGGCGAATACGGAATGCTCGTTTCCTATAAACAAGGTGCACGCACTGTGTGAAGTAATCCAGATCGGCCAGGAAATCGGCAGCTGTGGGAAAACTCATCTTAAATGGGGAAAATACAATGAAAGCAGGAGAAGAACTCGCCACAATGGAGGATGATACACCTATATGGTCGGGAGAACCAAAATAAGGAGGGGTCCGAGCTGCGGCTGCTGAACTGAGTGGCCGGTGTGAGAACGCCCCGCGTATTTACGAGGCAGCTAATCAGTGCACTAGCCGAGCTCGCCAAATTTACACCAACTAATATACGGGCCCACACTCTCGCACGCTCCCGGTCATGTAGATGCCGGCACTGCACTGCGCTCGTGAGAGTTCTGCTTAGTGTCTATATCTTCAGCTCTTCTTCCGGTCATTTTTACAATGCTTTTCACTACCGCCTCTCATGTGCACCAGGAGACCAGGTAACTTCAGGTCTGGACAGACGTAGTCAGATTTTACCGTGGTTAAACGGTTGGTCAAGAATTAGTACTCAACCCATTCTCGTCAGTAAATAATATGAACTAGAATACAGATAACATCAACGAAAAATGAAATAACTCGTTAGCTAGGCGTTGAATGGGGACAAAAATTAATAAATAATTGAAATGAACTAAAATCAAATAGAACTATAATACAGCCGACCAAAAAATTAGTTTCATTACGCAAAAATTAAAAATCCTCTCGGATAAAATCTAGATCAAGCGGCTAAACGCATAGAAGCTTAAGTGAATACGTGGCATCTAATGAAAAGTTAACATTGATATTGTTCTCGTGGCACTTTCATTTTCACTAGCGCTTCAAATAACATAAGCAGGCCCCATTGGAGCAGGAGACCTCGTGCTACCGTGCCACGCAGCTCGCCTTCGCATTGCATGCGCAGGACAGACCTGATTTACGGCTAGATAAATGAACACTTTTACACGGGCAGTACGAATGCGCCAGATCCTGAAGCCAGAGTATCTCACTTAACTTAAAAACGCAACATTTGTAACGTAATATTTCACACGAGTGCAGCAAGTAATTTTCCGGGGGTTTCATCCCTGGTAACGCTAACTAAATACAATCAGCTCACCATCCTCAGGAGAGCTCAGGAATCTCAACCGTCTCTCTTTTAAAGGGAACAAGTCGCCAAGATAAGCTAAATAGCAAGCGTTTTCAAAAGTTATCTTTCCCGAGAATAGACATTTTGCACTCAAGAAAATATATCAATGATGTGATGTCACCTTCAAAATTTCGAAAATTCACTACACGATACCAATTTATACGGAAAAAATACAAACGAAACAACTATCAACATCAAAACACATAGAAGAAGCTAAACACAAAACCGCGTACGTTCATTCGTGCAGCATCAAGATCAAGTCTTGACGAAGCTCTGGTACGGCTGAAGTGGAATGGAGAAGCAGAGCTCTTATAAATGGAGGGAGGAGTGCGCAGCTCCCGACACAACTTCCGACATAAATAGCAAGTTGCAAGCGCAAAAAGTGAACGCGAGTGGTATCCACATCTTGAGCGAGGCGACAAAAACACGGGGTGCCTCTCCCCTCGCGTCGCTCTCCCTGCATCTAAGCCCCAGGATCGAGTGAAGTGGAAGGGCTGGCAGATTTGCTCCTGCTCCGCCGCTCGTGCTGCACAACTAAAAACAACGCAATACATGGCTAACACAGAATTGTAGCCACAATGTAAGCAATTACAAAATGGTATTAGTTTGTTCGTCCTCACCTCTTCCTCTTCACTTGGTGATGTCAAACTGATGTTCGTGGAGTAACGCACGCAGCTTTACTTATCGGGATCTACAATCGGCAGTGGTGCCGAAGCAATCCCCACTTCGTAAGACAAGTGCTCAAATGTATCAGCGAACTTTCAGCAAATTCAACTCCTGAGATTAGTACACAGCCATTGCGGGCGTTTCTAACACTTGAAATAAACATAGGAATGACGATTTTCTAACAGAAAGGGATAACTGCATCCACTCAAGTCATTAAAAATAAAAAAATAATAACGGATACTCGAGGACGGGTTGCCAGCAAGTTTTGCTAACCTTCAATCTACATTTATTCAATTGCGGTATCATGTGCACATGACCGACAATTTGAGGATTTACAAAGGAGGAAAAATTAGCTAAAACACAAAGTAATCGCACGCCACAAAAACCCTCAGCATGAGGGGCGAAGACGGCACTGCACTGAGCTGGTGGCTGTTGCGCTTTGTGTCTATATCTTCATCTCAAAACACCAAAGCCTGCTGATGACAATAAGCCAGAAGGAGCAGAGGTAAAGTTATAAATTCCTTAGCCTACTATTTTATTTGTTTACGTCACTATTGAGAGCATTTTTTTACCGAGTCACAGGAAAAATGAAGCATAACTGTGAGCATAATCTTGAAGAAAGAACGATCCAACGATTAGGCTAAGGATAATTCGCTATTACAAAGTTACAAGAGAAATAAATAAAATAAAAGTAGCATTTATAATGTAATGCAGGATTAGACTATATGTTAGTTTAGGCCTCTCGAACGTCCTCAAAGGTTCGAAAGAGAGGAGGAAACCAATTACTATACGACTGAGGGAATGGGTAAGCTATACACTAAGTATCCCCACACCCTGCGCACAAAAACAGTCAAATTGAAAGAAGTTAATGAAACAAGATGAAAGTAGAAATAGTAGATAAAAGTAGGTAACCAAAAAAGATAGCTGTGAACTGCAAAAAACATCGGACACCAAGTAAAAAGTACGTCCTATTTCAAGAAAATGAAGGTTTACCTAATTTTAAGGTGAGTTTCACGCATCTTCCTCCCTGAAGTAATTTTTCAAGATATAATAGTTGTATCCTCCCCAGTGGTGTAAATAATGGCAAAAATAGTTTTAAAGCCATTGACGATAAAATTTTCTTACAATTGTTATCACAACAAACGTATCCAATTTTCTTGAGATCTCCGATTCAGCTATACCAGAAGCATTTTAGGCAATATAGGTTCTCCAGTAATAAAATATTAAGTATACCACGTGAGATCTAATTTAATTGGCAATCATTTACTGGTTGATAGATAGTAAGAAAAGAGATCTACTGTAACCAAAGTTTATCCTATTGCGATATCGTGTGCACGAGACCGACCCAACAGAAGACGTGTGACAAGGAAAATCTAACTTGGAGCAGAGGAACACAGGACGATCCGGCCAGTGTGTCGTAAACTTAACCAAAGTTTATCCTATTGCAATATCACGTGCATGAGACCGACTCAACGGAAGACGTGACGTGGAAAATCAAACTTGAAGTACTGGAGCACAGGCCGATCAGGCAAGTGGAGATAGCAAGAAGCGAAGGAAAGAGCAGGAGCGAAATACAGTGCACACCCCCTCCCCAGCCAGTAATGACGATGGGACAATTTGTGCCAGAGAGAGTTGCGTTGCAGTCATTGGCGCTACCCCGGGGAGTGTCGCGCTCCACCGCGGGGAGCGAACCATTAGGACCGTGGGGCGCCCAATTACACCGACCCCTGCCACTGACGCCACTGCCATTAGTCTTGTGTTGCTCTGGCATCACGGGGAGTGAGAGGCATCATCATCGTGGCAGGTGGGGACGTAGCGGCTCCAGTAGCCACGCTCGAGATGGCTGAATTGCAACCGGCAGACACAGCTGACTTCCTCACAGGTGAGTGCAAGGCGCAGGTACACTTTACTTCCAGACAGGTAAGCCCTGGAGATATGAACATCTGCCGTGAAGATGGTGAATATTAGGAAGAGTTACAGCTAACGTGTGGACAGGTGACTATACACAAGAAATACGAACAGTTGAGTGATCAACAGAGGGCAATAGGGGTAGACGTAAAAGAGAAACCAAAGCTGTTTTGAGTTTGAAATAGAAGAAGAACTGAGACCAGCACGAAGTGACCAGAGACGCAAGCATCCATGTGTCTTTAAACCATAGGCGAGCAATGAAAGGACAAGTTGTGGCGTGCGAAGGTGATTTGCAGGCAGCGCGTACGAACAGCTGAGCAGAACCGCACGTACATAGAGATGCGCTCCAAGCGAGGTGCAGTTCAGGCTATTACAAAGAAACAAATAAGCAACCAGGTAGAGCACTCTGATTTGGCAGGCACACACGTGGGTGTAACAGCGGATGACATGTTAATGGACCAACATATCAGGTAAGCTAACTAAATAGGGAAGTCCACGATGAATCAGTGATGGGCATGACTAGCTAACAAGAGGTAGAACACAATTTTTCAGTTCGCGGATGTCGCAAACGAAATTGGTTTATTACTGCCACATGAATATAAAATTATATTAAAATATCTCGAAAAGGTACTCAAGTAGAGCCCACACAATACTGAGGGCTGTAATTTCAATAAATTTCAGCTAAAACGACTATCTTAGACAACAAAGCTGTGCAGCGCACTCGGTCGAAACATCACTGCCGATATTCTTCAGTATATAAGTATGGGCGATAGGGGAGATGGCAGCAAGCTGTCAACATCTTCGCTGATCACTCTGATGTGGCAAGAAATAGATTGCATTAGCATATCCCGTTCTTCACTACGCTTGAATTTCAATAACTGATAACTACACTCATGTTATTTTATGGCTGAAGTTAGCGAGCTCCACATTTAAAACATTATGAAGAATCAAGGCTACAAGAATATCGACAAGATGCTGACAACGGACCAAACAATCCAGACGCATTGCAAGTTCTAAGAAAATAAAATATTCTAAGCAAGGTACGAGAAACAATGTACGCCCTAATTCCAGTGTTACACGTATACGCTGAAGAATTTTAGTCTCGAAATCAAATTTCTTTTTAGCAACGGAAAGTATCGCTCAGGTGAAGTATGCAACTAATTTATTCGTTGAAGTGCTGCAAAATCGCTTGTTGTCCACAAGTGACAGCAAATACTGAGCACAGCCCTTAGGTGAATTGGTGCAGTTAACACAAGTACGCAGATGCAGGACGGCACAACATCCGGCAAACTACGAACGCTGCTACAGCAAAACATACGAGCGATCAGCGCAAAGCATGCTGGTGACAGCTAAGTGCGGAGGGTCAACTGAGGTACGTAAATGTTTCACGATCGCGCGCTTAAAATGAGCGTTGATATGTCCAAGAAAATAATCAAATAGAAGTTCCTTGTCGTCGCCATTTATTAATTAAGACTAATTTTCTTAATAACTTCCACAGTCCCATCGAAAACTAAATGCAGATCAATTTCTTACATTTTTCATCAGTCTCGCTTGTCGCTCAAGAGCCCATAGTCTCTCCGACAATATCAGGAATGCCATGATGAAAACACTCGTGAGTCGTGAGTCTCCCTTCAAGTTTAGATTCGAAATGTGCAGAGCATTTTTTTAAATTATTACTACGGTAGTCTTCCCTCAATCTTAAAACTTTATTTCATAATAGAAAACGAACGAGTAGTAAAATACTTGCACCGTCCACAGGAGACAAAATACAATACAGGAGACAAAAATACAGGAGACAAAAATACAAAATTTGTGAGGTGTGCAATCTGAAATGCAAAATAATTTGCAAATTTTAGTAAATTCAGACGAGTAGCAACAATCCAAAATGGATATCACAATTTAGTCGATTGTTGTTAAAACTTTGTCTTCGCTTCTATACAATTCAGATTTAACGATTAAAGACCGGTGAACCGTTGCGACTTATTTCGGTATTAGGAAGAAAAATTTCATACTGGTCATTTTAGGCAAGAACTACCAGTAGCTTATAACATGAAACTAAGCACTAGTAGTAAAAAAGTATTATGTATATAAACAAGCACAACTAAAAAACAATAAATGGAAAGCAGTTAAACTATGTCCCTACAGTGAATCCTGTAGAAGTATGTAAGTTCAGTAATTTAAAGGCTAAACAAAGTTTAGTCCTGCCAAAACGTCAATCATGTTCACATAAACTTAGTTTTGTAATAAGGGCGAAAGTGCCTTAGATCATTCGACAATTAAGGTACACAGGGAAATAAAACAATTAGCGTAAGAGGCCAAATTCTTCTCCTAAGGAAACTAAATTGTATTAAACATCACACAATGAAATACAGGTGAAACTAATGTATTAGGGGCGCATAATTCAGCATTATAGGAGCACGATTTTAATGAAGGCATCTAGCACGAGAGGAACATAGCGCGAGCGAGGTGCAAGAGAAATCCTCTGATGAGGACGCAAACTAAATTAAGAGAGGTATAGCGTATAGAATCGCAGGAGTCATTAGGCAAGCCGGCCAGCAGGATCGTTAGCTCAATTTGAGCTGCAGGTTTGTTGTTCATGGAGGAGGAGAAGGCGAAGGCGCACCGTGGACTTCTCATTAGAGCACCACGCTCGCATTATTTACTGGAGCCTTAATTGGAGCTCTGCAGCCCTCACCTCACACCCTCCCCGAGGGCGGCGCCGCTCGTGTACAGGGAATCCCTCGCATCAGAGGGATTGTTCCTCTGACACCATTGTCTGCCCAAGGAGGCACGCCAGAGGGAGCCAGCCAACACTGAGTTTCGATTTGCTTCCTTCTCATTTATCGTGCAGGCAATACCAGCAACTCCTGAACAGATCATTATCTACGTAAAATTTCAAGAATATAATCATGGTGATACTATATACAAAAAACGCTAACACTGCTGCTCTAAATTCTTAGGGTAGGTCAACAGAATAATAAATAAGGACAAGAATAACTGACCCTGAGGACGATTTTAGTAGTGATTCATCCGCTCGGTTGATTATATATATATATATATATATATATATATATATATATATATATATATATATAAGAAAGTTTTAGCCTCCCTTAATTGCACGACAAAGATGTTCTAAGAGAGGAAGGAGGAAGGCACCATTTAGTATGGAGTTGAGGGAACGCGGAATCTATGCACAAGGTGCACAGAAACAGGAAGCTGAGAAAGAAGTTTATGAAACAAGAAAAAATTGAAGAAGAAAGTAGTAGGTGCTGAAAAACAGGACAGCAGTGAACCGAAAAAAGATGGTCCGTAACAAAACAGAAACCTATTCTGTTTCAACAAAAGGAAGCCTACCTAATCTTTAGCAAAGGCCCTCACATAGTCCCCCTGGGAGCGCTAATTCCCATAGATACAATACCTGTATCCCCCTGAGGGGAATCCGCTCGGTTGATTTACAACCATCGCTAACTACAATCCAGCTAATATGAAGCATTGACATGATTATAATCCTTGTGATCGCGTTTAAATACATCCATTAAATAACATCGACTCGAGTATCAGGACATTTTAGAGAACGTTCGATCAATATTCTCGCTAATTTGCTCCCTGAAGCAGTGAGCTGGTCCGAGATTCTCAACTGCAACGAGCAGTAGACGAGTGCCATGAGATATGCGCACTCGATTTTATCAGCCTTAGTTTTCGCACAGATATTACGACGACGTTTTCAGAGATTTAGGCAAAATTTGATGGCATAACACAACACAATAAAATGGTATGGCAATAAAAATGAATACAGCGTATTTTGGGTAATTTTTTCAGTTTCAAAGAAAATAAAAAATGCACAGTTTCAAAGCCACCTCACTCGAAGTATTGAACAATTTCGTGCGCGAGGCAGGATGAAATGCAATAACAAAACAGCTCTGAACATTTCATTGAGACGTGCATTTCCAAGTAAAAATAGATACCAGTGAATTGATCGATTTTCAAATGAAAAAAATTGTTCAGGTGAGACCGGCGACAAAAGAGATAACGTATTAACAGAAATTTGCGCAGTTATTACCCTCACATTTAGAGTAAAGTGTGACCAACAAAGCCGCAGGCGTTCATTTCTGCTGCACTGTTTGTCCGTTGAAAGTTTGCAGACCCGCGGTACACTGAGATAACTGGCGTTGGATTTTAACATAGGAGAGCGAAAGCAAGGAGCTTTTTCCCGTAGACTGGAGTGCAAAAGTGCTTCTTCTTAGGGAAAAGGTGAAAAATAACGTGCGCACGTTAGTGGAAAACGCTCAAATCAATTTCTAACACAAACTTTCAACAGAAAAATAATAACCCTCTTTTCATTTTATAGATTCGGTAATACTCTTATATTAGCGTAACATGTCTTATTATAGTATAATATATAATGAAATAGCAAAGTCAATGGTTAAACAACATAACATTCATAAACACCTAAAGCAAAACTGAAAGTTTAAAGCGTCCCAATGCAGCGGCAATACAAAGCATTAGCAGAAGTAAACGACGATGTCACCTGAGGTTATATGAAAAAGACAGCGTCACACTCCATGAGCTCGCGTAACTGGTTGGCATGGGTCTGCAAGGCCATCAAATGTGATCGTCTCTTTCATCTGACAATGGGCAAATAATCAGTAGAAAAATTTATTCATTTTACATATATCCACAGATTGTTTGACAACAATTTTCCATTTTAATTTTTGGAATGCAAAAAAAAAATTATTATTGCAGCTATATATATATGTTAAAGTAAATGGATGAAAACACAAATTGTACGTTGATGAGTTATTTTTTCAAATATTCACTCAGCGTCGGAGGCTGACATGAATGTTTCGAAAAACGTTAGGAATTCACTCATAAAAAACAATTATAAAATACACCCATGCTTTATATGAAACAGATTATTTATATGAAACAGATTGAACGCACTGTTATCAAGTTATTTAGCGAAACAAAATGAAAGATAATTTGTGAAGGATACACAACACTAAAATATAAAAGTTGACAGCAATTTTGAGCAACATCGTACGCTCTCCAAAATATTAAAATATAAGTGCATTACTTCAGCAAAATATCATGAACTGAAGTAAAATTTCGTCAGATTATTTCTGTGAACAACTGTTTTGCGCGTTTAAATAAACCGGCAAAATAAACATAGAAAGAGCAAACTGAAGACAATTTTTCTATGAGGGCCATATTAATGCTAGAAAAACTTGTTCTACAACAAATTCCGAAAGACTTGTTTTATCCGATGTAGACAGTGCTTTAATCCGACAGCAATGAAAAAAAAATGCCGACCGTAAATGAATTCGCACAGCATCCCTTGAATGAAGACAAAGCCAGCGGCACGTTTGAGCGTCGACAAGCAAGCATCTCACAGTATCCTCGGAGTCTTTGACAAGTTTTATCTTATCTAGAGGAATTTTTGGACAAGAGAAGAGCGAAGTCTTTGAGATTCGATGAGCCGGCGTGGAGGAGGGGGGCAGCAGTGCCAAGAAGGCCCCCCAAATGACCTCTCCATCAGCGGGAGGACATGTCGCCGCTGTTCCTGGACCGACTTACAAGTCTCTATGGCCCAATTCCTTTTATCAATGAAGCAATAACTTCATTAGAGGTAAACCCTGCGGCAAATTCGTGTCAGCAGAAAGGGATCTAGTCTCACCCAAAATTCGGGTAGTTGCAGGCATAAAATTGTGCAATGAAGAGAGCAGGAGTAGGTGGTGGAGGAAGAGGCGAAGGAAGGATGGAAGGCGGTGGGAAGGAAGCTCTGCTCCAGCCAGTCACTCGAGTGGAAAATTGCACCAGCGGCTTAGATGCAAAGCGAGCCCTCGGTTAATAGCACGGAATGGTACATTCCTGGGCGCTATCGAGGCGGCCTTAATTCCACTACTATGGAGTGACTCTGCAAAACAGGCTTGAGTAATTGCAGGGGCGCTCAATTGTTCGATTCTTTCCAATTAGTCGGCAGCAGGAGAATGAACTATTTCACGGGCTAATCAGTTCAGTCCCCCGGGCCTGTCTTCGAGGGCAGCAGCGGCCTCCCGTTCCAACGAAAAAATGGAAACAACAACGAAATGAGTTACTTTCTATTTCGAAACATCGTTCACCAAATGAACCAAGGATATTTTTTAATCGGTTCACACTTATTAAAAATTAAAATAAATAATCTTGTCAATACGAATATGCAGATAACCCATTACAATACCGCAACATTGTCGGTCAAGTAGGAATCAACACACTGTAATAGTTTAATCAATAGATTTAACTTCAAAGTTGATCAGCCTTGCTATTGTTTAAATAACAATGGCGAGACAAGTGTGACGACAGGTGGTTAACAGAAAGAATCAGAATGAGCATAGGAGAGATCTTAATCACAGATAATCGTGGATATCAATCGCACGTAATTTGAATATGCGTGGTTATATGAACATGAGAATAGTCTTCATTGAAACCAACCAAGTAATTGCAATAAAATACAAAAGCAATACCATCATAACCAGTGCTTCCAAGTGAGGTAAAGCAATTATTATAAATCAGCAGACAAACTAATAAAAAAAAGAACAGGATAGCCGAAAGAAGCACGCTTATCGGGGAATTGAACTTTGCAGCTAAAGACTCGGGGAGTGATATAATTTGAAGGGGGTTGAATCTCGTCGTGCAAGACCGAGAAGTGATATAATTAGAAATGGATGGTAGAACAATCAGCAAGGCATGTCTGTTAGAGGCAGACAAGCCATGTCTCACAGCAGGGGGGATCTAAACCATTCCCACCATTGCTTACTGAGTTGCGGCAGGAATGCAGCCAGGAATTCCGCCGATGCCGGGCAGCTTCGCCATATTGCTTTTGGGAACTGAAGAGAATTCCGCGTCGTTGCACTGGCGGTGCCCTCTGACGCCCAACCTCCTCTTTGCATTCAGCGTCTGCCTCCTCGCCCACCGCTGCAGCTCGCGCCGGGTCTCTCACAACGACACCTGTTTCGTGACTCTTCACGCTCAACTCTTAACTCCAGCTCCAAAATTAAATGTGTTGCAGTGCTACATTCATCATATTCAGGTCAAAGTAAATTTCTCTCTGAACTTAAACGCGAAGTTTTTCAAAAAAGGTCAGGATGAATCCTACTTCAGTTTTTTTACCATTACGCTTCGAGAGACTCCATTTCACAAATTCCTGTGTAAGGAGGACGGCGCTTCAATGGGTTCCCCACACAAAGAGCGCCGCGCATGAACGCAAGGAGCACGCGTGGACGGACGAATGCCGTCAGATGTTAATGTTGTTAAATGAAGATGGAAATTTTTGAAAGGATTTATTTTGAACATTTCCATTCTAAGATCGTTCTCAACAGAATTAGGAAGCAGCTGATTAAAATTGATCAAGAAAGTTAAATAAGCAAGTTGATAACATATAAACACAGCACTAAGCAAAAATAAAAAAATATTACAAAAACACTCTTTAAAGGACGAAAATATATCACCGGTTGACTATTTTTTAGAAAGTAAGCATTTAGTATTTCGCTGACAGATAGTGTTAGCTTTTGTATTTTTGTTCAATATAATAGGGCTACGAATCAAATAATAAGCTAAAACCACCATAGATCTCCCGAAATGTACAAAAATACTTCTAATTACAGTCTTTACATTAGATGAAAAAAAACGCTAACGGCTAAAATTAATATGGCAGCTACAAAGAACGGACGAAAAAACGGTGCAAAAACCCATGACATAATGAACTGAAATAAAACTAAACTAGCTAGACTGGTGAAATAATTCACTAAATTTTTTACAGTTTAAACAATTCAACTTATCGATAAGGATTCTCACCTAACCAAATATTTTAGTTCACCTTGTCTATCCTGCACCCGGGATAGAATTCATGGTTATTTTTTTCGACTCAAAGGGCCTAACCCATCATGTTTTAGAATAACCTAGCAGAATATCCCATCTCAGAATATCCTAAGCCAACTTAATTTGTCCTAATATTTTTACCTTAACGTGAATTTTTTACATCTCAAACAATAGTTCACCTATTATCCACAGTTGTCTAACAATGACGTAAAACCTTAAAAAGTTTGGTCTCTGACAGCCACGTGAAAATTAAACTATTTACTGCGCAACGATTTCTTAATTCGATTAATGGAAAAACTCTAGTTTCGTCATATTTTAAAGTCGCAACAACTAATATAGCAGAAGCGCGTGACGAACCGCTGCCACTACCTAGCTTCAACAGATGCTTGTTCAGGTGCCAGTAATGATTGAACCAAGCCTTAACGATTGAAGAAATGTCTCTTTGTCCACTAGGTGAGGGAGGCTAGAAAACGAGGAATACTCAAAAACGAAGCATAAGAACGGCGAGCGAAGTTAGCACACATACAACAAACGGAGGAAGGGCACGAGACGGGACAGAGAGAGAGAGAAAGAGACGGAAGCAGCTATTAGCCGTATGAGGCGCCGAGCTCGGGGCGCCGCAAGTTATGGAGTAAATTACGATATTTGCGGCAAAGGTAACGGTCGTTTGTGGCTGGGGTTATGGTGTTGGTGGTGTCGAGTAGTTGTTCTTGATGGTTCCAGTCCGTACTATTGGGTGCTGAGTGATGACACTCGCTCAGCTTTTAAGCCAAGCCACAACAAGGCCATTCACGTAAAAAAATGCTTTACAGTAAATAAGTGAGTCAAGCTATCTTTAGTCTCAGTGCAGTCAAATTCAGGACACAGATTGTCTTTAGCATGGATTAAATATAAAGAACTAACAATCGTACCAGTAAAATCAAGGCAAGAGCACTTACTTTCCCAAACTATCAAAAAGAATATCTTCTCAGGTAAAATTTTTTAACACAGGTAAGCTAAATTCAGCTTGATAATAAAACAACTCGTATTAACCAGTTAATTCATCCTCTTGTAATATGTAGTCAGAGGAAATACAACGAATATTTTTCATATAACATTGAAATCTCGGATCCTAAGAATGATGGGAAAATTTGACAATCAGATATCAAGTAAGTTTAAGCTTAAGGAAGGCACTATTTAGTACGAAGGCGCTGAGAAGAAGACACTATTCCGTATGAAACTAACGTGTCGAGGAATTTATGTCACGGCGGAGGAATACTTGTGTCAAAGTGTGCTTCACATCTTTGAGCAAAAGAACATCACGATTGAGAAAAGTTCATAAAACTGGATGAAAGATGAAAAAGAAGTAGCTGAGAAGATGAGGTGGAAAGTAGCTGAAAAAATGAAAAACAATGAACAAAAAAAATCATCCGTAACGAAAAAAATTCTATTGCAACAAATGAAACACCTACCTAATCATCAGCTCGGAACCTCACAACTTCCTCCTCGAAACACTAATTTCTATTGATACAATACTTGTATCCCCTAGAGGGGAACGACGCAAATAAAGAACAAAAGTTACTGTAGCATTAATCTACCGAGTTAAAATATTTCCTATGCGCTTCAAAATAGCATATTATCAATGTCAAATTTCGAAAGTAAAATAAGGATCGTTATAAAATATTGTGGTTAATATAATTTTTCCAGACAAGTCAAAGAATTAAGATAATTTTTAGTTCAACATAATTACACACCTGTAATGAAGAGATATGCTCAACTAATTCCCAAGAAGGTGAGGATCAAATATCCTCATCAGCATACAACTTCAATGACTGATAAAGATCTTTATGGCAAAGCTGCCATTACGGAGAAACTTAATTTGCAATCGATTATGATAAATGATGATTGAAGGCAACGCGCGTCCACGGCGTTGAATGTTCAGCGACTGATAACAGTTCTCAAAATCAGGCGCCGCTCATTAAAGAAAGCTCCTTCAAGAAGCGATAGCTTCAGATGATTATCACGGCCAAAGTTAAGCGCACATTTTTGCACCGGCGATACAGAACGCTAATGAGATTGTTGCACGACCAATAAACGTGTAAGAGACCAGGGCTGTCCCGCACACACGTTCAGATAAGGCATCTGCAAAAAAATTCTGGCATCCCTCAAGGAAAACCGAAGACCTTGAGGTTTAGGATTCCATGGATTTCTGAGATTGACAGAAGACATCGACGAAAAAATAACGCTGAGTGAAACCCAACATGACAAAAAATTATTATTGATACTGTACATCGTATCAGGAATTGAGAAGACTCGTTTTAGCATTAAAAAAAATCGACACACAGGCAACTGAATTTTTTTTACTTCTAGTGAACTTCCTATCTACAGAAAACTACACAAGAAAATATCTGCACTCCTAGAATTTCTCAAAACAAACTGAGATCATGGCGAAATATTTTCACGAACTAAAAAATTTCAAGATGTATCAAAATATCTCATATAATTCAACAAACACACGTTTGAAGATATTCAAGAAGCCCATACTAGCTCATGTTAAACTGTTCTATTGCAAAAAGGACAGAATAATAGCAAGAAATTCAAATGAATTAGAAGGGCTGGGAAGTGAACGAAAACATGAACTAAAGTGCAAAATAGTTAAATCAAATTCTCTCTCACTTCCCACTATAAATAAGGGTTTCAACGAAAATCACGGGACTAAAATAATTCTGCGCTTAAAAAACTTCCAGTCACATTAGTGCAAAGTCAATGAACGCAAAATGAACAAGATTTGACGGTTTCAATAAAGTATCGGCGAGCTGCGCACACCACGGCCAATTTACTGACATCATGCACCACACAAAGATATTTTTTGCTCATGAGGGGCACTATATGTACGTACATCGATACACGACGTAAGCTCTGTTACAGTGATTAAACCAATTCCCCAGCTATTATTATTATCAAGATTTACCACCGACGGCCGATTGCGAGTACGGCGAGAGAGAAATGTGTGCGGTCATTAGAACGGAGTGATTGCTGCGTGTACCTCCATTACAGGGCGATTGTTACGACTTCAATGAGGTGATTGAGCAGCATTACAGCAGCATTACTCAGGGTATTATACGCAAGCTCCGGACACGCTACTGACTGACAAGCGTCCTACAACATTATATCGGCATGTACGAGGCCACGGTTTGGGGCACAGCAGCATGCTGGTTACACTAATTACGATTTTTTGCCCGAATTTGTGAAGCTTCAAAAAATTTCTGAACACAAGAGAATAGTTTTGTGAAATGCGCAAGACAGAAACAAAGACCTCAGTAATCAAGCAACGTAAGTACTTACGCTACATATTCTACGAAACACGAACAAGACAATGCAAGATTAGTGAAAATTAATATATTAAATTTTGTTACGGCAAAATATTCACTAGAAAATTAAAAAAACGCTAAATTTCTCTCTGCGCCTGTGAGACTAATCGCATTTATAGATTAGATTATGCTATTAGTTTAAGCCTGTACGACCACAACAAAAGTGTTCCTAAGGAGGGGCAGGAAAGCACAATTTACTACAAAATCAAAGGAACGGGGAATCCACGCACGACGTGTGTCCTCAAAGCTTGATCAATAAAACAGAAAGATTGAAAAAAGTTGAAGATGAATGTTACAGACAGCAGTGAACCGAAATAGATGGTCGGTTACAAAATAAAAATCTTATCTATTTTAACGAAAGGAAGGCCAACTTATTCTTTAGCTTTGGCCCTCACATTTTTCCCTTACGAGCACCAATTCCTTTAGGCAAAATTATCGTATTATCCTGAGAGAAATCGCATTTATAATAGATGAACGAAGCAGCTGATGATTTCAGGTGTCACGACTTGTAATCATAGTCTATAATTTCGTCTTCAATAAGCTATGGTTGTCAATCATGAGTTGGACCGATTTAAGAAGCCCCACGGAATAGATATAGCTACGAATTAAGTATTAATGTCATAAATAGGAACAAATTAAACCGTCAGAATCAGTAAAACAAAATGGTCTCGCAAAAAATTTTACAGCAAAGAAATTTGAGATCTTGCGCGATCAAATATCGAATCCTATAAATTACATCGCTTTTTTCTCAAGTTCATTTTAAAAAAGGCGCCCAAATAAAATCAAGTTTCAAGACACGACAAATAAGAGCTCAATAACATCAAGAGAGGAAGTTCTTTGCGTTATCTTCATTCTACAGAATCAGAAACGAAAAGTTAAAGTATTTTCGTTATCCTGAAACGTTGCAGTCACTGATTACACAGTCTCTGACATTCTTATGAAAGTAATTCAGAGTGAAATGTTAGTGTATACATATCTGAACCGAGCAACGTTATGAACGGAACAATGTATTAACAAGTAAAGAAAACATTGAAGTAGCGTAGTAATCGTCTACGAAAACTTGATTCAAAAAAGTGATACAAATATTACGAAATAAACTTTTTCATCCTAAAGGCCATCAGCGGCGGTAGCTGCAGTAAGCAAATTCGGTAAAGACTGGTTCAAAGCAAACGTTTCTTTAGCGATCGTAGCGGTGTTGGAAAGGAAGTACGAAAACGGCGTAATCTTTACTCCCGAGTGTGATATGAAAACGCGTAGAAGGAACCTTTTTGAAGGTCGAGTAGCTATTCTTAAGCGGAAGAAGAAGAAGAGACAGAGTCGTACGTAAATCTCTTTGGGGAACATCCTGTAATATCAAGAGGCGATTGAGCCCTGAAGTGCAGGTTATAAACATGCGATATCGCCGGATTCGCCACTCTAATTACAGTGTAGATTTCAGTTCTAGCCAGGGGAATTTTTATGGCAACTCAAGAGGAGGGGTTATCCTTTTCTTGCAAGATATAGTGAGTTTCAGCACATCATAGAAGCGCCGTAAAAAAGTCGTCCAGTCGAGCAGCGGCGCGAGAGCGCATGAAGCTATGATAGCCTAAAACGGCGGTGAGATGAGCGGCTCGTCATCCTGCGGCACTTACGCTAACTCTCAAACACTCGTCCAGCACGATAAAAAGGATCGAAATAAGAGGGTGCAGCGTCCTACACGCACGCATTATGCGGCGCCAACAAAAACATTACCGAGTAAATAGAATTCAAAGTCTTCTACTTCCCTAATTGGCAATGGTATCGCCTGAGTGTAATTGCAAATGGCGAGAAAATTTGATGGCATAATAGGCGAATATGGTCGTAGTGTGCGCAAGAAGGCAGGTGTAATTTGGGAGGGGAGAAGTGGGGCCGGAGAGGGAGTGTGTGGGCACGTAATTGGAGGTATGGTTGGCATGAGATAAAATAGTGATGGACAGATAGCAGAGAGAGAAGACCAAACGCAGGGCATCACACGACCCACAGTCAGGCAACGAGTTAGCTAAGGACAGCCCACGATTTAGCAAGAAAAGGGCAACGACTTAGCATGGAAGCGGTAACAATACAATTCCAGAGAGAACATTACCCGAATAAACACAAAATACCGACATGAAAACTGCAACAGGAATTATTGAGCACTCATCGAACTCACGCAAATTATTCATTCAAACAAAACTGCAGTCGAAAATTTACTTTTAAAATAGAATATCACTACGGCATATATGTACCAAATTTGCACACCGATTTTCTAGCAAATTTGGGCACCGATTTCACATACATCACCTATCTTTCCCAATAACGGTTCGCATCGATCATACGTGAATTTCTGATTGCAAATGCATAATTTGCTATGAATAAACTGAAAAAAAGGATTCATCAGGAAAATTCAGCAACAACACTGGTTGGAAGGTTGATTGTCTATTTCCTAGCTAGAACGTTTCGTCGCCCTTCGTACACGACGAACCAAGACCAGATATAAATGAGATACACGTTCATAATTCTGACCCATGAGGTTTGTTGAATAAGAAACGACGTACGTGAGAAATTGAGATCGTGATCTGCAGGCGAGATGATCTCTGAATATGGAGGACGAGGCCAAACTGGCGGACTACATGCAAGCAACTCGGTGCGGCAGGCGGGACGCGCCAAGAAAGGACAGGGCAGTGGGATGAAGGTAGGATGAGCACAAAATAGAGGAGCGCCACTGGTAACAAGGAACCAAATTTCAAGCAATTGAGTCACTGTTGGAATTGTAGATTTGGACATAGTTGATCGGAATGTCGAATATAATTGTGTGACACTTAAAACGCGAACCAAATTTTCTCAAGAGGATCTCCCTTCCCGGATGTACTCAGAGAAACGAAAGAAACCAGTATTTCCAGTATAAACTTATTTCGAAGTCATTTGCTTTACATTTGAGCAAAATATAAGTTACAGCTCCCAATAACCATTTTCGCGCCACGAAAATATGAGAAAACATCACAACCGCAATACTGAAGAATGAAACATTTTGTTCGCGTATAATGAAATTAAAGCAAAATTAGCTCATACTAAACGATTTGAGCAGTCGCGTTCGACACGCTCGCAAAGGAAACCGGACACCTCGATGGTGTGTAGTGGTGCAGGGAGCGTGTGCGCTGACAGTAGGAAGTCTCGGCCGAGCCGCTCAGCTGCGCAAAGGCTACTCCATGAAATAACACGCAAGGTCGCACGAAGCGTCCAAGCTGAAGAATCGTCGCAATCAATAGCTAAACCTCGGGAAAGAGAACTTGAAAGCCTCTCCTCCTGAGTGCGAACACGCTGCTTTTAAACATAGCACTTTCGTCATAAACGGCAGGGACACTAAATGTTTAAAATTATTTCCCTCACTCAGGAAGCGGATAATAAATAAAGAATCGCATTAACACGTGCGCGAAATTGGTAATAGGTTCGATTAGCGTACAATGAAGGAAAAAAAAAAGAGCAAGAACCTAGTGAGGAGGACACTCGGAGGCGCGTGCAGGCGCCGTCATCTGTGCTGCATTGTGTGCTAATGAGCGCGACCTGGAAAAGTGTCACTCGCTTTGCATGATTGCGACACTCGCACTCCATATATGGAACAATACGCACAAATTTATGCCTTGCTCAGTGCCTCAAGTGACGAAACAACTCACCAGGGACGCATGCAACCTCCCTGCAGAGTGCACGACTGAACGAACAGGACAGCCGTGAAACGTACCCTCCTTGTAAGGCGAAGCCAGGAAGAACTTCGCGTAAAAACGGATTCTGACAGATAATGATATATACGCTTAGAATTCAGACACACGATGTTTTTTATCGTGTTATACCAACAGACGTTTATTCCCACAAGGTACTGTGAGAGACTGGAATCGAATAGACGATTATGAAGATATCTTAAGGTAAAGTAGGAAAACGCGGGATAACTAATCGTCTTGTATTTACAGAACTGTTTCCTTGCGTCAGGCACTGAATAATTTTGAAAGTAATTGGATATTCAAAGTTATTATATTATGCCATAAGTGAAATACGAGATAATTTAAGTCAGACAAGTTATTAATAAATTATTGGCAAAAGACGAAATGAACGGAAAAAACATTCGAAATGCTGACATACAAATAATGAGACGAGTTTCAACGACATCCTTTTAAGACACAGACAGGGCACGACGGAGTTGCAAAATAAAGAGGTAGTTATCGACAACTCAACTCAAACAAGAGATCTCACGCCCATCGTACGTCAGAATATGTCTTCAAAGTAAGTAGAATTAGAGAGTGATCAGTACTGGGTGAGCTGATAAAGTAGCACAAGTAGAGAGGACTGCTAAGATAGAAAAGCCATTACAATGTAATTATCAAAGTTTAATACCCGCAACCCCATTAGAAGTCTCAGTCAAACTTTTTGTCGGAGCATCTATAATTTTATTCGGCCAAGTATAGCCTCTACACTGAGCGACTAAGATCGTAGATGCTCCTGCGATATAATTCAAACTGGGGTGATTTCAGTAGTGGGGCTTGGTAGAGAAGTCATCACATTAATAATTATGAGATGCAGCAAGACGATGACGAGCTGCAGAAACGAGGAGAGCAGAAGTCGTAGATCAGGCGAGCAGGCAAACAGAGCTGGTGCGCTCGTGGGAGGCAGTGCCGCGCCAACAAATCCCCACCAAATGATTTAGAGGCGCCATGCGTCTCTATTAGAGGCCGCTACAGTCGCACCAGCCACCTCGTGTATCACATCAGACGCTCACAAACATCTATGTCGCCCGCCCTCATCATCGGGAGGTCTTCCTGCTCGCATATCATCATTATTTAATACTCCGATTAACCACCACTATTACGAAGGACACTAAGTAGGCACTGCAAATAAGAGATACGTGCACGCATGCAATGACCCGCAAATACTTTGCCTAATCATCACTATCATTAAAATAAATCCAGACATTGAATGCAGTTGCCAGCACTTCTACAAGCACACTAATAATTTAAGTTCGAGTGACTAGAGTTCCTCTCGGCATTTAAATTCAATTGATGAACGTGACATTCTTCAGAAAATACGTCAGCCCAAAAAAGGATTCTCGAGCCCATGACGCTCACGAGAGCTCGAACACGAGCACGCTAGGAAACTCGCGACTCAATAGAGGAGTTGAAGGCAAGTTGCCACGCGAGTTATGTGTCATGTGGAGAATGGCATGACGCAAGACGTCTGGATCGCGACGCAAAGATGATCATTTGATCAACTTTAAACGACACTAAACAAACAAAAAGAAAATTAAGGAATTTGAAAAGGACCAGATCGTAGATTAAAAAACTACGCCCATACGTCGTCTTTTTATCTTGACAAGCAAGACACAATTCTGTGGGTTGCATGCCACAAACGTTTATCTCCATGCCGAGAGGGTAGAGAGAGGACACCTTCAGCAGTCTTTGCATCCCAAAGCCCTACCTCTTTAGCCCTACCTCGCATTTACCTCCCAGGCAAATATTTGTACTCTTCTATGAACTGGAAGAATTCTCCAGCACGTTGTATTTAATTCCATACCTTATTCTGAAAATAATAGCTAATTAGTTATAAGCTAAACGAATCAAAATCTATCAAGCCCCAAATAAAAGGCATAGTAATTTTTCAAGACATTTTGAAACTAAATGATTAACACATTCCCGTATATTAAGCTGTTACACAAACCTTGGGGTTACATTAATTTGTTAAGACAATTTCATAAAAGTCATCGCTAAAACGCTGTAAAAGGGGGTATTAGACCATGTTTCCACCGCATGCGAGTGAAAGTGAGCTTCAGAAGTTTCAGAGAGTCAAGATGACAAAGGTCTTGACAATAGAATTGAAGCGCCTCATCACCGGAGGAGGTCAACAAGTAACAAGTGGGTCGATTCTAAGAGCCCCTTAAACAAGGACGTCAGCAGAAAGACTCGAATTCGCATTTACAGCCAGCCGCAGTACGTTTAGATTTAGAGTTACGGCTAACACAAGACATCGAGGTGAATTCATGGCTAGGCAGAAGGTCGACAGTGGGAAAATTCAGTGACAACCGAACGTCAGTTAATTAATTGATTATAAGTTAGTATCTGTTACCCTTACTACAACAAAGATGTTCAAAGTGAAGAAGGATGAAGGTATCATTTAGTAAGGAATTAAGGGAACGCAGGATTCCCTGTGCTTAGAAAAAAAATGAGAAAGAAAATTAGTAAGAAAGACATAATTATTAGAAGAAAGTTAAAGGTGCTGAAAAACAAGACAGCAGGGACCCGGAAATAGGACCTTAAAAAATTTCATTTAAAAAAAAGGCTATCTAGCTCTCAGCTCAGGGCCTCCCATTTTACCCTGAGATTGCTAATTCCCATAGATATAGATGAATCCTCCTGAGGGGAGCCCAATCCATCGCCAGTTCCCAGGTACAAAATTTATTGGAATAAACATTTACAAATTTGCAGGCAGTACAGGCAATGCCTCCGGCATCTCCAAGCCTGATCCTAGACTTGGCAACACAGCAATGATATGGCACTACCTATCCTAACATTGGCGCCAGTTTTGAAGGAATTCAACGGATGTAAATAACTACTTCGTACTATTTCTGCTCAAAATTTTGTGATAGTGTGAGTGATCCAAAATGATATATGTGACGCGTAAAGATTTGTAGAGTCCTAGTGTATAATTCTTGGATATACTTTTTTGTGCTTTCAGATTAATATGCGTATTTAAGGAGCGAACCGCAGTCGATATGATACAGCGCTTGAGAAATCGAGGATGCTTTAAAGGAGATTCATCACAAATGTATTGAATCGGTTATCTTCGACTACGCCTGTGACATCATGATTTCTATGAGCATGCCAGGAGATGTAGCAGGCATTGATACAGTTTGAACGAAATTACACAACTGAAGTCAATGAAGTGGCACAGGCAAGAGCCAGTCAAAAGACAGGCGCACTCAATGAGCAGCCGTACGCAACAAAGGAGAGCACGAAGAGCTGTCGTCAACAGCCCACACCCGGCCACAATCAGCTCACACGAGATGGTACAATAAGCTTTAATCAACTTACGCTAGTGCCACGTCCAACAGTCATAGGCGGGCAAAATGGGCAGTAGTCTATCATTGGAAAGAACGGGTAACAGACAACACACAGAGGGCACAGCGTGCTCAAGTCGACATACACAAGTATGCAAAACTACAGTCAACATCTCAGGTATACACAACGGGCTACAGTCAAGGGACACAGGGCACAGCGGGCTCCGGTCAACATACCCAGGTGTGCGTTACGGGCTACATCAATATGGGCACAGATGTGCAATCCTAGTCAACATACCCAGGTATGCACCCAAAGGGCTACAGTCAATGGACACGGCACAGCGGGCTCCAGTCAACATACACAGGTATACATAACGGACAACAGTCAACAGTGACGCAGGAAGGCACACCGGGGCTACAGTCAACATACCCAGGTATGCATAACGGACAGCAGTCAACAGTGACGCAGGAAGGCACACCGGGGCTACAGTCAACATACCCAGGTATGCATAACGGACAGCAGTCAACAGTGACGCAGGAAGGCACACCGGGGCTACAGTCAACATACCCAGGTATGCATAACGGACAGCAGTCAACAGTGACGCAGGAAGGCACACCGGGGCTACCGTCAACATACCCAGGTATGCATAACGGACAGCAGTCAACAGTGACGCAGGAAGGCACACCGGAGCTACAGTCAACATACCCAGGTATGCATAACGGACAGCAGTCAACAGTGACGCAGGAAGGCACACCGGGGCTACAGTCAACATACCCAGGTATGCATAACGGACAGCAGTCAACAGTGACGCAGGAAGGCACACCGGGGCTACAGTCAACATACCCAGGTATGCATAACGGACAGCAGTCAACAGTGACGCAGAAAAGCACACCGGGACTACAGTCAACATACCCAGGTATGCATAACGGACAGCAGTCAACAGTGACGCAGGAAGGCACACCGGGGCTACAGTCAACAAGCAGGAAAGTGTCAACAAGCGCAGTAAGCGAGGGCTCCCAGCAATGATGCACGCGCTAGCACCGCTAAACAATCGCTCGAGCCGCCCTCTATATTTTGGCGAGAATTTACCTCCACAGTCGTGAAGTACGACCGCCATGGTCACACACACTGACCTCTCCCTATTTACAACTTCGAGAGAGCGCACCAATCGAAGGTAACTTCTGGTGAATGAGGAAAAACGCTTTCCATCTCGAGCACAATGGTAGTATGCAAAACGCGCGGTAAAAACACGTACAGGTCTACATGTACACGCGTAAAATATGTGTTTGCTAGTCTCTCCAAATAATTAAACGAAATATTGAGCTCAAAATGGAATGAAGCGGATATGTATTTATTAGGAATTCAAAATCCTACTTAAAAATAAGCTAAATAAGCTTAACAAGGCATGAAGTAGAAAAGAGTGAACAAACCAAGTACTCTCAGGAGCTGACGATAAACCCGTCATTACTTTGGATGGTTTAATCATTTTAATGACACACGCAGGCCCTGCAACATAGAACAAAGCTTTTGGTGTCACAGACACGAAAATAACACTGCAAATGATAGCAATCGCTCATGGTAAGTGAGCAGAATTGAAAGCACCCACGTGACGCACATCAGCTTATACTGCACGACAACCGTTGCTAATACTCCACAGATGCTGACAGATGAGCCCATAAAGCGAACAATGAACTAATTAGGTTGTTAAAAGCAAGCTAAGCGTCGATAACGTGCAATGCTTCGTCCATAATATGGATCAATATACGAGAGAACAGAAGAACAGTAAAAGCAGATAACGTTTTTAACAAAAACGCGACGCTCCCCAATACCGTAAAATTGGCCTTCAGTGATGCGAGACTTGTAAACAAATTACGATGGTTACGTTACCGTTAAAAACTAATTTCGATGCTAGAGATGGCGTCGATTCGCTGAACACGACAATGAGTTCGTAAACACTAATTCCTGCGAAGCCGGGCAAAAAGACTGAACAAGGCTTCCAAACAGATGAATTTGTAAGAAACCACAGGGAATTTTTTAAAATTTCGTCTTCAAGACAAGCACGAATTAAAGCAGAAACCCGGTGAAGCTAAATTGGATCAACATGTAGCATGGGAACAAGTGAAGGAATTGAAGGAGGGCGGAAACGTGTAGTAGGTCAGTTCGAGAACGCTTGGTCTGTACGCGCCGGAACAATGGTCGAGTGACAGATTGAGTTCAAGACCCGACAGATTGCATCCAGGTCCCCACGGCTTGCTGTTGCCGATCTTACGCACACGTGAATCTAGGCACGGGCAACTATGTATATCGTGTCGGCATTCTGCTCCGGATGATGTTGAAGGAAAAACACAATTCAAATTCGCGGCGCTAATTGCTACTTAACATAGAAGATAAAACGCACACAATTGATGAGGCATTCTTTCTCCTCAACCATGGAAAATGCAAATAACCATTTAATTTTCTCAAGAAATGAACACCCAAAACCATTGTTGAAAAAAAGCGTTGAAGACTGCAATAAAAAATGTAGTGTTTATTTAATAAAAGATAAAACACCACCTATACAGAAGTGCAGCACAATTTTTAGCAAGCGCCGTGTTACTGAAATTTAAATTCAACGCCACTACGTCGAATTGCACAACTACTTTTCTATTTCAAAACAAATGAAAAGGACTTTTGATCGCATAAATCTTTCAAATGTCAGCCTAAATAAAAAAGTACCAGCTAACGTAAACGAAAGGAACAGCTCTATAACCGAGAGCGTGGCATGGAGGGCGAAGGCAACAGATCTGATGGCACATCTGCTGCGCACACGGGATAAATCTACGGGATGGAGAATAGCCTCTCATGAAGTGCAAAACAGTGTTTAATTCTTACCCTAATATCATTAGAGACGTATTAACAACTTACTACCATAAATAGCTGTGCAGCCGATACAGTAAATTCGACCCACAATACGAACTCTTACTTAAGCTCAATCTACTTTTCTTTAAGTTGAAAACACGTCAAAGTGTAATTAATAAGCACGGCGTTCGAGCACAAACCGGGGAAAATAGAAGCTATGTAGGATGAAAACACACCGAAGTGCAATTAATATGCGAACATAAATCGTAGAAAATCGAATCTACGCAGGATCGCCGGCAGCACAACGGGCCCCAGCTCGCTCCTTGTTGCTCACATGCAGAGTGGAGCAGCGTAGCGTTACTACGCTCGTACAGCGCTCGCTAAGCTAATTGCACTCCAGAGCTCCGGTCGGCGGGGGCGGGCGCTAGGCCCCCAGCGTACACTAGTCAAGTATTGATCCGTGCCGTACAATAGAGCCTCGCTCACACCAAACGCTCCCCCCTTCTTGCTGGAGGAGGGGGACTTTGTGCCTGCCTCCCCTCGTGTTCTCCTCCCGAGTCCTCGCGCCCTGAGGACGTCGCCCCTCGCACCAGCTCCTTCCTTCCCCTTTGCGCTCGTGTTTTGAGCGTTTATATGGGATATAACAAATCAGCGAAAATACATGAATACTAAAATATAAAGGACATGTACTAGATATTAGAATTAAATGCAAACCAAAGACGAATTTTTTACTGTCCTTTTCAAATAACAAAAAATAATTCGATGAACAGTGTTCAACATTTACACGCGCAATTTTGTTCATACGCATGTGTTTAACTCAGCTTTTAACGTTTATTTACTTGATGAAGACTAACGACTTGGATCAGTACTGTAGAAAGCCTTATAATATCAAGTTAGCCAGCTCTTAGGACAACAACCATTTCAAGAAATCCAATTTCACGACGAACTCAAAAACAGCCGTGTGTCTGTCTGACAAATCCATTCAATTAGATGGCCATATATACTAACAGTTTAAGGAAGTACTGTTGTCTACCTTATCATTAAATTTTCACGTGTATTTACAATTATCATTTTGAAGGTAAGAGCGACAAAAGGAGGCCGCAAGCGAGCTCCGTGCAACACGAGCCCTCTTTAGTTATGTATAGAGCCGCCAATCAATAACGCCATGCATAACTTAGGCACCAATTAGCCACCAGTTTGCCTGCCCGCGTCACCACAAACAAGAAAACAACGCTCAGGTCATCATCTACAGTCAGAGCGCGCTATTTCTATGGTGACAAACCGGGTGCACATATAAAAATAAAGCAAATACTCAACGTCTCAAACTTTGTAAATAGCTCCCGGAGTACACCGAAGCGTGAACATGCGCATCAGTAGTAGAATAGATCGAAGCTATTAAAAAATATGAGTGTGGTGGTGTTCAACTAAAATCTATCACTAATTAAGGAGATCATCTCAGGTGGAGACCTTTTTTCGTCCGATTCGTTTGAAAATTGGTCGGTATATGTCTTTTGTGAAAGTAAACCTTTTTTACTCCTGTCATTTTTTCGATTTAGGCCTTAGTTTTTTTTATGACGAAAAATGTGTTTTTGGTATATTTTTCAAATTGGAACTCCTCCTTCAGTTTTGATGCTAGAACAAAAAGAAAGACAGTTTTAGAACCCTTGGAACATTTCTAACAAACGTTCGTTCTGTTTATTTTCAAATTCAAATTTTTTCTATTTTTTCAAAATTTTTGGAAATTTCAAAAATCAGCAACAATTTTTTGGGTTTAGAGCTATATATTTCTTCAAAGAATTCAAATTTGAAAACGAGCAAAACGAACGTTTGTTAGAAATGTTCCAAGGATTATAAAACTGTCTTTAGATTTGTTCTAGCATCAAAACTCGAGAACTAGTCCCAGGATGAATGTTGAGAATTCAAAGTGTTGGGTATAAGCAAAAAAAATTTTGTGTTGAAGTGTAATATAAGAACAATTGATGTAATTGAATGCAGTTTTAATTTTTATTTCGATACTTTCCATACATAACTTCATATTCAAACTGTGAATTGTGATTTAAAAAAAAAAAATTATAAAAATTTTTCCTTTTCTATCAAAAGAATATTTTTTTTTCAGTCTGATTCTTATGAAATTTGACTATGATATGTAACCTTTGAAAAGAAACACAATTGATTACATTCATTTTTTTGATTTAGGCCTTAGATTTTGCAAAAATTTGACATGTTGGTTTTTAGGTATTGATATTTCCTTAATATTGATATTTCAAAATGGGACTCCTCCTTCAGTTTTGATGCTAGAACAAAAACAAATGCAGTTTAGAATCCTTGGAACATTTCTAACACACTCACATTCGGCTTTTTTCCATTTCCCATTTGTTCTCTTTTTATATGAGGTCAAAATCGGGAAAATTGAAAGATTTTGGGTGCTTTTCATTGATATCGATATTTCAAAATATGACTCCTCCTTCAGTTTTGATGCTAGAACAAAAACAAATGCAGTTTTAGAATCCTTGAAACATTTCTAACACACTCACATTCGGCTTTTCTTCCATTTCCCATTTGTTCTCTTTATATATGGGGTCAAAATCAGTAAAAAGTTAAAAAAATTTGGGTGCTTTTCATTGATATCGATATTTCAAAATGGAACTCCTTCAGTTTTGATGCTAGAACAAAAACAAATGTAGTTTTAGAATCCTTGGAACATTTCTAACACACTCACATTCGGCTTTTTTCCATTTCCCATTTGTTCTCTTTTTATATGGGGTCAAAATCTTGAAAATTGAAATATTTTGGCCCCTTCACCCCTCCCCCCCGGGAGGGAGGGGGGATTATTGTCGTAGCGCCATAAAATTTTAGGAACGAATAGTCCACCAACTAAGGGTCCTTCTACAACAAAAACATGCAAAATGACCATGACATCGCAAGGGCCCCCGGATGATCTCCTTAAACAAAGTTATACGGCTCCTGTTTTTCGGCATTATAAATGACGATGAAAGTTTTGTAAAACATCATTATGAATGTTTGAACTGTAGTGAATGATTCAACACAGAAGAATTAAAATAAAAAAGTTTATTTAGAAAATCTCGAAAAAATCATTCAAACGCTCGCCTACAAATAATGAAAAGAATTCAAAGAGAGAAAGTTAAATAGTACGATAAAATAAAACACAGAAGTTATCACGGACAGTTTGAAATAAACATCTTAAAGAGCACTGAGGATAAGCTCTTTCGTGGCATCTGCTACAAGCAAAAAATTGGATGCGTTATCTCTACATAGACCGTTTCCTTTGATGCACATCAGTAAGTACGGGATGAAGTCGTTAAACAGTAAACGACATACCCATAGTCAATTTTATCCTGCTACAACAGCAAAAACCTATGTGATACAACAACAGAAACCAAAGTAATACAACAGCAGAAACCCAAGAGACATCACGCAGGTAGCGTACCCAAGTATCAGTGCTACACCGCAGCAAACTACAGAAGAGGCGGTAGACTCATCTGCCGCTCTGATGGAGGCAGGAACGAGCACCTGAGGCGGCTCGCGCGCCCTCCCACCTGCTCCCCAGAGCGCGGCGATCGCGGCTGCTGGCCCGTCGTTGCGCAGAATACGCAACACGCGGCCGCCGTTTAGTGTGTCCCTGTCTACCTGCAAGGGTTCCGCCGCTGTCTTGGTAACCTCTTATATTACATCCGTACACTCAAAATAATTAATAGATATATAGGAATGAATAGGGAATGCGTTCCTGAATTGTAGGGTAGGTGTTTGCTCTACGTCCACCAAGTCATGACGTACATGTTTCATTGCACTTTAGTACTTAACCATGAATCAATCACACGGGCATTTCCTTCTGTCTACTGAATCCGGCTACTCAAAATAAAATGCGGAGAGATTGATGCTGGATGGTATTTATATTCCTAATAAGCATGGAAATCTCCTTCTAACCACACCGTAGCAACAAATAACATTCATACGTTAACTATACCTATCGCACGTTTATCCATCCAGGCCTATAAAAAATTTTCATGGAAAATTTTTTCTAAACGAAACTATTCGGATACACACCAGAAGGAACGGTAGGGTCGTACAGATGAAGCAAATTAAGATTCATATAATGTCCGCAGACAGCGAATAACTCCACGTCCGAATACGAAGCATAAAAGTTGTAAGTGCAGAGAGCAAGTGAAGTGTTCGTTACAGCGAATGAAAGAACGTCATCTTGAAGCCATGATGCACAAGGGAGCACCGGATGAATACGAAGCACAAATATTAGGCGATTTGGAAGACATCGCGGAGAAGAGCAGCCATAATTGAGTTCTTATTTTGGTGAGGGAGCAAGAGACAGGTGCGACAGAGCCGCTTTAGGAGGCCTCTTTCATTTATACCAGACTCAAAAAGATAAATTCGGCACAATAAAAGAGTCATAAAGCGACCTGCTTCTCATTGCAATGAACGCCCGAGGGTCTAATTGAATGTCCTTCAGTTGAGATACACATGAGGCCCAAAATACTGTGGATAAAATACATATTCAAACTTTAAATAAGTTACTAACATCATAGCATACTTACGAAGATGTACAGGTATATAAGATTAGAGGATGGCCCTACATTAGATGCGCAAATTTCCTCTCTAAAACGCCAGATAATCGCAGATTTATATAACAGTGAGATACAAGCACTTAACTTTAGTTTAAGCCTCATTACCACAACAAAGGTGTTGAAATAAAAGAAGGAGGAAGGTACCATTTAGTATGTAATTAAAGAAAGGAATAATCTGTGCACAAGGTGTGCCCCATAGTTTGAACATATGGACAACAAAATTTGAAGAAGTTTATGAAACAAGACAAACGTTTGTCGCACCCTCGTAATATATAATTTCAGCAATTTTTTGTAGGTCTCCTCACAGCAAATTTGAGAAAAATTAATATGGTAACTCTAATTTCGTTCATTGTCACCGGTAATCAGTACTGCACTTGATCTATCCGCGACAAGCATGAATAACGCCGCTAGAAAAAAACATAGAAAACAAAAATCTGTCATTGACAAGACAAGTTATAAGTTTAAATCGGGTGTAATGATCTAGCGGTACTTCACATGGTCATGAAGAAGTTCGACGACCTTGTGTAACATCAAAATGAAATCGTAGGATTATTTGAACATCTTGGGTGACCAAGTGCAGTCTTCCAAAAATTTTATCATCTTGATGGTTCCAGTGTCTTTCAAGACAACGCTCGCATTCACCGGTTTCATGTGAGGCAAGATTGGTTCTGGGATCACAAGGGATAATTTTCTTTCATGGAATGGTCTCCAAAGTCTCCTGATTTAAAAAAAAACTATTGAGAATTTGTGCTATCAACTGGAGAGGGAGCTGAAAGCCTCGGCACCTCTTCTTTCTAGATCTTTCTCACCGCTTGCTCACATTTTGAACTCAGAATTAGTTATTATTTGTAAAATGTACACATACTGGAATGAAAGCTGTAATCAATATAAACGGTAGTCCAATGAACTACTGAAAGTGATCGTTTTCATAACAACCGCATTTCTCCGAGTGCTATAAATTTTCTGGCAGGGCAGTGTATGCAAAGAAAATTAGACTGCGGAATGGAGAGCTACTGGTTAGTAACGAGGAAAAGTTACCAAATTCTGATTTGCAGCTAATGGCATGATGTTAAGGTAAGATTATGGAGAGATAAAATAACACCATCATTGGAATAGAATACTCGCTGCGGCAGCAAAACTGCAGAGGGCTTTGGAGGAGAGCGAGATAGAGCGAGCGGGAGAGCGAGGGTCACACGAGGGGACGGAAGAGCTAGACAACAAGACCCTAAATCCATCGCAAGCTCGCGACCAGCCCCAAATTTATGTCCTCTTGAGCGCCACTTCAATGGCATTAATTTCACAAGGGTTGAAGCGGCGCGGCTGCCTAATTAGGGTGCGTTCACACTACGAGCGGAGCGAGCGGAGCGGCGCGGAGCGTCGCGTCACGGAGCGGAGCGGCGCGGCGCGTGTGTTCACATGTGAGCTGAGCAGAGCGACCTACACAAGCATCAGTCGCTATGGAGCGTTCCGTGAATGCGCTTCTGTTGCTCGACGGCAAAACGGAAACACTGGATCCATCTCATCAACATGAGGAGAGATCGCTATGGAGAATACCACTATCTCTTCGAAGCACTGAGGAGAGATGAATCACAATTCTACGAGTATTTACGGATGAAGCCGGCAACTTTTGATGTACTACAATCCCTTTTAGAAAGAAAAATTTCCAACGAGATTAGATAAATTTGCTGTTTAGCAATAAACAAATTTTTATTGAGGATACATGTAAAGCAAAGTAGTTTAAGCAAAATTAAAGTCTTTCCAAATAGGCTGTATCACATATATTACTACAGGTTTTCGTAGGCCAGTACGATCAAAAAAAGTCTTGTGGTGACTTAAACGTGAGTGAACGTAAAGTAATTCCCTTCAGAAATTCAGGGTTGTGCCAGAGAAACCTAAGTGAAAAATACTGACAAATATTGACTTGTCCTGACCAAATAGTTCTCGAAATACTGATATGCTTTCCGTTAGTATTGGAAAAAATCACCCAAGCTCTTGAAATTTTGTAACTTATTGTGTATTTGACACTCATTGAGTCCTCTTCATCATCATACGGCCTCCTTTTTCTCCCATTTTACGGAAAAAATGAAAACTTTATTAAAAAATCGTACATAATTATACTTTAATCAAGATCATAAAATAAAATGCACAGCATCACAAGAAAGATGAAACAACATCACGAGAAAAGCATAATAAATTCCTTAAACTGAAGCAATAATAAAGTAATTTATCAGAGAAAGCAGAAGAAAATAGAAATAAATGATTAATGAACCCAAATGAGTGAAATTACACTAAAATATTACATGTTACACCATCAGTTATAATTGTAATATGATTAGTTGTACAAATAACTAGTTATATACTAGTTTTATTTAACTCAAACGACAATTCTACCCCTGTAAGATATGACGATCCAAAGGCGGAGCCAAGGAGAAACGCTCGACGCGAGCGTCAAAAAATCCCAACGAATTTCCCGAGCGTGCCGCTCCGCTCCGCTCCGCGCCGCGCCGCTCCGCTCCGCTTGTCGTGTGAACAGCCAAGCGTTTCTGCATTCAAACATGTACAAACATTATTGCCGCTCCGCTCCGCGCCGCTCCGCTCCGCTCGCTCCGCTCGTAGTGTGAACGCACCCTTACGCGCGGGCCACCGGGCAGCACCGGCGTCGCGAGACCACGACCTGCACGCGTTCGCTACCAGGCTCGTCACAGCGCCCACCGAGCCACTCTTAACACAGCTTCGGAGTTTACGGAGCTCTATTCCAATGCTGGAATAGTAACCGCGATTTGATTATGAAGGGTGCCGTTGAAAACTCGCACACATGAAGAACATCATAGCAAACAGCTATAATTAAGCTGTCCAGCTCGCGTGCTTCAAAAGATTTAAGGGAATCCAATGAGTTACGCGGCACTTTCGCATGACATAGCGGAGCTGGAACAAGGGATAATTTGCGCACTATTAACTCACCAAGCTCTCCATCGTTAGCTAACTTCAATTGCGGTACAAATTTATAAAACTGTGAGCAAGCTTTAAACATCGAGTGCAAACATCTTCGTATGATGTTCGATGCCTGGGGATTTACCTTACCAGCTGTAAATTTCGAGCACCAGGGCTATTTTTTCTTCACATGCGTGAAAATCTTAATAATTATTGGCTAAGGTGAATAGAGTTGTTGAGTTAAAAGCAAAAGAGTGCTAAGTTAGCATTTGAGTTACCGTTCGTTCCTCAAAATACCACTGGTGCACTAAAATAAGGAACACATTAAGTGGTCATTTCAGACTAGGCCATAAATATTAGTTTACGAATAATACTTGAAATCCCTTCTCGTATCCAAGACACTATAAAAACGTATGTAATATAGAGCACGCCGCTACGTGACAGTGTTTCGAAATCGCCACGCGTAAAAACACGTAACTTTCTGTGGACCATCGACTGTAGTGGCTGTTATTTCTTTCGATTATTTCGTTGTGTAATTTACAGACTCCAATTCCACATGCTAGCTAAAAGTAAATATGAGCGTAGCGTTCTATTGACAGTTTAAAACATAAAAATCTCTAACCTCTCTAAACATTAAGATATCTGCATCACAAAACAGAATTGAGGTAATCAGCTAACGCCCGTCTCTCTTGGCCTAAAAATATAATAAGTCCTGCTCAATGTTTCCATTATAAAACAATCAACTCCATACAATCATAAAATATATTTGTCTCCAAGTTGATCCAAAACGACACTTGTGTAAAGACCATAGAAGTTGTCTTGATGGGCGCGCAAATGGATATCTAAAAAATCGGCCGTAGCTGCAAGGACTACAAAACGCAGCTAATCTAAAGAGAACCTCGAAAATTGAATTCTGAAAAAGGATGCTAAATCACTGAAAGAAAACACTAAGTTTTACTTCGACTGAGACGGGGGAGACTCCCAATTGGTTATATTACAGTCTTGCTTTCGCTGCGCGGGGGAGGAAGCGGCGAGATTTTGGAAAGGCAGTGGAAAATGCTTGGCAAGCGTCCGATAACGAGGTGTCAGTGAGACAGCTCTGGCACTTCCGATAGATAGGATCGGGCGGTGGCCGGCAATGACAGTGCTGTGAGGACCGTGACAGCAGTAATGACAGCGCTACTGCCAGACCTTAATGGATTCGCGTCGATGCCGCGCCGGCCTCCTCATTCTCCTTGCCGATCGTGCCGTTTGCAAAAGGTGGACCCGCGTTAAATGGCCTACACCGTGTGATTACGGTGTGTGAACATCGACCGACATCTTACTACGTGCAATTGAAGCAAGTCTCAAAGGTTGCAAAATTCGAAGAAAGAAAGCTGACGTTGAATGACCGCAACGGTAACTCGCTTTTAGCGCTGATATCCTGTGAACAATCTCGACAAGTTAAACTCTCAAGTGAAAACTCGAGATAAAAGATAATTAAATTATAATTTAACACTGGCAATCTCAAAAGAAAAGTTGATGTAATTTAAAAGAGCAAGTGCTATCATCTAAACACAAATTATAGACGAAGAATCGCTGCTGCTCCGCTGATTAACGCTTCTGCTTTGCTCTCTCTGATAAATGAGACAGCGTAAAATGTCAAATCCGAAAGCGTCGAAGCAGTTCAAGGGTGAGATTTTAACAGATGAATACGTCGAGAAAGCTAAGTTAGAGGCGACGGTCACAGTTTGATCACCAGGCACCAACAAAGCTTCCAGTTCATCCATGTGAGTGATAGTGAGATGAATCAACATGAGGACGAAGAGCGAGATAGCAGCAGTACAGTCTACGGTGTACAAGTCCTACTACAATAAGGTCGGTCAGGTTTTCTGCGGCAATCTACCGATTATTAAGATCAAATTGTGCTATACTCAGTCACTAATAACTTTTGAAGTACGTAGGTCACGAGTTTCAAGGGGTCACACAGAGAATACATGGAAACTTAGCAATACTTCCCGTCAACCTCAGACCGAAAATTTAAAACCACAGAGAGCTCGAGCTTTTAGTTGTAGTCAAGTTTCAATCTCTAAACAACATAAATGCACATGAGATTTTGAGTCGAGCAGGTGTGTAGAGGATCCACTAAAAAATGAATTCTGACGTCAAATTTCTCACAAGCTTATGTAACAGAAAATGACAACAGTCCAAGTTCTCCCATGCGTGAAACAATCAGATTCTGTCAAGAAAAAAAATGTTGAAACCCAATCTCATGTCCGTGAAAAATAGAAGAGGTAACTCAAAAGTTATTTTAGAAGTTTCACATTTTCCATGATCTAACTTTCCTCCACGTGAATTTTTGTTACACAATCAACATTGACATTAAAAACTCGCAAAATTGCCCTGTTTACTGTATATCATGTTTAGATACTTACGTTTGTGCAAACCAGACCATTACGGGTCGCCATGACCCACTAAAGCACGACTATAGAAACTTACGCACCACGTGTAACAGAAGCTTGTAATACAACAAGAATCATACATCTATAAACTCGCAACTGATTAATAAATTTTCCAACTTTCAGGTAAGATCTTTAGTTATATATTCATCGGCAGGAAGAACCAGTAAAATATCTTTTAAGTTATTAGGCTAAAAAGAGAACATGGAAAAACTAATCTGGAGTCAGTTTTGCAACGCCTTCTCAAAATTATAACAATTAATGGGACGAAAAATATCATTCATCATTCAGACCTTTAATAATGGTATTTAGACACATTCTCAGGCTTTTATTGATAAAGCCCATTCAATAACTATCGTAACAATTTGATTAGATCTTAGTTTAACCCTTTAACGCCCAAATTTTTATACTCATATTACCGTTATCACAACCACTTTCACTAAACCTACACTGGCATTGGGTAGTCACTGTTATCAAGATGTGGAAGGAACTGCCACTCGGCAGTGAAGTTCAAAGGACATATTAGTGAACAAATTGAATAAGAAATACAATATGTCATTGTTATTTTTGAAGGAGGACCGTACAGTCCACTTGAGCGTTAAAGGGTTAAGCTTTCCTAACCGCAACCAAGGCGTCAAACCAACTGAATGTAGTAAAAGAGAAGGTGCATTTAAAAAATGTTAAGTAAATTCAATGCAATCAAAAATATTCTTCTGCCTTTTATTTAAAGGGAATAAGTTAATTACACACAGTTGTGTCGTACTTTATCCCCCGTTAGTGATATTCGTGTGCTATACGTGTGGTAGTGATACATATAACATAAATAAACGATCACCTATTCAAGAACTCGACACGATGGGACATGTCAAATCGCCCTGCTTCTGAAGTTCTAATTCTGTAGCTAATGTTCTCGTTTGTAAAAATCCGGTATTAAATTAGACTTAAGACTCACGTCAACGCTGGCTTTCTCAACGTGACATACCGCATCTCTGTTTGGAACATACCTGTAAAGAAAAAATTTTAACCATTAAAATATTATTATTTCTCATACCAAAACACCTGAAATTTATAACACAAAATGAAAGTATCGAATCCACTTTGAACCCTTAATGGCTCTCAGATTGTATTATTTATTACAAATGATTGCTGGAATGAAACATTCGGAAATAATTGTTACAATGCTAAAAACAATTATAAAACACTACCAAGAACAATTTTAATCGCTAAACCTTTGTACAAGGAAGAAAAAATGACTCTTGGTTGAGAAGAAGCACCTATTTCTATCCTAAAGAAGAATTTTCAAATAGAGCACTTATCACTACCTGTACAACACATAAAAAACCTTCTCTATTCTTCTAGTTTCTATACCTTCTACAGCGGCGAAAATCCACAGGGCTGCTGTACAAATGGCATAAGTTATAGAATAACTAATGAGCAACGAGGAACAAGTCGAGTGCGTCTCTATCACCTTTCAAACAGCACTCTGTTTTCCAAAAGCATCGCCGAACAAAATGCCGCCCTCTCCAAACCCCTGAATTGTATCGAAAGAGGCCCTAAAATCACGTCCTCGAGAGCGTATAAACAAAGCCACAAGGCGAAATCGCAGCTCCTAGTTTAGTATTAATGAGTGGCAGAGCAGAGCAAAGTTGGTCCAATAGAAGAGCTCAGCATTAGTTATATGGAGGCGGCAGAAGCTGCAATGCTCGAAGTGCTGCTTTAATGTTGCGCGATGCGAACATCTCAGCCGTCCAACAAGGCGCTAAAGTGCCTTCAGAAGAAAATGCCCCAACGACGCTTCATCAGAAGCAAATGCTGTTTCCACAGGTCGTGGAATTATATTGTCACCAATACCTAGATTAAAATAAAATCACTGAATGAAAAAGTTTTACGCTGTGCTAGAAAATGGAGCTGATAAGTAATTAGATAAAATAAATGCTACGACTGCTCGTAAGCACTAATGATTAGATTATGTTAGTTAAAGTATCTCTTAACTGCCACAAAGGAAGGAGGAATGCACCATTTAGTACGGACTTAAGGGAACACGGAATCTATAGACATGATGCATAGAAACATCAAGTTGAGAAAAATGTTTATGAAACAAGATGAAAGTTGAAGAAAAAGTAGTAAGTACTGAAAAACCGAACATCAGTGAACCGAAAAAAGATGGCAACAAAGCTAAAAAAATACATATTATATTTTAACAAAAGGAATCCTACCTAACCTTTAGCTAGGGTTCTCGTCTATTCCCCCGGGGAGTGCTAATTCCCGTACATACACTAGCTGTATCCCTCTGGAGGGTAAGAACTGATAAAGACAAGAAAACAGTGACAGAACAGCATCAGTAAATTAATAATCATTAATAATCGACAACCTTCAAGTTTACTGCAACACATCAGTGTCAGCTCTACAACTACATAACGGAAGTGGATCCTTCTTTAAAATAAGGTCTCGTGTTTTAATTCATTTTCAATAGCAGCTCGGAATCGTCTAGTTTCACTGAAGTTCGATTCACACCAGTACAACTCAAGACAAAGAACGGGTGCCAAACAATATGGTAACCCGAAGAAGAAGCGAGCAGGAAACCAAATACCTACAAAGGTTGCGAGCAGGCGCGAGCAGAAGCACGTAGGTGTCGTGGGCACAACTCTCGCGCCTCAGGTAATTGGCGAGAGTTCATAGCGCCAGACTTTTACGACATCTCAGGGGCTCCAAGTAACCGATTGTATTATTGTTCAGCTGACAGTCGACCGAGAGTAAGGCGCGCCCCTACATACAATAATAAGGCTAATGCGCCAATGTCTGGGGAGGCCACTAATATTTTTATGAACCCTCGGGAGAGCTCTTCTGAGAGGGCTTGCACATACACACGTACTTTAAGCCGACCTGCAGCGTATCAAGATTCAAGATCTATTGCATTTCTTTTCTGCTGCGCAGAAAACTACAAACGAACGCGCGGAACGGATTATTTGATGAAAGAACGTGATCATCGCTTTGATATTTGATACCGAAATTATGAAAATGAACAAATAAACGCAGCGTTTGGCTGTAATTTACTAATGTACTAAAATGTATTCAGATACTACCATAACGATCTCAATATAGGTCAGCAACAAATACATACGATAATCGGACCATGAATTGAACTCGAATTCTATTACTATTATGGAATATGCCCGTATGATCCACAAAATTGCATACAGTATACATCACATACCTTGCGTAATTAAACTTCACTTAAGTTCAAGTTGAAACTTAAACTTCTAGCCAATTTTAACACAAAAAAAGGAGTTTTCAAGAAAGGAAAGCAGAAGAAACAATTCGTACGGAATTACAGGAATATAGAATTTATGCACAAAATGTGCCCTCACATCCTGGACATAGAAACAGTAACATTAAAAGTTAATGAAACACGAAAATAGTTGAAGAAGAAAGTAATAAGTGCCGAAAAGAAAGCAGAAATAAGATAGACCGTACAAAACAAAAAACATTCTATTTCAACAAAAGGAAAATTAAAATACCCTTTAGCACGGGACCTCACACCTACCCCCAGGAAGCGCTATTTTCAGACACTATAGTTGAATAACATAATAAAAACATAGAAAAAAAATATCTATGCATCAGAGATACTTACACTAGAGGATTATTGAACGAAACGCCTGCCTCTCACACGAGAGAACAAGAGAAATACACCAGAATGTTTACTCAACAAAGAGACCATTTGTAAGATCTACTGCAATAAGTTACCTATTCGGTGTTAAGCAGTTGAGCATATCACAGAAGATCGAGCACTACAGTCCTGAATTATACTGACGTGAACAGACATCACTAGGCTTATCCCGATAAATCGATAAATAAAAATCCAACGTATACATATCCCCGAGAAGCGCAAAGTCATCGCGATGTGGTAGGCTATTACCCTCAATAGGATACGGCTCAAAGGGATTTAGGAGTCAAATTACCTCATTGCAGTACAGAAACGATGAAAAACACCAATAGCCTTTATGCAAGTTCGGCCATCCGTCAATGTTAGGGCAGTAGTGTAATAAATACACAGAAGCGACAACAAAGTTCAGTTATCGAGAAGCGTCGAGCAGCAAAAGCAAGGAAGCTGAGCAATCAAAAAGGGAAGGATGAGGCGCTTATCAAGAGCACATAAATCGCCGCGAGTGAGTACTAGGAGAGCTCCCAGTGAGCGCGCGGCACGCTGCAGCCTCACAAGGTGCTGAGCTAAATAAGTCACGGGCAGGAGCGTCCCACACAACACAGCCAGTGCCAGCAAGTGCCTCATTTGATGTCCTAATCGTGTTTTACTGAGCCATAGCCACCGTCAAAATCTTTAAATGAATAGAATTAGAAGTTTTTAGGAGCGCGCACACACCCAGAAAATGGTCAATCAAGGGTCATAAAATGAGCCATGAAAGAAGACGCCACAAATTACGGCCACTTCAGCGGTGCTCGTGACGACGTCATTGACACCACCGAACAAGGCCTAATTCACGCCTAACGCCATCGCACCTTATAATTAACGCAAATAAATCTACACTCAAATGGATCGGAAATATTGATGAAATTATGACTCCAGTGAGAGGACATCCGAGCTCCTGGAAGAACGACCGAGGAGAGCCGGCCAAAGACACGCGAGATCAAAACAGAGAAGGGGTTCAAATTCTGGAAGCGAGAGCGCGCGGCAAGCATCTTACGACCAACGATGCCTGGCGGACCGAAACGAGGCGCTGAGGCTTGAATGATGGATGGCTGCATGCGAACCTCCAACTAATTGCGGCAATCATCAGGTGCGCTTACCGTAACGACAGTGCTGCAAAAAATTGCAAGCAACTTTGAGTCGAAATCAACTGTGCGACAATTGGAGCCTTCGTCCCGTTTGCAATGAAGCCTAATTCATCGACTATGCAGTTGAATATGTGTTTCACCGGAAGCCATGCACTGAATAAGAATTCGACCGACGAATTATAGTGCTAACCCTTAAAAAGATTGAGACGAACGATTTTACGTCAACAACACATTACTTTCAAGAAATGCTGCATGGCGGAAGTTGCAACAAAGGACCACTTAAGAGAAAGTATAAATAATGAAGAACATTTACATACAACTTAGAGTCATTTCCTCCACATCGATCACAGAACGATAATCGCCAGATGAAACCTCGAGAGCGCCGTCGGCACTGAGCTCTCATGGTGCCAATCATTCAACTACAATTGCTTGAAATCATACAAATACAACGAACGATATTTCTGATTAAATACAGACAGGAAAAAAATGGTAAAAAACGAGCACAGAGCACTTTTTTAATACACGGTGAGCACATCAATCATTTAACTACAATTGCTTGAAATCACACAAATACAACGAAAGATAGTCCTGATCAAATATAGAAAGGAAGAAAATGGAAAAAATAGAGCACAGAGCACTTTTTTAACACAGGGTAAGCACGCAGCGTGTCGGAGGCGCGATAAACTTGCAGTGCGGAGACAATGCTTCAAAATTAAGATGAAGTTCGGTGTGCGAGGAGCAGAGCAGCAAAAGTTGCGAGGTGTCATAAACAAGGAGCGGCACACGCTCCGATGCGCGAGGTGATGGATGCGCAGCGGCTCCTGGAAGCAGGTGATGTTACTTCTAATTGCAGGTGAGCAGCGGCAGCGCAGCTAACAACGCTACTTAAAGCTCCTGCTGCGCTCCAAGCAAATGTGATTCTCCTTGAAAACGCTTCAAAACACATCAAAAGGCACTCTTTGAGACGCTATCAGACGTTTGAGTAACTTGGCGACATGTTCGTGAAAAAGCTACATTATCACACATCACGGAACTACACTCGTCACAAACTCAAGGTGTGACCACGAAAATTTTTGACATGATTTGGTGGTAACTGGTGGTAACTGACTTGATTAGAGCCTGATAATGGGAAAGTTTGAAATTATTAAGTATTTTTATTTGAATTTGCCAACCTACTGCAATTCGCACAAATAACATAGTACAAGATAGAAAATGAGTTGAATTGACCAACTTTGTGGAAGACTGAAACATGACGATTGATCATTTGAATTTTGTTGAATGAACTTTACCGCACGTTCAAGCACTTTTTTTATGAAATAGAATGACAAAAATGAGAGAACTGAAACAAAATAGAAGAAATTATCAGCACACTCTTACTAATTAGAGAAACAGCCTTTTAGTTCAAAGGGAACAATCAACTACGGAAAGAATGATCGACACTTCAAATGAAAATGTTTTCCGGAGAGAAAGTCAAATAATGCATATATATTGAGTTCTACTACATGGAAGATTATTGTCTCTCTAGCTATTCAGGAGGAAGTTAGAGTTACAATTTGGAAGGAAGAGGGAAAAAAAGACTTAAAAGAGATAGCGGAATGTATGAAAACTAAAAAAAGCTGAGTGGACGCGAAAGATAGAAGTCCCAAAAAGCTATCTACAGGTAAGGTAATTTTACAACATCCCCTAGCGGGAGTCAGTCCCCATAACATAGAATGGACAAACCTAACTAACAAGAGCCTATTGCGTATCAATTGCTACCTTATGGGAAAAATACAGTAGGAACAGCTTCTTCCAAGAGTATTGCAATAACTAGTGAACAACGGTATTTATTATCGCTAACTAGTAGCTCGGAACCAACCTTGAAAATATCAACAATTTGAGCACTGTTATACTATCTACGATTCAGCTACATCTTCTCATTAATGTAGGTACATCATAGAAATTAACGTTTGTTCTCAAGAATAATATATCTCGGAGGAAACACTTGCGAAAACGGAAAAATGGGATAATGCAACTGTGCTCTAATACAGCAAAGTTATTTAAACTTAAGGAGATTGAATAGAGTTTCAAAACAACATCCCTAATCAAATGAAAGCAGAAAGTGTTACAACCCTGCAGGTCTGTCATTCCCATTGATAATAGTCAATGAAGAACTCTAAATGAACTTAAAATTAACACGTTTTTAAAGTATATATTTTGACATTTCATATTATACCAAATTATATAATTACAGTGTAAATCGTATTATTTCCTCGTGGACATTTAGTCGTGCAATAACCAAGCAAAAAAGTCCCAATACTTATCAAATCTGCCTCACCTAAAAACCCAATGAGGTAGCCCTGATAGTGAAAGACTAGTGGAATCATAACATGCATCAGCGGGGTATGTAGATCAATAAGCGACACGGCATCAGCGACAACAAAACATCACGGGAGGAGAAAAGTTGAAGGAAGAACGGACGTTCGGGCGGGCAGTCGCGAAACGGCCGCTCCGTAGTGCCATATCGGGCCTGTATGGGCGCTCTTCGTATTGGCGCTGTGCCAAACCAAGCAACGGCGGTGGTAACTCTCGTGCAAGCGACTCCCGCCAATCATGCTCCGCAAACACCGGCAACACATTCGTACCACCGAAAAACAGAGTGTGTGATCCATGCAAACAACCAAAAGCTGAATTGTGCGAGTGAAAAATTCTAATTTTAAGAGGTACCTTCACGGTGCCGAGTAGCGATTTCCTTGCTTTCATGAAGATAGCTCGTGTATATAGGCACCAGAGCATGAATTCTATTTTTTATATAAAAAAACGACTACCAAGCCCATGCCAATTTAAACATTACATTGTTCAGTCCAAATGAAATGAAAGCTAGTGGTTAAAGTTACATAAATTCGAAGAATGCCGTAAACTCGGTTGCAATAATCTATCGAGAGAGGCGTGTCAATGACAACCCTGAGCTAGGCAATTGGAGCTCTGCTACAGGGAAAGCGGCTGATGCAGATTGACAGACTTTTATTGAAGCTTTTATCTCATTTGGTGCGCAAGATAAGGGACTGTCACTCAACATACAATGCACACTTCAATAGCTCCGCTAAACGACCGCTTAAGGCCGATGTTAAGAGCTGCCAACGCAAATAAATGCTTGACCGACGTGTAGCTCAGACGTCGTCGGCACATCTAAATGCAGGTCAAAGAAATGTGAGACGTAAGTGCATGTAAGGTCACTTGATGAATGTCACGTTTTGCCGGAACACGGAAACATATAACTTGAGCCTGGATAGAGAAAGACCATATGAATAACTTACGTGCTTTGGCATTCATCTGAAAAGTAACGGGAAACACCACAGCAACCATGGTAGCTAGCACTGAATGGAGAATTTGATAACAGAACTATAAAGAAAGTATAGCTAATCTTTTTACATAAATTAAATTTTCATTCATTAGCTAATTCAAGTGAATACAAACCAATATACGACAGATATCCGTTGATGACAATGGTGGTAGATGGCGCGATGTGGGAAGGCGTCACGTGCATCGATGCACAAATGGACAGGCTACAAGACAAACAGAAGAATGAGCCAATTCGTGCAGATAGGCGTAAGGGCTCAGTCAAACGTACTTAGGATGCTTCATGTTGTGCTCTTATACCGACGACGGGCGAAAGAGGCTCCTTCATCGGAACTAATTGATTGCAATGAACGATGTAAGAGAAACGCCTAATGGATGTCGGTTAAGACGCTCAAGATTTTTTTACTTTTACCTTTGCGCCTGCAATAAAGTATGTTAACAAAATGATGGACGAGGGTCACGAGATGAGATGTAGTTGAATTTCATTCATACTCTCAAATTGAACGGAAGAATTCCGCCGTTTTACACAAAATTTACAAGATAAGTTATTTTAAGAATCCGTAACCGCAACAAAGGCATTCCAAAGAGAAGGCGGAAGGTACCGTTTAGTATGGAGTTAAAGGAACCTGAAATCTACGCATAAAGTGTGCTCCCACACCAGATACCCTGCACAAAGGAAGCAGTAAATTAAGATGGAAGGTTATGAAACAAGATAAAATTTGAAGAAGGAAGTTATGGGGGCTTAAAAACAGGACAGCAGTGAATTGAAAATTCAATTGAAATTGAATTGAGTCCTTGTAACATAACAAAAAAATCTATCTTAACGAAAATTAGGCCTACCTATAACCTTAGCTCGGGAAGTCACATTTTCCCCCTGGGAGCGCAAATACCCATCGATAAAATAGTTGTACCCCTTGAGGGGGCCGTTTTACACGCACAAGTATTGAAGGCATTAAGCGAAAGCGCTGGAAAATGTGTATCTGAGACAAAAAATCAAGTAAGCAACAAATCTTGCAATTTAAATTGCTCACAGATAAAGAATTATTCCTACGTACACAAAATATCACGCACACCAGGACGCATTAGCTCTTTGCTTACAGTCTGCGATAATTCATAAGGACTAACAATATCATACCTAAACAAAATGTAACCACAAAAATATCAAGTGACTAGGAATAAATTAGTCTGAAACGCTCAGTTTTAATAGTGACACTTTCATTGGTACAAAAATATGGTCAATGGAAAAAGTTATTTCAGAAGATGACTACCCACAATTGAGACTTCACTATTTCAAGAGGCAAGGACGGTTAAAATATAAAACCTGTATCAAAGTCAAAGATTTTAAATGCAATTTTTCCACTGAATGAGAACGAAAATTTTTTGGTATTGCTCAGTTGATAACATTTTTGATAGAAAAAATTAGCAATATTTCTTCCTGAAGTACTTTCACACTACCTAAAATATAAATCGAAATAATTTTATCATTACATGGATTAAACTTAATGAACTTTTTTCATAGATGAAAAAATCTAAGTTACGCATTGTTTACTTATCAGAAACATTACGTGCACTTGCTTCATCAGAGAAAAAATTTCCAATAACAAAATTCTGGCATAGAAATTAGCAAGTATTGGGGGTATCCGCGATTGCTATTCATACAAGCGCAAGCTGTAGTCAGGACAGTACAGAGTATGTGGCGGCAAAGGGCATGAGAAACTGACTGCGTTAGTGCTGATGAGAGACTCAGGTAAGTTCAGGAGGTGAGAGCGCTCTTCTAATGTGTGGTCATTGGTGACAATTTACGAGCTCTGGCCGTCATGTGAGAAATTGCAACGTTCTGGCGCACAACTATAACTCACCAAGCTTCTCTGCGGATAAGTTATGAAAGAATCACACAGAAAAACTAAAGACAAAGGCACTCCCTACCCCTAAAAAGTATGTAGAAACGAATTACAGGAGGCCTGCGGGAGACAATTAAGGAGAAACATAACACAAACGATTATGAGCTTTTTCGAGGTATCCTATCATTTTTTTACACTTTGCTGTGTTCGATATTTTCGTTCTTCGAAATCAAACGTTAGGCGACACGCGGCTGACCCGGAAATTTTTAATATGAACGGGCGTCCATCACCTTTAGATAGCTTTCAAATAATAGAAGTCCTAAAACAAGATTCCATTACATTTGTAAGCTCAGATAATCTTAAACAAATAACTGATATATCAAATTCATAACGCGGCGAATTCGGCCGTGGTACTCAACTAATTCGGTGAAAGTTATCTTCAGCTTATTCGACGAATGTTTAACTTATTAAATTTTTTTAATGGTTTTCTTGACGCATTAGTAAATTGCTCAGTAATAAAAGGGTAGACTACACAATTGCACATGAGACTTAACAGGTTTCAGTCAATAGGAAATCAGAGTTAGAAATCGCAAAAGCGGAACACCATCAAAATGTGAAAGTGAAGCAGGTAGCACTCAGAAACACTTGACAAGTAAATCAAAAAGCACGTATGACTAGCAGACTCCTGAATCCGACATCAAAAAGCACGTAAACTTTCCTCAAACATCAAAATTTACGATAGAATTTGTTACAAATTTCAAAAAAAAAATAAGCGATACAATAACTCTGACATATCAAGACTGTGGTAAGAAAGGAACACAATTTCTAAGACTAGCAGAGCAAGTTTACAAATTAAAAACGCCACATGCGAGAGTAGGTGCGCTCGGTCCCAAATTCGTGGTCGTATCGAGAAATATGAAGATGTGATCAGCTGTAGCGCAACAGGGAAGTGTGTGCTGGTGATCAATAAACTGAAGCGAAGAGGGCGGGGGTGGCGGAGCAGCAGCAGCTGATCGCTCTGAAGAATGTCATCAATCACGGGAGTGCAGTCGAACACACGCACGAGGGGAGGGTGGGATTTGATCTAGAGGGAGGGGGCTTACGTTCACACATTTCAACAGCGAACGGAATAAAAATTACTGATCAAAGATAAAGAATGGGAACGAGGACCTTTAAATTTGAGTCGTATACTTCGATGTCATATCATGCTAAGAAAGAAAAAACAAATCTAACTAGTTTTAAATCGGTAGAACATTGCAGAATAAATGACACTAGCAAATGAGATGTAGATCAATGTGGAACGAATCTCTACAGCTAGACAGCAAGAGATGGAGACAATTGAATAACAATTATTACTTTCAGACATTAGAAAATTTTCTTCCATCATACGGAAGAACGACCACTAAGTCCGACGTTACAAAAACCGTGGGAACTTGCGTACGCGGTACGGTACAAAACTATCCAGATGTGTTCAAGAGAAACGGCCGCTCAAAGGCGTGAAACGAGTGGCAAACTCAAACCCTCGTGTGAAGAAACATTTCTCTTGCATTACCTTAAATATCACGAACTTTATTGTGAACACCGAGATTGATGGCAATATCCGTTTAAATTTTTTCTATTTTCTCCAGTGATTATGCTGTGCCCATATGAAAAACATCACTTCTATAAATATCACACCACACACATCGGCTGAGCTACTCAAAACTTGACGTATGTACCAGTTGAGATTCATGATTAAAATTACGGAAAGTGTCTTAACACAAACAATCATAGAACACTCAAAAGACAACATTATAATTAGCTATGAAGAGTGATTGAAGACTAAAAGAAATAACTCAAACAAGAGCATAAAAATAAAGAGCGATAGGGCGGGATGAGCGGCAGCGGCAGTGTCCCACAGGAGGCAGACTCAGGACCTCAATCCATCACTGGAGACCGAGACGGGGCGCTCTCGCTCGGCCCCCCCACACTAATATAAATTTGCCCGCTATGTTTCGACACATCGCTCCACACCGAACTGCGAACTAAAACAAATGAGAAGTAACAGACGAAAAAAAAGGGATTTGATAAATAAAATATACATTTGATATATTCTACAAACTGTATGCTTCAAGCACTGATAAATATATTAGTTAGTATTAAGCGTAATAGATGAAAGTTGAAAAAATGAAAACATCTTGCCAAGTGCTAAGGATAATGAAAATTTTTAAATTTTATCACAGTACAATGCTCTGAGTGTAGCTCCGAAAATTTTCACAAAAACGCGACATAAATGTCACGCACGGAATACAAGAGGTTATACTCTCACAAAACAGTTATGTAGTTCATTCAATAATGGATATATACTGTTACACTAAGAGATTTTTTTCAGTGAATAAAATGAGCTAAACCTGAACCCTCACTCAAAATAAGCAGTATTAGTGTACCCGCTTTGTCATAAATGGCGACATTATTTTCGCGTTAGTTACAATTCATTCGTACCGACTGGTCGTTAATGCACAGTGGAAACGTGACTCGGGCTACTTATCCTAGTACAAATATGCACAAGTAAAAAGTGGAAAACCCGTTATTTTTTTGTGCTAAGAACCTAATCTTATAATTTTGGAGTGAGACGGTCAAGGTTCTCATAATATGAAGTTATAGATTTATGACCACAGATGAGTTTCCAAGAGATTTCGCAAGCTAACAGTTTTCTGATAGAAAATACACTGCGCAAGACACGACCGCTAAATAAATGAGCACACGAGGAAAACCCTGCATTTCAATTACACAGAGGGTGAAGAAGCTCCAAGCGTGTAGCGCAAAACTGTCAGGCGAAACAGTTGTGCTTCTACGCCGCATCTTAAATGGCGACACCACAGCTCCCAAACTTGTGTAATTAGTAAACTGGATACCGTAACGTAGAGCTTCACTAAATTTCAGAAAGCTTTCAACTTGCCTCGTAAAGTGCCCCCTTCCCCCAGACGCCTTCTCTCGCAGCCCCCCTTTTTGGGGCGGCTCGTCCACGCTCCCCAAGTGAGCCCTCTTTGCAAAAGCTGAGGAGCACAGCCCCCTCTGCGCCAGCCTCCTTTACTCTCAGTTCGCTCATTTGAAGCGAGACCTTCTCTTGGATGAGAGGCACGCTGCGTCGGGTGGCTTCACTCGTAATGTTAACACACCTCACCTCCATGCGTACGTTCGGCAAACACCACAACTTATTTCAACAACGGAAGCAACACGACACGAAAACTGCGTCCACATTCGCATCGTTGGCTGGAGGGCTGCTCCATTGCTCCCAGCACACCGAGTCTCCGCTCTCTCGTATAGAAGAGCAAACGAGTCTACACTCGTGACTGAAGAGTTTACTGGCCGCTCTTGTAAATGGTGCGTTAATTGTCGGCCGACCTAATGCCACCCACGGGTAAAGTAGCGCCATTCTGTGTAACAAGCTTGAGAATTCAGCAGGCACATGAATGCTATCTCGCAATTTTATTCTTTAGGGCGCTTTTCTTTTCTAACAACAAATAAAACAAACACATTTGACCTCAATCTAAAATTAGATTTCTTTAACTTTACAATAATACACGAAAATTTGAAGTTAGACCTAAATCGCGCAGAAATAAGAATGGTAAAAATTTTAAAAGTAGATCAGTCAGGAGACGCGTTCGGATGTGAGACAACATTGCAAAAACTATAACTATCCAGAAATGAGAAGACGGAAGCTGGATGAAGGCTTCCTCACTCGTGCGCCCCAACGAGGATAAGAGGAAATTCGCGCTCGAACCCCAACGGGGGGCAGAGCGGAGGAGGGCAGCGAGAGAGAGGGTTATCAGGGGCGCAAGGGAGGCTCGCAATCGTAACTCAGAAGCAACTTTTGCACATTACTATCGCTGACAAACACATAAACTAAGGCGGCCTAAAACGGCCCCCGGGTAGCAGCGGCCCACGTCCACACACCTCCTCGCCCCGCGCCTCCTCCCTGGCATGCGGAGGCGAGGAGAGCGCCGTGCAGGTGGGGCAGAGGTGAGCTCGTCCTGCAGCTCACGCTACTGAGAGCACGCGCGCACAAACGCGCACGGCCGAAACGTTTCTTGCGAGCCTTTCTTTAGAACGGTCGTCGTAGTCCGACCTCAAAGTGAAAACGTACATGCCAATTTGAGGAGTCCAGGAAACAGTAAAAGAAGTTACTGACTAACGAGTCCTATCAGAGAAAGACCGGCTTAAGAGAATCAAGGCCAAAAACAAAGTTAAGTGAATCAAGGATTACACCATACACGATTTTATATCCGACGTCTCTTACAAACAGTTCAAAGAGTGTTCTCTTTCAAAAAATAATAAGTTCAAGATGAAATGAAAACAAACTCAAAACATTTGAAGCAAGATGTCAATTCAAGAGACAAATACAAGAAAGCTAAAAAAACTCAATTTGAAACTTTTTTCTGAAAATATTTCAATTTTTCACTATATTTTGAAGTGAAATCTGAGAAACAAGCCTCACATGAACTGACGAGAATATACACAGTCAACATAGGCTCCTAAGAAGCGAAATTCTATAGACTCCAGAGGTCCACTTCGCACCCGAGACTAGTTGAAGGATTCTGAGGATTCTGTAATGCAGCACTCTTCATCATTGCCTTCCACAGAACCAGTAACATGACTTTCAATATGGAGGAATGGAAAATATCTAGATAGGTATAAAAATAGCAATTTTTCAAAATAGAAATCAATGGGGAATTGTTGAGAATAGTCGAAGACAACAAAATGATAAAAACGTAAATCGTACTTAAACAACACTGTGATAAGTAAAAACTAAGGGAAGCTCTGAAAAAAATTCGAAAGTAAAAATTCTTCAAGGAAAATATGAACACATTAGCATAAAAAATATTACGGGTAAAATATGACAACAAAATTAACATCGTTAGAAAGCAGAAAATATTTCAGAAGTCCCTAAAAACTCGCACAAATACAAGACAGCACAAGACAAGTTAATGTTATACCATCTTAGTTTGGTTGAGAATTATGGGAGCGCACAGCGTTTAGTGCAATGATTATGTTCTGAGAGATGCAGTGCTGAAACAATGAAAGATTTACAACAAAGAAAATGATCTCCTCGAACAGCGCATCATGCTTACTTGTATGAAGTGCTCGTATTTCCAGCCATTCCAGCCGTGTAAAATATAGGCAGCGATTGAAGGATATGTGTGTATATATGGAGACCAAGAAAGTTCAACAAATTGAACAACTGAAATTGAAGTCCGAATAGAAAACTTGAAACACAGAGAAAAAATTATCATGCACGCAATCAGTGGAAAATGAAAATTTTACTTTTTCTTTTCACATGAAACCAAGTGATTTTTCACCGATAACGCTTTTTTCGTGTTTTTATTTTGATCAATATAACAGAATTAACAGTTTATTACGGCTCAAAGAACACAGATTTCATGACAGTTATTCTGAGAAATATTACACGAATGAAATACTCGGATATATGAGAGTTTTAAACTTCAAAGGAGCAATCGCTCTCTTTGATTACCGAAATACTACAGCGACGCTCAAATCTGCTTGAAGGGAGTACTAACTCTATTCCCCACACCCAACCTATCTGAATGAAATTAATCTGACAAAGTATTCAAAAATAGGGAAAAGTGCTTTTATTTGAATATTGAATACAGTATCACAAATGGCAGAATCTAAAACAAAACGAAGTAATTGACATCTTTTCCACGGGTTGTCGAGGACGGTCTATAACCACGCATGCAGGTAATGAGAAGCAGATAGCGGCTAACTCGCTTATCAGTCATAAGTTAGACCGATGAAGTCGGTCGCGGGCAGTACACTCAGTGAGGCGATAAAATACACTCGAGTAGCTTATCAATGCAAAAAGTATTCGATGTACGAGTAATAAGATCAAGAGCCTCAAGATGTTACCGGGACACCGAGGAAGTGATGCCACTTTCTTTTTCTTATAACGAGTTAGTAAATGTATGGGGTGGAGTTCACAATGCTACTCATGTGTAGTATTTTAAATTAATTGGAAATTTGGTAACACAGTTGTTCGTACAACATAGTTACCCCGTATTATTCATGCTTTAATTATTCGAAGAAATATTCGAGATTAACAAGTTCATCGATGATGCCCTAATAAAGACATCGAAAATAATCTAAATTACGATGTCGAATATGAAAATAATCTAAATACCTGATGTGAGTTAATGAATACAAACTAAAAACAGCATATAACGTATAAGGGTTTTGATTATTAATCATCCTGATTCCTAGAGTTGATCTTGGCAATGAAAATCAGGTTAGGTCAAATTTTAGGTAAGTTTAAGCCTCCTAAAATACGACAAAAGTGTTTTCAAGAGAGAAAGAAGGAAAATGACAATTTAGAATGTAATTAGGGTGGCAGGAAATCTACGCAGAAAGCGTGTTCTCACACCCTGTGAATAGAAACAGTTTAATTGAAAAAATTTATGAAACATAATTAAAAGTTGAAAAAGAAAGTGTTGGAATAAGCAGCCACGAACTGAAAAAAAGATGGAGTTCAACATTACATAAACACTGTTCTATTTGAACTGAAGGAAAACTTACTTTACTTTATGTTCAGGACCTCACATCTTCCCCCGGGGAGCGCTAATTCCAATTGATGAACTAGTTGTATCCCCCAGAAGGTAATATATAATTTATATGTAAATAAAATATTATAATCTGCCATCCCGAAATCCCCGAGATGAATTTCTAACGTAAAAATGGAAACCATTCTTCAGCATGGCAAAGCGACACACTCGCATTGCTTTCGATACTATTTGCAGTATCTGAAGAAATGTGCGTTTCATTGTTGTTCAGTAAGGCAGGCAACGCAACTAGGTTGGCAGCGGCGCAAGGAGGCAGGGTGAGATAAGGAGAGAGGCCCGGGCCGGCACAGATCGCAGCGTCTCCTTATCACCCGAGGACCCGACACACGTTTTTAATGGATCGCACAATTTAAGGACTTTCAGGCGAGCCTAACGACTGGCGATAACTGAGGCGATCACTCGCGCTCTCTACCAACTCTCAGTTCGCAACCAAGTATTCCCGAGCTACTCGTGCAAGTGCACTGCACACCAAATGAGAAGCATGCGCTCCACTAAGCAGTGAACAGGTTAAGTACCGTGAACACTGTGTCGCTGCAGACTAAATTACGCCCAAAAGGCATCCAAGTATAAATCGTGAAAGTTTAATGTAAAGATGCACAAAGGATTTCGAACATGATATAAATTAAAAATTATTCGACACGAAACAAATTATCTGTAACAAAAATCAGAAAATATTTTTCTACTAGTCTAAAATGATTCAGGGATTCCCGTAGTGGATAACCAACAACGAGTCTCAATAGATAGCTCTTTCATATTCAGGAAACAAGCACAAGCCGTAGAACTCAGACCACAAAGTCCTGAAGACAAAGGAAGAGGACAGACTGAGCTCTACAGGCACGTTGGAGCAATTTTATTAGGGCTCGGCTTTTGTTTTACGCTGTTAGCAATCACTGGTGGTGGGTGCACGACGACACTCTCGAGACTGCATCTTTATGCACATCTATAAAGTGATCGCTCGAAGCATCGCACAAATCCCATAAAACTTAGCTGGAGGCGCAGTTCTGGAAAGGCCACTCCTACTCGCAATAGAGAGCGTTCAGCAAACACGCTTCTCTCGATCGCGCGTGTTAACTCGAGAATGGTTGCGACATTCCATCAGATTATAGAGTCCCCTCAAATAGAATGGGGAACAGGAGAATTTGATGAGCACCACAGCGTAAGATCCCTTCAGAGCCAAACAGTATTAGAGGAGACATCACATTACTGCAAGAGATTATCAGCTCCTCAACATCGAATGGCAAGTGAAAGGAATCAAAAACAAAGAGGCCATAGTGCAATTAGCATTCATGAAAAATGTAAAACAGCTTTGATAAAGCTACGCGGATATTAAAAGCCTTCGAGAGTGAGGAAATGAAGACAATGAACCGTCATACGCTCACAAAGCACGCGCACACATACAATTGTCGAAGGAGAATAACCGTCCCCGAGGCATGCTGCCTGCGCGACACGGCAATTCCTTGGCACCGCGCTTATAGTACTATAGGTATTAAACGGGCTATTCCGCAGCCACTTTGCCAGTACTTTCAGGGGAGTTTCATGGCCCACTCTAGGGTAATTTCAATTGATTTAGATGGTGTTTTGTGGTCGTAGCGACGCTCTATCTCTGCACTATCTCAGCCAGTGTCCTGGAAGCCTCGAGATACGGCTGCGAAGGAAGAATGTTGCCGCACTGCTCTCCGTCTCGCTCCCCTTCTTTCTGAAGCCCTGCTTGCAGTTCGTTCGCCAGGAGGATATGCAGAGCCCGCCATTATATAACGCTGGAGAGATACAGGTAAATCCCTCTGCTACCGCCACACCAGACTAATGGCATCATCCAAACAACGCTTACACATGCACCACCACCAACAGCTGTCGTTACTGAACCTTTCAGCGGTAATTTTGAGAATAATCGATGAATACTCAGAATTTAGAGATGATAAATCCTAAAAAATAATGATTCAATAGCATAGTTCACAAACTACTATGAGACACTAGAAAAAATATACAATATTCGACATGTTCGAAGTTAACTTTTTTACTAAAATTTAATGGTGCCTCGAACAACGATCATAAAACAACTATAAAGTGGGGTACTTTCATCGCCATACGTAACAGAATGAATAATTTGAGGATGAAGAAAAAATTGAGTGTCGTAAACACGTCCAATAGGAAAGGCAAGAAAATTGAGAGCGAGCGCACATCATTGTTTAGTACATCGTAAAGTGCATTTGTGCTCCAGCGAGCTCACCGTCTTGCACAGTTACGGCATCTAATGAAGCGCTAATGAAGAGCCTCTAATGGCCGATAAAAATACCTCACACTACTCAATGAACAACAAAATGAGGGAGCAATTAGAGCCTCCATGTAGGATGAACCCATACACGTACGCTCCACAAATCCTGCATCCAGAAATCTGTTTGTCACACTAGTCTATTCGAGTATACGAGTAGAATATTAACTAATAAACTCGTACGGGCTACCATTTGGTCGGACGTATGTATGTTTAATATTTAATAACTATTCATTAGTGGCACAGAAATGGAACGAATAGTTTCAATTGCTCATTAGCCAGCGAAGAAATTCACAAAAAAACGGTGTTAAGGTAACGAAAAACACATTTTTTTAAGCGTCTGATTCATTAAACTGTACCTGAACACTCATTAACATTCATTGTAATTCCATTACAATCTGCAAGGTTAAACGCATAAAACGTAACACAAAAAATTGGCATATACAGTTGACGGTCTAAAACTTATGTATATAGGTTGACCATGTCACCTACAGTACACATCGGACGAAAAAGAAAAATAACATTTAAATTTGAGTATAATTGATCATAACGTGAATTTTCAGGACCAAATTACGAGCTTTACACTAAGCACTCTATGATTGAATTAAAATTAGAGTTCGCTTGATTTATATGTACGTCGAATGTTCCCGGATACAAAAATGTTTTAGGCTCCCGGGAGAGGAAATCAGGGTCAGGGGTGTATTAAAACTCATCAAATCAGAAAATTAGAAAACTCGTGAAGTAATGAGTTAAGCAGACTAAATTCAAATCCGCAGGTTGGACGCAGGTTAGACATGGAATTTGAGCACTAATAGATGACTAATTGAACTTGAGGTTAGAAAAACCAAAATCAGAAGGTGAAACATGCTCGAGTCGAAAGAATATAATGAACAACACTATCATTTTAAACATACATTATATTCTAAAGTCCTGGACATAGCATAACACGACACTGGTTGCGTGTTGTTTTATAATGTACAGAATGATTGTCAATTGTTACCCTGGCAGTTATAAGGAAGTGGATACGCTAGAAGTCAAATTTCGAAGTATTGAAGCTGTGAGGGAAAATGGGAGGAAGGTTTACCTTGTGATGCTATTTGTGTAATCTCTAAAATAAGCCTCTAAATAACCTCTAGAATCATTCGGAACTGTAGATGTGAGGTTTTGCGCATCTTAAATGTTTCGCACTAGTGTACCTTAAAAGCCAAGAAATTAACAAGTTCATTAGTGGTGAGCAAAAAAAAACCCGAGGGCTTTTATTGATCAGACAAAGTGTCATTACAGACAACAAAGAGGTGCATTAAAAGTTTGGAAGAGAAGCCAGAGGGTGGGGCCATGACGTTGCAAAAATTTCCTGAGCGAAGCGTGTAATGGAAGTTTTTTTGCGAGTGGGAAGGCGTGAGATGGGAGAAGAAGGTTGTCGACACGACTCACTGAGGCATTATGTAGGCTTCACACTAACTGCTCTCTTCCAAAGTCAAGCGAGGAAACGTAAACATTGCTATAATGGAACATTTTTAATAGCGTTAGTTGCAGCAAATGTTAACTGATACCTAAATTACACTACGTAGAATTGCAGGAATGTTGCCTGAACATTTGAAACGGCATACCGGTACTATGGCTTTGAAAAAATGTTGAGTTACGCCAAAGTCCGATGATGAAACATTCAATAAATTTCGCTGAAATCTATGTCTCTTAAGACGTGTGAAATACTAGCCAAGTTTTTTTTACTGGGAAACTATCACCGACTGTTTTGAACGGAGCGAAAAAAAAGTAATATACGGCAAAATCGGCCCACGTGAAGAGTCCATACTTGTTTCCCTACGATCTCGACGCGACATTGCTTCGAAGTGTACCGCATTATTAGCTAGAATCGTGTTCAGTTTGACGTCATTAGTCACCGAAAGTTGAATTTGCACAACCAATGCTGAGAGCGATCCTTCCCGACAGGAGCATGTGTAGCAAGCAGCAGCGTCATCTCTACACCGAGTCAGGAGCGTTCGCTCTCCGGCTCAGCAACTATACTAATACAATGAGCTTAACTACAGCAAAGCCAACAATATCCATCAGTTTGATGGCTCTGCAAATGTCGAGACAGAGCCTCAAGTATCAACTAACGGGGCAGTATTTAGAGAGGAGAAGGAGTCCTCCTATAAAGACGAGACAACCAACCAAGCTCACCGGAGAATAGTTATGTTCTCCAGCGCGAAATGTCGACGGCTAGAAACGGCAGCCAGGCAACTCGCGGGATCAGCCGTCACGCAATGGAGGATGCACTTTCGCATCAAAGTTTCAATACTTTAGGCCACCCTCAAGACGAAAGTTGCAATACTTTAAGACAGAACCATGACTTTCTCCACCGCAGCCCACAACTTTTGACACTCACGCCTAATGCCTCATAAATTCAAGAGGCGTCTTCCGTTTTCAAAAAATAATACAGGACATTATCACACCGACTACGGATATAAATATAAAACGTTAATTAAATGGAGTCAACTTACACACAGGTATCGTTTCACAGAAACTGAGACCAATTTATTTAATGGAAAGAAAAAACGCAGAACTTGAATTTTGCACTCAGTCACACCTAACAAATGGAACAATACTAACGGAACGAAACATTGGATTTTAAGCAACCATGGAGATGAGGAAGATGAAGATGGAATCACGTTTTCACATCGATCGAGATAATCTCAGCTCCTACAGCAGTGCATCCGGAGTGTTAATCTTAATGGGCAGTCAAGCTAGTTTAACTCCACTAAAACACTGTTGAAAGAAATTCCGCAGTTTTTCAGAATAATGTTTATGATTCCGTAAAATGTTCAGTCTTCGTAGGGAGCATCTACAGAATAACTGCGTTGGGCGCATCTACAGAGTAAAAGTCTTCGTGATGATCAGAACTTTAGTTCGGAGGAGATAAAAAGAGTGTCGGTCAGTCATCCTTAGAAGGTTGGATTGGAATCAGTGTGAGTCTGATATAATCTTCAGGAGCACAGAAAATGCGAGTTGAGAAGAGCGCCACTCAAGCAAAACTTCTCGAATCGCATTGTAAGCCGACGCGTCTCAAGGAGAGAACATACATCACAGCCACTGCAATAGAGCTTTTTATGAGAGTCAACGGAACCTAAGGAAATATAGAACGACTTCTTTCGTCTCTCTACAAGATCAAATGTCAAAAGCATCTTGTCGGAAATTGCATCTCGTGAAAATATGTGATGGCTAAAAGCGGAGAAATAATCTCAAGGAAGCCCGGGGATTCCTTTTAAGCAGAAATAAAACAAGACGTTCATAAATCTGTCTGAGCCGAGGCCAGGAAGGAGGCCCATTATATTGTGAGCGCCAAATCAGCCTAAGAAGAACAAAGCGGCCAACGCTCACAAGAATAACACGGGCGCTTGGATTTCGGACAGCGCGAGAACGTGAAAATTGCGACAAAAACTAGAGTAACGATCTCACGCATACCTGATTTTATTTCCCTGAAAATAACTTGTTGGACAGAAGCAATGAGGAGCGGAAGTTAATTTTTTTAAACATGGTTCAAGAAGGCTTGTCTCAAATTTAACTGCGGTAGAAATGCGTAGCAGATCATGGTAACCAGCAAAATTGGCAAATATCAATGAGTTTTGAAACAAATGTGCGGGACAGCAAAAAAAAAATAACGTCTCCAACAGTACGACGCGTATTATTCAACCAGCACTAAAAGGAGCGAGCTTTGTGCTACGTAACTCAACCTGAGCTTCGTACGGGCGCAGAACCAAGGTACGCACAATTTACAGGAAGAACCGATAAAATACCGGTGATTCACGAGCCAGATAGAGACACGTTAAATTCTTACAAGTTTTACTTAACTACATTTCTACTGAAAATAACTTCCGAAGTAAACTCTGCCCAATAAATAGTTCAAAGCGAAAAGAACGTAAGTCCACGAACGGCAGAGATGGGTCCAGCTCATGATACGCACAAATAGAAATTGAAACTCTCTTAGCAACTTTTAGGGTAGTGCTCTGCACAGATTAGTATCGAACAAAAACATCATGAAGACACGAATACTTACAAATGGATATGCAAAGTAAACTCAAATGAATGATCAACTAAAGAAGAGCATGAAACCCAGAACTCTAGGATACTCCTCGTAAACAGAGTTGTATAGACTCCTGCAGCTGCCATCGAGCACCGTCAGAATGGAGAAATTGATATTCAATTATAAGAAGAAAACTTCAGCGCACCGCGGTCCGCGCCGGTCAGTCAAATGAAGCAACATGCATCTAGTATGACGAGTTAAGTTAATAAATATCCAATTCCGTATCAACTAAAATGGAAAGGGGACAGAAAGTTTCATTTCAAAATGGAATTAAACTAGTTACTTCATCGAGCTATGACAGGAGCAATAATTTAACACGCAATGCTATACATTTTAACTGAATCTGCCATTGTGAATGTAAAATGCAAAGTGTCCGACAACGGAAAACACGCACCTACACGAATTAAATTTAACTCAAGTGATTAGACTCTTAATTCCACTCGTGCTCACTCTACGACAGCAACGGCACTTCTGAAGTGCGTCTCTAAACTAGTAAAATATGACAGCATTTTCCATTTATTTACTTCCCTTCAATACTGTGCTGCCATGTACAATCTGTAAAATAATCTACACAATCAATTGTGATTACTGTGTAGTTGTTTCTTGGGAGAGTGCTAACATTCAACGTCGTGAAAATGAAAATTATAACAAGAGAACAAAAAGTAGTGAGAACATGAAAAAAAAAATATATATATATACTTTCAAAAACACCGATTTGAAAGGAAAAACTTGGAAGTTTTGAAAAAAAAACATTTAAAGTTTTTGAAGGAAAGAAAGGCAGAATGCTACGAGGTTCACCCCCTACACGTGAGACGTAACGCGCTCCCGCGAGACACTCCGCTCCCTCTTGCCAATGATGGGCTGTGCAGTTCTCATGAGGCGGAGAGGCCTGTGAAAGTTCCCTCACCCTCGCGCGCCGCTCTCCAATTTCCTTACAAGTCCCCTCTTTGCCGCGCCAGGCTCACCTCTCCCTCGTAAGTCTCGGCTCGCAGTCATCCATCTTGTCTGTTGCCAGCAGCCTCTCCTATCTCGCTTGCAGCCTCACAAAAGAACAACATTAGCACCACGTACGTACAATGTAGCTCCAAACCTCCACAGAACGTCTAGCAATTCTACGCCAGTCTAGTAAATACTCAACTGCCAACACTGGGGTGTCAAGCTCCCGGACAGAGCATGTCAGTAAAGGAAAAAACAACTAGTAACAAACACACCTACAACAATTCATCAAATAAAGACGATAAGAAACCAAACTCAAAATAGCCTCATAACTTACATCAAGTGCTGCTGGTGCCTCGAACAGCGTAGGTCACGTTTCCTTGCATGGATGTTTGGCTTCGAAAACTAATGGGGAAAGCAATTCAACTTTATTTCAAGAGTAAGGCCGCTAAGTCAATAACAAGCAAGAACCTTTACTCAGCAAACTACACGAAGTGCACAATGATTTGAATGCGTAGGCCAAAAAAAAAGCAGTAAATTTTTTTGGCGCGTTTAAGGTAACATGCTTCGAGCAGTGAACTGAGATGTCAATTACTAGTGAACAAATGAACTCGATTTTAATGGATTTCAAATTGCGATTGCGAGCATTTATAACGCATCAGAATAATAAGCAAAAATGTCAGTATCAATACGCGAAGCTATACAGAAAGTTTCTTAACGATTTTGTTCAACACGAACAATCAATCTCCAGTAGAGTTTCGGACTGCACTTGTCTTGTAATCAGTACAGAAAGACAACTACATGTACCAGCATTAGTGCGTAAATAGAGCACAACAACATTTTGAATAAGCGTAATTTTAATACGACAACTGAGCACTTGATAAAACTATTTTTAAAATACCAGCAGGTTGGACAAAGATACAAATTATCACGAGTTCCAATGTAAGAAATAATACTAGTAATGTCACTCGTTTTAGCTATATCAAAGTCTTATAACTATACACTGAGCTCACAAAGAAATTTTCTAAGATACAATGACTATCAGAATATATTAGAACGAGAGTTTATTGACTGAAAAATCATCACTTGCGCTGCGATAAATTTTTTCAAGATATATTTTATGAGTAATAAAATTTTTACACAAAATTTATCAGAGTACCGTTATTAAAAATCAGTACAGATCAGAAGGTGATTAAAAAAATAATTGACAAAGTACCACATATTAACCTTTCAATGGGTAATTTTATTTTGAATGTCGATTCAAAATTATCCTCCGGCAATATTCTCCTGCCACAACTAAAGAAAACTAATGTAAGTCAAACATTTAAAGTCAATACGCAATGAAGAGTTAAGACGAGATGAAACACCCACAAGAACAGACGCTGAGTACACACACACATACACACCAAGCCGAGCAAAGCTTGCAGGCAAAGCTCGTTTTATCAGAGGTGCGTGGCCGGTTAAATAAGCGCGCGATAACCTCGCAGCAGTGAAGAGTAGAGTTTTTCTGAACGAGCCACGCTGGGGCGACGAAGGCGCCCAAGCGCAAATAAACAGCCTTAGAGAAGGCCCAGTCAGCTCGCCTAATTGCAGCGCCACAAGCTTCAAGTGTTCAACTCGGTGTGAACTCGCGACAGCACGTCACCGCCACCACACTCAGGTAACAGTTGCTAGCTGTTTTGTGCGAGGCGGTCGGTGTGGCGCTACACTGAAATTACTTGAGCACACAAGAGCAGGCTCGATGTAGCCTGCATGAGCGTCCTAGCACAACGTCACCATGCAATAATGGCTGAGAGCTGTATTTTATGAGCATAATACATAGCAATACAGTCATCATAGTCTTCCGTTCCACGTCCCGTAAATGCACACGTACAGGAACCTTGATGTCAGAGCTGCATGACAGTTCAAAACCCTTGGTCACGAAAGTTTGACAGGCGCTTCCTATTATGACAGACGCACACAAAAACGATCTTAACGGTTTAAATAAGCCGACGTTTTCGTAAGAGCTGCGTCGGTTCTTACGTATCTTATTGAAACATTGAGGTCACTTTCACTCGATGCAATTGTCATGTAAAATCGTGAATCAACAAAAACTTCGACTAGATAGCTTGGACATGAGATAAAAAAAAATTTCAAGAGATGAAACTATAGAAAATTACAGGCATATACAAATAGAATTCTATTCGCACAAATAAGTATCGGAGTAGTAAATGATGAAACGAACACAAAGAACGTGATTAAAAAAACGAGTTGTCCAAAGCGACAGAATCTTTTTATCGTACCCAGCTAGAAGACAACTTTTTTCATAATACCGAACTACTCAAAAATTGTCTATGTACACGCATTCACGGCGTTACAATTTTGGAGATAGGAAATAAAAAAAATTATTTCACATTTCGTAATTTAGCGTCGAGCGAATGGTAGGATTGAAACTCGAGTTCGGCAAGACTAGAAAAAATTGAAGTGAACGCCAATGATGAAGTAAACGGATGAAGCTTACGCTTCAAGTGAACTTGGGAAAGAAATCTTTAACGTGAGTGGAACCTAACTAATCGGAGAACACCTATGAGGTTTTCAACGAAAGAATTCAATCTGAAGCGGAGGATTTGGCGCGCGGAAGAACATTAAGACGCACACCAAAGGAATAGCGCGAACAGCGAGGTATGCGGGAGCACTAGTTTTGACGTGGCCTCGCGGCCGCTCCCTCTTGCAAGGATGAAGACGCGCCACCAACGAAAGAGAAGAAGTTGTTGGTCTGCTCAAGACTGGGGCCCAACATTCCTCAACACCTCGTCCTCGATAATGACCACCAGCTTCAAGCCTGCGTTGGCCCACACACATACACGCTTTCTAAGCGTCCGCTTATCTCACAATTGCGCTGGTCATACACTAAAGAAGAATTACGCACAAAGATTATTATTTGTGGGATTAGTAGTTCTTGGTGTGCTTTCTGAAATTTCGTTTTACTATTTGTTATTATTTACTTTTTTAGCTCAACTTCGCAATGAAAATACTAGTTTACAAAATCAGAAGGCCTCAAATACATTCCAACACAGATAGGTTACACATAAGAATCAGTAATAGAATGTGACGAACGCCAGCATCATTTTAATTTTTAGACAGAGAAATCAAAACAAAGAAAATATGAAGTAGCAATTTCAACACGAAATAAACGGCTATAAATTGAAGAGTGTGCGAACACTAAGATATGTGTAACAAAGACGAGCTGAAACCATTTTTAACTAGAATCATACAAGGAACAGGTATAAAACAATCAGATTACATTAATTAAGTTTAGCCTTCCTATCCACAACAAAGGTGTTCTAGAGAAAGGAAAGACGAATGTACTATTTAGTATAGAATTAAGTGAACATGGAATCTACCTACAAGGTCTGCTCCCACGTCTTGCACATAGAAATAGCAAGGTTGAAAGAAGTTCATGAAACGAGATGAATTTTGAAAAGAAATAGACGCTGAAAAAAAGACAGCATGATGGTTCATAGCATAACATGAGAAACATAATGGTTAGTAGCAAACAAAAATTAAACATGAAAGCCACTTAACCTTCAGCTCTGGACACCACATCTTCCCCTGGGAGCGCTAACCCCATAAATATAAGTTGTTCTCTCCTTTGAGGGGAGTAGAAAACAAGTGTTCTTTACAGTCAAGAAATTTTGGATTTTTTTCTGAGACAATCAGAAAATCTTTCAAATTTCATGAGATAAGATCCATATCTCACTTAAAACAACTTACAGAATTTGGAACAAATAATCAGAAAGAACGATTAATTCATCTAAATGAACAAAAATGTGAACGGAATTAGTTTTTTTAGTACAAATCATGTAAACCTTAGTGGAAACTACTCAAAGAAAAAACAACTGAAGGAAAACTGTTCTTTTGAAACAAATAAGCACATGCAAAGAGTCTATTGGCAGCAAGGTCGTCGAGAGGAAGGCGCAATCATTGGAATACGAGCAATGAAAGAAGGTGGACAAGTAAGCAGCATGAAGCAGCGCAGGACGACCTACGATTGGCGTGCTGAGTTGCGAGAAGAGAGCTCGTTATCGCCGTAAAGCGCAGGCAGCATTGGCGGTGTTTGGTGGCACGCAAATAAAAGGAAGGAAAGCAGCAGCCAGCTTCGGCAACTTTACGACCCGTCCACGAATGAGCGACAGTCTCTAGCTAGTCTGTCCGCTCGTCGAGTCCGTAGGTCGGCAGGCCGTTCTCTACCTCCGCTGTGCATGTTCCCGTAGCTGGACACGGCTCTGCCAAAATGGAGTGCTTCAGTGCTTAGTTGAATGCCAACTTGGGCTTGCCTTCAATTGCACTACTTGACAGGTTATAGATTTACTACTGCGTAATTAACTGGTGAAAGTACAGTAAGGGTATGTGCATTTGAAACCAATTGCTCGTTGACAGTATCTAATCCATAAGTGTGCCCAGTGACAACAAAATTCACAAACTGCAAACACGCGCCATTACGACAAAGTGTAAACTCTTTATAGAGTGTCTGAAATTGCCAGTGCTCCATTATTGTCCAACTCATGACCTACTGATTCAAATTTAACTGTTTGATTTAGAATTCCTGAGAACTATAAGCTTTCACTAAAAACGAAGAAAATGATCAAAAAACTGAGTAGTGAGCCAACGCTTATTTTTTAAAAGTAAGAGTTCTCGTAGCGTGAAATGGGGGATAAGGATCTAACTTATTCTTTTGAGGAGAGGCGTTTAATTTCTCCACATACTGTGGAGAAACTTCAATAAAATGCCTTAATATTCAACGAATTTGAAAAGCTGATTATTAAGATACAGATTACGTTATTCACACTGTAAATCGATATACGCAATGGAACACGGGGAAAAGCCAAACTGATTCTAAATGAGGGCAACAATGCGCCATTCTTCTAATAAGAAAACAAAGCGTAGCGAGTGCAAACGACGCACTTGCAAACATGGAGGCGTAGCCACGAATTCTACTCTGTTGCTCCACCGACTTCATCCAATACAATTTATGTTAACATATCATCGACATAATGCAGATGTAAAATCCTTACAACGCTCTGTATCAAGGAGCTTTAGAATTTTCTGAACTATCAAAGCCTTGCAAATTTACTCTCATATCAAACAGAAGTTGAGGAAAGCAAAAACTTATTACGCAACGTCAAAGTATTTCGGTAAACGCAAGAGTGGGAAATCGATTTCAGACGCTAATTAAGTAGGGCCAGTGTGTCTAACATGAAAAGCTAATGTGTAAAAGATTTGACACGTAGACGAGCACCACACAAATAAAAAATACAACAGAAACTGACCATACAATAAATGAGAGACCTAACAGTCGTGTAATATGAATGTATTGCGATGTAAATATTTCGGTCTTTGAATTAGGAAGGTGCTGCTAAATATTTTTCCATTAAAAATTACAACATTATCGCGTATACATTTTCCAACATCATCCACTATAGGAACTATGGCGGACGTGAGGCTTACTTTTCCATATCCTGAGTGAGAACGACAGCCATTTAACCTAAAGCTACCAGCTCAAATGATTGGTCAAACTGTTTTAAGATGATCACATTAAAATGTAATAAAGTCGAATCAAGCTCAGTACGAGTGCGAGTTTAGCGATTAAATTTTAGAGCCACACTATCCCTAATAATAAAAACTAAGCTCATATATTTGAAATACTAGTGAGTACATCTGGTGATGAATGATATGGAGTAACTTACAGAAGAATACTGATGAAATAAGTCACAATTTCAAAACAAATTAATGTCAATAAATAGGCCAATATAAATCGCAAATGAACAAAGGTTTTCAAATTAAACCAGATCTCTAGACCCTCAACCAATCGCTGATCCATCCAACTCTAGCAAAAATGCCTGCAAAATTCGCTTGGACAGGCAAGTTAAATTACACGTGCTATATTGAACGCCTATAGAAGAATGCATACACGAGTGAGGTCAAAGAACATATGTAAACACAATCCTACGTTGATTGATAATGGTGATGAACTCGAGTCTGTTGCACATGGGACTTGCTACGAGAGGGCAGAAAAAATGGTGATCAACTCGCTACGAGAGGGCAGAGCTGGAGGGCAGTCCCGAGCCAGGGATGCCGGGGGATGGGGGATGCTCATGCCAACCGAGCTCGGGGAGTCGAGACTTTACGACACGGCGACGAATGGCAGCGCAAAGCTCACGGAGTGCCTGGTTGGGGCGACGTCGTAAAATTCGGAGTCGCAGACTCCACCCATTGCCATGCACCTCTCAAAACTCACGCACGCATACCCCTTCCATCACCATCACCGCTCTCTATAGTAATGAACTCGTCGAACATGCATGATGGCTGCTTGCCCTACTTCGAGGAGTGGCCCAGCAATAATGTGCTCACTCTAACCCGGCTGACGTGCTCATATCCTCTGCCACGAAATTATGAGAATTGTGAACAACACTGAATAGGATAAATGAGAGTTTAACTTGCGATAAAAACAGATTTTGGCATAACTGATGAGAAATAAAACGTGACCCGAGCTTGGGCTGTAACTAATACCCAGCTAGACCAAATAATACTTCGTTGAATGACTTGCAGCCAACAAGCCCCTCCTTCTGGTTGACGCTCGTTGAAATTACGCAGTCCGACCACCAGATCCGGTGACTTCTGAGGAATATCACTATTGAAGATGAAGGCCAGAGAAAATAAGGACAGTCGGTAGTAGCAAAAACTATTTTAAATGAGAAAAAACGTCACGTTGAAGAAAAGTTAATTAGGCAACTGTATACTTTAATGGTAAAAAGATGGCAGCATGTTTGATGTTCAGCACACGATGAGATGCTAAATTGATGAGCATAAATGAATTAACAGGCACAAACACCACACAGAAGTCACACATAACTACCATGATCATAGATTTGTAACGCAGCCTGAAACTTTTTTGGCGAACTTGATACAGGATTACTTGGGCTAGTAAATGAGAAACTTCACTCGAGTAAGCAGAGTTGGCAGCGGCCGAAGAAAGAAACGCTCCGTCAAGCGAAAGAAAGAGAAATGCGCCGGCGCAAAATGTTGCTTCGCAAGGTTTCCTCAAGTCTAGGATGGGGGATCAGAGAAGTGCAGCGACCCCCTTCGTCATCCCCCGGTCATAAGACCCCCCTCGGCGGCCATAACTGTCCCCTTCCAGCGCTCATCCATCAGCCTATCGACTTGTATTTTCCAGGCGACGCAGCAGCGGCAGCAGCAGGAGAGGAAGGCTCGAACGCTCGGCTTTTCCAGTGCCATAGCTCGCGCAAAAAGAAGCTCAAAATATGATCATCAGAGTGTGAGAGGCAAACACAACCGTATTCTCCTTCACGTCGCCAACACTTTACAAAATTGAGGGCAGGCCTACAGGCTTGTCACATGCATCACTCACGCCCGAGACGTCCGTGCACAGATCGGGTGACGAGTTGACTTGGTTGGTGGCAGAGTCTTCGCCTAGATACTTTTTTTCACACTCCAACGGACGAAGGGGAAGTTCGCGAACGAACGCTGGTCTAAAATTAGCGCGCAACGAACGAGACACCGCACAAATTGCACGCGCTGATGCTCACGCGCAAAACCTATGAATCAAAATTTCATCAGAAAAATTGTCGTTCAAAAATCCGGGATGAAATGAAGAACGCCCTTCAGGAGAAGACGATCAAAAGTTAAGCCCATGAGCTGAAAATTATGAAAGTTCTCTACTGCATGAAAATAAGTGACTGTACTGAAGCTGTGATAACGCTAAAGGAAAATCGGTGAGCGTACGAGTAGAGAAATTTGAATTTTAATCGAGACAATAACTGAGAAAGATAAGACCGGAGGCGGGCATCTTTCGGCAGACTCGAGACGTCCGGCGACCACTTTACGGTCTGGCGCTCACATTAAGCAGCGCCTCACATTGCCTTCCTTCCGTCACAGTGGAAGTCAAAGCATTTCGCGAAGGCTTCAAAAGAAAGTCTACACACAACATATTTCTTTCTTTTCTTCGGCCCATTGAGGGAGAGGTTCCGATGGAATGGAAGCTGCGAGGTTTCTAAGGAAATGTGGCGGTGGAAGAGACGCTGGAAGCAAACGCGCTCCTCTCTAAGGCAGCAGCAGCAGCCGCCGTGTTGTCGCATGCGACTCGCTCGTATTTTGTGCTCCAGTGACAGCAACGCATGAATATTCGATGTCTTCTCATCGCGAGACTCCTTTTCTGCACGCACTATCTTATGTTAATGAGTCGGCCAGAATGGAGAGATGCAAGGCACGCCACCGCCAGAAAAACGTAGTGCCCTTTACGCTGAAGTGCTTCGCAATACAACGAATACCAGAACGCATCTCGCAAACTTCACGGACAAGCGTCGTCACCGGATTGCCTCGTGAAAACTTCCCAGCGGACCCGAGGTACACGGTCATCAGATCTCCTCTGTGTGCATCCAGCGTCATTCAGACTGCCAGCGCATCAAAGCCTTCTTACGGCGCGTCAACATCGATCATTAGCAAACCAAGGCCAAGAAAAGTCGATAGTCCGCATAAAGCTGCTCATGGAAACTCTTCACTTCCGTGGACTGCGTACTATAGCCCCATGTCATATCAAAGCACGAGAAAAAGTAAAGGATCAAAGCCCCGAATGAGGATCTCCACGTTATTTTGGGTGAAACTTCATAATTGTTTACGTAAGCCACTAAACATGGTTTACGTGAAAAGTATCCAATGGAGGGCAGTTAAAAAAAGTATCAATAGTCTCGTGGTCATGGAGAAAAAATTCCGGAAAATGAAACTTTAAGCAATAAGTCAGCGTCAATAATGCCTACGTCATTTTCAAATCCAAGTTGTAATTACTAATGAAAGACAGATTGTGTTAAAAAAAGTTCTATCATGAAAATAATCACCGAAACGAGTTTTGCAGCAGAACTTTACGAAATGGGGAAAAACATTTCAATGAAAACTTTCGCCCATGACCGCCACCATGATAAAGCTAGAAATGAAAAAATTAAAAACCGAGCAGGAGCAATATGTTCACGTACAAAACGAAAATAATTTAACGGGGTGCGCAAAATTCAAAATTTACACGTAAAGAATATCGATTGCGTTATAGAAAGAGCAAAATTGGAAACGATGGCCACCACAACGCTGTTTAATAGTCCAACATTGCCACGATCGCAGGTCAAGAAATGGAGGCAGCAGCCCGGCCAGGCACAATTGAATTGCGCCCAGTTGACCGTGCCTGACGCAGGCCTGCAGTTACTTCCGACCCACAAGTGTCATGTGAACACGCTTGTCCTATACGATAATAATATTTTGGTAAACAACTTATTCTACTTCTAATTCCCGTCATATTTGCCCTATTGAGATCCATTAACTACTGACTACATGGTTATCAAAAAAATAGCCATGTAAGATTCAGCTCATTTGAGTAGCGAATGAGCGCTAACTGCCGATTATTTCAACGCACAAACTAGTAAATTACGGATAAGACTTGCTTCGAAAAAATAAGAAGACCGACGTGAAATAAGACTTGAAAGCAAACCAACACCGATACGCCGAATAACGGGCATCATTAGTACATCTTCAACACACTTTGGCAAAAAAGGGTGCTTAAATTGAAATGAAATTGAATGTCAGATAACACATTTCTAGGAGGTTATAACGTCGAAACCTTTCGTGAACATAGCAAGAAACATGGCATCTGTAAATAATACCCAACAACAAAGAGGATCACACGCAGATGTTGGTATAGGCTTACTTCATCTCCACTACCACATTACTTGGCACTCTCATCTAAAAACTTAACCTAACTATCTTGCAAGCAATAAGTACATAGCAGAATATATTCATGTACTCATGCACAGAGCAGAATGCATTCAACCGAGAACACGAAACGCGTAATTTGAAAGCCATTATCTTGATTCATTGCATCTAACAACATAAAAGAACTACTCTACTAAAGCATATCGAGCATTTAGATACGGTAACATTTGCAGCATCATTCCACGGAATACAATAAATACGAAAGTATCATTATTGCCGCCATTATGATACCCCACAATTAAAACAGATACGAAGTGTGGCGTCTCGTTAACCGATAATAATTTCAATGGTCAACAGACAAAAAATGTAAATTAGGAGAGCTGCTAACGAAGCCATGAACATCACGAAGCACACAAGAGACAGGAAGAAGACACCAGGCGTCAAGTGTCGGAGCACATGAAGATGACGGGGGCAGCATTGAGACACCGCAGCTCAACTGGAAGAGTGGGGCCATAAAGAGATCGTGGTAGCGAGCCAAACATCCTGCCTAATGGGCTGCCATGCTCCTGCATCCAGCTGCCTGCTTGCCTGCCCATCTCTCTTCTCCTGCTAGCTTCACAAGCAAGAGGCTAAGGGCTTTTTAGCTATACTTAAAAGTATGCACGAACCCTCAACTAGCTCCTCATAGAAACACGTCTGGGGTTTCCTCTTTACGATCTTAACGCAAAGATACCTAAGGAAGTTAAGCGATCGCACGATTGGTAACCTAACACTATTGATATCGCCGACATAAATACACTGTGCACTTACACCATACGAAAGACATCGCGCTAAACAACGAGTCAGGATGCATCAAACTGAAAAATTAATCCTCCTCTACCAACTCCCTAATCTCACTAATCGTAGTTACTACAATTTGTGAAGCCACGCACAAGGCACGAATAAAACTTTGCGGCCAGGCTCAGACAGTTACTTTCTATGATTGTACTACTCAACTGAACAACTGATATATTCGTATGTCAGCGTGAAAAAATAGAATTGCATGTACTGTACAAATTTGTAGAGCGAATTGGTATGATTACTATTGATTGGGTAGGGATAGGAAATTTGGCTAAAATAGAAATATAAACTATATCATCACTCGGTTATATTTTACTCTGGGGAATACGTTATTATCCCAATCATCAGAATTACCGCACATGAAGATCAACCATTTGCATGGCCAGGAATTTCGCAAGCCATCTATTTCAAAACAAAAAGCTTTGGAAATTTATAACTGATCACAAAAATGGCAACTACCGAAAAAGTATCAAGTAGAGAGCATATGAGCTCACGTATTTTACAGCACAACGTACGGTATATGTCACAGAGCAGCACGCCTGCTAACTCACCTTGGTGATATTCTGGGAAAGTAATACGCAGCAAAACTTTCGAACATTTCACACCACACACCAAGAGCATTAGTTTAATAAGATCATAAGATAGCTTAAGCCTCTCTCTAACAACTAAGGTGTTTTCACGAGTAAGTGGAAAGCATCATTTAGTACGGCATTAAAGAAAAGGGAATCTATGCACAAGGTGTGCCCTCATCACCATGTGCATAAAACAGCAAGAACATAATATGGCAACAGAAACGAGCTTTAATTAGATCATAAACTAGCGTAAGCCTCCCTAACAACAACAAAAGCGTTTTCACAAGAGAAAAGCACCATTTAGTATGGCATTATAGAAACGAGGAATCTATGCACAAGGCGTGCCCTCTACACCCAGCGCATTGAAGAACAAGGCAACAGAAACGAGCCGAGTGGCTCATTCTCGGATTGTCTCCATAAGACCCCTGCCGTGAGACACCATCACGCACAGCCACCAAAAGAAACATTTTCAGTCATCAATTTTCACATAGAAGCACCTGCACGGTCATGTCCACACATTACTTCCAAACTCAGCCGTAACACGAAGTGTGGTCCCATGATTTAACAGCTTTCTTTGCATTAGTAATATTAGAGCCATGGCCACATCTCTTGTTCCCGCCATGTTGACGCTACTATCCGATGAGACTTACCCAGTGGAATAGTAAATATGTCGCATAAATAAATGAAGTTTTTAGAGTACTTTTGAATTACGCGTCAATTTTTGCTGTTCAAATTAATTAGAAATTCCGTTAACCCTCGTTCTTTAGAGTACAGGTTGATGGCCAACCCAGTAATGGTCCCGACGGTTTTTGAACGAATTTACCGTCTAGCAGAGACAAGATTTTCTGGGAGCTGGTTTTAGATCCTGAAAAATTTAAATGGAAAAAATTTTGGGCCAGAGCTGTCACCAGATTTTTATTACAAATATTGGGCCGTTATTTCTTGTTAAGACATTTTCTTCCGAGTCGAATAGCCTAGTGGAGTAACACCAATCAAATCCAGCAAAATATTTGTTTCTGGTGATTGACCTCGCAATCATCATTTTCCAGAAAAATAAGTTTAGTTAGGTGGAGACCTTGCTGGTAACTGAGGTTATCGAGTTTTGGAATCATTATCTTCGTTACTAATACCGATAAAAATACAAATACAAAAGGAATGCACTAATGATCGCTGTTATGTGCACTAATGCTACCAGAAATTTAAGCTCATTTGAAGAAGCGCATCTCAGTTCTTTGCTACAGACCTTCAAATTTTGCACCTGATATTCTAGCGTACGAGATGGCCCTAACATTCAGTCCTACACAAGTCCTGAAGCACCTGAACTGAAAGAGGGTATGCTTGAACTTACTCGCACGCAAACAACTTTCTCCCTGCATTAGACACCAAGTGAGGTAAACTTATAACAGGAAATCATATCCCAAGAAGGTGATGTTCATTACATATGAAGTAAATTTTGTTACTGCTCTTCAAAATGAAACGAAAAAATAGTAATATTTTTTAAAACATATCCCCAGGTACTAGTAGGCATGGCCTCTGATTCCATAAACATTGAACCCGAAGTATTATACATATAAATTACGCAAGAGGTCAAATCTGCAAGTTCAAACTAAAAAGATGATCTCCTTATTTGGTTCAACTGAATTCAAGTGCGGACTAAAACTCGAGCCTGATTGAACAATTCATTACCCGACCGTGCGGGCGCACGCAGTACTTTGGACTGTCCATGCTCTTTTATGAACGATGACAATGGTGCTTCTCAGTCACAATAGTGGAAGCTTCCCTACTGCAGCTTTTGCGTCTACTATTTATAAAAGCGAACGAAAACGTCCTCACAATGTTTATAAATTATTTATTCGATTCTCATAAACTGGTATTTCCCTAATGAAATTATGGCACGCCAGATTCACGATAGGTAGCGAAAAGTTTCCCTCGAGCTGGCTAACGCAGGATGCCGTCAGCAGCATATACCATCCCAAGCATAACTTGAGGACAGCGGTGTTGCGGTGGGGTAGAATTATATCATGTCATACAAAGTATGTTGTGGTACAAAGGACGCGCTCTGCAGGAGTGGAAGGATCTCTACTACATGGTGGCAGTGCCCCGCCTCTGCTCAATTGCTCCTTTTCCTCCCAAGATCTCGCTGCCTCCATCAGAGGCCATAATTCCAGCATATGCCATTAAATCTGGCAGTCGGAGGCTCCCAGCAGCTTTATGGCACCTTTCATCTTACCCTTGCCACCGCCCTGCAGCCGACACCACCACCACCCGCTTTTCTCGTAGCCTCTTCCCATCCTTCCGAAGAAAGTTCTTTTAGTGAAGCCATTAGCTGCCACTGGCATCTTCTGCTCTGCATCTAACACGACCCGTCCAAAAGATCACATCGAGCACGACCCATAGAAAAGATCAGTGAAGTGAGCAAATCTTCCCTACTTCATCTATTGACCATCATCAAAAGACACGCCGCTTCGCTCAAGAGGAGGGTTATGACCCATGGGGCTGGAGCCTCCCGTACCAAGTGAGACGCAAATGATCCCGAGCCATGAACAAGCCAAGGTCGAATGTCACTTAAATAATATCTCTTATCTCTGAGTATCACCGACTCATATATTGACCCTCAACTAGTTCAGCTAAGCCATTAGCACTTCACGGAAACTATCAATTAGTTGTAATACTAAGACAGCACTAAACCAACTCCAAGGAGACTTGGAAAATATATTAAAAACAAGTTCTGCACAGCTTCGCATAGCAAGGAGTGGTACGGTTTCCATCCTTGAGACCAGCGCGCCATTTTGCGCCCAAAAATGGTCTGAAAGCTGAGGCTGGCAAGGCAAAAATTTACGCACGCGAAGCGTTCGGTTTTTCAGTTCGGAAAGTAGGCGAAGCGCACGAGGCGAGCTAAAGCCTCCAGCTTCCTTGAGTTGAGCTCGCCGAAATTGTGGCTCAATCCGTTTACGAAGCGTTGACAGTTTCCTAAATAATAGGCCAAAGAGAGAAGCCTCCGAAGAAATGGCTTGGCGGTAGCAGACCCAAAATAACGAGGCCTAGCACAGAAAATACTAACGACCAAGACCAGAGTAACGAGCTGCTTCCAAAATAACGAGCTTGCCCTAAAATAACGAGCGCGATCAAGTAACGAGCACTGATGGAAGGTCTGAAGCTCAATGGAGGAGAGGAGTGGGAAGGAGCAACTGACGACACGGACCAACCCAAAGACGGCGAACCAATGGTGGACAGATGGAGGCCAAGTCAGCAAGAAGATCCGTCCAATGGGTCCAGAGTTAAGATAACCAAGCTATGGCAGTAGAAGTAAAATGCACGAATGAAAGAAAACACGCAAATTAATTTCAAGAACCTCAGAGGGTCTACGGATTAGCCCTCGACTCCGGCTTACTGCACCCGTAACTCTTACACCGAGCAAACTATACAGATCGTTCTCCCGAGCTGCGATTCAAAAGCCCAAACCACTCTTTCGGTTTTTTTTTCCAAAAAGAACGGTCGTTAGCAAAGACCTATAGCGTTCATCGACTACCAGGACTGATGGGTGCAAACTTGGAGCAGGTTATCGTTCCTCAAAGCAAATTATGGATGCTGGAGCTCGCTTTCAATGGAACATAATCCACACAGGGGTATAAGATGATCTAGCCGCGCTATTAAAGATGACACGCGAACACAGAAACTGTGCGATAAATCGGACTTAGCGAAAGCAGATACTTTAAAGCGCGAGTTGTGAGGATGAGTGAGAGCACCAGCAGAATCAGGAGCAGCACTGGTAGTAGAGCACAGCGGCAGCTGCTGCCTAATGAAACAATAGCTCGCAACTTTGAGACAGCCACGCTAGTAATTAACGCCAATAAACTCCAGCCTATTCAGGTCCAGAGAGAGAGAGGGGGTGTAGTTCCCCGGGAGCCACAACAGCGAGCCAATGCACATCAATGGGCTGTTGCCAAGGAGACCAAAAAGCCCCCAAGGATGCTCCGTTTCCCTCGCTGGCAACGCCTTCAAATTAATCACTCGTGGCAAAGACACTAAAGTATTATAATCGTTCAGGATAACTCAAGTAGAGCGGAAGACTCGGGGCATTAAATTCAGCCAACGAGAACTTAATACCAGGCATAAAATTGAACAATACACGAGAGAAATAAAGCACGGAGGAGACTTAGCAGACCGTAATTCTATTTAAAACATTGTAATAAGTTTCCAAGAACCATAAGACTTGCCTACAACCGCCCTGCTAACAGCAACTTGAAAATGAAAGGAAAATACTACACTATAATAAACATAGGAACGGTCCAAGACTAAGGAGGGCCTATTAATTACTTCAGCGTGAATTTAGATCTGACAACTTGCCGAACCATGGCTTTTTGGCGCTCTGCACCCTAGATAACGATGTGGCTTTAGAGCAGTTCTCGGAACGAATTTGTGGAAATTACACACTTATTTTAAAACAGCTTGCTGTGAATGATTGATAATAAGCTACTATGGCTTATTACCGACATTTCTATTGATAATACTAACCAAAATAATAATAAAAGCGATAAATAATTACCAACATTGGACGTCACCCTCTCAGTACGACACCAAGTAAAATAGACGTAACTTTATAAAAACAAGCGGACTGGCCTATATTGAGGTTAGAAGAACTTCCACAGGAGCTTTTCGAAACATCTCCAATGTGCCGTATTGACGAGCATAGCAGCGCCTGCACTCCTTCGAGTCATGATACAAACTTTTGTTACGGAAATGTGAACAGCTTCCAGAGCAAGGCTCAAAAAATAGAAGAGAAATACTCTTCCCATGAAATAATACGTCTAACTCCGAAAAAAAGGCTCATTTTCGGGTCACGAAATCAAACAGCCGTATAGCTGCTAGCAGTTCTTTTCCAATTTAGAGTGGAAAACGAATTATTTCACCGTAAATTTTATATTTACTCTTCCGAAATAGCAAAAAATGAAATTTAAAATTGAATAGTAGCGAAAACTTTGAGAAAATTTTTCTCTTTTTCGAACCAGCAATAAGGAAACAATATATAAAAAACACTTTACTAAGCATTGAAAACTTAACATGGTTCATTTTCTTCACTGAATAAAAATTGATTTCTACACTGCATTAGAAAAATTTGAATGATTCACCGGGTCATGGTTGGAGTAAACTACATATAGCAAAATTTACTCATCGACGTTCAAATGGAATGACCACTAGGAAATGATTACCGAAAAGCATAGAATTCTGTTTCGTCACAGCTACATTCCACAACTGAAAACGAACGCACTCCAATACGGAAGCGCGCATTGAAGGAAGAATCTAGAGCAACACAAGTGGTCCCTACACCAGCACACATACTGGTCTGTACTATAGATTCCATCGAATAAAAGTACTTAAAAAAAAGAGCTGATGGCACTAGCTTTTTACGGAGCCAATTAAGTCCAACACGAGGGTACAACGCGCGTTGCTAAGAATTTGAGGCAACTGATAAGAACTATGCATGTTTCTTTCTGTGTCTTCTAATGCTATGAACACGTTTCAGCATTTTGGAAAGTCTTACGAGGGAAAGCTTTGAGTTTTCTATTTCTTCAAGGTTGTAAATAAGGTTATAATAAGTTGAAGTTCCGAGCAAACTGCGAAACTACGTGTTGAGAGATCACTACTTGCCACAATTTGTTACGCTGCTGGCAACCCAGGGACACATGCTTTATTTATGCATGCTGTATTTCCTAATGACCAATATAGAAGTAGCTCACTGACTGACAATAAGCAAAGAAAGTACCAGATATTAGGATCGAACGTAATACGAGTAAGAACTAATTATTTTCATTATCATTATTCCTTTGGAAATTAAACCTGCCAGCAAAATGAAAACGAGAACTGTGCAAACTTATTGATCGCACTTACAAACAAATTTTAAATTAATTCAACTATTTTTCAACTAACAGATAGTTTGAAACTGAAGCATATATGTGCTTTGATTTAAAAAAAGTTTCTGCGTTACAGGAGAGAAAAAGGCTCGGACTTCATTTTTTGAATGTTGTACAAGTTGGTTCACAGTATAATTCTTTGAGTTGTCAAGTTATTACCCTATCCTTAAAATGAATGTTTCAAAATCGAAATTAAACGCAAATTTCAGGTTGCAAACCCCACTAGCATCACACATGGGAGAGATTGCAATGCCGCTGACTCGGTTCAGTAAAGAACGAGTCCTGCAAAGCGCTGAGTCAGGCTAGCGCACGAGAGTCAATGCAAGAAATAAGAGACGGCAGCCATTTTTATGCGAATCGTAGTTCTGTAGTGAGGCCTCTTGCAGCGCTTGCGCGTGTGTGCACAGGCGAGCATTGGACGGAGCGTCAGCAAGTCCATCAGTGCGTGGAGTATTGCACAAGGCTGGGAGAAGGTGCTAAATTAACACGTTCCCCGCGTATTGGGACACATGTGTACCATTAGGTAAATTCCCAATTTACTTAACGGTGTAAATGAAAGTCATTTTCATCTCTTTTGAAAAAAACTGTTCTCATACGAGGTGAAATGATATGGTGCAATAGTATTTTTCATATTTATTAGGAAGAACAAAAATTTATTTGAGCAGTTAAAAGTCGATTTCCATATTCTGCTACTTACAACCTAACCAAACCAACCGTCAACAGGCGCGGAAACGCGGTGAACGTGTTAAACGGTGTTCGTCGATTCATGAGAGAAGGCTGGTTTTGCGGGAACATTCGGGGATACAAGTGATCACATAACTTGATGAGCCCGTGAGTCTATTAGTTGGCAAACGTAGTTGAAATAGTATAGAATCATGCTATTCATCTTCACAGAATTGTCTGAGGAAATGGCGGCTAAAGATGTGCATTGAGCAACTAAATTGAAAAAATTATCAGTTAAACTATCTGTTTCATTACGTCGGCCCTGAATAGACACCGTGGTCGCACTCGGAGCAATGTGCTATCTATCTCAAGTGCGAATGTTTCCGCGATTACGCAGCATTAGAAATAAATTTTGGCCCAATACCACAAAGAGCGCTGACAAGAATTGACGACGTAAACGACAACCTCTAATTGCGCTGCAGTGAAATTTAAATATAAAAACCGATTCAAAGAAAATGGCTTGACATAAACAAATCCCGTATGCCAATCTGCAAACCATTTAGACTGTAGGCTCCGGTAATCTTTGCACCTTTGATCCATTAATCTCGGGGACAGTTTCTCACCATTTGCGTGTGATCACAGGAGTCGCCGAACTCACGACATAGAGGCTCAACTGCAATCCATCATACCTGCAAGGAGAAAATTGAGCTTAGTTATGCGCCATAATAGAACCTAAGCCGATAAATATTGACAGTAACTAGACAAATTCAACATAAGGGTGAGGGTTCTCAATCCAGCCAATGCCCTAAGCTGGATCATATAATTATTTTAAACTATATTCAGCAATCAAACTCAAACTACCCTCTCAATGTTGAAAAATTCCAAGTTCAATAGTTTATAAGTTTTACAAAAAAGTAACAAAAAAAGAAAGATAAAGGATCATGTTGAATTATACAAATAAACAGAAAATATACTACGCTAATGCACTCGATAAAATTCGCATAACGCAGACGGAGCCTGTTCCCGAGCGATGCACGCGAGCTCCCGGGAGCAGGTCATCCATCGCGCTAAGTGAGTTTGTACTAAATATCGCTGTTCCCACCGCAAATTGCGAGTGAATGCATCCAAACTGGGAGACAAAAGAGCACCTTCATTATGCAATTAATTCGAGCACGAGAAAAATAGCAGTCTTTGAGCGGCAGTAAAAATCTTGGAACTGATTAGGCCTCCATGATTGGACCAATGAGGAGAGTAATGGGCCTGTCCGCGCCTGCCAGCCTCTGCTCCGGGCCGTCGGTGCCGGGGAGCGCGTACCGAGGCTGCGTACACAGCTTAGCTCTGTACCGAATACGGCGACGTTCTGGACGAAACGTCTCGCTCTAAGAGTTAATGTTCAAAATACGCGAAGACAGAATTTGACTCACGGACGGGTGATATTTATAAAAACTGTTTTCGTAAGTCACGTCTGGGAACTGTGAATCAACTATTGAAGAACGGTGTGCCGTTCATTGGCAGTGTGATAAACTCGGCAGAGGTGCTGACGGACTGCCTCACAACCAATAATACATACATTACGTCATCTTCTACATAAGAGCATTTTGATTCATGAAACAAGCAAGGATTACGTTGACGTAATTAAAAATTTCAAACAGTTAGTACATTAGTTACTTTAGATCACAAATTTGGGTGCCGAATGTGCCTTGCGTATACTGAAATTCCCTTAAAAGAAGTGACCGACGTATGAAGAAAACTCGAGTAATTTAGCGTATCCTCACAAAAGCGCTTTTTACTGTTTCATTGATGTCTACAGCGTTTCTGGAGCAATAATATTTGGCGCCCGACATCGATTCAATAGAAAAAAGAAGATTTGTACTCGCGATTCAATAAAGACCGTAGGCGACACGTATGCTCATCGATGACATTAGCTCACGCGACATTCAATTCTAGCGCACGCACACCCACTATACGCACGGGGTTCAGAACAGCATGTGCAGGAACAGGTGTATGCACAGACTGAACAATTCGTCATGCTATCGTCGCGGACAACGTTATGATGATATACTGAATAATGTTTATCATGTACTGTCGCTACACACTGCAGCTCACATATGTTATGAAACATGAACGCGTGACAACATTCATTCAACGATAAATGTTATAACAATAGGTCAGGCTTTTAAATACTTCCTAAATCATATTACACAAAAGCAGAACTAGTTTGTACGAGGGCTACGTCGAAACTTGGACAAGCGAAGACAAAAAATTATCTGGAATGTTTTGTGGTTCGACATTTCATTGCCACTGTTGCAGTTTTATCTGAATGATTATAACTCTCAAACATATACGATTAATTGGGCTTCATGGTAGCAACTATTTATTGATGCCAGACAATCAAACCAGCAGCAGCAGCCTTAATACCAGAATACGCGATGAATTTTTGATAGAAATCCTGTAAACAGTAAACGGAGAACTCTCCTGGTGTACATGCGACCTCTCACAACGAAGAAATCTGGCTGAGATAACTTAGATAAAGATAAAAAAATTTCACACTTCCTTAATCTTTACCAGACAGGAGTTTACGACGATAATACGGTATCAGAATAAAACGAGTGCAGCGCAGCTCCGCAAACTTACGCCGCTTAAAGAAGAGTCTTTAGTAAAGTCAGAAATAGTAAATAACTCAACCTACAAGAACGACAGCTCGATTCTAATGATGCTTAACGTAAACAAAGTACTGTGTTTTTTTTATGAAACATGAGAAAAATAACGAATTAGCTCAAGATACCGCCCCAAAAAAAAACGATTTCATGAGAGCGAAGAGAAGCGACCATTTAACATGGACTGTAGAAAACGGGGGATTCGTGCACAAGGTATATTTCCAGACAGGCTAGTCTGTGTACAGAAACAACTTAGGGAGAAAGAGGATGAAAAGACAAAGATGAGATAGCGAATGAGGCATGGAAACTGAAAGAAGATGGAAGACCCGAAGATTAACCTATTGCTTAGATAATCTAACAGTATCCCCTTATGAGCCGCCAGCTCACATAGCATCATAGCATACAACAAGGAAACCTATCTAACGTAAGCCTAATGTCCATCCTTTGCACCCTAAGACGACTTCTTGCGAACGGAACATTACATCAAATATTGTTCATAATATGCAAAAAGGCGTGAATTTTCCATCGAAACGTTCACAGGGTAGGAACAACTCATTACTAATTTATAGTCTTTCAGGAATTGCAGTGCTTCGTGAGAGATCTTAAGAAAGAGCAGAGCACAGGCAAGGGCTATCTTCATGGGACACTCTTCAATTCTTCTGTGAGGGTCCGCAGCATATGTTTCAGCAATATTATTCAAAGGGGAAATGCATCAAAATCGAACAAATTTAACGAATAAATACTAACATTCAAACATTACATTAGATGTTAGTTTGAGCCTCCCTAACCGCAACAAAGGGCGTTCCAAAGAGAGGAAGGCACCACTTAGTATGCGGTTAAGAGAACGCGGAATTTATACGCAGGATGCATAGAAACAGTAAATTGAGAGAGAGAAGTTCATGAAACAAGATAAAAATTGAAAAAAGTAGCAGGTGCTGAAAAACGGGACAGCAGTGAACCCCCCAAAAATTGTCCGTAACAAAAAAAAATACCCATCCTATTTTAACATAAGGAAGGCCTACCTTCGGAACTCTGGGAGCTCTAAATCCCATAGATAAAATAGCTGTAACTCCCTGAGGAGATACTAACATCCAAAAGTCTGTAAAAAAATTAGCTCGGAGTATTTTAGGCACAGTTATTTAGTGAAATCTTAGAATGTCCTTGAGGTATTAAGCACATTAGTAGTCTTCGATAGGGCTCCATGAGCAAAGTTAAGAAACCCACCTATCCTAAAGCGCCTCAAAACATAATCTTAACTTTTTACACTCCAATATTAGATCAGGTTGTAAGCTAGTTTGAGCTTCCCTTATCGCGACAAAGGCGTTCCCAAAAAAAGATAGGAGGAAGGCACCGTTTAGGATTAAATTAAGGGAACGAGGAAGCCCTCCGCAAGGTGTGTTCGCACACCTTGCAGACGGAAACAGCAAGGTTGAAAGAAGTTTATGAAACAGGAAAAAAGCTGAAGAAGGAAGTAATAGATCTTGAAAAAAGTACAGCAGTGAACAGAAAAAAAAGGATGTAACAGAAAAAAATACACTTAAATTTAAATATTTAAAGGTCTAACACTAAACTTGTTCAAAACAATTACATTTAATAGCTGTTCATAAAATTTAAATAGAAAAACCCTTACACTGAAAACTTTTTTCCGAGTCAACGAAGTACACTGATTCGCATTATGCGAACGCAAGGGACATCAAATATTTCCATGGAAAATTAGTCTTGGACGAGTTTCAGCTCAGCACACTACTTGGTGCCGCACAGACGGTGCGTAGTATTGAAGGTAATATGTACCATTGAAGGTAACATGTACTCTTAAAGGTAACTTGTACTATTGAAGGGAATATATACCGACAGTAATAGCACTCAAGTAACGCAAACATAGAATTTTATTTCCTGTGATCCCTCACAAAAAATTTTACTTGATCGAACAGCAAGCGGCCAAACAAATAAGATAGTAAGTCAAAAGTCAATGTAGTATTTAAAAGAATGAGAAAAGTAACAAACTCAAAAACCGTGCACCGACCATGAACAACCATTGTATTGTACATAAGGATATTTTAACTTTGAATACTAACTAATAAATCTATCAAACGGTTAGAAAGCTAAGTAAATCACATTCCCAGAGGTCAGAATGAAAAACCATTGAATGCATGACAGCTGCGGAGCGACAGCTTAGTACCAGGGGAGCATTTTGATCGACAGCGCATTCAGCATACAACCGCGCTCTGATCTGCAACTTCGCAAATGGAGTAGGAATTAAAAGACCCCACTAGAGTACAAATGAAAACATGTACATGAACACCAGGAGCAGAATTGTTCATGAATGTCGGTAGAGTAAAATAATTTTTGAAGCAATCAAAGATAGACCTCGATTTCTAATTTACCATCTACCTCACTCGCTGTCACTTGTACGACTCATATGGTTTAGAAAAAGTTTCCAGAAACTCAAACTCTGCGATGCATAATTGATGCCGAGCATTCGTCTATTTTCAAAGAGAACCACAAGCGCTATTTTGAATTTTGAAAATAACCCAGTTAATTAATGCAAAATTGTTCGGCAAAGTGTGATCATTTTCTTATTATCAGTCGAAAATTTTCAAGAGGTTAAAACAGAACGCTTTTTTTACAGAGGAAGTAGCATGGAAGCTAAACCATAAAAAGCATTTAATATGAATGTCAATGAGCGGAAAAAATATGTTTAACTACTAATGGTAATTGTTTAGTAATCCAAACCAAATTGGGACTATGATATAAACTTGTTCTATTCATACATATAAAACGAGTCCCCAGTCCGCTCTTGTGGAAATAGCCAATAGTTGATCTATTAGTCACGTGTTTTTATATGTATATCATTATTTTATGTGAAATCAATTTTTTTATGATGAAAAAGTACTGTCAGTATCATTACCGCAAGATACGGTATTGTTAGAAGGTTGAAGCTCTAAACTTTAAAATCAAGAGTTCTCATGATTTAAAATACGAGTGTCCTCTAACATTTCTATCCTTCTGGGTAAACGCCAAATAGTTGGCTTTAATTGCAACTCTTTCGCATAGACGTGATCGATATCTCTCTTAAGTATTGTTGTATTAGATCAAACTTTAAGCGAACTTTACGATAGATTCATTGAATATCGTGTAGTATACTAATGACTTTCGTCGGAAGGAGAGAAACATAGCTTTGAAAGACAAATTTAAAAAGCAGTACTTGCAATTAAAGGAATTATTGAAAAATCAACCTGATTCAACTTAGAGAGTTCAAAACAAAAAACAATTCTTCCCAAAAACAAAATTCCGTTTTTTTTTTCGACTAAACCCGAAAATATTCAAACTTTCACTTCAATATGGCGCTAGCGTTGGTACCATTTCCCATTGCTTTTAGCATCACAGTTGTCTCAGACACACAACATGCCCATCACGTAACGAAAATACTATCTCATGCTCAGCAAATCGTTAATGCAAGCGAGCACCTAGAAAAACGGCAGCGAAAAAGGCGCACGCGCACCGTAGACTAAGAAAGTTGTGCCGCCTTTGCGGCTTAGCCAGTAGAGATCGATCACTTTTGCAGAGCACACCACGGCTGCCCCGTAGCAGGCATTCGAGCGAGCAGGCTCCGATGATATAAGTTCTGCCTGGAGACCAGGATCTGGATTCGACGTAACCAGTAATCTTCACTTCAACAGCAAACTGAGACCGTAACAAGCTGCTGCAGTTTCAGGGGGAGATCTAGTGCCAACTCTGACAGAGATACGACGCTCTACTGTCCTAACACAGTCAACGATCAAGACGAGCTATTGGACAAACGTCCCCGTTGTCTACGATCACGATCGAAACAAGCGTCAATACTTGAATGCAAATCGGCGAACACGTGATTTATGACATGGCGAACGACCGCTGTATATTGCAGGTGACGATTTATGCATGTATCCCTCCTATTACAAGAACACGAAGTCTGCAGTCGATACAAATCATAGTCTTCAGTTGAAGCGCTGCTAGCCCACGACCAACACAAGTCAAATGCTACGGCGAAATCCATGTGAAAGCTGTAATTCAAACACGGCAGTCAGAGTTTTAAATGTGAGAACTACGTCGCAGAACCTGTAAGTAGAACACAATTCACCGAAAATATTACGACGCTTTTCTATCGTACAACCATTACACTACCAAATTAAATAAACTGAAGATTCAGTGACTAAACTATAACTCGGGTGTCAACAGAAATCGGTGCACGAAGGAGAAGGCTTGATAATGAAGGGGATCCAGTGCTGGATATTATAAAGAGAATATTACAATTAATGTATTATAAGTCAAGTTATTCCATAGCTAAAAGCGTTTAAAAGCAATGACTCCTCGGCAGAATATTATAAGCCGAACATTTTACATTCAGACGATCTACAAACATGCTCAAGGATTACTTACCCTAAACACTAGCTAGCAGCGGAATACTTTGCTAGCGCTCAAATACTTAGTTAGCCTATATTTTAACTCGAGTTTTTCTAAGCTCCTTGATTCAATTTGGGAGGAAGCTGACCTCATCGAGAGCGTAAATGCTCTGTAGAAGAAAGTTGACCCAAGCTGTTGAACCATGTGCATAATAATACTTGAAAAAGGTACGTAAAAGATGGTCCAGCTTTATACTTTTTCCTGTAGTAGGTGCACACGTATACAGACAGATATATCACTTCCATTTTTAACTACATCCATTTGATTATTTAAAACATCAGAATCGAATTTTTTATCATGCTCTAATTAATGCAACCCAAAGGTAAATATTATTAGATAGCACGTACTGAAAACAATTATATGTTGCGTGAAATAGCTCTAAAAATTGAAATATGGGACGAATGAATAGTACCACAAATAAAAACATGAAAGCTATCAAGCCTAGTTTTTAAAAGATAACAGGAGCATCCCTGTGCGGTACACTACATAGAACAGATAACGCAGGAATTGCTAACACGAGCATTAAACGGAAACACGATACAGACGTGGTTTGTAAGTCAAATTGACACACCACTCAGAGCATTAAACATAAATGCCAAGCAGTCTCACAAATCCCAAGAGAGGATAAAAAAGTTGGCTAAGATTCCACGTAAGCACGAAAAAACGGAAGAAAAAGCTTGGGAGAGCACCACCCCGGACAATAGAACCGCCCATTAAATTGAATAGCAATCGCTGGTCTCGGTCGTAAAGTGTAGGTGAGCGAAGCGCGGCCGCCGCAGCAGCCTGTACCTATACCGGCCCACCGCTCCGCGCCTCACTTCGCCTGCGGACGGGCTGAGCGCTGTAGACTCTGCCTCACTCGGGCAGGCATGCAATCGGGCTTAAGCAGCCTCACCCCGGAATCTACGTGACTAAACCCTCAGCATGGAGGCAGGCCTTAGCGCAATATCCACGAAATGCGCCTCAAGCAGAGTTAGAGCCGCTTTGCCAAACATCAACTCGAATAAGGTCAAATATCTATTTATTATTATTATTATTATTATTATTATTATTATTATTATTATTATTATTATTATTATTATTATTATATAAGAAAGTTTTAGCCTCCCTTAACCACGACAAAGATGTTCCAAGAGAGGAAAAAGGAAGGCACCATTTAGTATGGAGTTGAGGAAACGTGGAATCTATGCACAAGGTGCACAGAAACAGTTAGCTAGGAAAGAAGTTCATGAAACAAGAAAAAAGTTGAAGAAGAAAGTAGTAGGTGCTGAAAAACAGGACAGCAGTGAACCGAAAAAAGATGGTCCGTAACAAAACAAAAACCTATTTTATTACAGCAAAAAGGAAGCCTACCTAACCTTTAGCTCGGGCCCACACATGGTTCCCCTGGGAAAAATATCTATTTAACATGGCTATGTAAAATATTTTTCTGTGAGGCCGATCAGGATGCTTGAAGTTGAATGTGATTACGTTGTCACATACTCCTTTTGATTTATGGTCGGTGAGTATATACTCCATCAACGGTTTGCTCAATGTATACCATTCAGCAATTGCGCTTTCGCTGTCACCATACTAGGCCACCATCACGAGCCTCATCCTTGGTTGTATAAGAGTAAGAGGAAGGTACAGAGAGAATAGCGAATCTATGGTTTAGTGAATATGACGAGTGAGGGTAAGAAGTTCCGAGGTTAATGTTAGTGGAACGAACAAAACGCTTCGGGACTAACACTGCATTTCATGCAAACTGGCGAATATACGAGAAGCTTAGCTCATTCCTATGTTTATTTTTTGTGCTCTCCCATCAATGATAGGCAACATTGGCTTTCTTGAGATTTCTACCAGAAGATAAAGAACATTTCAATTCATTCTCAAGTTTTTAATATTTTGAATTTGATCAGCCGAACACAATAAATATTAGCCCACTACAATGGAAACAAGCAAGCTAGAGCAACACACTTCCTATCCAAGTATATACCTAAACTATCGTAAATCATATATTGTGGTTGTGTTCTAGTGCGCTTCATATGATAAAAAATAAATTCATAGCAGGGAATGCTGAAGTTTCTACAAAACGCCTGCAAAATTTAAACAGATAAGTTTAGAGGATCTCGTTTCGTTTGCACATACAGATCTCAAACATTTTTATTTTGTTGCTTTGAAGCGTACTTCATTAAGAGCTGACAACACATTTAACAATTTATTTAACAGAGGATAATGCAATCGCTGAGAAAATGCTGCATGTAAAAAATATTTATCGAAGCAGGTACTCTGTCATAATACTTCCGAAGGGGAGAGCGCGCAAGGCAGCGCACATCCGCGCTATGGCGATGATGACCAAAGGACAACACAAACAGCGCGGCCACGAGACAGACGCGCGGCAATCAGCGTGTATCGCTGGAGCAATAAAGCGCTCAGGTAGAGTCCCACCAGCCATAGGTCGGACACTCATTATCCTCACCTGTGCACGGTTCATTATCCTCGCGGAGAAGACCATTAAAAACGCTAAAACGCGCCCTATCCTCCTATAAAACGTGCTCGGTCACCATAAAAACCTTCCGAGAGCGCATAAAAACGCAACCTTGATTCGCAAAACGAGAGCTCTCTCGTAAGACGATTGATTAGCAAGCGATCGGCGCAGCAGATAACGAATGCCCTGCGGCAAAGGATGGTTCCTGCAAGACTTATGCGAGTTTGAATAACAGAATTATTCAGACACGTCGCTCACCGAGTAACAATTGCAGAGCTGTCTCGAATGTGATACACCAATGCACCGCAAAAAAGTGAAGTTGATTGGTTAGAAGAAGAAAACCAACCCTGACTGACATTACTGTATGTTAGAAGTCAGAGTAAGGTGAGAATGAAAAAAGCCGTGGCGATGACAATTACCGGCAATGAAGCATAATGGTGATGACAACTTCGATTCCCTAACACCTCACATTATAGGTCTGAATACCGACAAAAATTACAGCCTAGTTTGGCATAAAAAGTAGTCTAGTGATGAGAGAAACAATGCACTCAATAGCCCTCTTTCCAGTCGATGGAGGATTTAAACCAATGCTAATATATATTCAACACGAATACATGCTCTGGTGATGTACACACAGAGTAAAGAATTTACTAATGGAGAACGACTCACAATACGACACAGAAAAATCACTACACTAAATAATTCTGACTCGCAATCATTAGTAACGAAAACCTTTAATTAAGTATTCGATTCTGAGTTACAACGAGCAGTGTTCAGATAAGACAGATAGCACCAAGTCAAAAGAAGCAATCGGGAAAAAAAACCACGTGTGCCAAGTGGCATCCCGAATTGAAAGTAAACACGTGAACGAAACGAAAACCAAATTTCATTCATTGAATACATACATACAGTAATCGTACTGAGGGAAAATAAAAATGAGACGGAGGCTGAAAAACGAACGTAATTCATTGTACACTATGAGCGAATTCAGGACTAAGTCGGACCTTGTGTTGAGTACATCTAATAGCGGAAGAAACCAGAGAACAAGTACGGAAACAACGCACTCTGAGAACAAACAGAAATATTGAAAGAAGTTACCATGATAAAATACCAGAACCCTAACCTAAAATGAGGAAGACCTCATGCACGACGAGAAAGAGTAAAATTGCCATAAGTTACAACGAAAAGGGCACTCAGATCAAGGTAAGCCAAGCCGTGGCAAATCGCATGCGGAGGCCCATAGCATTCGTAGGTGCACGACCCGATGCTCCATTAAAAGCAGCGTCCAGAATAGGCAGGAAATGCTGGCTAATTGTCCGTCCATTAGTCTTTTAACCATAGAAGTAATTGCATGCGAGGCTGCTGTAGACGCGTGACCGTATTTTTCTCTTGCACCTGATCACTACAGTTGCCTTAACTTCCTCGGCCACGAATAACCACCCAGTTGAGTTACTTTTATAGGTGTACATGTGAACGCGGCGCAATCTGATCATTTATCGATTCCAACACGCAGGCTTTGTCTAGCAAACGCCAATATTCAGCAATTCGAGTAATTTTGAAATCCTCTGTCCTCTATCCCGCAGGGCGTACGAAATGATTCATTATGTGGCATTCTCGGGATGGAGAGAATAATAATTTCTTCCTGTTTCCTATCTCAAGATTCCAAAAAAGGTTTGTTTCTACAAGTTAAATATTTATGATTTCACATATTTAAAGTTAACTTCTTTTTCAGTTACGTTTTCAAAAAAATTAAAACTTAAATGAGATCACTGAAAGGTGGATAGAACTGAAGCATAAGTTCACACACGAGTATGCTATACAAGTTTTGTGATATTATGTTTTCCCTGCGGTCAATATTGGATTAATTTTAAAAATTATACTAAGCAAAATTTTCACGCAGACTTAGCTTTAATCATAAAGAATTCTGCAAACCTAACAAAGCTAGTAAGTTTGAATGTCAACTGTAAAAACTTATCGAAGTAAAAATTCAGGAAATATATTTATTTCCCATCAGTTTTGAAGCCACAAACAAATCTCTAGGGTAAGTTTACATCAATGCATAGAAAACTTTCATCGATATTCCTTATAGAGATGAAGGTATCGTGCTACAAGTCTTACATCAGAACGAAACAACAAAGTTAAATAATGAATTTTTAGTACATCTACAGCTCTTCAGGCAGATATTTGGAATTCTTGTAAAGGGAATCTTTGTTGCAAACAGCCATGTTTAACTAATAACCCTACCTGTCATGAAATATCATAAACGATTGCAAATAAATGAACATTTCACGCTGTAAGATTCCATGGAATCAATATTAACGACTAATTTGTACTCCCAAGCCTAATGCAAACGCATTTCCTGTAAGCCGGTAAACATCACACTGGACTAATTCATTTCGAGCACCAAAAATCTTAACCTTTTAACGTCAGCATTTTCTACCCATATATTACCGTTATTAGAACCACACTCATTAGGCTTACTCTGGCATCAGGCAGTGCCCGACATGAGAATGAGGAAGGGAGCTGCCACTCGGCAATGAACTCCGAAGAACACACTAGGGAATAAATTATCAAGAAATGCAATATATTGAGGCTATTTTCTAACGTGGACCGAAAAGTTCACCGAATAGGTAAAGGATTAACAAACCAGAAACTAAGCTCACAGCGGCACGAGTAACCAGGGTTGACAGGAATGAGCCAAAGACTAGGATTAACACTTCTAACCGCACCTCCAAGAGTTATGCTATAACTTACTAGTATCCTCCGAGAAGAACTACATAGTCTTTAAGAAATCTTGAACGACACACCATGAACCTTCATCCCTATTGATAGAGCACCACACAGTGATATTGTCAAGATAATTCAATCGACACATGAACTTCTACTGGACATCATTACATAAATATTCTTGAAATCTACCTGTAAAGTAGCACAAATATTTTGCCAGCATTATCAAAAACTAACAGCGCCTATTTGAATTCAAATGAATTACAGCGCAGTGTTTACACTTACGAGTTAAGGTTATCAGCTCCTTGAATAAGAATGTTACCCACATATATCAAAGACTCATTTTTGCATGAAAACCCACAACTAGTCCCGCGCTATAGCAAGCAGAGCTCCGTGCACGCTGAATGCCTTCATATGCTCTATAAAACTAGAATATGCACAGGTATGGCAGGGTTGCGCATAAATCACCGAGATAGGATGGACAGCGTCTCTTAGTCCAAAGGATCTGCTAGACGAAGAAATAAATCGCACAAGGAGATGTACTAAAAAAAATACCAGTGATTTTGATTCGCTCAAACACGAGTTTACGTTTTGCGGTCATTCCTCGAAGGCGCAGTTTCAGAACAAACTACTCTCAGTTTCATGAACAAATTATCGAACTAAACAATGATAATTTCGAGATAAAATGCTGAGCTAAAAAATAGTAGTACTAAGTATCACTTTAAATAGGAATACTAAACACCGGGATCCTATTGTTGCTTGAGCTCTTTCAACACAATCGCTTTGAAACAGTAAAAACTATGAAACACACTGACGATAAATTCGACCGTAATATAAATAATATAAAATATATTATTAACAGCTGCACATAAAAAGATATGAATATTTTTGCAAGTCTGAGCTAGAGCAAACCTCAATTAAGAATTACAATTACTTCTTTTGTGTACACTTCGCTCAATAGAAAATCAAGAAGCCGAGACTTTAATGAAGTTGAAGCAGTTCACTGTCACTCATCCTTGTATGTCCTCAAGCCGCATAGGACACTAATAATTTGATAACAGCGGCACACAACGTTTTAATACTCCATTATTGAGCTTACATCTCGGAAGCTGTTAACATCACTTCTACGTAAGGATAACACCTTCCATTCGAGAAGTAAAGAAGACTTTGCGACGCTGACCCCCCGTAGGTGGACGGTAGCCACGCACGTCACAAGCTGGCGGGAATGAGCAGGTCTCGAGGACCGCTGGACTGAGGACATAAAGCGAGCGGGTCCTCATGTCCCGTGAAGAGCTGTAAGCGGCTGCTTCAGTTTTATCGCACTGCCAGATAACAATGTCATCCCTCAATATATCTGCCCTGCCGTGTAGGCTCGGCAACTTGCCCACTAAAGAAGCGGTCATGGCAATTTTAGGGTTCGAGCAGTTTTTAAAAAACGTTCAATTTTGCAGTGAAGCATTTGGAAAATATTATCAGAACAAGAAATATTGTTTTGAAAGATTTCCTTAAAACCTAATGAAAAATCGCTTAATACCCAAATAAATTATTTACTTGACGAAAGTGATGAACAACATATCCAAGAACGGTGGAGCTTGGCAAATAGATTTTAGTCTTATAATTAAAATCAAATAATTACTGTGCAAAAAACATTAAATTGCCGAGTTCTGTTTGAAAAAATAACGGAAATGTAGTTGTCAAAATATGAAGAAAACAGTGAGCATCGTTCAAAATTGAAAATGAAGCTATCAAGTTAGCAGAACGTAAACACGCACATCAATACAAATCCTCCAGTTTACCAAGAAGAACCCGCCTCAGTTGCAGTAGACGGCTACTTCAGGCCGGACACGTGACTACTTGAACAGATGCATTAAATAGCAGAAGACAGCCGCGGGATGGGAGCGCCCTCCGACTGAGCAGCAACAGGAAGGGGAGGGCAGGAGAGTGCCCCGCAAGGGCCAGTAAAGCTACACTGGGCCGAGCATAAAATGCAGTCTATGGCGTTTAGACGCTCGTTGCCGGGTCTGTAAAACGCTCTTTTGCTACTTCCTTAGGCCTCTTGAGCACTCGTTACTCCCGGTCACCTCTCCACGCGCGGTCCTGCAAGGCTACTCAAACCAACCACCACCAAATTAATCCATCAACGGTTTATTACTCATGTCTTCCATTACAGAAAATCCCCCATCACCCGCTAACATTTCAAAAGCGTGTCGAGCAAACAATTTTGCTGTGGGTAGATTCAATCCACAAGAGACACTAGTCGCAATGAAAAAGATGCACGAGAGTTCATCGACTGTACAGCCGCTAAACCCGTACACACTGAAGGTGTGTTGTCAGGCCAGCACGTAGGCAGTCTCCTCGACTTGGATAATTTTTTGCCAAACTTACTTGTTATTTTGATCAGGAATCTAAGCGGCAAGAAGGCCGCCACGGTCGAGTGAAATGACGAGCTGTACATTCGAGTTAGCATTTTTAACAATTGAAGTGGCCGTCAAAGAGTTGAGGCAGTCAAATGTTCAGTAAATCAACAGAAACGGTGTACAAAATAAAAAAAAACAATACCTTGCATAAACAGTACTAATGTGAGCGTGAACCCAATCGCAGACTGCGCCTACTATCATTGAGTTTTCAGGACCTTAGGCCTTCATTACTAATTGAGTACAATAATAAAAGCTAGAATCCACAGCCACGAAAACACTGCAACTTTTTGTGCGCATTACTATTAGTGAAGTAGAAAAGGATGAATTCCTCATTCACAACAAATGAAATAAAACTCTCTAGTTAATCACTATTCCCTCAAAAAAATCAAATTAAATGAATGTATACTGGCACGTAGCAATCAGGTGGACATTTAAATCAAACATAAAATAAATAATGAAGCGCTTCCCGCATCGCTGGCATTCACCAAAAATCCTTCAACATCCCATACAGTCAGCATTACAAACGCGCATATACTATCAAGCTAGGAAGCAAGAGTTAAGATAGCTAATTACAGCAATAAATTAGCATAAAAGCTATACTCTTAGGTATCATCCCGCACTCCTGGCAGAAAGGAAGTGACAATTTAGACGCCTAATTAGGACATCATGAGGGAAACCTAATAATCTCGCATTATCAGGGTAACTGATATGCCATTCACTAACTACGGATAATATTCAATAGTAAAAGGAATAAGCGTTAAACCGCCGCAATTTATCGATTTTAGGAAGCAATAGAGGATGGAAATGACGGCCGCACGTGCGACACATCCGGCGGCTGCGGGTGTAATGTGGAGCATGTGTCGAGGCGGCAGGCCCCGGCCCAAAATAGTGTCACAAAAACCGCCTTCTTTCTCATCGCAGCTGAAAGAAGTTCGGATAACATTATTGATTAGCTTCACTAATTGTTTCCCATTTTCAATTTTTCGCTAGGGAGATTATTTCCCCCGAGTTTTGCGCAGAGAGATCACATTTTTTCCGCCATCACATCCCCGCAATAACTTCAACACCTGAGGTAACGCAATAAATAATCGCTATATTTTGCCGCTGAATATTTCTGTCGGCGAAAACTGAGAAGGTAAAAGGAAATGGAATCGGTGACGCAGAAAGTTCGCTAATTTCATACGTTGTTTGCTAAAAATATACCGGAGAGCTGAATAAGACAAAGCGGGCTAAATTATTCAAAAGAAGTTACTGTGATTTGAAGATGAAACCAAGCAAAAATAAATACTTCATCGATAACCGAATTCAATTCCGTATTTTACAAAAGAGACTCAGAATTGGACCAACCTACTGAGGCGCTAGGGACTTCGTTCTGGTGAGCACCATCACAATTTGTATGAAAATAAATGACAGATATTGCTTGGTCCTTTTCAGAATACCAAGCCGTAAACGATTAACTCTTCTTCTATGCTCTTACGACGGGTAGACACACGCGACTTCAACCTTAAAACGTGTTTTTGTGAGTTCTACATATTTTTTCGTCAAGCTCTACATATACTGGTTGAGGCCACAAAAAATCAGGTAAAATTACTTTAGACCATAAATATGAAAAATCGTTTTCCGAGGTTTGGGAGATATGAGCAGGTAGTAGGAACACGTCAATGGAGCTGCAACACCTGGTCCCACAACCACGACACCTGTTTGCGCCCATGCACCTACGTATCGCACGAAACGCATCACCAACACGCACAAGTAAAAGCGACAGATGATAGTCACTCGCAGCTTATACTTTCTACAACTGCTTTAGCTTGTCTTAATCGTATTTAATCCCCGAACGCTTGCAGAGTAAGCAAAGGGAGACAGTAAGACTAACAGACTAAATAAGAATAACGAGACAAAGTACTTTACCAGAGACCAAATTTTAAAATGATAGCATTTATGAATCACACGAAAACTTTTCTCTAAAATACTCTAAAGGCTTTCCAGCGATCTCCTACGAAACGAATTAGGGTGGCGCCTAAAATTTCTGATATCATTTACCTCATAAACCCACATAGAGCATTCACGCGTCAGTGCATTGCATGCACATATACTACAGCACAGGGACACAACTAATAGAAGATCAGCAAGTTTGAATTACAATCTAGCAACACTCAATAAAAAAATTAACTATAACTCTATTACTAGGACGCAATAAGTAAAAAATAAGTAAGTTCACCATTACGATCCAGCCACCAACATGAATGAATCCACGAACGAAACAACAGCAGTCGTCAACCGACACAAACGACGGACCGCTCGGAGCCCTACTCAATAAGCAGTTAAAAACAATTTAGACTCGTTAACTCACGCCTACGAGTTGATCTCCATGGAAATGAAATAGGATGAAAAGGTTTCCCCAAACATGTATTCCTTATAGAGGGTAATCACAGGCGATTTTACAACTGGAAAAATATTATATTATGAGAGAGAATAATTGAAAGCAAAAATAATATTTAAAATATTGTCTACTTCCTACCTAGAAGTAGACAGAAAGTTCCTTTGGTATAATGGTAGCAAATTTAGCAACGTGACCGTTCTTTAAAAATCAGTTGATCTGTGAAGCGACAAACAATACACCACTAATTGGTCTCGCCAAGTTAAGTACAACAATAAATCAGCACTAAGATAATAATGTAAATAATTTTCCAAATGAAGGCTAATGTTTATTTATGGGAGGTAACTGGAACCATGGGAAATTGAACAGAGGGTCGAAGGTAGACAGCGCGGCCTCGGTGTTATCGATCGTGGCAATATCGATCTGGCGGGACGTACGCGGTGCTGAGCGCACCTTTGCAAGGAACCTCAATATGCTGGTGGTGGCTGTGCGTTGTTCTGCAACATCACCGTACTGTCGGGGAGCGTCCCGGCCTAGGTGACGTCTCTAAAGTGCAGCAGCATGCAAAGCAATATGTACAGTATAGAATGGCCAATTAATAGGAGCGGAATCCCATGGAAAAAGTGAAAAAAATCTCGGTAAAACAGAAATTTGAACAAAACATAACTCAATCCTTAAAAGGATAGCAAAATTAAAACAATTTAGATCAAAAGACAGTTCTTCCTCTTTTACTTATCAAATCAGGAAACAAATTGTACAATTTACTCAATAGGTATAATTTGAAACCCAGCTAAGGTGGAGCGGGAAACGCGAGCATGCCGCAGAGCTGTGAGGACTGACACATTACGACTCATGAGACAAGCGAACACCGTATCTTTATAGAATAATGAATACACCTCAGGTTCCACTGGTGCACATTAGTCAAGAGACGGCTCCACCTACCGACGATAGCAGGAAGAGACCAAGTGTTCATCTGCAGCATGGAACACAAGCTATGCACACAGAAGTTAAGCTAAGATCAATTTAGAGTGATTAAGTACGTCAGGACTTCTCACACCATTAACCTGAGAACAACTGAACAATAAAGCTTCAACACGTTTCTATCGCATTGCTGGCCAATGCATGCTTACACAACTTTGGAATTTTGCAATTTTTTATACCTAATCAAATCAATTGATAAGCTTGACAAAAAAAAAAGATAAAACGAAGTAATAAATACGAAGTCAGATCAACGTTGAAGATGGTCCTTTCTTTTACCGAAAACCGTTATAGGTTGCCAACAATTAAATATGCCGCAGGTGATAATTACAACCCACAAGAAACACGAAGAGGACTCAAGAAAGGCATGTAAGCAGCAAGTACACTAGGTAAACAATGCAACTGTATACTGAAATTAACCTTCCAATTCACGGAGGGAGTTCAACAGAAAGGGAGGGATTATTAGTTCGTCCGCTTTCCATGTACTGCAGCTGCAGTTGAATTCATTTTTTTTGCTCATTAGCGTCCCTAATCACTTGAGGAACTTGTCCGAATATATGAGTTTTTAATCAGTTTTTGCAAGTCGACAACTTAGGGTTATAAGTTATATCACACCTATTTAAGAATAAAAAAGAAAAAAGTGAATATTATCAATCAAATAATGACCAATGTAAGCATAAAAATACTCTCCAAATAAATATGAACAAAGTATAAGAGATCTATTAACACATCGACCACAGTAATAAAAAAAGGATTTCTGTAGAACGAATTAGTTCACAGGTTCCTTGCGTATGGCAGGAGATAACAATGCGCGAAGACGGTTTTGCACCACATCAACGGCATGCAGTAAATCTCCTCAGTACATGTGACTCTACCATTTGCAAATTATAACGAAAAACAACAGCAACGACAACAATATTGTGAGGAAATACTGAGTTATATTTAGTGAAGAAATATTGAATAATAAGCCTGACAAAAAAATATATGGCAGCAACAACAATAATAGCAAAAGCAGCACCTCCACGCGTCGCGTGCTCCGAATTACCTCCTCAAGTCAACGCTGACGGTCGGGTGAGGGTAGAATGAAGTCTCAGGTCTTGTTTGTAAAGGTCATTCAAAAGCTGGGCACGTATTTAGCTCAAAGAAATGACCACAACACCAACACTTGAACACAAACACAAATATTTACGTAATTAAGTAAAGTTTTGTTCAGTGGCGCATCATATTAGCACCCCCATAATAACATGCGACTAAACGCAAGAGGAAAATTTGAATAGTTTTATTTAAAATAAACTTTAAAGCCTAATTTTATCTGAACCCTTCACGCGCGGCGACCCCAACCCAGACAAAGGTCGCTCAGAAGTTTATTGCAACTAAACGAAACTTTGCTTCAGTCGAGGCAGCACCAGAAAATTTCTTTGCTGCAATGAAAAATTAAAACTGACCGCAGATCACAAGAAGTAAATACAGTTTGGAACAACTTTTAAACAGTTCAAGATGATAAAGCAATTGAACGTTATTTCAGCGGAAATGACAACTCAGTTCTCTTCGAGAGCCGAGAAGTACAGAGCGGCAGAAAATGAATTGGTGTCGCAAATGAGATAATTTCACCACAGCTGAAGATGACTCTTTTGCAGCCGTAAACGCTAGGGGAACCGGGGCTCAGCGCCCAGGCAGGTGGCAGCAGCTGGCGCAGATTGGCTCAGCTGGCTAATGAAGCGCAGTTTGAGCATCTCGACAGCGCTCCGCGTACACATAAGTATGTCAGTCACTCGCGCAACGAGCACACGCTATTTTCTGTAGTCTGTTTCACAGCAATGGCTTAGCTGTAAACACAGACACGAGGAATATCATAACCTCTCCTTCATGAGATGTCGCTTGAAGCTTTATCCAACACGGTTTTACAAAAACAATTTCTCGGCGTCTAAACTTTCAAATAACAATATGCTAAATCGAAAATAATGCTTCGTTACAAGTTTTCCACCCTACTTACACACCTGATTTTTCGTTACTGCTCGAACTTACAAGTCCTGACGGGGAAGAATGCAAAGCAATGCAAATGACACCAGTTCGTGGAAAAAGTCGAAGACTTGGTACAGATATGGAGAAAAGCGTTGGTGTTCGTTATTTGAGAACTAAATATCAGCTTCAGCTCTTACGATTTCGCAACAAATTATAAAACAATTCATCTGCTTATCAAAAGATGGCAGCATTCTATTCAGGAGTGAAGCGACCAACCACTCTGAACGATAGCTCGATGAGTTTATTTCAAAGGTTGGTTTTATCAACCTAGGAAACTTCTAACATGAAATTTTCCCTCAAACTCGCGTTTAAAACCTGCTAGCAATAAAAAAATGGTCATGTCTCACCGCTAACGCTTGTGCGAACAGGCGTGGAACAACGGAACCCTTTAGTACTGACAAAATCATGCGTATCAACGACATTAAAAATGCGCACTTCAGCATGCGCGACGCACGCTCGGGGCTGCACAGCACTTAGACACTCAGCACACTGGACGTGAACCAAGGATACAAAGAGAACTGCCTTATCTCAGTAATGAGAAAGTGGGGACTCGAAGGTTGAGGTTGAGACTGTTCAATTTTATACGAGATTGGATGCGATGTAGCAAGCAAAAAGATAGAGAGCATTTCTTCGACTAGCCATGATGAAAAATATGGATAATGTAAAATAATACGAATTCAATCGCTTTCATTTTTTATCAATAAAACACAATGACAAGAGAAGATTAGGTTCGAGATAGTTCGAGCCTTTCTAACCAAAACAAAGTTGCTTCCAAGAGAAGGAGGCACCATTTAGTATGGAATTATGGGAATGGGAAATCTATGCACTAAGTATGACCTCACACCCTGCGCACAGCAACAAGATCAAAAGAAGTTTATGAAAAAAATTAAAGTAGAAAGAAATAAGCGCCGATGAAAAATGACAGCAGTGAACCTAAAAAAGCCGATCCGTAATGAAAAATTTAGATCAGGTCAGAAGTCAGTTCAGGCACGTTTAATCACAAAAAAAAAACCATTAGAAGAGATGAAGGATGACAGCACCATTTAGTATGACAATAAAAGGTATGATTCCACACAAGATCCTTTAACGCATAAAAACTTTCAGTAAGTTGAGATGAAAGTTTATGAAACAAGAAAAATTTAAAGAAAAAAGTAATAAGCGCTGAAATACAGAACAGCGAGCCGGAAAATAGTGATCCAAAACAAAAAATTATTGTGTTTCAACAACAAAAAGATCAATCTAACCTTCAGCTCGGAACCTCACACATAATTGTGACAAGAGACGAGGAATTAAAAATAATATAGTCTACTAGTCTCCTCTGCTGAGTTTTGAAAAAATAAAATTAAAATAATAACATGACACCTGAGCCTTCTTTCCCTTTCTCCACTCCTCCAGGTCAAAGAGATCAACCGGCGATGTTGTGTTTATTTAGATCATTCATGAAATCATTGCAACAGTTACCGCGTCATGTATCTTGGTCATCGACCGAGCGTATTTTGATCACCTCAACAGCCCTTCCACTCGTTTTCCTCTGCCGCATAGTAGCGGCGGTTTCTTTTTCCGTACCGATGCTCCTCGCAAGAAATCGGAAGGTTCCATACCAGCCGACTCCCAGAACCGGGTCGAAAATTTCCGATAAAAATGCGTGCTAATGATCTCTGGCGCACTCTCTGGTGACCTATTGAGACATGCCCCACTCTCGCAACGCTTCTTTGACGCCATTCATTCATGGAAGTCAGTCGTTTAAACATTAACTGAAAATATTTACTATCAGAACCCTGATACTAGGCATTCTCTAAAAGAAATATTGAGTTGTTTCGCAAAATCGTTCAAACACAGCTGTCTCAAAACGCTATATTCTTCCTGCTTCACACGCGTATTTTTACTCCGTCAATTGAGCGCGACTAAAGACTTGGCAGTTCACGAAGCAGCCAGCCACAAATGATCAAAGCAGTCCGAAGATACAGGCGAGGATGTGAGCGCACACATACATGAGCGGCAGCCCTAGTAGAACTAGCATACGAAGTGCACGACAATAAAGAGCGGTCAAGTGGGAGTTAAGAGGGCAGAGATGAGGTACGCAGCTGTCCCAGGAGAGCAGGTGTGAGAGTGTCTCTCACTCGACGCGCTCTCCTCAACGCATCACGACACTAACTCTGCCCTCGACCAGTGATAAAAGATGCCACTGAGAGGGTAATCAAACCCCAGACCCTCCGCCGGCCGAGCTCCGTCGCGCTGCAAATCTTTAAGAAAAAGAGAACGTGTTCCCGAGTTTTCAAGTAATTGAGGAGCCTAAAAAGAGCAGTATCAATTGATATTGATAAACCAATCATAATGACCGTTCCTATAGGTCAAAAATGTAATTATATTCCTATTTTTTTAATGATATTTTTTTATTCCTAGTAATTTTTTAATGGGAAATACTTACTGAAAAAATAAATTCTCGGAACACAGATTGGAATATATTGACCACGAAAGTAGAGTACAGGTTTTTACAAAACGCATCATGCACGTAGTTTCATGTATTCTTTCACTATAAATAGAGAAAACCTATTCAATACATACTCGTGCACACAAATGCAGAAAAAAATCGAACGTTTTTACACATAAAAAGTGCAGATATGCGTAAAATTGCCAGCAGTCAAACTTACCCTACAAAATTAGAGCTGCTAAATATTCTCAGGAATAGACTTAGGAGGACACAGCGCTCGCCCGACACAGTGTGACACACAGCATTAATGGCGTGATAAAAGGCGCTGCACAGGGTAATCAAACAGCTACCTGAGCACACTGAAGACTCAGACTGCCACGTAGTTCCCCTTTACTCCTCGATAACGAACGAGGAAATATTTTACTCTTCCCTACACCGAACACGCAGCAACGGTACGAATACCTTCGCCCGAGTGATGACAGAAAATGCCTCGTCCATAATAAAATTAATTTCTATTAGCGTTACTCTATTTCTATCAGCGTTAATTTCTATTAGCGTTAAAAAAATTATTCGTTATGTTTTCAATAAAAAGCATTATGAATTAACCAAATGGAGAACTATTCAAACTACCAGCACATCAGGTACGCCATATCACGTGTACTTGTCACACAACACATCGAGACATAAACTAGCGCCATAAATTGGAACTCTTCATTATCCTCCATAAATTGCTTGAGATACGACAGCTAAAAAAAAGGAAGCGATTACACGATAAGGAACATGACGGCCCAGTACGCCTAAATTAAAGACAAGATAAAAGCAACGCAGTGTTGAGATGCACTAACTTAACCACAAAAAGACAACACTACTCAAATTCGAGAACATTAGCGCATTCATGTCGCACGGTAATCCCGGAGCAAGGCACAATTAGGCGTTGGGATACTAGGGAGCAATAGAAATCGCGCAAATAAACAGTGATAGGACCACAAAGAGAGTCACAGAGAAATGTGACGGATTTACAATAGTTGCATATCGAAGCAGCAGCATTCAGGACATACCAGGCAGTTACGCATTGGAACACAAACGACAAGTGGCCAGGGAATGCGTGACCAGGTGGTGCTCGCTAAAGCAGCACACAGCAGCACAGCAGGCTGCAGCAGCAGCAGCAGCGGTGCTGCGGCGTGGCAGGTAAGCAAGAGAGGGGGTGGGCAGGAGCGAGGGCCGACAGGTGTGGCGAGGGTTGTAGGAGCTATTAGACCCTAGGGGCTCACTAGCGGTCACCACGACCCTCTGGGGACTGGTGCGAGGGTCCGACGCTGCTCCTGCTGCTACTGGACTCTTGATGATGCTCTGCTCCTGCTATTCCAACTGCAGCTGTCGCTGCTACTGCTGCTGCTATTCTAACTGCAGCTGTCGCTGTTTTTCAAACCACAGCTTTTGCAGATTTTCCTCCAGCTATTGTTGCAGCAGTAGTTGTAGCTGCTTTTATGTCACTGCTCTTCCCCACAGAGCTCTTATTCATAATACCAAACTAACATTAGCTGTTACAGCTATCCGTACCGCCGAAATTCCAGTTGTACCTGCTTTTTCTACTTCTATTATTCGAGTTATAGCTGTTACAGCTATTGCTGTCCCTACTGCTGCTATTCAAGGTGTCGTTCCTATCCACACCGCTGACGTTCTTGCTGCAGCTTTCATCCCTGTGCTACTCTACTTGCAGCAGCTGCATCTATAGCACTGCTGTTCATTGTGCTGGATCCCCGTAGCGACGGCACAGGTGATGTAGCTCTGCCGCATTTGCCACTACAACTGTTCTACGCGTAGAAGTAGATTAGATGTTTATCTAAGCCTCCCTAACGACAACATAGACGTTCCAAAGGGAGGTTTAGATTAGATTATATGTTAGTTTAAACCTCCCTAACCGCTACAACAAAGAGCGTATCAAAGAGAGGAAGGAGGAAGGCACAATTGAGTATGGAGTTGAAGCGAATTCGAAATCTCTGCTCAAGGTGCATAGAAACAGCAGTTGAGATAGAAGTTTATGAAACAAGAAAGAAGTTGAAGAAGAAATTAATATGGGCTGAAAAACAGGACAAAAGTGCACCGAAAACAGATGGTCTGTTACTAAACAAAAAAGACTATTTCATTCCAAACTTTAGCTCAAGACCTTATATATTCCTTCTGGGAGCGTGAATTCCCTTAGATACACTAATTGTATCTTTCTGAATTCGTTAAAGTAAATGAGCTTCAGTCTCGCAGTGACGCTACAGCACTGTTGGAGAGAAATGATTTACGACCTTACTTACAATTCCATTTTTTTCCAAAATAATTTTTCTCTATTCTACTAACGTCAGGATTTTTTGTTTTATGAGCTAGCTCATAAACCAGGTAAAGGCTCCAGGCATTTTAGCTTATTCATCATACTGTGCAACGCATGCATTAAGAAGAACTAAAAACGTATACACGAGAAAAGCAGACTATGATCAAGTTAAATGCGAGAACGCTGCAAAGGTAGACTACAATATAACTAGAACCAAACAATCATAAGAAACTACATAAAATCAAACAGAAAAAATGCGGTAGAATTGCAATAAGGCGAACTGTAGACCTCAAACTAACCATAGTTCACAGATATGGATAGTTCAACACATTCCATTCGACGTGAGATGCGTTAATTGAACACATGAAGGAGGCCAAAATAGGTCGAAAGTGGACGAGGTCATCAGACGCAGGCAAATCGATCAGCAGGTCGGCAACCAGAAAGGTGCGGCAGGTCAAAGCAGGCAGGTTGAGCAGGGCAGCCTGCAGCAGTCCCGCTGACAGCAGCCCGCAGAAGGCAGTAATTAAGCTCGGAGAGCTGTCAGTCGTCAGCTATTGAGCGGCACTGCACGACCGACAGCGACGAGCGGCAGCAGGCAAGCAATGCAGCGCACGGCCGTCAGCAAGGCAAGCTTACCACAAAGAAAACACGATTCAAAATTCGGTTTCTTACAGTATTTTATATACATACACAATATAGAACTTAATGCAATAGCTATTTTTCTGAACAACTCATTTGATTCAGTGAATTATAAAGGTGACAGGTTACCACCGCATGGCCAAGAGTAATTTATTCAGAAGAGAGAAGTAGCTTTACGATTGTACGCTACCAATTGCGCGTGAGGAAAGTTACCAAGTAGTACGTGTTGCACTCGTAATACTCAACTCGTTATTCTACTTGCAAAAACATTGTCGTGCCTAACTAAGGTGACAGTAAAATTTGATTCCTAAAGAGCATCCACGATGCAAAAAAAGTAAGGGTCCACATTTCAAGTTTCTTGCACTAGCACTGACAGGAAAGACAGAAAAACAGAATCAAAAGCACCTGTAATTCGATTCATTGACATGTTAGATACAATGGCAAGAAATGAAGATGCACAGAGCTTAGTGATGCTCACTCTAAGAGCAGGCGGAGTGATGCGTTTAAGAGTGCGCGGTTCGTGTCGGAGAAATTAAAGAAGCAGAGGTGACAGAGATTAAAGAGTAGCATTTAGCAAGTCTGCAACAAGCCAATGCCATAAGAGCTCTCACTTTGCTCTGATGGCATCCTATTTAACAGAGGCCACTCGCACCGCCTGAATGACCGGTCCCATACAATACCTTCCTAGCCAACTCAGGCAGGCAGGCGGGGCACTCGAAAAAAAGATCTTGAATCAAAACGCCCACGATCCTGAATTTTAATATGTATGAATAGTATTAATTGAATACGAAATGAACAGGAAACCGCTAAGGACTGTCGCAAAAAATTCGAAGTAGAGGTGGCCAGAACACGGAAAAAATATCGACTCGTTCTCCGCAAATTTGCGGGGCCAGTTGCGGGGTAAACTCGTTCCCCGCAAATTTGATATGTATTTGGGATTTCTGTCCAATTTACGGTTCATTGAATAAGACGTTAGTTAAAGTCTCCCTGACCTCAACAAAGGCGTTCCAAAGAAAGGAAACAGGAAGGCACCATTTAGTCTGGACTTAAGGGAACATGGAATTTGTGCACAAGGCGCATAGAAACAGAAAGTAAAGAAATAAATTTATTAAACAAGATAAAAGTTAAAGTTGAAAATAGAAGGTGCTGAAAAACAGAACAGCAGTGAACCGGAAAAAGATGGTCCTTAGAAAACACTATTTCAACATAAAAAATGTGTTCGTAACTCAATAGCTCGGGACCACACATTTCTCCCCTCGAATTGCTAATTCCCATCGATACAATAGTTGCATCCCTCTGAGGAGGTGCTCTAGACCAATTTCCCGCAGACATTTGTAAGAATATGCAGCGAATATGGTCACAGCCACAATCATGCATCGTCCTTCCCAGCAAAAAGACTGTGTGAACACGACGAGAGCGCTCATGTGTGCGGCCAGATGAGGGCAATCCAGACGAGCATTTTATCTCCAAGAAATGAGGCGTTATAACACACCTATATGGAACTGCTCACCGTTTTCTGACCGTGTAACCGCCGAGTGCTTCTAGCGGTAGCAGACTTGTGCACAATTGATAGGGTTTGTTCTGTCCGGTGGTAATTATTTTAGCCTTTCAGAAGGTAATTATTCTAGACTTTCTCACAAAAGTCAGTGAGTCAACCTTTCGGGTCTCAGTAACCCATAGATATATAGCACATGAAATTCGTTCCTTCCAGACGTTTTGTCTCTAGTCCATAATAGCACGGCGTTCAATTGTGCCATTATCATACGTCGGATCAAAAACAATTAAAATTATTAGTACAAGAAAAAACTCATCATTTTTGAGCTTTGACTCAAACTCTATTTTTGTTTAAATCATTGCTGAAGTGATGAGCATGGATCTTTGTGCCAGAGGAGCGCACGTCTCCAAAATGCGTTGTAGGACCATCCTCTACCGCGCACTCCCCTTCGGGGTAAGCTACACGAAATGCACGAAAGGATAATTAACAAGAGCTTCCAGTTAACTTGATCGGATGAGGAAATATATTACAAGGAAAACAACATTATATGAATATCTTCGTTAATAAAGCCTCCCTCAATTACTCGTTGAAAGATCCTCAATGTAGCTTAGTACACTAACGCGGAAATTGCGTGATAACTAACTAAAACTCAAAAATAGGATGTTCAAGGAAGAATCCAGCTCAGAATAAGTAAACTTCAAGTAAACAATATTAGACAAATGAAAAGTCGTACAACGGAAATAAGTATTCCACAAAGGCGCATGTTAGGCCTATTCGGTTCAACTACTTAGATGAACGTCAGGTTATGCGTTAGCGAGCCAAGTGGAAACGAACTTTGCACGCAGGCCAGTCAACCTCTACTTCGGCTTACTGCGCCAAACCAAATGCACCAGGACTGCAAAAAGAATGATTACGAAAGCCCTGATTCAATATAAAAATTTGAAAACAAGAATAGAACAAAAACTGGCGTAAAATAACACCAACACATTACAGCTGACGTTAGATTGTCCGTGAATCGACAGGTTAGATAGCTAACGAAAAGTACAGGTAATAGACATATTTTTTCAAGTAGCACTAAACAACTGAACTAAAATAACAAGAAAAAAGGAGAACGAATACCGTAAATAAAACCTGAAACCTTTCGTTCACAAGGAGACGCAACATTAGGCTTTAGGCTCAACACACTCCAGATAAAAAGATGACCGCAAGTAACAAAGTGTGCGTACACGCTAAGAAGAAACGATGAGAGGTTGTCACGCTAAAAGAAAACTAAACCAGAAACCAACATGAGGTGAGATAGAAAGAGAAGCACTGAGATTTGAGAGTGAGCTACCCTCCTAAGTCCCTCACTCGCCGCAACATCGCACGCCGCTATCCCGACAATCAGTAAACGGGCCGACTTTACCTTCCTGCCTTATCTCGCGTATCAAGAACCGCTCACCCGCACTCTTTGCATGCGATATCAACGGCATCTGAGAACTCCCGCTCGCCTCACGCACTCAGCTCTCGTGCTATACAAGACTTCCTCGCAGCTCAACACTTCTATATTAACTCAATGAAAAAATTGCACCATAAATGAGATATTTGATTGCCCCGTCTACCCAGAGGTGTGTAATACTACAGCATGTGTAGCTTTCAACAGCGACGATAAAGTGAATGAAATGAGTATCCACACAGAATAGAACCTTTCGTTTTATTCTTGTTTCCTCATAATTCCACGACAATTCTTTTTAAAACAATTTCTAGTTAAAGATATCACAAACTAAATGCGAACGTACAAAGTACTCACCTCTGAAAAAACAATTGACTGAAAATCACAAGCATACGCTCATTGACGCGGTCAAATAAAAAGTCAAGGCTGAACACCATCCCATCGCACCGAAAGAAGCAGTCACCACCTACTCCAAGTTTACAATCATCAAATACGAGTGGGCAATATGCTGCAAGATGCTTCAAGATGTGGAAGTTTAGTCGACGACGTTTGGCATGGCGCAAGTAGCTTCCTTGAGAGGGTGCCGAAGCGGTGCGCAGCGTAACTAGCGGCATCGGAACAAGCACTAAAACGAAACTAGCCAAACATTGGCCATGAAGGGAGCAGGCACAGAGCGCTAATTTGATCTGGCAGCTAGCGGGCCACCGGCAGCTCGGCAACTTTGTGCTTACTACTCTCGGTCGAGGGACGTGAGGGCGAGCGGTACAGCACTCCCAACGCCGCGCCAGTAGTGCATAAGATGCACACAACATAAACTTACCATACTCTAATCAACGCGAAACCATCATAAGTTTACAAAAATCTCATGATAAGAAGAAATCTTTACACAGAACATGTTGAAAACTTGTAAATTAAGACGAAATGACATTTTTCATTTGATGGTTAACGTGACGTTTTTTATAAGCGTGTTCTTAGAGGCAATTTTCGGCAAAAAGCGAATGTTACACCATGAATGAAAATGTGTAACAAATGAACGCAACTTTAATCGCAACAGCACCATTTTTGTAATTGTTTACCCATTACGATCCAAGGCGAACTCCCATGCCACATCGAAAAATAGATTCCTTCTTTTCCTACAAGGAAGAGCTACGTCACACGACGAAGAATGTTGCGCCAGAAACATGCATTCAGTGATTTATTAAGGTGCTCGTGGTAGCCGGACATGTCTAACCCTGGACATTCGCATTAAATAATTTAACTAAAGTAAAGAGAAAAATCATTTAGAAATCAATTGGAAGAGTTCAAACTCCTTCCTAACCCGCAAGATTTGCTTCTAATACAAAATCATTTTCGTTCATTCAAGTCGATAAGTCTAAGCCTAATAATTCCAGGCTAAGCCTCCCTAATCACAACAAAGATATTCTTAGGAGAGGATGGATTAAAATTTCAAGTTAGTTTGAGCTCCTGTAATCATAACAATGAAGTTCCCAAGAGCGGAAGGAGATAAGTAGCTCACAGCATAAATTAACGGAACGGGAAGTCTTGAGCACAATGCGAGCCCCCGTGCATATAAAATAAAAACACGATCGAAGAAATTTATGAAACACAATGAAAGTTGAAGAAGGAAGTACCACGAGCAGAACAAAAAAAGACGGCAGTAAACCGATAGAATATGGCCCGTAGTAAAAAATATATTTCGGCAAAAAGAAAGCCTGCCTAATCTTCAGCTTGGGACTTCAGATATTCTCCCAGGGAGTGCTAATTCCCGTAGATACAATAGTCGTATCTCCCTGAGGGAATATCAACGCATGAATTTACTGGTTTACATCAGAGACAAAGTATATTAATTGGCAGAAACAGCTCCATTTAAGTGCCATTTAGTAATCCACATAATTTTTAGCACCAAAATGTTGACTTGGTAGCTGCTCAAGATGTAATTCAGACCATAATGAACTTAGAGACAAGACGCGTCCAAACCCTGGACCAGATAACTAACACACGGGAAGTCCTAGGACCTCAAACTCATGAAAACTCCTCCAAAAAATACTGGAGTGATATAAAAATCGAAGGCAATGAACGAAATGGATGAAAATGTCTGGAGTGGATGCCCTAAAAAGTCGTTGAAGTGACGAGCACTGACGAAAAAGAAAGCGAGACCAGCAATTTGAGGGCAGCCCCTCCCCGCGCACCACGCAGACGCAGAGCCTCATCATCGACAGCGGCCGTTCCTGGACCGTCACAAATAGGCAAATTATTCAAATGACGGCCATGCTTAAGAAATTAGGCCTCCTCAGAGACGAGGACGGATGGCCACTTAGGAGGGCCGCCGCGCTCTGGCCTGGCCGGCAAGCAGCGAGCGAGCGCGCGCGCAGGACACACGTAACGTCGACCCAAGTCAAAAACCAGTTACGAAATTTAACCCCAACGCCCCAAGCTAAATGCTACCAAATAGTACCATTGCATTCATTTTCTTACAGGAAATCTTACTTGACCGACAATTAAAAGCAGTTGTAATGACTTGGTTGTTCAGAATATTAAATAAGTGATTTTTGCAGTTCATAATTCCATCTGTAGAACTATCCATTCAAAAACAATTATAATAAGTATTTATAACTGATATAAAGTATTTTACATACACAACGGTTGCTCAAGTGAGTGCTAGTCTTTTCTCAAGTATTAAACATTCTTGAAAATTTATTCATATATATATATATATATATATCCACCCGAACGTCCCCGCATGTAAAGAACCGTTCTCCTTACCCACAAGTGTTCTACAAAACAAAGATTGATTTTCAAAGATTGATTTTCTAAGATTGAGCACGTGACCATGAAACGTAGCGTTGCACTGTTACAGTTTCATCAAGTGAACGCGGAACAGACGTTTCCGAACCACAAAATATCAACCCACAGTAGTTAGTATTTTGAACTTATTATCTCACAGTGAACATATTCACAGTAGAATAAGTTCACTAGAAACATGTTAAAAGCTACAGCAATGAACTAATTAAGGTAAAAATCAAAAAGCGGGAAGGAAAGAATAGAAATTGATTCGGTTATGATTTACAGAACGCAACGTATAACAAAAAATTGCAATTACTTCAAATTATTATAAACAGTTATCCACAAATAACTATCTTTCCAACAAAAATGCAGGCTATAATTAGTCAATTTTAACTTGCAGCTAATCCCACATAGTTTACCCGAGCTAGTGTCAAACACAAGAAATTTCAAATTCAGAGCAAATACGCAACAATGGTAAATAACTGAAATAATAGATCTAAAAAGAGCATTAGCACTTTACTGGGTAATCAACATGAGACAAAATTAGCGTTGAAGACTGGGAACAAAAATTTTCACTCAAATTGATTTTGCGTCATCCAGGACTCGATCGATAAGCAAATAAATTGCAGATAAATAAACGATTTACCCCAAGCAACATTTTAACGAAAGCAACGAAAGAATTGCACAAATCGAATGTTGGGCAACGTGTCTTTCATTGGACGCGTTGCTGTCCTCGTCAGAACTCAAGAAACAAACACAAGATTAGGACACCAGCAGCAGAAAGTCTTGAGACCGCAAACCACATGGAGCGTATCGACCACAGAGCAATAACGCGGACCGTCCGCAACCGCAGTTGCTCCGAAAGTGCTCACATCGAAATGAGATACGAGAACTTTTGTTTTGCAAAAGTCACCAAGAAAAGTTATGACGTAATGCCACCTCATTTCAAGCCGGATCAACTATTAAATTCGCTTAACTGCAGGCAGACAGTCAAATTGAAAGAGCATAGAAGGCAAGTGCACATCAATAGCCGAGTGCGTCTAGGCTTCAACTCAAGTTTCGTCGAGCGTTAACGATCACGAGGGTAGAAGACATTCGACTTAATTTCTCATGACATTTATTATAGGCTACGCTGAACTATTAAGATCGCTTGATAGAGTACTCATAGTCACGAACGGAGATAGCATTACACTTTATTAGACGTGGCATGTATAATAGACTGATTCAACCTATCAACTTCGTTTGATTGAACGCTCATAGTCACGGAAGTCGCTGTAGCATTCCACTTTGATAGCGAGCTAAAGACACTCTGAATTAATGCGCGGCACCAATCTGGAAAACCAACCCACACAATTGTACAGTCAAATGGAATCGAATGATGGCTATGAGTGCGTGAAACACCTTAATTGTACAATGCGCATTCTAGTTAGTTATTGGTAATACATTTTTACAAAATTTCCAACTCCGTCTTCTATTTGTCGCTTTGACCTTCGAAATATATAAGAAGGATATAAGTTTCAAAAACTTTACAATCATTTAATCATAAAACATTTTTTTACCGTTCCTGACCCAATAAATAAATGCCATCATCTTGACATAAAAACATTACTTCAAAAACCACTCGTTAGAAGTGAAGCAATCAATCGCACTTTGGGGTTACGTGTGCAACGCAGTCGCACAGCAGCGTCAAGATCAAACACTAATTGTATGAGCGCAGCAAGAAAATATATTAAAACTGCATAGACCTCAAGTCTTGTACCTTCAATGCTACCGCTTCCTAAGTAATTAGAGGCCGAGCGGTATCAGCAATACAAGACAATCGTTGCAATTCAAAAGTACTGTTACAGGATTAAATATGCCTAAAATCGAACAGAAATAACTCCAGTTCTGATGATGATCCGAAATTTGTGATGAGCATGCGTCATGTTAATGATTCCAGTCGAGTGTTTTCAACAACGATGGTACGAGGTTTGGCAAGTTATCAAATAATCAAGAAAGCTCGATACCATAAAGGAAGAATCTTTCATTCACTCACAAGTTCGGTTTAAGTCGAGAGATCAAAGTCAAGGTACTTTGAAGACATGTGATTAAACACTCAAGGTAAAGGCTACCTAATCATTTTTGAACTCATATCATGGATCAAACCGCTATTTCAGAAGTACACTATTTCTTGGAGTACGGAGGCAGCTGTTGAATATTACAAAGCTGGCACGTCTGCACCACGAAACCAGTGCCAAAAGCTCCAGTAAACCCTTAATCTTATTTTCATTCCGATTGCCAGCCGACAAGTAAGCCATATTTCAATCACAGAAGAATCCATTTAAACGTTTCACAGTATATGGTTTGAGGAACAAGAACCCTACAGTATCAAGTTCTTCCATGGGGCTCCTTAATATATCTATCAATAGCTAATGAATTTCGATCCCATGGTTTGCAACATTGCAGAATGAAACATGAGCAGTGTTTGAAGTAAAGAAATTAAGAACGAAAACCACGCAAACACTGGAATCTGAAAGGCCTCAAATGTTACAAAATAAAAGGCAAACGAACATTAAAGACGTTTGGTGTAAGAAGTAACGAGTTGCATGGATTTGAGCGAATGAAATGGTGAACATGCATGGGATCTGGGAATGGGATAGAAATGTCCCTATAGACCAGTGGTTCTCAACCAGGGGTAAATTCACCCCTGATTCAGGTAAATTTCGGCCTTCTGTAGTTAATACATAGAGCCGAGGGGGTCAATGATGGAGGAAAGGTTGAGAACGGCTGCTCTAGACAGTGAAACGTAACGGAACTGCCACAGCAGAGCGAGGACTGCAAAGCTCGGCTGACGATAAGGACGGCTCGGTGCGCCAGTGCCAGGAGCGGTACAGCACGGCGCGCTGCAGCGCTTGACTGGAGCGCCAATAGAGCGGTATGGGCGTGCTGGCGCTCAACCGCTGCCATTAACGCAATTCGCCACGGCCCGCTCAGTGTCTCTCATTAGGTGGTTGCGATCGTATAGCAGCTACACATCTGCACACGCCTTACACCCACACGCTGCACACCTACATTTAACTCGCCACCTCCACTGTACACGACATATTATCGAGTACAAGTGCGAGGTGCTGTTACATTGTTCCGTATTTTGTGACGCAGAACGTACAGCATCGGATCCACGCCTCATTGTTTTACTTCCGTCGTTACTTTTAAATACCATCGAAATCACACAACGAATGTTCACCTTCTTCACTCCATTTTATCAGACAATAAATATGGGATGGATAAAATAACTAATTTTAATAGAATTATATATTGAACGACGTGACTAAGGGTATCCAAGATCCACAAAATGCGAAACACTGAAAATCAAAATTTAAGCTGCACGAGGACACTTGAAATGAACTACAATCAAAATTTTAACATACATTTCACAACGGTGAAATGAAAAACGCCACATCAACTCGGCACAATAGTTACACAAAATGCATGTGCAACCAGGCGAAGTCGCTATCTAAAATGGATAAAACGGCCGATAGAACTCTCTTTCTAAAACAACTCTTGTTACATTGACCAAATTTCTCTTGGCTTGAACAGTGGAACTTCATACAGTTGAAGAACGTTATTGTATTTCATTTTTAACAAGCGATCTTCACTTTAGCCACAGGGAGTAAACATGAGCTGCAGGATAAGTAACAGCGCGCGATAGAGACGACGCTAAACAGATCCCTCAAATTACACAGTCCCTAATCGCATCCATCAATAAAACTCCGTCACCATTGACACGGGGGCAGCAGCAGTTTGAGTTTACTTCCAAGTCACGCGCTGGTTCGTTCTTTTGTGTCAAGATTGACTGCAGAGCTCCTTCTTCGTGCAGCTCAGGCAGTGCACAGCGCGCTGTGATCACCAGTTTATGCACTGCATGATGAACAGTTAGCAGTGCACAATGCAATGAAAACTTCAAGTTCATCAATTTGAACACATGGAATTGAAATAAGAATGGTAATAATGAATAGAAATAAATATTGAATGACTGTTGAACGGAAACATTAAATTTGAAAGTACCAGGTAGAAAAACCGATCGTTTGTTTGTGTTATGCGGGAGGTCTTGAGAGACAACTCTGCATACACTTCAGATTTTAGGTTGTATAATTCGAAGATGAAGCTCACTTCAGAAAAACAAATAATCCACGCAATTTAACAAAAAAATGTCAAAGCAATGGTCTGATCGAGTGATAAAAAGTTGTTTATCAAAAATTTGACATTTATACATACTGTATGTACGTAGTCAGTAAATTTCTCTATGAGCGGAGAAAAAAGAGGAGCAATTTCTCATACCGTTCTGTCACAAGAACACTAAAAAATTAGCACGAACCCCCCAATTTAAACTCGTTACACGTATTGATCCTATCAGGTCACAAATTTGAATCACAAGTGACAACAATTGAAACTCACTTCGCAGAAGAAACAAACAGAAACTATCATGCAAGGCAAGAGACTCGGTTAAACGATTTGATCGCAACAAAACACTTTCAGGGACGGAAAGACGAACAGTTAAGAACTCGTAATCTATATCAAAATAGCGGCTCGCCATCAGAAGTACCGCTAGCGATACAGAAGAAGCGCACGTCAGCAGTGCAGAAGCGCAACAACGGTACAATGCACGAGCGGCCTGCAAGCAGTGTCAGTACAGCACCGGTACAGCTGACACCTACGGCAGCATCGCAAATCATGCACATAAATCATCGCAGTGGAGTGTGCAATTTACGAATCTGTCAGCACCGTCGGGGCCTCATCGCGCTCGGCTCTTGAGAGAGGGGCGTAGCACAAGCCAATGCAGGCAACGAATGCACCGCCGCACGCAACCTATGTATTTAATTGCCACTCTTGGCGTCAAAATAAAGCCAAGTTAGGCTATTCGACTGCGACACACATCCAGCATTATTTATCTTGAAGAAACTGTTCAAGTGAAATTATAATGATCACGGTCCCACACCGAAAAACCAATGAGCATTTAAATCAATACGAAAGAACATCAGGTTCTAATATAGCGCAAATAGCTGTATCAAAACAAAGCTAGTGCATAATCATATATAATTTTTGTTTTATTTCACCGACAGAAGCGAATAACAAAGCAGCGTTCGTGTTCTGTTGATCACGGCAGCAGTGGGACACTGAGACGCACCGACGTAAAGTTATAAAGCTAAAGTAATTAGCTATGATGTAGCTAAGTGCATTTGAGATTTGCACAGAACATGAGGTCCACAGCAAGCATTGTAATACTGGCACATCAACACAGATACTGCCTCACCGGCAGAACCTTTTATTGGATAAATGGGCAATGTTCACAGCAAAGGAAGTTCATAAAATGTCCCTTACCAATAATACTTTACTAGCACATAAGTAGAAATACTATACTTAGAAGTAGGTAGAGTAGCATTAATAATGCACTGTAACTGCCTGCTAAAGCAGTGAATTATCCTATTCTAAACTAAACGACGAAGACACGATGACTCAGCAGTCCTGCACAGCAACCTAAACGTTGGGAATTGGTACTGCAAATGCAACGCCGCAGCGCTACGGAACGAAGCATGCATCGCGGACGAAGGTGCACAGACCAGGTCTTAGTCTCACCTCAAGAGAAGCTATACGTTCCTCATCCACCGGACATGCGTACCTGAAAAAAAAGAGAAATGCTTGAAGGCACGACTGGAAAAACATTTGACAGCTATGAAATGAAGCACCCATAAAGCCGGGAGTCGGCTGCAGTTAATGCGCAGGTGTGCGAGGTAACTACACAAACCGAAACTGCAATGAGAAGCCATTGAGACGTGAACACTTGTGACCTAGCCAGTGTTCTGCGCTACACGACCACTACCATAGCGTACAGTTAAGGCATAAATCGCCATTTCCTATTAAAAGTGAAGTTTCATGAAAAATTAAGTCAATCCTTTAACTCGATCAGGAATTTAGTTGTATACAAAGGTTTACTTCAAATCAGGCATGAAAATTCAAGGCATTTCAATAAAATGCATTTCATTAAAAAGTAAAAGTACGTTTCATTTTTATTGCACAGTGAATAGATGTACTTGGGTGTTTCGAAAGGCAGTCGTGCCGGAACACTTGCGCACCAATGACTAGGGAGCGAACAGTTTACATTGAATTCACGGTATAAACAGCTGCTGTTGCATAGCTTCACAACCTTAGTTTCTGGTACAAGTCGGTCGTCAGAGTAAAGATAAATATGACCTATGTTATCTGTCGATAAATAGCCAAAGAAACTGACATTAGACTGCATTTTAAGAGAAAATGTTGTAAGAAACACGCAAATAGGCTGGTTACAAAAAGTTAGGATTGAATACTACGCATAAAAGTTTGTTCTATAAAAACACTTACGCTTATCACATGTTTACCTTTCACAGACGACTTTCAGTAAATATGGGAAACATTTGGCCAAGTGCAGGTCGTACTTTTACACCTTCAAATTTACACAGCCCTAACAACCAGAGCCTTGTCAATTTGCAAATTGATACATCATATTTTGAATAAACAAGTAGGTGCAAATTGCCACTACTCATTGCACTATCAAAAAATGTAGTTTTATAGAAATTCTGCGATTTGACGCAGTGAAATAGAGCACTTGGTATTAATTTATGAAGGCTTTCTGATTAGAATTGTTGTTCTTCTCGAGATGAACCTAGGCCGAGAGGGACTTTCAATGAAGTAACATCTTTTATACAAATTTTCTTACGTTTATATACGCTCAAATAATCATACTGCCTACTCGAGCAAGACATTACTTGGTTGGGCGCTCAACTGAAAATATCTATTCCTAGATGCATGTACAATTTGGATATAAATAAATATGGACTGAACATCGAAGAGTGACCACCAAAACTCACATACTCCGTCAAAGTAATTTAGCGTCCTTTCATCGAAATATTTCACCGCTTAGAAACCTTAAAATTGTTTGGCTCAACGCCAATGTAGAGGGAAGGCTCGTTGAATTAAAACCGTACACGTGTGAACCAATGATCACACTTGAGAGTTAGAGTTCAGTGCGTCGATAAGCCTTAAAAATTGCGAAGCAAGAGCCATTTTCAAGGCTTAAATTAGATTCAGATTATATCGAAGTCAGGTGCCCATGAAGTGTACTGATTGCTTCGTTCACCTACCGAAATGCACATTCCTGAGGCTACAAGCAGCAAGAGTACACACTTTGCACTTAGTGCAGAACGAGAGGCGATCAATTCCTTCCACTGTTGCAATGAGTTCTTAGCGCTTTAGGTGACGTGTGTGAACATCGATACGGAGAGTATTGCTCAACCGATGTAATAAAATGGTCTGTTTGATAACGTAAGCCCGAGTATAACCAACTGCAAATATTGAGGTTACAACAGTATGTTGAAAATAACGTAATTTAGCAGAATTAACGTATTTAATCTAACATTACATCAACCCCAAACTCTTAAGCTCACTGACAAAGAAATTACTAAGCACTGTTAATTCTGATCATAAATACGACGGGATCAAATCCACGGTGGCGCTTAATTTAATTTTAACCATAAAATGGAATTTCACGAAGGTTGTCAATATATGTGGGCAACAAATGGTAAATAGCGCGAGTAGATGTCCACAACTGAAGGAATACCAAGCTAAGCATCACGCAAAGCTAAGGTATATAATTACAGTACAACTTGTAGATTACTATACAAGACAAATTATTAGCCCACGTTCGCACACATATATATTTATACAAAAGGCACAACTACATACAACTCCATCACAAGCACACGGAGCAAGAGGAGGATCACTCAGTGATCGATGGCAGGAGGTAATCTTCCATGAAACATCGCTGCTCGCACACTTTCCCACGGCATGCCGATGCATGAACCAGTCGCCCGTCCTAAAATAAATGGGGTCACTCGGCACTCATTTGTAAACCGTTAGCGCGATACAAACATGGCCAGAATTATGATCATCTCGGAAAGAAATTCATTATGCACACCAATAAGGGCTGACATATATTTCCCTGGGTTATTTCATTTCAACAGAAAACTGAACAGAACTTTCGATGCGAACGAGTTTTAAAAGGCACAAATGCACTTTTAGAGAACAAACGTTGAGAAAATTTTATCACGAAAAATGAAAAACAGCGAGGGAAAAAGAACGAGTAAAACCCCATCATGCAACGTACAAGTACAAAATAGAAGCGTAAGTTTCAGCGACGTCAACAATACGGAACTAATTTAAGAAAATGTAGCGAGACATAAACCGTGAGCATCGTAATACGGCACTTGCGGCACGAAATTCATTTAGGGAAGGAGGCGAGCGTCACCGCGGCTTATCGAATAGAGCTCGGATCGCACCATAACTAGTAACCTAGAGCAAGGCAGGAGGTGTGTGCAGCAAGACAGGCGCGTAGTAAGAAGCTCGACGGGAGTAGCACTGAGCCACCACAAGTTGCAGTTAGTGTGACAGGAGGAGCGCCACCTCAGCCGGTAATGTACAATGTTTTGGGGGGTCTTTTTCCTCGCGTCCGACACCAGCGTAACAACCACAAAAAGCAACGGTAAACTGAGCTCCTCATTGGCGCTAAATTATCGCTACGAGCCGAGGGGCTGCGATCCCCAACGATAAAGGAGACCGTGTCACGCTAAATGCCGCTCAAAAACTGAGAAATGACACCCGCTACGCTCTCCTCTTGGGCCGTTACGGCAACGCTTACAAATATTTAACACCAAAATGCATTATCATAGGCGATAAATCCGATACACTTCAAAATGCATAGTTATCGGCAATAAAATTGGACGTATTAAGTGAACATGGGCGCATGAGATGATCGGCAAATGGCCAAATGATTCCAAGGTTACAACTTCCCTCGTATATTTGATTGCATATCGGTAAAATTGCTTCAAAAAATACGCTTTTACCAGAATATTAAAACACGAAATCGCTCCCAGCATCGACTCATAGAAGGAAACATAAGAGTACAAAAAACACACTCTTGATAGACCAGGAAGGTCACTTGAAACTAGTTTCACCTGAGCACAAAAGTTTGCAAGGTAAACAAATGTCGGGGTGAGAGGCAGTATTAAACTTTCAGAAAAACGGTAGATCTATCTAGCGAAAGCCAGTTTATCAAATGAGAAAAACCAACAGAAATGAAAGAAAGAAAGGTAGGCCGCCCGAAGGCGCACACGCACGGCTCACGTCTCCCGTCCCCTCACAGGTTTAGCAGACTTCCGAACTAATTTCCGCCGCGGACTTCTGCTCACAAGATCCAGCGATGCTCCTTCCACGCGCATCCGTGGAACTTTCAAGTTGTCTCTGATCCTCGGCATTCATTCCGGGCAACGGTTTTACGAGCGCCAACAAAATATAGTTTTTCTTGGCGTCAGAAACTCATTTTTAGCGAAAAATCCCTATAAATATGAAGTTGGAATAAAAGCAAGCCTAAAAGTAAATATTTTCAGTAGAACTCTTCAAAAGATGCCGCCTCTTAAGAAAATACAAGGAACGATCTGTGCCCCGTAACGCAGTGAACAGAACTCGTAGATATCTAAGCTACTCAGAAGTTTTGCTGCGTTTAGATAAGATCAATTGATTTTATCCCTTCCTAACAACAAGGACAAAGGTATTCCAAATGGAGGTAAAAGGAAGGCACTATTTAGTGTGGATCTAAAGGAAAGGAGAATCCACGCACAAAGTGTGCTTCCAGACATACAAGTTTACGAGACAAGATTAAGTCTGAAGAAGAAAGTATTAAGTACGGAAAACGGGCCAGTAATGAACTGAAAGAACATATTCCGCAACAAAACGAAAAACCTTTTCTACTTCAATAACAAATGGGCCCACCTAATCATAAACTCAGGGCAATTCTGCCCAGAGGTGCAATATTAATTTATAGCAGCACAGAGAAAGTTGGCTGCAATGATTCAAATTCTGTCACTAAGCAGAAGAAATCAAAACACTGGAGGCAGAAATTACATTTCAGCACACGAGCGAGGGGAGAAGCCAAGCAATAAGTGCGACTTGCGAATGCCAAGCGTTTCCACGAGTTCGCCAATATTTATTGGAAATATGTTACGTGAAAATCGGAAACCTTCTGCGCTTCAGGACAAAACGAGACGAGGGAGCCCTGGGGAACCGAATAACCACTCTAATGTAGAGCTTCTGAACGCTAATATAAAAAATTCCAGCGTCAGATTTTGAAAGTTAAAACATCAAAATAGGTCTTACACCTACAAACTTCGCCAGAACCCTTTTATTAGGTAGAAATAATTTCTAGTATTACAATGGAAAAACTTACCTTGAAATTATTCGTATACTTGCTTAAAATTTCCCGAAATTTATGAAGCTATAATATACAAATTTGAAAAGCAGTCGCTCGAATACTAATTTGAAAAGCCCGAAAAAACACTCGGTTTGTTTTCAAGTTCACCTCCTAGAGAACACACGAATCGAACAATCTTCCATTGAAATTTACGAACTAAAAAATTTAAACGAAGGGCAGCAAAAAAATCGGTAGCTCATAGATATTAATAACTTAGAATACTTCAATCAACATTAGATTAAATTTTTGGTAAATTTATACCTCCCTAACCACAATAAACGTGCTCCGAGTAGAGGAAGAATGAAGACCTTTAGCATGGAATTGAAAGATTATAAACTAATTCAATCCTTCTAAATGACAACACTGAAGTTTCCAAAAGAGGAAGACGAGAGGCACTATTTATGACAGTATGGAATTAATGTAACGGGGAATCTATGGACAAGGTCTCTGCATGCTCTGAGCGTAGAAACAGCAAGATTGAAAGAAGATGAAACAAGATAAAAGCTGAAAAGGAATGAAATAGCTGCTAAAAAAGGAAAACAGCGATCCAAAAAAAGATGGTCCGTAAGAGAATAAAACATTCTGTTTAATTAAACAAAGAAGGCCTAAAAAGCCTTTAGCTCAGTATTTCACATTTTCCTCCCAGAAGCGCTTATTCCCATAGATGCTATTGTTTTCAATGATGGTTGCGATAACGGTAATATGAATTAGATTAGATTATTAGTTAGTTTAAGCCTCCCTATCCGCAACTAAGGCTATCCAAAGAGAGGAAGGAAGAAGGCACCATTTAGTATGGAGTTAAGGAAACGCGGAATCTATGCAGAAAGGGCACAGAAACAGAAAGCTAAGAAAGAAGATCATGAAACAAGAAAAATTTGAAGAAGAAAGTAGTAGGTGCTGAAAAACAGGACAGCAGTGAACCGAAAAAAGATGGTCCGTAACAAAACAAAAACCTACATTATTTCAACAAAAAGAAAGCCCACCTAACCTTTAGCTCGGGCCATCACATTGTCCCCCTGGGAGCGCTAATTCCCATAGATACAACAGTTGTATCCCCCTGAGGGGACGGTAATATGAATACAAAATGCGGACGTTAAAGGGTTAATTGTTAGAGTGCAAGCTCATCGCTTAAAAATACGTGCACCTCACCCCCCCTTGATCACAGAGACTGCATTGGACAATAGCTTATTGATCAAGCGCCAAATTGTCTTCCATTGACCTATTACTGATAAATTGGAATGTCAAGTACGAATCACAATGAACTACAGTAATTTATATTCTGCTCAATTTGAAGTAATTTGAGAGAGCCAGAACCAATATGCAGAACAAAAACAAATTACTTAGTTCTGAAGTACTTCTTCATACGGCAATTTGTACACACTAAAACGATTAATGCGCTAAAAACTCGACAAATTCTGAGATTTTTTCGTTCAGCTCAGTTTTATTACACCATTTGGAAAAGTCTTCAAGCAGAAAAAAGGTGAATTTTTTGAAGTCGATCTTGTCAGCAGCTTTAATAGCGAGCATGAAGACAGCGGCAAGCGAGGAAGTTGAAGAGGACAGACACGGCAACAGGGCGACACCGGCAGAGCACAGGAGCAGGAGCGGCAAGGTAATTTAGTTGGCAAGTGTGTGTGATTTATGGGTCCGTTTTGACGAGTTGCTCGACCGAGGGCCTGAATTACGGAGAACAATTGCCGCAAAAGGCACTAATTGCCAGAAAGCTTTGGTCCCTGAGTGGCGAGGCCCGGGTTGCAAGGCTGGTGCGCCGCTTCATTGCTGCTGCGCACCGTGCCATTACGGCGCCTCGCGTGCGTTGCACACAGCGTAGCAACACCCGTCATTTAATCAATGGCTTTATATTGCTACTTCATTACGCTTATTCCTTCCAGTAGAACGCACACGCCCGCCGTTATCGATTTGTGATCGTTCATCTAAAGTATCGTCCAAGTCATTTTGGAATTAGTTGCATATTTTTGGAATTCATCACCGTGCCAAATTTAGAACCTCATCTGTCGCCCGTAAAAGAACAGCGCTTAACTATACCGGATTTAACAGTCGCCATTGCGATCCTTAGCGACGTGGTAATCACCAACTCGCCTCGAACAGCTCAACGAGGCCCCAACAAAATTTTTTCTGAGGAAATAAATCTTACATAAAAATCGAAATTGATTCCCAGAAAATTAGCTGTCTTTTTTTAACGCAGTCATATTTAAATAATCATATAATATGGAGGGTTTGAGCACAGTTTCCATTCAAATAATACGACCGTCACGTTGGAATGCGGCAGGTAAGATTCAAAAGGAGCAGTATTATAATGGTCCTTCAGCTTCAGTGTTTCCATTGGTGCAGCCCGCCATGCCGGCAATATGAAGTGGCATCTCGAGATGGATGGATAGTGGAAAATAACAAGAAATAAAAGCAAAGTCGCTAGTGCAAGATGTCGAGCGCACAGCATGCTATCTTTCCCATGTGAGAGACAGGGAAGAGGAAATAAAAATTTACGGTAGTAAACTTGAATACTGAATATAAAACTAGGCCCTTGAAAACCTATTACCTTGTTGGTAGTGAGAAACTAGGAGGGTGATTGAAAACAACTTCCCGGATAATGACAGGCACTATCGACATACGTCATCATCAATGTAATTTCAAAATCCTTTCAGATATGGTAGGCAATAGTCTACTTCAGCAGAAAATGTCATGAAAGCTGGCTACACGACTACCGGTATCAGCAAATATGAAAGAAAACTGGCTATTCAAATATAAGTGAATATGACCAATAATTGACAATTAAAGCTAAATAAAAATATAAAATAATACATAAAAATAACAAGGCTTCAGAGTACAAGTAAAAAACTCATACTTCTGTATGCAAGTTCGTGAAGCGGAATTCTCACTCGATTGTTGACGCAGTTCGTCATTACACTGCAGTGCGTGTATGACCTCTTGCGCGCACGTAGCCGTCGTTAGCACGCAACACTTAGCGTCAACTTCAAAACAAATCGAAGAAGCAGAAGCACCATGTGCCATACATGACAAAACAAGATACCATCACAAACAATGTAACTCACCTTCTTACTTGTAACCAGCGCAATTGATGCACCAATGAGAGAACACCAAAGAGAACAACAATGAAGCAGCGACGGCAACGAATGCCGTCACACGGAGGGCCCAAGTTGGTATTTTGGTGGAGCCCCAACTATGCCGTACGACCGACGCAGCACTCCATAGATAAGAGAGACGGTGCCATCTACACGTCAGCAGCTGTTACCGAGCACTCCTCACCTCCACTGATGTCTCAACAGCTGCTACTTCCGCTTTGTAATTCTTCACATTGCTCGCACAAGTACTGTGCGTACCGCCGCCCGCGTTACTATCACCAGCTGAGCGCTAAGTTCATTATCGTCATCAGAGCTTGTGGCATTCGACTTAACATGATTGGCCCCATTTGTATTCTCACTGGCTGAAGCACATTATGCCGCAGACATTTCATCTATTGCCCAGCAAATTTCCTTCGTTGTGATGAAGCCTTAAACGAAAAATTAATACACCCCACACAACCCTTGACATTCAAACCAATGTTATATAATCTAATCTACATAGGGTAGAATGCGTGTTCATTGACCATCTAGCGGATGCCAGCAGATGTAACTTGTTAAATATACAGCTACTCAATGAACTTCAAAAGTTTTAAGCTGACTATCGTTGATAAATCAGTTATTTAATAGTTACCAATTCAAGAGAACGTGCGAAAAAGATCCGCCAAATACCTACATCATAATTGGTGGCGTCATTAAATATCAGCTGAAGGGAACACGTACAGAAGAAAAATATCGTACACCCTCGACGAAGGTAAAACACACTTATCAAATGATTAAAACCATTTTCTTCTATCAGACCAGCGTGGCGGTGTGCTGTGACCCGTCATTTAGTGCGTCCAAATAGCACCTGATGGTGCGCAAGTGCAGCAGAGCACCTGAATTCACGCGACTAGAGGGAGATTGTAAGTTAAGAGACATAACTAACTTCAAACTCAGACCTGACACATAATGTAGTCAAGCATATTTGGCTGCTGTAATAAGGAATTCATTCTTAATCACAACGAAGGTCATGCCACTAAGATGAACTAATGAACGTATTCAGAAGGTAATCAGGTGTTGTTTCATCATTACGAACTGGATACATAAAAAGGTTAATGCATCAAACAACCATCATTATAAAACAAACTATGTGGACGAATGCGCCTAATGTAACAACACACATCCCAAGTCAATACTCCTCTCAGCGCACTTCTTAACTCAAGAAGCGAAGTTTGAGATAGTTATCGATATCTTCTAAATTAAATCCCAAGGATCAAGAAAAACTAGCTAAATTTTTGGCCCAAGTCATACCTATGTATATGTAATTACAGGCTATGAGTTACGGTCGGCTAGCAAATTGTTCGTCAGCAATGGATAGTGCATGTAGCTCTAATTCAGTAAGAAGTCTCAGTGTAGAAAATTTAAGGGTATAAGACCGTGCATGTATTAGACCTGAGGCAAAAAACATATGGTAGACAGCCCGTCATCTGATAGAACTGCAGAATGATCTAGTTGCATGCGAGTGATAACACACGCCCATGCTCATTCATGGCTCAGTTGTATGCGCAAGAGAGCAATTGAAGCACAGTTGGTGCAGGTCAGACATAACACAGGGACTAGGATCAAAACGCTGATAACTCCTCATCGGAACGTGATCAACTTTTTCGAACAATTTATGGCCCTCGTATACACAAACTAAGTAAGTGACACGGAGAGTTTTAATCAGGATGATGTCAATGTTCCTACTTGCGACGATAATAGAGTAGGAACACAAACAATTGGTAAGCATCTGAGTGCTACGTTAGAAGGTATAATAACATTCAAAATCAGCAACGCCCTCTCAGATTTATATTGTCTACAGTGAATATAAGAAATGAGGAAGTAAAGCCATAAGCGTTTCCATCTAAAGGAACAGCCAGTCAATATTAGGCACATTAAATCAAATGAATATTTATTCACATCATCTACCATTCGAAAAATAGTAACAAAAAACACTGCACACACAAAGAGTTGGACGGATTTAAGCAACAGAGTCTACGCGTGGACAGATACGTACAGAAAATTCAAGGCAATACGTCATTACGACGTGCAAGACGACCACTTTCAATTAAATCGGGAGCTTATCACGCTGCCAGCCTGAGTATGGGAGGCAGACGAAGAGAAGAGATTGAGTGCCAGGAGTCTGCCAGCACCACGCAACTGGCGCTGACTAAACCGAATATGACGTTTGTGCATACAATGTAGAAATGTGTTTTTAACATACATTAGGCAGTCGAAACACAGTGACCCAATAGTACAAATCCTTTGGAAAAAAGAAAGCTCTTAAGCAGCCGTGGCAGAACTTTTTAAGAGGAAAATAAAAAAAGCGCAATCGAATACCTCTCATGACTAGAGAGCAGTGCTGCTACACACGACAGGCAGCCTCATATGCATTATGTTTGTGTAATCACTACGCTCCTAACTTCAGGCAGCTCAGATATGCAGAGGAAAGAGAACAGCAATTTGATATAACCTGACATCTACAGATGCGTTATTTAAACTTTGTCAACATATGAATTATACACAAAATTATACCTGCTCAGCACTTCACTGTTAAATAATGGAATAGAACCATCATATCTGCTCGAAGGGTGATTTAACAGCTGTGACAAAAACATCTCATCGAGAAAATAATTGATTTGAAGAATCAAATACGTGAAGTAACACTCCGACACTTGTGCAAGAACTTTTGTGCTCGGAACGCCTCTCACATGAGAAAAGGTAGAGAAATGAGTCAAACTAATTAAAACTAAAGTCCGTAACTTCTTATAACAAGCGTTTTATTCATCTCACGATGATGAGATTAGATTATATGTTAGTTTAAGCGTCTCTAACCGCTAACAAATAAGATCGTTTCGAAGAGAGGAAATAAGAAGGCACCATGTAGTATGGAGATAAGGAAACGTGGAATCTATGAAAAAGGTACATAGAAACAGTAAGTTGAGAAAGAAGTTCATGAAACAAGATAAAAGTTAAAAAAGAAAGTAGTAGGTGCTGAGAAACAGGACAGTAGTGAACCGAAAAAAAATGGTCCTTAACCTAACAAAAAAAAAACATTTTATTTCATCAAAAAGAAGGCCTACCTAGCTCAGCTAAAGACCCTGGAAGTGCTAATTCCTATGACGCTGAGGAATCCTACACATCCACCCAAGAGCGGGAAGTTAACCAGCCCGCGAACGGAGAGCTCCATACAGCTCTCCATCGCACCTGGGGAGCTATGATGTACTGACAAAACTTCCTTACCGCAAAGTAATTAAACAGCAAATACCCTTCCTCCCTGCACGGGAGTAGACCTGTATTAGCACAGCAACATAAGTCCTATGAGCAAATAATTATTGAGGCAACTACGCAGCGAGAATAAGATAATCACTCCATTAAATAGGTATAGCTCCCTCCAGCTGAGAAGAAGCCCAGTTACTCCTATAGGAACTTCATTAACACTTTAACCGCATCGTACACTATCGGTGGCCATGGAGGGGATTTTCATTATGCTGCTGACCGATCAGTAGTCACAAACTCGATTTTTATAAATACTTAACTTAACTAAAGCTAAATGAAAGCATGGTCCAGTTAATATGTGTTATTTTAAAGATTGCTAACGACAAATGACTTTGTATTTTAGCTAAACATTGAACTTCAGTTCAACCAATTCCGGGGTAAGTGTCAAACTCCTGAGTTTTTAAATTGCTCTGACGTACGAGCAAATGGAAGACGGCGTCCACCATTTAAGAGACGTCCAAGAAGCGCTGGTCTCAAGCGGGTAGCACAAGTGAACAGCAGTACGGGCGCTCACAATTGAAGAAGACTCTAGCTCGCGCCTAACTGGTCCAGGGTCATAATTTAGTGCGTATTTTTTGTTTGCATTCAAATGTTATGATCAATTGATTTTTTTTTCATTTATTGCATACTAGGAATTCTGCACCAACTTGTACTCACACACACAGACTTTCATATTTGTATCAATTGCAATTCCTGACACATTCAAAATGCCTCTCATTCGCATCAAGTGCAATTTATTTCACATAAATTCAATGAAGAAGGCTATCACGGAAAACCATGAAAGTTTCAAGCTCTTATTTTGATATGAACTCCTATTCTTAGAAAACCAGCTATTTCTCCCATTCTTTATTTATTTTAATAATGAACGTCTTCACCACAAGCCATTCATCAGCTGAATGGCATTCAGGAACCTTTCATAATGTCAGGTTCCATTCCTGCTCAGAAAACATCGACATTGCAGAAACTTGAATCTGGAAGCCCTATAATTTCAGAAAATAAATTTTACTATAATTGAAATGCATCGACAGATATTGTATTCTGCCGCAATTCTATCACGGAAAAAAGTTATAGTAAGTACTACGAAGACCACAAGTTCGCAAGCGTTGGAGACTTAAAGACTACAATGAAGAGGAAACGACAGCCAAACAATGAAATCCAGGATATAGCATGTATCAAATTACAGCGAGGTCACTCCAAAGTAACCTCACGTTTGCATCATTTTCTTAGGTGTGAACCATAAAAGCGAGTTAATTTCCACACGAGAGGTTCTCATAAAAACTTCAGCCGAGTTAAGTTCGCAGTAAACTCACGCCGGGCAGTCGGACGGTTGCTCGGTCAGTAGAAGCGACAAAACACTCGTCCAGCATTGCATGGATAAGCAGCAGGAAGCAGTGGATTATTCTTTCTCATAAATCATGGAAACTGTGCAGCTCAAAGCCATAAAAGTTGCGCTCGCCGGAGTATGGAGGCGATCCACTTCCGCTTCTGCAAGGCGACCGAACGTCATCCGTCCGTTTGTCTACGCGAGACCGTCGCGTTCGCAACGACCTCTCAAATTGCGCGAAACACAGGGTCTTAAATAACGCTTTCAGTGGTGTTGCCAGGTGGCGTTCGCGTAGCCTGGTTTTGACAAGTTTTCCCAATAATTCAGTGAATTTCGGTGGCAAAATTCTTCTTACACGTGATTCCGAAAGATTAGATTAGATAATAGTTTAGGCCACCCTATCTGCAACAAAAACGATCCCAAAAGAGGAAGGCCCCATTTAGGAAGTTCGTAGATTCTTTGGTCCCACCCCTACAAAATGCATCCTCATATTTTAAGGAACACTTTGAAAAAAATAAGCAAGCTCAACTTCTTTTTTGAACACCATAAAGAGAAAATTTGAGCACGATTACACAAAAAGAGCTTTCAGCAGCAATATACTTAATGTGTCAAGCTATGGCATGAATATTTTTCCAAGTAGCACGGACTAAAAACAGATTCAAAATATGTTTAGAACAGGAGCGGTTTTCGCAATCGCAGACCATCGCTTTTCATAATTTAACGACTCATGTACGCCCAGAAATGACCACCAAATGAAAATTACTATTGAGATGGAAAAGATGGTCAGTTTTCAACTAATGGAAGCTTGAAATTAACGCACATCGTTGCTACAAAGGCGGGTACCCACGAATACCTCCGAGTGTATCGAGAGTTCAAAGTCAAGTCACCCCCAGAAACAGATAATGAATCTGGTACGGGAAGCTACTGCTTCCACAAGGTTTTTCGCAGTGATTTGAAGTCCTGAGTTCGAGTCTCCGAACTCCTCGTACATTTACCTCCGAGTGCTTAGACAGCCCAAGAAAAAGCCAATAAGAGCGCCAATCAGCACAGTAAGCGCAGTAGTTTGTTATTCTACCCTAACCCCACGAAGCGCTAAGTCCCGGAAATATGATGAAGAGTTATCCTCTTCAGTACATCCATCATGAGATAAAAGAACTTTTCAAAGTTAAAAACAATCAACAAAATCACATTACCCAGTCACACCTACACAATTTTGAGACACAAGTCAACATTTCTACCCCTTTATTCAAGATCGCAGGCAAATTTCGAGATTACGCGGACTGGCGTCCAGTCGGTGTGTAGGAGGCAGGCGGCGAGAAAGGCCAGGTTGTGTATATTTGCGTGTATAGGCCGACCACCGTTGTGCGAGAGAGGCGTAAAGCAGCGGGAAGGGCCGACACAATCTCTTCATCAGAGCGCGTTATCCCTGGAAGCTCCTCAATAGCTCCACAGACATCACTTGGAACATAACGCTGATAGAAACCCCCACCGTACAATAGCAATAATGCAGCCCGCGATGTCTCCGTGGCCACATCGTCGCTCGAGTTCCTTTCACGCCTTCTACCTCTCTACTTTTGTCCCCTTATTTGCCTCCTACATCGTATCCTTCTTCGAATACATGCATGAGAACACACTGCACCTCTGGAACGAGAGTAAACGAAACTTTATATCCGTTGCAAAGGCTCCCGGATGTCATAAAAGCAATAGCATGCATTAACTCTTCAGGTAATGCTGCAATCTGAATCTTTAGAATCGCAAAGAGAAACAAAAAATTAACACGGTATTGCATGAATGCAATTTGATCTGTAAAGACGCACAAATATCTTCATGAATTCGTTTTGGAAATTTCTTTTACGAGCATCTATCACGAAACTGGATTAATTATGCCAAAATTCATTTTCACTTCGTCACACATTCATATTATGCCAGAAAACAGCTTTCCAACAGAATACATGCAAGAAAATTATTCTGAACTACAAAGACAGACAGAATATTTTAAATCCTTCAAGAACATCTTATTTTAAACCAACTTGCACCAAGCTTTCTGAATGAGTCAGCTACATGTTGTGATTTTTAACAGTTGCGTCCCACCATGCGAAAATGTGTACGTAAACAAAATAAGAGTAAAAACGTCACTCGCAATATAGAAAAAAAATACAGCAAGAAGCAGGTGTTCATTAGCTGCTTGCACGATGTACATTTGCATACATACTTAATTTCATTTCTGTTCTCCGCGAACCGCATCAAACAAAGACGTAGAAGTAACGAAGCTCATAAAACACGAGCACTCGACAACGCTCTCTCGATAAGCCATGCTTCGCTAATGAAGGAAGGGGCTGCAATTATAAAGCAATAAAATACAACAACGCAGGAGCATGCACGCGGTTATTAAACAGCGGTGGGTGCGTGGTCGCTTTGATGAAACATTATTGGCAAAGAGGTCGATGAAAGGACGTGCTGCGTCAAATTGAAATAAACTCGACAGAATTGGTTATGAAAAACATACGTGCCAACTGAGAATTTTATGGTTACAGTATTTACCATTTTACTACACAGCTCGTTTCTTTACAATTCGTTTTAGCCCCGAATGATGCAAATATTATACACTAGAATGATACATTTTTGCTTTCGGTGACTTTAACAAATTTTAAATGCACGAGCTGGGATAAAATGCTGAGATATAAATAAAAAAATGAGTTCTTCATTTATTTTGAATGACTCCAATTAAATCAAAACACTACACAACTATCTAACGCACGTCAGCAATTTGTTAAATTATAACCTGCCATAAAGTCGTAGAAGCGAATAAGGATGTGCTCACTGGTATAATTGCCCCGCAGGAACGTCATTTGCTCAGCAATTTTTGAAACGAAATTTAAAAGACGAGCATAAACAAGTCATAAAAAAGGAGAAGCAAAATCCGTTTTTGGATAAAATTGGGAAAATACGATTTCCACAAGATCTGCACACGATCCACACATCAAACCTCATACAGGCCTCAAGAGGTAAGAACATCGGTACTCTTGAGTGATGCATTCTAACGCGCTCACATCGATGTAGCATCTCTACCGGATCAAACTGCACGGTAAAAGTGACCAGACCACAAATTAAAAAGCGACATAGCTTAACACGTTCCTTGCGTATTGGGCCATATGTGTACCAGTCGATCGGTAAATTGCTCATTCATGTATACCGGTATAAATGAATAACATTTAACCTGTTCCGTGACCTTTTTAAAAATAACTTATCATGCAAGGTGAAATGTATCGTGGAATCGCATTTTTCGTATTTTTCAGGAAGGACAAAAATGTATTCGAGCATTTAAGTCGATTTCCCAAGTCTGCACCTTAATACATAACCAAACCAACCGTTTACAACCGCGGAAAAGCAGCGAACGTGTTTTCATCACCATATTGGCGATGCAGATACTATACAGAAAGCGGCCCTACATCCCGCCAATACGGACTCGGCAATAAAGGTACCGCGGAACCGAGTGCCAGCGTTGCTTGAGTGCGGGCGGCAAGAGCGTGGTGGCGGTGCCTGGAAAGCTGACGTCGCAGTAAATCAGAGGAGGCCCACCGTTCGTGTGACGCACTTATGGAGCAGTCACGATCGCCGTCTTCGGTTGTCGACTGGCCGGCCGGCCGTCGGAGCGCCGTTTGTGTGCTGACCAGCATGACCAATTTCAAGTGCGTCAAATCTCGCATAGTATGGTGCTAACACGCAGTAACACAAACTTGAAAGAGTTACAAAAATTTTGTTGGGTTCATTTCAATTGAATTTTTTATTGAGAATGCATTTATTAAAATACGCACCCATAGCAGAGAGAAACTATTCTATATCACAAGCAAAGAGTCAGTCACGTACAAGGTTAAAAATGCTTTCCACACCACTTATCCTAAATATGCAGGATAACCAAAAATCTTCACGTTATTCTCCGATTTGGTCACAAGAACTATTCTGCACGAAATTTGATGAACTTTGAGCATGGATACTGAAAGGATTTTTTTCAAAGTTCAAAGCCGATGCAAGAACGACTGATCCGGTTGAAAAGTTTCGGGTACCAGACTTAGTGATTTATTGGCAACTCCACGGAGCTGATGTACTTGATGCCGCTAATGTTCTGAAAGCAAGCATGAATTATGACTCCATATTTGTAACACGTAACCTCCTTCTACCGCTATCAGCCTTACAAAAAACGAAGCTTACGCAAATCTAAGCATCCAACACGTCGTTCAAATTGTCAATTTAAGGCATGTAACCTGCCGACACTGCAATTATTATAAGACATAAAAGAAATTTTCGACGGCAGCTTGTTCTCTGCATAAAATTACAACCTTGCTATTTATGCACTGGAAGCTAAAGAAATAACTCTAGTCGCTCAAAGAAAGAAACAAATTCAATAAATATGGACGTTTATGCGCCACGATATACAGCGCACTGCAGTGATGCTTCAGATCAAACTTTTCATAACAAAACGTCGCCGATTTCTCACAAAATTAAATTTTCTTCTGCTAATTTCGAATGAGCGAATATTTCGAATGGGTTTTTGAAAAGCAAAAATTTAACAAATAATTTTGCTTAGTATTTTACTTTGTGTACTATACAACTCAACATAAATAATACAACAAACATTAAACGGAAAAAATGTTGTAATAAAGTTCAGTATCTTCATGTTTTCAAAGTGTATAAAACAGACATTAACGAACAATAAAAGAGTCTATGTCTTTGACATACGACCTAAAATGATGAAGAAGTGGAGACTAAAGGCGAAGGCGCTTGCGTGAGACCACCAATGACTGTATCACGCGTATCAAAGATACCATTATGCCTCCCATCAAGTGCATCACGACACGTGACGTCATCGCTCAATAACTTAAATTTGTGCCACAGGAAAAAAACTTGGAGCCGCAGTCTCGCAAATTATTCTCCTGATAACATTGTGAAAGAGCTTCAAGTTGGAAAGAGATGTAGGAAGTTTCGCGTGGTATTTAGTGAAGGAAAACTTGGCCAAACCAGAGACATAGACAGTATCCATTATCCATAGACAGTAACTGAATGCAGTCTGACCATCTTGGCAAGGAAAATAATATCATTATGCAAGAGGAAGGTGCACACAGCAAAATATAATGATCCACTCTTTTAAAAGCCAAATACTCATGGTTCATTCAAGCGTGAATCTTCAGTGAGGGCAATTCACATCATGCATTTATTATTTTATTTTTCCAGGACGAAATCTTAATGTTTCCTCCCAGAGATCAAATTATTGATATGAAAACTGATACATAAGAATAGAAATTGTCTCTTGATGGATTCAACACACTGGTATGTGAATCACGGGAAAAATGTAAAACAGATTCGAATTTCCTTGACCACAACAAAGGCGTTCTTAAGAGAAGAAGTGAAGTACCGTTTAGTACAGAATTAAAAAAAAGAGAATCTATAGCCAAAGTGTGTCCTCACACACACTGCGGATAGAAGCCACAAAATAGAAAAATGTGTATGAAACAATGAAAGTTGAAGGAGGAATTATTAGTTCTATTAAGTACTGGAAAGAGGACAGCAATGAACCGTGAAAAAAAGGTCTGCAAGAAAATAAAAACCCAAATCTGTTTCAAAAAAAAGTAACACCTACCTAATCATTAGCTCCGGACTTCGCACAGTTTCCGGGAAATAATGACTTAAATACTGTACAAAAACTGCGAGTCCCATATCAACAGTTAGGCTGCCGAAACCATATCGAACCTAATTCAAGGGAAAGAATTTTAATTAACTGACAAGGGAAACCCATTTACCCAAAGAAAAATCTTCTGAGAAAATACAGACAAATTCCCGTTTTAATGACCGAAAATATCAATTGATACGTGCGAATGTCACAACGGAGGCTAAGAACACTGCAGCCTCAGTGGGGGTGGGCACCAGGCGACTATCCTGTTCCCGTCGCATTTGTCAAAAATGAGGCGCGGTCCTTATAGGAAGGAAGCAGGCAGGTGAATGTGATCTTCTACGTTCTCGGTGTCATTTCAATTTAAACTACAGTCAACGTTGAATGGTTGTACGAAATTATTAATGATGACAAAGTTTATAGAAATAGTATTGTAAATACACATCTACACAAAAAAACTAGAGCAAACACTTGGCATTTGGGACTCGGCGATGAAAGCCACAATTTGGAGATGACATGGCGAATAAAATCGTTTGCAAATCGTAGTAGAGGACAGACGATAACAAAAAATTTCCATCTGATTTAACGTGTACTGCTGACGATTTCCAATAGCTGAGAGGCTAATGAGACATCTAGTAGCGGGAATTTTTTTACGATCTTTTTAGACTTTTACACAAAATCCGAGACAGTCTGGCGAAGCAAAGTTTCCAGTTTATTTCATTCTTATGCGCTGTTTCGATACAGTCGAGTTAGCTAGGTAAAATAAAGACGAATTCTTTCATTTACACTCGCTTTGGCGGAGAGAAATTTTTCATGCACCTACTCTCGAATTACAAGGGAATCACAACAATAGCAGCTAATCTTACACAGCTACGACGTCGGACTTTTGAAATCTGTCCTCCCATTCATGCAACAGCCTGACGTTCGTTGACGCATTGGAACTGATCATCTGGGTGACGCGAGCACTGCACAGCGAGGGCAGGGTGGAGGAAGGCACAAGGTTGAAACCCAGGCCGTTGCATGTCAAGAGGTCATGAGGTGGTGCTACACGGGCCCATTCGAGCGCTGCTTTGAAGCAAGTAATAATGTCCGTAATGCCCTACTGATGGCACGACAGGCTATGGTTACACCCCGGTGCCACCGACCAATGGCACCGAATCTATCCAAAGAGCGTTCCCGTGACCTCGTACACTCATCACTATTACCTGTAGAGTCGTCAAATACCGCCTCTACACCACACATTAATGGCACAATAATTTGGCGTTGTGGTCCATTTTTCTTATAGCAAGTTGTCGACTATGGTTCTACGCTCATTAGAAAGTGTCACTAGTAGAGTCCCAAGCCACAGCTCTCGGTAGATAATAGACGTAGTAAAACGGTCTCCAGTCTAGATTTATTACATATGACAGAGGATTCTAACTCGCGATGCAGGTTGGTCGATGATCACCCTCAACGCAAACTACATCCAAGACAGATGTATAGGCCACATTAATTCATTCGCAGCTAAGACATTTCAAGCGTTCGTTCACAGGTGTTTGAACAACATTAATTATATGAGTACTAATTGTCCATAAGTAACTACTTGCGACACGCACTTTACCAATAAATGATGTTCCGCAAAAAAAATCGATATTTTGACTCTACTAATGACCGTAAGTACCAGGAAAAAAGGATGTGCGACTGAAGTAAAAGAAATGTTCCTCGCTTATCGAAACCGTTCATCTGAAGCAGATAATGGAGGGTTCAGATCAAGCACAGCATGACAGCGGACACGGACGTCCAGGAAATGCCGACGTGCGTCCTGCGGGCATTGGTCGTACCCGCACCGTGCAGCAGACGCTGAAGCCGCTTGGTGATGCAGCAACATCAGTGATATTCGAAAATGCCCCTTGACCAGTGAGTGTTCGCTGGCTACCTTCGCGCATTATGGGTGCCGATGTTTGGGTAGAAATTATCAGATCTCATAACTTAAAATAAATTTTGAAACGAAACTAAGATTAAATTTACTAACAGCAATGTAAAACGTACGCTCACAAGCTACTAAAGTGTGTGTCCATATAATAGTGTAAATATTAGTAATGATTCGAGTAATGCTCTACGGATTACACACGAGTAGATAATGAGTTCTAAATTATATTTTTAAGAACTCGAACTACAAATGATAATGTCAAGCCAAGGAAGTGTCAAGCACACACGCTCACTCCAATCTACTTATTTTAATCAATAACAAAATCTTTCCTCACCATGAATATTTTAATTCGTCTACAAATCGTTCATACTTAAGTTATTCTTCTATAATATTCCATAAATTATAATGAATATTAGCGTAGGATGAGTCAAGCCCAGCCGGTAAGTCAATAAAATTAGCGCCACAATGAATGAGTTTCTTTTACTGTCATTTTCTGCTGACGAGCGTTCTTGCGAAAACTCGCACGCATCGCAACGAACACAATATGAACAAAACGAAAACCAGGTCACCTGCGTTATGGATGTGCCACTGATAAACGGAACACTAGGGTGACTTTTTGTGTGCTTGTGTCCCTGAACAGAGTAAAAAAACATGATTTGATTAAGGTAAAACTGTGTTCGATTAAAATGACCAGGTTGCACAATTAGCCCTGATACATCATTACATAAACGATATTTGTTGTAACGATAAAATAAAGATCCTAAATGTCACCTTAACTCAAATTTCTATACAATGATGCATCAAACATACATTCAACCAGGTCACCTGACTTGTAACACATGTTGGAGCAAATAAGCATTAGATCGTTAGTTAGCAAATGCTTCACTAACCGCCACAAAGGTATTCCAAAGAAAGGAAGGATGAAGGCACCATTTAGTATGGAGTTACGGAAACGCCGAATCTTTGCAGAAGATGAGTTACAACATAAAATCCCCGAGTATAGAAACAGCAAGTTGAGACGGAAATTTATGCAACAAAATAAAAAAAATTTACGAACGAAAAATAAAAACATTTCTGTTCAAATGAATGTTGCCAATCTTGTATATTCGTTACGCAATGGGAGGCTGATGAGCGACTCCTGAGGCATATGGGCATGTGAACACGACCACTGCACCCGTACAGAGAGAAGATGCCATTACGAGGGCTTCACTTCCGCGGGCCCGCACAACGCACCACCACCGGATGCAAGCGCCGAAGCAACCCAGCCTGTAGACCCGCACTCCAGTATATGTGATACGGTAGCTCACAAGACTGAGTTTGAAAGTTCCTGATTTTCTCCAAACAAACTTCTATTTAGCAGAACACATCGTTAAGGGCTTTAGTATAAAGGAAAATTCAGACGATTCAATTGGAAGATAAGTTTTAAATATTAATGTGGCTTTCAACACGAGCCAATAAGCAATATGAAAGTGATCACACCTATTTCATCATGACCTCCTTGGTATGATGTTATATGAATCATATCAAATAAATTACAGAGGATAAGTAAGAACTTGAAAGTCCATGTACACATCCCAAGAAAGACATAATAAGAAGGTTGGGTGATTATAGAACGCGTTGTGAGAACTATGAGAGTTAACAATCAAATAATGAAATTAGTTCACAGTAAAAATGATGTAATTACGCGTGATTCTTCACGCATATAACAAAACTTGAAATAAATGTACAGTAAGCTTCCCTTGTCACCAATAACGATACCAAAGCATTACCATACAGATTTTACCGATACAATCAACTGAAGAGACAAAAATGCCAAACTAGAGTGAAAACAAATGGAATTTACCTTCTCCTTAGAACGCAAAAGTCAAGAAAAGAACCATTGCATTAGGCTCATTAAAATTGAACTTAATTCATTAGATTCAATGAAGAACGTAGAAATCGCTGTTCAACACCGACCTTAGATGAGGGCTTAAGAAAAAGTGAATGTAGACAATGAGAAAAATAGTCAATCGCAAACTAAAATAAGTCAAGAGTAAACGCAATATTTGTAATTCAATCCCTCAGGTGCTCAGAAAAGGTGAGTGGCTCCAAAAACAGTACAATTTTTGGTGCTCAACTTATTAATATGAAGCTGAATCATCACTTAAGAGGGAAGTGCAAAACGTCAAACTCGGTATATGCAATGCCGAAAGGAATGAATGCATATATTTATAACAACAATCCATCTTAATGTTCGCGAAAGTCACTTAAAAAAGGAACTCCACAGATCAAGGTGGAAATCTCACGGAGGGCTAAACGCTGCTCAAAACTGAAGATAAATAGAAAACGAGAGAGAGTGCGGGTCGTGCGGGGGAGAGGTAAAGTACGGCACATGAAAAGAAACAGGTAAACGTGAGGTAGTTGTGAGCTCTGCACGGCCACCAGCGGCAGCAACAGCAGCAGTGGCAATCGATAACTGGAGGGGAAGCCCTGGGCAAATCATCGCATGCACTGCTGCTGCTCGACGCTAAATAACCACAACAACATAGCAATACCAACACGTAGGAAAGTTCGCAAGGCGCTTGGCACATCGTACGCTCCTTGGCACATCGTACGTAAAATCATACAGCAAGCGACGCTGGCTCTTCCTGATAAATACTTCACTTTGTTACTGAGAAAATGTAGCCCAGGAAACGTGGAGGAACTTTTATGTATAAATATTACCTTTAGAAGATAATTACGTTCGATTATAAATTAGTTAAAAAAACCCTAACCACAACGACGGTTCCTAAGAGAGGAAGGATGAAGGCACCATTTAGTATGGACGAAGAAAAACGTAGAATTTATGCACAAAGCGTGTTCTCACACACGATATCTGCGTACAAAAACTGCAAGTTAGCAAGGAAGAGAATAAAAAAAGAAAATTGAAAAAGCAAAGTGGGTACGAATTACTACGAAAGACAGTAATCCTGAGGGCTAATCTATGAATGAGGTAACATAACAATATCTCTCCTAGGAGCGCCAGTCCCCACATCGTAGGACAGACAAGCTTAAACAGACCTAAACCTATTGCCTATGTCATGTCCTCTGAAGGTTATTTATTACTTAAAAATCTCTTATCACAGTTTATTGTAGGCCAATGGCAAAAAAATCACATTTTGTTATCTCTAAACTAATTACAGTCGGAGTTCTCAACTGGAAAAAGTAGATTGCTGAGCGCATTCCATAGGAACAGAAGATCGAAAACGATGGAGATAGATCTTGATGGTAATCTGCATATTGTCGACATTATGAGTGATAATATCGAAATGTCCTCGCAATTGGAGAATCATAAAGTATGAGTTCATTTATGAGTGTGATGCCACTTGAAGTAATTTCTCATGACGAGAGTAAAGGCGCAATATCTTGAAGATATACCGCAACAACAGTTCGATGATGACTGAAAACGAGAATTACGAAAAAAATACTAGCCTTCAATCCTGACGCAGTGTTAATATTGATGCAGAGTTGTAGCAGCACGCCCTCACGTGCGCACAATACGGGGAAGGCGCTTGTACACTTCCTTTGATGTTAACACGTTCACTGCGATACGACCCATCGATGGGTCGTTTGTTAAAGTTTTAACATTCTTTTAACATTAATAGTATTTAATGGACATTGTTTATCTTTGGTATTTATAAAATTTTTAACAACTTTTGAATTTAAACTTGAGCTGAATATTGAATTTCAGTTTAACCCATCTCAGTCAACAAGTTAACTGGCTCCTCGTTCAAATTCAACCAACTGAGGGCAGGTAACCCACGCTAAGCGTCATGTGTGAGTACCAGGAAGAAACGTCTCCTATCGGCGTTTCAAAGAGCAAGAATTTACCTCAAAACAGACAAAAACTCTCAAAATATACCTAGGTCACCAATAATTTGTTTTAGTGTAAAGATTCTCCCTCCAAGTCAGCGATAAAGAAATGAATTAAATTGAGGAAAGGAAGAAGAATTAATTATTCTTGGAAAAGACGTCTGAATGATGAAAGTCAATACATCAAAAAATTGGAATTAAAAGAGCTGAAATTGAATACACGGTAAACAGTTCACTTTCACCAAAATGCAAATTAAACACTTCGCTGCAACCAAAACGCAAGTTAAAAGCAACCCGTAGAAATTCCGACGCTTGCACTAAAGACACGCTTTAAAGGAGAGATAACGCTAACCGTAGTGAAAATAAAACTATAAAGACCCTATAAGTTGTTCCAAATCTTATTGCCGATAGACAGTAAATTAAAGTGTCTACAAATCCACAAGGAGAAAAGTTTTATCGACGCTAAAAATCCATATAGAATAAAAATTGATTTCTACAATAATTTGACCAACTGAAGGGATCCACCTCATACCTGTTCAGAAACGCATCCATTCGGTAAACAAAGATAAATCATCGCACTCACACAGAAAACAATGCCGATGTTTTTATAAAAAGCAAGAATGGTAAATTAAAAATGACGAAATGCAAGTACACAAACAGCAAGGCTGACATCGCGACAAATTGACCACGTAGGAAAAAAGTTGAGACGTTTACAAGCAAAGCTGCCAAGAGGAAAAAAGAAAACACAGTAAAGATGACAAAAAGCTAAGGAGGAACAGAAAGAGTACTGAAAACTACAGAAGCAGGGAAGGCAATAAGCGTAGGCAGAAACTGTTAAGTTTGGAAACAATTCACAGCGACCACAGCTACAGGAGCTACATCGCTAAGAAAAGATACAAGAATTAGGGCCATGAGAATAGATGGAAACCTAAGGGAGCTTATGAAGTTAGGAGGGGAGGCAGGCCTTAATGCTCAGTCTCAATTAATGTCAGCATTATGTATTGGGGAGCGGTCTTTCAGCGCTCAATGTTAACGTGGTTCACAAGCAGTAAAAACTACCGCAAGAAACCTGTGTGTTAGATCACTCAGAATTCAGTCCGAGACGCTAACTTTACAAGCAACTGAAGATCAAGAAATTAGCACAATATTGCAACAAAACTAGAGCTGAATGAAAAACTGGTAAGCCTTCATGAAAGGAGTTAGCTTAAAGCAGCCGCGTATGTAAGTCACGTGCAACCTTCGCAGTGTGAGACCCATCTCGCTTTAAATTAAAACTTAAACTTGAAAATAGCTTTAACAGATAATTCGTACAAAAACTGCAGACACGTCTGAAAATAGAAGCACTAAAATACGCATGTATCTCTGGTTTGGACATGAGCCCAATTCTGCACGCAATCAAAGCGTAGCATTCGTAGAAAAGCTAAGCTTCACGTGTAAGGCTTTCATCGTAAAATAAATCGCAAAGTCTAATGCCACAAAGGGAAGTTATCAGCGAAATGGTAGGCATAATCACTAAGAGCAAGCGGCGCGCAAAGGAGTATCAGAGTTAAAGGACCGAGCGCGAGCGTGCTATGAAGCGTCCATCACGCGTTCAAAAGCTCACCTTCCCTCAATGGTGATAGGTCACGGTATGAGCTAGCCAGGCCGCCGCCTCAACACCCACCACAATTACTGTAAAAAACACCAACTCTAACTTAGACTTAGCCCGGGTAGAGCCAACAACTTTTCCAGGACGTCTCAGTCGGTTGAGTTAAATGCGAGAGCTCTAGCTGAGCTTCAATGCATATTTATAATTAAACGTGTATCGCTCAGGTATTAAACTTACTGATTCACGTCGTAAAGCGACAACTATGAACTGGTATAATCGTTACAGCAAACAGAAAGCACAAACATCTATATCAACAAATGACGAGAAGCTGCAAATAAATAGAAGCAAAACCACAAGTTTTCTACACCCGGGCAAGTCGCACATAGTCTTCGGCCAAAACCCTGTTAGATAAGGGAACCAACCAGCGAAAACCAACCCTTCCGAAAAAAAATTCTAACCAGTACAGTTGAAACAGGGGGGCATAGACTTCAACGTGTTGACACTTTAAGTTTCTCCAAACATACGCCACGAAGATCTAACTTGCTTGTGTGTAGAGTAAGTACCAAAGGTTAATCAAAAATACGAAACAATTATCAAAATTTGAATAATTTTATTAGCCAAAGCAAAGTTCAATATAAAAGTTTCAAACTCCAACTCCCCAAACCTATCATTCACCTTTACGTCAAAACTTGAATATCATGTTCGGTCTACCGATCGTACGAGAGAACACATGTAGACAGGGCGAGAGAAGTAGCCAACTCATTGCACGGAAGTTCGTACAGAGGCAGATGCTAGACGGATTTTCACTTAAGCCCACTTCTCATTCCATGACGTGGTGCTTAACTGGGTTAATTGAGGTCCTAATAGAAAGAAATCCCATCAATATATTAGAAATTGTAATGTGATTAATAACGCGGGTCATGATCGTATAAGCGTAATGCAATGAAGGGTTATTTACATTGTTTTATAAATATAAAAAAATGCCCGAGTGCTACATGCAGAAGGTGCATAGAATTTAATCAATGTAAGAGATATAGTATCAACAGTTCGAGAAATGGACCAAAAATTTGGTAAACGGAAAGTGGTGCCCGTGTGCAAAAAGCTTGGTGTACAGCCATACTACACGTATAGGCCGTAAAGCAATTAGCTGCCACAGCAACGACAGCACAACAAACACCTCACAAACAACCCCTCGCTTGCTCCATCAGCCCCTCATCAATACCCAATAACATTCACGATAACCGCAAGCCACCCTATACACTCACAACATGAGTTAAACCAGTACGTCGAATAAACAATGATTACCTATTAAGACAGTACACAAGAATCCTGCTCTTACTCTAAAGCACAACAAAAATGAGAGCTATTTTCAAGATTGGGATGCAATGTTGCAGTAACATTCTTACGCTACAATGTATAGTCAGAATTACGAGACAACTGATGCACATCGTTCCGATGATGCCTATTTGCATTACAGAAGAACAATGCAGATTGAATACAGGGAACAGAAAAACACGAAAACACGTTAAATTTATACCAAATAGTACAGCACGCTAACGCGTCAACATATCGACACCATGGATGAGAAAAAACACACTGCGTAAAAGATATCGATATTTTCCTACAGAAGACTGTCAGATAGAATTAGCGATTTTACTTCAAAAATAATCTTAGAGGAAAAGAATGAAGAAACATCGTGATATACAACATAATAAATGGGGAAAAAGAAAATAAGATAAGAATGTCCGAATTTGATGTAGCTCAATTTAAATAATTGACAGTAACGTGGTAAAGAAAGCAACGAAAATACAGAACTGTGGTTACAATCAGACGAACGGCCCTAAATACAACAAAAAGGATCAGGGTGAAGCGGCAGTAAGTAAAATGGAACAAAGAAGTGAACGAATAGGCAAGGATTGTTTTAGACGAAAAAGATGGGCGGGCCGACCACAACAAAATACAAGGAATAACTGCAGGTATTGAACTTAAATCTTTCTCAGCGTGGTCAGAAATAATAGGAACACTAAAGAGCACAACACAGAAGAAGAGGCAAGTAAAGAAATAACGCGTGTCAGACACCGGGCGGAGATGAGAAGGGCAGGAGGATAGAGAAGTCTGAGAAGGCGAGAAGTCTGAGAAGGCGAGAAGGCGGAGGAGGGAGAGGCGTGAGTGAAGAGGGGGGAGGAGTAGGCTTCACTTGCAGCTAAGTAAGATATAGTGCAGGGGATACAAGACCCCGCTAATGGCGCTACACTGTTGCAGATAACAGAGGGGGAACCGCTGAGGGGGCACCCCGAAGCTGCTGGAAAACAGACTTGCAAAATAACACACTCTCTCTCTGCTCGCCAGCTGTGTAAATGGACTCCACAAAACACACAATATTCAGCATCCTCTCTGTATGATGAGACTTTTTCTCAGACATCCAATCATGAGTAATTAACAACATGAATAGTTACAGTACATAACAACAAATTCGCAAAAGTGAAATAGAGCGGACAGAAAATACAATTTCCCAATTTGGAACTCCTAAAGAAACTAATTTTCAGCACTAAAGCTTTCAAAAACTTCACCTCTATACTTTGAAGACATGAAATAAGTACTACAGCTAGTTACTCCACAAACCCCACAATAAATTTAGGCCTCAAATTATAGCGAATGCTGAGCTGAGCTCCAAATAAATTTCTGAGCATCATGAGATACCTTCCTTCTCGCTCAACATGAATAATAGATACAAAGAGATCAATCTGAACCGTGGGAAAGTTACTAATTTGGTATGCCGGTATTTATTCGTTCACTGCCGATTTCCCACTAGGCAAATTGCTCATTTACGTATCGGTGTGAAGGAACAACATTTAAATTATTTCAACATCTTTTTTAGAAGAGACTTAAGCATACGAGGTAAAATATCATCAAGCCATTACACTTTCGCACATTTTAGGAAAGATAAAAAAAATTTCGAGCAGTAAAGTCGTTTTTCAAATTCTGCTTCTTACAACCTTAACATGAAACTGCTGGACGCACATGCGAGTCCAGCGGCAGCGAACTTGTAAACCTATCCCCGCTTACTTAAGCAAAAGGTAATAAAAAAATGAGTAACAAGTGGAACAAGAACCTCACACCTGCGTATTTAGACCACTCTAGACTTGCATGCATCATAAGCACTCCTGGCATTGTCAGATGCCCCGAGACCGCGTTGAAACAGCTTCAGTATGTATCAATTGACCATCTGAGAACACTGCAAAGCGATCGCTCCTAGACAGAAGGTGAAAAGAAGAAACACGTAGCAGATGCCAACATAAAAACGAACGCGATGATGAAACCTCTGACGTCTAAATCAGATTGCTTTTGAAATCATTTGAGTGCCTTGAAGCTCTGAAATTTGAATTGCCAAGCAAACGACAGAGATGAACGTTTTTGTTTCATACAAATACTGTTAGAGAATCCTTTAACACTATTCTGCCTAATATTCAATAACTGATTAATAACAGTTTTGACGAAAGTCGATGCTGAGGAAATGTGATGGCCTCCGCTTACCATGCCAGCTAATCAGCTGTAAATGTTTTTTTAGTCTTTCTTAGATTTGTGCAATTTTAATGAAAGAGAAGAATTAGCGTGACATAATAAATAGTTATGAATACACATGTATTTCGCACGAAGTAATGAATCCGAGTTTGATAACGATTCAAGATATGAATAACAAAACTCGAGCAACTTCAATGAAACTTTTTCACTGCCTAAGAAATATTTAGACATGCAAAAAGTTGCAATCGGTGACAGAAATAACATGGACTCTCACTAATCAAGAGATTAGCGCTCAGATTACTGCTTTGATGGCCAGTACCCACGGAACCGAGCGGATTTCGGTTCTCTAATCAGCTGTTACTGCTACTGCTTCCTTATAGTACTGTACAAAAAAATACGGTAGAAGTAATGAGCAAAATCAAGTGTAAACGCCAAATAATTAAAATCAAATAATACGTATTAGAACGCAAATATTACAGAGTTAAAACAACAAAAGTATATAACTCCCAAACATCAGTGCCTAAACAAACGCAGGCAATAACATACGAATATAGAACGTCGAGAACAATAGGCAGAGCCGAAATTAGATTAGACTAGGTTAGTTATTTTAAGCCTCCATAACCAGAACAAAAGTGTTCCACAGAGAGGAAGAAGGAAGGCACCATTCAATATGGAGATAAGGAAGCGGAAAATCTATGAGCGGAACCGAAAGCGATAACATTACTGATAATAAAACATAGCACTGACTCACGAGATTATCACAAATAAAGGAAACAATGTCAGTCTTTACTGAAATGAGAACATTGGTTTACTAGTCTCATTAACCAAGCCCAGTGAAGAACATAACCATTGAGGGTTCGCATGTTATTTGAGAGCGAAGTATCGAATCCAATGGTTTGACAAGGATTGAACAGTTTCAATAAGTGGTAGTAACAATAAATGAACTGCGGGATAAAAAATAATAATCACATAATTGGGATTTACCACTCTTCACACGAGGAAGAAAGACATGAACACATTCAAGGAATAACTGAGCAACATCTCCACTAGAAAAAACACAAGAGGGAGAGCGGTGGCACGTAGAGCAAAGCATTAGCTGCAGCGCGTACAGCCAGCATGATGCGAAGGTGTTGGAACAGCTGCGAGGCCAAGTAACACCTGCAGTGCGAGCACCAGCCACGCTGTAAAACTAGATCAACCTCACAACAACAGTACAACTACGTTATTCCTTCTGTCAAAATTTACGGACTGTCCTCCGGATGTGGAAAATTGGGCAGCAAAAACATTTCAAGGCGATGGAACAAGACTGTTGAAACAGTAAACCGTTCTCGCTGAAATCTTAAGCTAGATAGTTCGGCCACGATAAAAGAATGGAAAATTAAAACCTACCGAATCAATTACAAGGCATGTGAAAACCAAATGATAAATGCCACGTATCAATTTGATTTAAGTAAATTTACCCCTAAGATGAAACTTACAAGTTACACCAAAAAAATCACCCGAAAAATGATCAACTAGGTATATTCAGTGAGAAGCTATCAAACGAAAAAGAGAGATAAATTCGAATACCGTCTTCGAGTCAAAAGATATCAAAACAAGCCTTCAACTCTATATCGTATTTCAGACAATCTAATTGCATTCATAATTTCTTCCTCAAGAATACAAATGTCTAAAACGAGAAGTCGCAAGAACAACCGATGTACAAATCATTTTTCAAAATAATTAGCCACCGATCACGTAACCGGATTACGAACTCCAATACAAGCCAGTGTTAGTATCAAGTTTCTCAGATTAAATTCATGCGCTTAATTATAAGCAACGACGTTGGTTACGCTTCTTTAACCCCCATATTTTGCAAGCTTGAGAGCTTCGCACCGACTTGAACATGAATGATGGAGCTAATTTGACAATTAGGCCAAGAAATAATTACTCGGGTCAGCTATGAGGGCAATGGATTGATTTTACTTGACAAAAACTGCCCATTTTGATTGATTCAACATGGAAACATCGTACAAACATTTACTATTTGAAAGGTATACGAGTTAACATATAAGTCGAGGGACGCAAAATCTTAGACAAGCTCCAGATACAAATATCCGTTCTACATACATCGGTTAGAGCTAATTGAGTAAAAAAAAGGGTTAAATGGAGGAGAGCCTCACGACAATGATGGTTGGGTCATGATGTACACAGGTAAATTTGCACCCACTCATTGAGGCTTCAAAGTGCTCTCTAATAAATCGAGGAAGCGATGGCCTCCAGCGAAATGCTCTAATAGATGGTTTGTTCGACAGTTTCACAAAACACCCCCGAATTAAGATAACTATGCCAAAATGCACGCTAATAATTGCTCAGGCCAAAATTTGTCCGGCACTAAAGAACGTAACGAATGAGCCCCGGAGGGTATACAGACAAGCTGATGGAGATCACCGGTAGATTGACGCCTCGGTTCGGTAGCATGCGACTATAGCAGCGAGGGCATGCAACAAAAGCAGAGCTCACTAATACATACTTTTATATCCGTCAACACAGAGGCCCGCTCCGTACCCCTACCATTTAGGACAGCGTAGTTACCTAGTGATTTGATCTATCAAACGAATAATTCGTATCTGCAAAATACATGTGCGTTCAACGCATCTCACAGAGGATTGGCTGAGGCTGTATTTTCGGTCGTCAAACACGGAGGTAGGCCATATAAGTCATCTGTAAGTTCGAAGTTGAAAAAAAGCGAAAAAAAATACCCAGCTTGAGCGTCAAATTTCCTTTATATTCAAGAACAAATCGCAATCGCAGTTCATCGGATTGAAAAACAGCATTTTTAAGCGATAAGTATATTTGTCTGTGAATCATCCATCCATTTGTGGTCTGATGAGAAAATGATACGAGTATCGCACGTTAAAATAAGCGCTACCTTTTTGACGCAAATGGTCAAAGGGAACATTTCGAGTCAAGCCTTAAGACTGGCACTCTATAGTTCAGATTTGATGTAAGGTCAGCGAATAGTGAAGAAATGTAGGGAATAAATTTGCCGTGTTTGATGAGAGTCTCGAGAGTTGGGAAAGAACTGACATCCTCTATAATTAACAGCTCTCCGCTCAGCTTCTGCGCGCTGGGCGTAGACTGATGCCGCATAAGTCATTGATGTACGGCAGACTTAACATCAACTCCATCATTGACAAAAACTAGAGTTACAACGCTCAACAAAAACGAAGGGAACACAAAGCCGTTCGTTTAAAAAATCAGTTTAGACTACACTTGAAGAACGAGCGCATCAGTGGCAATAAATTCGATGAGCTGGGCGGATGATGTACTCTTTACGGTCAATTAATCGAGTCGAAATGGGGCTCAAATTACATAAAAACAGATGAATATACAGTTGCTTTCACGCTAGGCTAGATTGATGTCCTAAGATCTTGAATATTGGATGAATTTAGAACACAAATCTTCTGATATTTGTTCCTTGCAACATAAACATGAAATTACAGAAGTACATATGTGTCATAGAAATTTCAAATGCTTACGTCTTTTGCACTCCTAAAAATTAGGAATCAATTTAAACTGGGGAACACACACTGACCCAGTAAGAATACGCTACCAGCAAAAAGTTCCGGACAGAAATCTGATGGTCACAAACCTAAAGCGTAATCAAGATAATAATTCGAAGCTGGTAACTTCTGGTCAATGAAACTGTATCTAGACTTCGGTATATCAGTCATAAATACAAAAGTAGCAAAGCACAATCATGAAAATCAAAAAACTAAAATGAATTTCTTCAACAATAGAATACTTTAAAGTTTACATCAATACCAGTCTGCACTCCAGTAATAATGTCAGAAAAAACATACAAAACAAGGTAAAACGAAGACACGCAATACTAAGAAAAGATCACAAGAGATCGGACAGTACACGAGTTACTGATGCAACGCCTCAGTGATTCACGACACAGGAGGATGGATGTTTTTGAAGAGCCAAGGCAAAAATAGCAAAGCCGAGTACACTTGGCAGTGCCGGGAGCCGAGGCTCACCAATGAAAACCTTAAGAATACGGGCAAAAAGAGTCAAAATAGCCTTTTATTGGCTTGTTTGGACCGCAACAATCTCGCCCTAATGATAATGACGCACAAGAGTCGGAATAAGTCGTCATTTAGCGGGCCTCCGACAGCCAGGGCTTAGCCTGATCCTACGAAACTAGCAACGTGGATTTGTTCTCTTCTTATTTTTCTTGTTTCCTTCTGCTTAACCCGACACTGAGCATAAGGTTTGATCTTTCGGAGGCATCTTGAGAATGTTGACGCGAATTTTTCAAATGTTCCAGCAGAATTAATTCATCGAGCTGATGAGGTAGACGTCATTAAGTTAAACAGATCAAACGAATTTCCATTTCTCTTTGCGTAAATGGCAATACGCACGCACTTCACTTATAGTAAAATGCACACTCACTAACTAAAGAATATTAGTCATAAATGACAGCATTCCGCATACAGATTGAAGCGTCAAGGTAAAGGCGTAGTCTGATTTATTTAGATGGCCAATTAAAGGTTATAATTAGCGATTAAGAAGTGGCCTACGGCAAAGCGTTGACGAACTGAGCACTAGGCAGATCTGGTTTTTAATGGCTGCTACTGATTAGGAATGAATGCGTTGTTCTACCATTATCTTAATTTCGGCATACCACGGATATTAACTTTGAGAACGACATCAATTGGGAAAATGGGTTAAGAGTTCTATTTTATACTTAGGAAGCGAAGAACTTAGCAATTATGATATCATTGTTAACAAGAGATAGATAATTAAATACACTACTTTTGCGTATTGAAAGAACGACACAGAGAGTTCACTGAAAAAAAGTAACTTCCAAACGAGTAAATTGAATCAACTCGATGTAAAACGACTAAAATTTTGCATCCAACAGCACTGTAATTACAGTAGCACCAAAAACTATACATCTCGAAAAGGCATAAAAAACATAGTTCTTTGCTATAAACGCCGAACTTCAAGAAAGGGCACGTATCCAGTTTTAATATTTTTCGGCGCCAAATTGTTTCAATAAGAACTAGTTTCTCTAACCGATGTCAGAATTTTTTGTCCCGTAAATCGAAATCTCACTTAAGAACAGAACACCAAATTAAATTCACAGAATTCAGATAAAGCCGTTGTAAATCATCTTTTCCCGTAGGAAAAGAATCCACACCACACTTTCTCGAAGAAAACTTAGCACCTTGCATGCCTAAACGAAGATTCCGTAGTAAAGCTGAAGCTCATTCTTGAAGAAGACATTGACAGGCTTAGTGCAATAGAGGCGAACGACCACCTCGCTCGTAGTCACAATAGCGAGACGGGGCAGATATGTGGGCGACAGGTGCGACATGTTCGCTTCATGCTAGCGCTCGTCGCTCAAACGGGGAGGCAGCGGCGCGGCAGGTGGAGGCCGCCGCTCCCTTCTCCGCTCACTTAAACTCTAACATCTTATACAAACAACCATGGAGTGTGAGTAACTAACAACCATGTAATGTAAGTAACTAACAACTCATGTAATGTGAGTAACTAACAACCCATGTAATGGAAGTAACTAACAACCCATGTAATGTAAGTAACTAACACCTATGTAATGTAATCCGTAACACTCGTCTATGCGAATGCAACACACAGTCTCCGTTACAAAATGCAACATACTATTGATATTTGTGTACAGCGAAATAATGAGAATTGATCGATTAACAATGAAAAGATTCTAAAAGAACACACGATATTTATACTGATCAACATCGAAGCACTCATTTCGATTCTCGAAGAAGAACAGATACAAATACCAAACTATTATTCAAAAAAAGCCTGGCACTTTGATGCGAGTGCGGCAGATTTCAATACTCCATTCCATTCCTAACACTGAATAAAGAAAAAAAAACTATCCGTATATTACAACAACTAATGTATGTGCGCTTTGAAGATGAATTGTTATTAAAACGTGGAACAAAATAAAAACGCCGTCGCACACCCGCGACCTCTTTTTAAAACTCATCAAAACAAAACTTTTCTTTAAATTTGAGCGCACAAACTCAAAGCGTCACTAAGCTGAATTATCGGCTGATATTCGAAAATATAATTGTAATATAGCGTCTGAATATTTCAATTATTATTTCTTGAAACATATACAGAGTACCATAAATAATCGTTTTTTATTTGTTTAAGCGTACATAAAAAATTTGTTTTGACTTGATTGGATTTGGCATGTCCAACGTTACGATGCCTCATTCGGCACAATTAAAGAAATTAAACATTTTTAACAATACACAGGAAATATTTGAAGCTCTTGTACTGTGGCACGAAAGTTTTTATTTTCTCGAAAGAAGCGTACGGGAAAAGTGTAGAAGGCGCAAATTGGAAGAAGTATACCAATCTACCGCAGTGTCCATGTCGTGTAGTGCACATAACATGTACAGCCCGCTTCGAATTAGAGAAAAACATATAAAAACTGCATTATAACCTATAAAGAAAGGACCTACTCAACAAAAATCATAAAAAAATTTTGGTATCATAATAATGACTTAAAAAATATTCGATAACACCGAATCGTGCCACCAAAGCAGTTTCTGTACAGTAGAACTCGAGAATCGACAGTGGAAGATGTGTCAAACAGCAAGTAATCGAGCAAGCGATCCTTCAACATTTAACGTCCACTTTCAAGACAGAGTAAAAGAAGTTGAAAATTTGAAACAGAAATAACAGGGTCATTGAAATTTAATCTAGTTCAAGCGATATTTGTCCGGAGAAAGCTACAAGCGACTCACAATAGCTTCCAGGTCCCAAACGTAGACGAAAACAAGTCGCGAGTGAAGCGTGTGTGTACGATACGTTTAATGAGCACATTGCTAGCACATAACAGTGAAAATGAATGAAGAATGCAGCGGGTGGGGAGAGCGAGCGGCAGCAGGGATTAGGAACACAGGCCAGTATTGAGCCGCGTCGCAGGGTCTGTGAAGCCGGACGCGAACTCAGCGGGAGGCTGCGTCGCCCGTCACTCAAGCGGCACCAGCACCGAGCTTCCTAACTGAACAAGACCGAGCCGCGGCCGGCATCAGGAAAACTGCACGCAATCTCCGAACTGAACAAGACCGAGCCGCGGCCGGCATCAGGGAAACTGCACACAATCTCCGAACTGAACAAGACCGAGCCGCGGCCGGCATCAGGGAAACTGCACACAATCTCCGAACTGAACAAGACCGAGCCGCGGCCGGCATCAGGGAAACTGCACACAATCTCCGAACTGAACAAGACCGAGCCGCGGCCGGCGTCAGGAAAACTGCACACAAGCTCCGAACTGAACAAGACAGAGCCGCAGCATCAGGGAAACTGCACACAATCTCCGAACTGAACAAGACCGAGCCGCGGCCGGCATCAGGAAAACTGCACACAAGCTCCGAACTGAACAAGACAGAACCGCAGCATCAGGGAAACTGCACACAATCTCCGAACTGAACAAGACCGAACCGCGGCCGGCGTCAGGAAAACTGCACACAAGCTCCGAACTGAACAAGACCGAACCGCAGCATCAGGGAAACTGCACACAATCTTCGAAATGAACTTAGGGCTCTGACAAACAAGCCAGGAATGTCTGTGTGCTGGAAGTGTGGGAACTACGGTGACGGCACCATGATTGAGAAAACAGGTAACTTCAGGTGCAATTGATTAATTATATGAGCAGAAGTGAGACATGAAACAGGGAAAATATAGAAGTTAGACATTCATTAAAATGACTAAACGGTGCTCCTCACGTAACTTCAAAAGAGGCGTGAGGAGACATGACTTCCCAAAATAATAACACTGAAGACGAATTATATTATTCTTATTATTAGTATTAGTATCATTATTATACAAGAAAGTTTTAGCATCCCTTTACCACGACAAAGATGTTCAAAGAGAGGAACGATGAAGGCATCATTTAGTATGGAGTTAATGGAACGCGGAATCTAAGCACAAGGCGCATAGAAACAGTGAGCTAAAAAATAGTTCATGAAACAAGAAAAAGTTGAGGAAGAAAGTAGTAGGTGCTGGAAAACAAGACAGCAAAGAACCGAAAAAATGGTCCGTAATAAAACAAAAACCTATTCTATTTCAACAAAAAAAGAGCCTACCTAACCTTCAGCTCGGGCCCTCACATAATCCCCCTGGGAGCGCTGATTCCCATAGATACAATAGTAGTATCACCCTGAGGGGACCGAAGACGAATGAAGGTAACAAATATTCAAAATAAATCGTTTCCAAAGCCAAAATCAATCATAAAATATCCAGTGCACTAACAAATTCGTACTCTAAACATTGAGAGCAGAGAAAACATAATTAAAGCATCGCAAGTGTACGTCAAAAACAGTAGAAATCATAAAACTGAAGGTAACATCGAGACAACTGGCCAAAAAGTTAAAGAGCTCAGTCAGCGATGTTAATCCACACTTGAAGAACTCGCACAATCATTAAAACCGAACTTTCTGAATAACCTTCAAGACTTGTGAGATAACCCATACAGAGAGCGAGTAACCAAAGTATAGATCGAAATGCAATCATAAAATATTGTTTAAGTTGCTTGTTACATACTATAAACTGATGAATATAGACAGAAAGAAATTGATCTCAACTTCAAAAACATCACCACAGTGATAGTCTCGGGTTCATTTCGACTAAAACAGTTAGGTGAACAATGCACAAGTTCTTTTCAAGTGTTGCCAGAATAATGATATACAATTTACAATCATTCCCACATGAAATTTATTAACACTTCAACTATACTGTAGCTTAAAACTGATAAAATTGAACAATACATTAAGGAATAAAACACACGTCAAAAAATTAATATAAGAGTACACACTACTAAAAAACTGATGTAGCGCAGCAACGCGCTGGCAATTGTCTATAGAAAGAGCATACACATAAAAATAATTCCTGTTATCAAGTCGGAAGAGCAATATCAATTTACAACATAGCTCAACAAACGCGAATACTTCAGAAATAATTAGCAGTTGTCACAGACGCATGTGCATTATATCCTGAGCGATAATAGTTCAAATACGTCATCAAGCTGTCAGTCATAAAGACAGACCGCCAGTTACGGTTGCAAGGCAGTATTTGAACGAACTTATTGCGGAAGGAGGGTTGGCTACATTGTGGGTAAAATCGCGGCACCAAGCACTAACAATCATACAATGAGCCGGTCTAAGCAGGTTACATTCGAACTGAGTAAGCACCAAGGTATTAAGGGTAGACTCAGTACAACGACATCCTGAAGTTAATCGGAAGGTAAAATCTATGAGTTGAAGGAAATAGATGGAGCTAGAACCATAACTTGAAGGTAAGGGAACTTAGGGAACGAAATATGACACGCGATTAAAAAAGGTTAAAGGACAATATAAATATCACAATTTAAAGCTAAAATGCAAACGTATTAAATTAAACACGTTAACTAAAAAGGGAGAAGGGTAGAAGGGTAGAAGAAGAGAAAAGTTATTGGAATAAATTCAGAATAATTAGAAATCCATTACCAATAATTTTTTTGACAATTACATACAACCGATAAAGACAGCACTCACTTTAAAAGACTGAAAAGGCCTCTAATAACAACACTCGAAATCATAAGATATGATTTTAAAGGAAATTAACGCAGTTCAGAGAGTGAAAGCTCAAGAAAACGTGACGAAGAAAATCTCAGAAAAAGCAAGGAGTTCAAAACAGAAGCGTCAGCAAGAAGAAACATGAAGTAAAAAACAAAAACTTGAAGAAAGACCATCAGTATAAGAAATGGGTTATAAATAAAAAAGTAAGCACAGGAAAAGTATAAGTGAAATGAATACAGAATCAGAAAAGTGCTTCACACCTCTGGCAAATTATATTGAAAAAATAACACAAAAAATAAATTGACGAAAGAGAAACTAGAACATTAACCCCAAAAATAGAACCGAATAAAGTGAAGCAACAAGGACCCGAAAATACTTCTCCGACCACACGGGAATCATTAAAAGAGAATAAAACTACCTAGAAGCAGGGTGTGCAAGAAAGGACAAAGCAGGCAAGTTTGCTTAGTTCACAAAATGAGGGAAGAGCCAAAAGAAGCGGGGCAGTTCCGTAAATGCGCGCAGCACGAGCGCGAGGAACACGCTCTGCACCGCACAATGCGCGCACAACGCAGGAGCGCGGCAACTCTTACTAAACGAAAGTCGAACACAAAACGAGTCCGCGTGCGAATTCAACAGAATTAAAGGAGAAACTTCCAAATGCTACGGAAATCAGTCCTACTCACTGACTCGCGAAATGCATACTGTAAACAAAGAAAAGGTGAACGCTGAAAGAGCACTCGACGTCCAATTTCTACTAGATGTGCAGTGTCCGGAACAATCAACTGGTAGCAAGCTACATGAGAATACTACCTCAGAACCAGAGGAAAGACAATTTAACACTTTGCAAATATTTACAACAAATAATTCTTAAACTTCGACAACCGCATGCCTAAAAGATCCACATAACATATGATGAAAAGCCGATGGGATTGCGGTGACCGACTAGCGCAACCCTGATAAATTTTCACATTAACTGGCGTGGGCTAAACTCAAGTTTAACAGTGTCAATTTTAGTATTCAGTTTTGAAAGTGACAAACATTAAAAGAATCGGGCCATCATTTGGTTTTGATTGAATATGAATGAAAATTGACTTAGGGACCACCAGTTGATCAACAACATTTTGTTAACTCCCCACCTGACGAAAAGTGCGCCAGGCAGAAGTTCATGTATTCAAGGAGCGGCAAAACAACCGGAATAAAGCGCGAAAATTCTTTAACCCTGGTAATTTATTTGAAAAAGAAACCGCTGATTTTTTGTTGACAGCAGGATGTGACAGGAAGCAATAGCTCGGTGTTGACAACTATTGTAACTTAAAGAGAAAATAGGACTAATCAACGCAGAAAATTCGAAAATATAACAATTGAATACCGAAATGGACAAATATGAAGTCTCTATCGATCAAATTCAATAACAATCGGAAGAAACGTAAAGCATGAAAGTTTCTCGTACGGAAAAAAACAAAATAAAAACGTAGAAATTTTTATGCTTTCTCTGATTCTCTAAAAGCAATTCAAAGGGCGCACAAAGATTATGGAAAAGAGTGAGGAATCTGAGATCAGCAGAATTGAAGGCCCGCTTTCTGTTAATATTTCACTCCCTCCACACTTGAAAGCGTGCTGCGCAATTTAGGCCATAAACAAGCAACATTTACGAGTACACGCGAGCAAGGTTAAACTCACCTAAAGCTACGCAGATCTGCAACTGAAGGAGTTCATTGCTCATCCAACTACACAACGGGTTCACGCTACTCTGCGTCGTTAGAATGCGAAATTTTATGCGAAATTTAATAACAAAATCATACAAAATTAACAAAATCAGTAACCACTCCTGACACAGATCACTCACTCCTTGGATTGCACTTGAGTTCTTAGCTACAGAATCTAACTTTGGTAACGGCGTGATTGCTCAAACTATATTTAGTCGCTCCTTTTTCTATTAGACAACAAAAATTTATCTGTTAAAAGACGCAAAAAATGAAGATGCATTCACTATTACTCAACTGGTTAGACCGTATGGCACCAAGGACACAGTAGTAATGCGTAGGACGGGAAAAGTTACTGAATAATTTATGAATAAGAAAAACACTGAAATGAACCCTATGAAAAATCAATAAGAATGTTAACCACGCCAAAAATAAAACGGCTGCATTCTCGAAAGGAGACGCGGATGGATTACACAATGTACGGTTTTGTACTGGACAACGTTCCCTAACTATAACAATAGATTTTGAACTTGAATGGGATTCAACTTGTATTTAACACGCAGAGAACTCGGCACAGTTAACATTCGCATAATACGCTTGACTATATGAAGTGCAAGATGCAAAAAACAGAACCTTGCCACAGCAGCATGTCCACGAAATCACGCAAGTCAGAGGAGAGATCACGGGACGCACGGTAGGCCGGTACATTCCTGTGGAGGCCTCCTGCTGAGCGAAGTAGGCTCGCCTTTTGTGTTGAGGGTGATGCGCACCACACACGCTGCACCCTGCCTACTCTGGCACCTCACCTCCCCTGACACATCACATACTGTACCTTAAAACCCCAGGCACATCACATACTGTACCTCACTTCCCTTCCCGAGGTACTTCACGTGCTGTACCTCAAAACCCCAGGCACTTAGCACGCTGCACCGCAAGTGCTCTGGCACATCACATACTGTACCTCACTTCACCAGGCCCTTGTCATACTGTACCCTACGTACCCTTGCACCACACATGCTGCACCTTACTGCACATATCCCAAACGCAGCACTTCATATACGTACTAACACTCCACGTTCTATTTACCTACGATCCACACATGCTGCACCCTACACACCTCATACGCTGTAGCCGTCACACCCACGCTCCTCCACACATGCCGCATTTCGCATTTTGATAAACAAATAAGTTGATTCTTACTTAGTTGATAGTTGATTTTTACTAATAATTCTTCAAGAGCAGTTGCCGTGCGCGCCAAAAACTCGTTGGGGTATGATAAGAATGTAAATGATGTGCTACACTAGACATTAAATAAGCTAATTTGCAACATATTCACCCTCTGTGTGTCGTGAACAATGAAATGCTAGCCACGAAAACATGATTGCGTAGAACCAATTGCTGGTCTGAGACAACGTGACATTTCCACTCGGATATTGAGCCAGCTACGAGACTATGGTGACAAGACCCATAACGTTTGTTTTCGACACGAAAGTTCAAAAACGCAGGAACCAGACTGGATCGATAAGCGATTAGGGCCCGTTTATAATTACTGGATACATTTCAGTTCTGCGTGCCAGTCCTAATGATTTTGTAACGAAATCTTACTGGATCTACGCTGTGCTTTCCAAATTTACCCTCTAGAAATTTCCTCACCTGAACCCAGTGTAGCTCAGTCGTTTGCAAGAAAAACAAAGATATGCTACTGCAAGATCAAAGTTCATCGTACCAATTTACAGGAAAATTCTATAGTCAAGAATTATGTCCCCAGCTGCATATACAGAAATATTCATGCTCATCTTCGTCCCAACACGAAAGGAAAATATAAGATTAGATTAATCGTTAGTTTTAGCCTCCCTACCCGCAGCAACAAATGCGATCCAAAGAGAGGAAGGAAGAAGGCACCATTCAGTATGGAGTTAAAGGAACGCGGAATCTATGCAGAAAAGGCATAGAAACAGTAAGATGAGAAAGAAGTTCATGAAACAAGATCAAAGTTGAGGAAGAAAGTAGTAGGTGCTGAAAAACAGGACAGCAGTGAACCGAAAAAAATGGTCCGTTACAAAACAAAAACCTATTCTATTTTAACAAAATGAAAGCCTACCTAACCTTTAGCTCGGGCCCTCACATTGTCCCCCTGGGAGCGCTAATTCCCATAGATACAATAGTGGTATCCCCCTGATGGGAAGGAAAATATAAGACTTTACCGTGAAGAGAAACATGGCTGAGCGCATTATTCCTTTTCTTAGTTACTGCTCCAGATGCATGCAATCTTATATTTAAATTTATAAATTTAAACCCCACTAATCATTGTATAAATTTGTTAAATATTCGTAAACGCGACACACAACACTTGTATACAGTTGTCTTAGCCAAAACGCACAAGCCATGACTTTCAACAAATCACGTTGTAACTAAAAATTTATAAACAAATTTATCATTACTAACTTTGTGCATCACATAAAAGGGCATATAAAAGTATCCTTTCCAACAATGCCAAACAAATAGCTGCACGCCACCGATTCATCACTTCGCCACCCTAACTAACAATGATAGACTGGCCTCGCACACGTAATACATCATTACATGTAGTCGTAATTCATCAATACATCAGAGAAACAAGCAAAAACTGAGCAACAATGACGTACAGACCAACCGTTATTCCTCACACCACGTGGTCAAAGTTCCTCCATACTTCATAGGAAAGGAACAGCCATGAATAGCTGGCCAGTTTCGCTAGGAAAGCAAGGAAGCTAAGCGAGCGAGTCTCAGCTACGTGGTCGTCGTCTGTGGTGACACACAAGCAAGTCGTGAGAAGGCGTACCCAGCTAGTGGCTCATAAATAGCATGAGAATGATAGCCGGCACGAGCATTAGGACGCCAGTGTCACACGACCTCTCCAAACCTGTCCATTTGATCATACGGTGACACCTCATAACGGCTACCGAAACACATCGTCGCCACCACACCACATTGATGCTCGGGCCGCTCAGTGCTGTCATAAAATCTCCCTGTGCTGACTACACGCACGCACACACATAAGCATGTGGCTATTGACGGTTGCTAAAACAACTCATAACTTCTCAGTGAGCTGCACTTGCGGTGCACTTTTGGGTGCGTCTTCCCTAGAGTTATAGCCCTAAAAATGAATTGGTTCTCCTTCATTGAACTAAAGACGAGCGAGATGCCATCGGCTTTCCGTCTCATGCCTATGAGCGCTAGACTCGATACTTTAAAAACTTAAACGCGTACTGAAGAATTGCAATTCTCCAAATTTAGAGCATTGAATTAATACTTTATTCATTTTCTGCGACGACGGGTAAAGAGAGCCAGAAGCGAAAAAGATCAATCCCCGAAGCGATTAAATTTTGAAGCGTAACCCAACCATTCCTACAGTCAGTAATCAGACGAAAGCAGAAACACCACCTTCATACATAGTAATTTTAGGCCTCACAGTTACTTTTGGCTCATCAGAGCCTCCTACTCAGATCTAACAACCTAAACCTCGAGGAGCCACGATCAACTACCAACTTTCTCACATGACGATGATTGAACTGAAGCGCTCATGCACTTCAAATGAGAAAACTACTCAGCTACTGCTGGCATGCCTAATACATTCTTTCTGGAGACGATGGTGTCGACCGGTTGATTTGTGTGCGCGTTTTTCCTTGCGGTCAATCTTAGATTTGACAAGATTATAATATAGTTTCAGCCTCCCTAACCACAACAAAGGTGTTCCCAAGCGAATAGGGTGGAGGGCACCGTTTAGTATGAAATTGAAGGAACGGTGATTCTATGCACAAGGCGTCCACCCACACTCGGTGCGCAGAAACAGCAAGATTGAAAGAAACTTATGAAATAAAAAAAGTTGAAGAAGAAAGTAGTTGATGTTAAGGAAGGACAACAGTGAATCGAAAAGACACTTCTTATCAAAACGAAAATCTATTTTACAACAACGAAGGTAGGCCTACCTAACTAAGAGCTCGGGACCTCACTTTGTCTCCTTGAGAGCGTTAATTCCCAAGATACAATAATAACCCTGAAAGATTTCTCGCAATAAACTCATTAAAAACTACGTTCAATAAATCAAAACTATCAATACCAATACCATATAGTCTCCACAAACATTCCTGTTCATTTGCACAGAGTAGGTCAAAAACGACATTTCAAATAAAATTGAAAAATTACAAACGAATTATATTAAAAAGTCGAAAACATTCCTTCATGAAATATTCTTCGCCTCGAGTTTAAGTTCACTTTCTCCAAATTCAATTCCAAGGCCGAGTAATAGTGCAAAAAATAAATAGCTTGACAGATTTCATGAACGTGATATGCGACAGAACGTTCTATCAAAAGACATTGAGGGAAGAACAGCAATCTAATTTAGATCCTTATATTTGAGGAAAAGGCAGGGCAACGTGGGAAGATAATTTCCGCACACAGATTTAGTGAAGAGATCTGCAATATCGGGAGAGGTTAATGACCATAAAAAGCTTGCTAAGCACTGCTGCAGAGGCGGCAAGCGCGGGCAGGAGCGCTCGCACGACGTGCACTGTGCGCGGCGGAGTGTTTGCTCGGCAGTCCCCGTCTTTGTTCAGCGATGTTTGCCGGGCCTGCCTGCGTGTCCTCTCCAAGTGTCTCGAGTGAGACGGACGATCTCAATGAGCGGCACCCGCCCACACACATTCATTGCCCATGCTGTCGTACTGTGAACAGCATTTCGACTCGCAATGCTTTGGGACGCCAGATTTCCGGCTAATTAAGTACTCTCGATTAGTGCCATATCATCTTTATTCATCTCATCACACTTATCAATATAGCAGCTGTCATTTCTACCTCAACATTTAGAGAACATTAGACAAACTGCAAAATGAATTCGCGCATGCCTTTAACGTAAAACGAAAAAATTACCAAATCAGTAAATTATTCTGCCATATTAAAATGCCTTTGAACGACTGATGAAGTTCTAGTTACAACTGACAACAAAAGTTATTGATCATCAGCATTCCCTGACTGGAAGTAGAAGTTGCCAGTAAAAAAAAGCACAAACTAGCAATGAGGCCCGAAGAGGACCATCATGAAAACATCTATATTTAGGTACCTAACAACAGACTTAAGAAAGGAATTGACAACAAACTTCAGAATTTTGAAGTGCTCAGGAGTTAGCATTAGTTTATAACTCCCTAGTTACATAAAATGCGATCCGAGGACAACAAAGAGAAGGGACCATTTAGTATGACGTAAGATTAGAGTAAATGTTAGTTCATGCCTCCCTAAACGCAACAAAAGCGTTCCAAAGAGAAGAAGAAGGAAAGCACCATTGAACATAGAGTTGAGGGAACGCGGAATCTATGCACAAGGTGCATAGGAACATTAAGTTGAGAAAAAAGTTCATGAAACCAGATAAAAGTTAAAGAAGGAAGTAATAGGTGCTGAAAAACAGGACAGCAGTGAACCGAAAAAAAGATGCTCAGTAACAAAACGAAAAACCTATTCTATTATATATATATTTCCTTTCAACAAAAGGAAAGCATAATAGCTGCATCCACCTGAAGGGAGTATAAAAAAACGATAAATCTAAATAGACAGAAAATAGATATCGATACGGTTCGGTATGGAAAGCCAGTTATGAGATCACCCACATAAATCAGAAAAACGGCAAAAAATCTACAAAATTAAGGCTATAAGACTACTGTCAAAACGACAAAGCAAGACCCACTCTCGTGACGGGAGCAGAAGGGAGAAGCATTAGGTTATCGCCGAGGTATTCGCAGGCGTCAGATGGAGCACGAGATATGCTAATTCCAAGTCCTAGAGTCGCGCTGGAGTAGAGCCTTACATCGTTCCTGTTTCGCTCAAAACACAAACACGACGCAAAAACGACCGTTCCAGCAGCTCACAACACGCCGGAGACTTATAAAGAGAGACGCTACGCGCCTTATTATCCAGCAAAACGTACCAAAGAGCAAACAGATTGAGCATCTCAAAAGGCCAAATACATGTACAACAAAACACACTCTCTACCTAAAACTCCTGCTCTCCACGAGCACGCAATGTCTGAAGTAAATTGAAAATACCTCGTAAGGTTCCCGATCGCCGGTTACGAATTACGCCGGCCACCAGCAAAAACAGAATGTGACTAGCCAAATTTCTTCAACGAAATAAATTCACCCCAAGTTTCTACACAGCAGCAGTGGTAAAGACACCAGAAAAGGAAAAAAAAAGTTTAACAGCAGTGGCTGCGCTGAGAATATAAAGAACAAAGGAAACAAGAGACGTGTCTACATGTTAGCATGACAACGCCGAGTTTCGGATAACTGTCTATCTGATTCAAAATAGAAAATTGTTTCTGATAGCCATTGAAAGTGCATACAGTTAGGGGCTTTCAGATAACGAATCTCGAAAAACTATTGGGTAATGTCGGGTATTTTGAAAAAGAAGCTTTGTCAAATTAAGCGGCGCTAAAAACTAAAGCAGCAAGGCGGTATGTATATCAGGTGGTTATCTTATTTTGATAATATAGACCCCCAGTGCAGACCAGTAGCCAGCTACAACTTAGATTCCAGTACCGGATGGAGAAACAGAGACGAAGCACGATTCCGGACACAAAAGGACTGGTAGGAATGATGCAAAAGCGAAACTCAGGACCGAAACACGGTGATCAGGACGGACCAATGTACCGGGCAGGTTCACACACACGACGCATCGGTCACGGGCACACACACACAAAGTGTCACCCGAGACGCAGGCAGAACACGGCCCGACATGACACTGGCCGAAACACGACACCAGCGACACGATGGCACACAGCGATAGCAGTGCACCCACAGTACCAGCGCCTCTCCCGCACCGAGCTTATGGCCTGACGTTTCCCGCCGCCCGCTATCCCACCGTTACCAATTCCTGAGAAAAAAATTCACAGTGGTCGCGCCCAATTGGTCCGAATCCTATTCCAAACTAAAAACGCAGCTATAGCTTCCTGGCTACAATTTTAGACACAATTTCTGCTTTATCATTAAAATAAATCTGAATCACGGAAATACGCACAGATAGTGATTACTCGCACAAACTCGATAAAAATTTTACAGTAACACTACGATCCCAATCAATTGTCCCCAGACCGCTAACTGTAGAAACTAAAAAAATTGATAGATCACGAAACGCCTAGTTATGTGACTGCAAAACACATTCAAAATAAGGCGAGCTGACATAATTGCCCAGAAATAACTAAAACCACTGCTTCCCATCAATGACATTTCAAATATCCGATTTTTCTTAACGGAACGGAAAAATGGATTTTTTTCTGCCTCATCAGTTACATTATCACATAAGTACCAGTAAACAAGCGTAGTGAACAAAATTTATGATGACATGCGCTTCGGCAGGTCAGACTATTTGAAGAAAATTTATTTATGCTGCTTGATTAACTCAGACAAAGTTTACCATGAAAAATCAAATATCACTTCAAAAAATGCACAATTTTATTTTCAAGCCAAAGAAAAAAAATTGTACAATAATAAAAATCCTAGAGTATACATATTGGGGTATAATAGGTCACTCAAAGTAAAAAATTCCCTCCTAGTAAAGCACTCACATGTATAGTACTTATTTGATTTAGTTTAGAATGGCTTGAATTGGTTACACAAATACTTTCTATTTTTTTCAACTTGTTATAATTTTTTACAGTTCAACAGACAGACGTCATAAGTAGTACTGAATAAATAATGTTTCACATTCTCTAAATCAATAACGTTCACGACACTTACAAGTGTAATTTAGTTTCAATTTCGATGCCCCCTCAGATGGCAAAAAGTATGTGGAAGTACACACGAGTTGACCTAAGGAACACCGGATTCTCTGAGCACGTTGCATCGTAATTTGACGCGAGTAAAGCACAGACATTTGGCTTCTGCACACCAAGGTCAACCCTGCCCTCATTCATGCTCTCGCATTTCGCCTCTCGGACGAGACAAGCTCGCGTACTACGATTTACTTTACCTGCATGCGCACTGCCCACCTATGAAATATAATCCATTCTTTCTTCGACCACGTGTAATACTTTAATCCTAAGGCAATAATTAAAACAATTGAAGAAATAAGACTCTTATTTGCACACATTACACCAAACACCCGAACTCATATGATTTTACTCAGATCATACAGAGAATAATATAATTGCTGAACAAAACAATTCATTAAATATATTGTCAATCTGTAGTTACTCTGACCAGGTTCGCTGATGCTCAAGTCTCGGACATCCGTGTGTATTATTATATTTACTCCAACGTTTTTAGCTCTAATCACGGACTTTAATATGCATCAATTAGTTTACACTTGACAACGTGATCCATCCTCAAACAAATGGAATGATGAAGGTTCCATCGCTCATCTGATGGGACGCTCAAGGTTCCCTCATAGTGCAAATCGGGCGAAACTAACAACCCTCGCGCCGTGTTCTACCCTCATCAAGCAACGCACCCTCCCCGCAAAAGCCCGGTGTTGGCGCAGAGAGTCCTGTAGCAGGCGTGCTCTTCATTCAATAACACACACTCAAATGCCCGCCAAAGTTGCTCGGATGACCATCGTAAAGGAGTTATGAGAGGGGAACCTGAGAGCCGAGCAAGCAAACGCGAGCTCCAAATGATGGTACACCTTCGTTCCCTGCCAGGCTGCAGATGCTGCTCTTCTTGTTCTTGTTACAGCGTTGCCCCTATTAAACTTACCTTGTATTGCAGCCGCAGTTTTCTCGAGTTGTCCAGTTTTTGAGCACACCACGTATTATAATGCAGAAATTTGGGAAGTATTGAGAACGGAAGAACGGAAAGAAAAAAATTCGACAAAGCAATTTATATCGCACCGAGGTTCCAAATTGGGTTAGCCTAAAATATTTTGCTGGAATTTCAATTTTCGAACACCATTAGGCTAACAAAATTTTTTGTGCAATTTACCTAACCACAATTCTGAAATAAATTTATTGCACTGAAATAGGTAATACTATTGCCAGTGCTACAACTCACGATGCTCATGTTGTTGCCGTGATTAACTACATAATTGGACTTCTGCAAACTATTTCTAATATTAAGAAAAACAAAGATAAGTTGCAACATAGTTTGAGATGACATAAAATGACATATTTTACGAGTCATGATATATTTGAGTCAAATAAAAAAAGTAATTTAAATAAAATTGTACGTCATAAGGTATATAGTGAATTTCGCTCATAAAGTGCAAAAACGCCCCTGGATGAAAATTGAAGAGGAATTTCACATTTTCAAGTGATTTCACTGCGCGATACAAAAACCAAGGCGCAAATAAACAGATTATCTGCATTGGATCATTGTAAGTAATTGACCTATCAATAAGTTCTCATGATATTGGATGACGTCATTCTGGGCCGTGCCCTAAATTTCTAACCATTGTTACAAACGGCCTATGCAATTCGAGGGTCGGTGATGGTTCCCTGTAATGCATGAATGGATATTAACCTCCGTAGTTCATCAATTATCATGTATTGTTTAGACAATTCATAATTACAATGATGTCAATGAACAACTTACACATGGGCAGGTATCTCTTCATCCTGTAAAAGAACATAGTAAAGGCACCAGAAACAAATTAAAACGGAGCTTTGAAGCTTACATTGAATTAAAGTTTGAAAGCGAAGCTCAATTTTTTTTGAGGTGAAACAGGAAATATATAAAATTTTCAAAACAGCAGAGGGAGTGTCGTCCTTCTTTCATTACCCTCCATGGGGAAAGAAGGCTGATTCTGGGGAAAATATTCAAGAGCAAGCCGTTCCACGAATGCACGGTAAACGACTTCAGGGAGAAATACCTTGCATGCGCAGCATGTATGAAATATTAAGTTTATACACCTGAAAACGCACTCGACGAAATCTTCAGTCTCGTGTATTTGAGTTGAACTCAAGGTTACGTTGGATTCAGTGAGCTGCAACAACGCTATAACGCCTACCCTGCCTGCCCCACCTACGCACCCTGCCCTCCTCCCCCATGCCTCTCACGGCGGGTAGCACAGGCAGTTTTAACGGGCCCATAAACCCGGTCTTAACAGCTCTTCCCCAGACACACCCATTCACCTCCCCAAACACACACTCTCTCACATACATTTATCTTAATCTCAAATCTTCATTCGAATTTTTTCTCTACTTCAAGTACGTCAAAGCTTACTGCCAACTCGCGGTCACTTGCCAACTGTTAGCGCATTCCATTGATCGGCGCAAGTCAACCTCAAATCCAATTTCTCAACTCAACCAGCGAAACGCATGAAGAAAAACTTAATCTGTTCAATAATCCCGATGCGCTAAAGCTTCCCACCAATGACTAAATAGCACACGTGGGCCGCGAACTTGTTCTACAGTTACATGATAGCGAACAAGATGCAACAGGTCACAACACCATTCCTATCGAATAGCCTATGAAAACATCTGGACGCAGTCTAGCATTGCGAAAGAATGATATTGAATGTCGTAAGACTACGTGAGTATGACTTTCAAGCACGAAAATAGTTCATTTTTAGTTTCCCAGTAAATTTTATGAGTGAAATGTTTTACTAACGATGGAATTTGAAAAATAACAAAAAATCAATCCACTCAACTACTCAAACTTTCTAAAATTATCTCGCATAGACCTATACGACCGGTAATAAAACCCACAGACACCGTCTCTAATTCGCAAGAACTTTGCTTCGCCTGCAACACTTTCGCTAAATGAAACATTAAGAAGTAAAAGTACAACTTACCTGTTTTTTCCTTGATCTCACAGAGAACACTGAAGAGGGCGGGCTTCATTCGATGACAATTTAGAGTATGTTTCCTGCACAGAAAAAAAAACATGATTTAAGATTTATTACTTTACTCATGCATTGATCTTGTGGTATAGAAACACAATGCAAATACGGAAACTGTGACGATTCGAAAACACTACTCCATTGCCTCTTCAGTCTCTCAATTACGAAGTGTTTAACTTGCCCGTAGTTTTGATAGTGTTTGGAAAAAATAAGACAAATCAGACATGCTCTGAGAGAGGTAGGCTTACTGTTGATTTTTTTTCATCAGTGTGCATGACATAAACGAAACTTAATTTGTAAACAAAGGACAAGTGAATTCAAAATTTTCTTCAACAGCGAAGGCGCATCAAAAAAGATCGCAGATGCTATGAGCCCAGTAAAAATAAGTCACCTTTGAGCTGATAAGAAAGGTGACAGGAAAAGATCAGAGTGTGATCGATAAGATAAACCCAGCAATAATTGAACTGCACTAAATGTCAAGGAAACGAAGGATAAGAGAAAAAAATCCTGTGAAAATTCCCACCTACTAGTGGTTTGATTAGAATCTTATTTTGAAACGGATTTCCAAAATAGAGGAGTGAAAGGCATCCTGATTAGAAAACGTTTAGCACCGAAAACGATCTTTTTTACTTGTACATCTAATTGCAAATACATTTAGAAAATTATACAAACAAAATGCTCAGGAATACTTTCGCTTCGCGTGCCGACCCGGTAGGTCAAAAAACAATAGCACGAGGAGCTAACTGGGGAGCAGTATCAGGGGCGGCAGCAGCAGCACGAGCAACAACAAACACACAGTGGCGCTATCGCCTCATTAGACCATCAAAGGCACCTTCCATTGGCGGCGGGTCGTTAAAGAGCCGATCATGGAAGCATGGGACCATCAAATCGCTCTCGGAGCTGTCAAACGCCAATCGAGGCAGCACGAGCATTTTACTGCCAGTAACTGCTCTATGCGGGGCACACGGCTCGTTCCTTCTGCCTGTACCGCCGCCGTCGCTGCTGCTGCTTCCAACGCCGGTTTTCTGATGCTACTGATACCCTGGAAAGGCTGCTAATACGCTGTTGGTGCGACTGATACGCAGCTAGTAGTAGTGCTGCAACTTTGATACTAGGCACGGCAGAAGCACAAGTTGAAGTAGTAGTGCTGTTGCTTCCACTGTTGGTTTTCTGATGCTACTGATACCATGGGAAAGGCTGCTAATACGCTGTTGGTGCGATTGATACTCAGCTAGGGCTCTGAAAGTAATTTTGCTGCTACTTCGACACCTGGCAGTGTAGAATCACAAGTGGCTCTACTCCTTCGTATAACACTGCAGAAATTTGCCGCCAAATGGGCTACAGCCGCTACCCATTTTACTTTCACGGCTAGAAGTAGGTATTAAACAATCCTGAAAATATTAGGTATTGATGAAAGCCAAAATAGCTAATATGAAAACCAAAATTGAATCGATTCCAATTTTTCAAATAGCGTAATTCGAACTAGAGAGGCGCTGAATAAATAAAGCGAATAAAAACCAAAGCAAGATCGGAATCCGACGCTGTCTGAGCATAAAATTTATATTGCCGTTCTTTTACTCGTCCCTACCTATCTCGCTGCCTTCCACCGAGTTGCTAAACATCAGAGTCAGATATCAGCGTTAACATTCATTTTATTTCTAGCTGCTTCAATAGATGTCTTAATTCACATCTTTTAACCTCGTGAGGTGCTAACTCTACATATCGAAAGTGACCAACTAAGATACAAGTATACCCAAAAGAACCTTACCATCTGTGAGATATTCCACCTCAATAAATTTCTGTATACAAATTTTCCTAAATTACAACTAAGCTTCGGCAATGCGGAATTCTAACTCTACGAAGCCGAGATAACAGCCTTACGTTCGTATTCAGTAGTGCTTGTATACAAATATCTGAGGGGTGTTAGTAGTTTAATTGAGTACTTGTTTATAATGAGAATAACAAGTTATTAGGTCATTCAGGTACAGTTACACAACAGTAACCGTTAGAAAAAGATTCACCGGTGGCAATGTGTGCGTCTTCATTTTATTTCTTCATAATACCAAGAGGTAGCCGGTCAAAAGTCCATAAAGATAAACTAGCATTGAAAAATAAAGATATGAAGACAGATAAGAAGAGAAAGCATCTTAACAGTGAGTCGTCTAAACCACACATACCACTTGCACTTGCAAGAAAGAGAAAGGAGAAACGAAAAAAAAATCTCTGTATAAGAAAAACCTACGCACATATTCTCAAAGCTTCGTGAACATAAACTGAAATTCAACGTTGTTGATAGAAAACTTTGGAACGGTTAAGGTGTTGGGTACCAATGAGTGCATGGAAAAATAATCACATTGTACGACTTTACGCGGAAAAAATTCAACGGATAAAATAGGCGGATACGGTCATACGAATGTTCACTTTAGCTGAACAACTTGGTCGTCGTTCCTGATGAAAACCAAGAAAGCTAGAAGAAAAAAACACAACCAACTCTAACAGCCAATCCTATTCAGAATTTTATTTATGACATACTGAAAAGAGTAGTAACCTACTACTGAGAAAGTAGTCGATAAAAATATGGTTCCAAGGGACTGCCTGTTTGAATGAATATTGCTGAAATGTTATTTTCCATTTGGGTACGATATCACTAAAGATTTAAATCAATGAAGAAAGATTTTCTCAATAAAACGCGAGAATTCCAAGACTTGGGCATTTTATTGGGTGTTTATAAAAGTAGATGCATACTAGTTATCATTTAGCATAACCTCTATAAATTAAAAACGTAAAAGGGAAGGGCACCAAAAGTGGCACGAGGCGTTCTATTATACAAGGTGAGCCACAATATGCAACCAAATTTTAACGCATTGATTTCTCAAAAAGCAACAATCGTAAAGAGATCGTAACTGTAAAGATTTTAGTCTCACTCGAAGAGAAATATCGTTCGTAAATAGATCCAATACAATATTTTTATTGTCAACCATTTTATTTAAACGCAATGGTATTCAGAGTGAGGCCACCTCCCTTCTGATTAATGCAAGATGAAATTTTTACGGCTCCGACCTTACGCCATGTAATTTCTTCCTTCGGGGCTTCTTCAAAGTCTGTGTATTCAAGACGATTCTTACGTCCTGGCATTATATGATAGCCGCAACTGAATGATATAAAAAACGTCAACACTTTTAGAGACCATTCTGAGTTAAGTGGAAAAGCAATGAGGAAAATAAGAAGGGTGACAAAACTGTCATGAGAACAATTGCGGTCACCCAGTGTAGTTTATTGAAACCGATATATATTAAAATAAATTAACAGGAACAGGATTCATAATTTTCATGGCGACATTAGTTATGGGGACACGTAATATTTCAATGTATTACCGCTGTAAGCTGGTAATGAAAGATAAAATTTCACATAAAATAAAACTAAGCCCTCTCCCAAGATTGATAATTTTTGCGTCGTCAATAAGCTGAAATTGGGGAATATTATTAAACCAAATTAGCATATTACTCGCAACAAAAATGGAAATTCACTTCAACATATTAGATGAATGACGAAAATCAAAAAATTGACAGAAGATGAACCTCCAAAGAAAAAAAATTATTTCATAAAACTTACTTCTTATCTGTACACAATTTTAAACTTATATTTCCGTCATTCTAGTATTTTACTAAATAGCAAGCCAAACCGACAGTCTTTTCTTCCAGTTTCGCTGATGCAAGATAAAAATCTTCTTCGGCGATAAAACGAATCCTTGTCATTGTTTGGCACCTGGTGTCATTGTTAGTGATTGGAAAATTCCTTTACGAGACGCTACAGCGAGTGTGGGACAGAGGTAGCAACGAGACAACGATGAACAAACGCAATAGATTCGACAACAATCGAACGAACGGCCATCGAGCAGCCAGAATGCCAGCTCTAAGCACCACACTACCGACGCGCCCATAAAGAAAACTCGACGATAAACTCTCCAACAGATTTTTTTACGAGGACCGCTCATTAAATTGCGCATAAACGAATGTGAGGAGTATAGGTAGGCCATAATACCGAGCATAATAGCCATGCACAATAGCGATGGCTGGGCGTACTCCACACATGCGGTTATGCACTAAAGTTAAGGGTGTAGCAGTAAGAGTGATATTATGAGTCTATTGATGGCCAGATACAACACTAATGGCACCTATCGCTGCCAGCCACTCAGTGATATGCAAAGCAGTACACCTCGTGTCGCCGCCGCTTCTACTGTAGCTGAGTACCAGCAACATGTGCTCATCACACAACTTTCTACGTTAATATAATAAGCGCGTTTGTGAGTGGGCAATAATAGTTCAACATAATTAAATGTGGAAACCCTTTTCGAAACTAGTTTTGTGGATTTTAATCGGCAGACAAATATCAAGCGGATGTTGAATATGTAAAAATAAATAATCTAGTTATAAAATGAATGAATATTTTGTCAAGATTTCAAAACATACAGCTAAAAGCCTAGATCATATCAGATGACTCAGAGGAATTAAAAATATAAATGACTACGGTCTTAGGAAAAAAACGAGTCGATTGATACTTCTTCGACTTACTAAAGAAATTATCTTTTCAACACTGTTTCGAATAAACTTCTATGATAGAAATCTTCGATAATTCACAACTGAACTTAGTGTTCCTTGGATTTTAATGAGAATAAACAACACATATTTCGTTAGAGCGAAATTGAGAATATACGGTGGAGCCGTTCATTCCAAACCTCGTGCTACAAATATCGAGGAATAAATAACGATACTTGCAGCAGCGGTGGGCAGATGAGTATCTCCTCTGCCACGTGAGCAAACCTATTTTCACGGTGTCACCACGCTCCAGCCGAGTGGCTGCCTGGGAGCTCCAGCTATTTGTGATGCTGGGACGAATGCGATTGGGTGCACGCACCGAAACACAGATTTCGAGCACGGAACAGCGCTGGCTGTACACGGTGTATGGATGCTCCCTCGCATATCTACGCACAGTAAATGTTGCAACGTGCTCTAGAAAAATAATTTGCTCATTTAGAGCAGACATGCGACGTATTTTCGAATATCAGAATTAGTTCATTCCATACTTACTGCTGAGAGCATAGGTTTCTAAAGACACACAAATTGTCATAGTTTTCAGAATATGTCTGCACTGAAAATGAACCTAACGGTCCTCAAATGCGTTTGTACTAGCGTAAGTTCATCTAGCCCGATGTATCTGATTTCAAGAGAAGTGCGCTCACCTATCAACAGCTAAACTACGACTATAAATATTTAGATCTAAGCGAGTTTATATTAAAGCAAGGTAAATATCTCAATATCAAAACCCTTTTATTAACATGAGAACCATACGAAACTGCTATCTACGAATAAGAAACGAAAGAAGACACCAACATTACCTCGTAAAGATGGAAAGGAGCATCATTCTAGACACGTGCTATGACACTCACACATTCAAGGTCACGTAATGCGGTAACCAGCACCGTCCCGTGAAGTTCCGAGCACACGGTTACGCTGGCGGTCCCCAATGTCACATTAGGCCTAGAAACTCGCCCCGGAATACCTACACCGCGAATACTTTAACCCTGTAAGTACGCCCAGAAAAAAGAGGAATTCAAAAAAGCCCCGATATTAGTATTTTGTGAGGGATGCTACACCAAAATTCCATACACTGAACTATTTCCCAATAAAATTATTGCTTTGAACTGCATAATACACTAAATAGTTCAAACAAACTCAAGAGATGTTAAGGAAAAACAAGTGAAATACTAAAAAACGATAGAAAATTCAATGAGTGACATTAAACTATCATGGATGATGTAAATAAAGTATTTCAAAAATAAAATATTAACACCGAGTCGTTTTGCCCAACTGATAAAAAAACAGTGAAAAATAAATGGGTATGATCAGCTGGTAACAAGATATGTGTAAGAAAGCTAGGATGTAAGGGGAGCTGGTCAGGTAGAAGGAATGGTTATCTGTATCTTCATGAACATGAAACAAGGAGGACATGAAGACTTGTCTCAGATAAAATTATGGCCCACCAGCAGTAAAAAGGACACCTCAATGGAAACTAAGATAAGGCCTTACTACTCAGAAAGAAAATATTGATTGTAACACTGAACAAAAAGTGAAAAGATGGACATGAAAAACAAGGTATCAAGTTAGCTCACAGGTTTTGTGCTGTAAATTATCACACTACTTTAATTCAGCTGAAATTAACAAACCTTGAGTCTAATAGATTTTTGATAATGGTATATGAAAATTCATTAATTTTTTTATAAAACTTGAAACATCAATTTGAATAAAAAAATATAATTTACATGAGCCATCCAGAATTTTTCCATGGATGATTCCATTTCATACTTTGGGTCTGATAAAAAAAATTACATTTGGGTCTCATACAAATTACAGTAATAGAGTGACTACATTATTCTATCAAATCTGTTGAGTTGGGTCAATATCTGTTTTAGTACATTTTAAAAGTACATACTTTATTTATTTACATATCAGTTAGTGGCTCAGTAAGAAATTGAATTGCTGTTATTTTTTGCACACCTCCTTCACTAGGTTTCACAAATGTTGCCACATGTATTGAACTGATAAGGTGATAGTGAAACAATATGAACCTAGGAAACAGTAATGTGTCTTCAAATAATAAAGATTTACTACATTCAGGATAATCAAATTTGGGCAGAACAATTATGCATTGGTATTTTAAATATGTCTTGAATAAAACCAAGCCAAAATAGATTTTCAAACAGAATCTTGCACACAACATTGACATAAAAAAATAGAAATTTTTTATTAGTTCTCAAAGAACCCATAGCAATAAGAAAAAAGGATGCATGAAATATAAATTAGAACATCAGCCCCCAAAAAAATCCACATACATGTCCTGCAACAAAGGACTGTAATGGCAAATCAGTTAATTAAAGTGTGATACAGTACAAACAAATAGATTGAATTAGTAGCCTATATAAAAAGTAAACTTTTATATATTAAGTAAAATTTACAAGCACCTACTCAATCACACTAACTTTAACATGATAGAAATTTTATACCAAATAAAATGCAGTTACATTTTATGCAATGAGGCACACAATTAAAATTAACCACTTATCATGATTTTTGATGGAGAAATTTTTTTCATAAGGTCACAGGTTGCTGAGTCAAATTTCATAAATGAAATTAGCACTGCAAAGATATAATTAAGAACTCTATTTACTTTGCAACTTCTATGTCAAAATCGCAACTATGAAAAACTAAATTTCCTAGTAACATGAAAATTCGTTCTGAGGTGCAAACAAAGCAAAATAACCTGGGAAGTAAATCTACAAAACAATTAACATATTAAAACCGAAATAAACACAAATAGTGAAATTGACGCCGAAGTTACAAGAATTTATCTTTAAAAAAAGTTCTCGCATGACAATGTGGTTAAACAAAGATATGAATGACAAAAAGCGTCAAATAGAAAAGAAGGCACATACAGGGACGGGTACCGCTCACAAGTCAGGTAGCGGAAGAAGCGTAGCGCGAGAGCGGTAGCTAGACACGCGTGCAAGGCGCGACGTATCCAACTTACCTGGCTTGAGCTTCATCCAAAGATTGGTCCGTAATATTCATTATCTGTTCGAGTATGGTGTTGATGTCTTGCTTGCGAACACCATCATTGGAGGTATCATTGGCAGAAGGATTCGTACCCGAGGAGGGATCAACGGCACCCATAGCTCCATAATGTTGTGGCAGGAGCATGCCAGCAGCCGCAGCGCTAGGGTGCATCATACCCCGACTCTGCTCATCCATGCTTCTTTAACTTATATAATTATGAGCACTCTCAACACAAACACCACTTTAGTCTAGTTCACGAAACACAATATAACTAACACTCGAGTGAGCAGGATCGCGAATACAAGACTGTTTGATGGTAGCCAAGAGCAGAGGCTCAACACACCCCACACGTCCAACACAGCCCGTAGGCTACCAGCGACTGACGAGCTCCAAGCTCCGCCACTCGGGCTAAGCTCGGACTTACCCTAAATCTCTCACTTTTACCCTAAAAATGCCGCATGCTGCAGAGCTTTACCCTACACTGCACAGCACTGTGATCGTCTTTTGAAAGGAACTGGGGAGAAAATTCGAGCCAACTCAAAACTGAGGGAAAAGGTAGTCCTGAATAATTTTGCGCAAAGACATTCTCACGGGGAGAGTTTCAGTAGGTATGTTTTACGTAAGTAGGTTGCAGTACATATATAAAACTTAATATTAATATTTCCCATCTGTACAATGAATATTAACATAATTAATACACTTAAATTGAACGTGATATTTCGAAAACTTAATAATGGAAAATCGCTACGATTTTTTGAGTAGACATTGCTGATTATTGAGCATCGCGTATTCATCAACAGCAGTTAATTTTTTTCAAATGATTTTATTAAACATATTGTATAACTTTTGCCAAGCTTTATGACAGCAATTTTTGGAAATGCCGGTTTTCAGAATACCTTCACACAGATATTGTAAAGACAAACCTCGCATGTCGCTTGTACGAGAAACCTTATGCAAAAAAAATTTGCAACAGAAAGAATTTAAATTAGCTTATCACCAAGTATATATGATACCAGTTAATTTCTTACGTTGAATTCTACTTTCCGTTCTACTCTTAGTCGAGATTTAACAATTTTTACTACGCAGTGTTTTGGTTCGTGCACAAACTCTTCACACACCTATCGTAAAATGCCCGAGTCTCACATACAGCAATTGTGGAAGCACCAGAAGCGAGTCCGAGCTGGTAGCAAATTGGTCATCACCAGAGCACCCGCTCCACGCAATGCGCCACCACCATAATAAGTACGCCATATTCCTGATTACTCGCTGACAGTCACAAGTTCTAACAAAAAAGCAAGTGATTATCTTCGATTTTTGATATTCATTAACCATAAAAATAGTTCTATTGAGACCAATGAGGTTGCTTTGTAACGCTGCTCGTCAGTTGAGAGGCTCAAATAAACAAAATAATTTTCAGTAACGTTCAAAACTTAACTTAACTTGACTTATTTTCCTTCATTAACAATAATTAAAGTCAATTATTCCAAAGTTTTCTTCCAGAGTATAGTATCTATTATTCAAGGTGTTTTTGCTTCATAAATTTCGTTAAGGCTGCCATCACGCCGGTAACTGGCGTGTACGAAAAAAAAACGATCGAGCGTCGTTTTGATCCACATAACGAGATCCCTCACATAACGAGGCTAGCAAAAATGTATACAGTACGTGCTAATCCATTTCACTGCAAAGTATTCCAGCATCAGTGCAAAAGTGTTTCCAAAAATAGGCATAGTTAACGCTTGATTTATGAACCGAGATTAGAAAAACAGCTTGCTTTAAGTGTTTAAAAAAATAATCACTGAAATGTTTCAAACTAGGTCATAAACGAAAATTTTGCTAGTTAACGTTGCTACAAGTAAAGCAATGTCTCACTCGTGAGATATGATATTATTTTTTGTAATGCTCCTATTCTGATAATTTGTATCGCGTTATTTTTCGTCGTAACTTTGAGAAATTTCTCAACTTCATATCACGCTATTAAAGGTTTCATTTCGAACACAGCGTATTCCTTACACATTGTGATAAGACCGTGGTTTACGAGTGCTCCAAATTCTTATCTGAGGAAAGATGCTCGCATAAGGAGCGAGACTGATTTTAAATCTAACAATAGTCGGATGTACACGTCATAATTTTTTTCCAGTTAACACGCCATCAAACGTCATTGAAATTATTATTTCCAATTTGTTTTTCTTAAATAGAAATTACAAACGTAATACTACCAATTCATTTTTATTATCACGTTTGAAAGCTTGCGCTGTGAAAAAGCACGCTATGTTATTTTACTAAGTGAACTTATATGCTTCATCCTACGCCCATGGTCAAATCAAGCCTTTGCATAATTAACTTGATTACTTCATACTATTTACCTTAGGAAATTTTTGCATGCTATCTGTCATACTCGGTGACACGCTGGTTGTAAAGCACGTGGGACAATTCAATGCCACCTGTTTGGTTTGACGCTCCTCCATAAATTTCAATGTTACGGAAACGCAAATGCATTTTACGCTTCAATTGGGCTGCATGAGACAAACCTAAGAAGCCTTTTTTCAAGAGGAAATAGGTTTTTTTATGACGTTTTCTGACGGTAAAAGACGGAAAGTCTTGGTTATTTCATTATTATCATTTGTTCCAATTATTTTATGGGAAGCAAAAAAGTTATCCGCCTTATTACACTTTGAGTTAGTAAGACTTTGAATTAATGAAATTGGTATATTATCCGCACACTGAATTCAAACGTAATTATCAGAAAATTAGATCACTCGATTGAAAAATTTAAAAGAAACTGAGATGACATAGAAAGTTAAATAACTCTTACCAGTGCCTCAGCATATATTAGGAAGTGTAACCTCCTCATCATTACCACAATGTATTGAGGTCTAGATCTACAATAATAACCGTGCCGTGATAAAGGTGCTTCAATTCCTAGATATACACACACATCCTTCAAGTATTTCATTTTATGTTCTAAAACAGAAACATTAATACATGCAACAGAACCAAAACAGCTACATATGATTCATTTGTAAGACGATAAGAATCCATTAAAAATTTTATAGTTTGCTAAATTACTAGGTGTTGACAGTCCATAAATTTTACACCAGTCTGGAAAGCGGTAACTCTGTGGGAACTGAAAATTTGTTAATGGAGTTAAAAATTCCGTCATTGAAATTCCTGAGACATAATGCCTCTCTGTACGTTGAGTTAACATGTGAAGACGTAGTAAAATGGATGTGTAATTACTCAATCGATTAACTGGATAATTGGTGTAGAAAACATTAAGCAAGCTATTTCACCAACGTAACCGCCAGATAAACGTATTCATGCTAGCTGTCATACGAAAAAGTAAACAATTTTTTTTCATAAACTCTCAAATGAACATTATGGTAAAAACTTTTTTGTTTTATATCATTTTCAGGGGTTCATTGCTATAAATCCGATAGTCAAAAATTAATGTGCGTTGTAGCATAAACTATTCATTAAATCTAATATCCAACTTCAAACAGTATTACAAACAAGCCAAAAGTTACAAGGAATATCACTCTGAATTCAGATGAACACGACAAGCTTTTTTGCGTAGAAGTTTTGTAGATTAAGCATGAATCAGAAATGGAATAGATATTATTGAACTGATTGCAGTTAACTTGCTCTATTTTGGTGCATGTAATACCCACGTGCTCGCTAAAATTTCATTGGTTACCCGCCGCGTTCGCAGGCTAGGATTTTATTCATCTCAATTCAACCAGTTTTCAAAGTTTTTATATGCAATGAAATTCTGATGTATTTTCACAGATTTCATAAAATGTTACAATCGTTATCCATTTTTTCAATTAAATTAATTCCAAAAGAATGAAGTTAGCTCATACAAAGATGTTTGGTTTCAACGGTCACCTACACTGATCTTACATCGACGAAAAAATCTAGATGAATATTTTCATTACCAATTTTAAAATATACCCATTGAAATGGAAATCTTACAAGCATCCCCAATCGTAAGGGGCTTAATCGAAGTTAAATTCAAAGATAGTTTTGGTTACGATTAACATGAGATCATCAGAATTCGATCATGAAAATCCAATGGCGGAGCAAATTATACCTTTGATTTGACTAAAAAAATGTACCATGAAGCAAATTTATATTGTTGCGTACAAGATGAATATCCAAGATGAGAAAAGTATGACTGTTAGACAGTAAATATTTCATGATGTTAGATATTTCTCATTGGATGTGTTGAATACTTTGTCTTCCAAATAGCAGACTGCGTAAATAGCACATGTTTTGTGTTAAGCAATTATGAAGTGACGATACTACTATAGAGAAGTATTACCAGTAGACTAGCGGTAGAAGTCGTTTCAATTTTTGACCTTCCAAAATACTCGTGTATTAGTTGTAGTCTGGCGACGGTATGATGCAAACTTTGAAACATATTTTTTACTACTTATTAAAATCGTAACAGAACAATTTTTTTATTACAGCACAGAAAATTAGGATTCAAAATATAAACGTTCGCAGAAATTTGTTTAAAAATAAGAACATAGGGAACTTCAGAAGAACACGAACGAACGGTGCAGAATACTTTTGAGAGTGAACATTCAGATGTCTTGTGATGATTATTATGAATGAGATAAGTGTGAAGCATAAACAAAATTAAAGAGATGTGCTTAATCATTAACTGCGCAAGGTCTCAAAGTTCACTAAAACTACAAGAATTTTCACATCGCTGTTTAAATTAGAATATTTATTTGCGAAGAGTCATGACGGCAATATCGACCTCAAGCAGTTGAATCAGATGTCATTTGGGGTATAAATACAAATTTAGAATATAAAATTGAGCCCAAAACATAGCTTTACCTATAGTGGACCATAAAGCGCTGTAATATTCACCCGCTTGCACGAAAATTAAAGTCCTCAAAGCATTCTAAGTTTCGACTTCGGAACTGAATTTTTTTCGGGAATTATACTTGCAGGCTTACAGACTACGAACGCTATCTCTCAGTATACCTGCCTTTTCAAACAACATTAATGAAACAAATAGTTTCAAATGTGGAACCATTGATTCTTACTTCACCCGCACGAAAGAGCTTAGAACGGTGTTGATAACAAAATACACGCCACAAGCGTTTACGCTTACCGGTTGGATTATATGTATTTCTGATGTCTGTGCGCAATTAAGAGATGATTTGATTCACGAGAAGTTTTCAAAGCTTTCTCCAATTAGCTCTGCGATGGACCCAGTATACTGACGAACATCCATTCGTTCAGTGATATAGAATAATTTCGATAAGAATGCCATTAGTAATTTTTGATAGGTTACTAATAAATTCACTATTCTAAGACACTGCCTTGAATAATTTTTCTATGAAAATTCAAGCTCCCCGAAAAAAATTCAAGCTCCGAATGACTCCCCGTCATTCGGAGCCCTCAAGGAGGATTTAAAGCTGTTTTTTTGTATACAGAAACGATAACAAATTCTCTATAATCACTGGACATAAATTCATATTTTTTGATACCGCCATAAATACTGCTGATTTTTCTTTCGTTGTTCTATGTGAAAAAACTGGCACGTAAACTCTGTCTCTTAGTCTTTACACTTCATGATGACCGATAACATTTATTGCTTCATTGTTCATGTAACACGCTATAAATATTTGAATTATGGGTGAAAATGAATAAATTACCGCGAGTCACTGAAAAAAGGGGAGGATTTTTTACAAATCCAGCCTCATGGTGAAATAACGTGAAGAAAACGAAGTACTCTGATACATTTCTTGAAAGAAGAGATGAAGAGACACTGATAAAGAAAAGGTTCACAGGTCATATTCCCGTGGGTCAACGACCATCGCCGGCTTAGAGTAGCGACGGAAGAAGCCGCTGATCGCCGGCCGGCGCTACGCGACTACGGCGGAATTGTTCGTCGGCACACAATCCAAGTGATAATGCGCGTGTAAAAACGCTAAAAGTTTCCGACACTCTCTTTAACAGCGTAATTTTATTATTGCTTGGCATATCATAATAAAATAAATTAAAATTGTTGTTAGGTATCATCATGAAACTCAGTTTTCGAATATATCATCAATAATTTCCATTCAATAGCACACACGAGCGATAAGAATGCAATATGCGCGTTATACGCCACGCAAAAACTCCTCATTAATGCCCGAGGTAACAAAAACACAAGTCGCTCCAGCTCCGCAAGCACTGCGTCCAATAGTATCGCTATCAATCACCTTCTGACATCGCTTAAAGATCCAGCAAAAACGTCCCTTCAAAGTACCACTCACTGTTCCTTCGTGCGACCTCTTGCACGATCCACTCCTTCCAATTAATATCCAGTACTCGATCATCCTGCAATAAAAGCGTGTCATTCATCAATTACCCTATTTTAGGGTATCTGGAGAAATACTGTCCCAGCTCGAAAATATTTCATCCCTTGATAAACGCTGTGACACTCACTATATCCTTCTTTTCCAGTAGCCGAGTTCAAAAGCTGGTGCAGAAGTAAACGATGATACCACAAACTAGAATGAAAACCACAAAACGCACCTTTTCCGAGTTAGTGAACCATTATCTGAGAGAAAATGAGGCGAGCGCCAATCACCACAGCCTTCCAACTCGCATAAAACCATAACCTGACGAGCCACAGCCTTTCACGGACTGCCGATCAATAAGAACTTACGAGCCAATTTATGACGTCCAAAAAGTACTGTCAACTCTCTCAGAATAGCAGTTGAATGCATCATGTGTAAAATATTCGATTGAGTGTCCCCCAAAAGTGAGAATAATTAAATAAAAATATTATACAGAGAAACATTGCGTGTTTACATCTTGGGCCTTTGTGTGAAGGAGTCTGCGCGGGAGATGAGTGGCAGTTAGGATAGAAATGCCCTCCCATTCTTCAATACTCATCACTGTGTTGCTGCAAGCAGAAGTAATACATGCCGATCAATAGAAAATTTCAAAATACAGTAAGCTGTAGTGGATGGTATATTTCTAAAAGAGCATTTTGTACGCAGTTTAATTCTGTAATTCTAGCCATTGCTAGACACCCCATGCTAACTACGTCACAGCATCAGTTGCCAAACACTCTCATAACTTTAATTCGGTCCAAACCTCGATGGCTGTGTCCCAGGCCCCTAAATCCTCCAACCTCCCGTTCTTTGCTGCTTTCGAAAAAAATTACATTCCTAACTATTTTCTGAACTATTCGGGTATATTTTCGATGTAAAGTAGCACTAAATTTTTGATAAATTTCGGAACGATGGAAGCGTTTGGCGACGATTCTATGAGCTAAATAACCTTGCGATAGGAGGGGCCTAAATGTTGTAAATCAATCCATGTTAGTAGGACCGCATGTGTTTGATTCTGGTGTATGTGATCAAGTGCCATCGCCATGCCAAGTGGACGCCCGCCATGTTCACCACCACACCTTATTTTATTTATTATAAATGGAGCGATCGTGCTTTGGTTACAAATGAACTAGTTGAGGCTACGCAAACCACTCCGCTCACCTTCGAGCACGTCATGCCACCATGGCATATTTTTACTTTTAACCTGGAAAGCAAATATTGGCCAAGAGAATGCCGAGGAAAGAAGATTTACGTTCGAATACCTGGACTGACGGATGTCCTTGGTCAGCGGCGCTTAGACATTTGCCTCAATACAGGATACGAATGCCTGCTGTCCAGGCTCACAAACTGTCCGATTCTTGGCCGCACAGAGCAGATAAAGTTTTTCGACGGCTTTATTGCTATCACATTTCTCATTTCTGAATAAATTTTTCCTCGGGAAGAGCACACCTCAATTTATGCTATTCCAAATTACTTTATTCAGAGGATCATATGAGATATGTGGACAGGTTTAGGTAGGGGCTCCTACTCTCTATGAGCCGCCGATCTTCGCTACGTAATGCTATTTCTACGGCACAAAGTCCCGCTGTGAGAAATTCCCCAGCTGCCTCGTACAATTCTTTAGCGTCCCGCATTATTCTAAATGAAAAATGCTGCTTGTCGATATTGTTTTCGAATACCTCAATGATCGCAAGATTTACTCGCCGATAGAAAACGCACAATGAGCATCCTGGGGACGAATTTAAGTTATCACGCAAATTTTTCCATCTGTACTCTTCCTTATTTATTCTATGGACTTTAAAAAGGTTTAATTTTTAACGAATTATATTAAACTATAAAAAGAAACAAGGTTTAAACACTGATAAAAAATTTCAAATTTTTAAAATTGAACAAGACATTAACTTCATTTTAAGTAGTCAGAACTCGCCACTGTTTATTATTGAGTAAATGTTTTACAACTTAGTCAATTATTATACAATAGCTATTATGTGCTTTGCGTGTATCGATATGCTCTACGAAGTATACTGAAACCATGCACAGATTAATTTTCCATATAATATTGAACAATATGCAAGTTTGAATATCATTGAAGACAATACATAATCCATATAAACAAAATCTTAACTCACAACTTACGTGAACGCATTTCAGCTTTATTTGCATCATTTAAAGAACGTTCAAGAGTAATTGAATTGTTCACAGGCTTAACGCTTATAACAATGGAAATTGAAAAAATCATCATCCTATATGCGTATAACTACTGTATGGTTTCTATAGCACAAGCATGTCGATAATGTTCAGACACCTAGATGTGAACAATAGCGAATTTTTAGAATCATAAAAAAATCCTGAATAAAGCTCGAAAATAATTAATTTGAAGAGCTCTGTATCTGCATGGATTTAAATTATGCTAAGGGGAACAATGAAGTTTAAAATTGTTTAAAAGCTCGTGTGAAATGTCATTAAAAACATTCATAATTTGGGAGCATTAACACGTTTCCTACAAAAATTATTAAAAACCTACTTATTTTGTTCGTGCTGGGAAGAATAAAATCATTGCTAGCATATTCCAGCTAAGTAGAAAATCCCAATTTAGGTATTTAGCCCCGATGTTGGAGAGCATAAAATTTCGCACCTATTAATGAACTTTTTATGTGCGTAGTTAAAAGGGAAAAACTTTCGTAGCTTTCTATAGCCCGTACTCATAGTATCATAAAATATCGAATATCCAAAAAGGTATTATATATACGTTACTAATTTCTCTAAATGATTTCCTACTGTAAAAAAAAATCATCAACTGATGTATGATATAACATACGTGAGTCCATACCAAAATGTGCGTATATGGAAGACCTTAAAAACACCCTAAGACCAGGTGTCGATGGCTTGAAAAAATACGCGTTTTTTGAATCGCCAGTTTGGGAGTGCACTGAGCCGTCTGGGGGTACAGAAAGCGTCTGCGTATATCGATCAAGAGAACGCTTTATTGATCTGAAGGGGACTCCACAGCGGCCCTTGAGGATGCTCCCAAACTGCTCGAGTTTTCCACCTCGAGAGGCGTAGCTGATCTTCACTCCATTTCAAGCGCCATCATTTTTGGGATGCCATCACTTCTACACGCTTTATATTGCATTCCATTAACAACGAATCTCTGTAGCCGCGCCACAATTCATCTCACACTCTAATTAACGGTTGTAGTCATTGTGTTTATTTTTGTTCGTATAACATAGAGTGTGTTGTATACAAATCTAGTACTGTGATATTCTTTTTCACTAAATATAAACACGAATATTTTCGTCATCTCATACACACGTATATAAAGCGAACACAGTTTTTCATCATAGCCATTATACTTTTATTCCTGAAAATTAAACAAATTCTCAGAACAGCTCATCACTATAGCGCATTTGCATTTCCTTCAACTAATTTTGTTTACTTCAAGTACCGCTTATTTGTCTCACTTGTGCACAAAAATAACAATAAAAGTTATTTTCAACGGTTTTTATCTCGTATAGCCAATATTATCGTTTTGTATCCTATGCTTTTTTGGGTTTAATATAACATTGATTTTGTATACCGATTGAGAACAAATATTTCTCGCATTATATTACTTTGAAATTAATAAGTATAATTTGGTTTGTTCAATACTATTTCGAATCAGATAGTCGTGCAATTCGCTACCGGAAATTCTTTGATAAAAGGTAGATTTTTTCAAATTAGTATACTTCGCAGAATAGCGGCTCAAAATACTAAAGGCTTTGAATTAAAAATTCAGCTATTATCTGTTGTTAATTAAACAGTTTTTACTTATAATTCTTTGATCTGAATGTAGAAAATTTGCGTTAACTGCAAGTGTCAAATTTAATGCTGTAATATTTTAACTACTCTTTCCGGTAGCTTTCCTTGTAAATAGTTGTTATCAACAACGATGTGAATTTATTTAATCTTGCATTCCCACTTGGATCTATGTATCTGTTTAAACTTTACATTGAAACTCCTGGATATGCATAAACTCATGCATAAGCCAGGGCCGATTCGGCCTGATGAATTAAATATTTCATAACATCATTTAACTGCAAATACCTTTACACTAATTATAAGGGTATATATCATCATATGTTTCACTAAGGTAAGTATCTCTAGCTTTGGGAACACAAAAACTGATAAGCCTTATCTACTGTTATGTTTTGAAGTGAGAGAAGGCTTTCGCAAACTTTTTTAATAAATCGTGCAAAATGCAATGAGAATTTCATAGCTGAGATCATTGGTATTCGGATGTCTCAGTTTCTATCGCAATGTAGGGAACTAACTTCACGAGGGAGCTCTTTCCTATAACAAACATCTTGATTTTCGCCAAAAAATACCGTCTTTTGAAAGCGCATCTTGGCTGAAGAAAACATGTAACCCAGACTGCGGAGCACAGCGAAAGCCAACTGAGTTTTACCTGCACGCTGTTAGACTTTGAAAAAGGCAATACCGGACCCATCCATGGAGCAATTCATGAGCTGAGGGGCCATTTCTGACACGCTCCTGCGTGCGCTTGAGCTCCGAACCTAGAGCTTTCTTCCATCACTTGATGCGTATCAAAAAAGACCCTGTCACGGACACCGTTAATAAATTTCTCAGAAACAGGATCCAGGAACTAAAACTACATGAAGGGCTCTTGATAGCATTCGCGACTTCAAGTCTGAAAGCGACTACGCTGAGCAACAGACCGTGTACTTGCATGGGTCAAATTCAAGCATCGCATTACCCTCCACAGCTTAACAGGGGACGAAAAATACGACACATTCAAAGATCAACGTTCTCTGTGGCAGGTTTAACTGCTCGACTACAGCACATTAAAAATAAGCTCAACTTCTTTCGTTCTTAGAAAGAAACTTTTCATACTAGGTCTATTGAAGTTTGCTACTAAGAACGCATTAATAACCGGCACACAAATGTAAAATTTGTTCATGAGTCCGCTTTTCACGTGAGACTTTTTCATACGTCGGGAAATTTTATTTAATAAAGCGCTGGCTGGGTCGCGCAGAGCTAGGGACTGTGTGGAACACGTGTTGTCGGACGGAGCTCGAGGAAAAAGAGCGAGGTCTCTAAGATGGCAGCTGGGCTGCAATAACAAACTTAGCTCGCTTGTACACGGCGTCTTTCGTCTCTTTATTAGTAAGGCGAGCCCATGCTATCGTGAGACCCTCGTATGTATTGATAAAGTCAACATTAGGGCCTCCACATGCACGACCGCTATAGACACACCGACCTCCTAATCCCGAACATCAAAAGTTCGTTGTTAGTATCAGCCGAACTAATACGGCGGTTCTTGTAAGCGTTTTCGTTCAAATAGGAACTGAAGTGCGGCTCAGTGTAGCGCATGCACACACTTTCATGAGGGCGAGGCTCGGAATGTAACAAGCATTCCAACACGAATTTCATAGGTGAAATTAATATTTAAAAAAAATATATTTTTACTACAGAGCATTTGTTCAGTACACCTCATGTTTACTCATAAAAAAACTCAAAATTCATCTCTTCATCCTTAGCAATAAAATTTTAAATTGAAAATGACAAGTCAAATATAGATATATCTTAACCTGAAAGCAGAGTTCTATTTTGGGTCCGCGGAGTCTTTTTTCCATTTAGGAACGACTGATGGAGTACATGAATAACCAGAGTGGGCCAATTCCAGAGTGCAACGCATATTTATGTAGGGAAAACAGATTAACAGTGTTCGTGGTTGAGCACTGACGTCAAGCAAAGCGTTTTCTTGTTTCATCAGCGCAATTCCTCCAGGTAAAAAAAGTTTCACGATAGGAATTGAGCTCCTTAGGTTGGAGAGCAAAAATGTTGCGCAACAAAAAGGTGGAAAAGAGTTAGACATAGCAATTCTTTCTTATTTCTACATTATTTGTGAAATTAATTAACAGTGAGGTGAGGTGAAAGACAATGGGATTTAGGATGTGACATTCCTATTTCCATGTATATTACCACTATTAGGTGAATACTTGTATAAACTATTTCGAACGAACAATGCCTAGAATGATAGACCTAAAGCTTGAGCTAAGGATGATTTTTCATAATATTCCTGTAAAGCGTCACCAATACCTTAAAGTCTTCACAATAACAAGGGATGAGGTTGAGTTGAGCGTATAAATAAGGGTTGTTTTAAGAAGAGAAGGTTAAGTAAATTAAATTGAGGTACAATAATAGCATCGCTTATTTTTGATTGTCTTGAAAGCCTCAAGAGGTCCAACTAGTTTATAAAATGTGGAAGTAGCCCAAGATCAGATTAGATTATAAGTTAATTTAAGCGTCCTTAACCAAAATGAAAATGTTACAAAAAAGAAAAGATGAAGGCACCATTTAGCATAGATTTAAGAGAACGAGGAATCACAAGGAATATTTCCACACATGATCCCCAGCAGAAACAATTAGCAAGTGAGGAAGAAAGTTTATGGAGCAAAATAAAAGTTGAAGAAGAAAGTAACTGGTGCTGAAAAAACAGGACAGCAGTGAACAGAAAAAGATGGGATTAACAAACAACGAGCTTATTCTATTGCAACAAAAGGTGTACATAACTTTCAGCACAGGACATCACATTTTACCTCTGCATGGGAAAGCTAATTCCATATATAAAATAGTTGCATGCCCCTGAAAAGCAAAGCAGTCCGTACGAAATACACTTTCAATGAGTTACCTACAGCTACTAACAAGCATGTGGTACTTAGTTGTTCAGCCTCCTTACGTTTAGTGAACATATTGAGGGTACATTATTCTCTGTACCCTTGGTTCAGCGTTTAATTTAGAGGTATGTTCTATCCTCTTATCTTCCTGCTCACAAGTCCATTGTACGTACTGATATTGTCAAGGTGCGCACACAAGCTCACACCACACACCGGACTGTGTGCAGATTTATTGTGTATAACGCACTAACACTGTCCTCATTGACGCGGCGCTAACTCAGCCACAGGCTTCAGAGTGACAGTGCGCTCACTGTAACACGCCGCTCACTTCATGTACAGTTTACCTCGCCCCATCGCCCACGTCTTTTGTGAGCAAACACAATCCTGCAGCCCAAGTCACCTGTCCGCCGGGCCCTGCTCCTGCTCTCATTGCTCCGGCCTTCCCCCATCACATTCGTCAGTCACTCAACCAGCATCACACGTACACTGACCACATCACACAGCCCACATCACACATACACTGCCCCCATTACACAGCCCTCATCATACGTGCGCTGTATCCTTCACATAATTCATATCACCACACATGCACCACCCCCACCACACAACCCACATCACCACACATGCACCACCCCCACCACACAACCCACATCACCACACATGCACCACCCCCACCACACAACCCACATCACCACACATGCACCACTCCCACCCCACAACCCACATCACCACACATGCACCACCCCCACCACACAACCCACATCACCACACATGCACCACCCCAACCACACAACCCACATCACCACACATGCACCACCCCCACCACACAACCCACATCACCACACATGCACCACCCCAGCACATAATTCACATCACCACACATGCACCACTACACAACTCACATCACCACACAATCCACATCACCACACATGCAACAACACACAACCCACATCACCACACATGCACCACACACAATTCACATCACCACACATGCACCGCTACACAACCCACATCACCACACATGCACCACCGCACAAGTCACATCACCACACATGCACCACCACACAACCAACATCACCACACATGCACCACCACACAACCCACATCACCACACATGCACCACCATACAACCCACATCACCACACACGCACCACCACACAACCCACATCACCACACACGCACCACCACACAACCCACATCACCACACATGCACCACCGCACAAGTCACATCACCACACATGCACCACCACACAACCAACATCACCACACATGCACCACCACACAACCCACATCACCACACATGCACCACCATACAACCCACATCACCACACACGCACCACCACACTACCCACATCACCACACACGCACCACCCCACCACGCAGAACGCACGTCCTCTCAGGATACCCCGCCCCGGTGCACAATAGCGGAATGCCCCACCTAATTTTGTCTGACTTCAAGCATTTCTCCTCCAGTTAATTTATAGCCAGCATTTGCATTTGAATCCTATATGAGAGAACGAATGGAAGACTCAAGGCGGGGGGAGGTGGCAGAGGGCAGGGGTCTCGCAGCTTAACTCCTCCATGGCTTGCTCACTCAACTATCATGTGCGTGAGCTTCCACTCATACTTTCCTTCTGATGATACTGAATAATAGCGCTCAACTGGCCTGGTAATTTTTTGCTGTCCGTAACCTATCAATGTTCAGTGTTTGGTGAATGGGTTGCTGCACTCTAATCAGCTTTCAAGCAAAACTTTGGAAATATTACAGTCTTGGTTCACTCATGAAAACCGTTCTGGTGACATGAAGCATAATGAGCTTCCAGTCTTCTGTGTCACACTGACGTAATTTTGCAAGTTATTATTAACAGTGTAACACTTTAACCATATTGTGCGAACCTTCATTAACTAAACTTGGCAACTGAGAGTAGTGAACCCCGGTACTTTTTTCTACTTCTACATGAATACAAACATTGTTGTACAATAATTGAACCAATGAAGTGTTGTACATAAGAGCGAAAAGCGCTGCGAGTTCAAGTGAGATTAAAGCAACTCAGTGTGAAGCGCAACCATTTTCTCAGAGAACGAATACCACACACGAGCAGAAATCGTCGAGGTTTCTGGCTTCACAAAAAGTCACGAGGTTAGAGTGCCTGTACAACAGCCCCGCGACGCCGCGGCGCTCACGAGTTTGACGAAGCCAAGGCTGACGAGTCAGGTTATCTGCGTACCAGCAAATCATTCTTTTAAATATTTTCTTGTGTGTATGCTCGCCAGCAAGACTATGTCTCGTTCTCGTGTGCAGGTCTCTCATGTCTAAAATGGTGGGGTCGTGCTCGGCTAATCAGCTTCATCACGATCACTCTGGGATACAACGGAGCTAATCTGCCACAGCATTTCTCCTCATACAGGACTTCTCAACATTTTCCGGCTCACTGAAGAAGGATGGCTGGCAGCGTGATGCAAATGTTCAGCCTCGAAAGTGGCCAATCCGCCTCAAAAATTCGCATCACCCTAAAAACCGCTTGAGGCGGGCGCTAGCTTCAGTAAGCCGTGTAAGGGAGGCTATTATAATAATGAGATAAACTTGTCATATTACCGAGAGAGGCCTTTCACATAAATTACAGAGCCCTAGTATGTTAATGAAAACGCTCTATTGCATCAGTGGCTAAAATCCATTGCATTGATGAATTAATATTTATAAATGATAAGTTCCAATCATCCTTTATTGACCGTAACTAACTATGCTGATGAGCGAGGCCGATTGCGCTAATAAGCGAAAAATAACGCTAAACAGCGAAACGTGGTTCCAATGAACTAAACCTGTTGCATTATAATAATGAGCGAGTTTTAGCACATAGAGAGACCTTTCCTTCAGAGCGGCGCGGCGCTGAAAGAAGACCACTTTAAAGAACGGTACTTGGGATGTAATGCACACAAGGAATAAATTGTTCTACATAAACCTTGTAATTCAGATTTTTATCTCTCACTGTCTTCAGTACGGTGAGTTAAAGTTCAGTAGTATCAATGACATCAACAGTCGATTGTATTTTCAGTTTATCACCGAGAAAATATTTAGCGGTAAGTATTAGCAGTATGCTTGTAAATCGGCGCAAAATGCGGTCTCTTTACGTATTACGAATTACAAATTCTACGCATTTTTAGACGGTATAAAAAAAAGAAACTGTAAAGCTAGAAAACTGTACAGGTAAGACCATTCGTTATCGTCTGGTTGCGAAAATTTTGACGAAGCCAGTCAGATTTGCCGATACCAGCCGTTCGTTTCTTACACTTTTCATTCTCTCATATTTTCAAACGAAATAATTCAAAGTTAATATAGGTATTTCTTTGCTTAATAATTATCACTAAAAATTATTTTTATTAGCACTGAAAAGTTACTGACACCTTATTACAAACGATGGCTGGATATGGTCTATTTATTGCGCAAGCAGCGATGACATTAAACACTCACTCCTGCATCCATAGATTTCTGTGTCCAAGAAACATTGCAGAAACTTTGGTGGCAAAAAAAGCACTGGACATTGATTGTCCAAGTCTTCAGGAACAAGGCGTGAACACCAGCGAACACCTCTCTCTCTCTGTAACATGAAGTTACTTTGTGCGCAAGATACCTGCGGGATAACCTCTCGCTATCATGCATGCGATGTGCGAGGAGGCACTAAGGGAATTTACGTTAATATCCGCGGCCATGCACAGCGCATTTTGCCACTAGAGCAATCATAACTCTAAAAAATTCTATGAACTGCTCGTAAAATTTTGCTGCTAGCTCTGATTAGATTCAGTGTGATTGCGTCAACATACGTTCGACCCGTAAAATTGATGCTGTAATGTACGCGCTGCTCGAATCTTGATTACTTTACCGCCATTACGATCAACTCGTATCGATGAATGCAACGCTATTGTGAACAGGTCTTCTTCCGATCACCTGCCTCTCAAATAACTAAAGTTTTTTATCAAATGAAATGAATAACAAAAATAAATGAATAAATAATATAAGAATAATATGTAACAATAAACCAGCGCTAAGTTGTAAATAAATAAATAAAGTATTAAAGAAATTAACCTGTGATTAGAGAATAATTTTGATTAGAAATTTTTTGAAGACACTAGAATATGCTGATTAAGGGATGTCAAAAATAAAAATAGCTGTATCAGTACATGTTCTTAACCTTTACTCCCAGTGTAAAAGCTATGAATACTTTTATCAACAGTAGACATTCTGAAAAATTAAGTACTTCATCGTAAATACCTCATCAAGGAAACTGTAAAATTTTAATCCTAGTGTTGCAACTAATGGTTCAGCTTAAACTAGTTTGAACACTAGAACCTTTAGACGAACTGCAATCTGGATTTACTGTGATCATATACCTTGAACCTATATACATAGAATTCTGCCGGTAAATTTAAACCGTTCCGAAATTTACGGGCAGTAAAAATTAACAAGTTACAATGATACATAGACTAAGTTTTATGCTACAACAACGCAATATATACGTGCTTTGATGTTTATCATTTCGTCTTTACTACGATTCAATAAATGTTAGCCAATGACTTCCCCACGAACTTTGTTAATGGATAATTTAGTACAATGCAAAATGATTCTCGGTACGGGTAATGTTACGTGATTGAACGAGGTCAAGTGCACTAGAACAAAAAGTCAAATACTTTCTATGAAAAGGTGATGAATAAAAAAGTTAAGTTAACTGTTCAGTTAACCCTTGAACATGTGGAGGGCCTAGTGCACGCAGACTGGCAGTAAACCATGAACAACAGAGTATACGCCGGTACACATTTTATCAAAAGGGTCACGAAATTAAATTTACCTCCATACCGTAGTGCACAAGTGATAGTACACGCACTAATTTAAATGGATGTCCCATTAGCGCCTTCTTTTTCTTGACTAAGAAAAGCTGCACATTAAAATACATCTATACATCTAACTTAGGAATTGATAATCTTGAAGTGCGTCCTTTCGTGTGGAACCTTTTCTAAACAAAATTATCGCCCAGGGAAGAAACAAACATCAATCGCCTTCCTACGTGCAAAGAGGGTGTAAAAATTAGCTTACAAGCATTTGTACGTTTATTCTGGATGTTTTACGTTATTATATTTTCACAGCATTTCAAGTAAAAATAATCTAATGTTGATTAGTCACTATTTCGATGCGTCCATGGAATGGATGATCAACGTTCTTTCTCTCAATCAATTGAATTAACTTTTTCCTGAAAGAAAAAACAAAACTCTGCTGGAAAAGAATTGAGGCACGACCGAGAGCGGGTTTCATGTGGCGCGATCGTACGGTCTGTTCAAGAGCTCAAATGCAGCCAGTATCGACAAATTTGAATCTTTTTTTCATCGTCCCTCCGCGGCCGATTGTAGCCAAGATTAAGAACCTTCGATCGTAGTCGCGGTTTTCCACATAATTCCGTTTCAATTATTGTTACTAGACCTCGGAAAGTCTCTTCGAACACGAGAAGGACGTGGAAGCGCCATGCTGGTACGAATATCCAGGCTATTTTTACATGTGTTCTCACGAGATGGCCGGCGGGCTTTTGTGCGTCAATTGCAGTGTGTGAATGATCAAAATTGCAGCGTGTTTTAAAATTAACTTCCTTCCGTATATTTTAGGATAGCACTCCAAAAAAAACAGATTTTCTTTGACTTTTACTTCTAAATTCGTAACTTATCGTATAGAAGTAATTATGCTTATATTTCACTTGAGAAATGCCTCACAAAAACTGCGCAAACTGCCATTATGTGGGCTTTCGTAGTGAATGCCTTAGTTCTGAACAAAACACACTTTTGAGCTCCATGTTCTATAAAAAATTTTAAATTAAGGAATCTTAGGTTCGGGAAATTTATACTTGAATGAGATTCCAGGTTAACGTAATTTAAAATATTTCAAAGAAGCTGTAATCTCAAAAAAGGTAGTGTATTCTAGTTTTATTATGAATGAAGCCGAATGGTTGATCGTGATTTAAATTAATTTTTACGGAGTCTCATCTCCTAACAATTTAAAATTATCGAAACTGTGATAAACGCCAAAAAACTTAACGTAATCCTGCGGAATGTTAATATACTAGTCTCCTACATGTGACACTCTATGTTTCAATAATGATATTGATAATCTCTGGATACATTTGATCTTGAAGATCCAAATGATGTTGATATGCAAATATGATAATTACCTCCTTGAAAAATGACTTAAGAGCAATTAAAAATATTCCGTAGAGTTCTTGAAATAGAGGTCAATGTTTTGAAACAGCATTATCGTTTCCGCTGAAAGAAAAAATGGTTTAAAAATTAAAACAGGGTCGAAAGCTTCGCAGCAGCGGATAAGTATTTATCTTACTGTACAAGTGGCAGCGAACTGATGGCATAAAGAGGGGAAGTCGTACCCACGCAATCGCGTTTCCAGCACGCACAAACGTTCGGAATATTCAATCTATATTTCTTCACCTCCCCAAATGCTTAACGTTCGATGTATACTAAAAGATTACTTAATTTTCATAGTCGTCGATGAGGATTTTTGGTGCAACTGAATTTGTGTGCTTCATCTTCAAATAACATAGAAAACACTGTCATAAATTCAAACGAATAAACGTTTAAAATCATAAGCAAATGATTTTTTTCCTTGACCTTTCCTTTCAGTTTTTTGTTTGTGAAATTCATGTTTCATTTGTATGATTGCTACAGTTTTGCCATTTCTAAAATCATTTGCTAATAGACACTTCATTTTTACTGAACTCTGATTAATTGATTGGCGCTCGTGGCGTGCAATGCTTCTCTTAGATTTGCATGTCAAACTATTATCTTGAGCCATGGAATGGTTCGGCCTTCGTGAAGTCACTATTGCATCGATCTGAAGCTACCCCATTGTTAAGGAAGGGCCCCGCCTGCGCCGGCCTCTAGCTAACAAACGACCACTCCTCAAAATTACACCATCAGAAATCATCAAATCAGTTGGCAAAGCGGCAATATAATACTTTAGTTTATGATGGCTCGCGGCCATCGGTCTCCAGGTTTATGTGATACTAATTACCGTGTACTAGAGATGCTCTAGAGCACATTATCATACTAATGCTAGAGCTGTACACACAGCGCTCTTGTCGGCTGTCTGCGCTACATGGCGGTGCTGCTGCTACAATGGCTGCGGTGCGCTCTTTCCATACCAAATACCCTCGTCGAAGTCCTCTTAATGTTCAGTAAGTACTAGCCTGAGCATTAATAAGCGTGGTCAAGAGGAAGACGCTTAAGATTCAACAGAAGTCGAAATAAATCGCAGTATCTTCTGGGCCGGGAATGAAGCATTTCTCTTCCGTGCATATCATGCTTTGCGACAGTCGTGACATCGATATCAAACAAGCTGAACTGAGTTGTGCTAAATACAAAGCAGCAATAGTAGTGTTATCTTATGAGGAGGTTTTTGTTTTATCACTTCTGGTCGGAACTTTATCATGAGCGTTGAATCATGTGTTTCATCATATTCATTGAAGAACGGATAATGGAAAAATTCTAAGGTGAGACCTTTGCAGTTCATGTACGTACGTAGAGTTGCACGGTTCGCTTCAGCACCAGGCAGCCCGTAGAGACAGTAACTACCAGCTCACTCTGGAGAAGAACGAGTTACTTCGCAGTGAGGGGCTTCTAAAGCAAGCGGTGTCTATATGCTCTAATCCCACGGAATGTATACGTATTTATGAACGGAATTTACGATGATGGAATATCATAAAAACTCTTGATGTATGGCTAGGTAATTGCAGAACAGGATTTTGCAGTCCATTAAACTGAAGGTACTAAGATATGTTTTGTGTTTTTGATCTGGATTTTTTCTAGCATGGAAGCCTCGTAACTCGTAGCTATACACAGGAAACTCAGCTGACCCTCTCAGTTACAAGTGTAACTTATGTAACGGTGGAGAAGAGGTATAAGGAAGGAGTAAATATATCTTCCACACTATAGCACGGCAGCTTTTATCCAGCAGTATTCAATTCACGCTATTAAGATTATAATGCACGTTTCAGGTTTATCATTATGAAGCTTATTCGGCAGTAGGAAAATGAATACTGATTACTTAAGAAAATTTAACAACTAACTTACGAGTGTACATTCAAACAACCCTAACTATATTAAACTAATTCAAACCTGGAACTGTTACACGTGTCTAAGCAACGTAATGTGACGTTGTGGAAACAGCTGGGTTAGCTATTACTTGAATTTGCAATGATGTATAACAGCATGTGTCAGCATGCTTTGTTCAGCGATTACTGAGATCCTCAACTAGGTGAAAAAGCGTGTACTAGTTTTCTAAACATGGATTGAATTTTGCTGAAACTTGGTAAAAATCCAACATAATTTTTCCATAATTTTCGAATTTGGAGGAGCTAAGTAAAACTTCAGCACAAATTTTTTTCATAGGAAATGAACTTTGAGAATCAGTGGAAACTTTTCAAAAGATCTTTTGCTGAAACTTAGTAAAAATCTCATATAATTTTCTAAAATTTACGAATATGAGAAGCTAAGTAAAACTTAAAACAAATTTTTTCAGAGCAAATGAACTTTGAGAATCAGCGGCAAATTTTTAAAACATATTTTTCACAACGAGCTAATTTTGATTGGAATTCCGTTTTCGTATAAGTGCAGAGCCCTGAATATTTTTACATACCCACAGAGGGAAAATTATAAATTAAGCATGTGGACATCATGAGCAAAGTCTTATCCCATCCAACACCTTTGTTTCAAGGGGTATATGAAAGAGATTGCCTACACGCCAATCAGAAGTCCCAACTGGACGCACCGAATTTTGAAGCATTGGAAGTGAGCCATTCTTCACTTGGAATTTTATATTTGAGTTACGATCTTTATCAGCGGGGGGCCATAGTTCAACTGTGAAGCCAGAGTACGTGGTTAATAAAGCCATTATCTTAATTAATTTTGCTAACGCGACTCCAGCATCAAAGCAGAGTGGAACTTTGTCTGGAATCTGAACCAGCGCAAAGAAAAAACTAAAGAAACTGTATTTTATCCAGATGAGATTCCGAAGAGGAGTTGACTATTGAAATAAAACTGCAAATTACCTCGGTGCCTGGTCCGCACGACTCCATCATTCGAACAGCAAAAAGAACGAAAATACTGCTTGAAAAACATTCTTAATTACAGCGAATGAACTACAGGGGGGATTAGTATATTTCAACAATAATGCCTAACACGAAATGAACATCGGTCCCCTATTTTACAAATAAAATCAGCATTTAAATAAAATTTATCTATTAATAACACTTCAATTTTTCGTTAATGTTCTTTACGAAATTAAATTCATTAACATAAATTTAATTTTTTATTCTCGAGGATTCAAAACAGAAATACTGCGTTTGAGAAAGACGACGATCATCAAACATAACCAAATCTGTCAATCCTCTTTACTATGAGGGTAGATCCTGTTGCTTTCACAAAATAAACTTACTGAAAACTTCATGCTTGCTGACAACCAGTAACTATTGACACTTGTGTACGAGTTAACATTTTGTAAGTCACATATTACTGTTACTAAGCTAAGAAGCAATGAGTGAATGCTCGCATGAGTTAAAATTGTGCTCTTCAAACTCCCATCATGAACTATTTCTGCACTTAAGCTCCATGAGAATCTTCCCCTCAGCCTATTCATCAAGTGCGTTGATCAGCTACGCCCTCAAAGAGGCTGGTGTCTTCTGTGATTCAGATATACAAGAAGTATACCACACAGATGATCCGCTGTGCAGGACACCGCTGCATTTCTCAAATAAAAAATTCCTCCGATAGTGCTGCCTCTCCGGATGAATAATTTATCTAGTTTATAGGAAATTTAGTTTGGTTAATTTGTAATGGGTAAACCCCTCAGGGGGATACAACTATTGTATCTTTGGGAATTAGCGCTCCCAGGGGAATTATGTGTGGGCCCGAGCTAAGGGTTAGGTAGGCCTTCTTTTTGTTCAAATAGAATAGGTTTTTGTTTTGTTACGGACCATTTTTTTCGGTTCACTGCTGTCCTGTTTTTCAGTACCTACTACTGTCCTCATCAACTTATTCTTCTTTCATGAACTTCTTTCTTAGCTTACTGTTTCTATGCACCTTGTGCATAGATTCCGCGTTCCCTCAACTCCATACTAAATGGTGCCTTCATCCTTCCTCTCTTTGAACGTCTTTGTCGTGGTAAAGGGAGGCTAAAACTTTCTTATATAATAATTCTAATTCTAATGGGCAAATATTTCAAGCAGAAATATGTCCTACCCTCACACTATGTTTTTACTTTGAATTTATTCATACACTTCCTCTTTTATTTACAAATCATTGCAGGCTGCCTTAGTAGTGAAAAATGATTCAATTGGAAACCGTGTACAGTTAAAAAATTTTAAGGTTCATCGCTTCGAAACATTACAATGTTTCAAAAAGCGATGACCTGTAATTTACAAGCCTTACCTTATCATAGAAAAGCTTAACCTATCTTAATTATACACCCTTAATTTCTGTTTGTTTTAGAAATAACAGTATTTTCGTTTATTACACAATTTCAGTACTCATACTTGAGCGAAAAAGCTGAAAACTGAAAGCATTTAAATGGAACTTCTCGAATCACACAGGGTGTAAGCTACAAACAATGACTATTTCCCGATCTCCCGATCTTGAATACACTTCGGATGTGTTTTATTTTCCGAAGATGAAAGAGTAATAGCAGATATTATCAAAACACCACACTCAACAACAACCACACACCCCAATTGTGACACATTGAGGCGAATTCGCCGTCGCATTGATGCTAACGGCTAGTCATAACTGACGGCTTAGTCATAAGTAACGACCTAGTCATAACTAACGACTTAGTCATAACTAACGTGTTAGTCATAACCATAGAGTTAGTCATAACTGACTAGTCATTGATGCGAGCTAGCCACAACTAACTAGTCATTGATGCGATTTAATCATGACTACCGAAAGCACAGTGGTCTACGTGAATACGAAGCAGCGCTGGCGGCTGCAGGAGCTCTGCCTGCGTGCAGCCTACGCGTGCTGCCACAAAAATAGCTCGGTGCGCTGCCACCGCCGTCGCTGCGCTGCCCTCGCTCGCAGTACACGGCTCGAGGGTCGCGCTCGGGACCCTTTGTTGAGTGCGTCTCTCAGCGTGCCTCTGAAGCAGTTCTAAAGAATTTTAACGTAACGTTGTAACGTTTTAACGATTGTCAAAGATGAGATCTATTTTGGGTAAGCGCCTGATGTTGACGAAGTGTTTACACTTTCTAAGCATAGCTAGAAATTTGTATTGATTTTGCCGATTCATACTTAAACCGAGTTTTTATTAATTAACAGGAGTGTTAATAGTTTAAATCTAAGATTTATTCGGTTCCTATAATCTGAAATGACTCTATGATGATTAGATGAAAACAATGTTCATCTAGATTGACTCTGGTTTTAAAATTTTGGATCTGAACTGAAACCTATAAGTCAAACTGTACTGTAACCAGTGAGACCGCACTACGTCTCTTGTCGACACTCTGAGGATGCTTTAGCAGATTACAAGTTATTCAACATGAAAGAGAATCTCCTGCAAAAATTATGGCACCGTTTGTCGGTTTCATTTTCTAACAAACGGAATAATTTCGATACTAGATTGTTTCCTCACACGATTGCTCATAGATTGAACTTATGCGTCTGAGAAGCGGAGGAGAATTGAAAAATACAATTTACGATAAGGTCATGGTGTAATAGAGAAAATTTCAGCCCAATATTTATTTAAAATTTCTCTTCAAACTTCTTATCTAGAAAATGAAGAGGATCTAAGTATCGATGAAGAGTTGTTAGAAGACGGAGTGGCCTAACTGGTGATGTTTCCGAATAAATGACCGTTACTTGAAGCCTCATGACTAAAACCAGTTTAAGTACTGCCAATGCAGCAACGTTGGAAACACATCCAAATTATTCACCGTATAAGGTTTTCCGCATTTACTCTAAGCACTACTGATCATCATGATTGGCAGTCCTGTAACACATAGGTAGCGGTGCTCCTTGATTTAGCTTACTGAGAACCAAAAATTAAATCGGATTCCTATCTCAAAATAACCGTTCACCGAAAAGGAAATAGGCCTTGGGTAGAACACCTATACTATGATTAACGGCGATTTGACTCATGTTCAACAGTGGAAAGGCCAGAGCTGCGTTCTTCACGAGACAAACGCGTCGGTATCTACGCGGGGTGTAAATTGAGCATCTAGTCTTCAAAGTCATTCTTTTTCATTGATGAGAGCTACAAAATATCATCTTGCTCCACGTATTTTCTACAAATCAGTTTAAATTAATTTCCAGTTTTCCATAAAAAAGTTTGGCGGTACAGGGATTACATGTTTCTTAAAGATTTTTTGTAACTTAACATTTTTGTACTAGTGAATATTGCTGATATGTAGTTAAAAGTAACCTGCGCAAAGCTGTATTCTATTTGGCTCGCATGTTTTCATCAATGCAGCGTAAATTTAGATTGATTCATGGAATTAAGGTAACTATAGAGTTCGCGAGTGCAAAAATCAGACGTGACTGCGATGATTTATCCCATAAACCCTTAATGAAGCATCCTCACGGCGAGGGAAATAAACCACTGATATGGGCGAGCAAATTTCCTGGAAATATTCAGTAATGGTTAGAACGTCTTCCTTTCTAAAATGAGAAAGACTGTTCCGGAATACTTGCTCAGCGTTTAACGATAACCGATCTAAGGCTAAGTTAATTCGCTTTCCTGGAACTTTTGGGACGAACATTCAGCAAATCGTGGCCGAAGTTTTGCAGAAATGCTTTACGGTATTGAGGGTCAAACAGTTCAAGTCAGGGCACGACGTTGAGCGGTCGACTATGATGCATTTTGAAGAGAGCCGATTAGAGCATAACCCCAATCATCGCCTAATTTAGATGCTTTGCATAAGCGAGAGCTGCGTATCCTAGTCGCGCATGATACAATAAGGCGCTTTTGATAGATTAGAGAGGCTACGGAGAAGAATGCAGCAATTACGAGTATTTTAGAGAGCACTTCATCGCTAACTAATGCCACGGCTTTGGTAGTTTACGACATGCTCATCAGAGTGTCCGCGTTTGAGGAGCGTTCATCGTGGCAACCCTGCCTCGTTCCTGCTCCTTTATCAGATAGCGCCTCGCAAATGCCTGTAACCTCAGAGATTACTCAGCGCATCAAAAAACTCCTTGGCATAATCTTTTAAAAAATGAATGTGACAAGGGGTATATCTAAAAGTTTGGAGCATGGAATTTTTTTCCATTGGCGGTGTGTTGTAATAATTTTTTTTAAAGTGCAAGGTATTGGTATATTTTTGCATAGAACAATTGATATAAAACATCAGAAAACCAAGTTATTTAATTTTACTCTGGATATCTGCTTATGTTTAAAATGTGTGTAAGGGCTTTAAAAAACTCCTCCAGCATACAATACATAAATTAATTCAGAAATTGTTTTATGTGATAAAATTACAGAACATTTTAAGAAAAAGCTGTCCTCTGAGTGCCACTCAACTGATCAGCGAGCATGGCATTGAACACCTTAGTTCAGAAATTGAAGAACAAGACTTGCTTATGAACTCGGTAGCAAAATTTTTTTACATTTGCATTACTTTTGCTCCTCTTTCAGAATCATTCGGAAGTTTCTTCTCATAATGCTAACTAAATAAACACCTCGATATGGTATTGGTGAGCCCCTGAATAGAAACTGCGGTGTTCCTCATTATTTGATATGAAGCGAGTTACGTCTCCAATATTCAATACTGCGATTAAAGTTCCGTTTTATACTTCGATGTTACATGGGAGATTTGTTCTTGAATAACATTTGATTTTGATGACATCGAATCCTTTCAAGAAATATTGATACAATTTGACCAAAACAGAAACATCGTTACAAGTCGATACGCTTAGCGTGGCGTAGACATTCACAATAAATTAGAGGTAGCAAACTTCTTCAAGTCATGAACACTAACTTGCGAATGGATTTTATGATCTCAAGTTCACTTGTTTTTAATTATTCTTACGCGAGCGTCCTGTGCCAAACAACCGTTGCTAAACTTGGCTCAATATTTATAATAGTTATGTATTAAGCTACTATTAATTTTGAACACTTTTTCGGCCATTTTTTCTATTCATTTTCAAGCCTCATTCCTGAGGAATAGTCCCCACCAGCCTGCTTCCAAACAGATCTGCACCAATGCATCATGTCCAACAATGTTTTACCCACTGTTCCAAACGCTGGTCGTTGTCTTCCATCGACTCACTTATGTAAACCTTTATTCCCTTCAATCATTACGGGTCGGTCGGAGTGGATGAGAACATAACGCTACCTTTAGAGTTCATAATTACAATTTGCTGAAAATTTGACTTCATACGAGTCTACTAGTATCATCATTGAGCTAAATTGCTTCATTATTTGATAATTATTCATGGAAATATTTAGGAAGAAATTCTATTTGCGATTCCTACTGGGTGCCAAAATTCCTTAAATTATGTCACTCAAATGAGTGAGTGAGTCGATCAGTATCTAAGCAAATAAAATTTGAGCGAAACAAAAAAATTACTGTACTTAAAGAAAAAGACACGATGATTTGCTTGACTAACTTTCTTCAAATAAAAACATTTTTGGGGAAGTTTGAAGAAACAATAATTAGTTCAAATTTTCCGACTTAAGTTTTGAGCAAGGCGTGAGTGAGCATTTAAAAGTCAGCATGTAAGGAAGTAAAATTATCGTCATAAATGTAATTCTACTAACGCGGTGCAGTACATCTGTAGATTCTTTGTGACACATGGTACATGGCACGGAGACAGCATACGTGTAATATCTTCGCGCTCCATATTACAACAACGTTGTGTTATATTTGTGCTTCTGTAGCCTTCTACTAATTAGTTCAAAATATTGAGAATTTATGCTAAGATTTATCAACTCAAATGTTATTTACTTTGTCATTCTATAGTCAATTCAAATTTATAAGAAACCATTAGGCAGCTTTAGACGATTTCTAAACAATGTGTGTAAGTGTAAACAAGATTACGGCTCAAATTTAAAATATTTAAATACAAAGACAATTATTTTGTGTGTACGTGGGGCAATTTTCCAAGTTCCTCACAAAAGTATATCAGTTGAATCCATCTTCATTTCGAAAGTAAAATGAGATTTTCCCAAGCTTCTCACAAAATATCAGTGGAATCCATCTTCATTTCGAAAGCAGAGTGAGATATTCCCAATTTCCCCAGTTCCTCACAAAATATTGTTAGTTGAATCGATCATCATTTCGAAAGTAAAGCGCGATATTTTCAGGAGCTGAAGCTAGTCGTTCGCTCGCTAGCTGCGACAGGGCCCGGCCAGGTTTAGTGCCCGAGCGCCAACAGCAGCGGCGCAGAGCGTGGTTGGCTAGACGACACTTCACGTCCCAGGGTGACGAGCTCCACACACGATTTTAGGGCCCGCAAGCCAATGCGAAGTGAGGGACGGCACGCGTACTCGCTCTACCAAGCTTGCCCCTATCTCACGCTCGCTTCCACAAAATGGATCACTCACTTAACTCAAAACACCCTGTATTAGCACGTACTTCGAGTGAACTTCAACTCAACGCCAATCTTCTGTGCCGACAGGGGCCGAGATCTATGAAATTTACTCCGATTACGTAAAAATGGCTTCAGATATCTTTTGTTAAAGACTTATTTCTACTGAATTAGGCAAATCTGAATGACTTGATGACTTAGTGACTTACTTCAAAATTAAGCTGTATTCTGAATATAAATATTGAGCTAAACTTATTTTAATCAATTCGAGCAGGAATGTCTGGATTCAATATTAGATGAGATTTCATTCCTACAGCTAATTGAAATATACGAAATCGAAACTGTGTAGAAAGTCGCCAATGTTTTAGTGAAGTCCATCTTTTCGTTAAAATGAGTTACAACTACGTTATCAAATTAAATTTAGTTTTATCTCTATGTCGATTGTTCCAACTACAACCATTGCAATATACTGACACTTTCACATCAATTAAAGCTTGTAGTAATTCCGAGCACAAGCACACTAATGGAAACAAAGAAAGTTTTCGTCTTTCGGTAATTAAAATGAATAGGGGTTGGGGAGCCTACATCCCATCACTCTCAAAAGCTGATCTGCTGAATGGCGTCAGTGCTGGCTTGCATACCAAGAAAATTTCCCCTAAAATAAAAAAAAATTTCTGCTCGGTATCTTATAAAATGAGTATGATATTTTGAGCATGTATAACGTGATCACTTGTTTTCTTGTAAGTTTTTTTAATGATAGAGAGTGTTGTTCTAGAAAATGAAACTCATGTTAGGCCATTTGGTGTTCTGTAAAAATTAATTTGACAGCTCTGGTTTAAAATATTTACCCGAACAATTCTCCTCCGTATTGTTTACTTTTCAGAAAACCTATCATACGTGGAAGTTACGGAAGTAGGTTGGTAGTAGATTGCAGTTATTTATCATGAAAGGAAGTTTTTCTACAGTTGTCTCTTCTGTAAGCTAGAGAACATTTTTTGCTTGGTGTTTGCTTGTGACAGAAAGCACTTCCTTGGTCGCGTTGTGTTTACTTGATGATAAGCTGTGATTTTAAGTATTAAAACTAGCGCTCTGAAATGGAACATGGTCAAAATTACAGTAGCGATTGATATTCGATGGTAGTCCTATGTTGCAGTCAGCGTATATCGAAACAACTTCAAGACAACGACACAAACTCTGAGCATCAAACATTTTGATTGACCTGAGCAATGAAAAACCGATAGCAATAATTCAGAGTCGGAAGTGGTGGGTTCGTCACGCATGTCTAGAGTTGGAGTAGCTGAGAAAGAGGGGCTGCTCGACGTAACATCGACGGATGCCGCACAATGGCGCGTGAGAACTGAATACCAGAACTGCTCCTGCCTCACTCGTGCACGGCTCCCAACGTTCGCACGTCCTCCACGGTCTGCTGCTGAGCTCTCTCTCCTGCCGCCGTCCCCAAATTCCCACATACATTCCCTCTTCTACTTCGTCGGAGCCGAAGCCTTGACGTTGATTCATGGTGTTTCAGTTCAACTCCGCAACTCTGGAACTCGTTCTTTATTAGATAAACATAAATGAAAACTTAATAATTATGTAAGCCTTGCTCCCGATGTTTGCAATAAATATTCGCTTGCTGTAAATTATTGAGGCATAGGTCAGAGATTAACACCTCTAGAGTAATGAATTCCTTGTTTAATCTTCAAGCTATTGCTTTTTCTGAAACACTAAAATTGGTAGTCACTGTTCTTAATAATCTGATTGATATTATAACATTTGGCAATATTCACGTGTTTATAAAGAGCTTAAATGTTATTTTTTCATTTTAAATCAGCGTTCTGAACTGTCTTGTAATTTTCCGTTTAAGAGAACATCAAATTCTTCAAATCTCAGCCCCAACATCACGCCACAGGTGTGAACCGTTCATAAATCAAATAAAGCAGAGAAAATAGCTTATGATCTTGGAGCCATTAGAATAACTTCAACTAAGACTCTATTAATTATGTGCGTGAGATAATCGTGCTCTTTCTTGAGCCTCGTACAAAAAAGCCTTCGTTTGATAAGCTGACATGAACTGACCAAAAACATCCTTTCACTCTCCCGAGGCAAAATCAAATTTTCTGAAGTAGAAACGTCGGCGTAAATTGGGAGGGAGCACGAAATTTGACGGGAGTTTTTGTAAGAGTAAGTCGTGCTAAGTGAGGTAGAAAAAAAGACAGAGAGAGAGAGCGAGTGAGAAGGAGTCGTCTAAGCACTGCCTATCAGAGCTCCTGCACCAGGGGGCACTGCTATCACGAGCCGCTTTAAAGAGAAGAGTTAACCAACTGGCTCGGCCGTAAGTCAGGCCTCGAGATTAGTTAATTAACGGATCCTTGAGCCAAGCTGCGCTAAAAAAACTCAAAAAATATCGTTCGCCGGCAAAAATGAAAAGCCTTTTTTTCGCAGAGTCATGTCTGACAACAAAAGTTGGGAGGTTCGGAAGTTTCTTAAAATATTTAGGAACGTGCCGGCTGAACTTTCAGAGCTGATTATCGACGCCTTACGTTTACTTCCAATATCTTATTCTTGAGAGGGCTAATGAAGAGGGTCGACAGCTTGGCTTTTTCTTCCTCTACAAAAATCAGAGCTGATGACGATCTTTAATGGAGAAATTTATTGGGTTTTCCAGGGTGAGCACATAAATACTGTGCGGAAAGACTTGATTCCGGTCGCGGACGGCGGTACACCCTGGATCTGAGAGCAGATTTTCACACGAGTCCATTTGTGCGAACAAGGCACTAAATAATACAAACAGAACTCGAGTACAAGTGAACATTCTAAGTAAGAACGCACTTTAAAATAAAAAATTTATAATGCAAAATAAGAAAACTCACTGCAAAATAAAAAACTCCATGAGTATTTCACCGCTGGTTTTCCTAAATACCATATTGTTCTTTTTTTTAATTTTAATCGAGTTTATGATAAACAAGAACATTTATAAATGTAAATTTCTGCATAGAATACATTTTCATGCTACGAATGAAATTCATGACGTTCTGTTTCACCAAGCGGAACAACAGAGCAATGATACGAAATAAGAGATGGGAACATTTGATGAATGAACATGCCCAATGTTGTGTAGAAATATCATTTTTTCCAAAAAAACAACTTCCGCTCAAACTGATGCAGAAAAGAAGGTGATAGACAGATAAAAGTTAAAACAGAGTTCAAAGACGAACTTCTGCGAACTGTAAACAATGCTACAACAAAAGGCAGCTTACTCAGTCATTCTTACGAGCTCTTGATCAACACACTTGGGGCATTTCTACGAAAAGAAAAAAAAAGAACGGAGAAACAGTAACTGCGTACATAAGCGTGAAGCCAAAAGTCATTCAGTGATTTTATACTAAACTAAAAATTGTAATAAAGATAGGCAAAAGAAATATTGCTTAGAATAATAAATGCAAATTAAACGATATTTAAATTGATTTGATAAGTCGAACTCGCGAGACCTCGCGCTTCAACAGATAGTCGCAAATCTTCCAAACGTACCCGAAATTATGCCTTTAAAATTCTTGCAAGACTTTACAGGTGCTGTTTGTACCACTAGACGTGTGTTTTTTGAGTCCTCACATGATTTTTTATTTATGGGAATAAATGTGAGAGCGAAGCGTATCATGTGGGCCGCGCATCTTGACCCATAAAATGGCCAAGTTATGGGCGGTGTGTGTCGGGCGCGGCTCTGCCAACTCTCTTAATGAGCATCCTCGGCGAAAGTGATCTCACTCATCCAACCAACACTTCCTCATATCCACCAAGATTTGCTCAACCTTTCTGCTTTTCTTGCGCATGGCTTACCCAGATATACAGCTTGTGCATTTCATGCGCAATTAATAATGTTGATCAAGATTAATATTCAGTGCGATTGCTTGAACAAATGTACATCAGCTAGGGATATATTTTTGTTATCTCTTTTGCTCACGCCGAGAAGCGCGTTTGGACGAGGTTTTTTCTTGGTTCAACCAACATGTGGTAGGAACAATCTCTACATCTAGACGCTCAAGGGAATAAAAAGATGAAACCCGCCTCTAGCATTTGAAAACATTCAATGCAAAAATACTTTTTACGAAACAAGAGAAAGCTACATGAATTTTAAAATTAAGAACTTGAATGTTCATCTGCCGTATAAAGGAATTGTGGCCAAGCTTGTGGTCAGTTTCTGTCTTTTGTTTCCCATTTTGGTAACTTGGAGCAAAGGAAAATTTCATCCATGAATATAACGAAAAATTACTTCAAAAGAATTTTAGTATTCGTAGCCTACTGAAATTACACACCATCCAACAATAAAGGAATATCACATTGCTGTAATTTCTTAAAAAGAAGCAAATGAAACTAAAACTGACATGGATTTCTGAGTGAAAATAATGAGGGTATACTTAATGTGACTCACGTGCAGAACTGTTATGAAGTAGTGGAATATATATACACGTTTCCTGAAGATGCTTTGGATACAATAGACGCAGAGAACTCAAAAGAGGAAACAAGCTGAAGAGCAGAGCTCTTGGACGCCTCGTTGATTAATTTGCTCAACAAAATAAATGGTGATATGAACCAGAATAAATTTAAATGAGAGGTAATGGCGCCTATGAGATGCAGATCTAAAAGAATACGTGAAGTGAGGCGAAAACATTACAAAATTTGAGTGTGCTGTTAGGAAATTTTGAAAATCTGCAACTTAAACTAAAACCCTTGTGAGGAAAGTCCTGTAGACTCATAAATGCACAGGAGAAAATTTCATAGGTAAAATCTGAAGATGTGCTACAGAGCTTAAGATATTTCAAATATGAGGTAAAGGCTATAGTAGAGTTAAAATGTTAGGCAACGAACAGATTATATTAACAAAATATAAAGAAAGACATTGAACTTCGATCCCAAATAAAGAACTTTGAAAACGCTCTCTTGAATATTTAGCTAAAATAATCACAAATGCAATCAGACTACATGAATGTGTTTTTTTATTTAGGAACACTTTAATTTCGTGTCATGTTTCATGTTAATTGTCATCTAGCCAAGAAAAACAACTCTATTTCAGTTAGGCTAATAAATATACCTACTGTAAATTATGCTCTTGTATTGTACACAGAAAAAATAAACAGAACATTGTGTTGAATTGATTATCAATGACGTGGGGTAAATCAAAACAAATGAGAGCTGATGCCAGTGACTTCAAATTGCTTTCGAAATAAAAGGCAGTTCTGTTCAATTCCAAAGCTTATAAATTTTAATATTTTCTTCAAGTCCGGGCTAATTGGGGAAGCCAATCAATTGAATATATTCTGGAAAAGTATTTTATCAAGACTGAATCCATTTGAAACAGTTCTCGAGTGAAAAAGCACCACTTGTATGAAAAAAACGAGGTGTTGGATATTGACGTTGCTGTAATAAAATTGGATCATCATCAAGGTAAAAAAGAAGTAAAGACAGAGCCTGGATTACAGGGGTGTTGAAAATACATTTCAGTTATCCATTTCGAAAAGGTTAACTCCAAACCAAGAACATAAGTACAACGGTAAAGTTTAAAACCAAAACGCATCTCAGCAATTACTAAACTGCACTAAAGGTATAGTACACACGTTAAATTTGAAATGACATAACCGGAAACTCTTTCACATTTTTTACATCACAGAATCGCAGAACTATGTTATCTTCATGAGAAACTAAATGGAGCTTTATCATACACAAAAAACATGTAATCCATGTGAATGCATGTCAAAACTCGTAAAAGACACGAGATTTACAGTTGATATTTCAAAATTTTTAAAAATTTTTTAATGCAACTGCGTACAGCACCCGTCCATACAGGTGCGTGGCGAGTCTCAATAGTGAGGCACTTCTAATCAACTCTTGCGATCTGCTGCTTTACGTGGCCTATATTGCATAGTTGAAAAGTGAACCTTTTCTCATCTCCAACAACTTCTCAAAAGTTATGGGGCTTTCATCTGTATAAGAAACATAAACTATATTGCGCTGAAATTGAAATCAGAAATGATTTTTAAGATTGCAAGGAGAATTTCAAACACACTCGAAAATCGATGCAAAACGAGAACCGCGAAGTAAAAATTTATCCTAGCTCATTAGAACCATAGCGCTAAAATACGAAGAAGTGAGTGGTAATACGTCATGTAAGTTGTTAAGTATGCAGTAAAATAAATTGTAAAATAATAAATAAACCTTTCAGAGTGTCGATACATCTGAAGAAAGTGCGTCCATTTTGTAAGGAGTGCCGCCTAATCGAAGCGTCCGTGCTATACTCGTATCTTGTAACCGAACTTCCGTGTTTAGTACATGCGAATTCATCACGAGTGTGACAAGCGAGCACGAACACCAATAATGACGCGCATGCTTCAGCATGTGACAAGCACGCGCGCACATTTGTCAATTATCGTGAATACGCTTGAAGGACGGGACACGCGATCGCACCTGCCAATAATGATGCCCGCGAACACTTGGCGCGAGTGTCATGCAATCGCGTGAGCGGGGCAGCCATGTGCATTAGGCGAACTGCCTCGAACTGCGCATGGCGCACCTTCGTTTCCGACGATCGAACGAAGCACCTCAATCACTCCTGACTCGCGAGAAGTTTAGTGCACTGAATTATTCCACTTGAGAGCTTGGCGCCGTGACTCAAGCATGGTGAGGGATTCTGAAGAGTGCAATACTTGCATGTATGGTGACTAGTTTTGTCAAGCAGCTACACTCAAATGTGTCCGTTGTACTCGACTTGAGATACAATCTATTGCTGTATGGCTTGTGGTAAATAAATCGTCTAAAATGTTTAAATTGTCTTGACCCAGAAACACACGTCTTGATGAGGATATAACGCTCACATCTATATAACGGCGCCATGGGGCTAAAATATTCCACAAATAATTTGCTCCACTGATTTTGAGTTCCGAAAAATTGATAAACGCTTGAACAATATTTCGTGTGTCTTCCTATACTCCGACCTCGAACCAAAAAATTGATAAATGACCTCGCCATACTTTGACAAAAAAATTTCCCGAACTTCATTTTAGACTTACTCATATATCGTAAAAAACGTACGATTTCATACCTTATTCCTCTTCAAAGATGCAACACATTCTATCTTCCCTCATTTACAACTTTAGCTGTTCGCTTTGCGCAGGGTATAAGAGTTCTACCCACAGACCACTTTAAGTAAGAGTAGCTGAACATGAGGTCGCATTCATCGAGCTGGCCACTTTCTTGGATCGACATCCCATTATAGCATTAAAAAATGTCGCACAATTGGTTCATGTGCGCAAATCCTTTCTGTTGATAAGTTAATTTTTTCGATTACTGCTTTGCTAATTTTGACCTCCGTACCTCAGAATCCTCGCACATTTTCGTAATAAAATCATCGCTCAATGATAAGCAGATGGATGACATTCTGAACTTCGTGAACTGTTGAAGTATATGTGCATTTAGTTTACTTTTTATTAATCCTTGTTAATTATTTATTCATTTTTATTGATCGTTCAACTTTTTTTCAAGTAATGAATTTGAAGGATAATTCTATCTTTGTTATTCACCCATTATTTGTTAAGAATTTGCTTATAGGACCCAAAATTCCCAAAGAATGTTTTTAAAGATTTTTTCCTATTGCCTTCATTGTGAATTTGCTTATAAAGAAAGGTGTGCCAAGAATCACTGAAATCAATGGTGTGAAAACATCAGTACATCAGTCAGAGCCATTCACTGGCGATGGCATCTCGATGCATATCTCTACCACGCTCACACAAATTTTATTACCAAGTTCGTAAAACACTATAAGTGAAAATAAGATTAAAAATTTATGGGTACAAATAGATTAGTAGGGTATTTAAAATAATACAATTCTCCGTAGGCATGTGGCATATTCCTATGAGGTACGTATACGAACAAACACGCGTTGAAAATTGTGTTTGTAAATGCGTGTTAACTCAATAAAGAACATATCTAATAATGGATATAATTTCACCAAGAATGTGCTTGAACTTCCTTTTGAATACTTTTGAATAATCAAACTTCTAGCATAAAGCTACCTCAAGAAGATCCAAGCTAGCAGTATTGTAATATCAAACTACACGGCATTTCGGCGTAGTAGACTACAAATTGTAGATTCCTGTGTTGAAATTCGAAGTATAATTTCACTAATACAACGGTTGATGTAATAGATCTGACTTGCATACAGAGATAGACGCCCCTGACCGCTTGCAAAAACAACTCGATGCACCTTGAACATGGTCAGATAACGTATACGCACAAACCATGTAAGACGAACATCGACAATCATTGTATTTCACGCACACCATTTCTCCTGGAGCTTCAGCTAACAAGCCGGTAATATGAAAGTTTTGCTTTCAATTAGGGTCAAAACTTTCGGTGTAGCCAGATCCATAACGACGATACGACTATTTCAGCGCTTAAATTAAGTATTTCCAACTTCAAATTACCACATGCGAGAAATTATCCCATATCGTTTGGAAAGTGCACATGTAACGCGAATGCTAAAATCACTACAGAATGTATAGAAAAACCCTCAATTACGTGTGTTAGCTAATCTGGGTGCATGGTCAACTCTATATATACGTTCTTCTGTATCCACCACAGCCTCTTCATACTCAACTATGGTTAAACAGGAAGTTTGTACATTATACAAAAAATCACAGATTCTCGTAATAGAAGCAACATTTCAGAAGGGACGCATAAATAACCCGACAAAGGGGGAAGGATATCAACCTATACATTCAAAGCCTCTACAAAATGTGATTCGTAATTGTTATTCAAATGATGCATTCTCTGCAATGTTTTCACAGATTTGAGTAACACTTGTGAGCTGAATGCTTTAACTTGAGCCTTGGAGCGCAGTAAAAGACGTGATCTTTCAGGTGCCGCGAGAGAGAGACACCTGCGCACGGCGTTTTAGTATGCAGGCATGTGTGCTGCAGGAGCCTCGTACATATAAAGCATTCACATATGCTCTGGCCGTGACCCGCACCAGCGTCACCGTTGTACATATTCATTGTACGTGCATTTACATTATTCCATGGTGAATTTCTACGGGGAAATTTCTAAGACTTCTCTCGTTCTTTTTAAATTATTTTGACTTGGGTTGTACAAAACGTAGAAACTGGTACTGACGATTTCTTTTCTACAACAGCATTTTTGATCTTGTCTAAGCCCATCTGTTTCTCGCGTAAGTGAATGCCCTAACGAGCGCTGGCAGAAGAGGAATCACAGGCACGGGAAGCTCATAGGCGCCTCAATGAGCGCCAGGTTACGTTAATTTCGCAGTTTTTGTAGTCTTCTAAATTTCGGACGTACAAAAACATGGCTATAAATTTGCCAGCTATGTTGGGGCTTTAGAAGATATTCGCAGGCAATTGTCTCATTGCCAGATTCGCCCATGCGGTGGAGAGCTCGCGTCGTTACATTTTTCTTGGCGTTGCGACGACGACAGCAAGCAGCAAACCTCGCTTCACTATCCGGCCACCTCAGGAGCTTGAAGGCGCTCTTCGAAACGCTTCTGGTGGAGAATTCTGCGTGCATCAAATACTCCTAATTATGTTCACATATTTCTGATTCAATTGTGTGTGCATCAAATATTAATAATTAGGTTTACATATATTTAATTTAATCAGATTAAAAAACACTAATGTTAACAATTCGAATGTTTTTTGTGGTTAATGTCCGCGTTATTTCATTTCTCAAAGCATCAATGAATTTCTATGCATAAACGAAAAATTACATGAATGTATGCTATTTGTGTATTATTTATGGTCGAATATTACTTAGCTTTTTTTGAAACAGTCATGGCTTAGAAACAATTTATACATCTGTGAAGATGATTTAAATGTGAAGGAGGTTAACAAGAGTTTACTGATGAAGGAAATGAATGTATTTTTTCCATTATGGACAACGAAGGATACTGTTAGCATCATTATGTCATACCCCGAATTATATTGCATTTCAACCCCCAAAATTGAACGCGATCAGCTCAAAAATAGTTGAACAAAAGAAGTGAAAATAACGAAGATTCCTTGAACCAAACTTGAAATATAATTCAAATTGTATTTCTAGTTTTTCATTTTTTTAAAAAGTGAACATTAAATGTTCTAGGAGTATCTTTTCGCAAAGCAAGTGCACAACGACGGTGATGGAAAGAAATAAGCTGAGAATCATTTATATAGAACGCGTGCTTTCTTTTCAGCAAGAAATCATGATTCAAAATAAAAATCTACTGTTATTTAAAACTAATAATTCAAACCTTTGGAAGCTGAGTGAAAAAGCAAAGCGTACGTCGCTTAAACATTGATACTAAACACAATGACTGGTAATAAGTTTTGACAAGGGCATTGTGCGTTACTCTGAGATAGTTTCAATTCATTCGTGCATAAGACCATTCGTCCATAGAACAAAACGGACGCGCTTCAATTTGCTTACCGCGTGCCTAAAATTTATTATTAATCAAGGTCACTATTTTGATTCCAGGAGCTGTTTATTAACTCCTGAATGCAACTGGGACGTAAAAGTAAACGTAACAAACACATATCATTCAAATCATCTCACACCCATGGGGAATGACTGCTTAAACGGGAAGTTGATCAAGCAGTCATTTACACCATTTCAAAATGCCAGTATAATAATCATCAAATTTTATTTTTCAGCGACGTGTTTCTCGTTCTAGAATACACTCTCAGTATTTCAGTGACACATCATAGACAGCAATTTTTAGATCATATTTGCTGCTTGTATAACATTGTTTAAAAATGACCTTTATATTGAATTAAAATTTCCAAAACGTTTTCTTCCCTGATTTTTGCTCATCCATTTGCTGAACTGCACAGTCTTATTTTAATTATTAAGAAACTAAATTAAAAGGAGAAAATTACAGAAACAATTAAGCAACTCCACTTCATTTCTCATGAAGAAACAGCTCAGTGCAACGTGCTAGTAATCAACGTATAAAGTGCCTCTAATAGACGTAAAATGAGACTGAAATAGATCTGCAAGGCGTCAGAAATAACATTTAATGCAACAATTAAACTCTCAACGTATCAAAATAAATGAACTAAAAATTTAAAAGCGAAGAAAATGTTAACAAAATTAGTCATTTTTATTCAAAAGAAAGAACAAAAAATCTAGACGTTTCGGAGACCAGCTCCATCATCAGTTCTGTAAAATACAAAGTACAACCATTATAACGCAAGCATGAAAACACGGTCTTCGCTTTTAAATTTTTAGTGAATTTACGATTTAAGCAAAGTGAACATTTGTTCAGACGAAATAAATGTGTATTGTACCGTAAATGAAGGTATAACGTGCCAGAAATGCACGTGTAACCTGTTATTTCATCATTGAAAACTTACGCTTGTTCGCTCGTGTTGTTGTATTTTGTACTTTCAACAGAGTCCAAATTAACAAATTTAGGCAAAATAGCAGGTGTGAGAGCGGGTGGCCATATGAGGTTATCCGTCGTCTCGTTAGTCCTTCTTTTATGAAGAGACGTTAGAATTACGCTGCTGTTCGTGTACAGATCCCTAAGGTAAAAAAAATTAGTGCAGGACAGTTACTAACAAATTTTTAAAATAGAGAAAGTATCCTTCAATGAATAAAGCACATGCATGTTTAAACACCTAATTCAAAACGACTACAATACAAATAATATACTAATTTGGCCGCTCAAAAAATGTTTCATATTCATACACTTATTATTTATTACTACGCAACTCATTCAAAAACACGAAAAACTTGCATACTGAGATGCATGACAAAATTATACGTTTTAATTTGCAAAATTACCGATAACGATGTCGGTGAATAAGTTAATAAAATGGATCGGTACTTATTTATTAAGCAAGAAAATACAAGACTTAAGTACGCGATCGAAAGTTGCTCAATTTAGCTGGAAATTGTCCGTAAAATTCAAGGCAGCTGGTAAAATCCTGATACCCACACACATAAGATGATTTTACTACTTTTGTAAAGAAAAAACAATTCAAATAACTCTACGTAGATTATTTTAATGAGAAATGCTTGAGCATGACATGTTGAATAGCCCGTGAACTTTTATTCTAATATAAAAACTGTACCGTCGAACACAACACCATAGCAATGAAGAGCGTTTAATACTGTTATGGGTAGAAGCCTCCTCAGTTCATTATCTTGAAATTTATAAATTTCAATTCATATACATTTACTCGCGGGTGTTTATATTCTACTCGTATATTCTACAACTCTTACACGTGTAAGAATTGTGGCAAATTGAGCAACCAATTATATTCATTTGTAATCTATATGTACAAAATTTAGGGCTATTTATTATTTTAAATTGACACTAACCAGTCACAATGTTTGCATTTTATCTCATGTACTAATATCTGTTGTGACGGAGTGAAGGAGAAACTCCAAACGTTAAACAAAGTAACTCAACTTTTCTGAAATTGATATCAAGCCCGAAACAGACCTTTTTCTCACCTGTTCTCTAGGAAGACCTTCATTAAGACTTTTTTCTCAAGCACACGAGCAATACAGTCGTCAATTTTATAAAGCATGGTGAAATTTTTCATTTCATTACAAAACAATTAAAAATTCTGACAATAACGCTCATTAAATAATGTTGTGCGACCAACAAGAGTTAAAGTATTAAATAGCAATGAAAAAATTACATTAGCTTATAAAATTAGTGCATATACTCACATCGCCAAAAAATGGTTTATCGCTAATACTTTTATCATCATATACTTCAGCGTACTAAAATATAAATAAATTAATAAGAATGACTGTAATGTAAGACCTGGGGCTGGTGCCATTTACCTCACCTATTCTTCTACATTTTATAGTGTTCAAATATTAACATTTACTTCTGTGTAAATAATGTTTTATTTATTTTAGAAGTGCAGATTGTACAATGAATATTGTAAATTATGTTTGCCAGCCTACATACATCATTTGAAAATCATTCATGACAGTATTATTGGGATAGAATATTTTTGAATTAGTCGAGCGGTGAGCAGATTCACTCCGATTAGTTCAAACCATATTCCTAGGAACAAATTACTTGTACAGTAAACCTTTTGTTAGGTAGGCACCATTATTTATTTTCCCTCATCATACTCTCTAAAACGTAGGCAGCTATACCGCAGTTGTGTAAGTTCATACATGAATTTGAAGGCTATGCCATTCAGAGCGTTTCTGCATCAACGTCCTATTTTTATTCTTTTTGTTTTTCACAAAAATGTTTTAGTTATTTTCATGCATTTTTACCTATAGCAAACAAACAGTGTACTTTATTAATGTTGTGCTGTTAGTTTATTCAACCGCTGTCATAAATGTTCACGTGCTTGGTTGTGCCATTTCCACAAATTGGACATAAGGACCTTCAGAGGGGAATTTATTAAGATACAATATGCCGATGTACTCTATCCAATTTTTGAGAAAACGCGGTGTTTCTTTCATTTTTCCTGGCCCTCATTGCAGTTTTTAGCATTTGGAAAGAGACTTTTCGGATGCTCTGTACATGCTGAATCATCCGAAACTGACTGCACTTACCTTCTCATATGGACATCCAGTATCTTACCAAGAGCTACAAACAGGCTCAGTTTGCCTTTGAACCCATCGTCTTCACAAGCAGGACTCTTTAACGTGAAAGCTGGAGTTGAGACTGAGCGCAACGATCTCAAACTTCATGTTTTTCATAATGAAAATCATTTAAATCCTACTTCTACGTAGTGTTTCTTCAAACCAAATATTGTTCTGAGCTTCGTCTTCTTCACTGGTGCTTCGAGCCAGTACTTATTCTGGCTTTGCAAGTGTGCCCTGATTGTCTGGAGCTCCGTGTTCCCCTGTGCAGTGCAGCGCGACAAGCAGGGCGCCAGGTGCGCTGGATGGCGCATAAAGAAGCCCACGGCTGAGAGACAGCGGTGTTACGAGGGCGAGACACTTGTGTCCCATTCTGGGACAGTCGGGACACATCTCCTGCACGTGTCTCGACTCAATGTGTTCTTTCATAGATTTCCATAGGGTATATTTTTGTGACAGCCTAACCTAAGCTTGCTTATATTCATTCTTGTGTAATTCCATGACTCATCTCAGACTCACTTCTCGAAAATAAAGCACAGTGAAAGTTGACTCGTACATAAATTCAGTGAACTGAACTGAAACGGTGAACTGAAACTCATTGAGCGTGAATAAAAGCTTATACCAACTTCTTCGTACGTATTTCAACATTGCGACTCATCTATTTTAACAGAGTTTGTGTGTTGCCTCTGTAGCTCCTTCAGTTACAGAATGTGGCGTCCTGGTCAGGCACAGCTTGAGATGCTTTCTAAGTCATTTAGAAAGGCATATTTACTTCCTTTTGACCTACAAAGGTCTTTTAACGAGCATTCAGAAGGTAAACATTCGATGATACAGTTAGTTAACTTTCGAAGTCAGATAACCCATAGTGCCCTCAGGATAGTACTAAATTGAATCCAAAAGATAAGCATTACGTGTTGAAGGTAGTAGTGTGTGTGCTTTGTGGTTCCAGATTGACTATAGATAATAGATTTAAAAATGTGAGGAACCAATCAATTTGTTTTAAATATCAGGAAGACATTTCCAATTAAATATGTTGGGAAAAATGATTTTTTAGCAGTGGTATTTCAAATTAATAAGTTAATTTAATATAGCCATCAAATTTTTCGTCCTTGGTAAGAAAAGTAATATATTTATGAGTATGAACTGAAACATACCGTCTAGCACTTGATGAGGGCTCTGATAATAACATTTTCCTTATTTTTATTAGGAGGCACATGTTATCGATATTTGGTGTAACGTATAAGTTCTTAGCTAGATACTGGGTGGTTTTCATGTTTACGGGATGATAGTTTTGGCCATGACTTAGCATTGGTCAATGGAAATCGAGGGCTAGAAGGCTGAGAGCCCTTCCCTCTTTGAAAACACGAATTGCTATGAAATGGCGTCCCTCAATACTGAGAAGAATTTAGGCACATCACATTATTTCAACGATCATTTCTAAATTAAAATAACTTAACGTGCCGTTTTTTTACAGAGCGGCTCTTGACCCAATATTTTCTCCAAAAGTTAAGCCGAAAACTCTTCTTCTCAGCTTGTGGACAACACTTTGATTAAACCATCCTAAAATTGATTTCTAACCTACAAATTTCTTCTACTTAGGCGTTCCAACCATATTGAACAAGTAATGAGAGTTTTGTTACAATATTTTGGATTTTATCCCTTGAACTATTTGACTTAATCAAATGTGTCCACTAGTCAAGTTCTACAGTTAATGCCTTTGAAATGTCATTCTTGTGTGCTTCGGGGTTTAAAAATCTTTTGTCGTCCAGTGAAAATTAGGTGCAAGCGGATCAAATTGTTATGCCCGGCAGCGCTGCGTCACAGAGGCTTACAGAATGCATCACAATGCCATCATCAAGCAGTCCAAACGACTTATCATTTTTCCAGGAACGTCTCGGGTGCATGCAAATTTTTTTCCGTCGGTAATAAACAGTCCGGAGGCTATCTTTGAGCTCTGTACAGAGTACAAGAGGCTGCAATATTGACTTTCTTTAAACTGAAGTATTGAATTTTATTTGTGGACTATACTTGTTGGTGATACACGAAACATTTTTTATATATTCAAAAAAATGTGCGTGGTTTTTGTGAACGAAACTGCCGCGGAAATCATGCACATTTTATTAGAAGGCGACCGTAAATGAATTAAAGTTTGAGTGAAGCGTAGCAGTAGTCGATGTCCGAACAAACCATGGGTATAGCAGTGCACACTATAGCCGCCGAAGTAGAGAGAGAGCCATGCTATCAAGAAGGATGTCGGACGCAAGATTGCGTGATGTAATAAAGAGCTGAACATGGTGGGATCACTGGAACCGCCATGCGAAGTATTCAATATTTAAAAACATGCTGTTATTACTCTTTAAATTTATATCCTTCAACAAAGATGATGTTCTGCGTTTCTTACTGCGGCCAGCCTGTGCCTAGAGACGACCAAGTGCGTGTGTGTGGCGTTGATTATACGTACGCTCTTACGTGGGAGGAGGAGCGTCTCCGTGGGTTCCATGTCCAGGGTTTGTGAATGTATTAGACATTGAGGCGAGACTGAGGTAACAAGAGCCTGCGACACCCCGCTGTGATGATTGCCAGCCCAGACCAAGCTACAGGATATACTTGACTTGATGGAGGTGCAGAGGCTTGCCTCCGGCTCAGCTTTACCACCTCCTTCTCCGTCCTCTTGCGTCCAATTCAAAACTCTGACTTCCAAGTAGTTTACGTTCACAGTAGCTTTAGCTCACACCGCTTCGTTTTTAAATGTTCAGCCTCTTGATTCTGCTAAAAAAAAATCTGCAGAATGCAAATTTTGCAAAAGTTTTGGCGATATGAAAATAATTCGCCAATGTCGTTCAATAATTGACGAATGAATTCACTAACCCTAGCATATAAGCACTCGAGAAAAATTTCCATTCCTAACTATTAAGTTAAAGGCCTAAGTACTGTCTGTGTCCTCGCAAGGTGATCAAAATTAAACTGTTACTCAAAAATATTTCTACAAGCAATGAATTTTTACAAGAACGAAAAAGAGTGATTTAGAGAGGCAAGGCTAGAAAATTTTGAATCAATTCCATCTCTTCGAATGTTGGGTAGAGACTGCATCACTCTTATTAACGACGTACAGTAAAATGTGCAACAAAGCTTCACGCTGAGACAACACATGGGAAAACAGTTTTTCAGGAGGATCTCACCCTGACTGCAGCCTTTGAAAGCTCACTTGGAACGCTTTCCTACACGTATACACGCGTATTTGTCTTAAGTGGGAATATTAGCGAGATGATACCACGAGCGTCTTTGACGAGCCCTCCAGGGGCCTTATTTTCAAACAATTTACTTCATCGAAGCAGAACAGCATGCTAGGAATTTTTTTCCGACTTGGCGCTGCACCGTGATATTTTTCAGGCTAAAAAGCTCGAAGTGTATAATTTCGGCCAGGAAAACAGCATGTAGCGTCAGCAAGTCAAAAGGAGAAATTTCGCTGCCAGCTGTGCCGCGACGACGACGACGTTCGTATACGAGTATTGTCAGAAAATCCGGCCCCTGATGTACAGCACGTCCCTCGTATCTGTGACCACCGCTTCCTCTTCCCACGAGTGCCTCGTGCCCTTTGTAAATACCGGGGAATTACTTTTTGTGCACGTCTCAAATCTTCTATCCTCAGCTGGAAATCTGAATAGGTTCTTCTAGTGTCCAGATTACAGTTATCTTCCATTGAAGGCTACTTTACCGCCCCGTGTTCAGTAACCAATGTATGCGAAAGCTCGCTTGAATTTAAGTCGTGCATACAAATTGCCTCTTGCGGCACATTTAAACACAGAATAACGAACTGATGGACACCGTACGGGTCAAATGCTTTTGATAAAACTTGATATCAAGGATAATGTAACCGAGAAAGCGTTTTACGCTGTTGCGCTGCCTGACAACAGGGACGGTCCATCGCGGGCGCAACTTCCCTTCTCTACCTACATGCAAGATTTGATCGTATAGATGTACGTAGACAACTCACGTAATAATTCCTCGTGAAGTAGTTGAAATTTGTGAGATCGTGTCTTAAGATGAAGCAAATTCTCGAAATAATCATCTTCATCCACGAAAATGTGAACTTTTACGTGCAGTGCACCAGTTCTGGTCGATTATTGTATTGTAAGAAAAATGGAATGGTGGAGGAAGTTTTCATTATAGCATTTGAGAAGTCAATGGAAACTTGAAAATGAAATGAAAAAACGATTTCCTTGTTATATTATCGAATGTATTTTTAAATGAAGAAAAGAAATTTCCGGGCCTCTTCTCATGAACCAAGGGTGTCCCATAAAGAGTGACTGTAATTTTTGAAAGAATTATCTTTCTTCCGATATAAAACGAAAACGGAAGGAATTCGGAATCTCGCAAAATTTTTCAGCCTTTTGAGTGATGTCATTTGAATTTCCTTGTGAAATCAATACTGTATTTTGAACATAAAAATGAATTTTTCATCTTACTTCGAGAAAGTGCCTCACGAGTCTCTTAAGCTTGAGTAGGGATTGTCAGGGCACGGCCCCGAGGATTACTGTGCATACATTCATGATCGCGTACATTTACTGTGTACAATAAGCTCGCCTTATACATGTGAGCTGGGTCATTTTAGCTCTGTACTTCACCACTGCACATTACAAGGGACATGAAAGTATACCTACATTCATCTTTCACTGTACGTTCAATGTACGAACACCATTTGCTTGTAATGAATTACGTTCAGCATTCACTGAACTGTGATGTCAATGGGTAAATGTTCATCGTTCAGAGCAAAGTTAAAGAGAGAAATCGGCCATTTTGTCTTATAATGAAATTCAGAGGCAGCTTTGGACTGCAGAGAGAGCGAGGGATCATGGATTGTTTTTAAAAGTAGCGCTGACCGCTGCTCGATAATGAACTACTGCAGAATTCATGCATGTTGAGAGGCCCAATTATACTTTTGGTCTATGATCCGCCCGACCAATAGATCTTCAAGCATGAACTCTCAATTCTTTTAAAACACATCAGCCAAGGCTTTCAAATAAGGACGCGTTGGAGATCAAAAAATTAACATATTGTTTTATTGCTAATTCCAGATGGGCTCCTCGGTAGTTGAGAAAACTCACAGTAAAAATCGTTTAATGTACGAACACATTTTCAAGAGCAAAGCGTCTGATATATATTTTGAAAAACTACAGAGCGTGTTTTGCATGCTATGTATAATAATGGGGGACCATGCAGCGAGCTCCTCGATACAGCGGTGTCCATTGCTCAAGCTGCGAGCCAGGCTGCTTGTACGCACCGAACTTAATAAAGCAACATGCACGGACGGCTTTCAGGGGTGGCTGATGAATTATTCAGATCGCAATGTTACATAAAGATAGCTCATGAACGAAACATGCATTACATTTGAAATCAAATTTTCTCCCTTAGTGAACTGAGGTCGTAAATACGTCGACTTCAGTCCGCACACCCGCCACATGCATATTCGGCCGTCGTAGGTCGTAAATAAACAAGTAGCTTAATGTAATCTGCTGTAAGACGCATGCCACAGGTATCGCAGCTAAACTTTGCATATTAACGCTCGCTTTCATCGAATTATAAGTCTCCATTGAGAAGTGTTCACTGTCACCTAACTTTCCATGTTGCGCAGCCTCTCGGATGTCGTCCATTGAATAACGACCCTCTGTGCAACACCTCGAGAGCCTAAGCGTTAGACCAAGTTTTAACAAACGATGTGCCTGCGATTTCAGTATGGGCGAAATATGCTGCGCATGGGACTTCAATGGTTTCAACTAAACACGTTTACTTACTGATCCTTACAGCCGATGCATGAGCGTTGATGGTACGTGGGAGACTTATTCTCGTGCCATAACTAAACTAGCGTTCGCTCTACTTTGGTGAGTTGATGAACAGATCCCCTTTTTCAGTAGTTCTCAGCTCAGTTTCAAGATATGATACCTTGAAATTGAGACTAATCACAGCAAGAGCTTTACTACACGGACTATAAAGAAAATTGTGACTAAATTATCAGTTCTCTGGAGCGAATAGAGAAGTAATGGCGGGATCAATACCTAAAGAGGAGCAGGTTCACAACACACGGCAGAAACTACGCCCTAAACTACAACACAAATAGCAGCGTCTTTCTACCGCTCCGTGTCCGTGGGTTCTCGGGCCACAATTCATGATGGCGCTATGAATAATAGAGAAGCTTCGAAACGTTGCAGCAGAAGCGAGAATGCCGTAGCGTGGGGCACGCGGGGGAGCGCGGGAGTAAAACCTTCATCCGTCCGTCCGTCACTCCGTAGCGGTGGAGGGAACCATTCATCACGGGTGCATCATTACCTCTCAGCACCTCTCATTACCTTCTATCACTGCTTATTAACAACTATTATGAGCGATTACAGCTTATTGCAGTCATTACGATCGCCCGCAAAGCTGAGCTTCAAGGCACCTTTTGTAGCCTTGCTTTAACACAAACTTGCACAGCTCCGTCCAAAGACTCCACCGCAAATGTTCCAGCTTCCGCTTTTTCCCACACTTACCTAAAATTTTATTCCCTACTTAAGCCACTTACGTGATTAGTTACAAGAGCGTTATCATCGCTTCATCACTATTAATTCTTTCAAAATTAATTCGAAGGGGAGGGATAATGGAGAAAAGCCGTTAAGCCCGAACGTAAAGTTATATCCTTGAGCTACCAGCACGCGTAAATTTTATCACTCTGTCCATTTTTTGGTGATCGAGGAGCATGTGTGTAATGAGCTTCCTAAAGTACCTAGCGCACAGACGCTTGTTTTTGCCAGGATGGCAGCGGCGTCTCGCCCAGTCCCGATGTCATCTATAACTATACTTAACATAAATAAAACGAAATTACATTCGTAGACGCTTCCCTGTGGAGGATGAGCATGATATTTTTCCTATCGTATAAATAATCTCTTACAGAGACTGCACGTCAGGCAATATCAAACCTACTCAGGAGCGGACTCGTTATCGAATTATTATTATTCCTTAGGATACGACGGCTATATTTTTGGCGAGGCTGAGTTTCAGCTAATTCGGTGCAGTGGTGCTTACAAGTGCGGACTCCCCCGTGCCATCAATAACTGCTCGATTGAATCGTAAGCGAGCACACGCACGGCGTCGGCCAGCAGTGCAGGTCGAGAGGGAGAGAGAGGTGTTGTTCTCTTTAGGGCGGCAGGCCATCACTCATACGCTACCGGCTCTCTCACTCACCATTAGCAACCAAGAGGCAATTGTACCTGTCTTTCACCTGCTATTTGCCGTAGTTTCGTGTCTTTTGTGAGCCAGATAACGTCCAAGATGATGGATGAAGTGTGTAAAGAAATGTTAAACTGGTGTTTAGAGGCTCAAAATGAGCAGCGCGGCCCTTAGCATGCGTAGGACGGTCCTTTAGTAATCTTATGGGCTTATTTTACCTTCGTCCTCAATTTGCAAGCCCTTTTCACAAGCCTATAAGCTAGACGCTTGAGTACGAGCGGCACAATAGCTGCTAATTTTGCCGAGTATTCTCGAGCCAACACAAATAACGCAGTGTTGATTTATTCAAAGGCCTCTCTTATCGGCGTACCTGCTTCACTGGCCAAGTAATTCTATGAATCCGAGTAATTCACGACCACTACCATTGGCACACTCCCGAATATTCGAGCAATTGTATTGCAGTAATTCTCCCTAATTTTCTTACAGCCCATAATTATGCAATGGAACGCAGAGGTCTGAGTGATTCAAATTTTACTTGAGGGTTTATCCATGAGCTAAAGTTTATAGCGAGAAAAATGTAGCTCTTAGCTTTTGTTCAACGGCGATTGTAAACTTAGCGTTAGACTTATTTTTGTTCGTTAAACGGTGAAAGAAAGACATTTCTTCCAAATAGCTGTCATCAGAAACATTGAGGCCATAGGCACAAGTGCAAAACTGTAAGCGTTCTTTTCTACATGGAAACGTCACACAGCATTCGCTTTTGTCAGCTTGTTTACTTATTGATTTTGGAAACGAATATCTCGCTGTTATTTATTGAATGCTACTTCGAGAATGTTGACTTCTGTTTATTAGTATTAGACGTGCCGCTTTCAAATAATACAGCGGACTTTTGTAGGTTCAATTTCATTGCTTATTTGCTTAAGCAAAACAGCAATGTACGCTGCAACGTAAATTATTTAGCAGCCATGAGTACGTGCGTCAGGCGCTGTTTGCTGTGCCAACGGGAACCCAATATTACCACGAAGCTAGATCAGAGATCTTCAATGCAACATATGAGTGGGACACATATTTGATGGTGATTCACAAGAACAAAAGAAGTTACATGTTTGAAATGAAATTGAAACGCAATGGGCATGCAATAGGAGCATTTGCTGAGCATGGCGTGTTGCCTGATATATATATATTCGGTATTATTGAGCGTTTAAAGAATGAAATTAGTGAAAAGAACACTCTATTGAAAGCCTCTGAATGGCGATCACTAATGGTTAAAATCTAAGAATACAAAGAAATAAGTTTCAAAAAACTGATTTTAGGCTGCAATATTTTATTTTTCTCAGTTATTTTACGACGACAATGAATTGAAAAGGGATAATTCATTCTCTCATTCAGGGGGCCAACACAGTGCAGAATAGGGTTATTCTAACTTGAACAGATCATTAGAAACGAAAATACCATCGGTATATCTTTGAAGGCATTGTGTGATACAAAAGCGCAAAATTCTCGCAACATGCGTCGGTAGTTGAGCCGAACTTCCTTGTAGCGATCATGAAGCTACGACATAGCCGGACAATGCCCCGATTGACGGAACACCTTAATTTATGGGCCATAAATCTGTACGCTGCTCTTAATGGACTTGTGTTCTTTACGGTCACTTGGTGAATAAAGCACCAAATTACACACGTGCATGCACTCTACGAGAGAGCCGCGGCTCTTATACTCTGTAAACTATAATGCAGACCCAGCACTTCGTTCAGCTTCGGTACAATTTTCTTGCTTGAAGAGCATACAACAGCGCTACGTACTTAGGTTCCACCTGCACCTCCTGAAATATAACATATAAAGACCTGGCATATGTAAGAGCTGTTTGATATATCGCGCTTCATTTTCATCACACGAGCCACCAATGGATGTAAATATTTTGTGTTGTTTAATGGGGCTGTACGTACGTGAGGCTGTGCTGGATACTGAACCTTGACCATGTGAGGGATGAAACTTCATGCGTGTTTCAAAGTGGACCATCACAGAGGGTCTGAACTTAATTTTAACCTTGTCCCAAATTGTATGTTGTAACGAAGCTAAGAGCCAAATCATCTGAAATTCGATACCACCAATGAACTTGAAACAAGGTCACTATGATTCATTCATAAGCTTTTGCAAATTTCACGATGTAGCGCGGGTAAAATTGTTACTGGCGAATTTTGCGTGCTATACTATATTCAACAAGTCAAAAAAGTATTAATCACAAAATCATTACAGGGCTTTTACACCCACCATGTAATTCTAAGTTCAGTAGATTGTTGTATTTACCCTCGTAACGCACCTGACTTGCTTACTTGACGCCACACATGACAGCTCCACCATTTTGTCATCATCTTCTCGTCACGCCGTGACTAGGAGTGTCCATCACCCTCACCTGCACCGCACACCTCACAGGTCCGGCCGTCCCCACAGCTCCACTTCCAAATCTATTCACTCATAGCGCATAGTACCCTAATTTGAACGAGCTTCTGCCATTTATAGGCGCACAAATTCGGCGATGGTGTGCCGCTAAAGATGTATCAAATGAAGTTCTGAAAATTTTCTCCTTGAAAAATAATTCAGTGTAAGTTGAATTTTTGTCCCCCGTCCTCACTGCGCTCAGATCTATATTTTTCTGCTGCCTGTTTACTGGTAATAAAGTTCATTAATTATTGTGCTGCCTCTCTGTGTTATCCGTTTCTAAATGAACATTGGTGTGTTCAATTATATAACAAAGAAAACGCGGAGCAATAAGTAAAATGAGAAGAAACATTATTTTCGCATGACAATCAGCAGTCATTCGTCATGGCTGAAAATAAGTCCGTTTCTGTTTTGGGGGCTCAATAAATGAGACCACAAATGCTGAAGAGTCAATCCTGGCCGACAATCGGCTTATCCATCACGCCAGACTTGGTACGTGTCCCAACCAATTGTGCGAAGGCCAATTACAGGCATTTGGATGCAAACTTGGTACCTTGAAATATGCACGTCTAATGACGACCTGCACCCTCTGACAAATGGGCGCTCATCACTGCCAGGTCGTCGTTGAGGGACACCGTCTCATGAAGAACGACTACTCTTTCTTCGGTCGCTCGAGAAGTAAATAACTGAAACCGCGCCACATAAAGAACTACTCCATGATATCAGGCGCTGCCAGGTCCTGCTAAATTTTCGGGTGCGGACGAAATGAAGCAGCCAAAGAGAATTCGTCAATCTGGTGCATCGATGTTACACTAGCCCTACAGCAACACCTCCCTCTCAATACGAGTTGAGAAGGCTTTTTGCTCGCAGCACATGGTGTGTAACTCTCGCTTCTGCCTAAGGATACACACTTGAGAAAATCACTGCCATTGACGATATCAGACGCCTCTCTTTTTAAACATCACGAAGTAGAGCGCCCGACGCTCGAAAGGAATTACGAACATCGAATACTCATGACATAATTGCGCGAGGTAAAATATTCAAGGCAATAAATTACCGAGATTTGTTATAGATTGGTTGAGAGAATTACCTCGGCAGCTCGGGAACAATTGACACCTGGAAACGCTGTTTTAAGCTGCGCACATCACAGGTCGCGCGGGTGAAGTGCTCGTAAATCACCGCTACTGGCATTGCTCTACGGCGTGCATTATGCATGAGAATGTGATGAAGCAAGCTCAAGCCTTTATTTGACCTTGCTGCACGTCTGTGTCCCGCCGCTCACTAGACAACAACGTGTTTGTTAGATACCATTCTTCATGAAGATACCTCTGTTCGAACTGAGACAGCCCTGTGTTCGTGGAAAATTGCTCAATTTATAATTATTCCAGTGACGTAAGTATTGGTGCAATAATGTTTAGATAAAATCGAGTATCATTCGAATTTGAAATTGTCACAATAGTATCCATGCCCACTGTGAACAATTGTTCATGACTTTTGATATAATTGAATGTGCGTATATTATACTTCGGAAACATAAATTCAAAATTACCAAGTAAGGTAAAATACGTCTTAAAAACACTCTGTGAAAAGACACGCCTTCGCGGAGCGTAATGCAAGTTTCAAGCACAGAGTACAAACATTTTTTTCTATTTCCAAACAGTGAATGACCAGCAGTAATTCCTTTCAGCAAAGTACCTGAATTACGGTAATGATCTTTTCATGACCAGCTTTTTAAAACGGAAAGTCATTCTACGAAATCGCTGTAAAATGTATGTTTTTATTAACCTTTTCGAAGGAACCCTGCCATTCCCCTCCTTAGCTTAATACGGAACATTTGTCACACGCCATGTATATGGAGCATCGATTCAAACCGTCATGAATTGAAGCACAAAACAGGGCTCCGTCATTATTATATAGCTACACGAGCGCAGCCCGGCTTCTCAGACCACACCGCGTCAGGTGACATTCTCGATCGGACAGAACTTTGTCTTTCGTTTGACACTTTGACCGCATCGTGCGCCACCGGTGGCCACGGAGGGGATTTTCATAATGCTGCTGACCGATCTGTAGTCCCAAACGAAGTTTTCTTAAATGTTCAATTGAAGTTAAATGAAGCCATGGTATAGTTAATTTTGCTATCTTTAAAATTGTTTACTACAATTCACTGTAAATTTCAGTTCAATACTGAACTTCACTTTATTCAACTGCAGTCAAAGTGTTAAGCTATCAAAAAGATTTGGTCTCGTCCGTCATGTGCTCATTTTAGGCGAATAATAGCACATATGTGCATTTGTGTAGGTATAAGTTCTCATTGCTTAGGTTAACATGCTATACTGAACAACTAATGAGCGTGCTATAAATATTATAATCTACAGGAAAATCTTTCGGGCACACACTCGCATAATATGATATTCATAAATTTTTGCCTTGCAGGAATGAAGCGAAATAATTTAATTTCCCGATAAATGCATGACTCTATGCGATTATCCCAGCATGCGCAACGTCCGCCATGTCACGTTGTGCGACGATATAAGCATGTTGTCCCAAAAAATGGCTTACTGATTGCGAGAGGTGTCGAGTTTAAGCGTGCACTTCGACACGTTATACATGAGTCGTAATAACGCATATGGCAATATGGTTTCGTCTTGCGGGACACCGTGGCCAGGTGGTTCAAAGCCCGCTCCTTTCACGAGAAGGGTTGTTCGTCCGATTCCCAGATATGCCTGCCCATGCAGTGTTTCTCCCCGACGGGAAAATTGGGACAAATCTTAGCTATAATTTCCTACTCAACCCAGGTGTGTGAAATGGGCTGAAGGTCACCATCACCAATATGAAATGGGCTCGCTTTATTCATAAGGTATATGATAAACCAATGTACGAGATGATGCACTTGTATCAATTTGGTTGAAATAAAACATCTTTTATTGTATTGTGCTCTTTCCGGAACTCGTGTCCATGTCCCTGAAGAAGCCACCTAATCGTACTCTTCTTCTCACAGTAATGGCTTTCATGGTAACTACAACATAATCACTCTAATTTAAATAACTGGGAAAGATTGTCAACGATATTTTTACAAATAACAATTATATGATCATGCCGATTGTAAAAATAATCCTGTAACAAGTCATGTTCAAAAAACTAAATTACTATTAATTTTACGCTATAATAAACACCTATCTGTGTAATAAACACTTATCAATTTTCAAATGATGTATATTAAAAAGGAAAATAAATCCCCTCGATAAATGAGGCATAAGTCATAAATCATCTAGATCCTGCAAATAACCTTGAAGGAAAAAATGAACAAAACATTTTCAGCACTCTTGCAAAGCATATTACATGATAGAGTCAATTTGCATACGAGTTTCACGCTAGTTAAGGCTTGTAAGGGTTTCATTATTCGTATTGTTCATGTCCAACCCATTAACGACAATTAAGCGAACGTATTATACGACTTTCAACCAACCATGCACGGAAGTAAGTTTTTAGTATCTAATTCAAGTGGCACGCAGTGGTCAGTGTTGATCACGCTTAATATCACATGAATTCAATTTTAACAGAAAAGAGTAGCATACTGCAGTAACACTCTTCGAACAACACAAAATTTAATAATAAAGACGTTTCAACATCCAGAAAAAAAATATTTTAAATAGGAACGACGACGACGAAAAACTCAAGCCGCCAGTGGTTACACTGCAACAGATGTTCTTATGATAAATTGAATCACTAAAAGCACACACAACAGCATTGTCGTCAACACGTATGCGTGGTCGTGACGCCAGCGATTGATGACCGTCTTTGCCGCGTCGCGCACCACCCACGGACGGAAGGGACGTCCGCGGAGCAACATTCGAGCTAGTCCGGGAGGATGTAATGGACATAGAGGAAGGCCGTAAAGTTTCCGTGTCGAATTTTATGATTGCGCTAACTGTTCCTCCGCTATTAGCATGGCCGTTTCCAGAGGTAATGAGTGCATCATCACATCACTACCGCGACTGCGGAGGCGTGAGGTCACACAGGCGGATGTCGTTTACCGCTCTTAACATGAGTTATTTTTCGCTCGTTTTGGTTTCTGAATAATTTATGGTACCTTAACGGCCTTTACCTCATGCAGCATGCGTCTGTAACAATTTTTCTTTCCGTAGCACTGTCCATTATTCAGGTATTATCAGGACCATGCAGCGACGGCGATACTGCGCCTTGTTACCTACTAATCTAATCGATGCCATGTGCACATATTGTGGTCTAGTATCACTCACACAATTTATTCTGGCTCTCCCGTCGCTACGTCACTGTCGCAAAAGTCTCCTCAACCTGAAATACGAAAGGAAAGTGGTCGCTCAGGGTCGGCATTCTCTGTCATAATATCCTCTTTCCAATCCACTCGTGAAGGTTAGAGCCCCAGAGGAGATTGAAGACATCGGGTCGCTCTAAACTGGTCCTCAGGTGACCTCTTCTCCTGAACTTTACCTGGCATTCGGGCACGCTCCACACTCTCTTCATGCACGCGTCCAACTGCAGGTGCGCACATACTCTAAAGGTTTTAGTTACACTATCCAGCAGAGCTCTAGAAGTCACATCACTCTGTTGCTTTCAGCTTTAGCACAGAGTGAATGAGTTATCTACTTTCTTCCTCATAAAGAAAGTCTTCAACATCTGTCGAGGATTGCATAGTCAATTGCACTGTGGTCTGCGTCAAGCTCATGCGGGCCTGCTACATCGTCACTTCGCATAACATGACTCTCAGAATTCAAATCGAACTTTTGCAGTCTGAAATTCACTTTCGTAAATTAAATTATTGTTATGTCATGAACTCAGTGACTCCAATGCTTAGTTTAGTTGTTCAAAATGAGAACTTTTAACATTCATTTTATGACCAAGAATTTTGATTCTCCGTTAAAACTCCCAAAACTGCATTCCTTCTGAGAAAAGTGTTTGAAACATTTAATGAGCGCATAAAATATTCTCGTGTCAGTTTATTAATGAACTCTCGTGATTTTTCATGCGTAGGTTTCATTAGGTTAAACACTGTACAAACGCGTGCACTGCAATATGTAGGCAATCATTTGACAATATCGATTACCTTTTGATGAACGCTATTAGATGTTTCTATAAAGGTAAAAATAACGATTTATTTTCGTAATTACCTGGAACACAGCTGAAGTGGTACCATTGGAAATTATTCCAGGGTTCAAATATCCTAATTTCACGTGGTATTGAAATATAATAGAAACGAGCAGGAAAATGAGCTTGAACGTGGGGGGGAAGCTATGATTTATAAGCCACACGACAATCGTGGTCACTCACAAAGTTTTCAGAAATGTGCATCATACTTCAGCACGATCTTGCCAAGATATGTCCGCTCTACGTTCAAAAAGAGCTCACGTAAATTCCTCGCCTCAATGCTCACTTTCATGCAGCCAGAGAGCTCGGCACAACACTCAAAAACACAGCACTTAATTATGGATCTCTAAGAACTCTGGGAAGAAATTTGGTCAGCTTTATACGTATTGAAATTTTTAAGTTTTATATTGTAAAGATGATGAATGATTTTCTTGAAAATATGACTGCACGAACCACAGTCTGGAAATGCGTATTTTACCTCAACGTATATTAAAATCTATTTTATTTCTTTCGCGGAGGCGAGTGAGAGTTTCATTAATGCATGTCGCCTGCAGTAAGAAGTATTGGTAGCATATTTGCATACCGTGCATGTGAACGTGTGCAAGGAGTCATCGCATATTCATTGAAACGACTTGAAGGAAAAATATCCCTCTGTCATGCCTAACTTTGTGGAATGAAGTATTAGAGAAGAATAATGGTAAATAACTTTAATGATCAGAGATATTTTTAGACAACTTCATTGGTGGATACGAGCATGAGCATTCACTATAAGGTGCATTCCTCCATTAAACACTGTAAATGGACTCAATTATAGACATAGAGTTTAAGCTCACCTGGATTTGAAAACATGAAAGTTAAGTTTTCAAATATTGTTGACCGTTAATTTAGAAATTAGAGGATGTCATGAAGCAATATAAATTCACTTCGCTTTTCGTTATGAGGCATCAAAACGGCCTATTTCTCCTTTTAACCGAAGCTTTTAGGGACGAACGTTTATTTTCAAAACCCACGTGGTTTTCTAGAATATAGCTCCATCTCAATTAGAGACGGGTAAAGCAATTCTTACCCTATGCTTGAACCAGATTGAAAAAGCAGTGCGTTTTGATACGTTTCTGCAATAAAAACCAAGATGTTTTCAATGCTTACCCAGACCGTTATTAAAACTTGCGACAATTGTGACGCGGATTCTACAGCCCAGAACAATATACATGGGTGAGTTCATTGACTATAGCAACCAAGGCACAGACCGCCCTGGAACTTCGCATGGCATCATTTCTCGATATTGATACTTGCAGCAATTTATTCTGACACCTATACGCAAACTTGCGGGCTAAGTACTCAAAGTTCACAGATGCTGGGCTTCATGCCTCGAGTACAGCGTGCGTACCATGATACATACGAGTGTACGCTGCTCTGCTTGGCGCTGGGTGATCACTTTGCCATCGTTCTTCGCTCTTGTGTTGTCAATTCTGGTTCATTACCCGTGATATTTTAGCGTAAACATTGTGGAAAGGAGATATAAGCCTGGATGCTGTCAATTCCATCGAAGGGAGCTTTAGTTACAATGCCTCACACTGTAGATCACAAATGCAGGATAGATTTGAACACTTCAATATAACCGTGATAATTAACTGTATAAATGAGATAAAACAAGAAATCAAATCGTAAATTTAGTGGTTTCCTACAATAATTTTCTATCTAATCCCAGTTATTTTAAGCAAAAGTGCGACTAGTACTTTCGAGCATTTTTGCTCAATGCTATAGAGAAAACAATTCAGGTGTGTTGTGTATATGAACGCGAGAAAAGCTCTAATTCGTAAGTTAAGTTCTATCCATACTTTTTATGGCTATTGGAAATAATGAATTTTAGTTTCAAACTAGAAGCTGAAGAAAATTTACTACACTTGAGGCATTACATTTTCTTATTCGCATATAAACATAAACATCCTTCGTCAGAGGATTTGTGGACACTAACTGCTGCCAGAAACCGAGTCACAGAGCAGCTTCTGATATCCTCTAGAACTGACACTAAGATCACGCGTAAGTGTGCGGTGTGATCTTATTGGGCTGAAATTGAGCGATAGCTTTGCAGAGTAGTCATTGCGCTAACTGAGAATAGGCGACCAAACACACACGCCGAAATGTTCAAGCCAGCGTAAGAACACTGCTTAATTTCTGGGGTTCTCTATTTCAATGGGGAATCATTGCGCCAACTAAGAATAGGCGACCAAACACACACGCCGAAATGTTCAAGCCAGTGTAAGAAGACTGCTTAATTTCTGGGGATCTCTATTTCAATGGGGAATCATTGCGCCAACTAAGAATAGGCGACCAAACACACACGCCGAAATGTTCAAGCCAGTGTAAGAAGACTGCTTAATTTCTGGGGATCTCTATTTCAATGGGGAATCATTGCGCCAACTAAGAATAGGCGACCAAACACACACGCCGAAATGTTCAAGCCAGCGTAAGAAGACTGCTTAATTTCTGGGGATCTCTATTTCAATGGGGAATCATTGCGCCAACTAAGAATTAAAGAATAGGCGACCAAACACACACGCCGAAATGTTCAAGCCAGCGTAAGAAGACTGCTTAATTTCTGGGGATCTCTATTTCAATGGGGAATCATTGCGCCAACTAAGAATAGGCGACCAAACACACACGTACGCCGAAATGTTCAAGCCAGTGTAAGAAGACTGCTTAATTTCTGGGGTTCTCTATTTCAATGGGGAATCATTGCGCCAACTAAGAATAGGCGACCAAACACACACGCCGAAATGTTCAAGCCAGTGTAAGAAGACTGCTTAATTTCTGGGGTTCTCTATTTCAATGGGGAATCATTGCGCCAACTAAGAATAGGCGACCAAACACACACGCCGAAATGTTCAAGCCAGCGTAAGAACACTGCTTAATTTCTGGGGATCTCTATTTCAATGGGGAATCATTGCGCCAACTAAGAATAGGCGACCAAACACACACGCCGAAATGTTCAAGCCAGCGTAAGAAGACTGCTTAATTTCTGGGGTTCTCTATTTCAATGGGGAATCATTGCACCAACTAAGAATAGGCGACCAAACACACACGCCGAAATGTTCAAGCCAGCGTAAGAAGACTGCTTAATTTCTGGGGTTCTCTATTTCAATGGGGAATCATTGCGCCAACTAAGAATAGGCGACCAAACACACACGCCGAAATGTTCAAGCCAGCGTAAGAACACTGCTTAATTTCTGGGGTTCTCTATTTCAATGGGGAATCATTGCGCCAACTAAGAATAGGCGACCAAACACACACGCCGAAATGTTCAAGCCAGTGTAAGAAGACTGCTTAATTTCTGGGGATCTCTATTTCAATGGGGAATCATTGCGCCAACTAAGAATAGGCGACCAAACACACACGCCGAAATGTTCAAGCCAGTGTAAGAAGACTGCTTAATTTCTGGGGTTCTCTATTTCAATGGGGAATCATTGCGCCAACTAAGAATAGGCGACCAAACACACACGCCGAAATGTTCAAGCCAGTGTAAGAAGACTGCTTAATTTCTGGGGTTCTCTATTTCAATGGGGAATCATTGCGCCAACTAAGAATAGGCGACCAAACACACACGCCGAAATGTTCAAGCCAGTGTAAGAAGACTGCTTAATTTCTGGGATTCTCTATTTCAATGGGGAATCATTGCGCCAACTAAGAATAGGCGACCAAACACACACGCCGAAATGTTCAAGCCAGTGTAAGAAAACTACTTAATTTCTGGGGATCTCTATTTCAATGGGGAAATTTTCGCAGGAAAATGAAGAAAATTCAATCAAAATAAGACTTGAAGCCTCGAGCATCATTGTTTTCAAAAAGACGAAGCGGTAAAATTGCGCCTCAGATGCCCAGAAATGCTCACAATTACAGACGACTCAGACACAATCAATTCATCATATCATCATAATTTCTCAAGAAATTCTTTCTATAACTATGATCCAATTTTGAAAAATCATTTAATTGGGACGTACTTAGTCATATAATGAAGAAACGTAAATTTCTGTGGGGATATACGGAATCTACAGTATGCATTTTACATGTATGCTCATTTCTTATACACTGTAAAAAAAAACTGCAAAAATACAGACAAAAACAGACGAATTATCTGTTAAAATGACACAAATTGCTACTTCTAGTCCGTTTTCTGAATATTATCTGTTAAATCAACAAATTCATCCGTAATTCGTTTCCATACCGGAAAATTTTGCTGATTTCCGTTGTTCTCACGGGTGAATTAAAAATTACGGGAGTAAATTGAATTCTTCGCTGTCGTAACGGAATCTCGGAAGTTGTCCGTTGATCCAACGGCTTTTCTTTACAGTCAGGAGCGGTTTTCACTGAATAACTGAATATTACAGATTCGACCGACTCTTCGGGGGATTATGCGGAATTCGATTAAATTTCCATTGTTTCAATGGTCCGCAACAGTAAAAACATGATCAAATATCTGCCATAATTGCTGTTAATGTTGCAGTATGTCTTATATTACTATGTTGTTGTTTTACTTTTTGTTCAACCAACACATTACCGATTTGCGTTTGCCAAGTATGAGATAACAAATTTATAATTCTGGCGGAACAGCTGCATTTAATAAATTACCTATTCTCTCATAATAGAATTTACAATATTAGCAGTGCATAAAAAGTTTTAAGTTGCAAATACATCAATTTGCCAACTAGAAATATATGATGGCCATAGCAGAAGGCGAAACGTTAATAAAAGGCCTGTGCAATTCATTCAGAAAATGTGTCCATTCCCTCTCATTTACGATGCAGACAACGCAGCGTGAAGATGGTATACAATTTGACGTATTCTGCCCCAAAATTGGATAGACCGTATATAAGTTGGCAAATAACCATACCTAAACGTGTATATTTTCATTCTCTATGGATGTGAGGAACATAATGCAATTCGGGGCTTGTGCGTTTATACGTGCATACATATATTGTCCATTCACTTGTGTTTGAGTTAATATACGTGAGTACATACGCGTGAACATATATACGAATAAGTGAAAAATACTATAGAAGCGTTCATTGAAATCTATATGAATTTGCAACTAAGCCTGTGTCAGGGAGGAAGTTCATTTTTTTTATTCACACATGAACTGTGTTCTGTGAAAATAAAAACAGGATAACATGCAGAGTTTTTATTCCCATTTTTATATACCTAAGAGCAGGGGTTCTCAAACTTTTCTGCTGTAACTGAAACTGGAAGAGGTAGTGACTGGAACTGCTCTAACCTTATTTCATTGGTTCATTTGGCGCTTCACTAAAATAATCTTTTCTTTGAGAAACTATAGTTTCTCGTGAACAATATATCAAGTAATATAGAGCTGTGATATGTAGCTTTAATATAAAGCACACTTGTTGAGGTCATTTTTTATAAATTTTTTAATTTCTCTACTTCTTCGAATGAGAATTAAAGGATAAAGAAAAGTGAAGCTGTTTATGAAATGAAAGATACGATGTCGTTTCCGTATTGAATTTATTAGTGGTAAAAAATTCCATAATAAACTAATGATTTTAGATGAGAAACTGAATGTGAGAAAATGTTTATCAACATTATTTGAGTCGTTTATGCTCTCTAAAATGCTAGAAATATCTTCAATTATTCATGTCCAGTCATTCGTCGAGTAGAATATATTTTCAACAATAGAAAGGACTCGTTACTCGTGTCCACTTTCGAACGTCTGTCACAAACTAGTCCCTGTTCCTGGGCCTGGAGTGGAATTCATCGTAGTGGAATTCAGCACAGTGGAGGGCATATAATGCATAACCTAAGTGTATATTACATTTTTATATCATTGATACTAAATTTCAAAGGAATTGAACGTCCAGCTGGTTAAAGACCATTTAAAATAGAAGATCGTGAGCGATGCCAATTGGCCAATGATGGAGCCCAAAAAACGTCACGTGACGAAAAGCGTCACGTGACTTTGTTTACATCTGATTATGGCGGCCGTAAGTGATGCGCAGTAGATTACAGGAGTTAAAATTGCGCTTTGCGAACGTTTAAAAAAAGTGTTTGATAATTGAATAATCTGAACTATGTTGGACGTAAAATTGAAGATGTATTATATTACTGAAATGCCGAAGAAGTCTTGTGTTGAGTGCAGTGCGAGCTCTTCTGTCCTTCGAACTTCCATACCATGTTATCTCTCTTCAGAAATGCCAGAAAGATTCCAAAATCTTGGCAGTTCCAGAAAGAGCTGTGCAAGACCAAGGTAATGTAAAACTTAGTTACCTCATTTATCCCAATTAACTCACTGAATCAAAGCTTCATAAATTAATAATGAGTTTCTCATTACTCATTGTTTGAAAAAAGAGTAGATTTTTGATTGGCCCTTAATAGCATGAGGTTATGAAGAGATAAATGTGTATGTGCTTTAACTGATGTTGTCATTGATGTAGGCCTAGCAAAATTAAATATTTGTAACATAGTGGAAACTAAAATAGAAAACATTAGACAAGCCAAAATTTAATTGGCATTAAGATTAGTATATTGTTGGTTTTTTCTACGAAATTTAGTAACAAATGCTATTCTAAAAGTAATTTTTTGAATAATTAATTATACGTAATTGAAATGTCTTAAATTGGCTGTATTACATATTTTGTATCTGAAGTAACTGTCTCATATTAATTTACAATCACAATCTCTCATTAGTAGTTTCAATTTTGAATGAGTGACTTACTTTGGATGTACATCCATTGTTTATTACACGGTTCTTTCAGTTTTCTTGCAAACAAACATTTTTTTAATTTATATATACAATAAATATAGCTCAGTAAATATATTAGTTATAGCATTTTGAAAATGATTTATGTATATCTATTATGTAGACTATTCACAATGCCATCCAGATGTCACTAGATAACCATGCTTGATCCATTTCAAAAATTGGGTCAATATTGAATATAATGTTGTCAACGAATTTCATAATTTCGTAGGTATAGGTAGGTAATATAGTCGATTTTAAGACGTTTTACACAAATGACAATGTGCCCGGAAATGCTTAGTTTAGGAGATATAGGATAAATAACGCCAGGTAAGAATAGCATTAACGGCAGTTTCGATATGGCTCTTCCGGCGTTTTGCGGACGTGGACCACGCCAAGTTTTTTGGCGGGAGTCATCGGCCTCGGTATGGTTGAGTTAAATTAAGATAATTTAGGCTTACTTAGGTTAGGATCCTTTACTAAATTAACTTTACCAAACCTAACCTTACCTATCGTTACGTCAGAACCGGATTTCTGCTTATTTACCTCTCCGTTTGTTCAATTTTATAAACGACGTTCCTATAACTTCAAAGTTAAATATCTCCAAAAATAAGCATTTCCGGGCATATTGTCATTCATGTAAAACGTCTTGAAATCGAGTATATTACCTTTCTATACCTACGAAATTATGAAATTCGTTGACAACATTATATTCAATATTGACCAAAAATTGTTTTGCTTTTGAATTTTAGTTATTTTTCCTTTACTCATGGCTTGAATTATAATTAAAAATATAACATCATGCAGGCGTCTGCACTTATGTAGCCTTGTAGAGAAATATAGTGTACCTACTCTGGCTTTACATAGTTGTAAATAAAGGATTAGGCTTTGAGTATACCAGCTTCCTATCCTACATCTGGTCACTGGTAAATTTTAAGGAGAGGACCATAATTGATTTTCCACTTTTTGGTGCCTAAACATAGTTAATTAGATCTAAATACAAATTTTTTCATCTATGCACTTGCCGTCGCAAATGAGTATTTAACGAGTCATAGTGGTAAATTACTGACCACAACTCTTGTGTTTGAAGCGGAAATAAATTAGGCGGAGGGGATGAGTACAATGGACTCTCCCTTCCGACGCGCTGGAATGATAAGCGCAAAGACGGAAGTTGACATACCGCTATAACTCATTATTTTATGGGTGATAGCCTTTAATGTGTTATTAACTAAGAGATCTTAGAAGTGGATTCAGGCTCTGCGGGGTTGGCTAATAATAAATTACAAAGTACCCAAACGTACTCTACCCAAACCAAACCTACCGCTATAAGTCGGTTTATCACTAATTTGCGACGGAATTTGCATAGATGAAAAGTTGTTTATTTCGGTCTAATTAATTATGTTTAGGTAGCAAAAATTGGGAAATGGATTATGGTCCTCCCTGGTCACTTTCAAAAGTGGCCTTTAGTGCAGTGAAAAGTGATTAAAGTTGTTCACGATAGGCGGCCATGCAGAATTGGCCACCAAAGGTGACCAGGCAAAGTTTACATAGAATTTGTCTTAGTTACTTCAAGGTAAACATAATCATCGGATCTTCAAGGTAAACATAATCATCGGATCTTTCTGCAAAGTTTTGTTCAGGGTAAATGGAATATCATTTTTATGAAGTTTAGTCGCAAATTAAAATTTGGTTATAATTGAATGAATTGAAATCCAGTTAGAATGAAAAAAGCTTATTGAGATAAGAATGTTCTCACTGAGAATGGTAATTGATATATTGAAAAAATGAAATGAATTTTAAAATCAGATCATGTTAAAATTGAAAATCACATTAATTTATGGTGTACCACACTACATAATTAAGAAATGTCACTTTAAAAAAAATGTTGTGTAGACATTGATAGGTAGTTTTTAATGCATTTATATCTAAAAATTTGTGAATTCCAATGCATTGAATAATGAACAGCATTTTTTAAGGAAATCCTATGTGTACTATTATTGCCTAAAGAGAAACAACAAATATTTGGTTTCAAAACACGGATGAACATTACACATAATAGGCATAATATGGCATGCAATTCTATGGCAGGTTAATCAATTTTTGTTTTCTGTATAATTAAATTGTTATTGTTTCAAGTGTCAGCTGTGAAAAATTCATAAAGATCTGTACAATGGTTCTCAAGGTACAAAGGTTAGCAGCTGGGTAATAGGGTGATTTACTTGAATTAGTGATTAATTTACATCTGAAGTCATTAAAATAACTTGTCTCTGGGTATCTCAAAGGAATGTGTTTTAAAATGGTGTGGGCACTAATGAGGGGCTAAAACACCGTGAGCCATACATTGTGTATGCATTCATTGACTTATTTACAAGCATTGCGAGATTTTTTTTTAAATTATCCAATAACCCTTCTCAGCTATTGTAAATTATTTACAATAAGATCAACAAAAGCTCTGTCCCTCTTTGTAGGAACTTGATTCTACTCTCATTTGTTGCAGAAATGATTTGTTTACAATAATAGAGATAAAAATTTAAAGTTCTACTCCAAACTTGAGTGTTGCCAGACATTTGTGTTCTTTCAAAAATTTTGATTTCGAATATGTACATTTTTTCAATTCAATGTTGATATTTGTGTTTCCATTTGTTATATATTGTTTATTTTTGGGTTTAAGCAAACCTGGATCAAGTTTTTGCGTTGAAAAGTGATGGAGCTTTTGTTACTGTAATAAAAGCAAAAATTGTGCATTTATTTGTTGAAATTTTTCTAGTTGCAAAAACAAATAACAGAAGCTAAAAACTCATATCCTTACCAGTAAAAGTACCCTTTATTAGACTGGTTTTTCAAATTTGCTGTTTACCCTTTGCACCAATCAATCAAAAAAAAAATATCTTGTTATTCGTTTAATATTAGAATGTTTACTGTCGTACATGTAATGTTTGGATGTATACGACCAGCGCTGCTGCAACATTCTCACTGTGATGTCATTTCAGTTGTTTTTTCCTGATGCAGGAAAGGAATTAGAACATCAAGATGGGAGAAAACAATTTACAGGTGTAAAATTAATGAATATAAGCTTGTTCTTAGTAGAATATCAATGGTTTAAAATATGATCATTTTTTAAAACGATTTTCATCAAAACATCCTGGTGGGAGAATGCCAATAAATTACTTTTGTGCTGTAGCATTTTCAAATGGTTTAAACTAACTAAATCAAGACTAATAATCTAACAAATGTGTATAGATGTTTATATGTATGTATGTGTCTACATGAATGTGCATGTGCATACATGTATATATATATATATATATATATATATATACACACACATATTGGTACATAACATTTCAAGTTCAGAGAGGTACATACTTGCATGTTCCTGCGCAATCCTTTGCCAAACATATACTTGTAGTCAAGCTGAGAGTTTCATATATATAATTTCTGTTGGCTCGTATATTTACAGTTGTATGAAAATGACTTCACTAACTTACAAATGCTAATGTATTTTTTAACCATTCCAGATACCTACTGAAATTCAACCCTAAACGAGGCTTCAAAATAAGATCCACGAATGGAAGAAAACGCCACTGCGGGATGCATCCGAATGTCCTGTTGTTGGTCGCGTGTCTCAGCACGGAAGAGACTCTTGGCCTCGACTCTGCCACCCTTGCTTGCTTATCTATTCCACAAGTGTGATTGATGTTTTCATGTTTTAGTGACAAAATGAAAGACGTTTAGGGAGACCGGAACACTGCACTCTTATGCATGACATCTACCAGAGGACAGTGGGGGGGACCAAAGAGGAAGACTAGTTCTGCAACTTCACCCAGCATGCTCAGAAACTCTAATCATCAGGGTGCGGCAGGTAGAACCAACGTACCGCGATTCACAACGTGAACAACTGTATTGGTACACCAAAGACGAGCACAGTGAGGGTGGCAGTTTGTCTTTGAAACAGAATAGAGAACCAATTGTAAAATTATTCTCTAGAATCATTTGAATTTTGCGTTACAGGAAAACTTATTAACAAGTGAATTAATATCCTCGCTTAGTTCCAATAACTGATGGCCAAAATACGGCAACTTCACAAAGAAAGCTTGTTGAGCACAAGATTGAACAGATTGAGAGTTATAAATTTTTGTCAAAGATTTATAACTTTCAATCAGTTCAGTCTTGTGCTCAACAAGTTTTCTCTACCTGCCGCACTCTGATGATTAGAGTTTCTGAGCATGCTGGGTGAAGTTGCAGAACTAGTCTTCCTCTTTGGTCCCCCCCACTGTCCTCTGTTAGATGTCATGCAGAAGAGTGCAATGTTCCGGTCTCCCTAACGACTTTACAATCTTGGCTTCTCGAATCTTTGTCCATTTTCAAAATGAAACCTACTCTGAATAACACCCAATGTGCTTTCCCGCTTCATGTTGCCAACACATAGTTCAGTTCCAGTTTTTCGTTTACCTTTTATTTTTTTACCGTCGTTCGTGTTTTTCAAAGTTTAAACTGTAAATACTTTATTGTTGAATTAATTCTTCTATTTTTGGCTTCGTTTTAAAGAGATTTTGCTGAAGATGGACGGTTAATCCGAAACGTTAAGTTTAATTTGATCATTCCTAATGAAAGTGACTTTATCTGTAGCGGTTTTCACTTTGCTTCTTATTGTCAATCTTAGAAGCTTCACTGCTGGAGTTATTTCAGATGATATCTTGAGCATATAGTATCTAAAGTTTACTTTCTTTATCCATTGGGAACATTTGGGTGGACTTATTGTTAACTAGCTTGCATGAGACACACGGCGCCATTCGAGATTCAACCCCCTAAGGGGGAGACAACTATGGTGTCTATGGGAATCAGCACTCCCAGGGAGACAATGTGAGGGCCCGAGCTGAGAGTTAGGTAGGCCTTCTTTTTGTTGAAATAAAATATTTTTGTTGTGTCAAGATCCATATTTTTTCGTTTGACTGATATCCAGTTTTTTCAGCACCTACTACTTTCTTCTTCAACTTTGATCTTGTTTCATGAAATTTTTCCTTACCTCACTGTTTCTATGCCTTTTCTGCATAGATTCCTCGTTTCCTTAACTCCATACTAAATGGTGCCGTCTTCCGTCCTCTCTTTGGATAGCCTTGGTTGCGGGTAGGGAGGCTTAAACTAACTAATAATCTAATCTAATCTAATCTTCGAGATTCAATATTACTTTAACTGACGTCAGAATAGGTTTGTTCTGAACCATGTACTTTCATTTCATTAATGAGTTCATTGCTCTGCTAAACTCGTTTAATTGTTCAGTACAGATTCATCATAGAGTGAACCAATTATATGTATTATAAAGTTTGTACACTCCGCGTAATACATGTATAACGTTATTCATGTGTAAAAATGAGTTGATTTTGCTATAATTTCGTACTTTTGTGTAGGTTTTGCTTATTCCTGTCTCTAAGAACTGTTGCCTAAGTTTCGTAAGTATACTATAACAAGGTAATGTTTTCAGTTATACTTATATTTTTCTTTGAACTCTGAAATGTTTGGCTAGTATTTTGATGAAGCGGATCGCATCACCATTGACAGCGGCAGTTAATATCTTTTCTGTTAGCAGAGTATCGCAATAGCTCTCGAATAATACTAGTCTGGATACTCAGTTTCATGTACTATATTAATTTTAACTCTTGTAGTTTTTCGTTTTTAGCAACAGACGAGGTACAGTCTCGGACTGGGAACATTGATATATTTTTCAGTATTGTTCATTAATATTGTCTGTGTATTATAAGTTCTTTTGTTATATAGTTTTTTGTTTTTCAATTTGAAAATAATTTCACACTTGATAGAGGTACCCAACGGTGTAGCATATTTTATTCATAATGCTCCTGCGAGGATAGAAGTGAGCTGCGTTATGGGTAGGGCTTTTTCGCAGAAAACAGTTTTCAAAGCTTCAGCTCTCGATGCTTTCCGTTTTCTTTCAGTATGTCTTATCTTGTTATACATGTCTTTCATCATTCGCTTCCAGGTGTGTCGTACGGCGTGTGAAAACCCTTTGTATACCAAATTGTTTTTCAGTACACTTTTCAAGCAAGTAATTCGTTTTTTGACCAACCCAAGAAGTATCCATGTGAATCTTTTTAAATATACGAAGTGTACGAAAATTTTTCATCAAGCAGCCTGAATCGTCAGCGGTTATGAGATTTATAAAAATGAAAACTTGAGCTTCTGTTGAATCAACAGAAACACAAAGAAGCCTCTGGGTAAGTGACAGTTTCAAGAGATTCTGTTACTACAACATAGGAACCGGAAATTGGACGGTCCTATGATTCATCTGCCACCTGCAGGTACATTATGGTGCCCAGTAAATATTACATGCGATGTACTTTTGTTACATAGAAGTATAGCTGCAAGGCTATATATACGGACCGCAGTGAACGGTGCAATAAAAGAACTAGTCGAAACTTCCTATTGACGCGGACGACTTCCCGCGTTAATAGGAAGTTTCGACTGGTTCTTTTATTGCACCGTTCACTGCGGTCCGTAAATATAGCCTTGCAGCTATACTTCTATGTAACAAAAGTAAATCGCATGTAATATTTACTGGGCACCATAATATATCTGCAGGTGGCAGATGCATCAGAGGACCGTCCAATTTCCGGTTCCTATGTTGTAGTAACAGAATCTCGTGAAACTGTCACTTACACAGAGGCTTCTTTATGTTTCTGTAAATTCAACAGAAGCTCTTATAGTTTCTAGAGAAGAAACGGGAACCTATACTTCGTCCGGCACAATGCCGGCCTCACCCGTTCTAACAACGGACATATAGACGTCCTCTGTGCGAGATACAGAACGTTCACAATATTTCTGTAAAATGAACAGAGATAAAACAATAGTCCCGTTGGACTAACGGTGCGTCTATCGCAGTCCGTTAACTCAACAGATGTCTGTGAATTCGACGGAAGTAATTGATGCATCTGGCGGACTAACAGAGGGAAAAAAACTCTCTGGCGAAAAAGCTGCCAGACAATTTTCCGTTGTTTTGACACTTTTTTTTTTACAGTGTATAATCTTTAATAGGTTTGCATTTATTAATATTAAATACTAGATCTAATCACTATTCTTCTTAAACTGCACACTAAACATTCCGAAATTAAAAAAATGTTTTGAAGTTGTTTTGAGCTTATCACACATATAGTGGCACACATTAACAATTATATGTTCAGCGTGCATTTTATTGGGTGCTATAAAGGTGGTGCTGCTCGATACAGCTTTTCGCTGAGATGAGTAAATTAAAATCAATTCCAATTGCTTATAACCATACTTTTTTCGCTGCTCCTATAATAAACTGCAGGTAGAAGTGCAATCCCATGTCCTTGATGCCATAATAACTCTTTTTAGCCTTATCTCTATTGGACTATCAACAGTACCATATTTTCTCCGATAATTTATCACTAATCTTGCAACACTGAAAATTGATCAACAATACATTGCATTATACTCATTTATTCCGTCGAGCTGACTTATCACTCTATACTCATTTCTACACCTCGCATCTTTTGATCACACTGCACTCGTTCAGCGCTCGTTACTCACACGTCCAGTGTATCCACCGAAAACACCGAACTATCATTCCTCAGAGCAATGTATCACCGTAGGCACAGCATTAACTTGATTACCTTTCAATGAGGCAGAAATCGAAGCAGCACAAATGCGATATTGCTCAATTAGAACGAAATGATTTTTTTTTTAATAACATTTGGACGTGCTCGTGTGATATTCTGTACAGTCACACCGCGTTTCTGACTGTTTAAGATAGGGTAATGACTTAATATAGGAGATCCACACAAGGAAATTGTACCTGTAACTGGTTTTTGTGTATCATTTTACCGACTCGGAGAAAATTACCGAAGAAAAATGGAAAAAATACGATACGGTTTTTTACGCGCTGCCATCAGAGCCAGCAGCCACACAGCTTCAATTATTTCAATTATATTTCGAGGGAAGATCTACATCGCAATTTTTTAGGCGAATCACTCGGAATACTGGCTACCCAGGCGGCTAATGTATGCGAGCTTAGTGATCGAGAAAATCGCTCGTTCAGCAGATTCTGAAAGATTCACTCAGACGGAATGTAACTTCATGTAATGTTCATCAACATTGTTATGTTGCTCAGTATTTTGGAAACATGCTCAAGATTATACAGCTCAACATTTTACACATATGCACATCTCTTATGTGATCATTGATATTTTTGTACTTGCTAATATTAAATGCTAGATTTAATCACTGTTTCTTCACTATTTTCAAAGAGGAGAATCTTATTTTCTTTGAACGCATATGTGAAGTCTAAATTCCACTTAAATTGTGCACTAAAAATTCATAATTAAAAAAAAAGTTATTTCGAGTCTATCACAAATGAGGTAATGTGTCAGTTCATGAATTCTGAAGAACGATGCTTAAATATATTTCATTTCACACGGGTCGTTGGAATAGGTTACTTCTGAGTGTTCAGAACACCCTTATGAGCGGGCTTGCTTTAGTTGTACTACGAAAAGTTTTATTGTAAAAAGTATCCGTGGAGGTTGAGCCCTTCGAAGAATATAATGTAATTATTATACTTGCGTTTGCGGCAGGCCAAAACTAGCGACACAAAGCCCTCATTAGGCGGTGTTAAGATTCCTTCTAATAATTCTCCCTCATTTTCTGAAGTCTTGCTCAGAATATCCAAATCTCACCCTAGACAAAAATCGAGTGGCGATCTTTGATTCCCCCGCTCGTGAGATTATACATCAGAAACTGCTAGCGCGTACCCCGCAAAAAGCTCCTCCATAAATCTGTATGAGTTGCGAGTAATAGCCGTCATTGGAGCGCCGCATCGGGGCGGTGTGTTTGGGCGCGCTGAGGTGGACAAGCTGGGCTGCTCCGTAGCCGGGACCTGCTTCTTGCTTGTGATCGACATGCGGGAGGAAGCTCGCTGACTTGTAGGTATAGGGAAGTACTTCATGTAATTCTGGTCCTCTGTTCTGAGAGGATCGGTCCTTTTGTACCGTATAACAGCGTGGTTCGTTGTTCGTGTTGTCAATTTGATCGCTAGGTCTAAACAGAATGGGTGAATTAACGTGAATGTGAGATGAGATTTGCTTTTTCTAAAGCTGAAATTGTTTCAACGTCACTTCTGCGTCACTGATGCTCATCAACTGCTCCGAGAGGATCGGTCTATCTCCACAGTACAACAGCGTGGTGCGTTGTTCGTGTTGTCAATTTGATCGCTAGGGGGAATGGGGGAATTAACGTGAATGTGGATGAGATTTGCTCTTTCTCAAGCTGAAATTATTTAAATCTTATTTCTGTGTCACTGCTGCCTCTCAAATAATGAAGGCTGACTCTTTTTCAATGAGAAAAATTTTTAGTTTCTGCACGACAATTCAGTGAAAAACCTCGATGATATAATAATCAACAACTGGGAATCCTTCGAAGGCAAAAATTTGAACAGAACTTCAGTTTTGTTACACCAGTTCCATGAATTATACGTAAGAGGAATATGTGCGCAAAATTTTTTATACCCTTCGCATTATTTTTAATAAAAATCTAACCTTCAAGAATCGTATTACAAATGCAGATGATATCCTTCGGTGTCTTCCACAGAATTAAAAATTCATTACCTTGATGAAGCTTCAAATTTATTTCATCGAACAATTATTTTTATACATTTAAAATTAGAAATGTAGGAATGAAACGTAACTGACACAAATAAGACCAATACCCATTTTACGAACCAAAAAAGAACCTTCAAAGCAGCGAGAAAATTGAAGAAAGTGCTCACTTATAAGATCTATTCAAATATTCCAAAATACTTGCATATTTTGATCTTCATAAGCTTTTCATACGCAATTGCATGCATAGAATTTTGATTAACGAAGACGGCCAAGTTCTTAAATTATTGGTAAGTGCACGAACTGGCCATTGCGATTATCTAGCTAGAAATAGCGATAAATTCGTACTTCCTTGCTATTTAAAAACAAGATCTTAATCCAGTGTCTAATTCTCTGGAACTAAAACTTGAAACTGAAACTCGGCTGAAATTCATGAGAAAAAATATTCAAAAAGAATCTTGAAGTTATTTCTATCAAATAAATCTTGATGACACCATGTAACAAAATAGTATTTTCTACTGAATAACTCGAAATTACAAGTCAATTTAGTATGGACTGAAATTGCCCTTACGTCTTTTCTGGAATGTACGATCCTCATTTGGCTTATTTGAAATACTATGTTTGATCAAAGCATAGCATATATAGTGTCAACCCACTATTTCATCAGTGTTGCGTGCGACTGGGTCAAGTGTACTAGGTTTAACACAATGACAAAATTTAGACTAGCACTTTGATAGAATGCCCTAGAAGTCGCTAAAATTATCAGGACACACAACTACCTGTGCAAAAATGTATTCAATGTTGATAGTCTAAAGTAATAATATTCTTAATGAATAACTTGCAGGAAAAAATCTGTAAAGTGATTTAAGTATTGTAACACTCCTGACAACCTTCTGCGTTAGAATCTAAGCTCTGAAACCCGGCCCTGAATAGATTGGAGTTTATTTATTTCAAATAAAATGATGTTATAGTCTTCCAAAAGCGGATTATTGACAAAATGATGGCTGCTCCTCTCATTTTGGACAACTGAATGCGCTCGATCTATACGAGGAAGAACTCGAGCCCGAATCACAGTAAGAGGCTATTCCGATGTTAAATAGAGGTCAAATGATTGCTTCATTTAGTTATTGAACCTTGACTAGGATTTCAGAGACATTTTTTATTTACTGAAGTTCAAGTAGTTCTAAAGACTCATTGATTCATAAAAATAAATCGATGCATCTGTTGAGTTCATGTGAGCTTCAGTTGGACCTGAAGTAAACGATCAATTAACAATTATCTGGTCGACCTGTACGTACTTTATATACTAAAAAAACTCTTATAAGAATCACTAGGTTGCTTCATTGGATTTTCCCCAACAAGCTCTGTTTTCAGTAAGAAGATAGAGAAAAATTCAACACCGTGCTTCCAGTAACAAGATAGGGCAACATTCAGTTTCCTCTTTCATACTGCAGACAATACACGTCTTTTACTAATACGTAGAGGGTTATTCGTTTTCCTCTTGGTCCAACGTTCATAAATCCAGCACATTGCATCATGGATGCAGTCTGCATCTATGACTAATACACGTGACTATTTTACCAAAAATATATAATATATTTTTATCGAATCAAACCATATCGAATCAAATCATATAATTGAATCAAACTATTGGTTAAAAAGTACGATCTTCAACCACTTCCTCGGAGAAAAAGTTGTTATATGAACAACTGGACCCAACTGGTCTTAAGTGGTTTATATGGTATTCTATCTTATATAATAGCCGTAATGTGTGATATCAAAATATATATTTTTACTGAGTAACCATAGAAGCGTTTGAAGCGATAGAAATGGAGATAAATAATGACCGTATCGACGATGCGGGTTTCACTGCCTCAAAGGTATGAACATGCTATTGAAATCACCGGCGTTCACATGGATATAAAGATTAAGTATAAATTTATCCATATAAGTTTATTTAAATATAAATTTATCCATATAAGTTTATTTAAATATAAATTTATCCATATAAATTTATACCCATATAAATTTATCCATTTAAATTTATACCCATATAAATTTTCCCATTTAAATTTACATGAAATAAATTTATCGATAAAATGGATAGATTAGTTTCTTGTTCACAGGAGAAAAACGATTACAGTGCATATTCAAGACGTTATGACGGTCGTGTCACAAAGACGCTAATCACACTTTTTGTAATAACGTAAGTAGAGGACGTCTTGGGAAATTCATTTTGATTTGTTACCACTTGTAGGATCTAACAAGATAAGCTTTTGTTTTTCACGTGAGATTTCGGTAGGATTCGCACCAATTGCAAAAAGAGGAAGAATGTATATTTCTTCTGGGATGCATACCTCAGTTGAAAATCATGGCCATTTTTGAACGTTTTCTGTGACTGAAAACAGCACGCTTAAGCATGTTTTGATAGGATTAACAGCCGTTTGCTGGTGAGGACGTCTGTTTTTTTATGACAGTTAAAACCGGCCAAAAAATTCTAAATTCGGTTAAAACAATTCGGCAATTACCGCCTTCTACGGCTGTGTACTGTCTCCTGCTGCTCCACACAGACCTCACGTGAATTCATCCTGGCCGGAATGAGGGAAATCAGGGTCGAGTACGGCCATAATTAAGTCTAGCGCCGCTTCTACCTTACACAACCTGTCCCAACCATTTAATTCAACTTGCATGTGTGAAGACGGTGTGGATTTTAAACTGAGACGCATTTCACATAAAATAATGATTAGACTAGCACTTTGATAATGACTAAACTAACAACTAGACCGCTAAGTATTAGACTAGCACTCAACACCCTATACAGGGTGTTTTGAGAAAATCATCCTTAATCAAATCTCATGTCTCTATCTAAAATTTAAATATTTATGGTTTGTTTGTTACATATAATTAAAAAAATTGATCTGTGTAACAATTATTTTTTGTTAAGAAGTGTTCACTCTAAGTGTTCAGCACACTGCTGAATGAATAAGAGTATAAGAGCTAATGTGCAAAACGTTATAATTTACGCTTTCTCAAATCAAGAACCAGCAAAAAGTTTTCGAGACTGTAATTTAATTAAATATACGAGGCATAAATGGAAGCGCTAAAACGCCTGATCTGGTACTACATGACAGGCGTATCCTTCAACATATCCACCATTACGCTTTTCATACTTATATCTTCTCGATTTTTCATTACGAACATAATTCTTCTAATAACCAGTAGGTTGTTTTTTAAAGCATGAAACTTGTTTTTGATTCGTTGACCCAAAATTTCCAGCAATGGAGGACGTGAATTATCATCGAAAAAAAGCACGTTAGCATTTTTATGTTTCGGTAAATTTTAGGATAGTGAAAATTCTTTGCTTGATAGTCAGCGACATTTTAGAGCTTCATTCAAGGAAGTATATGGATGATGAACTCGTGGGCTTCAAGTCTAAGTTTATTGTATCAGAATACACTATTTAAATATGTTGTTTCTTAATTCACTCACTAAAAAATGATGCTTTTCACTCAAAGTCTTTCCAAAAGCAATTTAAATTATATCCTGAGAACTCATAATTCAACGCTTGCTCACAAAAATCCCCATGTTTGCAAAGGTTAAATTTCTTAATAATATGCAATAAACAGAATTCATTAACTCTAATTTAAAAAAGAGATATGAGTTTTCAAAATGAGGGAATATTTCTAAACTCCATAAACATAAAATAGTTATAAAAGATACACTCAGACTTGAAGTCTTCATAAATATACGTTAATTTCCTAATGATGGTCGCAGAAAATCCAAGTGAGAGCTTGGGATACATACAAAAATTTTGTTTTGTTAGGGTCATTAAAGGAAAAATAATCTTATCACTTTGAGTTGTTCAAGCAAGCAGAGAGCAACGCGATTTTATTTCCAACCTAAGGAAGAGATTTAAGTGTTGTTATTTTTTTTATTGAATATAAGTCATTATGATTTAGGAGTGTAATTAATGGCTGAATTATTAAACGCAGACATTCTGCACGAGCCGCGCACTTTAATATAACAATATAATTTGTAGGGATTTAAATGCATGCACTATACCTTGTGTGTGATCATTGGATTTTTAATGTGAAGCAGCCCGGAAGTGCGTGATGAGCGCATCTGGGATATAGGCTTCACTGCATAAATGGTATGAGTGTAATGTTTGTTACATGAGTTTCATTAGGATACATTTATTTGTTCAGCGTCCGCACTTGGAGGATACTAAACATTACCTGTCGCTACCTGTTTTACTCCAGCTTCATACGGAGTGCACGAATAATTCTCCGTCTAAAGAAAAGAACTTAACTCAAGAACACGCATGATCCTACACGTAGTTAATTAGTAACCATCTCAATTGAAAACTTTTTATGCTTTACATTTTATGGGCAGCTGAATTTTGCGCTATAAAACGAAGAAAATTCTTGAGGTAGCAAATGCTGTCTGATACAAAAATAACCTAAATGAATAATTGTTGGGCTTAACCGAACATTTGTAAATCTAGCTCTTTTTGACGGGTCGTGTACGTTAGCGTCGTGAGAACACTATACAGTGATACGTTCGTCGAGTAGGAAGTTTCGTTACAAATTCCTCAACCATTTTCTTCTTTTTTAAATTACTCTCAATTAATTTCGTCCGTTGAAAGAACATTAAATATACCATGTACAATGACAATTAATTACCAACGACAAATACTCTTTAAAAATACACCACCAACGTCGAGCATCTGCATTTCTGGAACCAAAAAAGACTTCGCGGTAAAATGTCATCCAACGCAGAAAAACACCGAAAATGATATGGTGAGTAAATCTTTGACTGAATGCACTTAGCAATTGCCAACGAAATTGGTTTGGTTTTGATTCTGGCATTATGATGATGGCGGCAACATAAGCATTTGCCTGCAAAAGTTAAGGCTTCAATGCGCGATTTAAGCAGCTGCAAAAAGCGCCTCAAAAAAGCCTGCAGAAGGTCGAAGTGAACAACTTACGGCCAAATCCGCTTCATACTTTTGCTCGTCCGCCTCAAAGAGAGAAAGATAATGTAAAGGCCCACAAATTACGACCTCTTTTTGCCGAATGCAAAGCGCTCTCGAATATTATGGGAGCGCTCAAAGAAGACAGAAACTTCTTTACGAGTTTAAAACCAGTACTTAATATTGCAAAGCCTAACTTCTCGCAATGATTAAAGAGAGCCAATATCTTAGTGATGCTTGTGTCTTCCATTCCGCGGACCATACAGAAAAACAGGAAATTTAGAGATAAAATTCGTTCGTGGAACGAAATGCCATAAGTTCAGTTATACTGAAAAATATTACCAAGCAGAACAGTTCGACAATATCATCAAAGCAGACGTGATATGTTTGAGCAAAAAATAGGGTAAAATTAAACACAATATAGCTTCAATATATAGGAAATATAATTTTCTCAAATCTCGGAAAAATACGAAGATCAACAGAACAAAGCATCCCAAAAGGTTCATAAAAATAAATCGCCAAAATAGGATGGTTTGTAGGGCTTCATTTCAAGTGCTACGCGACGATCGTTGCCTGTTTTACTCCCACGTACACAATTTTAAAGGTACGCGTAGTTCTCTTTTGGAAGAAACGCACTCAGTACAAGGACGGGCATAATATTACGTGTGAGAAGTTGCCATCTCAGTTAAGAACTCCATATTTGCAAATAAGAATTACACGATGTATTTTGTAGTGACTCAAATACTCTCAAACAAGTGCAATGCCCGTCAGAATTGTGACCTAACTGTACTGGAATAGTTTAGTTTCAAATCAATGGACAGTAAAATGAAGTACCAGAACATTAACCAACACTTGAATATGGTGAAGAAAGTAAATTCTTCAGAAAAACTTTAATTTGAACGACACCCGCTCGTAAGAATAAAAAACCGCACCTTACAACTCAGCAAAGCATAAATAACCTGCGTTGCTAGCAGACTCGAGAATCAATCCCATCATATGTTCTATGCGCTCCACAAAGCAGTCACACTTCAATCAAATGAGCAAAATTTGCGAGCTAATCATGTGCAGTACTTTGGCTCTGTTTGTGATTTACGACTTGCCTATGTAGTTGCTTGTACCACATTTTATTTACTGAAAATGATAGTCAAATAATTTCCACCTAAAGTATCCGTATGCGTGACTGTTACACTGTAAGATGCCTACATTATGCGTGCCAATCAAGGCAAGTCAACATGTTCAGTTTTTAGCAACTTCGAAAGATATTTTATTTATATACTTACAGATAGTCTCGTTTCCCTGATAGTCTTTGACGGTCTTGTTCCTTTGAATGTTTGAATGTTTGTATGCTTGTGCGCGTGTGTGTATGCATGTCTCCTATGGAACTTTGATTTCAGTGTTGACATAGGGCAGAATTAAACATCATGCATATAGAGCTAAGATGGGACAAAATTCGCTACCCTCCTTTTGATACTAATAAAGGGTGAATTTTAGTGTCATCGCGAGCTGTAATATAATAACTGGCGACATCCTAAAGAACATTTAAAAAAAATAGACAAGAATCGGGAAAAACGATGCTGCGTTTTCAAAATTTAACAAAAGAAACTAAGTAGTGATGCAAAAAAAAATTGTGCGACTGTATAGTATATTAAATGTTGTGTTCCTTTGAGAGATTTGAAACATTTTATCACTAAGTCACTACCGCTATTGACAAGAATTTGGAAGTCTCTATCGAAAATTCGCCTTAGTCATTTAAATCAAGTCCCGTAAAACATTAAGTGAGTTATTGCTCAAAAACTCGATGTGAAATACTTGTAATGAAATCATGGCCCACAGATTTCCGAATGAACGCATAGGGTATGTATTGTTCCATCATTTTCTTGGAACAGACGATTGTCAGAATCATAATATTCGTGGAGAATTCGACGACTCGTCCATAGCATACTCTCTAGCATTTTGCAATAACGGGTCTGAATAAAATACAGTGAATTATCTTCTTAGAAAATATATGAGCATGCACTCTCCGAAATTTTCCATAGCTCAGAGATAAACCTTCTCAGAGTGCAGTGGTCTTCGGTGCAATTCGCGAAGTTCACTGCCAGACCACCGTTAAAATTGTATCAATTATACTTTCTCGATAAATCGAAGTGCGCTTGATCACCGCAGATCAGAGCACATGTTCGTGGAATGTTCTATATATTGCTAAAACACAAAGTTATGCATATTTCCTGATCGCTCTCGTACATCCTCGCATTTCAGAATTAATTTCGATGTAATTCACAGTGGTGTAAAGATTTACCTATTAACGCTATTAGGTCTCGTTATTCATTAGCTTAAACGTTCATTTGGAGCAATCTGTTGTGAAGGCTGAGTGCACTCGATTTCAAAAGTTTTTGAGATCCATACGAAAACTGGCTACAAACGCTCGGGCAGACTTTCACGCAGGTGCGTATGATTGTACTTTAATACTTGTTAATGTAAAGTTGTCATTAAGACATCGCTGGTTTGGTAAAAGCAAAATGTTATTTATGCATAATTTTATGCAAAAATCCTTTCAATTCCTCCGTTATCGTAGCAAATAGTTACATATAACAGGCCTCGGTATCCCATAAATGAAGAAATACGATCTTTTCTAAACCTACATGTACTATATAAACAGTTGTTGCATTTATCCGTAGATTATTATTCAACACTATTCAGAAAACTCAATACGCCTTCATTTTTATTATCGATAACAAAGTTGGAAAAACATAGGATTAATTCAAATATTTTTGTTGCATTCCAGACGTCGGATCCCCGCTGTTATCTCTAACTTGCCTCGCATATAATTTACATACTTAGAAGCTTAACAACGCATTGGTTTTTTGACTCAAAGCTAGGAAAATATTCTTCAAATTTGATCTTGTAACATTTACATTCATGATATTTTTTTAAACTTTTTGTATTTAATTTTCTTTGAGTTCAGTCTACGTTCCTTTTATTTAAATCTCCATTATTTGTTTGTGGGATGTACACGTACTTATTTCTCCTAATATGATTCAAGTTTCCTTTCATACATATATATGAATATTTTTTACACACGCATCGTTTCCGTATTTAATTTCTTTAATTGAATAGATGTTTCTAATAATCTAGTGTTTATGTATAACAATACTTTCACATTTTTATTCAAAGACATGAACCTATTTTCCAATGATGTCGAAAGAACCGAAGTCCTCATTCAAGCTTCACGCAATGCAAAGTTGGCGTGTTGGCGTTTTATCTTCACTGAAGTCGGCGGCAGAAATGCTCGTGTGTGTCTGATGGCACAGGAAATGAGGCCTCGACCAGAACATGACAATTGTTGCAGGGCTGCCGCTAACTCTTTGGAGACTCAATAGAACCGTGAGTTCGTGATGCCGTCATCATTGCCTCTCTTGAACTTGAGTTTACCTGTTTTTAAATCGTTGTTTTTGGAAGGTAGTGACATACGTGACACAGATTTTTAGCTGTTGATCGTGATCCGCAGTTAATGATAGACTAAATTAGCTTCACGAGACTTCTATAATCAAAGATTTGTTCTTGAATAAAACAGATTTGTTCTTGAATAATACTTATAGGCAGTAATCAATGAATCCAGCGCATCGCGTCTACAGACACTATACTTAATAATTTCCATTAATTATATGATCGACAAGCTGAACAAATTAAGAGTAATAAAAAACCAATGGGCAAATAAGTCTACCATTAAGCTATATTGTATTCTTCAGAGAGAAAAGTTTATACAGAGGTCAAGTCCATTCAAAAATTCCTCCTCCCCAATCTCATGAGATCGCCTCTGTCCAGGCAAGGGAGTCTTAAGCCAATACAATTAGTTAGCCAATACACCAGCAAAGCGAAAAGCGTTAAAAATACATAACTTAAATGTAGGTAAATCGGTAATGAAATTATCTGGAGTGCATACTTGGTCAAATTACTTTAGTTCGCTAAATTTGCGTAGAAGTAAAATTGAAATTTAACTCACATACTTTACAATTTTAATATGAATAAAATATTACGTTTGTAGATTTTTTGCAACCACGCGAATTAAGAGCACGTAAAGGAGCAAATTTCGGTTCAAATTTGCAGAAAATAACAAATTAGGAGACATACAAATTAAGTGCGCGCGTCAATAACGAGTTACACCTACATTTCATACGTCACTATGGTCATTAGATGGTCAAATGAGATAGGAGCAGTTTGCCAAAGCATCCAGTGAATTTTAAAGTGATGACGACGGACAGAAGGGATTCCCACCTTGCCTGAGCCTGCAGCACGCTATAGGGGCTGAACGCATAAATGCTTTCAAAGAACATCGATTATATCAGACACTTCCTCAAGTACAGCATGCACAGTTAAAAAACTAGGAGCAGAGGCATTATGTGAGTAATTTTTTTAAACACCGTAGTTTTAAAATCTCTGATTTAATTCGTTTCAAAGCGTTACTGAGGTAACGAAGTCTTGACTAAGACAGGCGAAAGCTTTTGAGTATCCGGTAACTAGTATGCATTATACATACTATGTGAGTTGGATTTCAGAAAATAACCGTTTAATTAAGCTGATTTGCTTCTCTCGACGTACACGTTCCCTTTCTATAGACAGAGGGCAAAAACAGAATTCCTTCTAAAATCTCATTTTGTTTCACTTAGAATTTCTTCGCTCGCTTAGCTGTAGACGGCATCATGCTGCACAAACGCGCAAGCTGAACTTTCACACTCACAATTGGTGGGTAAATTTCTCATAAATAGTTTCCCTTCCCTGAATTCAGTTCAATTTGGCGTCAGAAAAAGGGAGCGAGATTATCACTCGGTACAGGACCATCCATTGCGGCGGCTCGCACAACTCACTCTGTAATGATCGCAGAAAGAAGCCAAAATATTTTGCAGCAGTACACCCTTCATCAAAATGACTAGTTAATAAATTCCTCACCGTCGAGGCTGCGCACGCACCTAACTTCATGATCAGGCGACCCCTCGCCCATAGACAACGTATCTGACAGGACGGTGATCATTTAAAAACTACCATTTTAGTATGCAGTAAGACGCGAGTTAATGAAGCTTCCTTCTCCACATATATTGTGACAAGCTTTATTATTTCTCGTAAATTTCACACGAAATCAAATTTGAATTTTAAATTTCATCCACATGAAAATACTTCGGTCTTTAAATACGATGAAATCGAAATCTTTTGAAGGGAATATAGCTGAAGGTACCAAATCTAACACAAGTCAACTTTCTGTTTATTTCTACTAGGGATAGAAAATATTAATAAGAAAATATAAGAAAAGAAAATATTAAATCAGAAGGAAGCAATAAGAAAAACATTATATCAGAAGGAAATAATAAGAAAAACATCATAACAGAAGGAAGTAGTAAGAAAAGCATTAAATCAGAAGGAAGTAATAAGAAAAACATTATTTCAGAGGGAAGCAATAAGAAAAACATTATATCAGAAGGAAATAATAAGAAAAACATCATATCAGAAAGAAATAATAAGAAAAACATTATATCAGAAGGAAATCTTAAGAAAAACATTACATTAAAAGGAAATAATACGAAAAACATTAAAATATAAGGGAAACAGTGCTCACACTGAAGAGATATATTGAGCACAAAGTACGGTAGCCAGGGCGCATACATACACAGCGAGCTGGACGTGCAGCGAGAAAGTATCTCCTCGTTCAATTGTACTAATCCCGAGTTTCAGGGCGCATACTTTACGGCGACTTAGAGCCTTGCGTGGACATAATTTAACGTACAATAATAGGCCATACGGAGCCAAACGCGCAATCGGAAGTTCTATTAAAAAGCTTTTACCGATGAGGTACTATGCCTGAGCACCAGCTTTTTAGTCTAGTCCGATATATTTATTGAACGTTTGATTATTTGAACCATGAGAGCTGAGAGCCATAAAAATCAATGACAAATCTCCATTGTAGATCTCTGCGAGCGCATGTTTATGTACGACGCGGGGCTGCGGAGCGCTGTCTTCAAGGTGGTAATCTTTCGAATTACCGAAGTTACAGTAGGACAACTAAAGAAGTAAGATACCGCAGTAATAACTCAGACCTCGCAGTGTGTTCTTCTAGAAAGCGTGTACTTGAGCGAGGCACGGATAACAGGGAGAGTATGTCATTGTAGAGTAGCATTTTTCAACGGGCGAGAAGCTACTATAACTTCAACTGTGATGAATCAAAGCAATTTCGGGAACACACGAGCACTTCTTCGAGTGCGTCTCCGCTCATCGTGAGCGCGATATGTGACAAAACTGGCAGTATTTATCTCAAATCCGTAAAGGCGTTTTCGTGGTCTTAAATTCGAACAATTTTTAAGAAGTGATCAGAATATTATTTAATAATTACAATTACAATGGAGGAATGGTTTTGTGTAACGTTAGTGTCTAATTGATGGCGGCAATTTTATGAAGAGTGGAACGCTCATCTGCACCTCGTCAGCCCCAAATAGCCCCCGTAAAATCTACCATAAAGACAGACTTCAAAAGAGCCAGGCGCTCACGACACCAGCAGTATTTTCTAATACACTCTGGCGCGTATTTTAGCGCACGATTTTCAAAGCATTTTTTTTGTGAGTGTGGGCAGCTGTAAAAGAATCTTGTGCTGGATGTGGTCTCTAAATGATAAGGTGTTCCTGCCAGTAATGGTGCTATCGAGAACAAGCATATGATTTGAGCCCGACGTGGCTCTCGAAGGCCCCATATTACTCTCAGATTGCGAAGCTTTTTTCCTCCGTTTTAAAGTTCAACTTGATCTCAAGAGTAATTGGAGGAGTGTCAGAAACTGGCTCTTGGAAAAGGACACGGCGCACATTTGTTCGACAAAACTCCTACGTTTGGATCCTTTCCTATGTTTCACTAATATTCGATAGATCAGATGAACGGTTTAACCTTACCAAGGAACCACCATTCCAGAGGTTAAGGTTTGAAAAGAACGGCGAAATGCTGAGTAAAAGAGAACCTTGCGCACAGCGTGGAAGACAAGGGAAAAGTAGGGGAAAGAAACAACTGATATCTTGAAACAAAAATGTTTTTCATCATTTAACACACCCCTTGGAAAACCTTGCCCGAAAAGCCTGAGGGCTTGAAAGAAACAAGTGTGACTTTATTATAAAAAAAAAGACTTGAGACGAGGAATAGCCACGCCATTTAAAGAAGTGACAGGATGAAACACTCCGGATAAAACGATCCCTGTATAAATCTGTAGTTCCTCACACCTACTCCTTTCATTTCACGTCAAAAATAATTGAAGTGCAGCCAAGGATTTTAGTTCGGAAAAATTAATGTACGGTTTCCAGCAAAGAATAGGAGCGTAGGATTTTAAAGGAGCATGAGGTTTTAAGTATGATAATGTACATAGAGTCATAGTTCTTCAAAGCGCTTATGGGAAATGCACCCAAAAGAATAAAATTCATACGGGCTGCAGCTTAATCATGATATGAAGCCAACTCTTTGTGCCGTGCCCAGCAGTACGTTCATGAAAAATCCTCCCGCAGCGCGGATTGCATTAATTTCTTCACAAAATACCAACAGTACGGGTAGAACTGGCACAAGTTGACATGGCACGCAGCCTGAGCGTAGCGTCTATCGAGTTTGTTACTATGCTTGAAATCATTAAAATTAATTTTAGTCGTCCCTGTACATGTAGAGCTTAATTTCATTCCAGGAAACTTGTTATCGTTAAAATTCATTATATGCGTCCATATTACAATAATTTTTTCATTTGAGAGGTGTTCGATTGAAGATCAACAAAATGACAAGTTTCACCCAACAATCGCTCCCAGTTATGCTAAATTTGTGGTTTAACTCAGTCACCAAATCACCATGCCAGTGAATAGACTTTGGAAATTTGTGAGGTAATTTAGCGTATCCTCTTACTGAGGAAAATTGAAAGAAAATATATTTGCTGAATTACGAAGACCCAAAAATTATTTTTGTAAAAATTGACGATTCAAGGACTGTTAGAATGCCAGTTCTCACAATGAAATTTTTATACTCCAAAAATTTCCCCTATGGACTGAAAATCGGCACACTAAAGCTATTGCACACCAATGGTTTGAAAATCAGCACACTAAAGCTATTGCACATATGGCCTGGAAATCAGCACACTAAAGCTATTGCACCTATGGTTTGAAAATCAGCACACTAAAGCTATTACGCCTATGGTTTGAAAATCAGCACACCAAAGCAGCTATTGTTGGAAGCGCGTTCAGTTGAGCAACATAAGGCGCGCGTCTGGAGAGCGCACCACCAGCTCGGCCGGCCCTAATCTCAGTTCCGACACAAGCTGAACCCTGACGCCATTTCGTGCAAAGATTTCACGCGCAGCGAGCGCACCGTAAGAATCGTCAATAATTTGGCCTCTTGCTCTTGGGCTCATTACAATTTCATGAGGCTGCGCTGCGGATGCAATCTGAGCTATCAGTGATGGGTAGGCGCCCTCCTCATCGGCCCGCTAATATGGCGCTTGTATGAGCACCAGATAATGCGAAGCTATCGTGCACAGCCATCCATTGCTAGTGACACTCGAGCTCTGTAGCTCTGGCAGTTACTGAGCCTCATCTATATTAATGGACTACGTAACGTCGGTAAGTTGTCCTCAGTTTACAACCATATTATGCATATCTTCAACAAATTTTACAACCAATGTCATAAATTTCTTTATTGCTGCCACCCTCGTAAAGGTGCCGGCAAAAATCTGCAAGTGTTGCAACAACCCCAATTTATTTTCTGCATAATAAGACGCATCTTTTTTGCAGTTGCCCGGCGTGTTGACTTCAAAATATCGCAAAACGTCCGAGCAGCCACGGCTCTCTAAGCACACAGTCGCACCTCAGGCAACGCAACACCTCGCTTGAAATCGTGCGCGGCCTTTGCAAATTTTATTGATCAGGGCTCCAGAGACGAGACTCAAAATAGCAATTATCTTCGGGAAACAATGGAATTGAGCCATTGACACCTCTTTGAGTTAGCCGTAGCCCTTGCAGAATTTAAATAATGCTAATGGTCGGTAACATTCACTGATTTGAAGAAGTGGCTGCAAGTTTTAAGCTAGAACCCGGTAAAGAGTCTCTCAAATGTTACAAGCGAAAGAAATAATACCCAAATTTGACACCATGCGCAAGATATCTAAACTCAGTATGTGAAACTGAGTATCTCAGAGTATGTGAAACTCAGGAGATTTTGAATGACGTACCTTATGCTGGAAAAAATCGTCAAAGCCACTGTTTTACTTTCTGAAGTCTTTCTCTGTGGCGTAAGCAACTAATTCTCGTTAATCCAAGCATGGAAATCAGGAGAGTTTTGGAATAAGTCTGGAACTAACGTTCCCTTTACCCTTTTATTCTAGTTAGCTTAAGTTAGCGGATCCATAGGTACGGCACTTAATTGAACTCGCTTAACAAATTCCAACATTAGAAGTAACCCAATAAATCTCCTAATGATCTTTTATTCATTCAGCTGTGTAAAATTCGAAATCTGTGGACTCTGAAATGTGACTGTCTTACAAATAAGTTTGATCTGCCATCAGGTGGCTGGGTGTACCCAGAAACTGACACAACATTCGCCAGAGGAACGTCACCAACTCACTAGACTCACCTACAGAAATTTTGTTAGAGCGTACACTGCTGAGGATGATGATGTACGAAACACGGTGAGTTTTCCACGGTTCTCCGTGAGCTGATGCAAATTATTCACAGGACAGTAATTAAGAAACTTTTCTTCCAGTACTCAATTTCTAAATCTTTTAGTAAACACAAGTTTAATTTTAGTGGTGGTAACAAACGCCTAATTGAGAACCTTTCTTAACGGCAGTGACAGCGAATGAAATGTGATATTATCCTCATTTACACTGACGCCAAGAAGGATTCCAACTCAGAATTTATTTGCAGTGCTTTTGGCTATTTATCAGGTCAACTCAAAAATATTTCCCAAAGCAATTTCGCTCAATATCTATATTACTATTGTTGAAATATACCGGCACACCAAAATACGGTACACTTGTTATTGAAATGGTAATAACCACCCCGTATCTACTGGAATTTTCCTATGGATTCGGGACAGCGCGGGAAAAGTAAATCTACATCCAAAGTATTTCACATTAATGGTTACATAACGGACGATAAAAAAGCAGTGTTGTATACTCTAGATGTACCATTTTATTCATTTCTCATTTATTTGCCGATTATTGAAATCAGTTAGTATGGTACTTTTAATAAATAATGAATAAGCTGACGCCTGAACCCCCAGAAATTTCCCAGCGAGTCCTGATATCCGAACTTGCTGTAATGACTTGAAACATGCCTGACGTACTGCCACCTATGGGAAGCACCGTATTGCGAAAGTCGTATTACAAAATATATGAGGGTAAATCAAGGTAAAATAAAATCAAGATGCTTTTTATGGAAGTAGATCCCGGCAGTCAAAGCACCATTACAACACGAGTTTGAATTCGTACTCCAAGCATAAATCACCCAATTGCAATCAATTTTTTTCCTTGTAATCATGGAAATTACTGAGAAATGCATATTGCAACGTACGGATATCTTGATACTTATACCACTGAGCAACGCTAATACTGGGACAACTCGTATCTACTTGGAATTTTGAAATTTGTCTATTTTTGGAAAAAGGGTGTTAAAAAATGAGTGTCGTGTCCTATATCGATACTGTCTCGTGGATGCAAATGGAACATGCACGAATTGTTAGCATTTCCCGGTAACGAAATTCCGACATACCATTGTCCATGCAGGGCGTTCTAATTACCGCGTGAGATTTTCAAAAGTCTCCAATGCTTTCCCTCGACGAATAATATCACCGAGTCAACGATAAGCCAAGTGGTTAATCCTCCGCCTTTGAATATAGGTTCTAAACAGTGTTATTTTTCATATCGGTGTTAGTGAATAATTCCACCATTCAACATATGAGTGCATTTAAAAATTTGCTTTAAAGTTAATTCATCATTAAAAGCTGAATAAATCGTCGTGCTTTTCATCTTCTTTACGAAACAAAACTAAAAAAACTTATCTTGCATCTATGCGAAATAAATAATTTAGTACCTGTAATCCTAAGTAATCGCGAAACACTGGTTTTGCAGCTGTGCAATGAGGAACGTACCAAGTAAATAAAAACCTCTAGAATCGTATATCAATGCAAATTATAGAGACCCTGTACCTCAATGACAAACTCTGATTCACTTTCGTTTAGAGCTGATACATAACTCAAGATATACGGGGTGATAATGAGGCACAGAGCTTCATAAAGATCAATAAACAGAAGTCATTTTCACACCGTTCACGAGAAATGCGCTGCTATAGATTGCGAGCGTTGTGCTATAAATATATTCATTATTCGGTCTCGCACCAGCAAAAACGTATCAATGAAACTGATAACTTCCGACAAAATACCCAGCATTTGCGGGCACCCTGAAAACGAGTTTTTCTCCGATAATAAATTTTGTTCCGCTTAGGAGAGCAAAACTAGTAATCTGGAACGAATTTGTAGCTATGTGGTATTCAATTTCCCAATGGAGTCCTTTTATCACTGCGAGTAAATTTTTTATGGTAGAATCTACTGAGTTATGTATCACTAATTTAAAAGGAGTTCCCAGCTGACAGGCATGAGGCAAAAAATCTCTAAATCAATGGGGGACTCACAGATCTATCGTGTTCCTGTAAGGTACTGGTGAATGAGGACGTTTAACTTTTGAACTGTACACCGAGCGTTCTCATCACATGCAGAAACTGCTAGCCTGCTAGGGGATTTCTAACAATTTTCTAGGGGATCTTTTATAAAACTGTACGTTTTCTCGGTAATTAAGGAATTATGTCTTTACTGAACGCATGGGTTGACGCAATACAAATTAATTTAATCGGGTTTGACGGACCTGATAAATGATACTAACAACTGTTATGTTTTAATAGATCCAGTAATATTTATGTCTCTAGATTAGATTAGATTAATAATTAGTTTAAGCCTCCCTATCCGCAACAAAGGCGATCCAAAGAGAGGAAAGAACAAGGCAGTATGGAGGCTGGGAGTTAATGGTATGGAGTTAAGGGAACGTGGAATATATGCAGAAAGGGCACAGAAACAGTAAGATGAGAAAGAAGTCCATGAAACAAGATCAAAGTTGAAGAAGAAAGTAGTAGGTGCTGAAAAACAGCACAGCAGTGAACCGAAAAAAGATGGTCCGTAACAAAACAAAAACCTATTCTATTTCAACAAAAATAAAGCCTACCTAACCTTTAGCTCAGGCCCTTACATAGTCCCCCTGGGAGCGCTAATTCCCATAGATACAATAGTTGTATCCCCTTGAGGGGTATTTATGTCTCTAACGTTCAAAGATACTTAGTTTGTTGATATTACAGGAAACTTGGCGGCCTGCAGCATACCTACGCGATTCAAATACTGAGTTCAATTGTATTTGTTGAAGTTTACTGGTGAATTATCTTAATCAAAATAAGGATACCTAAAGAAGGAAGATACGCATACAGTCCACTTGGAAATAATTTTCACAAACGAATTATAACTCTAACTTTAAAAAAATCTCGCGGTCATATTACACCGAGAGGAACATTTGTCATGAACAGTTCACTCTAACAATTTTATATGGCATTACCCTCAGCGGTACGCAAAATTCTGTCGCAAGACCACCTTTCAGATAACCAGTTTTTTTTACTTTTTTGGCATTTTGCTACTAACCACAGGTCAAAAGCTACTCAAAACCTCACCGAGGACTGGAAACTCTTCTGTAAAAAGGAGAGATAGGAAAAGAAAGGGATAAAAACGGCTGTTAGGAGAATATAGAACGAAACGATCACGTTTAGTGACATGAGCAATCATTGCATGGTGTCAGGAGCAATTTATTCCTTTCGCTATTTGCATGGTATTCTGTACGCGCGGTACATTATTTATCTTCCATGAGATGAAAGAGTGTAAGCTCATAGTTCTTGGACTTATAAGCAAAAAGCCATCAACCAAAACATGTTCGTACAGTGTTTTGGACATTTGGAAATGGATTAGGGTCACATAGTTTCAAGATTGACGTCTCATCGAGCGGCCCTGCCACACTTCGCCCTCGATTCCAACTCGGTGCTGGTTGTTTCTGCGACCTGATTCCACACAAATGCTGGAACATCTCCACAAGTGCAGCTTATAAACAAATGACTCAAATCCACCATAGCGGTTGACAAAACCTTGATTACATCCCCCGGATCATTTGAAAATTTGAAGAAGTTTAAACGTCTTTCAAGCCGTAAGGAATTATATGTGTGTATAGCTAGAATTTGACCGCAAAGCAACGCTACGCAAGCTTGTCAATCGCCCGAATACAACATGTTGCTTGATTGCCCTCACATGTTGATCGCCCTCACTTTGAGAGATTCGTCCATAGGCCCACGGCTCTATGGTTCTGAAAGTGACCTATTCCTGTTGGCGCTGCTTAAGCCATTACTGACGAGTGCATTTCCAAACTTCCAAAATAATTCATGCAGTGAAGGGTTAAGAGCTCTGTCCTCAGGTGCGCTACAGCCGCGGTGCACACTGCAGCACCCACGCTAACGCATAAGTTACTCCGCTTCCACAGGCTCGAAGTTGGGCAAGCTGCACCCTGCAGGATACTCACGTATGTTATTTCGAGCTATCGTTCGTACGATGCGTATTTCAGACGTATCTTTTGTACGACTATCTTTCGTGCAAGTACTCCTATCATTTGTGTATTTTCTATCACCTGAACCTGGGAGCTGTAATAAATTGCAACATGTCGTTCATTCACGAGAGAGCTTGCGAAAGAAAATTAACAACTCACGTTCCAAAAACTCCGTGAGAAAAAGTTCTCGCTATTTTTGCAATCATTTCGCGAAAATTTAGAATAAGGATCTTTCGCAAAAATATTCATAAAAAAGTAAAATGTGCCAGTACCAACAAAATGCAGTCACTGTAGACCTCCACGTTCTCCCTGAAGCATAAAAATTGAAAGGTAGTACAACTTGCCGCGTACGTTATTGATCACACGTTAAAAATAATTTTGCGGCACCTAAATGTTCGTTTTTCCACTCCGTCACCCCCATCACGAATCATTAATTATCTGCACCGCCAGCACCAAGCGCGACGCGGTAAATTGTGTGCCGATGTAGCATTACTGGCGCGTTCTGAACGCGGGTGCTTCCTTGCAAGCAATGTACAGCCCCTCATCGAACGAAGGTTGGCTAACATTATGTACTTAGCAAATATCTTTCCTGTGTTTTTAAGTAATCGATTGCTAAATTGGAATATCTTCGATCAAGTGAAATTCGGTCGTTATTATGTAGTTGTTAGTCAGTTATCTATAGCACGCTTGGTCTGTAACCGTGATTCTCAGACTTTAATAGGAGAGTATGGTACATTTCGTTTTCATCAAATATAGGTTCACTTTGCTAACTGCTCTCGTTAAACTAGAACCAATCACGTTTAAATAAAACAGCATCGAAAAAGTTACTCTGGGGCGCATTTTAAAGCATATTGCACGAGCCATGCTGTGATAAATTTCTTTCACTTCTGCCACATTTCTATTTCGCAACTGAGATTGGCAACAAATAAAGCCAGGACGATATACTGAAGATTGTGCAGAGAATCGCTTTATATTGACTTATTTCATGTACAACTGGCCGGCCTTTGACACATCGATGAAATATACAGCGGTATTCGACCAGAGAAAAGGAAGCTTCATGCCAGGAATCTCTTACATCAAGGCGTGTGTCATGGATTTGTGGACACACTTGTGTGGCGTTGTCATTTGCATCTGCAAAGGGAGATGCTCAGCTGAACAGCAACACATTCTCGTACCAACGTGGAATGTTCTTTTGTTAATGAAAAGACTTGCTTTCACTTAATTCCTTTGTTGCTATTTTCTTAACTTGTATAGCCAGTGAATGCAACTCTTTATCCTGTCAGTGGATTAGAAAAAATATCCTTTTGAAATCCAGCTATTCCTTTACCACCGGGTTAAGAAGCAAATTAAGAGTAAACACTAAACCAACCAAAACACGCTTTTGAACAGTTCATTCACCGGCTCCACTTCGATGCAAAGTTTTATGGCCTGCACTAGCATAACCGTATTACCTCAAAGAACAATGCATGATCATGTTCTCACAAGGTCATCAAATTTAAACAAGCATATAAGGTAAGCTGTAAAATATTCCTGCGATAAGAGTTTCTGCATCACACAGACGATGGAGCGATTCGAAAATAACAAAACTATGATGCTATCCGTTGAAACTAAGCGCCTATACTTCAGCATTAAGTTATGGGAATACCGAAGACAAATGCACAATGCAATACTATAAAGAATGAGGAAAAAATTTTGGAAAATTGAATCGCTATGGAAAACTTAATTCCACGAAGAAGGGTAGACACCCATGGCCTAAGAAACGTACTCATGAAGCAAGTATGTATGATACGATCGCCATATATATAGCAAAAGTCGTCAAATCGAAGAGGGAAGTTTTAGAAGAAACGCGCGTGGGACGGAACACACAATGGCCAACATGTGCAGTAACTTTATGACCACCATGAACAGTATCAAAATAAACGATGAGAATTGTAAGGTTATCTTAGCTGTATAGTTTTGCCGTATGTAAATAAGGTATCTTGCAGGGAACGAGCCGCATTTGTTAGTAGATCGCACTGAAGGTAAGAAGTTATCGTTATCCAGTCTCAGAATATGCATTAAGCCAATGGTAATGAGGCGGACGTGTAGGAGACCAATGCTCAGCTTAGAGCTTGTTGCCATCCCAATGCACAATGCTAAGAAATAAAACATTTTTCGAAAAAAATACATTTTTCGAAAGGAAAATTGTGCTAAAATGGCAAATAATGTACTAGAATTGTTACTTTGAGAGGAGACTCGGTAGAATTCGTCAGAAATTTGTCCGTGAAACTAGTGACATCGTTTTAAAGAATCGGTGGCTCTCCGCTCGCGACCAAAGGACAATATTTTTGAGCCTTGGTGCACTACTAGGGATATAATGGCTGGGCGAAAATATACTTAATAGAGTGCTTATTGACAGTGTGCAATTCTACGGGAGGCTACTCCTTAGCGCTCATACTACTTCTCGTATAAAACTAAAGATGAATTGAAAAAAATTATTTCGAAGATATAATCGGGGGATCACAAAACGATGAAATTTCAAGAAAACTCTGCATTTCAATAATATTGTCAGCAAAGGTAAAAATATACAACTAGCATTTTTTCCAACGTAGTTCAAGTATTCTTAATTGGGCAGTATGTGCAGATGTGAATAACTTTAAAATGAAAGAAAATAGTGCAGACCATGTGGAATTTACGTATAAGATAGAAAATACTGGGAAAATGAAAATGTTTTCATTTCGAATTCCTAGAATCAAGCTGGAGTTTTCTCATGGTAACCTTGGGCTGAATTAAAAGGATCATCACTATGTGTATACACGAAGGCATGCTGTAAAAAACTTGTCGATACAATGAACCCATTACTCCTTCCAGTTCAAACCTATAGCGAGCCTACGAACTTTGAGATGGCGATCTAACAGGCTTCAGATATTGCTGGTATCACAGAGCATGCGACGGTGCGATGTCGAACGAACTACACATCAAGTGAGACACACCGCAGCCTCGCAGTCCTTAAAGCACGGTATCGTCTCCAAAAGGAGAGTTGAGGAGTCCAAAACTCAAATAAAAATTATTAACTTCTATGAAGGGCTAGATGGGTAAAGAGCTGGAGTGCAGATTAGAGAACACTCGACAGATAGTTCGAGCTGCTCGGACATGACTCAAGAAGAGACATCTAAGACAGCAGCGAGGAGCAGGCATCGAGGTAGAATGGTTCAACATTGCAGCTGTTAACAGTATCAGGTAAGTTCAGAGGGGCTCATGTTTGTTATAGGCGTGTCCACTGACTCCTGAGACGTAGACCGTGACCCTTTATCAAACAAATGCCGCATACACGTTGAGGGAACTATCTCCCACAGGCTCGTGAGGTGCACATTCACATGCTGACCGTAGCGTGGAGTTGGGGGGTCGCCTCGCTTCCTTCCGCTGTTCCAGTGGTGTTTCGGAATCATTAGGGAGTGTGTTCGATGGCATTTCGCAGTTTTGAGATAGGAAAAAAGGTGAGAGCTGTGTCTCGTTTGTTTGGAGGTTGTGGAGTCCTGTCCATTTGCAATTTATTACCAACAAAACAATTTTCTATATGTCTTGCAACTACTGTGTTTCCACTATATATATTGATTTTTGTGTTCTTGAGCCTATTTTTCTGCTTTTGTATATTTTGGGATTTTGCTTCTTAAAGGTGTTCTGGTTTTTAGCATTTTGAATTATTGAAAGAGATTTTGCGTCACTTGAATTGTGAATGAACTTTGCTCATACTCCTTAAACGTGAAAACTGACGAGGTCCAGCTCCGAGGAGTTAGACCAGTTGTCACTCGTCCTAGACCTGCTCTTCAACTTATTATTTCTTCTAGGCCAATGACTGTCATTAAAATAAATGCATTAAACTATCCTGTGTGTCCTTACCTGAACACCTCCCTTGAACTGTTTTCTTCCAAGAATTTCTCAAATCTTTCTACAAGTGATATTTTGCCTACCGAGCGAGCGTTGGGTCACTATAGTAAAGGTTTTCGCATCTGCATTGTTTTGGTATATCAATGGCTCTCTCCTGGCGTAGCTCTTCGTTAATCTCGTCTTGAAATTCATCTGCAGTATGGTCGTCGACGGCTAATGACACTGGGCAGCACCCGAGTAAAATTTTTATCAGGTCGCCTCCTCTTCGAGCTCTCGCGGCTCTTCTTTACTCTGCGGGTGCGTGAAGTTGTCAAATGGTCGCGCATTCAAATCTGGTTCCAATGTCGAAGTAAACCCAATTTGAAAGTTTTATTTCTCGGCTTCAGGTGTGCATGTAGCCACCTATCCCATCTTTACGCTTGATCTACTGTAACCTAAGAAGCGGACATGTTCCATTGCTTCACATTGCGAAGCATCAATGCAGCTTACTCGTAACATTCTAGACTTCCTTCGCACACTCCTGAAAAATGATTATGTACGTGCCGTTGTGCAGATGAAATCGATTACTAATATTTAGCTTTTTATTGACTAAATAATGAGTACTGAGGACTTTTTTACGTTTCATAACAATAAAATGTGCGAAATCTTCTAAAAAATGTGCGAAATAAATGTGCGAGCATTTACAAAACGGAAAACTAAGATTAGCTTTATAAGAAAGGTGTAATACGAGCAGACTTTTGCTCATATTGTGAAAATTACGCTTGCAGGGAAAATAGCAGAATATACCAAAACTCGTCCCGCGCCAGCAATTAGTTGAAATTGAGACATGCTCAGCCACGACCAATAGCTGATATTTTGTTCGTCGACGCTGCCAAATAATGCTTTACAAAAACCGATAAGAACGATACGTTAGAAAATGCGCAAAAATCTTCCCAGTGGGCAAACTCTAATGATAGATTACTACTCGTTGCTGCAAAATAGCACATTTGTGGACCAATATATTTATTAACCTGAAAATTGTATCAACGGGTACAAGCCTGCTGTTCAATATTGAGAAGTTTTGCCAAGAAGCTATTAAATCAACAGTAACCTACCAGCTGCAGTATCAGGGAGATCCGAAGTTACTATCGAAAATAATTCCACTAACTGACGGCGGAAGTCTTCCCTTCAACTACTTAAGACCGTCCAGGCCAAAGTAAGAGCACTGGAACTTAGCGCTGCATGCATGGTGTATCACACACTGAGGCGTCACATCCCAATTAGGGCAGATCATGTTGTTATGATCATCTTAAATCATCACCTGCATAACCGAACGATAATCAAATGTGTGATTTTATATATTCAATGATGCCCTGTCCTGATTTTTCTGAAATGAGCTTCAGCTGGAATGTATGCGTATGTACAGCGAGTATCTTAGAGAATACATCAGAACTTGAGCTTTCACTGAAACGTCATTTTACCTCCTTGCGTAAAAAATGCATTTTCTTGGAACTGATTTAAAATGAGTAATAAATAACTCAAACATGATCGTCATCACAAAAAATACATCGATTTCGAACACCACATACTACGAAAGAATAGGTAATTGAGAAAAGCGATGACACAATTACTGTGCAGTCAAACTAGCGTAGCTCAATACCTCAAATTCAATCCAAATTATTTTCAGTTCAAGCGTGACGAATTTTGTTTCACAGGAAATCCCACGAACAAATTTGTTGACATTCCAGGTTCTAATTATTCTTGAAGAGGAAAACGTGCTCGAGAAATACAACCGCTTGAAAACAGAAAAGCTGCAACAAGTGAAGAGTAATTTCAAAACTGCCTGTAGATTATAATTTCTCGGGACACGGGAATCACCGAGAACTTATGCGTGAGAACGACTGAACGCTTCGAATAACATCTCCAGTTGTAACATATAGCTACATCCAAGTTAGTACACCCAAACCATAGCTACATCCAAGTTAGCTCACCCAAAACATAGCTACATTTAAGTTAGTACACCCAAAGCATAACTACATTTAAGTTAGTACACCCAAAACATACATCGTTACTCCGTTGCTGAGATACGCGTACAAGTTCACAGGACTGCAGTTATACTGTACCTGGTACGGAGTGCGCGCATGCGAACCCCGCCGCCGAGTACCTATACAATTAGAAAGGTTGGGAGGCGCAGAGTAAGATCGTCTCTCACATTATCGCACCTCCTTAATTTGGAGTCCATTGAAGCCCTACAATGGTGCTTTCAATAGGCCGGCATTTGTTAGAGCGAGCGTGGAGCTGGTTGCCTGGGTGAGGCGGAGGGCGCCTCTATTCTATTAGGGTAAGTAAGGAAATGTTATCGAAATGAGCTGTATTGCTTACAAAAGAACGCTCTTTCGAAGGCGTCACGCTGGCTACATTGCCCATACGGGCCGTTTTCTGGGGCTTTTCAAAAAAATCAGCCGTTTAGTCGGTAAAATTAAAAACAAATGCCTACTAGCGTTGAAATAGTCAAGGGATACCAACACAACGTGAACGGAACATCGAACAAATATTCAAACAACACTATGTAGCTATAATATTCAAGTGATGAAACCAAACATGTCCCAAGAACGTCCAAAATTACAACATTTTTTTGTCTACTTTCATAAATCTGCACGTGTTCTGTGTGCACTCATTATGATACCAACACAAACATGAATTTTGCTTTCTCACTGCAGTTTCATTTATGCCAGGAAAACTTCTCTCAATTTCTTTATGGGCTTCTGCTGTGCTCTCACTGGCTAAAACCAAGTTAATAGAATAGATAGACCTGCTGAACTAATTTCATGAGACTTGAGCATGATTTAACGAATAGCATATTGACAATAGCCATATTGTCACTTAATAGCATATTGACAATAGCAATAGCAATATTGTGAGTCAATAGCATATTGATTTATCCAGCAGCTGAAAATACACAGCTGAGAAATGCTTAAACAAAGAATGAACATGACTGATATCCATGCATACAGTGTAGACAACTCAGAGCGCAGCCGGATGTAGCAATGATGATACAAGCTCCGACAATTAGCAGCGCAGCGCAAACGACTTGAGGCAGTAGTACTCAGTTAAAAATCGCCACTGCATAGCGACGCGTACTGTACGTGTGTTACTCAATGTCAGATTCCACGTTAGCCTTGGGTGAAGTACCGACTGAGAATATTGTGACTCTAACTTCAATTCTACAATTTATATAAGTTACAGTGTTATATTATGAATGAGAGTTTCTACCACAACCACACGCTCGACAAGATGCCTGAATTTTTCTTGACAGCAACTCAATGTAATTTGAAAGGTGAGGATACCTTTTTCATCAGATTACCTCGCTTTAACTACGCACAGGAGGGCAAGATGTCACAAAACTCTCAGTAAACAAAACGTCTTTGCTAACCAAATGCGGGCATATAGTAGCTCAAAGTGTTCCCTGTCAGAGCATGCGAGTCAGTGGGTGTACGGGTGTAAACCATGGCACAGCGTCCTCATTATTGCTCGTTATGCGCCTCATAAATGCAAGCGAATATTATAAACTTAATTTTATTGTAAAATATTTCAGATTTGATGATTTCGGATTAAATGTCGTATGAATTTTGTGCTTTTAACATACAGCTCCATATTCACACGTACTTCATTTCACAAACTTTTTGATTTGTACAGTGTCTCGGTATCCCTTATTAAAAGTAGGTTTTCGAATAATTCAACATGCTCGTCCAATCTACTTCCCACATGAAAGCTGACACAAGCCATTATATGCTCAGCCTAAGCAGTAGTAATTTTGATATTGTTTATTTCACGCCAGTAAATCATCACGATGTAGCAAACGGGATGGTTGAGCAACAAAGTACAAATTTGCTACTGTTACATGGACCAAAACTCATCCCACGTTTACCCGTAAAACCAAAAAGTCATACTAACATCTCTAAATAAGCATCAGACTACAGAGAATCTTGCATGACACATGATTGGAAGCGTAATTAAACAGCACAAATAGCAAAAAAACAGCTACTGTTATACCATGATGAAATGTTTTGATTTAAAAATTCCTGCATTTACCTGGAGCAGCACAGAGCTCACGTTTCCAATCTCGTGTCATGCGTTATTGGAAGCGTATTTAAACAGGACAAATATCAAAAAACTAGCTACTCTCATACCACGATAAAATGTTTTGATTTAAAAATTCCAGCATTTACCTGGAGCAGCACAGAGCTCACGCTTGCATGGGCATATAGCTGGAAGGCCGTGTGTTAGCTTCTGTGCCCTCCCCCAGAGGGGGCGCGGGGGGACTTAGCCCTCTGCATCAAGAGCGATAATGAGTTTTTCAGCTAATGGCTTTTGTAATGAGGAGCCGCAAAATTGTGTAATCTTGCAGGGTCTTCTATCCATCGGGGGGCGCCCGGCCCAGCAGCGAGCCAGGCCAGCTCTGGCTCGGCTCTGCGAGTTGTGTCTCTGAGCTTCCTCTGTGACGAGCGTGATCGTGATCGTAGTCAGTGTGTGTGCGTGTATTGTGTTGTCTTACTGCGTGTTGTATGTGATTGTGATCAGTTCCTATGAATACATTGTGTTGTTTTACTGCGTGTTGTAAATGTGCGTGCAGCCGTGAGTATACGTTGTGTTGTTTTACTGCGTGTTGTAAATGTGCGTGCAGCCGCGTGTATACGTTGTGTTGTTTTACTGCGTGTTGTAAATGTGCGCGCAGCCGTGAGTATACGTTGTGTTGTTTTACTGCGTGTTGTAAATGTGCGCGCAGCCGTGAGTATACGTTGTGTTGTTTTACTGCGTGTTGTAAATGTGCGCGCAGCCGTGTGTATACGTTGTGTTGTTTTACTGCGTGTTGTAAATGTGCGTGCAGCCGCGTGTATACGTTGTGTTGTTTTACTGCGTGTTGTAAATGTGCTCGCAGTCGTGTGTATACGTTGTGTTGTTTTTCTGCGTGTTGTAAATGTGCGTGCAGCCGCGTGTAAACGTTGCGTTGTTTTACTTCGTGTTATAAATGTGCGCGCAGCCGTGTGTATACGTTGTGTTGTTTTACTGCGTGTTGTAAATGTGCGTGCAGCCGCGTGTATACGTTGCGTTGTTTTACTGCGTGTTGTAAATGTGCGTGCAGCCGCGTGTATACGTTGTGTTGTTTTACTGCGTGTTGTAAATGTGCGTGCAGCCGTGTGTATACGTTGCGTTGTTTTACTGCGTGTTGTAAATGTGCGTGCAGCCGTGTGTATACGTTGCGTTGTTTTACTGCGTGTTGTAAATGTGCTCGCAGCCGTGTGTATACGTTGTGTTGTTTTACTGCGTGTTGTAAATGTGCGTGCAGCCGCGTGTATACGTTGCGTTGTTTTACTGCGTGTTGTAAATGTGCGTGCAGCCGTGTGTATACGTTGTGTTGTTTTACTGCGTGTTGTAAATGTGCGTGCAGCCGTGTGTATACGTTGTGTTGTTTTACTGCGTGTTGTAAATGTGCGTGCAGCCGCGTGTATACGTTGTGTTGTTTTACTGCGTGTTGTAAATGTGCGTGCAGCCGCGTGTATACGTTGTGTTGTTTTACTGCGTGTTGTAAATGTGCGTGCAGCCGTGTGTATACGTTGTGTTGTTTTACTGCGTGTTGTAAATGTGCGTGCAGCCGTGTGTATACGTTGTGTTGTTTTACTGCGTGTTGTAAATGTGCGTGCAGCCGTGTGTATACGTTGTGTTGTTTTACTGCGTGTTGTAAATGTGCGTGCAGCCGTGTGTATACGTTGCGTTGTTTTACTGCGTGTTGTAAATGTGCGTGCAGCCGTGTGTATACGTTGTGTTGTTTTACTGCGTGTTGTAAATGTGCGTGCAGCCGCGTGTATACGTTGCGTTGTTTTACTGCGTGTTGTAAATGTGCGTGCAGCCGCGTGTATACGTTGCGTTGTTTTACTGCGTGTTGTAAATGTGCGCGCAGCCGTGTGTATACGTTGTGTTGTTTTACTGCGTGTTGTAAATGTGCTCGCAGTCGTGTGTATACGTTGTGTTGTTTTACTGCGTGTTGTAAATGTGCTCGCAGCCGTGTGTATACGTTGTGTTGTTTTACTGCGTGTTGTAAATGTGCGTGCAGCCGCGTGTAAACGTTGTGTTGTTTTACTGCGTGTTGTAAATGTGCGTGCAGCCGCGTGTATACGTTGCGTTGTTTTACTGCGTGTTGTAAATGTGTGCGCAGCCGTGTGTATACGTTGTGTTGTTTTACTGCGTGTTGTAAATGTGCTCGCAGTCGTGTGTATACGTTGTGTTGTTTTACTGCGTGTTGTAAATGTGCGTGCAGCCGTGAGTATACGTTGTGTTGTTTTACTGCGTGTTGTAAATGTGCGTGCAGCCGCGTGTAAACGTTGCGTTGTTTTACTTCGTGTTATAAATGTGCGTGCAGCCGTGTGTATACGTTGTGTTGTTTTACTGCGTGTTGTAAATGTGCGTGCAGCCGCGTGTAAACGTTGCGTTGTTTTACTTCGTGTTATAAATGTGCGTGCAGCCGTGTGTATACGTTGTGTTGTTTTACTGCGTGTTGTAAATGTGCGTGCAGCCGCGTATATACGTTGCGTTGTTTTACTGCGTGTTGTAAATGTGCGTGCAGCCGCGTATATACGTTGCGTTGTTTTACTGCGTGTTGTAAATGTGCTCGCAGTCGTGTGTATACGTTGTGTTGTTTTACTGCGTGTTGTAAATGTGCTCGCAGTCGTGTGTATACGTTGTGTTGTTTTACTGCGTGTTGTAAATGTGCTCGCAGTCGTGTGTATACGTTGTGTTGTTTTACTGCGTGTTGTAAATGTGCGCGCAGCCGTGTGTATACGTTGCGTTGTTTTACTGCGTGTTGTAAATGTGCGTGCAGCCGTGTGTATACGTTGTGTTGTTTTACTGCGTGTTGTAAATGTGCGCGCAGCCGTGTGTATACGTTGTGTTGTTTTACTGCGTGTTGTAAATGTGCGTGCAGCCGCGTGTATACGTTGTGTTGTTTTACTGCGTGTTGTAAATGTGCGCGCAGCCGTGTGTATACGTTGTGTTGTTTTACTGCGTGTTGTAAATGTGCGCGCAGCCGTGTGTATACGTTGCGTTGTTTTACTTCGTGTTATAAATGTGCTCGCAGCCGTGTGTATACGTTGTGTTGTTTTACTGCGTGTTGTAAATGTGCGCGCAGCCGTGTGTATACGTTGTGTTGTTTTACTGCGTGTTGTAAATGTGCGTGCAGCCGCGTATATACGTTGCGTTGTTTTACTTCGTGTTATAAATGTGCTCGCAGCCGCGTGTATACGTTGTGTTGTTTTACTGCGTGTTGTAAATGTGCGTGCAGCCGCGTGTATACGTTGCGTTGTTTTACTTCGTGTTATAAATGTGCTCGCAGCCGTGTGTATACGTTGTGTTGTTTTACTGCGTGTTGTAAATGTGCGCGCAGCCGTGTGTATACGTTGCGTTGTTTTACTGCGTGTTGTAAATGTGCGTGCAGCCGTGTGTATACGTTGCGTTGTTTTACTGCGTGTTGTAAATGTGCGTGCAGCCGTGTGTATACGTTGCGTTGTTTTACTGCGTGTTGTAAATGTGCGTGCAGCCGTGTGTATACGTTGCGTTGTTTTACTGCGTGTTGTAAATGTGCGTGCAGCCGTGTGTATACGTTGTGTTGTTTTACTGCGTGTTGTAAATGTGCGTGCAGCCGTGTGTATACGTTGTGTTGTTTTACTTCGTGTTATAAATGTGCTCGCAGCCGTGTGTATACGTTGTGTTGTTTTACTGCGTGTTGTAAATGTGCGTGCAGCCGTGTGTATACGTTGTGTTGTTTTACTGCGTGTTGTAAATGTGCGTGCAGCCGTGTGTATACGTTGTGTTGTTTTACTGCGTGTTGTAAATGTGCGTGCAGCCGTGTGTATACGTTGTGTTGTTTTACTTCGTGTTATAAATGATCATAATCAATACGTGTGTAAAAATTGTGACGATTTCAATTAACGTGTGTCGGGTACAAACATTTCTTATGAGTAATTTTGTGCAATGAGTGAGTGCGTGTGGGATCAAAGCATGAACAGAAGCGGCTTGTAAACAATCTACGAGCGTAATTCGCGCGTAGATGATCTGTAACTCAAAAGTCAATGTGTGAAATTTTCACTCAAAATACGCATCAAGAGTCATCAGTACGAGCGCGATCAAGGCTCAGCGCCCAGAACACGCAAAGCGCACGTCAGTTTCATATCATCTCCTACGATACGCCCACGCGCGTGACGCAACATGCGGGACGCCAGCGCAAGTCGCACGACACAACTTATACTGCGACTTGCGGGGTCGATTTCTCAAAACTTATTTCGTTTAATTACCACGAGTAAAATCTTAATGAGAAGTTGAAGGCAGCTGATGGTTGCATGTTTTGAATTGAATTTTGCTTTTTTGGAGATGCGAAAATTATAAAAATGTTTTGAATAACCTATTTTCAATTTAGCTTGGCTGTCAAATTCTGGATGCACATGTAAAAGAAGCGTACAAACGCTATGCATGGGATAATTTGGTAGCGTTTGATTTAATCAGTCCGTCGGACCTTGAGAGATCATTAGCCTCGATTTTTTTATAAAAAGTGAGTTGCACTCGCACAGAAGTCCCTCAATGAATCAGCCATGAAATGTTCATGTTGTAATACCAAATACCGAATTTGCATGAGGCCGTAGGAAAAATCACACACGTAGTAACGAAAATTTGTTCATAATTAATGCTTGGAGTATCTCTGCTGGCGAGCGACAGAACTGAACTACAATGAAATTCTGTAGTTTGCAGGTGTAAAGGCTTTTGATGTTTTCACCGAAAATAAACTGATGAATTTTCCAGTATGGAGAACAAAATAAAGGTCAAGATAAGCACACTGCTATCTAATGTGAACCCAGAAGTGACCGTCATGCTCAAAATTTTGACAATTTACAACCTCTTATAAGTCAATCTGGCAGCGTTTTTCCATTTATTTGAATACGCTACGTACTGTTTTTTCTAGCTTATTTGCTCAAGTTTAAGTCGTCAGATAAAATTTTAGGACCCAGCATCATGAGCATTCAGATGGCAACTCTACATGGTTGCTCATATTCCATTTGAAGAAAACTCAAACTTGAAGATATTGGCCAAAAGAAATAACTCGTTGCGTAGCCACATAATGAGGAAACCTTACACTGTCATTTGTGGCGTTAAAACGATATATATTGTTAACAAATATGGATCCAGGTTAGTTGTGAGGCATTAAAAATTCTGTATTCTTCAGTAGTACTCGCAGTATTTATAAGTTTTCAGTCCTCGTACCTAGAGTAAAATATCAGAAATAATAAAGTTTCATTTTGTATTTCGCAATTATATACTAAACCCCTGACACGGTTATAGCCTACTTCTTATGTTATTTTTATCAATTTAGGCCCCTCATTCTTAGAAATACTTAAAATATAATTGGCTGTTATGTATTTCATGCCTCAATCTTTGTTGAAAAAAAACTTTATTCCTTTTTTCTAACCTCCTCAACCTAGCATGTAGACAAGGTGACGCGTTGAGACCAGCATGCGTGATAACAAAGCACCTCCCGAGTTACACATCTTCAGCAAACCCAAACATACGCGAACAAAATTAGTCGCAGTTATTTAAGCAATATACGAGCCTCGATTAATAAATAACTGGCAGCAACTGGGAATAATTTTCATTCCTGGAAGTTGAGGTTCGATAAGATGATGCACCCACCTGCACCGCATTACACAGCGCACTGAACTGCAGCGCGGGATATTTGAAGAAAATCTTATACTCTGATATGTGACTTGGTTCTTATTCCACGATTGTATTTTCTGCACAACATGGCATCAAATGTAGAAATTGAGAACAGATTCTTTGAATAGCCTACCATAATACATTGTGCTCAGTTTTAGTGCCATGCTGTGGAACATGCTCGCTCATCAAAAAAATCTTAAAAAATGGGAAAATGTTTTCAAAGTATCTTGAAGTTGAAGAGTTAGTTTGAGGCAGCGTTGCCATATTTTCAAAGGGGAAAGAAAAGAGACCATTTCTTGACCAATGTAACCATTTTAGCTCTAACCATTCAGAAATACGTTCCTGAATCAATCTGCAGAGTAGACTTGAGAATATATTTGAGTAACAGCGAGCCTAGAAAATATGCGCTTTTTCCGCGTTTTTGCAAGATGTTCCTCCCTGCGCGCACTACAATTAACTAACACATGCGAGCTTGCTCACATTGTGGCCGACTTTTTCACTCAAAGTAAGCGCGAACAAAACAATTTTTCATTCATGACACCAAGTATTTTTGGCTTCATTCTACCGAATTGATAGAAGAATTGATAGTCTTCTTTCTCCCAAAAGAAAGGGAGAAAGAAGACAGCATTTAGTATGGAGTAGAGGGAACAGGGAATCCAAGCACAAGTCGTGTTCTACCACGAGTTCCCTTGCGCATAGAAACAGCAAGTTTGCAAGGAAGTTTATGAAGCAAGATAAAAATTGGTGAAGAAAATAGTAGATGTTGGAAAACAGAACAGCAATGAGCCAAAAAACGATGGACCGTAACAAGAAAAAAAGTTCCAATTTTAACAAAAAAAGACACATTTAACCTTTAGTTCGGCCCCTAACATAATTTCCCTAAGAGCATCTATTCCCATAAATACAGTAGTTGTATCCTCGTGAGGGTATTCCTCTGAAACTAATTCAGAAAATCGACGGATAATTGTACGGAACGAAACACGACTGCACTGCAAGAAGTAAAATAAATTTCTGTACTGCATGTTTGTGGGTTTCGAAATATTGTTTCAAGTATTTGACTGAGAGTAAATCTGGAAGAACACGTTCCCTGATTACAATTTAGTCTTACTTGTACATCTGAATACCAATTATGAGCTAGTAAAATTTTCCCAGAACAAGGCAATAAATTCTTATGGTTTCTCAACATACTGATAAATACACGTTTCCAGCACCGAGAAGCACGCATACGAGTACGGTTTGGCTAAATTATCAAAAGTTCATCTGAGATCCACATGACTGTAAGTAAATATTCAAAACAACGCATGCTAATCTCGTATTCAGAGCAAAATTTTTGACGTGGAATCATTTTTATATGAATGACATGAATAATGATATCAATATATGAAGGCGTCGTCATCTGGGCAGGCCTCACTCGGTGAGACTTTCAAGACATGTCCAAATACCGTGGCTACCGAGCACGGGTAAATATAACGGCAACGGAACGCTGGTAGGTATGATGGCAACAGAACGCCGGTAAGTATGGTGGCAACAGAACGCAGGTCAGTATGATGGCAACAGAACGCAGGTAAGTATGGTGGCAACAGAACGCAGGTCAGTATAGTGGCAACAGAACGCAGGTCAGTATGGTGGCAACATAACGCCGGTAAGTATGAGGCAAAAGAACGCAAATGCGAGTTAGGTGGTGACTGACTACAAGGAACCATAGGCGTAACAGAACGCAAATGAATATTAGGTGGCAATAGTGGCAGGTGGCAAAAGTGTGAGAAGTGGCATGGTGGCAACACGTATGGCAACCAGAAAACAGTGTGACAACAGTACGCAGGGAATTAAGATGGTAATACAAACCAAATAAGAACGGTGGCCAGAAAACATAGGTGCACGTAAGACAGCAACGGAAGACGGCTCGCCAGCTATGAGGCAGCAGGTACGGGCAGAGGCGTATTCAGAGGCCGCGTTTCTTACCCTCCGCCTGTCGCGGCGGTGACACTGCGATAGCGCGGCGTCTAATTAGTACTGCACGCTTTTTATGAAGCTCTTATTTGGCGCTGTTTAGAGATCGTTACTTAGCTTCATAATTATAGTTGTGCTGAGGTTATACATTGAGCGCGCGATGCTATAGCTCTGGCCGAGTAAACTCGGCTGTTATGTTGGGCACACAATATTTTGGGCAGCGTCGTATTATGCGCCTCTTCTCTGACTCGCTCGCTTTGAACAAGTTCAAGGGGACTTATGGGCACAAATATACGCCAAGTTGTGTGATGATCTCCTGCACTGCACCACAGTAGCTTGGTCCACGCGACACTGAGAGCGACGTGACATTCTCATCACGGTCTTGTTCTGATTAGAAGCCAACACGTTCCCATTCCTCACGTTAATTAATCATGGATATGTTAACATAGTTTCTTCGATTTAATTCATCTGGAAGAGGAGTAGTTCGGAGCCGGGACCTGCAAACAAGTCTCTAGCAACACGTACGTTTAGTGTATCTTCTGTTGAAACGGCACTTGAAAATGCATAGAAAATGAACTATCAGTAATTATAGTATTCAAATAATGGTGGTGCTAAGACTACCCATCAATAGGAATTTCTAAGTTTTTTAATAAACGATGACTGAACAATGCGTGAAAAAAATATGTCTGAAGAATTTAACGTTTTGCCCTTTCGTGTAGTCGAAGAATGATGACGCTCTCCATGATTCCGGAAAATCCTCGAGTTAAACATTACTAGTGTGGCCCTAAACTTGCACGGATAAAAATAAGCTTGGTCATTTAACTAGTATGATGCTTGATTCATGTAATGAATAACTGGGACTAATTTTTAACTGAATAAAATGAATAACTGGAACTAATTTTAACCTGTAAAAGTTGAGGTTAGTATAATAAAGTAAGTTTGATTGCAGTCGATCAACTGACGAGTTCGGTTTATTGGGAAGGTGCGCTGGCTACGCTAGTGACCACACACAAGCTAAAACAAAAGATTACTCGCCACCAGCAAGGTACGATCAGAATAACATCTTTATATAGAAGCCAGCTCCCTAGCAAGCTACGATAAGAATAATATCTTTATACAGAAGGAAGTGGCTTAGAGATAACCGCACAAAACGAGAGGGAACATTCATCCGTACCTTAAAAGTTAAACCTTCACGTTAAAGAAATTTTCGTTCATTAACACGAATAGTAATAAAATGACCATAACAAGGTCAGCCAAATTTCACAGCCGCAAAAGAACAACAAAGCAGTAGCAATTGAGGAAGAGTCCCTGCAAGCAATCCAGAAAAGCCAGCGCGGAGATCACGCACGTGGAGAGGTGCAGGAGATGGCGGCCGTTCAATCGCCTGAGTTGGAGAGCCGCGCTCAGCTGGCGGATGACTGATCGCTCCCATCGCCTCTCATTACCAATAAATTCAAGCGGGCAAATTAAACCAGCTCCGTGCGAAGAGAAAAGCCCCTGATATGTGACTATCAGGGAGCCCAGCTGCTGATGTGTGACTATCAGGGAGCCCAGCTGCTGATGTGTGACTATCAGGGAGCCCAGCTGCTGATATGTGACTATCAGGGAGCCCAGCTGCTGACGTGTGACTATCAGGGAGCCCATCTGCTGATATGTGACTATCAGGGAGCCCAGCTGCTGATGTGTGACTATCAGGGAGCCCAGCTGCTGATGTGTGACTGTCAGGGAGCCCAGCTGCTGATGTGTGACTATCAGGGAGCCCAGCTGCTGATGTGTGCCTATCAGGGAGCCCAGCTGCTGATGAGTGACTATCAGGGAGCCCAGCTGCTGATGTGTGACTATCAGGGAGCCCAGCTGCTGATATGTGACTATCAGGGAGCTCAGCTGCTGATGTGTGACTATCAGGGAGCCCAGCTGCTGATATGTGACTATCAGGGAGCCCAGCTGCTGATGTGTGACTATCAGGGAGCCCAGCTGCTGATGTGTGACTGTCAGGGAGCCCAGCTGCTGATATGTGACTATCAGGGAGCCCAGCTGCTGATGTGTGACTATAAGGGAGCCCAGCTGCTGATATGTGACTATCAGGTAGCCCAGCTGCTGATATGTGACTATCAGGGAGCCCAGCTGCTGATGTGTGACTATCAGGGAGCCCAGATGCTGATATGTGACTATCAGGGAGCCCAGCTGCTGATGTGTGACTATCAGGGAGCCCAGCTGCTGATGTGTGACTGTCAGGGAGCCCAGCTGCTGATGTGTGACTATCAGGGAGCCCAGCTGCTGATGTGTGACTATCAGGGAGCCCAGCTGCTGATGTGTGACTATCAGGGAGCCCAGCTGCTGATATGTGACTATCAGGGAGCTCAGCTGCTGATGTGTGACTATCAGGGAGCCCAGCTGCTGATATGTGACTATCAGGGAGCCCAGCTGCTGATGTGTGACTATCAGGGAGCCCAGCTGCTGATGTGTGACTGTCAGGGAGCCCAGCTGCTGATATGTGACTATCAGGGAGCCCAGCTGCTGATGTGTGACTATAAGGGAGCCCAGCTGCTGATATGTGACTATCAGGTAGCCCAGCTGCTGATATGTGACTATCAGGGAGCCCAGCTGCTGATGTGTGACTATCAGGGAGCCCAGATGCTGATATGTGACTATCAGGGAGCCCAGCTGCTGATGTGTGACTATCAGGGAGCCCAGCTGCTGATATGTGACTATCAGGGAGCCCAGCTTCTGATTTGTGACTATCAGGGAGCCCAGCTGCTGATGTGTGACTATCAGGGAGCTCAGCTGCTGATGTGTGACTATCAGGGAGCCCAGCTGCTGATGTGTGACTATCAGGGAGCCCAGCTGCTGATGTGTGACTATCAGGGAGCCCAGCTGCTGATGTGTGACTATCAGGGAGCCCAGCTGCTGATGTGTGACTATCAGGGAGCCCAGCTGCTGATGTGTGACTATCAGGGAGCCCAGCTGCTGATGTGTGACTATCAGGGAGCCCAGCTGCTGATGTGTGACTATCAGGGAGCCCAGCTGCTGATGTGTGACTATCAGGGAGCCCAGCTGCTGATGTGTGACTATCAGGGAGCCCAGCTGCAGATATGTGACTATCAGGGAGCCCAGTTGCTGATGTGTGACTATCAGGGAGCCCAGCTGCTGATGTGTGACTATCAGGGAGCCCAGCTGCTAATATGTGACTATCAGGGAGCCCAGCTGCTGATATGTGACTATCAGGGAGCCCAGCTGCTGATGTGTGACTATCAGGGAGCCCAGCTGCTGATAGTTGACTATCAGGGAGCCCAGCTGCTGATATGTGACTATCAGGGAGCCCAGCTGCTGATGCGCGACTATCAGAACTACCAGCTGCTGAGATATAACTACTATGTGACTATGACAGCCAAGTTTGCAGAAGTTCAGTTTTGAGAACACAAAAAATAACACATAACTTCACAACAGGATCTCCAATATATAAAATTTCAGAGTTCAGAAGTCGCCAGCACCACCCATGTATTCTTGAGATACTAAACAGATCATTATTCACTCAAACAAGTACAATATGTATTATGCAACCCCAAACTGTTTCTTTCAAAATGGACTAGTCATTGAGCAAGAACAATAAAAAATTAAATATTATACCGAAAAATGCCTTGAGATTAATTTTTACAACGAACGAGTTGAAGGGCTGTAAAAATAAACGACAAAAATATCATTTCAAAGTAGAGATAGAAAGTTATAACTCAGCGCTTCACATGTAGTTTATTTCTGCAAGTCCTGCAGCGAGGCTACGAGTTATTACCTCAATTCCTGCAGCGAGGCTGCGGGTTGTGACCTCAATTCCTGAGGCGAGGCTGCGAGTTGTTACCTCAATTCCTGAGGCGAGGCTGCGAGTTGTTACCTCAATTCCTGAGGCGAGGCTGCGAGTTGTTACCTCAATTCCTGCAGCGAGGCTGCGAGTTGTTACCTCAATTCCTGCAGCGAGGCTGCGAGTTGTTACCTCAATTCCTGCAGCGAGGCTGCGAGTTGTTACCTCAATTCCTGCAGCGAGGCTACGAGTTGTTACCTCAATTCCTGCAGCGAGGCTGCGAGTTGTTACCTCAATTCCTGCAGCGAGGCTACGAGTTGTTACCTCAATTCCTGCAGCGAGGCTACGAGTTGTTACCTTAATTCCTGCAGCGAGGCTGCGAGTTGTTACCTCAATTCCTGCAGCGAGGCTGCGAGTTGTTACCTCAATTCCTGCAGCGAGGCTGCGAGTTGTTACCTCAATTCCTGCAGGGAGGCTGCGAGTTGTTACCTCAATTTCTGCAGCGATGCTACGAGTTATTACCTCAATTCCTGCAGCGAGGCTGCGAGTTGTTACCTCAATTCCTGCAGCGAGGCTGCGAGTTGTTACCTCAATTCCTGCAGCGAGGCTGCGAGTTGTTACCTCAATTCCTGCAGCGAGGCTGCGAGTTGTTACCTCAATTCCTGCAGCGAGGCTGCGAGTTGTTACCTCAATTCCTGCAGCGAGGCTACGAGTTGTTACCTCAATTCCTGCAGCGAGGCTGCGAGTTGTTACCTCAATTCCTGCAGCGAGGCTGCGAGTTGTTACCTCAATTCCTGCAGCGAGGCTACGAGTTGTTACCTCAATTCCTGCAGCGAGGCTGCGAGTTGTTACCTCAATTCCTGCAGCGAGGCTGCGAGTTGTTACCTCAATTCCTGCAGCGAGGCCACGAGTTGTTACCTTAATTCCTGCAGCAAGGCTGCGAGTTGTTACCTCAATTCCTGCAGCGAGGCTACGAGTTGTTACCTCAATTCCTGCAGCGAGGCTACGAGTTGTTACCTTAATTCCTGCAGCGAGGCTGCGAGTTGTTACCTCAATTCCTGAGGCGAGGCTGCGAGTTGTTACCTCAATTCCTGCAGCGAGGCTACGAGTTGTTACCTCAATTCCTGCAGCGAGGCTGCGAGTTGTTACCTCAATTCCTGCAGCGAGGCTGCGAGTTGTTACCTCAATTCCTGCAGCAAGGCTGCGAGTTGTTACCTCAATTCCTGCAGCGAGGCTACGAGTTGTTACCTCAATTCCTGCAGCGAGGCTGCGAGTTGTTACCTCAATTCCTGCAGCGAGGCTGCGAGTTGTTACCTCAATTCCTGCAGCGAGGCTACGAGTTGTTACCTTAATTCCTGCAGCAAGGCTGCGAGTTGTTACCTCAATTCCTGCAGCGAGGCTACGAGTTGTTACCTCAATTCCTGCAGCGAGGCTGCGAGTTGTTACCTCAATTCCTGCAGCGAGGCTGCGAGTTGTTACCTCAATTCCTGCAGCGAGGCTGCGAGTTGTTACCTCAATTCCTGCAGCGAGGCTACGAGTTTTTACCTTAATTCCTGCAGCAAGGCTGCGAGTTGTTACCTCAATTCCTGCAGCGAGGCTACGAGTTGTTACCTCAATTCCTGCAGCGAGGCTACGAGTTGTTACCTTAATTCCTGCAGCGAGGCTGCGAGTTGTTACCTCAATTCCTGAGGCGAGGCTGCGAGTTGTTACCTCAATTCCTGCAGCGAGGCTACGAGTTGTTACCTCAATTCCTGCAGCGAGGCTACGAGTTGTTACCTTAATTCCTGCAGCGAGGCTGCGAGTTGTTACCTCAATTCCTGAGGCGAGGCTGCGAGTTGTTACCTCAACTCCTGCAGCGAGGCTGCGAGTTGTTACCTCAATTCCTGCAGCGAGGCTACGAGTTGTTACCTTAATTCCTGCAGCAAGGCTGCGAGTTGTTACCTCAATTCCTGAGGCGAGGCTGCGAGTTGTTACCTCAATTCCTGCAGCGAGGCTGCGAGTTGTTACCTCAATTCCTGCAGCGAGGCTACGAGTTGTTACCTTAATTCCTGCAGCAAGGCTGCAAGTTGTTACCTCAATTCCTGCAGCGAGGCTGCGAGTTGTTACCTCAATTCCTGCAGCGAGGCTGCGAGTTGTTTACCTCAATTCCTGCAGCAAGGCTGCAAGTTGTTACCTCAATTCCTGAGGCGAGGCTACGAGTTGTTACCTCAATTCCTGCAGCGAGGCTGCGAGTTGTTACCTCAATTCCTGCAGCAAGGCTGCAAGTTGTTACCTCAATTCCTGCAGCGAGGCTACGAGTTGTTACCTTAATTCCTGCAGCAAGGCTGCGAGTTTTTACCTCAATTCCTGCAGCGAGGCTGCGAGTTTTTACCTCAATACCTGCAGCGAGGCTGCGAGTTGTTACCTTAATTCCTGCAGCGAGGCTGCGAGTTTTTACCTCAATTCCTGCAGCAAGGCTGCGAGTTTTTACCTCAATATTTGCAGCGAGGCTGCGAGTTGTTACCTCAATTCCTGCAGCGAGGCTGCGAGTTGTTACCTCAATTCCTGCAGCGAGGCTACGAGTTGTTACCTTAATTCCTGCAGCAAGGCTGCGAGTTGTTACCTCAATTCCTGCAGCGAGGCTGCGAGTTGTTACCTCAATTCCTGCAGCGAGGCTGCGAGTTGTTACCTCAATTCCTGCAGCGAGGCTACGAGTTGTTACCTTAATTCCTGCAGCAAGGCTGCAAGTTGTTACCTCAATTCCTGCAGCGAGGCTGCAAGTTGTTACCTCAATTCCTGAGGCGAGGCTGCGAGTTGTTACCTCAATTCCTGCAGCGAGGCTGCGAGTTGTTACCTCAATTCCTGCAGCGAGGCTGCGAGTTGTTACCTCAATTCCTGCAGCGAGGCTACGAGTTGTTACCTTAATTCCTGCAGCAAGGCTGCAAGTTGTTACCTCAATTCCTGCAGCGAGGCTGCGAGTTGTTACCTCAATTCCTGAGGCGAGGCTGCGAGTTGTTACCTCAATTCCTGCAGCGAGGCTGCGAGTTGTTACCTCAATTCCTGCAGCGAGGCTACGAGTTGTTACCTTAATTCCTGCAGCAAGGCTGCAAGTTGTTACCTCAATTCCTGCAGCGAGGCTGCGAGTTGTTACCTCAATTCCTGCAGCGAGGCTGCGAGTTGTTACCTCAATTCCTGCAGCGAGGCTACGAGTTGTTACCTCAATTCCTGCAGCGAGGCTGCGAGTTGTTACCTCAATTCCTACAGCGAGGCTACGAGTTGTTACCTTAATTCCTGCAGCAAGGCTGCAAGTTGTTACCTCAATTCCTGCAGCGAGGCTGCGAGTTGTTACCTCAATTCCTGAGGCGAGGCTGCGAGTTGTTACCTCAATTCCTGCAGCAAGGCTGCAAGTTGTTACCTCAATTCCTGCAGCAAGGCTGCAAGTTGTTACCTCAATTCCTGAGGCGAGGCTGCGAGTTGTTACCTCAATTCCTGCAGCGAGGCTGCGAGTTGTTACCTCAATTCCTGCAGCGAGGCTGCGAGTTGTTACCTCAATTCCTGCAGCGAGGCTGCGAGTTGTTACCTCAATTCCTGCAGCGAGGCTACGAGTTGTTACCTTAATTCCTGCAGCAAGGCTGCAAGTTGTTACCTCAATTCCTGCAGCGAGGCTGCGAGTTGTTACCTCAATTCCTGAGGCGAGGCTGCGAGTTGTTACCTCAATTCCTGAGGCGAGGCTGCGAGTTGTTACCTCAATTCCTGCAGCGAGGCTGCGAGTTGTTACCTCAATTCCTGCAGCGAGGCTGCGAGTTGTTACCTCAATTCCTGCAGCGAGGCTGCGAGTTGTTACCTCAATTCCTGCAGCGAGGCTGCGAGTTGTTACCTCAATTCCTGCAGCGAGGCTGCGAGTTGTTACCTCAATTCCTGCAGCGAGGCTACGAGTTGTTACCTTAATTCCTGCAGCAAGGCTGCAAGTTGTTACCTCAATTCCTGCAGCGAGGCTGCGAGTTGTTACCTCAATTCCTGAGGCGAGGCTGCGAGTTGTTACCTCAATTCCTGAGGCGAGGCTGCGAGTTGTTACCTCAATTCCTGCAGCGAGGCTGCGAGTTGTTACCTCAATTCCTGCAGCGAGGCTGCGAGTTGTTACCTCAATTCCTGCAGCGAGGCTGCGAGTTGTTACCTCAATTCCTGCAGCGAGGCTGCGAGTTGTTACCTCAATTCCTGAGGCGAGGCTGCGAGTTGTTACCTCAATTCCTGCAGCGAGGCTGCGAGTTGTTACCTCAATTCCTGCAGCGAGGCTGCGAGTTGTTACCTCAATTCCTGAGGCGAGGCTGCGAGTTGTTACCTCAATTCCTGCAGCGAGGCTGCGAGTTGTTACCTCAATTCCTGCAGCGAGGCTGCGAGTTTTTACCTCAATTCCTGCAGCGAGGCTGCGAGTTGTTACCTCAATTCCTGCAGCGAGGCTGCGAGTTGTTACCTCAATTCCTGCAGCGAGGCTGCGAGTTGTTACCTCAATTCCTGCAGCGAGGCTGCGAGTTTTTACCTCAATACCTGCAGCGAGGCTGCGAGTTGTTACCTTAATTCCTGCAGCAAGGCTGCGAGTTTTTACCTCAATACCTGCAGCGAGGCTGCGAGTTGTTACCTTAATTCCTGCAGCGAGGTTGCGAGTTTTTACCTCAATTCCTGCAGCGAGGCTGCGAGTTTTTACCTCAATACCTGCAGCGAGGCTGCGAGTTGTTACCTTAATTCCTGCAGCAAGGCTGCGAGTTTTTACCTCAATACCTGCAGCGAGGCTGCGAGTTGTTACCTTAATTCCTGCAGCGAGGCTGCGAGTTGTTACCTTAATTCCTGCAGCAAGGCTGCGAGTTTTTACCTCAATACCTGCAGCGAGGCTGCGAGTTGTTACCTCAATTCCTGCAGCGAGGCTGCGAGTTGTTACCTTAATTCCTGCAGCAAGGCTGCGAGTTGTTACCTCAATTCCTGCAGCGAGGCTGCGAGTTGTTACCTCAATTCCTGCAGTGAGGCTGCGAGTTGTTACCTCAATTCCTGCAGCGAGGCTGCGAGTTGTTACCTTATTTCCTGCAGCAAGGCTGCAAGTTGTTACCTTAATTTCTGTAGCAAGGCTGCAAGTTGTTACCTCAATTCCTGCAGCGAGGCTGCGAGTTGTTACCTTAGTTCCTGCAGCAAGGCTGCAAGTTGTTACCTCAATTTCTGTAGCAAGGCTGCAAGTTGTTACCTCAATTCCTGCAGCGAGGCTGCGAGTTGTTACCTTAATTCCTGCAGCAAGGCTGCAAGTTGTTACCTCAATTTCTGTAGCAAGGCTGCAAGTTGTTACTTCAATTCCTGCAACAATGCTGCGAGTTGTTACCTCAATTCCTGCAACAAAGCTGCGAGTTGTTACCTTAATTCCTGCAGCAAGGCTGCAAGTTGTTACCTCAATTTCTGCAGCAAAGCTGCGAATTGTTACCTTAATTCTCGCAGCGAAGCTGCGGGTTCTTACCTCAACTCCCTCAGCAAAGCAGCAAATCGTTACTTGAACTCCTGCAGCAAAGTTGCAAGCTGTTACCTCAACAACCATATGGTGAGTCGAAGCCTCTGTAGCAGCATTCGCGGTGCTAAATTTTAAAAATGTATCTAACTTTGAGCACCATCACGATTTGGTATCCAAAAATAAGAGGAAAAAATTTAAATACGTTCAGTTACTTCATCTTAAAATCGTTCATTTTTTTCATTTTCGTGATAGAAAAATCACTTACGTAATGAGTTATCAATGGTTCATTTTTAGAAGTGCACGTGTCAGACATTTGAACTGTCGAATGTGACGATATTTCCTTAATTGAAAAGAAAACGGAAGCAACTAATAAGGAACGCTTATCGCTGCTGCTTTCAATATTACTACTATGATGGTTACGATAGTAAATATCACCATCTTCAACGCTTAGACTGCGGCTCGTAAAACTGAAGTTCAATATTCAACTCAAATTTAAAGTCAATTTTAGTTAGCAATGTCGAAAAGGGCAAACATTAATTGGATCGTGCCTTCATTTCGTTTTGATTTACTACTTATTTAAATTTAGTTTGTGGCTACTGGTCGGTGTGCAGCATTATGAAAACTCCCTCAGTGACCTCTGGTGGCTCAAGTCGCAGTCAGTGTTAATGTGTTCATTCATAGCTCCACGGGACCAAGGTGGCCGAATTTCCAACCTAAGGATTACTAGACTTGCAATAATGTGCAGCACAGAAGGAGGATATCCCGAAAGAGCCGAAAAACAACACGTTAAGTTAGATAAGGCTGGGCTGATCTGGATTCAGTTGTGTTGGTTCGATTTGGTCTGGCTGGGATCGGTCAGTCTCATTTTTTTGGCTAGACGATGTTATGATATCCAATATTATAATAAACAACTCTGTTATAATCAACTATGCCCGAATATTTTAGGCTAAATTTAGCTTTGTCCGGTTGGGTTCAGTCAGGCCCGATTCGGCTATAGGTTCGGTAAAATTTAATTAGAATCAGTTCTGTTTGTTGAGTGCGGTTGAGCTGGATTTCGTTGCGATCAATTGACTTTGATTAAGTTCTATTTGTTTTGACTTAGATGGGTTCTGTTTGGTTTGGCTTCGAATGGGATAGATACGGTTGAATCCAGTGTGATTTGGGCTGGTTGAGTTTGGTTGGACTCGATTCAATTTAGCAGGTTTAGGTTCGCTTGGGCCTTGTTTCGTTAGATTCACTTACAATCATTAGACCCGACAACTCAGCATCTGACAGCCCTTTAACATTAAAAATGCTCGTTATGAGCAAGCTTTCCTTACACGAGTAAAAAAAACGAATTGGAAAACATTGAAACGAAAATGCCGATCTGAGAACCAAGCACCTGACCAAGCGCGCCGTGGCGACGGCCGCATCACCGCTGCGCAGGGAAGGTTCGCTGAACGCACGAAAACGCACCTGCTGATCCATCGTACTACCCTACTCCAAATGACTGTTACCATCATAGTTATTTCATAAAATACTGTAACACGTTGCCTGTGATGGGTTAAACTGCATGAAGTTTACAAGAATTTAAATTTAAAAGCTGTTAGATATTTTGTAAACACCAAACATTAACTGGGTCCATTAAATACCATTTGTTTTAAAAGATTGCTAAAATTTCTCAAGTAACCCACCGATGGTTCGTATCACAGTCAACGTGCTAAGATTCCCTAGTCACAACAACAGCGATCTCGAGGGAGCGAAGACAAGGAACAATTTAGTACATGGGTTGTAGGAAATGAGGAATGTACACACATGGTGTGTTCCGACACAAAATACCCTGCGCAGAGAAACAGCGAGGCGAGAAGGAAGAGTAAGAAAATACAAAGAAGCGTTTGCCAAAAGCGTTTGAAAACCGAAAGGAAGACAGAATTCCTGAACTTCTGCGGGCTTAGGGCCCTACAGCATCTCTCCTTGGGGTGGCAGTCCCCATAGCATATAGGACAGACAGACCTAGCCAACCTGAACCTATTGATCTCATGCCCCTTAAGGGGACTCCACATGACCGGAAATTCCGAGTGTTAATTTTAAATGCATGTGGCAGTCCCCATAGCATAGGACAGACAGACCTAGCCAACCTGAACCTATTGATCTCATGCCCCTTAAGGGGACTCCACATGACCGGAAATTCCGAGTGTTAATTTTAAATGCATGTGGCAGTCCCCATAGCATAGGACAGACAGACCTAGCCAACCTGAACCTATTGATCTCATGCCCCTTAAGGGGACTCCACTTGACCGGAAATTCCGAGTGTTAATTTTAAATGCATGTGGCAGTCCCCATAGCATAGGACAGACAGACCTAGCCAACCTGAACCTATTGATCTCATGCCCCTTAACCCGTCTCCACATGGCCGACCTACCGGTAGGTTTGAAGAAAATGGGTCAACTGCGCAACTTACTGTACATTCATTAATCATGTTAGAAGTTTCATTGGGGGTTCATTGTAAAGAGATAGAGTTGCTCTTTCTGTCAGTGGGGAAAAAAATGCTGCTACCCCAACAAAAATCTACGAAATTCGAGTTTTTATTTGGGTAAAATACAAAAAACAGAAATCAGAAAATCACTGGCCATTTTTTATTTATTGCACTTTCATGTTTTTTTATGATGCATTTTCATAGATTCTGAGTTGCTGAATCTTGTGGTATGTGAATTTTTTTCAGGTCTAATAGTTTCGGAGTTATGTGCACTTTATGTAAAACACAGTTTTTATTCTTTAGTTCATTTTGTGTATAGGCTGTTATCAAGCAGTTTCATTGCTTGTAAATAGTTTGATCTGCATAGAGCTTTTCCTCCCGAATACAATGGTGGTATTATTTTTTGCCCAGGAGTAAATCTGTGGATTTGGACTCCCATATTTGGAACACAAACAGAAAAAAATAAAAATTATGGCAACCTTCTAAGAGGCAGAGTGTGTGCTGGTATGCCTCAGCTACACTGCTGGCCTTCTAAGAGGTTGTGCAGGGCCAGTAGCTACACTCCAGACTGAGCAGAAGAATTCATACAGATTTGAGCTTGTTACCTCTCCTTCCCAGTTCCCCCACCTAATTTTACCTTACACCAATGAATAGCGCTTAACGAGACGCTTAAGGCCAGATATGGCAACCCTAGGTTTGCTGATGTGAAACATGTACTAGCTTTGCCGACCTTTTAAGAGTCTAGGACGTGGCGACGGGTTAAGGGGACTCCACATGACCGGAAATTCCGAGTGTTAATTTTAAATGCATGTGGCAGTCCCCATAGCATAGGACAGACAGACCTAGCAGACCTGAACCTATTGATCTCATGCCCCTTAAGGGGACTCCACATGACCGGAAATTCCGAGTGTTAATTTTAAATGCATGTGGCAGTCCCCATAGCATAGGACAGACAGACCTAGCAGACCTGAACCTATTGATCTCATGCCCCTTAAGGGGACTCCACATGACCGGAAATTCCGAGTGTTAATTTTAAATGCATGTGGCAGTCCCCATAGCATAGGACAGACAGACCTAGCAGACCTGAACCTATTGATCTCATGCCCCTTAAGGGGACTCCACATGACCGGAAATTCCGAGTGTTAATTTTAAATGCATGTGGCAGTCCCCATAGCATAGGACAGACAGACCTAGCAGACCTGAACCTATTGATCTCATGCCCCTTAAGGGGACTCCACATGACCGGAAATTCCGAGTGTTAATTTTAAATGCATGTGGCAGTCCCCATAGCATAGGACAGACAGACCTAGCAGACCTGAACCTATTGGTCTCATGCCCCTTAAGGGGACTCCACATGACCGGAAATTCCGAGTGTTAATTTTAAATGCATGTGGCAGTCCCCATAGCATAGGACAGACAGACCTAGCAGACCTGAACCTATTGATCTCATGCCCCTTAAGGGGACTCCACATGACCGGAAATTCCGAGTGTTAATTTTAAATGCATGTGGCAGTCCCCATAGCATAGGACAGACAGACCTAGCAGACCTGAACCTATTGATGATCTCATGACCCCTGAGGGGTCTCCAGATGACCTGAAATTTTGAGTGGTAATTTTAAATGAATCTGATCGAAAAAAAGACTGTCCATTTTAATAAAAAAAATGTTATTATGATTAACGAACCTTTGAAATTTACTACTCGCCTGACGCTCAAACGGAACTCGCTAAGAGAATGAAATACGTCTGCAGAGTTAACGCCCTTGTTGTGCGCAGCAATGCACGCGACGTCTGTTCGCCAAGAGACAAACGAATTCAGACCATTCCGTGTTCTATGACTTCATCATCTACTCACTAATCTTTATTTGAACATTTTTACTGGACCTTTTCCCCGATTAAATACCATTCTGTAGTCTATAATTTCAAAAGATCTATCATCTGTGAAGTATATTTCATATACTCGTATATTTCCACTGGAGGTTCCTCTCATCTGTACCATTTCACTTTCAAATTAAACTCACTGAAATTCTAATTTGAATTACTGAAATTTGAATTTAAATTACTAAAGTCTGAATTTAGATTACTGAAATTCGAACTGAAATTACTGAAGCTTGATTTGAAACGATTCAAGTTAAAATGAAGATAACAGAAGTTCAAAAAAAGGACACTGAAGCTTAACTGAAACAGTAACCAAGTCTTAATCGAGGTTATTAAAATTGAAATACAATTACTGTTGTGCAAATAATAAACCAAGCCTAAAAAGTGCTTACACTGAGCTGGAACACTTGCAGTCTGGCACCGCAACATTCCCTAGTGATTTCGAGGCGGGAAGCGGTCATGATGAGAGATATTCTGCAGCGTGCCGCGAAGCACAGCTTTATTAAATCATTTTCATATTCAGATAATAATATTGATGTTTTGAATATTCATCTCCTGCAATTGATATGTTGTTCAATAATCAATTTCATATTTTAGTAATTAATTAGTAACCTATCTTCAGGTTACTAATATGTATATGCTAAGAGTCCTAGAATTGTTATTTCTAAGATTCAATTTGCTTATACTATATATGAATGGATTACAAGACTATATTATCGAAAAGATCTTGCACTAACATTGGTTTAAATGAGGTTCCAAACTCTGCATACATTTGAAAATATAACAGTGTGTCAATCAACATGCTCACGTCCACAGGCTAACATTTATAGTCGTAGGTCCGGTAACTGTCATCGAATATCGTAGGTTTTTCACATATTTATGCACAAACAGTTGCGCAATAATGACTGTCTGGAGTAGTCGGTGACAGGTGTCATGGGTAAGTGACATTAAAGGGATGTACTTTGATGGTTCATTTTATTAAGGTTATACGTACATCAGGGTTGTGTAATGCTCTTATCATACACACAAAGTCTTAGAGATTCATCTTTGGAGTAATTAGAATTTCAGGAAATACACTCTTATCGTCAGTTGACTTGTTCTATACTTTATAAATCTTAATTTGAATTTCAATAATTTTAACTCGCACTGCAGAAATTTTAAACAAATTTAAGTAAAACAGTTATAATTGCAGTAACTTTTATTTTTTTAATCTTTTTCCTACTTCGATGTTTTTTATAAATTACTTCATGACTAACCTTTTCTCAATACTTGGTTGTCATTTACGATGGGGTTTCAATCTGCTCCCGCATAGCGTTTTTTGTCCTTTTCCTACTTCGATAATTTCAACTTAGAACTTGGGAGTTTCGAATAATTCCTTAGCAGTATTCGAATTAGTTACAAGTTGTTAGCCATCTCTTGGAATATAAAATATCCAAGAGATGATATTTTTCATTTCTCATTCAACTATCCTTGACAGAGTTAGACTATTAGCGCGCCATGTATGGTTTGTCTATTAGTACGCCTAGTATATTTTGTCTATTAATATGCCTCGTATGGTCTATCTATTTGTACACCTCTGATATTTTGTCTCTTATAGTACACCTCGTATAGTTTGCCTATTATTATGCCTCGTATGGCTTATCTATTTGTACACCTCGGATGGTTTGTCAATTAGTTCTCCTCGTATGGAACTTTTGTTAGACTATTAGCACGCCACGTATGGTTTGTCTATTAGTACGCCTCGTATATTTTGTCCATTAATATGCCTCGTATGGTCTATCTATTTGTACACCTCTGATAGTTTGTCTATTAGTACACCTCGTATAGTTTGTCATTTATTATGCCTCGTATGGCTTTTCTATTTGTACACCTCTGATGGTTTGTCAATTAGTACTCCTCGTATGGAGCTTTTGTTTCAGGACGTCCTATATTAAGAAACTTTTTAAAACCCAATATGTTGACATGTATCTCGATCATGTGGCAATTTGGAAAATAAACGTTTTTTTATGTACTTCATTAATTTTAATGAAAACTTCAGTCATTTCCATTTTTAATTAGCTATTTTCAATAGAAAATTTGGTTATTTAGTTTGAACTACAATAATTTTACTTGCACTTCAGAAATTTAACTTAAATTTAATTCTTCGCTCAGTAAATCAAATATGAATTTAACGATTATCAACTTGAACTTCAGAAACTTCAATATGAGCCTTTCAAGCTTTCAAGACTTGAATTTCACGAACATCAACTAGAACTTCAAAAACTCTCATTTAAATTTTTAAGTTTTTGAGATACGAATTTGCCAAACATGGACTTGAACTTCAGAAACCTCAATATGAAATCCTCAAGCTTTTAAGATATAAATTTCACGAACATCAATTTGATCTCCAAAAACATCAATTCGAACTTCTAAGCTTCAACATAAACTACACTAAATTTGAATTCGCAAAGGTGTAGCAGTTGTCTAGCATTTTTGAACACACACACACGAGAGCGTGTAGAGAGAATAGCGAGGCCCCACCACCACGCGCCCTGTTGCGTGAGCGCCGGGGTCGCGGCAGGTGACATCACAGAGGGGCCACGGTTGCCACATTCGCATTTTCCTGCTCAAATCCTCATCTTTGGGTCTTTCCAAACCTCATTTGAGGATGGGAAGCCATCAGCATCTTGCACGGGAGCGAAATATTGAATGCTGTTAACGTTCAAATTTCCCTTGAAAAAGCGCAAACTTGAGGACTTTTGGCGAAGAAAAAAGTCGAGTGCGGCAACCGTGGGTTGTCCCTGTGTGACCCCCCTCTGAGCATGTGACGGGCCCACCAATTTATGGATGTCTCAACACAGAGCTTGATGGCATCCTTTCATGTCGCTGTGGGACCGGCGACGCACTCAGGTCAGGCTCGGCGCGCCGCGAAGATGGAACTTCGTTTGGGGGCACTTTGAAGACCATTCTCAAACTCAGAGAGCTATTTGCACCAACTTTATTTAAAAGTGTGTTGGTGCTTAGGATGTGTCAGATTTTCTCTACTTTTTCTTTCTTTCTTTCTTACTTTTCATTTATCATCAACTTTCTTCTTTTCCTTTTTATTTTCATTTGTGAAGACCATTCAAAAAATCTGAGAGCTATTTGCACCAACTTTATTCAACGTGTGTTACTTGGGCCGGGTCAGATTTGCTGCTAGTCTTTCTCTCTTTTTTTCATTTTTCATCAACTTTCTTCTTTTCATTTTTGAAGACCATTCAAAAACTTAGAGAGCTATTTGCACCGACTTTATTCAAAATGTGTTGGTGCTTACGACGCGTCAGATTTGTTGCTCTTCTTGAGAATATTGTTGATTTTGGTTAATGGCGGTGGTTATGGTGTGATCGTCATCTCTACAAAATATTGTCTCTAAATAAACCCATACTATTCAGTGTATTAGCATTACAATTTTTGAAGACAAAATGACATACTCTTGTTATGTCAGGCGAGAAGATACGCCATTTTGGCTCGCTTCTGTTGTCATATTCTATTCTACTTCACTCTGCTCTTTACTACCCAAGAAACTACTGTTGGAACCCCTTTCCTCTTTCCATTTTTTCAGAAATCGCCTTGAATAATTTTTCTCAAATTATATCCTCAGTGAGATTACAGTAGAAGAGAGACACTCGAAGATCGCCGATAAATTTTTAAAAAGAGAGAAAACCGTCGATAAATTTTTCCGAAATATTTAAAGCATTCCAGTAATGCATCGCTCCATCTCGCGCTAGACACGTCCGATAGGCATATCCGTCACTCGAGACATATTGCAACTTACCATATATTAATATGTATTTAACAGCGCGTCATCTAATTCTTACTCAAGATAATCAACAGATGAAAGATGCATTTCATCTGATTATACAAAATTCTATCAAACCTAAATTCATTTAACACAATCACCATTTCATATGACTCTAATCATGCTGCAAAAAATGCACACCTAAAAAATAAAATACAAATATTCGTCTTAAGGTAAATCAGGTTCCTTCAACAACGAAAAATCCCAAAATTTGTGCGCGTGAAACGTGCGTTACAGACGCACCACTTGTGCGCATCATCAAAAGCATATGAACACACACCACAAGCACACAGCACTCACGGACACACAACACTCACAAGTACGCACACTTATGCAAGTACCACAAACTGCACAACACTTACAAACACCCAACACTCACAGATACACAACACTCACAAATACACTTACAAACACACAACACTCGCACATACACACACCGCAAACTGCACAACATTCACGCACACACACACCACAAACACCCAACACTCACAAACACAAAACACTCACAATACACGCCTCGTGAGACGTGTGTTATATATATGAGGCAATAACGAATAACGTACGTGTATTATAGTTTCACCAATAAAGTATTGAAGCAATAACGAATATTTTTCTATTACTTATAACCTATAATAAAACAGTAAAACTGAGGAGAAACTTGGTCACACACAGCCAATGCAAGCCACCACCGCCTGGTCAATAGCGTGATCATTTTCGAATGAAATTTGACTATCAATCGTTCAGTACCTGGCGTTCTGCGGAGCTGCCCAATGCTGAATTGTTAAATATTGAAGCAAGACAAAGTTTAGTAGTTTGGGTCAGAACAAACGATCTGCAACCGTTCAATTAACGATGAAGCCTTCCCTTGTTAACTTACCTGTTCTTAGATATTTTTTGTTTCACTTGGAGATAAGGAATCTAAATTATTTAGCCTTGATCATCAACATGGAGGTAATTGTAAACATGAATGTACATTTCACATTACTAATATTGAAACGTATTTATCGTTTATACAGAAATGTATGAATGAAGTACGTAACCATTTGAACCTTAAAGACAAAGGCTGTATTTTCATTTGAATGTAGTAGGCCCTATTACTTTTCAATTTACTTACTAAGCTACATTATAAGCAGCCCTGTTTAGTTATTTTCTCTCTCCATCTAATCGTAGTATTCTAACTGCATTAAATCGTTTTCTGTCTCTATCCGATCGTTTTCATCCTTAATTTTCTGCCTCATTCACTTTATTTTAAATGGAAAATAACCTTTGTACGAGTAATCAAGTCTTGATGCAGAAAAATATAAACTCTAAAATGCCAGCTACTTGATTTATGAATAGTTTGCTCAAAAAACAATAAAACATTTACTTAACTCACAAATATTTTGCTCCTAAAACAAATGAACAACTACACATCAGTTACCTGAGCGGGAGACCCAAATGCCTTGTGAGGAATTTGAGGAAGCCGACGCGCCTTCGTTGCGCTGCTCTGTTGTTCAGTGCTCGTGATGGTGAAATTCTTCATTTCTTTACCCGAAAAAAATTTCTCCTCCAGAGTTTTACAATCAATTATATAACAATGTAGATCAATGGTAAAATAGTTCACTCATGCCGCTAACATGCTGCGAAGATGACATTTTTCAAGAATCTTTTGTGGTGACCTTTTGGAGGTACTTCCACTGACCTTATTTCACCAAATAATTTTATTTCATGCAAACGTTATGAACTCCCTATTTTTTCAACGTATGTCCACTATTTTCTTTGAAACGCAATTATTGTATTCATTATACACATTTCATACACTGTTTCACGAACACTACCCGGCGGACGTGACGGCTGCTGTGTTATGGGAGCTAACACTTTCTAGAACATATTTGTCTTTGAGTTAATTTCGTAGCTTTTCATTTGAAACTTACTAGACATTTAGACGTCTTTTTTTAACAAACAAATTGTTCCAGTACCATTTTATACGTTATTTATTTACATTGTTTCCTAGTGAAAAATAAGCATAAAATCTGAAAGAAATTTTATTTTATTTCCGCAGTACGTTGATCATCTGTGTTAACATTTTCGATCAGCCAGCGATGGTAAATGTTGACTTTGTGTACATTCCTTGCCACGTTTTCGCACTCTATTGCTATATTTGTGACCGCTTGCACCTCATTTTTATTGTAATTCATTTCCCTTAAGACGACATAGTCAGATATTTAGCAATGTAAAAACTATGGTAGAAGTTGAATGAAAAGAGTCATAAACAGCTATATTTACTTAGCGTACGTGTATTAAAGTTTCACCAATAAAGTATTGAAGCAATAACGAATATTATTCTATTACTTATAACCTATAATAAAACAGTAAAACTGAGGAGAAACTTAGTTGATTAAATCGTAGAGTTTAACCTATTGACGTTAAATCTCAGTTGGCCTCTACGTCTCCATTCCTGAAAAACTGTTCATCTATTTGGAGCTAAAGGACAATTATGCAGTCGAAATATCAGATCGATACCGCAGCATGAAGTACTGTTTCCAATAAGTCTCTTTGTGCCTTAAATTTTAGGAAAAAACAATCGATGTGCTCTAATTCCACCATAAAATTTTAATTTAAAAAATGTGTGATATATGCTTTTAAAAATATCGCTAAATCGTTTGTGTTTCCTTATCTTCAACGCGGATGTGCTCTGGAGAATCTCTTCAATAATTACAACAGCATCTTCAAAATTATCAAGTTTCAGGAGAGTGCAGTTGTTTCCCTCAGAGTCAAAAGTAACTCGTTATTTTTTTGACATTCTTTCAATTTACGGTTTATTATTTGCAGCACAGGCTTTTTTTTCCATAAATGATAGAGTCGGTTTTGAGACAGATTTTTGACACAGTTGTGCGGGCAAACTTGAGACTTCAATGAAGCTCCCATGCCACGCCTACACAAACCCTTTCCTCTGCCGACTCGAATTTATAGCGACAACCATTCACTTTTTTAATAAGGATTTTAATAAGGGTCCAAATTACCGAGTAGTGAGCTTATCTTAGGGAGATCTGGGGCCGCGATTGGGTCGGAGTCCTCATGAAGCTCTTTGACGGGCGGACTATGGTATTAGGCTGTCGCGGCGCTTCAAAACATGGTCATCCGCAAGCCCGCTCCGCAAAATGTGTGAGAAAAAGTCGACTGCTTTGCTCCGAAGAGATCACTCGATCGGTCTTCCGCTGATCTCACGCTTCAGAGCATCGGCACATACTCAAACAAATTGAAACTCGCGGTGATCGAGAAATAGGTAGTACGACCGAGAGTGTAGTAATGCTTGGAAATAAACTCTGCACAATAGAGCTACAGTAAAGTTGCGTACAGTTCAGTAAAAATATGGAGTGCCATTGGGGAACAAGTACAGCAGATTAAATTATTATGTTTCTAACTTCAGGCAGCTGAGCCATAAATTTATTTTTTCTCTTGCAACAGAAAGAGAGCTCATTAAGTAAAAATATCCAAAAGCAAACGGAGCTTTAAAGTCTGTGAATCACTATGCAGTGATATACGCATGCAAGAAAAAGCTCTTCTCTCTTGCAAATGGTTGTGAGCGGCCTTGTTCATGAGTGAGACGCCTGAAAGAAGGGACGATATTTCAGGCGCTGCAACGGTCGCATTTCTAGCTCGTTGCGTGTATTCATTGCCTGGACGACCGTGTATCGTATCTTGAGGTTTCCTGAGGCGGGCTCTGCATTTACTATAAACTTTCGTCGTGAATGTGACCCCGATGAATGAGTTTGTGATTGCTGCAAAAATTTCTTGGAACGACAAGTTCGTTAAGTTGAGGGCTTAGTGTGCGGTTCATCTCGAATATAAAAGTGGCTTGTCTACAAGCACAATGGTGCCCTCTCTTTATGGTTAATAACACGGGGGACTTATGTTAGCCAACGAAATACAGCACTTATTGTGCTCGCAATATGCGTTGCTCAGTGTGCAGTCCGGCATCCATGCGGCGGAGATGTATCGCGGGGAGCAATGTTGCGGCCCTCATTCGCCACTCAAGTTACGACCCGCACTGCGTGTCACCAATGAGCGCGTCCTGCTGTGTCAAACCGACCCCTCGTTAAAGTTGTGCTCTGTGCGCCCCTCCATCATCCCTGATCTACGGCTGCTTACTTGCAAAAGCTTTCAAAAAATGTCCTGAGCGCTTTTTAAAACTTCAAGTGCCTTAGAATCTTAAAGCGGTTTCGTGGAGGGCCGATAAACTTCAACTCTGCGTGCTGGAATTACCTCTGTCTTTAGAGTTTAGAAGGCTGTGCGCATCCATTCCCATACTTGAGATAATCAAGCGATTTAAAATTTTACCTTCTATTCATATTGAATAATTGAGAGACCCTCTATTATATCTATGCGGTGTTCTGCGTTTATTTCAGCGGGCAAAAACTTGAAAACTAGTTTTCATACCACGTCGTTTGATTTTAATAAGCGTTTGAAGAGATAAATACTTGAAGCGACGTTCTTATCCCCCAGATATTAAAGCTAAAACTCCCACTCTATTATTTATGTTATTTTATTATCGGAAAGTTCTCTCCTTTCTGTTATTATAAAGGGCAAAGTAAGCTCGTGGGTATGGATTCATCTGTTCGTTTCATTGAAGTCTCTCATAAAATTCTTAAAATTGCAACACTATGTTGTCAAATTTAACACGAGTAGATTTGAAAAGCTCTTCGTGACTCTTATGTCATGTTAGGATTTCAAACCGTCTAAGTAATAACAGCACAATACTTGTGTAAAAGCATACATTGCAAAACTGGGAGATGGGTTTGGTTTGATTCTTTTTTCCTTTTGATCTTGATACCATACGAGTAAATCGAACAGTATCTAATGTATATGGATTATTTACTTTCATACGATGTCCATGCCTTATTTATATGATAGGAATATGAGAAAAAAGCTAGTATACATTTTGCATTATTTCACGGTGAAGAATAGAAACATCATCGGACATAAATTCATCTGACAGTAGGATTTCATCCAGTTTGGACTGACAGTTGTAAGGGAAATGAGATCAATTTTTCTTAAAGTTGTAAAATTCTAATGGAAATAAATAATAACACGAGTATTCTAAATTTCAATAAAATGTTTCCCAAAGACCTAAAATAAGTTACAAGGCTTTTATGACAATCGACTTCAAATGAGAAGATCATATAAGGGATTATTGAAAATTATTCTCATACATCCGTTGTGCGATGCTTCAGAAAAGTCGCTTTGAAGGAACCTGAAGTAATAAATACCAAGCATCATTAGTCATTTACTCGAAAAATATTTCATTGGGTAAAATCCCGCAATTTATTCAAAAGCTAGTGTACATATATATATGTCATGAAAATGGTATTTTTTAAGTAGATGCCGATTGGGTGGTAAGGGTGGGAGTCTTGCTTTCACTTCGAGACTATAGGAGAGTAAAATATTTCCCGTAGCTTTACGTGTGCGCTGTCACATACGTCAATGGATTAAGTAATATTTTGGTCATAATAATACATTCAGACAACTTGTCGTGAACATGAAGACAAACTCCATGTTTGAATAAAACTTTTGCATTGTTCCGCGAGAATGCGCGACAGGTCTGAACAAAATAGGTTATGTACAAGGAAGAGTCTCTCTTCGTCAGTTCATTGACGCGTTTTTAAGAAAAGGAAGTTCGGCTAGAACTCCAAGGTGTTTTTACAAAAGATACGTAATCCCAGCTTCAAGCTTCCGCCCCCTCAGATCAAGCCTTCACCCTGCAAAAAGTCACAGAAATTCAGGACCCAATTGATCTCGATCTTAGATCTCGAATTAACCAGTTCGAGTCGCAGTTCTCCATTGCAAAGAAATGCTTGGGAAGATTTGACGTCACAGCACAAAGCCGCGTTTCTCAGTTGCGTTTGTTCCTCTCTCAACTACGCCGTAACTCAGGTCTACGAGCGGCCCTAACGTAGCTCTAATCTTGCAAACCTACTGGATTACCTGCTAGATGTTCAGATAATAAGGACTGGAAATGGTGATGCATATGATCGTTGATTGCCATTAATCTTCAAAGAAATGGTGACGATAGTGACTGCGCTGCATATAAAATCGCTACAGAAACACTCTATAGTTTGGAGCATATTAGTTGCGGAGTTCTGGTATATTGAGCTTCAACGTCATCGTGTTTGTAACACTACTAGAGTGTGAGGAGATCAAATCATGAGTGATACGCTCACCGTTGTACAGTATGGGCCATTTTAGAGGATTATGAGCATACATTATTGAGAGAATCGTATTATGGGCAATTTCAGTAGATTATGAGCATGTAATATTGATTGTAATGAAATGAAGATTCTTCTGAGAATGTAGTTAAGCAAGAGACGACAAAATGAACTTGAGTAATAAGATAAAAATAATCAATTAGCGTTGTTATCGCTAGATGTTAACGTTGTGTTAGCATAATGACCAATATTTGTGATACAGCAGACATCTAAGGAATCATTGCTATCCACTGAAAAATTATGTGAATTTTGAAATGAAGGATACTGAAGTGCCACTTCATTAGATTGAATTATTTGAAATTTATTAAATTACAATTAAAGATTATTTCATCAAAATTACTTTGAACCCGGTTTCATTTTTTATTAAGCTCAGACTGGGAGTTATTGGAGCATTTTATTTTCCTTAATCTCCGATCGCTGCCTACCTACAGTGAGCAGTTGAATAGAGCAATAAATATTAATGGCTATTTGCCTAATTTGTGCTGAGCCTCTCAGGAGCGCACTTCGAACGCTGTCCTATAAGGTAAGTAAGTCTACGGTGTTGACGCCCACCATTTCCTACACGAGCATGGGGAAGTTTTTAGGGTATTTAGAAGACGTTAAAAAAGCGACAGGTCAATGATTTTTAAGGTATTTCTATGTAAGGATATACAAGTTGGTAGACGAGTATGAAATTGATAGGAACATTTTTCAGAGGTGTCCAGGATGTACTGATATTGTAGGAACGCTCCCACGAAATTTATTTTTATCAGACTCCACAGAACCTTTAAGCTTGCTGCGATTTGAAAAATACGATGAATTACTGAGGTGGAAATCAATATTCCGTTTCTGGACTTAGCTAAATAACAAATCGTAAATTTCAACCCAATTACTGTGGGTAAATGCATCATTGAGATCCTAAGCTGTTGCGCACCGTAGAAGAGATAAGGATAACAAAAAGAAAATCTGTTGTAATGAAGCTACAGGCAAGTTTGGACTTCTTCAAAATGAAAGCTCCAATTTCATGCGACATATGGAAAGGAGTTAGCATCACACGCTCAAACTGAAATATACATGGCTTGTGTAGTATGTCGCGGTTGATATTGTAAGCTTTCCTTCCTCACTATATGTCTGTAGCACTGATTAATAATATGTTGTGCACTTTACGCGATTGAAAAATTGACGATTGAAATATATTTTTTGTAATTTGAAATTTCATTTGCAATAAAAAACACAAGTCTTGTTTTAAAATATAAAAATTATAATTGAAAAAATAAGTACTTAGCACTAATGTATTCACAAACCTATACAATGTGCAGAGCCAGAGGAACGACAGACTTGGTCAGTCGCTAACTCAAAGGTATCTTTAACGGCATGCTTTTATTGCGCATCAATCCTTGCGTAATACACACTTCAACATTTACATTATTATTCCATAAAATATAGCTGCACACTGAATGAGCCTCAATAAGTTTGTGCAGTAACATTAGTCAATTTGATGTGTCGGATATCCATTTAGAACTCGCAGACCGTGTGGTGCGGCACTCAGCACGAGGGACGCACGCAGGCCGCTCAATTCCCGAGAGATCGCAGAATAATTCAGAATTTTTTTTAAAGAAAATACGCTACTGTTTCTCAAAATATCATGACTGATAATGAAATTTGTTTGTGTGTTCTGTTTTGATCTCGAATTTGACTAAAATCTAAACTTTATACCTGCTGTACGAATTAGAAAGAGTCAACCCATTCGAGGTAGATGTTCGCTAGTCAAAAAACGAACTGCTGCTTCTCAAAATATAATGATTAATTATGAAATTTTTGTTCTGTGATGATCTAAAATTTGATTAAAATCGTCACTGCGCACACCAAAACTTTATACCTGAACGAATTAGAAAGTGTCATTCCATTCGAGGTAGATATATGCGAAAAAGCTACGATTCCCGTTGCTGTTGTGGTGTCCAGTACTGAATAATTCTAAAATTCTCCAAGTTGGAAATTCTTGCTGAAGATAACATCATGCAGACGTTACCTCCTAGAAAAAGGATCAAGGCGCATCAGAGAGCGCTGAGTTCCCCAACGTAGCGAGAGGATAAACCCAAACAGTGCGCTCCCTCTGAGGGCACGAGTGTGGGACTTGCACCCGTGTAAGATAGAGTACAGCTAGATAGAATCTTGTGGCAGGTTTGACTAAGACCTACGTCTTAGTCAAACCAAACGTCAGCAAATGATGACGTGCCAAAATAACATGCAAAATCATCAAATTTTCTTTCGAAGGATACTTAATTAAAAAGTTAGGAGCATCATGACATTCTGAAAATAGGTTAAAGATAAAATTAAGTATAAAATTTAGGGCAAGAACCACACCACAAAGCATATTATTTTTCTCCAAAAATTAAAAAAACATATTTGTGGTCATCTATAAGAACGTTTCGGGCCGAAACCCATCTTCAGCTAAGAAATCTGGAATGATACAAAAAGTCGTACGTAAAATAGAAAAACATGAGCCAGATATTTGAACAAAAAACATTTATAAAGCAAAAAAATTTTTTAAAACAGACACGAAAACTGCACCAGCTACGCATCACAAAGGAACAAATGACAAAACGCTTAAAAAATAAAATCGAAGCTAACTATCCTAAGATCACAAAGGGACTCTGCTATCTAGAGCTTATAAGATCTGCTCGACATATGAGGTTTTACATGCTGAACTTCAATTTTTACGTTCTTTTTTTACTGACAATGGTTTTCCTCTTAATTTAGTTGAATCAAAAATTAGGTATTTTCTGGATAGCATACACAAAGCTGATCCTACGCCTTTGACCGCTGCGAAAGTGGATATGTATGTTTCAATGCCATACTTTGGTCAGCAATCTGAAAAATTGAAACGTGAATTATTGCAACTTGTGTCAACCTACTTTCCCCAAATTTCCCTCAAGCTCATCCCTGTCAATTCTTATACAATAGGTTCCTTGTTCCATTACAAAGACAAAATTCCAATGAGTCTCCGCTCTTGCTTAGTTTATCGTTTTCGTTGTGCACAGTGTGCATCTGCATATGTTGGTTCTACGAACCGAACTTTGCGCGTTAGGCGAGCTGAGCACGTTGGAATCAGTCATAGAACAGGTGCATGTCTTCGCCACCCATCCCACTCTTCGATCCGTTCACACACTGATTTTCAATGTAACGTAAAAATCTCAGACTCTGACTTTTCTATCATTGGCTCCTCTAGTTCTTCCATAAAACTTAGAATATTAGAATCTCTGCATATTCATAAATCCAAACCTAAGCTCAACGACATGCAAAGTGCGCATCCTCTACTTTTAGTTGGTTAAGTCAGTTACTCTCACCGAATTCCAGTGATCACTTGCCCTTCCGTCCCTTTGTGATCTTAGGATAGTTAGCTTCGATTTTATTTTTTAAGCGTTTTGTCTTTTGTTCCTTTGTGATGCGTAGCTGGTGCAGTTTTCGTGTCTGTTTTAAAAAATTTTTTTGCTTTATAAATGTTTTTTGTTCAAATATCTGGCTCATGTTTTTCTATTTTACGTACGACTTTTTGTATCATTCCAGATTTCTTAGCTGAAGATGGGTTTCGGCCCGAAACGTTCTTATAGATGACCACAAATATGTTTTTTTAATTTTTGGAGAAAAAATAATATGCTTTGTGGTGTGGTTCTTGCCCTAAATTTTATAATTAGTCTGATCGTTAAGATAAATATTCCTAAAATTAAGTAGATATTATCGCAAATTTCAACGCTTTGCTATAGTCAAATTGGCAAATTGTTTAAACTGAGAACAGTCCACTTGGAAATTCGAAAATTCAGTTTTACAGCCGTATTATATCGTTTGTTTTCCAAGTCATGCGTTTCCAGAGATTTTCTAAAGAAACAACATCAAAGGACTCAAAAATCTCTCACAAACAAGTGAGTAATTTAGTAAAAAACACATTATGACACAACCCAATTTTAGGTTGCAGCTTCAGATCATTCTACTATAGACTTGAAATGAGGGTTACGTGCTAGTTAGTTTCGTTTAATGTTTGCATAGAGGAAAGGACTTTCTTGTTCAAGCCCACAGGTAGCTATATTCAAACTTGTCCATTGTACTAGCCTTGAGAAACATTCTATACCTCTGTATCTCCTGTGGTAGAAAAAAAAATTGTTCTTTGCAGCGACTCGTCTGCACTCGGTGTTCTGAGTTATAACAGACACGCTAAACCAATTTTTAAAAACCTAGTATGGATATTTACCAGATCTACGTTTTATGAAACTTCTGTAGTCTATAGCTTCTTCTAAAAGAATATTAAGCTAGTGCTCAGATTATTTTTAGCTTGGGATTTTAACTCATAGATCAATAAACGCTTAGCGAAATTTTCGTTACTCTCCGATATAGCCGGCCGTGACTACTAGAATTCAATGAGCAAAAAAGTCATACGCTTATTTCTTTATATTACTTGACTATAACCATATTTACTTACCCACTTAATTTACTTGCAACTGTAATTTTATAAAAGGATTTAGCAGACACGATAAAAAATGACAGAATTACTAGACGAGTAAAAATTTGCGCGTCAGTACGGTTTGAACAATTGGAATTTTTTTTAAAATTAAATAGTTTCATCATTATACAATTTTCGGATAATCGAGTGATCACTCGATGATCATCCGTTATTGGTATTGCATCACTGATAGCTCTGGCTTGAAAGTTTCAATCTTGAAAAACTCAAATTTTGACGGAATAAACTCTGGAGTGCGTTCTTTTTGCTGGAATGTGCATCATTTACAAGCACATTGATGCAATGCGCTTTCTCGTTGTTGTCAAGCAGAATTAACCTGAGGAAAATATTACAAAACTCTTTTAACTTGATGTGAGAACCTGTCCAGGCTTTGTAAAATACGGAGCTCGATTGCAAGATTCACGTAAATGCAATTCATTTTACATTATCATTTGGGCATGTTCAAATTTGCTGTTGAAAGTATATTTACTTCAGAAAGTCCTGGATACATGATGAGCAAGGACGAGCATTCATTAAACAGAGTCCTCGGAGTGTGAACAACGGCTAACATTTTCAAAATGTTCTGATGAAATGAGTGATATCTGCAGAGAAATATGAATAAAGTTCACATGTCAAACTGGATTCTTGAAGTGTTATAAATATTATTTTTAAATAGAATAATGAATAATACAAAGAATATCTTAAACAAAACTTTAAAATAATATTTAATTATAATCAATGCATAAAATAATATGTCAAATATTAAATAAGTGATATCTGCACAGAATTATCAATTAAGTTAACGTGTCAAACTGGATTCTTAAAGTGTTATAAATATTCATCTTAAATACCATAATAAACAATTTAAAAAATATACCAAACAAAAATAATTAATAATATTTAATACATAAAAAAAATATGTTAAATTTTAAATGAGAGATACTTGCAGAGAATTATCAAGTACGTTCACGTGTCGAACTGGATTCTCGGTCGACTCGAGCCGTGCAGGCCGGGACATCAGAGGGCCACGAGAAGCCCTCCGTCAGTCAAGGAACAGATCCAAGGGCTACTACACACGAGGCCGCCTCCTTCTTTAGAGACAAAACGAGCACTCGTGTTCCATTGATCCTCTCATTAATGAGACATTAGGAAATTTCGAGGGTAAATGCAGTTGGGTTTTAATTAAGGATATCGTTTCCGATTCATTTATTATAATTTAAAGCCTTCTGATGATCTATGTATAAACCATCTCCTGGGCTCGCTAAAGTGGCGCACGCTTAACATCGATCTCGTGAATTTTTCGGTACGTATGCTGTGTTTATTTACGAGTGACAAATAATTTTTGCGATGCTAAATTATTTGTTTTCTGTTCAGATTAATTGAAAATTGTGCATGAAATAGAATAGAAAAGAACATGCTAACAGAACCTACTTGGTAAAAGTTTACTTTTGTTTACACTTGTTGCGATCGAAGACTCTATTCTGAGATACATTTGAAGTAAAAAAAGCAGAACCAAGGTTTGCTTGCAGAACTAATACTATTGACGGAGCGATGGTGGTGTGACGGAGCGATGTACAAAATCTCTAACAGGTGTGAGGTGTGAGACGTATGTACTTACATTTATAAAATGGCGTACGAAATTTAGCAAGAGTGTTGAATAAGTTTGCTCAGTGTTAAGAGTGGAGCATATATTTACTCACATTTTTTTATTTTATGTTCTGATAAAAAAGCGTTTCACGTTTTCACAAAAAATAAACGATCAACAAATTACAAGTCATACCCGAGTTTATGTGTTGCATCACGAAGGAAAATTTTCGGAAATGTAAACAAGCTTAAGTCCTACACCATGTCATATTATTCCTAATGAACAAGTGAGAAAGCCCTAGCCGAAGAAACTACATAGAAAGACTTCATTCAATTCGCAGCAAATAGCTTTCAATCTCTATCTCTTCCCTTACTGAAGTCCATCTATTATTCGGCACCATCTCTTGACCCGTGCTGCAGGAAGCCACTATATTCTGCCTACGTCCAAAAATTTCCCTCTCACCCCTGTGCGGCTTTTTATTCCCCACACTCCCGTGTGCCTTCCTTTTGCCCTTGTTTCCCCACTACCCCCGGGCGGTCCCCATCCTTGCTTGCAGCCTTCCTCCCCAAAGCCGCTTATCTCCCGCGGCCGCTCGTATATCGCCGCCGCCCCTACACTCTTTTAATGAAACGTTCAAGAGTTGCGGCACAGGTCGTGATCCGCTTCTTGATTCGGGAAAAGTTATTTCGAGGGCCGTACGATGTCGCCGCCGAGGGAAACACCAGCTCCAAATTACTCCCAGGCTTTGGGATAACGCGCGCAGAATGCTTTTAACATCGAATAGCTGATTTTCACGAGTCTTTGTGGAAAAGAACGAGGGGTCGAATTCAGTGTTGCACAGTCGTCATGGTGTTTAATAAGCTCAAATGAACACCAGTTTAGTTTTGAAGTTTGTTCAAGAAATGAAATTTGCATACGTAGAAAAAATAATTAGGAAATCATTGTAAGTCATTCCTTAACAGTTTTCAAATTGCTACCAAGTTCTTACAATTATAAAGTCCATGTTTGAATCACAGGCGCTCTTGTTGATAGTCAAACTCTCTTGATTTGTACAATTAGTTCATGAAGTATTTTAGAGCGGCTGTCACACATAATATGCGATCCAGGATATATGTTGACAGCTTGCCCAGGAAGCTCATGATGAAGTGCAAAATTCGAGCCAAGAAGCTGTAGTTGTTATTATCCGGGTCTTTGCTTACTGGCTTAGTTTGCCAAGATGCTTGTGTGCTGGAATATATAACTGAAGAAATTTAAATGATTTCCATTCTACAGCTATCTAAGCTTCTGTAATCCCTGACCAGCAAACGAGAGCAGTTTTACGAGTCACAGGATTTTTTTTACAGAAATTCTCTATTGCATCATTTAGCAAGACCATATCTACAAGAGCTTTTTAGACGAAGATTCTCGGGGTTTTTCGTAAGTATCTATTAAAAGCAACAATACCCTAAAAGTATCGTATTTTTTCCGTCGATATGGTGGTGTGCAAAAATATTCTAAAAATTCTAAGAATATCATAATTTAAACTAAATATTTCCCCGGTTAGATTTTAGAATTACCTTTCTTCACCAACAGATACTTTTGTAACATATTCACAGAAGATAATATTACATTATTATCTTCTAAAGAGATGTTAACATTATCGATTTGTTGAATCAGTGTGATGAGATTTAAATGTCTCGCTTTAATAATTTTCAAATATATTAGATGAGAAGTTGTCTTTAAAAATGTACTGAAGTTTCTCACGTTTTTATTTGCTTTGGCATTTATGGGAAAATTTATTCACATATTTTCAATTTGTACGAAGAGATAAAGAATAAAATTTTAAAATTACACTAACGTAAATGCATTCAAGAGTTACAAAAGCTGCCAGTAAAGCAAATTAACAAATAACAAAGAAAAACACAGCGTTATCGGCACACTTATTTTTCTATAGTCTCGGCAACTTCAGCGAGACACTTGTCTTCCATTAAAAATGACTAAAAAATTGAAAATAAAAAATAAATGAAACTTTCTAAAGCAAGAACCTTCTCTGAAGCCGAAATACGTCATTACGCAAGTTTTATGAGTGGAAGTAAGGTGATAGACGGGCATAAACAGCGGTGGCGTCGGGATGGGTAACACAGAACGGGTACGGCCGAGGATAAACCCAGGCTGGCTCGTCTAAGCATTGTGTCACAGCGGCGACAACACGAGGGTACCTCTCGGTAGGGGGCATGGTGAACACAGCCGGCTGATGCACGAGGTATTTTCGCAAGTGTTGAATTCACGGAAGCTGCGATCATCGTAAGCTCCCTCCGATGGCAAGTCCGAGTCTCAGCTCCTGCACGCAGAATTTCTGTGGACCTCGAGAGGTGTCTATCAGCAAAACTCTATAATTTCAGTTACGAAGATTCCACTTTTTGAAGTTAATGCATTCCTGGTAATCCAGATTTATGGAGGTGATAATGGACCCGAGGTTTGGCGGTCGGACGCGCGAGGGCACTAGCGCAACTTCGAAGTTGAGCAGTGACGCGATTTTTGAATTCTTTCAGTTTTACAGCACGAAGTTTCCACTGGGAAAAGGAATGCCTTATTATTTAAATTCTTCATTCCATAAGCGTTAAAGCCATTGTATAATATTATAGATAAGATTGTAATACCAAAAAAAACGTAGGCATAACCTGCGTTTAGAACGCTAGACGAATTTGCAGCTTCTGACGCTTGCTGAGCGTATTTCCATAAATGGGGCATTTAATATCTATTGTACTTTTACATACGCTTGAGCAGCTGCGGTAAATACTCCAGCTTCTAAATTCAGTGCACGTGTGATACTTTTTCGTAAAGGCAGCCAAAAAATAAATGGCAACCAACAAATATTTTGGCATTAGCTCGTAAAGGCGTAACTCAATTCACAATCATAAACGCGTGTAAACAAATGAATACATTACTACATGAAGGAAAGCCTGGACATGGGCTGCTCTGCCTAGATTTAAACACCCTTATCTATGTCTCAGTACAAATCCATCGTAAGCGCATAAATTTTTACACATTCATATTAATTCCCCTAGATTAACGCAAAACAGATGTCAAGCACCATTAATTCGACTGCAAGGAAGACTGTATCAGCTGATTCACGCACAAGGCGCTCCTCTATACGCACCAGCCAGCGCCAGGCTCGAGCCCTTGTAATGCGCCTTATTTCGTGCGAACATCTTATGATTCAATTTCTCATTTTGTTATTTTCAGCATTTAAAGATCGCAAACAATGCTGTGGTTATGCTCAAATGAATAAATGATTTATCAGCATGAAGGTCCGATTTTCGTTTTCTTTTGTGAAAACTACTTGACTTTGAATCATGAGTGAGAAAAGCACTGTCTTACTGTTGTTGTGCAGTGTACTTCCCACCTACTTCAAGTTACCCGACTATATGTACTCACCCTTTTATCTACCTCTTTATTGAGCCCTTAAGAGCATGGAAATCGTCGTGTCTTACAGTTCAGCGCGATGCTCTACGCCGAAGCGCAGCTCAGCCGCCGAGCAGCGGTGTAACACCATATACTGCAATTTTACAGAGCTATTCAGCACTAATTTGGTCATGTAGTGTCGCTTCACAGTGCCAAGCTGCATTGCTTTGCAGAGCCATGCAATGCTGCTTCACAGTTCCATGTAGGCCTTACTGACAGGCCGTGCCATGCAGTGCCATCTCGTATGGTGCCGAGCGCAAAGTGCAGCCTTGCAGTGTCGCTCTACAGTGCTGTACAATGCCGCCTCGCAGTGCCGTGCAGGAAGTGCCACCTCGCAGTTCCATGAACGGCTTCCTCGCAGTGCAGTCACGCAGAGAAGTGCTGTGCTGCATTCCAGTGTCGTAAAAAGCTGGCTCGCAGTGCCACCTCAGAGCACCGTTCAGTGCTGCGTTCCAGTGCCGTGAAAAGCTGGCTCGCAGTGCCGCCTCACAGTGCCATGCAGTGCTGCGTTCCAGTGCCGGGAAAAGCTGGCTCGCAGTGCCGCCTCACAGCGCCATGCAGTGCTGCGTTTCAGTGCCGTGAAAAGCTGGCTTGCAGTGCCGCCTCACAGCGCCGTGCAGTGCTGCGTTCCAGTACCGGGAAAAGCTGGCTCGCAGTGCCGCCTCACAGCGCCGTGCAGTGCCGTGCAGTGCAGGCCGTATGCCGGTCACCCTTCACAAAGCAAAGCGAGCGCTCACCACGGAACTCGCCTCTAACTTAGAGCCTCGTAAACCTCGCAAATGGCAAGATTTTGCGCTCAACTTACACGATGGGATTCCCGCCACCTCCTGCATCACGATCTAATGTTCGTCTTCTGAAGAACGCTCTTCGCGCACCGCTGGGCAATTAAGTGGTTATTTTCAAAGACTTTGAGACGGATTCTTATTTCAAAATGAATTCATGATTGTGAGGATCTGAAGCTAAGTAAAATTCGCATGCAACTCTGGCAATGATTTGCCGACTTTTGAGGAAACGAAATGCATGATTTTCTATTCACCAGGGAGCTGAATTTGCAGCTCAACGTGGAGTTGCAGCTTCTGGAATTCACATATAAAGCCGTGTCAGAACTTGAGGAAAAAGAGTTAAGTAACTTGAGCGCAGCTCTCACGGGGCTAATTCTAGCGAAATTCACGCTGACGGATAACATAATTTTGAAAAACCGATAGCGACGTGGAAATAATTTCAAATCCAACAGCTGAGGAACTGCGGTCACGAAGGTTCAGGCACATTAGTTCCTTCACGATCCTCGCGAAATCTCGCTAATCTAAAACATCAAAGTGAGCGGCCCACATCCCATTAATGTCCGAGTTACTACAAATTCGCAAAATTTTAGGAGCCGGCTATGCAATTAAAACATTCTAATAGCAATCGCCAGATACCTGATCGCCTTACAAAACCCTTATAAAACTTGTAATAAAAGTCTCCATAAAACGAAGGAATCGGCCAGAAAGTTTGGACACTCTGCCTCCAACACTCGGAGTCGTTCTCGCGGTGTCCAATGGTCCGTGAAAGTCTACGTTGCTCTCGCCCAATTTCATGGCCCACGAGCAATCGGGAAAGAATGGCCGCGCGCGCACGCAGGCTCGAGATCGATTTCAAATTCATTTCGAATGAAGCCATGAGTGGAAAGAATCCCTTATTATGGCTTGCATTAGCGTACGCAGGGGTAAAGAAATGCTCCTCACACACGTGATGGAGGACGGACTTCGGGTTACTGGGACTCCGCTCGAACTAAAATTCATGAAAACGATTTTGCACATGATCCAAATCATGAGAACTTGAGATGTTATAACTTTTAAAAACTGATTTTCAAGAATCAATAACAAGAAAGTTTTGGAACTTAAGTCATTGCTAAGTAGTAAAAATGTTAGAGGGCTATTTATTAGATTTTTAATAACAAATTAAGCTTCAATTGAAAATTGTATCACACGACAGAAATATACACACAAAAAAAATTCTGTTCTCTTCCGTAGTTGAATTTTATAATTCTGCAAACTTAGATGCCCTCAGCTTAAACAAACTATGAAGGCTCTTACCAATAAAATACCCATATATTTTGAAATGTTTGCTCGGTCCAAGGCTAAACTGTCTCTGTCTGTTCGCAAATTTGCCAAAGATTTTTACTCCTTCCATACCGAATTTTTTTACGGAGGAAACGTTTTAATATGAGACATATTTTTTCATCGCTTTTCTCACGATATTTTCAATGCTGAATTTGTTGACATCTGAAATCTGCGTATAAACTTGCTATTCGACGTTGACATCGACGTATAAACTACATTACGAGTTTAATGAGTTTAAAAAAATGAATTAGGTGAAGACAAGTTAACTTACCCCTGCCGTGCGAGTAGTTAAAGTCTTCTTTAACATAAATAGGAAACTACAATAGAAAACCTCAATGCAAATCAAACTTAGTTCAGCTCACGACACAGCGTATGCCTAAAAAGAAGCCATATCACATGTTTTACACAATAAAAACATTTAAACATAAGGAGGATACCAACATGAATATTAAAACAATTATTTTTTTCACTTTGATACCAGTTTGTACTCGGGAATGAAGCAGTTCAACGTGCTGAATGTGCGCTTGTCTTGATCAGGAATCTGATGACATTCTATATTTAGGAAACAATTCCTTCAGTAAAATGTTGCGTCTACTGCCCGATCTTGGTAACAGGCGATAAGTAGCACCAATTATTGCTAGTGTGCTTCATTAATATTTATATGAACTAACGTCGGTGAGATTCTTTTACCTTTTAGCAAGTAATACAAGTCGCTGAGTAAATAGATTCCAGTGCTCTCGAAACCTCGCAGACTCCAGCGAGAGAGATGGCAGCGCAGATGCTCCGCGGCCGAACGCTTATCTCAGCAAAATCCTCCACGGCCCGCGATTTACTATCGCACTAAAATTTCTCTTTTCGACAGAAAGAACGAAGATCACCTCCGCAGTTAAGTATTAGAGATGTTTTACAAATGCAAAGAGTCCTCGTAGATTGGGAGTGCTAACTCCCAGTAGCAGTAACTGCTAGAAACTGACACTCGAAAATGCGGTGGTGAGGAGGTTCTTAAATTTAGAAGTTTGAGTTGTAAGTGCGACTGAGGTGAAGCTATCATCATTTCTCGTGTTATATTATCGGTCTTAAACTGAAATCCTCTGATGATCTCAACAGAGTCGTAATTCAAGTGATATCCAAGGCCTCTAAGTTCGCGTTATGGTAGGCTCAGCTCTCAGCAGATTATACAATTTCAAGCCTCCTTAATCATAACAAAAGTCTTCCCAAGAAAAAAAGAAGGAAAAAAGTACCATTCTAGATGGAATTTAGTGAACGGATTATCTATGCCCAAGGCGTGTTCCAGTACTTTGAGTATAAAAACAGCAAGATTAAAAGTTTATGAATCAAGGTAAACCTGAACAGGGTGGTAATAGGTGCTAAGAAAGGACAGCAGTGAATCGAGAAAGGTGGTCTGTAGCAAAACAAAAATCTAAGCTATTTCAACAAAAGGAAGGCCTACTTGACCTTCAGCCCGAGACCTCACATCTTTACCCCGGGAGCGCTAATTCCCATAAATTTGTTGTATACCAGGAGGTGGTACTGCTTCCAAATACACGTACTCCAGAACTGGATCTCAGAAAATCGCCATCAAACTTCACCACCATCACTGGGATCCATTTTAAGTGAGGGCAAATAAGAATAATCGCGAATTTCTTGGGGCTTTGTAGTGATAGTTCTATTTAAAACCTACGACGAGTGCGCAGTGTGTTTAGGGTCGTGAGCACTAATCATGAATCCATGTTCTTCTCAGAACATCGCTGAAATGACTTCAATGTCTCATATTAACTAGGACATACTTTGAGTTCATCTTCAAGAGGAGTTCATTGATCTTTTTTGTCAAGGTGCTCAAAATTCCGTGCTCAACGTTCAAAAGCGACCGCCGTTGGAGCATCCTCGCACGGAAATAATTACACGAGGCCAGGATCGGATAGTCGCAAAATCGTGCGGGTAACTGCATTTTATCTTTTAACGTGGTCACCTATATGGGCTCCAAAATGATGTAATTCTTCATGACTTCAACTCAAAAATCATAGCATCAAACCAACTCTGTTGAAAAACTGAATAAAATGAAGTAGGTTATCCAATTGTTTCGGTTTGCAAATTGTACGAGTTTACACGAAAATAACAATGCTACTATAGGAAAAAATGAATTAGGTGAAGACAAGTTAACTTACCCCTGCCGTGCGAGTAGTTAAAGTCTTCTTTAACATAAATAGGAAACTACAATAGAAAACCTCAATGCAAATCAAACTTAGTTCAGCTCACGACACAGCGTATGTCTAAAAAGAAGCCATATCACATGTTTTACACAATAAAAACATTTACCTACCTACCTCACTATTCTGCCAAGGGTTTTCAAAATCAGGACGAGCTTTTCGCAAATAAGTCGAACGTTCAGGCTTAGAAGTGTACAAATAACGCATAGAAAACAGTACTTGAAATGCCAACTTCTGAATGGCAGGTATGTAGTAGTTTACTGATAAATTAGATTGCAGTCGCGAGAAGCAAGCGAACACATCACACTAGGCAATAATTTCGCTCACTAAACTAAAGCGTTAGAGGATAGAGAAACGCAGTAATCTCTTGTTAAAAATTTATACGCTTTGAAAGTCGTAAGCCTCGCCCGCTAGCCTATATTACAAGTAGAAGTAAAAATACATAGAAGCGGACACGCGCGCTTCGTCTGCGCACATTTACTTAGAGAATACTTAAAAAATTCACATTCCACATAGTCGACATGTACCTTGAAAAAACAATGCACATTTTCGCACACTTGGAGCCAAGCAGAAGAATGGAAAACAGCAGCAATAGAGAACATGCACAAGTCAAAAGTTCTAAATAAAATGCAGTTCCTTATTTTAAATGTGATGGTAGAGCTCCGAGCTAATATAAACATTCCATTTCACATGATTTTTCTTTTCATAATTTCACAATAATTTTTTAAAATTTAATAGACCACAAAAGTCAAGTTATGAGCATTTTGTAATTCCTACCAACGCAATTATTTTAAAAAGGGTTACAGCAAGTCCAGTACGCTGCCAGATAAACGTCGATTTAAACCTAATTTTGGCTTTATTTTATTTTTAAACTATCATACTTCATAGTAAGCAAGTAAGTAAATTGAACTCATTTCAATGAAGAACATTGGTGCAAAAACTTCGACAAGCTTAAGACTTTACACAGCAGTGTAATTGATGCGCATCGCTCCCTCAAGTAACACAAAGAGGATGTCAGCTACAGGACCACTTGTACTACTCCAATATTTGCGACTCTAATTTTTTTTCCTTGTTCAGTAAGGACAAACTTCTCCCAACATTACGAGAGCACACCAGAGCGAAGGAATTTTTCAGTGCGAGGTATTGCTTGCGAAGGTTACGGCACCACACACAAAAATCTATCTAATATGATCCACATATCTTCATACACATTTTGAAAACCGAATTTTAAGCTGTATAACGAAAATCTCTACAACGGAAAACAAAGAATTCGCTGGGTACATACTACGCGATAAACAATCACAAACTTATACAACAAAATAATTTTATATGCATAATATCAATTTGGCGACATGAAACGATTGCATCCGTAAAATTGCCATCAACCAGCTGTCTGGCCGAGAAAGAATTTTTTTTGTGCAGCGGAGCTGTTCACATTAGAAAATTTTTAATGAAAATCAAAGAAAACGGCTGCAATTTTCATAGAAGTTTGAAGATCACATACCTCTGTATAACCTCAGCTAAATATTTTCAAGGCGTTGAACCTACAAAGTACACAAAAAATCTTGGACTCAAGTAAGGACCTAATATTTTCCTTCCTACAAAAGACGGTGCCTCCCGAGAGGAAAATTAGCTCATGAATGAAAACAATACTACCTAGTAAGATGACTGCCAGAAAGAACTGGCATTGGTAAACTGTTTCAGATACGAAAGTGTTTCACAAAAAAGTCAATAAATTATTATCAGCCAAGAACTCTCAAATATTTCAAGATCTATTTTCAGACCCGAAAGAAAGGCGAGTTTTGATGTGATATAAATCTACCAGATCGTTAAAATAGAGAATCCTACAATAGTCATCAGCCTAGCTTCTCTGAGATGGTAAATGCAGAATAAAAATGTTGTAATTACCAAAATGTGAACTGGCAGTGTTTCGCACACGACTTCGATCAACGCCTAATATTCTTGAGTAAGAATTAAACCACACGAAATTTCACTCCAAATTTGAGACACTGATAGTTGTCCTAATCTCTTGAACCCACGAAGTATATGTATCGAACTAAAGCTAACCAGAAGAATAATAAAAAATAAAACAGCTCAATTTCAACACTCGACCAATCTAAGGTAAGGATTAAGATCTTACGGAGCATTGCAGCAACATCCTAAATAAATCTTCATCATTATTTTCAGTACTATCATTCTGTACCTAAGGGTGACCAACGACGAACGAGAGCACTCTTTGAACACAACCCTCACGGGCAATTGTAGGGCGCATCTTCTGCTGCAACGGTCAAATGGCTGTGTGAGCTGCGCCAGAGAGCAACGAGCTATGGATTATTTATCCCGTTCTATGTTGGTCTCACGATATTTGGGTATTCTCTATGTCTCGCTACAGAGCTCTCTTACAACTCCACCAATTTGTACGTTTACGTCAAGCACACTATCCTAGTACGTAATTTAAATATTCCCTCTTTTCAAAGCAGATGCTACGCGTTCATTAACTACACACGCTCTAATCCTCTAACTACTAAAAATTTTCTTCTCAGATAATCTGGTCTGAAACTTAACTTCACATTCACAGAGTGAAACATTTACAAGCTACATCATTATATCTTTTGACAGGCGCATAGCTCATTATTCATCGAAAAAATCTAAAATCAAGAATTACGATTTAAATGTAGTAACAGGGCTAGTTAATTACATCTCCACTGGCAGTAATTGCCGAATTATCAGTTGCTCATTATTTAAAACACTTTGACACTGCGTTGTGGCAAATTATGTTGCTGCTCATCCCAGTCAAATACGGAGTCCGGCTACTTGACCTTCAATTCAAAAATATACACATGGCACCGCCCCTGATACAACCTCAAAAGAAAACGAATAACCAGCGTTTGAAACACCAAACTTTGCTAACGTGTTAACTCAACCCCTAAACTTATGCTCAACCCTAAAATGACGCTCGAAAACACCCCTTCCCTCCGTATATTTGTTTAAAATCGAAGCCCGCAAGGAAATAAAATTCTACCGCGCATCGCTAAGAATTTCGGAAGGCACCGCAAAGACGACAACAACAACAACTGAGAGAAGCGAGAAGGCGTCTGAAGGCCCGCCTAGGGTCCCGAGTCAGAGCTCCGCCAGTTTGGGCCAGGCGTGGAGGAGGCTGAGGAGCTGCCGTTGCTGGCAGAGTTGCTGCCGATGGACGGGCTGGTCGTGGTCATGGTGGACAAACTCACCGTCGAGGAGGCAGAGCTGATGCATTTGAACATGTCTAAAGCGTATTTTACCCTGCAAAGGGATGCTTGAGTTAGGTACTCTCTAGTTTCTCCCGGCAATGAGAAGTAGGCTGAGTTTCATGGCAATTTTTTTTGTGAGTACTTGATGCCAGATTGGAAGTAATGCTTGAACTGCCAAACTGCTTCAGTACCACTAAGTAATTGAAGAGCATATTTCTAAATTTTCCTTTATGATGTCTCGTAATCAAGCCAATGTACTAGCAAAGCATTTCATCACATAAATATAGTATTCGTATTTCAGATAAAATAACGATTGTGTTTGTTATTTATACCCTAATGATAATTGCGACAATGTGCAGATATCAAAACACTACCAAAGGTCACGAAAAGCTTCTACAATTTTTCTGAACCTCGTATTTTTTGGAATAACACAATTTTTTGTTATTTCTCTAGTACTCATCTTAACAGCACAATTTATGTAAATCTTTTTTATATTGATCGAAATAAGTTTTGCGTGAAAATCTCTCTCGCGTTCAAAGAAATAACACAATTATTGTGTGTATATCTCTCTAGTATTCATCGAAATATCACAATTATTATGTGTTAATTTCTCTTGTATTCATGGAAGTAACCGTCATAGTATGTATACCTTTCTCGCATTCATTGAAATAACACAACAATAGTATTCACATCTCTATCGTCTTCATGGGAACACAATTTTTACACATCCGAGTCCCCTCTCCCTCCCAGTTCCGCTGAAATCTTGCCGTTCCCCAGGCCACTCCACGACTGACACCCAACTGCAGCGCGCTGCCTGCCCGCCTCACTTGTCATAGAGTGCAGCGTTGGGCGTGCTGAGCAGCCCTTCAAGCGCCTTTTCTATGCGAGCCTCCCTCAGCCGCAGCTGCCGCTCCAGAGGGTTCGGCCCCGATGTGTCCGCTAGGTTGCCAACGCACATCGTCGCCGCCGTCTGCAAGCTTGGCGCTTGCAAACGCTGGCCGTGATGCATAATGTAATTATAACTGTACGTTTGCATTAATGAAATTAGGTCAAGAGATCTGCACCATGAGAGGCTGAGGTTCATGAAGTGAACTGAGATTGCGCTTGCAAACGCTGCCAGTGATGCATTAATTACATAATTATAACTGTACACTTGCATCAATGAAATTATGTTGAGTGATCTATAATTCAAGACAGGCAGAGATTGGTGAACTGAAGTGAGAACACGCAGGATCAGTGCAAAAAAATGGCTACTAGATATTAGAAAGTTCTGTCACTGACGTGTTAATCGGAGTCGCAGCTTAAATCAGAAAATATGCATAACAATTATCCCAGTAATGGTCCTTTGAAATAGCCACTCGCACTAAAGTAATAATTTCCCATCGCTTCAGAAACGATCAAAGAAACCACCAAGGCTTTCCAAGAAAATTAAATAACTCCCAGGAAAATTAGCATTTTCAGGAATACACCCCAAATCATAACTTAGCTTACCAGCAAGTATAGCTTTGTCAGTTTATTCGAGAATCCATCATTCCAATGATCGATACCACAATCAATTAAAATTCATCTTTGCTGAAAAATGCAATAGCATTAAATTAAACTGTCACGAGGCTATAAACCAAGCATGTTGAACCGGTGCTAAAATAGCCTCATAACCGCAGCAAAGTTGCTCAATACTGACCATGTAGTTGAACAGCTTCTTGAGAATATCGTCGTTACCGATGAGCGCTTCTTTGGACTTTTCTCCATTGGCGATATTGACGAGCACACACAGAGCTTGTTCCTTGACGTCAGCACACAGGCTGCCCTCCAACAGCCATATGATGATCTGTAATTTTATATCTTTTTACACCCATAGAGCTCATCTTAACAGAGGAGTAGATGTGCTCAGCGGTATTAGAATCAGCAAGACAGTAATGGCTTCTCGGCCCAGCCTCTTCGCTAAATACAAGTATTATTTGAACAATAAAAAGCAAAAGAGCAGCTTGAGGGTAAGATTTATTTCGATGTATTAGCTATGTATTTCATTGAATGTCATTCGGCGTTCAATTCAGACATTTTTTCTATTCCCAAGTGGTCCTAAGAGAGAAAGGCACTAAATAAAAGTGCTCCTAATAGAGGGCAATATTTTAGTAAGGAATATGGCAAATGCAGAATCTATGTAAGGGTGTGTCCTCACATTCTGTGCATAGGAATAACAACTTGGGGAAAGGCTTATGAAACAAAATTAAGTTGAAGAAGAACGCAATTGCTATTAAAAAAAAAACAAGACAGCAGCAAACCGAGAAAAGATAGTCTTTAATAGCTACCTAAAAATCAATTCAGTTTCAACTAAAGAAAGGCCTACTTAACGTTACTGGAAACTTCTCACAAAATTTCTTATATTGACACGAAATGCTTTTAATTTCACGCAATAGCAACACCAGTTTTCAATAATTCAACACAACAGCAACACCAAGTTTACTCCATTTGATTTATCGATAGACGACCAAGCCTAAGAATAAGAATTCAGATTTCAATTCGAAATAGTTTCCCCATGAAAAACCAATCAAGTAGAAATAATCTTCAAATAAAAATAATTAATCCTTCTCCTAAACATAGAATGACGTACAAATTGACCAAGAAATATCTCCCTCACGTCGAATTACCTATTTTTGCAACTTCGATGTCTCAGCAATCATGATGCACTAAACATCTTTATCCCGCTTTGTAAAGAATACTTGTCACGGCTCAAGCAAAACATTAACGCTAGATAGACAAGGCTATAAGAAAAACAAACCTGCAAGACAGCATTGCTGTTGCTGCTCATGATGGAGTCGATGTGGTGCTTGGGGCTGAGCAGGTTGCGCAGCAGGCCGAGGGTCTTGCACACGAGGTTCACGTTGTTTGTTGACACCAAATTAAACATTTCGTCCACTGTCAAATGTTTCAGGATGGTTTCCTGTAAGTCAAGGACACTTATTGAGCTAAGTTATTATTTCAAGCTGTTCTTGAATACCAATATCTACATGGAGTATACCACCGAAGTGAATTTCCAAAATTAATAAACTAAATTATATCTGAAATAATTCATCAGTGCAAGCATAACATCTTGCGGTAGACGTATGATTGCCAGAAGCAGAGTAGTGCGTTTTGAGCACTAGGACTGTTTCAGCTGTAATCCGTTTTACGAAGGATACAGCAACACAAAATGAAAAACTACCAAGAACTACAGATGTCCTTGATTGCGTAAGAGATGAGTAACTTGTAGAATTTCCTGAATTGAGGCTTCCTGATATCTCAAAAGCCATTAAATGAGATAAAAATTAGTTTCAGCCTCCCTACCCACAACAAGAGCGTCCAAAAGAGAAGAAGGAGATTAAGGGAGCACGAAGTCAATGCACCAGGTGTATTCCTACATAAGATCCCCAGCGCTAAGAACAGCAAGTTGGGAAATAAGGCAATAAAAATGGTTAAAAAGCTGAAGAAGAAAGTTAAAGGTGTTGAAAAACAAGACTCCGGTGAACTGGAAAAAATGATTCTCAACTAAACAAAAAACAATGTATTCCACCAAAAAGAAGTCTAACTCTCAGCTTGGGAGATCACATTCTCCCTCTGGGAGTGCTAATTTCCATAGATGAAATAGTTGTATTCCCCAAATGGGTCTCAAAACACCATTATGATTCACACGATTCTCTATTAATACGTAAATATTTCTCAACCATATTAGGATCAATATCCTGAAATAAACGTGGCAAATTCGAATATGTAAAATAATAAACAACATCCAAAAGAAGAGATAAAAAACATGGAATTTTCAACAAAATGTGCCAAGACATAACAAGTTATCAAATCCAAAACTGAAATGCGCTTTAACCCTTTAATGCTCACATTTTTACCCTCACAGTACTATTATTACATACCCCCATCGCTAAACTGGTACTGGAATTAGGTAGTCACCGATATCAGGACGGGGAAGGAACTGCCACTCAGCAGTGAAATTCAAAGGACACATTAGGGAATAAATTGAATAAGAAATACACTATATAAAGGCTATTTTTGATAGCAGACCAAATAGTTCTGTGGGACGTTAAAGTGTTAACCCAGCCACAGTGATGTGACGAGGAAGGTAACCTACTTTGACAGAGAGTTCATCTTGGTACGCAATGTTCATGAGTCCCCATAATGCGTTGTACTTGAACTGAAAATTTTCACTCTTGGTGAACTTTGCGAGTATGGCAATAATGTCGGACTTGAGCAGGTGTTCTTTAGAGAGGCTGAACTGAAGGGACAAGTTCGACACCACACACAAGGCCGACACCGTCAGCTCGTCGTCAGCACTCGGGTCCTCGAGGATGGTGACCAGCACGTGCCACACGTTGTTGTCCTGTCAAGTTAGATAAAAAGTTACTGTAATTAGATAACAAGTTAGTGTAAACCTCCTGAAATACATAGAATGCGTTTCCAAGAGAGGAAATAAAAGGGAGATTAGATAACAACTTAGTGTAAGCCCACCCAAATTACATAAAATGTGCTCCTAAGAGAGGAAAGGCGGCGGCACCATTTAGTGGGAAATTAAAGGAACGAGGAATCGACGCACATATATATTCTCAAAAAAGGACCCCTCGTGCATAGGAAAAGCAACGTTGAAACGGATCCCTCGCGCATAGGAATAAGATTGAAAGAAGTTCATGAAACACAATAGAAGTTGAAGAAGAAAGTAACAGGTGCTGAAAATCACAGCAACAAGCCAAAAAAAGATATTCCATAACAAAATAAAAATTATTCTCTCTTAACAGAAGACCTACGTAATTTCAGCTCAGGATCTCACATCTTCCACCAGAAGCACTAATGCTCACAGATGCAATAATTGCACTCTACTGAGGAGCAATTAGTAGGGAGACTTACGTACAATCGAAAACTACGCGCTTCCTGGCCGTTGCGATAATAATGTTCAGAGTTCCACCACTGAGTTTTTATACAAGAAGATGAGAGAAAACCTAGCTGAGATTTCACTCGACAATGTCCGACAAGAATTTTTATATAGTAAGGTTCTCTACCTCCCTGTTTCCGCGTCGAGTTGTATTTATGTTGTATATTGGAGATTGACTTCGGTCATTTGCAATAAGAATAAATTACACGAGCCTATCAAGAGTTTGAGGAAACTAGTGAAACTAAGACTACTTGATTACAAAAAGACCATGTGTACAATGTAAAGTAAAACTTCATCAGAACATTAGAACTCAAAGCATCCAATATTCCTTTTGTCCTAATCCTAATCCTGAGTTCCTTGAAGGTCATTCAGTTAATTCGTGCAGACACTCAGCACTTATGTGAGAGTCCTTGCAAGGTAAATCAACACCCTCTACCTGGAATGTGGTGCGGAGCGTGTGCACAGAGCGCGTGAGGGAGTGAAGACAGCGCACGGCCGCGAGCTTGAGAGCCGGAGTGCCGGTCTCGAGCTTGGAGCAGATGCACTCAATGAGACCCTGTCCTTTGACCACCTTCTGCCTGACCACCTCGTTGTTGGCAGCCAGCGCAGCGTACACCAGCAGCGCTGCCTCACACATCAGGTCGCACAGCAGCTCCGGCTCGTCGAACTGACCGCATGACTGCACCACGACGCCGCGAGAACGAAGTCACGTGAGAAAGAGCAACACAAAAATTTCGCTTTGACAACAAAGATGTGTGGTATGCAATATTCTATATGGTAACAGAACACTGTACCAATTCAACATTCATTCAAACTCGCTTCAAAATTGGCAGGTGGCACTCGCGCCAAAATCAACAAGTGGTACTCATTCGTGCCAAAATTAACAGGTGACACTCGTACCAAAAATGACAGGTGGGACTTACACCAAGATCAACAAGTGGTACTCGAGCAAAAATTAACAGGAGACCCTCGAACCAAAACTAACAGGAGACCCTCGAACCAAAACTAACAGGAGACCCTCGAACCAAAACTAACAGGTGTCACTTCTACCAAAAACTAACAGGTGGCACTTGCGCGAAGATTTACAGTTAATACACCAAAATTAGGACGCGCGATAACTCCCGTTCGTTAGCAACAACCCAAGCGAGCTCTGGGCAACTCACACTGGGACTGAGGTACTCCGGTTTGGGGGCCTGCTCGTTCTCGGAGGGCGTGTGGCAGAGGAAGTCCTTGAGTGTGGGTATGAGGTGGTCGGTGATGGCGGCGGCGGCCTGCAGCTCCTCACTGCGCTCCGTCACGTGCGCCAGCTCCCGCGCTGCCTCCACGCGCAGCCACGTCGGCCGGTCCGAAGCGCACAGTCTGATCTGCGCGCGCGTGTGTGCGTGTGAGACATGAGCACGCCACGCAAGGTTCCGTATTGGGTGCGAACAAAGTGGGAACTATTGGCCAATATATCGGACATAGATCGAACGAAGTGGGACAATCGGCCAATATATCGGACAAAGTGGGACTATCTGCCAATATATCAGATAAATATCGTACATATATTGGCCAATATATTGGACGAAATAGGACTATCGGCCAATATGTCCTAGCTTTTAGCTAATCAAGATGGAAATGTAGAACAATCGTCCTGTGTTTAGCAAACCTAAAGGGAAATAGAAACCAATTAGGGGTATTTAGATAGACCAGTAGGAAGTACAGGTTTATCTTGTGTGTTTAATTAGTCTAGATTGAACTACAAATTTATGGCAATTGTGCAGCGTGTTTGCATAGTTCAAGCGTTCACAGGTTCCAGTACAATATCTCATGAAGGCAATGAATGCCACCGGTGGCCACGGAAGCAATTTTTATAATGCTGGTGACCGACCAGTAGTCCCAAACTCAATTTTCATCAAAACTTAAACAAGAAATGAAGGCAAGATCCAGTTAATGTTTGCTATTCTCAAAATTGCCACTACAATTGACATGAAATTTGAGTTGAATATTAAACTTCGGTTTTACCAAACGCAGTCAAAGTGTTAAACGACACTAAACAAAGGTACGACCCAGTTGATTTACGATTTCTAATTCCAACATTACCACTCCAATCGACATCAAATTCGAGTTAAATATTGAACTTCAGTTTAACCAATTGCGGCCAAAGTATCAAAGGAGTTCGCAATGCAACTGGCAACAACTCACGAGACACTGGAGAGTCTTGTGTTGTATTCTGGGATCGGAGTGACTGAGCGCCCCGCCTCTGTGGAGCCACACGAGCGCGGTGGCGGCGGCTAGCTGCACCGCGAGCTCTGTGTGGCAGCTCAGCAGCTCCACCAGGCGGTCGGGCAGCGGCATGCCGCAGTGGCTGATGCGCGCCACTTCTTTGGACACTGCAGCATTACTGCTCACCAGACCAACGTCTTATAATGATGCTCATGGCGTTGTGTGCTGCGTTAGAATGTCTGCCTTGAAGGACCACCACAGTAAAGGAAACAGGGTAGAGTCATTTTTGTGAGGGGAAATGCACCTTTTCTTGTTTGGCTAGCAAATAGATTACGTTGTGTGGTGCGTTAGAATTGCTGCCTTCAGGGATCACCACGGTAGAGGAAACAAGGTAAAGTCAGTTCTATGGAGGAAATACACTTCCTCTTGTTCGGTTAGCCAAAAGAACAGCTTTATTTCAAACTGGATGATGTCACCAATGCAACATGTCGTTGGGCCAATGGTGGTGCCAGATTTGGGGCTAGAAGTGTTGTCAAATACAATATGAGCGCTGCTATTAGTTTCTTGCTATAACGTCAGCATTGACACCAGGTCAACAAAAAAAATGGCTTGACTCTACCTTGTTTCTTGTACTGTGCTGCACACCAGGCCGCTGCCTTATAATGATGTCCATGGCATTGTGTGGTGTGTTAGAATCCCTGCCTCGAGTGATCACCGAGATGGTGTAGTAATATGTCTGTTTTAAATTCGTGTCTCATGCACGGAGTAAGTATGAGTCCCCTCGATATTAAAACGACCTCTTGCGTAGTTTTTTGAATTGTATAAAAATGAGAAGCTCCATATTTTTATTGAGTTTTTAGAGAAATGCCACATACTTGTACATGAGATTAGATTATAAGTTAGTTTAAGCCTCCCTAACCGCTGCAAAAATAGAGCGTATCGAAGAGAGGAAGGAGGAAGGCACCATTTAGTATGGAGATAAGAAAATGAGGAATCAATGCAGAAAGGGCATAGAAACAGTAAGATGGGAAAGAAGTTCATGAAATAAGATAAAAGTTGAAGAAGAAAGTCAGAGGTGCTAAAAAACAGGACAGTAGTGAACCGAAAAAAGGTGGTCCTTAACATAACAAAAAACACTTTATTTTAACAAAAAGAAGGCCTACCTAGCTCAGCTCGGGCCCTCACATTTTTCCCCTGGGAGCGCTAATTCCCATAGATACAATAGTTGTATCCCCCTGAGGGGACTTGTACATGAAAATTTTCGACTCGCGACTGCGGTTGTGATGTACAAGCTAACACTAGGGTGTTCAGCTATAAATTTTCATATATCTATCTATTGAAAAGCGTAATACGCAGCTTTTAAATTATGCTACTGAACTTCAAAAATTATTGATCACATATAATTCAATTCTTAACAATAAAAAAAAAATTATAGTTTACTAGGTAGATATTCCTGCTAACACAAGTGACATTCTTCTAAAGTGTATTATTCAGTGGATTAATTGTGCGAATATTGATTCATTTAGTGTGTTGAACAAATAAATGCATCCTGCACCAATAATAAACAGAAGACGCACAGAACACAGATCTTCGAGTTACTTGTCCTTTTCACAAAATGTATTCTACAAATACAACCTTCTGAAAAGAAAGGTATTTACTCAATAAAATTAGTGGAGTCCGTTTCACGCAATAACTTAACAATTAACAAAATAACAGATTTTTACGAGTTATGGTAGTAGTAGTAGTAGTAACATAGGTTTGCTAGCGCTTCAGTTATTCAAACTATATCGCACCGGAGGTCACATAATTTAATCAGTATCAGGCTTTCTGATTTACCACGTAAGATGAACATCAACATTATTTGAACATCAAAAATTATATGATCGTAATTATAATTACAACTCAAGAGTATAATTGTCTCCCCATTGATATTTCGTACATACAACAGTACATTCGAACACACTGGGCAGCCAGACCCCGTAGGGGGTTTCAGCTGCCCACCCATTATGGCCGGACGCCTTACCCACGCTGAAACCCCCCGAGGTACCAACGTAGCGCGCCCGGCCATATTGCAGTTTCTTCATCTACAATCTTCCAATATGATATCACGCTTGGTTACAGTGCATTACTGCGTGGCTTCCTGTTAAATCTCAGAAAATAGCTTGCACCTCTCCAGGAACAGCTGCAACGCTGCTGCGTTAGAGCCAGAGTGCTCGTTTTCCCTGAGCATTCCTATCAACACATCCTCCGCGCAGCCACGAAGACTTGGGAAACACACATTGCGTATAGCAGAGTATCTTGGACATTCAGCAAGAAAATGCACGACAGTCAGGGGAACACGGCACCGTTCGCATTGCGGCTGCGGCTGTCGCTCCATGAGGTGGCCGTGCGTTATGCGAGTATGGCCGATGCGGAGGCGGCAGAGTATCACCTCCATTCGACGAGCACGGCAGTTAGATGATGACCACTCTCGGACAGTAGGCTTAATGTTTCTCAATTTATTGTCAGTTGTGGCCGTCCAGGTTTGCTGCCACAGATCCTTCACCGCCGCCTTGATGCGAGGATAAAAATCACGGGAAGGGACCATCAAATTTAGTGTTCTCTCACTTGACCCAGCTGCTTGCTTAGCTTCCCGGTCTGCCCTCTCATTGCCGGATATCCCCACATGCGCGGGCACCCAGCATACCTTGACACTCTTCTGTTCATTTACGAACTGTGCCAGTTTTATGACGATCTCCGCAATAATGGGGTGGGTGCTGTTGTACATTTGAGCAGCATCTATTACACTTTTCGAGTCCACGAAGATGGTGAAAGAGTGGTATGCGTGCTCCTCAATCAGCTGTAGCGCTTGCATCACACCATACAGCTCCGCTGAGAAAATCGAGGTCTCTGGAAGCAGTCTCCTAGCCCTCACCAATTCCCCGGACACAGCGGCGCAGCCCACAGCATCTCCTGTCTTTGAGCCGTCTGTATAAATCTTCACAGAGTTTGCATGTTTCTCCAGTATATGCTCCATGAAAATTCCCTTCAGGATGTTAGCCGGCATCGACTCCTTTTTAGGCATTCGACATCCAGGGCAGAAACTTTCCACGGGGACACGCCATGTCGGGGAGCAGTCAAAAAGCACAGGTTGCACTCTCATGGGTCCCAGCTGCATGGCGGCCGTCAGCGCAGGATAGTTTAGTGATGAAGGCAGACAATATGGGAAAGGCAGATGTCGCCCGGAAGGCGCGTGCACACTTCTCCATGTAGGAGACAGAGGCAGCTGATCTAGACGGGCCAGGTACTGTAGGCTCAGTTGCACACGGCGGAGCCAAAGTGGGGGTTCTCCACTCTCCACACACAAACTGGCTGACGGGGAGGTCCGAAAAGCGCCAGTGCAAAGCCTTATGGCCGTGTGGTGCACCGGGTCTAGCGCTGATAACGAAGTTTCCCTTGCATACTGGTATATAGTGCAACCATAGTCCAGCTTACTTCTGATCAGGGTTCTGTATAGGCGCAGCAACGTTACACGGTCAGCTCCCCACGCCAGGCCTGATACACATTTCAACAGGTTCATTATCCTATTGCAGTTTGACTTCAGCTCGGCCAGGTGGGGTTTCCACGATAGTTTGTCGTCGATAGTCATACCCAGAAATTTGGCACTATGAGCAAAGTTTATCGGTACTCCCCGGAGCAGTAGCTGTGGGGGGTTCCGTCGGCATCGTCCCTGAAAGTGTAGGGCTACAGTCTTCCCAGTGGAGAATACGAAACCATTTTCCGTTGCCCAGTCATTCACACTGTTGATTGCCAACTGTACTCTGCGCGACAGTGCCGGCAAATACGCTGATGAAGAGTAGATCATGAAGTCATCAACATACAAAGACGACGAAACATCGGCCGGCAGTGTGGAGGTGATGTCATTTACGGCCAGAGAGAAGAGGGTACAGCTCAGCACACTACCCTGGGGTAGGCCCTCCTGCTGGATTTGCCAAGGAGACAGTGTGGCTCCCACCCTCACACGGAAAGTTCTCTCCTGGAGGAATTGCTGGACAAAAAAGGCCAAATTGCCCCGAAGGCCACACCCATAAACACGTTCTAGGATCCCATGTCTCCAAACGGTATCATATGCTTTATGCAGGTCAAAAAAGACACATAAGCTCTGCTTACGGGCCGCAACATTCTGGACCAGATGGCTCTGTAGCCTCACAACAGCATCCGTGGTCCCTCGAAGCTGTCTGAAGCCGAATTGGGCAGGATTCAGGATTTCTTCCGCTTCCAGCCATCGGACAAGTCGAATGTTTACGATTCTCTCTAGCAGTTTGCACACACAGCTCGTTAAAGCGATCGGTCGGTAACTGTCTACTCGGGTGGCCGGTTTTTGGGGTTTGGCAAAAGCAAGGATTGTTGCAGTGCGCCAATCCTTTGGGAATACATGTGTCCTCCAAACCTTATTAAAAATATGAAGGAGCTGACGTAAGGCTGTTGGATGCATCCTCTTCAGCATCTGATAATGAATCCCATCAGGGCCTGGTGCAGTATTTTTGCAAGTTCTCAAGGTGCGGTAAATTTCAAGGAAGGTGAAAGGCTCATTGTACGAGAAGACTGCCTCTGTAGCGAAGTCTGGCTTATGTTGCTCTCTTTGGAGTTTGTGCACCTGGAAAGCAGGTGGATACTGGGCTTCGCTACTATTATGCGCGAAACTATCAGCCAGCGCCGCCGCCACCCGCTGAGGATCCGCCGTGAGTATGCCGTTCACTTCTAAACAAGGCCTGCCACAGCTGTATTTTCCTTTCATCTTACCCACACGTTGCCAAATTTTGGTCATAGGTGTGTCGGTATTTAGGCTGCTAACATATTTGCGCCACGAGCTCCGCCTAGCAGCGTCCTTGATGAATTGGGCCTTCGCTCTTGCTCGCTTATATGCAATAATATCTGCCAGCTCACCGGTACGTCTAGAGCGTCTCAGGGCTTGCCGCCGCTCATAGTTTGCCACAGCGCAGTCATTATTCCACCAAGGAACACGGTACTTTGGTGCACCACCGCGTGACATCGGGATAGCAGCACTAGCAGCACTCCTGAGGGTACCGGTAAAACGCTCCACCATGTCGTCAACTTCCAGCAGATCATTAATTTCTTCCATCTGGGTTAGGGCTTCATAAGTATCCCAGTTGGCACGCTTCATGCAGTATCGAGGTTCTGCTGGCACTGGAGCAAACTCCCACACTTCCATAACAATGGGGAAGTGGTCACTGCCATAAGTATCATCCAGCACGCTCCACAGAACATCGGGGAACATATCTGGAGTGCTGAAACTGAGGTCGATGGCGGAGGTCGTCCCTGTTTGGACGTGAAAATGAGTGGCGGTCCCAGTGTTGAGCAAACAGAAATTGGATCTCGTAATGAATTGGTTGATGAGCCTACCACGCTGGTCGCTTTGGGCGTTGCCCCAAGCCACGTGCTTTGCATTGAGGTCGCCTACCACAAAAGCGGGCCCAGGCAATTGAGTACTGATATTCTCAAAATCGGGCAACGAGAAAGGTTCAGCTGGGGAGATATACATGTTGCAGATGGTGGTCATTTTCTTGTTGAACCAAAAACGGATTGCCATTGCCTGGATCTGGGTGTTCATCGGCACTTTGGAATAACCCAAGTCCTTCCTTACAAGAACAGCTAGTCCAGATCCAGGGACAGGATTTGGTACGTGAGAGAAAGTTTCAATATTATAGTTGGCTGGTGGGGTCGGAGTTATGTCTCCCAGCATGGTCTCCTGGAGACATATGCACAGTGGTTGTTGTTGCTGGATGATGGTCAGGAGGTCACCGTAATTCCTACGGTATCCTCTACAATTCCACTGTAAAACACTCTGTATCATGTTCCCTTTTCTGGGGGTTGTTCTTTAGGATCTGGCGGTCTTTGATTTGATGATGATTTGGTTGGTGCTGGTCTCTTCCCCCACCCGTGCAAGGGCACGGTTGGGAGAGGTCTTGGAGTAACCTTCGAGGGTAAAGCCCACACTCGTGTAAAGTCAGGCGCAGTCTCCTCTGGCACTCTTCCTACGCGGTCCAACGAACGCACACGCTGTGCCACTGAGGGTTCCGGCTTTCTCACACTTCTGCGGCTCTCGTGTATAGTCCTTACATCTTGGGGAGGTGGCATCTCGGACTGCTTGTTCGCACTGTAGACGGTCGCAGGCCGCTTGTCGATTGGACGGGCCACTTCTATCGATGCTTCACCATGGCCACGAGTCAAGCCGGTATTCGCCTGGGCTTCCGCGTGCGTATCACCATGACACTTCCCTGACTCAGCTTGGCGCCTCTTACTGTCAGATGCTACTGTTTCCGCAGTCCTAGCCACCTTTGACATGGCACTGCCAACGGGTGGCGATCTCACACTCGGTATGCGTTTCCGCGATCCCGAGGAGACCGTCGAACTCAGGCACACAGGGACTGGGAGGTCCGCTTGAGCACGTGACACATCGGGAAGATCGCTTCGCTCAGGTCTATTAGCAGGTCGGGGTCCAGCAGCGGGAGTACGGCGTGCAACACGCGCGGCATCAGCACCTGCGGTGGGGTCCCGACCAGCAACACTGTGGGCTCCTGTAACTGTCGGGTGCACTGGCACAACAAAGCTAGGTCTCCTTGGAGGGGCCCGCACTGCAGTGGCATAGGACGTCTCTGATCTGACGTATCGGTTACTCACAGCACGCTTAGCTTCCCCGTAACTCATTCTCTGCGATGTTTGCGCGGCCAACACCTTTTCTTCCATTTTATAATAGAAACATTCTTTGGAGCCAGCAGGGTGTGATTTATCGCAGTTAGCACATCTCGGGGGCTTATCACAGGGCAGTTCATGCTGGTCCTCGGCACAATTTGGGCATGCTCCTCTTAAGGATCGACAGGTCTTAGCACCATGCCCATATTGCTGACACTTATAGCAGCGTCGTGGCCTTGGGACGTATTGTCGCACGTTGCACCTCGTCCATCCTATATTCACATGTGACGGCAGGGAGCATCGGTCAAACGTCAGGATGTAGACAGAAGTGGGCACCAGGGCACCATTAACGTTTTTCTTGGTTCGGTACAGCGCCTTCACTTCATACTGCCGCAATTCCTCCAGGAGGTGCTCATCAGCGTAACCAGGATAATTGACGTAGTAGATCGTTCCTTTGCTCTCATTGAGGCTTCCATGTGGGGTCACTTCCACGCCCACGCCAGCCAGATGGCGAATGCTCAATATGTTGCGGCTCTGCTCAGAGTTACGGACCTCCACCAAGAGGCCACCACCGCGAGTCTCTGTGATCTTGGCGGGTCTACCTCCCAACCCACGACACAGGTCACGGTTTGCCATGATCACATCAATGTGTGTCAGAGGTGAACCGTCGCTAGCTTTAATACTGAAGAACTTTTTGTACTCCGTGGGCAAATTCGGCTCCATCAGGTCGAAGGGCGCGGCCTCCTCAAGAAGATGCAATCTTCTGCCACGGCGTCGCCCACGACCTGACCTGTTTGGTGGACGTTCAGGTGCGTAAGGTTCAAGAGTTATAACATTGTTTTGTCCGCGCTCTGTTTCCTCGCCTACAGGTTGGTGCGGCGGTGGTTGCAGAGGCGGCTCTTTAGAGGAAGAGGTAGGTTCAATGTCCTTGTTAGATATCAGGGTCGTCAACGGGGGGTGAGCAGCCAGAGTTGTATCGGTGGAAGCAAGCACATTGCTTTAGGTCTCTCTTGTCAAGGAGGGTCTCCCCTCCCCTATCCAGGCTGGCTCAGGCCGGAAAAGAGACCCCCGAGCAGTCAGTAGCCATTTGATATATCATCTATATTTGAGGCGGGCACACACTGACCAATAGGGGGTGAATACCCCCTCCCACCGTCAACCCCGGCCCGTAGCAGCCCCTTGTTTGCTCGGGATAACGGGGGCTTTATCACTCGTAACTGCCGGGGTCCGGTTTAATTTACATGGGGGGCCTTCCCATGGCCCCCCATTTTGTCTGGCTGCTCCGAGTGAGCCTGTCTGCCGCGGTTGTACCCACCAGGACCGAGGTCCCGACAGCATAGCCTCACTCCTCCTCACAACACACAAACCCTCCCACCACGATAAGGTAAGGGGGCTTTGGGAGGGTTACGAGTTATGGAATTATAACCCCAAACACAGGACCAGTTACGTGCGCCACCAAGCACAGCTGTAAATAATAAAAAAGAAGACGTCTCCATTGTTCAAATTTGCTAATTTTTCAGTAGGACGCAACGAAACACAAAATTGTATATATTAACGTTAGCTTTTAATTAAATTTGCTTTCGAGGCCACTCTATTTTGCTGTTATAATTTTATTTTATTTTATTGCATCCTACAAAAAAATTGAGTAAAATAACCGTAGTTCAACAGTGAAAATAAGCCAAAGAGTCACAGTCTGATGGAATGAAAAGAAGCCAAGGAAGTCGTAGTTGAAGGAGAAAAATGAACGAGAATTTCGTGGTCCTACAGAAAAATAAAGTTGAATAGTCACAGTCGCATGAAAAAATAAGCAAATTAATAGTACCAAAGGGTGTTGACAAAATAATCAATAAAGGATAAGCAAACGCAAAAGCAAAATGGCCGTAGTCCCAGGACACAAATCAACGAGGAAGTTGTCAGTGCTACAGTATGGAATATTGTTAGGAAGACTCTCACTTTTTGGCCAGCGCAGTGAGGCAGTGAAGGGCGGGCAGCTGCACTGTGGTGAGGGAGGACCTGATCATGGAGGCCACCAGCTGCCCCGCACCTGCCTCCACCAGCTGCTTCTGCTGCTCCTCGCACTGCAGCAGCATGGTGGTGGTGTCATATCATCTGCACCTCACGCAACCCCTATGCTTACACCTCCACTTCCTAGTTTACCACTTTCACCAAGAGGATGGTGAGCCATCGTAATGTATAGTTTGTCAGTCAGTTTTTTTTTCATAAAAATAATGTGTTTTTTTTTGTGGTTGAAAATTTGTGTCATCCACTTATTGAAGATTATAAAATTAATTCCTTTAATGTAAGACATACCAAACTAGTGGTCAAACAGCATTATCATTGGAAACATTATGGAAATATTAGTCGCCTAATTTCACTGCCAGGAACAGATGACGCTTCACAAAAAAAGCATACAAAAATCGATGATCCAATCGAGGTAACAATAGACTAGAGAAAGTCAGCACTTTGTTTATGCAAACACAAAATCTTGAGTAACTAATTTCGTGGTCTTACAGTGTATTTTCGTATTGGCGAGACTCTTTCGAGGGTTTTGGAAAATTCAACTAAATAACTTCCAAACATAATGTGCTCGTCAAAGTAATTTCAAGACACATAAATATCACCACTCTTAAAACTAAAAAAATTGTGTTCTCAGTACACAATGGCTCGTGTTGTCTATACATAATGGCTCGTGTTGTCTATACATAATGGCTTGTGTTAATAAATAATGACTTGTTTCATCGATAAATGATAACTTTTGTTCTCTATAAATAATTGCTTATGTTTTCATTGAGGATGCAATGTAGTTACTTGGATTTCTTTTTACCCAAATCAATTCTAACATACAAAAGTGGAATCAAATTGCTGAGTCCTCCACAACTACTGAAGGGGCAGGCTTGATATGATACTTGCATACACCACACATGCAGCGTGGTGTGACCACCTCTAGAAAATAGTTATTGGAAGACAATAAGAGCAAATTTCCACTTCAAATAACCAAAACAAAGAGATGAATTTGCTCTGAAACACACAAAAACATAAATGTTGGCTAAGATACTTCAATGCTGTTGACAACTGAACGGTTATGTTGTTGCATTGCGGCAAACTTTGTATCCCAATTACATATGTTGGTGGGAAGAAATTCAAAATTAAAAAAATTGAACAACGTATCCAATACATAAAGCACTGAAGTTGGTACACAATTACTTCCTTCTTGGCTGTGCAAATCAAAAATTTTGTGTAGATTCAGAGGTGTTGTACCAAAAAGAATTAATCCACAAATAATTATTATAACATCATTGTTTGGGACGTTCATTATCATTATAGGGTAAATTCACGAGTGAGAAGCCCCTACAAAAAAACTAACACCAATCCACTATCTGGCATTGCAATACACATACCTTAAACAAAAGCATTAAACTCCCATATGCCAAAAAATGTTTTGTACTATCGAAAGTCAAAATGAACAAAACCCAAGCATGGTAAAAAGAGCATCAGAATTAAAACACTTTTTGATGGGTGTCTTGGAAAACGTCCAGTCAAATTTCATTGAAGATATTGGTTACACTTTTTGAAACCATATTTGGCATGAACTGAATGTATCTTGAATGAAAGATCCCAGGAATAGAGTGTTGCTCAACGAGTAGTTGCACAAGCGACTCAGCTGGCAAAAGGCGTTCATTTCCGCACCAACAAGTTAGACTTGCAGCAGCCAAGCCAAATTTGTTGCTTGAAGAGCAGGAGCTAGGCTAGCCTTTTATTAATATAGAGAACTTTTATGGAGGTCTTGTGTTACAACCTTGAACTAAAATGCTTAAGTTCGAACAAATTTTGCAACAAATTGTTGGGTGTTTATTGAAACGAGAAAAACGGGAAGACAGCACTTTGAACATGAATAAACCTCGTGCAAGACTCATCACGCTTGTACTATAGCCTTAGATTTACTTTTGACTGATAGTGTAGACCATCTAATTTATGACCACAAATTGCTTCATTTCCTGTAAAAGAGCACAACAGAAACACTAGAATAGCTACGCCGAAATTCCCAAATTTCAGCAAATAACACATTGGCAGCCCAAAGCTGGAAGAACAATGAAACTTGAAACCAAAGTAAATTACACTAAAATAATAGTCTCATAGAAACGCTGACTTCACGGAGTTAACTCGGCACGCACGCGCTAAGCGCCTACTGGTGATGGCGCCAATGGCAAAATATTGAACTCGACTTAAAACAAAGAAATTCTCATAGTCAGGCACACCTCCAAAACTGTGCTCGGGATATCACCCTAAGAGGTCGTAATTACTCAATCTCAATTACAATAAATTCATATAACTAATATTTAGCCATAGTGCTAAATAATTAATCTACGTAGTGTAGTTACTACATATATAATTCGATATCTCTTATTATTCAACTTAAAATATTAGATAAACAAACACCAACATAAAGCTATAAAAAATTAATTACTTGAAGTTAGTTCCAGCAAATAATGCAGAAACAGTATGCGGGGAGCATAAAACTGCACCGAGCTTTCCACACAAATGCAAAAAACTAGTCATGACTTAAAATGCAATCGGGGGGTAAAAATTTTAGAAATATACAAAAGCAACTGAAGCAATCCAGTGAAACCCTTTACAAAAATAAGGTACAAGGGATGCTGGATCCGTTACAGAAAAACTAAAATGAAACATAAAGTGGGAATTAAACATAGAAAGTTGAAAATACCCAGACAAGAAGTGAGCTAATGAGGAGTGAAGAGGAACGAGCAACTCACGAAGACACCAGACAGGCGATGATATGAACGATCACGAGGCTGAGGTGAAGCACGTGTGATATTTGGGCGCATCCAGGCCTCGAGGCACCGTGCGCTGCACTCTGTTTTACTCTTTGGGCAAGATTTTGTCCGATAGATTCTTCAATGAGTTTGTATTTCTTTGGCTCATGTGACCATTGTTACAATTATTGAGATAAACCACTACCAGGCTAGCAATTGATCCATTATTGTAACCATTATTGCTTAACCACTACCAGGCTAATGAGTGACCAATTATTGTTACCATTATTGCTGAACTGCTACCAGACTAGCGAGCAATCAATAAATGTCACCATTATTACTGAACCGCTACCAGGCAAGCAAGCAAGCAATCAGTGCCCCAGACCTGGACGCGGCATGATGGAAGTATGTAGAGGGCACTTACTGCGGCGGTATGGTGGCTAAGCAAGCGCAGCACGCTGGTGTGCCGGTGCTCCGGCCGCACTGTGGGAGTGCTCTGCAACAGCACCAATGAGAGACTGCGGCCAACCATGGAGAGCACCACGCATACTTTATGACAAGCATCAGGCACTCAAATGACGCAACACACACTTTGGTGAAGGGACACGCACATCGAAGACACGCATCATCACTCAGGGATTGATCACGAGCAAGCAGCCTAATTAAATTGTGTTCCATTCAATGTTCAAATACTTCATTTTCAATGAGAACCAAGTCCATTTCAAAGAGCACTAACAAGTTATGTTGCTACGACACCGAGTCATGATTTTACGACAAATAATTTTTTCAATTCATTTTTCACTCGTAGCTTTTCAATAAAAAACGATCAGCTTAGAAACTCATAATTTCACAACTGTTGGTGCAACGGATATATTCTGAGGTAAGCACTGACAGACGTTGTTTACGGTGGTGCCATTGGTACTCGCTGAAGAAAAATAACTATTTAATCAAAGATCATTGTCTGGTTGCAACGGATCATTTTTAAAAGTTTGTGCGGTCTTCATTTCTAGCATTTATTTATTGTGTTTTGTTCATAACTACTTTGCTGCATATTGATGATGAAAATTCCACGTTGATCTGCCTACCAAAGCTCATCTTCCACCAAACGCATAGCCAAACATATAAAGAGCTTCAACGTTTTCTGTTTCAAGAGTAACATGCCCGCTTTTTTGATTCATAATGAGTCTCTCAGAACGCAATTTTCAAGAACTACCCGCGCGCGCACACACAGCACTCTGATGTTGTAGTCAGGCTCTGCAGATCACACATCTCATAACCACACAAACATTACAGAGAAGGAACACTGCAAATGAAATACAACCATACTTTTGCAGACAGAGATGAACTGGAATTATGATATGGGAGAAAGACATCAATGTAAAAACAAAGACACGTGTGTGATAAAATGGTGGCACAAAACGAAGAAGAGTAACTACCAAGGAAGAACGAAGTAGTGAACAAAAAGAGCCACAGCCCCACCATCTGCAATGTGGCGGTAAAAGGAAAACGTTTGCACTAAAATGGCGACCGAACAGCACATTTGAACTATATCACCTTTCTTTTGAAGGTTTTATGATGACGTATCACCTTTGTTTTGAGATGACGTCAGCTTTACCTACCGTGCCAGTAATGTAGACTAGATACCACGACAGTTAAAGAGCTTATTTTCTCCAGGCAAAAATTCAGGGTGTACTCAACTCAAGAAGTTTCAAAATACGCACTGGATGCAAATGTTCCAATGTTTCATTTCCAATGAGAACCAAGTCCGTAATAGTGGAATTTTCACTCGTAGCTGAAGAAATATGTAGCCGGACGAGTTTTTAATATGTATAAGACAGCAGATAATCAAGCAAGTTTAGATATTTCATTGATAGTTGGAGCAGGAAATAAACGTGTAAAATCATCAAAGGGAAATTTTCAAACAAAACTTCAAGAGTAGAATAGAATTCTATATAAATGAGATGGAATCAAACCCTTCACGGCACAAAAAAGTACACAATTTCATCAATCAGAGAGTAGGTTAGGAAAATCAAACCAAAACTCATATTTCTCGCAGGTTAGTTGAGAACGTTCATGGAATGGGTACTTCCAGGCTTAACTCAGAATGCTTCAACTGAATTCAAGTAGATAAGAATTAACTATCAAGACAAAAATGCTGGACAACACAAGCAAACCCAGAGCAAAGAAAAGAAGAGAGGAATTCAACAAACCAAGTAGCGTGAAGGAAGCTCCTTCAGCCACGTCCACCACGGGAGGCGCTATGACAAGAATCTTTTGCAAGTCAATAAATGAATTCCATTAATAAATCCAATTTCACACATTAAATGTTTCAATCTTTTATATACTGAATTTCACAAACAAAAAAAAAATGCAACGAGAGAGAAGCTAATTAAATAGAGCTTATCATAACATGCCTCCAGAAGTGAAAACAGCATCAATCTGACTAACATGTAAAAACTAAGCAGCTCTCACCTTGCAAGCATAAGCTAGAATATTAGCAACACACTCCTGATTGGTGGGTGGATGGTAGCCATATTTGATGAGAGTGGAGAGCATCTTGTGGTTCCAAGAGGGAGGAGGCGGCACGCAGCCTTGTCTGTATATGGACCGCAGGCAGCACAGCAACATTTGGGTGTAGTTGAACACTATTTTCAGTAGCTTCTTGCGATATTCTTCATTGGAAGGCCGGCCCTCTTTTCTGTCAGCAAGCTGGCCAGCACTGATGTTGATGGGCTCATCACTGATGCTGCCTGTGTCGCTGGTGTCGGTGAAGGTCACCTTGCTCAGGTACTGGGAGGTGCTGCCCTGCACCCCGCACGCCTCCAGCTCTGGACATATGGAAATTAGCATAAACTTATACTTGGCATGATAGAGCTATACATGTTTCATCATTACTACAGAGAAAGAATAAATAAATAATGTACTGACAGAGCAGACATTTGTTTTTCTCAAATAAAATTTACTCTGCAGGTAACACATCCACAGAATAATTAATTCTAAACTGGATTTGATAAGATGCTTTAAATAACACAGGAAAATATGTTATTATTCAGTTCCAAGACTCTCTAGCCACAACAAAGGCTATCAAGAGAACAGAGAGAAAGGACCATTTAGTATGAATTGTAGAAAATGGGGAATCTATGCACAAGGTATTTCCACACAGGATACCCAGTAAATTGAAACAGCAAGTTGACAAGGAAGGGGACATGAAAATCGAAAGAAGCCAAGTGCACACAAAAGAAAGAAGTCCTGAAAGCTTCTCTACAACTGAGGTAACCTAACACTATCTCCCCTGGAGGCCCCAGTCCCAATAGCATGCAATAGATAAACCCAACTAACCTAAACCTATTGCCTATCCTATGCCCTTTGGGGTGAAAAATCCAACAATTTCACATAATTTTTTTAAGCAAGATCTTCAAATATTTGGTATAGAAATGACAATTTATTTTAGTAGAATAAATTAAACTAGGATACTTAGAGTTAAGAAACATAAAATTCCATGACCGGAATCCAGACGTCTGGTAGGTCAACAGTAGTAAATAATTACAGTCAACAAAAGTAAATTTTCATGGCCTGTCTCAGAAAGATTGAAGGGTCAATAAGAACAAATTTCCATAGTCGGAATCCACACAACTGGAAGCTCAACAGAAGTAAACTTACTAAGCCAAGATCCAAATAACACAAAGCTTAACAGAAGTAAACTAACATGGAAAGGATCCAGATGACCAAAGGCTAAACAGAAGCCACCTAAAGACCACAAAGCTAGTACATCAGAACTCAATGCACAAATTCCATAGGATAACTCACGTTCCCAAAGCACAGGAAGCACCCCAGCCTGCACAAGAGATGCAGTGTGGGCAGCCTGCCCCTTTGCCAGGGAATTGATGACAGTGACCACCTCCGTCTTGAGCAGCAGCCCTGAACCTGGTGCACGCAGGATCTGCAGCAGCCGTGCCACACAGCCTTGCATGATCACGTTTGCCTTGCTCTTTGGGCTCCCAATCACTGCAAACTTTAGCTCCCTGCAATAAAACACTGGTCTTAGTTTAGGAATGCCTGGCTGAATGAATAATTTTGTATTTTATAGTAACACTGCACACATTTTTTCAAAATTTTAGCTAATGACTTTATGACCTAGAGGTGAAATTATTACTAAATGATGCGATGAATTCTCAAGCAGTAATTTCAAACATTTCAATCAATATTTGATTAAACACAAATTTATCCATTTAGTTAATGTATTATATTATTCATTAGAGAAACAAATTTAATTATAATAGCTACCTTACACTGTAATCATTATTATGTAATATTGGTGGGCTTGATATATACATGAGAATGTAGGTTTGTTAAACTTGAATATTTCCCAAACAATTCACAATATAAGCTCATTATATTTGTGATGGAGATGTGCATTCATTAGTAATACCAAGACTCATAGTGTCCTCAGATGTTGCTCCTAAACAACCTGCAATAATGGCAAGCAAAACTTTACTGTGGCATCAATTTTGTGCACTCATTGGCCTTTTTTAGCCTTAGAGCTGCCTGTTGTGTTAGTGAAGCAATATGTGGGTCATGAGCTTTGATCTTAAATTGAAAGTATTGCTAATTTAATGCAAAATTTTCTAATTCCTGGTATTTTAAACATTGTTAACCCTTGTGGGTTGACCTCAGATGAGTTTATTGATTATAAGAAAGCTGTACAAGCAAACATCAGTACTTAGGTGATGAAAAACAAAGTAAGTTCTCATTAATAGGTATTAAACATTGAGAAATGATTGATAGTTGTCGGAACAATTCAGTAAAGTATGGCACATTACAATAAAAAGTTTTACACACTCATCACACAAACATGGCTTTGTAAACTTGTAGGATGAACATAAGGCTAAAGCAAACTTGTATCTTTTCAATATACTCACACAACAGCATGGAAGCACTTTTTGGCATTGTTGCTGTAGAGATTCTCTATGTGAGGGTTGATAGACTGCTGCATTTGAGAAGGTGCATCACCAGGAGCTGGTGCATCAACTTCCTGAGGACGAAAGTTGGTTACTATCAAGTCTCCATCAATATACTTTAATGGAGTGAACTTACTCTCCAGTTGCAAAGCTGACAAATATCTACTTGAAAGCTACCTGTTTTATAGTCTGAAAAGCCCTTTGAAAATTATAGAACAGGTTAAATTTATTTGAACAAAGAATAGGTAAATAAGTATTGAAGGTACATTCTTATCTGTGGCAAATAAGAAAGCTCATTGTTGAAATGGACAAATCTACCACTCAGTTTCCATTCTTCCAAGATAAGACAGAGCCACAATTCCCATGTGGAAGTCATTCATCACATCAGAGATATCAAGAAGCATCATGAGAATAATTTTCATCACCATGAATGATGGAAGCCTAATTAATTGGTCTACAATACAGAACAATGAATCTCTAATAAATTTTGCTCATATTTCAGAAGATTTGCAAAGTGTTTTGAGCTCTTATTGAACCCATTTATTATTGCTTCCTTTAATGTAACGCTATTTTTTTCTTTTCAAAGATACAAATAATGAGCGTTTGAAATTTGTAAAAAAAAAATTGATTGATGAATTGAATGAATTATGTAAATTTCAAATCAAAAGTACCTAACATAAATTGAGATTCACACAAGAAACATAAAAAATATAATTTTAATAACCTGTAAAAGACATTTTTCCCAATATTTCTATGAAATAAAAGTTTATATGAAGCAAGGTAACTGATACTCAATTATTAGTGTTTTTTTTAAATTTATTTTTGCATAATCTTATTGCCCCTGAAGTTTAATTTCCATGATATAAAATTTCTGTCAATGTTAAGTAAATGGAAAATTATGCCAGGCCTGAATTACACAAAACAACTTCTCACAGATGAAGCACTTACCATGACAGACATATCCATTCTAAAGATAATCCTAAATTTTTTGAAAAAAATCTAAACTTTAGAGAGTGCTGAACATTCCAAAAACACTCAAGAACAACACTTCCTCTGCAAATAATGAAATATGTCAGTTATTGCAGGCCAACATGTATGGCTGGAGGCCTTGGAGTCAGAGGGAATGGAGAGGCAGTGCTCAGCTCCTCCTCCAGTCTGGTTGCCAAATTAGAGCTGTCTTGCTTTGGAGGCTGCAGAGGTGAGAGCACTTGAAGCAAATTTTTCAAAAGAGAAAAGCAACACCATAGTTATAAAAACTGGCTATGGAGGCTGCAGAGGAAAGAGCACTTGAAGTAAATTTTTCAATAGAGAAAAGTAACACAATAGTTATGAAAATAACTTTAGTATTAAACCTATATTTTACTATTCCATCACAGAGCAATTGCAAAATTTTTCAAACTATTAAGAACTAGGAACAGATTTTTAGTTTTAACATCATTTATAAACTCATAAAAATTAAAGATTAGAATGTATTTGATTATCATAGCAATATTTTAAACAGTACTTTGCATTAATTTTCCATATAAATATAAGTATATCAATTGTTAAGAATAAGGACTTTAGTAAAAAAATATGACATGCAGTTCAGGATTACTTTTATTGAAATTTATGATTTATACTATTCTATTGCATTAATGTTATTTTGCAGAATCTTAGCAAATTGTTACAAGGAGTAACTTATTTAAACTGTTTGTTTAGTTGGAAAGATGCAGGTGATTGTTTGTTTGAAGTATTCAAACAAGTGTCTTTAAAATTAGAATTGAATCACTTAACAAATCAAATATGACAATCATTATCTTTTTTAAAGATACCTAAAACGCGGCTATAGATAAATTCAGAACTTTTATTTTTGACTGAAGAATTTATTACAAACTGTAGCTACCTACACAAAAAATTGTTTTGAAAATATATTTTTAAAATGCCATAAATAACTTTGAAAAGCAAAACAAAAGGTCATTGTGTAAAGCAAGCATACAAAATCTGTTCAAAAAAATAATAAATTACATTAAACATGGTTTAAAATAGCCTAGATTACATCGTGTAGTTTAACATGTTATTTTACACCAGCATAATCTGCAACTAATTCTCATTTAAAACACTTTTATCAACTTGGAAAGCGCTATCTATATCTTTATCATGGTTAAATGAAAAATATTCCAGTATTTGAACTACAATTAAAAAAAAAACAAATATATTGCTATTTTATGGACTCGATAAATATTTTAATTTCAAGAATAAATTATTGCACCACATACAGGGAGGGTTAACTTATCTATCTAATCCCCATAGGAAAATGAATGCATCGTAAATTACGTAAACCTACGCCAAGTAGTATATGGCAACGCAGGATTTAGTTAGGACTCAAGGTTATTGAACTAAGCAATCAACAGCCTGACGACAATAACAAACGAGCCTAGAGTATTGTTACCACTCATTAGCGACGTACGAGAAATCCCCCAGCTTGCATACTTGTCGCAACAACGAAGCATTTGCGTGCAATAGAAAACCAATAGTGTTTGTTGGACAATTAACTTCTACAATTTTACTTAAAATTGCTTCTGTATATGTAAACGTATGCTACTGTAGATGCAGTGCATTATAACCAAATACTAGTGTCACACAATCTTTGGTTAATTATTCTAAGCATTCGGTTGCTCGTAAACTCAGTAATTTTTCTCCATTCATTGCTCATTATGCAAAGTATTTTTGCTTAATCTTTTCGTGTGCCATTAAAAATTGAAACTTGAATATCCCTTTTAAAAGTTGTATCGAAATAAAATAATCAGAGCGCAGTCCTTTTCTTTTTCATTTTCTGAGTGCTCTCCGCGGTACAGTGGTTAAGGTGTAGTGAACGCCTTCTGCCGCACTTCAGTCTAAATTTCATAAATTAATAAAACTACCTTCTAAAAATTAAATAAAGCTAACGCAATCATTATTACAATTTTAGATCACTATTGTCATTCAACATTATACATTTTTCGAGCGTCAGCTTGTAGTGATCGCCCTCAGCCGTACTTCAGCCTAATTTCATAAAATATTAAAAAACTAAAATCCTAAAATTAAATTATACAAATGTAGTTATTTTTACAATTTCACAAGACCAAATTATTTCGATTAAACTCAAAATTGTACCAAAACTGTGTTTTCGAAAATATTTGCCGATCACGTTTCCGTCAGTCACTTCCGTTGGAAACATTCGCGCAGAACCATTTGGCAAGCTCGATAGCCATTTTCTAGGCAGACTGCTCATTTCACGTTGTGTGTTCTTCTGATATTAGTCCTTGGGCCCCAGAGGGGCAATTGTAAGTATCAAGTGTAACGATAAGTGTGTATTATGTCTTAACTTTCCTGTGTTGTGTCTTAACTTGTTCCGTGTTAGGGAGCTCTCGTTATTTTGTCGTAGAAATATTCACTATGTTGTCTCTGTGCCAGTGTTAGTTAGTCACCAGCCTCAAGCTCACTGCCACATCTTTGCCATAGTTTTCGTGTTTACTATTCTCCGATGATTCCGTGTTGTGCTTCAGTGTTAGACGATATTGGCATTAGCCCCTTGGATGTATTTTAGTGCTGAGCATAGTGTTAAGACACCTTGCTGCTCACAGAGATCATTTTTGGTTTGCTCATTTTTGTATGTTCCAGCTTCTAATTAATTGTGTCCTCAACTTTTGTATTTTAATTAAGTCGTGATTCAAACAAGTATGGAATCCTTTTCACGTTCAACACTCAACGTTTAAAGTCCAAAAATCTTAAGAAATAAAATAGGATATTGCAGCAAATCGCGTTTGTATTTTCTGCAGTACTCATTTCAAGTCAATTCATAAATAATTGTTCCTTATAAATACCTAACTACATTTGACATGTCTTTTAGGAATAGAAGCAGCGTTCTTATGTTCAATATTTTTCCATGAATTAATTGAGCCTTTTTTAAATCACTGTAACTTTGTTCTCAGCTTAGTTGTTGTGACTTTCGTGTCCGTTTATGGGCTGCTCCTTTTTATGTAACTTCTGCTGCAATTCTTGCTCATCTAAATAATAGAGTATAGAGACTTCACCTTTTCTCATACTTATATTTTTTAGTACATTAATTATCTAATTACCTCAGTGCTTTAGCTATTATTTTGGCTGTAGCTCATTTAAACTCAGTTGTGTTGCTGCTCGTAATGTCAGGATAGAGCTTGTGACCAGTTGGTCTGGAGCACTGATTCTGGTGTTGAGATGATTCAGGCTGCGACTCGGGCGCTAGAGTTGCGGACTGATTCTCAGCACCAGACCTCTGCCATTGTTCATCCTGTGAATGTTGCAGTTTTGCGCAGTCTTGCACATGTGTATGAATAGACTCAAATTTTGTGTTCAAAATAATTCAAGTCAACTGCTCCCTCACAGGATCGACGGGACCACACATTCAAGCACTCACAAACACGTATGAAACCAAACCCTAACCTCTTAATTTAAGGAGCTTACCTCCTCCGAGTTCTCCTCCAAGTGTTCCCTCCAAGCTTCTCCTCATATTCAAAGTTCACTATACTGGAAAGGCCTGCACCCCTGCAGCTAAGCCGCTAAAATCTCCAGTTGAGGCCATTTGGGCGAGAGTCCCCAATTCCTACCGAGTTTTCCCAACCGGTAATCAACTCCCTACCCAGCACTCAAATCACCAATCACTTAGTGTCGGAACCCCCCACACTTACAAAACATCGACTTCACACTCCAGCTCGCGCTTCACAAGCCTGAGCTGAACGAATCGTCTGAAGTCCTCCAACCTCCTCGGACTCTCCCCAAGAAGTCTCGCGAACAAGAGTCAAGCCTCGCACTTAGGAGTGCAACCTTCTCCTCAATAAATCCCCATACCGGCGAGTGAAACTATTCTCTCATTTTCCCCCGGTGTTGGCTCGTGGTAATTTTGTTGTTTCATGGATTATTAGACGCTAGATATATTGCGTCCGAATACCCCGAACTCCTTCAGAGTCAGAGGCCGAAATCATTCAATTATTAATTAAGTGTGTTTGGAAAAACACTGGTGACCTCGCCATGATTAAATGAACATCTTGTGAAATCGATAAATTCCTTGATATTCAACCCTTAAAAATCAAATTCAATTACTTCCCCATTTGGGAGAAGTCCAAACTTCATAAGCTCGCATCGCGTTTTCACGCAGAACCATTTGGCAAGTTCCGATAGACATTTTCAGGCAGAGGCGTCATTCTGGTATTCGATGCTCCTGTGTTAGTGTTTGGGCCCCAGATGGGGCAATTGTAAGTATCAAGTGTTTATGTTAAGTGGTATTATGTCTAAACTTTCCTGTATTGTGTCTTAGGAGCATTCATTTTGTTTATCTGTGCCGGTGTAGTTAGGCACAAGCTTCAACTCCACTGCGCCATTTCGTCAGTGTTTTGTCCTTGAATTAATGTAGCCGTGCAAACCTACATATTCACTTTAGCATCTGATTCCAATTGGAATGTGCCTTTTTACGTTTTCGCACTGGTGTTTTTACCAGTTCTGTCAGCCTTATAATTCAATTAACTTTTGGCAGTACAGTAGCTAGAATTTTAGTATTTTATTCACTGTCGTGCATTGTGTTAGGATATTGCAGCAAATCGCGTTTGTATTTTCTGTAGTACTCATTTCAAGTCAATTCACTACTTCGTGTAAAGCCATTTTTAAGGGAAATTTCCTCTTTTGATTTTTAATATTTTTCATAAGCCAATATTTAAGATGGTGTTATTCTTATCAAATTATAAATTTCCCCTTTTTATTTTTAATATTTTTCATAAGCCAATACTCAATATGGTGTTATTTGTATCAAGATTAGGATTTTCCCTTTTGTATCAAAAATAACTTCTTTAGCCAATATTCAATATGGTGTTATTTGTGTGATCAAGTTAGACTTGCATCAAATTATCAATTTATTTCTTTAATGTTTTTTTTTAATCAAAGCAATCAAATTATCATTCTCAATTCTTTGACAGCTGTATTTTGTCACAGCTGTATTTTCAATTAAGTAGGGTTTTGATATAATCACGTGGTTGTAGTTTTTATGTACAGTCAACATTAAAAATCATTCTTAACAAATTTTATAGTCAACCTTTGTTGTGATGATAATCAGAACAAACCTTGTAAATACCAATAACTAAATACCTGATTTTCCTCATAGAATCAATATTTATACATTAAATATTATTGATGTTTTTTAGGCTAGTTAGATGGTAATTATTAAGCTGAATTGCCTCAACTTACCATTGTCTTAAATGTTAGGTGAATACCAATAACTAAATACCTGATTTTCCTCATAGAATCAGTATTTATACATTAAATATTATTGATGTTTTTTTGGTTTAGTTAGATGGTAATTGTATAATTCTTAGTCATTGTATATTGATTATTTCAGTTAGGAAGAACTGGGAACATGTGTTTTCTAGTTCAATGGCATTTAGCAGATGCTGTAGATTTTTACCATTAGCTATTAATTAAGTGAGGCAGGATACTCAGTTCACTGCTTATGCCATCTTAGTTTCGCCAGGCAAAGTTTTGCCTGTGTGAATTACTAGTGTAGAATTTTTAGCTTCATGCCGTTAGAAATATTAGAATTAAAATCAATTGTCAGTGCTCCGAAGTTGCTCCCCACTTGCACTCCGGCGCCAGAGTGCTGGTGGGGGTCGTTTTTCGAAGAGCCAGTGCGCACAAATTATGCCGGCGGCTTTGGCGAATGCCGACGTGTAGAGCCGCCGGGTTATTCGCCGCACTGATCTTCATGTTTCATCTCGCGCACATTTCCTTTCCGCGCAAGCAAAAACGTTTAGTGCTTCCTTTTCTTATTATTGGGTAGTATTCCTTACCATTTATTAATTGCACCTGATATTCACCCGTGATTTTCAGTAGGATTTATATCAAATGAAACCTTAGAATTTTTCTCTGGTATTTCTTGTACAAGTTATAGAGATGTTCTAGAGTACTTAAAGAAGCAATAATTCTCTTTATAGGAAATTCTTAATTGCTGTAATTCTTTTCTTCTGCTTCTTGAACCATGTCCTGTTAAGTCATGTGTTTTGAAATGGTTCCAGGGATTTGATCCCCGATTATGCTTTAGATAATCACCAATAGTATTACTAAAAATTCTTGAACGTTATGCCTTGTATTTAAAGAAGGAGCAGCTGTATAAGAGTTTTCTTAATGGCTTCTGTCCTATCTCTCCACTTTCGAGCTTGACGAGGAAGAGAACAAATGAAATTAACTAGAGTCAAATCTGTAGGAATTCTCGGATTCTGCCGTGTGGGAGTTTTATTATTATTTTATGATGTGGACTGTCAGTGGTGTTTCCTTGATGTCTCCTTGGACTGTTCATCCAGCTTTTTGGACTCCTTGCAGGACCTCCACGTCATCACACACACCACTTACAACATTCTCCCTGGGCCGCTTTTGGGATTTCTCTACTTGGATTAGATTTGGCTATGCTCAAAAAACCTTCAGCCTTATATATTCCCTAATTACGGGCCTTAATTCTCAACTGCCTAAAATTACGGGCACAATTGAATTAGCCCCTCGATTGTCGAATTCAGCGTGCCTGGATCATAATTACTATTCAAACCAAGAGTCATCATCGCCATCAGGCTCGGCACCTTGATCAAACTCACCTGCTCCAAAAATTAAGCAGGCTTTGCCCACACAAATAGCTACGCACCGATTGTTGTGCTTGTTTACAAATTGCCCTCAGTAAATATAATATTCTGAACACAATACACTTAAAAATCTCATCCACCGGCCGGAGCGATTGCCTCCGGACTGCAAAGTATCTTCAGTCAAGATCTGCAGGATCAAGTCTCGTCGATCCGCAGGATCAAGTCTCGGCGACCTTCCCGGCTTCTTCCAATAAAATCATACAAAAAAAAGCTGAGTCCAAAGAGCCTTATTATCCCTCTCATAATTTTTCCCAGATGCTTGTCGAGGTTTCGTGAGGACTGGCTTAACCCCTCGGTCAGATCCAAACACTGGTGACCCCAGTAAAAATAACACTGGCAACCCCAAAGATAAAAATCACTGGTGAAGACCCCAGTTAAAATACCCCCAGTTAAAATAACCCCAAAACCTTCTTTAAGAACTCGACAAGTATTTGAGAGGTTGTGAGAGAGGTAATTTTGGTATATCATTGTAGTAATAAATTTCCCATGTCGTAGTCTTTGAGAATTTCTTAGATTACTGTGTTAATGGTGATTCTCTGAGCAGCTCTAACAAAAATTTTTTTTCAGCGCTTTACTGTCCTTTTTTGTTTTATGTGCCTCAGTAGGTAGGGAAAATATATTGTTTTCCTATTTCTGTGCTTACGTTTAGTACGTTTATTCTGACGACCGCAAAAATTCGCGTTTCCATTCTCTCTTTCCCTCCGTTTCTTCAACGTTATTGATCGATTGAGTAGGTAGAAAAATAATTTTCCTCACCTGCTTTATTTTTGTGCCTACGCAAATTGCCGCATACCGCATAATTTTTTTTTCTCGTTTCCAATTTCATATTCCCTTTCCTTCTGTTTCAACTTAATTTGAATGATTGAGTAGGTAAAGAATTAACGCAAACCCTTGCCACTTAATTCCAAGTCATAGGCACTGATATCTTAATTGCGCACCCCTAAAGAGATTGCTAGCATGCCTGACTCAGATAATGAAGATCGAGCCCCCACAAAACCCATTAGGCTCCCTCCCTTCATTCCGGAGGACGCCCACACCTGGTTCCAACAGTGTGAGGCAATGTTTAGGTATCATAGAGTTACTAGTAACACTGATCAATTCTACGCCCTTGTGTCCGCAGCCCCCACAAAATTGTTGAATGATTCAAATCAATTGCTCGAAAGCCCTTCCGCCGTTGATCCGTACGGCACCTTAAAAAGAAAGATTCTGCAGAAGTTGCAGATGTCCGATGCGGACAAATTTCGTAGTTTGGTAGACGCCTCAGCAATTCCATCTGTCTCTAGCTCTTTCTCTCCCACTTCGCTAGTGAAAGAACTGCGAAAACTCGCTACGGGTGTTGCCGTAGCTGAGGGATTCCTGAAGGAAGTTTTCATGACTAAGCTTCCACAAAACGTGCGCCCATTTCTATCGCTAGCAGGCCCCGATCAAACGCTGGAAAAGCTAGCGGAGTCCACCGAGACGGTGATGCGCAACATCAATTCGCCACAAGCACCGCAAGTTGCGTCCCTGAATGCAGCTGCTGCAAATTTTAGCCCCATAAATACCCAGAATCAATCCTCAGCCACAATAGATAAGTTGCAGCAAGACATCGCTGAGATAAAGCAAGCTCTCCAGAATTGCCAGTTAGGTCAGAGTGGCCAGAACGTAGCTCACATTCAGCAAGGCCCAGGGAGATTCCAAAGCCACCAAAATGCCTACGACTATCCTTATGACTATCCCTCCAACTATCATCCTTTTCCTCCTCCTCAACGCTTTGATAGAGGTAGATCTTATGATAGGTCAAATCAAGACCGTCGCTTTCGGTCGCGCTCTCGTGATGCCGGTAGCAATTTATGCTGGTATCACACAAAGTATGGTGACCAAGCACGAAAGTGCGGGTCCCGTTTTTGCCCTCGCTATACCGAAATGACTTCGGGAAACGCCAACAGCAACGCATAGTAGCGAGTACTGCGTTGCCTCATTCCCAGACTACTCGCCTCTTGACCATCCTTGATCCCACAACCAAATACCGATTTTTAATAGACACTGGCTCCAGTGTGTCAATTATCCCAGCCACGGTGAAAGACAAAAACAATCCATTGTTGGCGACATTACGCGCCGCAAACGGCACGCCAATTCCTTGTTACGGTGAAAGAGTATTAGAGTGCAGTCTGGGATTGAGGCGAAACTTTCGTTTCACATTCCTGATCGCGGAAGTACAAGAGCCCATAATAGGTGCTGATTTTCTAGCCAAGTTTGGCATACTTGTAGATGTTAAAAACCGTAGAATTAGGGACGAGGAGACACAGATCTCAATTCCCGCTTGTAGCATAACTAGAGCTAATGTCTTGCATTCTTTCTCTATCGCCTTAAAGGAAGAGTGCATGTTTGAGCAATTACTAAAAGATTTTCCTGCATTGACAAATTCTAACTTAGTTTCTACAAAAATGCAGACCAGCACAAAGCACTTCATAGAGACGCAAGGTCCGCCGGTTTACTCCCGTGCAAGGCGATTGCCGCCTGACCGATTGGCGTTAGCCAAGAAAGAAATCGCGCGCATGCTCGAAAATGGCATTATCCGCAGTTCCAAAAGTCCTTGGGCTAGCCCTCTTTTGCTAGTACCCAAGGCTAACGGTGAATTCAGACCGTGCGGGGATTTCCGCAGGTTGAATGCCGTTACTCTACCTGATCGCTACCCTATTCCTTACCTTCATGATTTCAGTGCTAATTTAGAGGGAGCTCAAATTTTCTCAAAGATAGACCTTCAGCACGCCTTTCATCAAATTCCACTTGAGGAAAGCGCAATTGAGAAGACCGCGGTAATCACTCCGTTCGGTCTCTTTGAGTTCCAAAAAATGCCATATGGCTTGAGGAACGCTCCTCAAACGTTCCAAAGGCACATGGCTGAAATTTTCTCTGATCTCACTTTCGCCTATGTCTATCTAGACGACATCCTAGTGGCATCCACAACCCCGGAGTTGCACAAAGACCACCTTAGGGTCGTTTTTCAAAGACTGTCCGACAATGGACTCCTCGTAAATCCTGCAAAATGTGAGCTCGGAAAGCCATCACTGATTTACTTAGGTCATGAAATCTCTAGCCTAGGTCTAAAACCTTTGCCTTCCAAAGTAGAAGTGATCAAAAACTTTCCTCTTCCACAGACCCAGAAGGAACTAAGAAGGTTCCTAGGTTCTGTTAACTTCTATCATCGTTTCATTCGCAACTGTGCTCAAACTTTAGCGCCCTTGTCTGACCTCCTCGAACCGAAACGAAAAGGCAAATCTATTGAGGTAAAATGGACGGAAGAAGCGCGCAGAGCTTTTGAGGAAATCAAGCACAAGTTAGCCTCCGCGACTGAATTATCCTACCCTATTGCTAATGCTGATTTTAGTCTAGTAGTGGACGCTTCCAGTACTGCTGTAGGGGCTGTTTTGCAACAACAAGTAGGTACTAACATCTCTCCTCTTGCTTTCTTTTCCAAAAAGCTGTCGCCCACTGAGCGTGCTTATAGCGCGTTTGGTAGGGAACTTCTTGCTATCTACTTGTCTGTGAGACACTTTCGCTATGCTCTAGAGGCGAGGGAGTTTGTGATCTACACAGATCACAGACCTCTGACCTCAGCGATCAAGATGCCTTCTGAAAGACATTCCCCGAGAGAAGCGCGGCATTTGTCGTTTATAAGTCAGTTTACCACTGACATCCGTTTCATAAAAGAGTTGGACAATACTGTCGCTGATTGTCTATCGCGCATAAATACTGTCCAAACCAGTGGTGAAATCACTTTCGGCAACATTGAAAGCGCGCAGAAGGAGGATCCTAAACTTCAGGACCTTCTCAAACCTTCTAACACTTCCTCTCTGAAGTTAACCTTGGTTGACGGCGTGTACCGTGATGCCGAGCGACCTGCTCGTTTGTTTCTTCCCGCGACTCTCCGCAGAGTAGCTGTCCTCCACTATCATTCCTTCTCACACCCTGGTATTAACCGTACATTGCGTTTGATTTCTGATTGTTACGTCTGGCCAGCGATGCGTAAGGAGGTCAAGCAAATTGTGCAAAATTGCCATGCGTGTCAGAGTAGAAGTGTGGTGAAACACAACCGTGCAGCGCTGCAGAGAGTTGCATTCACAGGTCACAAGTTCGACTCTGTACACCTAGATTTGGTGGGTCCTTTGCCTTTATCGCGCGGTCATTCTTATTTGTTGACCATCATTGATAGGTTCACACGTTGGGTTGAGGCTGTTCCTCTTCCTGATATCCAAACTGAGACTGTAGCGCGCGCCTTCATGTCCAACTGGATCTCCAGATTTGGTGTTCCCTCACGCGTCACGCATGACCGGGGATCACAATTTACCTCCAAATTTTGGAGTGAGCTTAGCACTGCTTTAGGGTGTGAAAACGTAAATACTACTGCTTATCATCCACAGTCAAATGGACTTATTGAGAGAGTCCACAGAGATTTAAAGTCGGCATTACGTTGCCTAAACTGCAGCAATGATTGGACTGACAGACTTCCATTAGTATTGTTGAGCATTCGCAATCTGTACCGACAAGATCAGCACTGCACAGCAGCAGAGATGCTATATGGTCAAACACTTCGTCTCCCCGGCGACATTGTTGACCCAAAACCTTTGCCTGAATTTTCATCCGCTGACCGTTCCGCATATGTAACCTGCCTCAAAGATTGCATGCGCCAGATCAAGTATGTGGCTCCGCGAATGCCTCAGACTGAGGACAAACTGGATCCTGCCTTGCAGGACTGCACACATGTGTACGTCCGAAACGACGCCATCAAACCTACACTCACGCGCCCCTATGATGGCCCATTCAAAATAATCAAACGCACGCCCAAGTATTTTGTCCTGGAAAGATCGGGTTCACACGACCCCGTGAGCATTGATCGATTAAAAGTCGCGTACACTTCCGATCATAGTGTAACTTCTAACTCATCATTCTCTCCACAGAATTCCCCTTCCACTGAGACTCGTTCATATCTACCATCTCAGTTTCCTCAGTTGGCTGCATTATTGCCTAGTCAACTTGAGTGTAATCCTTTCTATGTGCCTAAACATTCAAACCCTATCTCTAGGCCTGTCGTAGATTCTAATTCTAGCCCTCTTACTGAAACAGCGACAATTCTGGATAGGCCAGACGAGCCCGCTGCAGTAACTCGTGTTCCTAGAACTCTTGCCGATCTAAATTTGCAGACCCGTTTGGTGAAACTTCCCCGCTCAGTAACATTTTCCACCTGCCGAACCCGGCAGGGTCGCGTAGTTAGACCTCCTTCCCGCTACAAATGATTGCAGCGGGTGGACCTTTCGGTCTGCGCCTTGGGGGGTAATGTAGCATATCGCTACAAAGCGTAAGAATTATGAATTTTTCCCTTTCGCACTTAAATAAAATTAATCATTGGCATTAAAAATCTTACTATAATTTATTATTAATTATTTTCTACTTCTAATTCGTAATCATTGAAGTTTTTGTGTAAATACATGAGAGATCAAATAATCATTCGACATTTCGAGTTTAAAGCAGCCCGATACGGCAACATCGAAGAGCGTCACTTGAACTAGCTCACTCTTGCTTGTGGCTTTAGCGTGCGAACATCATCTTGTAAGTGCAAGTGAAATTTAGGCTTAGAATAGAAAGAAACCGGGTAAAATTAAATGTGCCATGTGTTTTTGTTCGTGTGATTGTGTTAAACTTAAAGAACTGCTCAGTGTCATAAACTCTCAAATAGTGTTAAGATTCTTAGACTAGCATGTGTTATCTAGAGTGCTAACTCGGTGATATAGAGTGAATATTGCGTGTCATTTCCAGATTCACGTGTTGAAATTTCATTCTAGATATTCAGCTAACGTCGTTGTTTCTTTTTACGGCAAAACTTATATTGTGGTTGCCAGTATCATATCGAGAATTACTCATAAAAACTGACTCGTGAACGCACGCGGCTAAATCGCCGGCGTTCTTTGTCGATAGGTGTCTTTGTTGTTTTCAATGGCGGAGCAGATACTGCCGTTTTCCGTCACTACGCCGTGACCATAACTGCACTATAAGCATGTGTTATAATAGTATCTTCTTTTTTTTTACAAGGCGTACTTGCAGTAGTTTCTCTTAAATAATGTTTCAACGCGAAATAATAATTAAAGACCTCTCCTAATAATCTCGTATGTGTACAAATTACGAAGGTTATTCATGTCTATACTTGCTAAAGTTTTGAGTCGTCTTTTTTATAGCTCATACTCCTTGAACCTTGCGTAATCGCACTTATTTCAATTTAAATCATTTTAATAACAATTTAATTTCATTCTGCTCATTCTTGTGACAAAAATACCCACTACCATTTGCCTTTCACCAGTGCGCACAAATTATGCCGGCGGCTTTGGCGAATGCCGACGTGTAGAGCCGCCGGGTTATTCGCCGCACTGATCTTCATGTTTCATCTCGCGCACATTTCCTTTCCGCGCTAGCAAAAACGTTTAGTGCTTCCTTTTCTTATTATTGGGTAGTATTCCTTACCATTTATTAATTGCACCTGATATTTACCCGTGATTTTCAGTAGGATTTATATCAAATGAAACCTTAGAATTTTTCTCTGTTATTTCATGTACAAGTTATAGAGATGTTCTAGAGTACTTAAAGAAGCAATAATTCTCTTTATAGGAAATTCTTAATTGCTGTAATTCTTTTCTTCTGCTTCTTGAACCATGTCCTGTTAAGTCATGTGTTTTGAAATGGTTCCAGGGATTTGATCCCCGATTATGCTTTAGATAATCACCAATAGTATTACTAAAAATTCTTGAACGTTATGCCTTGTATTTAAAGCAGGAGCAGCTGTATAAGAGTTTTCTTAATGGCTTCTGTCCTATCTCTCCACTTTCGAGCTTGACGAGGAAGAGAACAAATGAAATTAACTAGAGTCAAATCTGTAGGAATTCTCGGATTCTGCCGTGTGGGAGTTTTATTATTATTTTATGATGTGGACTGTCAGTGGTACGTGTTTCCTTGATGTCTCCTTGGACTGTTCATCCAGCTTTTTGGACTCCTTGCAGGACCTCCACGTCATCACACACACCACTTACAACATTCTCCCTGGGCCGCTTTTGGGATTTCTCTACTTGGATTAGATTTGGCTATGCTCAAAAAACCTTCAGCCTTATATATTCCCTAATTACGGGCCTTAATTCTCAACTGCCTAAAATTACGGGCACAATTGAATTAGCCCCTCGATTGTCGAATTCAGCGTGCCTGGATCATAATTACTATTCAAACCAAGAGTCATCATCGCCATCAGGCTCGGCACCTTGATCAAACTCACCTGCTCCAAAAATTAAGCAGGCTTTGCCCACACAAATAGCTACGCACCGATTGTTGTGCTTGTTTACAAATTGCCCTCAGTAAATATAATATTCTGAACACAATACACTTAAAAATCTCATCCACCGGCCGGAGCGACTGCCTCCGGACTGCAAAGTATCTTCAGTCAAGATCTGCAGGATCAAGTCTCGTCGATCCGCAGGATCAAGTCTCGGCGACCTTCCCGGCTTCTTCCAATAAAATCATACAAAAAAAAGCTGAGTCCAAAGAGCCTTATTATCCCTCTCATAATTTTTCCCAGATGCTTGTCGAGGTTTCGTGAGGACTGGCTTAACCCCTCGGTCAGATCCAAACAGGGGAACCGTCATGGTGTCCTATATATAGTGTTAGTTATAAGACATTTGAAAAACCAATGCTAAGATCATATTATTATGTATCAGGCTTGATTGGAAATAAAGCATCCCAAAGATGCCGATGTTAACCTTTTAACCTTTAACCTTTTGGTAATATATAAACATGCTAACAGTGGTTCAATATGTAGTTGTAGTAGTAGTAGTAACTAGTGTCACACAATCTTTGGTTAATTATTCTAAGCATTCGGCTGCTCGTAAACTCAGTAATTTTTCTCTATTCATTGCTCATTACGCAAAGTATTTTTGCTTAATCTTTTCGTGTGACATTTAAAATTGAAACTTGAATATCCCTTTTAAAAGTTGCATCGAAATAAAATAATCAGAGCGCAGTCCTTTTCTTTTGGTAATATATAAACATGCTAATAGTGGTTCAATATGTAGTTGTAGTAGTAGTAGTAGTAGGAGTAGTAGTAACATAGGTTTGCTAGCGCTTCAGTTATTCAAACTATATCGCACCGGAAGGCCACATAATTTAAACAGTATCAGGCTTTATGATTTACCACGTAAGATGAACATCAACATTATTTGAACATAAAAAATTATATGATCGAATTAGGCCTATATGATATGAGCGGTTCAATATGCAGGCCGTGGTGCACAAGTGTACTTATTTAGCATTTTAGTTTATATTATGCCTTACTTGGCACTCAGTACAGAAAACAGTTAATATATTGACGAATTTGGGGGTTCAAGCCACCCGAAGCTGCACTAAGTGCTTGAGAAAGGTAAAAAAAAACATATATTTATTAGGAATGATAAAATGTTTCAAAATTTCACACCCTCCGAGGCAGTGGATTATAGACAAAAAAGATTTTGGTTTGATCTCCGGTACACAGAGCATTTTCACTAGACCGCTTTCTAGACCTCATCTCTCTAGCGTAAATAATAAACAGAAAAAGAGATTCGAGAAAAAATTTTCTACTCACTGAGTTTGATCTTTACTCATTCTACCTCTACTTACGGTTGAAGCTGAGAAATTCGCACCACTCAACCAGATAAATGGAGCAATTAATAATGATGCTTCCTTTAAAAGCAATCAAATATAACAAACTAGCGAATTCTCACTGTTGATTACAATAATGAAACTTTTCTCCATGTTGCACGCTTATCGAGAATATCTTTGAGAGCATGCGAATCTGATAGTTTGGGCTAACGAATTATCTCAAATTTGACTGCAGACAATATCGTTTGTTATCTTCTGCCACGTCCTTTTCAATGGCTCAGCACGCAAGTTGAGGAATGCGAAAGTGAATACTAGAACTATCCGCTTCAAAATTTGGTTAGAACATCGAACATCGCAAACAATCCTATTTCGCAGTGGTCGTGTCGACGCGCCTCGATATGCGTTGAATTTACGAACTTGATAATTCCAAACGGTTGCAGTTTGCTTGCTTCAGTAACTACATACGTACGTATAAATCTTCAAAATTTCATTTAGTTAAAAATAAAACGCGTACTAAAAGCTTCATTCTTTCATAATAATTAACACTTATTGCTAAAACGCATCCGTGTTTATTGATTGTATCGTAGAAGAATTATTCAGTAAATGCACAAAAAATCATTAGCTCTGGCAGCAAAGCTAAAATTCTGCAACTGAGTAACCTATTCGCGTCCTTAACACGCTGACAACGTATTGGGACAAATGTGTATCACAAATAAATTGTTCATTTACGTACCAATGCAAAGGCATAACTTTTCAACCATTGCTCGAACTTTTTTAAAGGAATTTATCGTACGAACTAAATATTGTTATATTATCTAAATATTATCACATCCTGTTCATTTTATATGAAAGATGGAAACTTATTCGAGAAGTAAAGTCGATTTTCTAATTCTATTCCTTACAACCTAACTAAATCAACTGTGGGATCCGCGCAAACGTAGTCAAGGTGTTACCACCGATGAAAATTCGAGTGTGGGCGTCCATAAGCGCGTGACAAGACGTGAAAACGACGGCATCGATGACACGTACCACAATGAGCTATTTTTGTAAGAGCATTCACGACCAACAGGAAATTAACTCAATAGAGATTGTCACGCCGGTACTTCAGAATTAGAAATACGCTTTTCTGGACAACCTAAACTACCATTAACTTTTACGGTGAACAGACACCATGCGCCATGTTCGCACAACAGAAAATGAAATCAAGCAAAGTTTGTGACACCGCTTTCAACTGTAAAACCAGCTGATCTCTAGGAACCTAAATATTGACGGAGGGTAATGAAAGTGAACACGTTTTTGACGTAAGCTGCATTTCCAAGATTGAAATTTTTCGAGAGCATGATTGAGTTTGATGTAGCTCTCTGACCGCAACAGTGCTCAACCCGTAGCATTTAGTATTTCCGATTTCGCCCAATAACATAACTAAATTTATCAGGCAATGAACTTGGTCTTGAGGAATTGGATATTTAGTGCAGGAGGAGCGAGCAGTGCTGTGTAGTCATCGTCTTAGAGAACCAATTTACAGATGTTGCAAATAGATACCGCACAAGAAACTTCCGCTTCAAAGATATGGTAACAAGAAAATTACATTTATCTGTAAAGGTGTTCAACAACGCATAATGGAGGAGAAAAAATGAGATTCAAAAGCAGATTCCCTCCGTGCCCGGAGTTTCACAGCAGTAGCCAACCATCCTACGACGGGGAGTCAGGTTTCACTGAGATAAGTCCGGTGGCTTATTAGATTAAATCTACTCATTTCCCTGAACAAAAATGACAGAATTCCTACGTACAAGGTTATGGAGGAACACCGCTGTGTACACACAGAGAAGTAAATCGCTGGATGTAACTATTTTTTTCCATATATGTTACCAAAAAATAGCAATGCAGAATAAACAAAGCTATTTTTCAACCAAAATATTTGACACGTGAGTACATAACCTTTCTGAAGAAAACTAAGAAAATATTTCCTCTATGTAAGCCAAAATAAATCCATCAATAAGATAACAAAAAACAATTTATTTATTTTAAAACAAAAATAAGCACGACCAAATAAGAATGGGCGCACGAAGAAACACAAATAAATAATTCCAGCCAAGCCAATGGCCACAGGTCTCGACACACGAGAAACAGAAGAGCAAGACACACACACGCACACACTGCCAGACAAGACTATATCACAGAACATAATAAGCAAAAGTGCCGCTCATGATCACGTTCAAATTGAACGAAGCTTTCCGTAGCATCAGCATCCCTTTATTCCTTGATGCCCTACATATGCAGGTATAATAAATAAGTTATCCATACTGACCAGGGTATGAATTACCAGAACCAAATCGCCACCGTCTTCAAGAGTTACCATTAATTCCTACTTTGCGGGATTGTGGTTCACGTCATAAGCGTGTATTAAACAAAGAAAATTTCATCTCCGACATGCAAAAGTCATACCACCAATTAAGAAGAAAAAGTTCTCGTATTAGATAAATTAGAGACCTTTTTCAATGCTACCAGCCATCACTTCAAGGCGTGAAGGCAAAAGAGGAATGGTTGGAAAGAAGCTGAAGCCAATATTAGACACACTCGTTATCTTCTAGGTGTCCACTTGATTTGTTCTGATTTATACAACGTGGGCTAACCATTTATATTCTCATGTGGTTGATTGAATTTACAGCTATAAACTGTATCTACCTATGCTGGCAAGAACAAGTTAGTTTAGTGACAAATATTTACTGGCTCAGCATTTACGGTTACGTTGTTCTCAATACACTGAGTAAAGAGTCAGTTACAGTATTGAGAGTTAAGTAATTATAAATATTAATCCACAGCTCGTTACGTTGGTAAAAGAAGGCGTCATCGACGAAGACGAAAAGCTGGATAATTATTAATAAAAGACAAAGAAACTCATGCATATGGTTGCACGGTACGCGGGCCTCTCCCGTTAGAGATAAAATTGAAAAATAAAGCTTACCTATCCAGAAATTTACGCTCACAACAGTATAGTTGGTTATGTGGTATACAGCTCGTGCAGCCATTGAGGAGTCCCCACAGTACACTGACAAAGACAGACACTACCAGCTTGCTTTTCTGAGGGTAGCTCACGTATTCATCCTAAAAATTCGAGAGGCGCCCTGCTCTCACTTACCAAGATGCTCTAAAGTACAATCCCCTGCAGCGCACACCCCTCATGGGCCAGCAAGAGTAAACATCCAGATCATAGACCCAGTACAGGGAGCAGAAAGTGACGTAGTCTAGGCAGAACAATACGAAAATTTTCAAATATAAGCCAGACAAGGCAGCAAGTGAAGGTACAAAGACTTCTAAATGCAAGTATAGTTCGAGCAAGTTCTCGGAATGCCTAAGCAAAATAATTCTCTTTGCTATTCAAATTCATAAGAGTGTGAACCTAATATCGGCCTCAAATCATAGCACCAGGTCATATGAATTAAATTTTGACACAAGTTTAGCCCTTTCGAGGGATCACGTATAGCCTAAAATGACAGCACTGACTTGTACAAAAGCCGGCCGTAGAGCAACCATTCCAAAAATGTTAAATTATTCCTGAGGAGCTTGTTGATTGACAGGGAGAGGCAGAATCTCTTTCATAGCAAGGCAATATTGCTCTTCAAAGGTAGCATCAGAGAACCTTTGGGCACTCAGTCGAGCTGCAGTCTGCATCTTTCCGCGGTCGTCATCACTCATCGTAAGTGCCTTGTAGAGACACTCGGCGTAGCTCTCCACAGTGCTGGCCAACAAGCCCGTGTCTTGGCCATCGTGCGGCACTACGATATCCAACTTGGGCCCGCCAGAATCGTTAGCAACAGTGATAAGTCCTGCAGCCTGCATCTCCGCTATGCTGATGCCGAAGTGTTCATTCCACATGGTGTGCAAGCCAACGCACGCCTCTTCCATGAGTTCAGTCATTTGAGAGAAGGGCAGATTTATGCGCCACTCGACCTGGCGGTCGACACCCAGCTCCACTGCCATATCTTGAAGCTGAGAAACTCGTGCCTGATCTTCTGAACCTCGAACTCCTCCTACCAGGACCAGCTGGATTTCAATGGCGTCTATATCACCTCCTCTTTCAATTATCAACTCAAGCAAGCGACTGAAAGAACGCAACTGTAACGCATGATTTTTTTCAGGCCTGAACTGGCCAATGGAAATAATCTTCTTCAAAAGTTTGGTCTTGTAAGGCAAAATTTCCAAGCTTGCAAACTTGAGAATATCACAAGGCGGGAAGACCAGTTTAGCCTGTTGTGTGACATCCCAGATGTAGGTTATGTGTCCTTTGGTCCAGGAGGAATTAACCATAATGACATCGGCCCTTCTGCCAACCCATCCATAAGCTCCAGCAAAGAACTGGTAGTAGTAAATTTTGAGGGAAGAGAGCAGACCACTGCGGGCGATGAATCCCGCGTTATTGTGAGCTTCTGTTTGCTCCTCAACTACACTCAGCATATCTTCACTGATGATAGGGTAATGGATGTAACACGCAATCTTACATTCAAATCCCGCCATGACTTTCACCAGGGGATAAATGAACGCATACCCCATGGTGTCCAAGAAGACATCCGGCGTGTAACGAGCTAAGGCTTCAATGCCAACTAACATAGACCCAAATGCCTGCAGAAGCATGGTGAATCGCGGGTACAACTTGGCTTCCAGCAGTGGACGCGATATCAGGCGCACAAACTTCACATTGCGAGTAAGGGTGATGTTGAAACGGTCTCTGACATGCTCCACAACATCCTCATTGCTCGATACAGGGTCACCAGAATAAATGATGCAGTCAACGTTCGGGCACCTGGAAACAAATACACAAAGTATTACAGATATTTATGAAATAATTCTTATAAAAATTAAAGCGAATATTCTAATATAAATCTAAAAAAGGTTTCAGTTGCATTAAAAAATAAAACTGATGGAAAGAGGTCATGCAATTTCTGTCCTGGTTCCCATTTTCTCCTCCTAAAATCCTCATTAAACAGACAATTGAACACACATGTTGAAAGCCTTTTCTTTAAACTGAATAGGCAGTTCATCAAAGTAACATTACATCATCTTGAGCAAATAAAGCAAATTTAGTTCAATAATCAATTAAAACGAAATATTGCAGAAATTTTGAACAGAATGGGAAAAACTAAATACAAAAACTCTAAAAGTTAAACCTTAAAAACATCGTAAGGCTATGCTCAAAACCTTACAAGAACTATTTCTGTAGATTTTAAAATGTTAACTTGCATACACAGAGTGATTTTTCAATATGGCTTCTACAAAAGTATCTTCAATAATTCCTCTTCAATAATGGAGGGGAATGCTTCCCCTCCATTTTGGATAGATTAAAAAAAATAAAGATCATGCAATTCTTAGGAATGGTACTTTTTTATTACATTTGAAAACAATATTTTTCATTCACTGCCTCCTTGAATGCAAACAAGAATTGACATGATTATGCACGTTGTTCATTACAGTGCTGGTGAAGTCTAGTTCAATACTTTGGATTTATACTTTGATGGAAGCTTTAAGTTGGTTTAGATTTGAAGGATTTTTATGGTAAACTCTTCATTTAAAGAGTTTACCATGGAAAGCATACAAATCTACAACAACTCAAGACTTGAATCAAGGTACAAATCTAGTCAATTGGACTAGATCTCAACAATGCTGTAATGATCAGCCCTCACAATCTTGGTGATTTGTGGCAGCGCTCAGGAGGGTTGCACATGAAGAATATTATAATCAAAAAGCAAGCAAATTAGAACTAGTATTTCTCAGGATTGCTTACATACTTCATTTTTTAATCCATCCAATATTATGGGAGTTATCAAAAACTCTTTTAGGACCCATACTCAAAAATCACCCTGTACTTAAACACTGCGCATTTGGAGTTAATCAAGGCAAAAACGTTACCCTCCACTCATGAAAGTTCTTGATTGAGAAATTGAATACACAGTTATTTAAGGCAGGCATTAAATGGCATAACTATTATTGCTATAGGTACACTTCTTCAGTCTTTAAAGATATAGGCCCCAAGGAATCTTTAATGCTATACTAATATTTTAAACTATGCTATACTAATATTTTAAACTATGCTCTACATTATTTAAGCACTACAGAACTCTCACAAGCTTTATCTTGACTTTCAGTGCCACCATAAAAGGTTACACAAACAAAGCTTGATCTTTATTACCTTTACAATGTATGATATGAATGCCATTTGTGAGTTATTGATCTTTACTATCCTTACAATATATGAAATGAATGTTATGTGTGAATTCTTCCTTGCAAACTAATTTTCCATTTTGGAGCAGCTGTTCCTATTTAACCAAATAAAGCTAGCTGCCACTCACCTTTTGTGCAGGGCCTCCACAGCGCACCACAGCACCCTCTCTCCCCCACCCCCCGCTTGGCTGTACGGGTGGAAGATGCCCACGCTCACACGGCTCGGATCTCTGTTCCGCTCCGCAAAGCAACCGCACTGCAAACATCCAAAAATGAGGTTAAGGACAGAAAAAATTACAGGGGACTCAATGTGGGCAGACTTAGAAGTGTCAGCTTTGAGAATAGGTGCTTCAGACTAAGAGGATAATTGCATTCTGTAGTAACTCTATAAATGGGCTGTGCAGTTTGTACACTATATAACAAATTGTAATACTTTTTCCAGAGGCCATTGTCCAGAAATACTACCCTCACAAGATTTTGGGAAACATGTCTCGTAAATTCATATTTTTATTTTTTTTGCAAAAATACTTCGCCTTAGGAAATGTCTAAAAAACCGTTATCACTGTTATTCTCGAGCGTGAGAATGTCGACCAAAGTTTATCCGTGTGTGTAAGGACAATTCGTCACTGTTCGGTCGGAAAAACAAGCGGCGATTGTTTGGGGTAGATGTAGGCGTGTCAGATGTCGCGGCCTCAAGTGCGGCGAGCGCAGGCATAGAGAACGACGCACACACGAACACACGCACGATACAAGCCGAGGTTTTGCAGGGCAAGGAGGCGGACGGGACGTCTGAACACAGGCCCGCACAACCGGAGCCAATCACCGCTTGCCAAAGGAATGACGCAAGAAGGTGTGTCTGAGAACACACCAATGAGAGTCCCAGACGTCAGAATAAGCAAGAATTCCGCCAATGAGGTTGCAGATGCTGCCTCTGTAGAATAGAAGCGTCGAGAACGATCGAGAAAGAGGGAAGCGAAACACATATAAGGCCCGTAGAAGGAAGCAGGAGGAGGAATTTTTGAACACACGTGAGAGACTGCGCAAGACGTCTGAGGGTGTTCTACACAATAGGCCAGCCTCGTCGGCTGGCCTTATACCCAATTGCAACTTGAAAGTTAATAATTCGAGGCACATAAAATAACGTTGGACGTCGGAAGTCATTGAAGCATCGTCTTACAAAGGAAGCCTAATCGAAGTAAACCAGCCTCGCATCGGTGATCGTCATGAATAAACGCGTCGGAGATTCAACCAAGAGCATTCAACATCTGTGCATCGGGGTCGAACTCACAGTCAACTTCAGCGGCAGTCGTCAACATTGCAAATGGCAAACAGTTAAGTTCGTCCACCCACAATGCGTAAAGCAACGCGCAAATCTACAGTGAAGTGGCTTGCCATTGAAACTCTTAATTAAGACACTCCAGGCACCACGGCGGCTGTGAACTCGAGTTGGAATGCCGGCGGCACGATGAGGGAGCGGCAGAGGCATCGCTGCAGCGCGGGCAAGACATAAGCCTACACCTGCGGCAACCCTAAAGCTACGACGCTGAACATCAGCAGTGAGCAATAACATCGGCTGTGAACGACGCGGAACATCAGCAGTGAGCAATAGTATCGGCAGTGGATACCCATCAGTGAATCATTTATTATCAAAAGTGCGAGTGTTTTATGGTTGTAAAAGCTCTTTCAGGTGGTGATTGAAGTTCAATTTCAGATGTAGAGCAGCACACAGATAAGTGCTTTCCAAAGTATCGTGAAGAATCATCCAATTTTGTAGGCAACCGATTTATTGTGTCTATTTAGTCGAGGATCGACTTCCCGTTGTATGATTCGACACCGTGTCACAATTCCAGGTTAAATCGTGATGTGTTACGCTCGCAAATATTATGATTTGTGTTACTGCGGATGCGTGAATCGTTGTCAACGAGGGAGTATTTGTAACTTGAAGACTCGGTAAGCAGTACATTTGTATGATGTCGTGTTTAAATATTGTGGCGGTAGAAACTTACGTATTTTTCATTGACGCCGCTGTGCCATTTCAAATCATTCGTTCCCATGCCTTGTGTGTTTATCCACGTGTTCATCTCAAAAATAAATGTGTCTTAATCTTTCAAATTCTTTTATTCTCCATGTCTGGTATACAGGTGTACGCAAGCATAAAGGATAATACTATAACATGTGTACGGGGGTTGGAATTCCCTCAGCGTATGGAAAGGGGGTCCTAAACCCACCCCCTCTCTGTATCGCAACACCATGGCAAACGTGAACATGAAAATTCTCATTCGTTGGAAATATTTAAATGAGATTTTCTTCATTAGTGCTCAAAATATCAGCACTGAATCTCTTCAGATTTGTACTACAACCTTGTCACACGTTTGTATTGTGACCTGAAGCTTTGAGAGCCAAATAAAAAACACAACAGAGGGTTTATAAAAAGTTGTTGAAATAGCACAAGATACCTAATTGAACAAACCATGAGGACAATTCAGTGATGAACCCTGAATTTTAATGATTCATTTTTTTGGAATCAGTAAATTTCTTTGCATCTACTTTAAATAAAATATACCATCTATTTACCAACTTGTATTTTTTGGCAGCACTAATTCCCATAGATAGAATAGTTGTATCCCCCTGAGGTGAGGGAGGGGGATCAAAGAAAAAAAGGATGAAGACACCATCAGGCATGGAGTTAAGGGAATGTAGAATCTATGCACAAGGTGCATTCCTGCACAGGATCCCATACACACAGATACAGTAAGTTAAAAAGAAAGAGAAAGAAACAAAATAATGGATGAAAAATAAAAAAAGTGCTGAAAAATAGGAAAGCAATGAACCAAAGAAAAATGGATCTGAACTAATCCAAATACATTTTATTTCCACTTAAAGAAGACCTATCTATAAGCTTGGAACCTCACATTTTTCAAACAAGATTGCAAATTTCCATAGATACATAAGCTGTACCCCATGAGGGATAACTAAAAGAAAATAAATCATTAGCCTATGCAAATAGAACTCACCAGCTTCAACATGAAGTAAGTAATGCCAAGCAAAAGCAGCATCAGCATCCCCTCCATGACAAGCAGCGGCACAAGAAGGGTCAGAATTCGTAAGAGCAAGTCCATTTCAGCAGCCAATAAATTAAGACTTTCTTTCCATAAGGATATCAATTCTTCAATCATAGCTCTCCTCTCTTTTTAGCAGAATTGCGTTGTGATGACTCCTGTAATAAAAAAAGTCAGCTATAGATTGGAAAATAAAAATGAAAAAATTTGTATATTCAGCAGATACTCTCACATACAAATTTTTTAGCAGTACAAGTATAATTATATATTACGAAAATTTTACCTGCCTGATCCAACATTATTCAGATAATTTTGATGATTTAATTTAACTAACATTACAAAGTGATATGTTTTAAAATAAGAATTAAAATTTAAAAAATTAAATAACCTATGGATAAAACAATGTCATATTCTAATTTACAACATTAGAAGATCTAGGTTGTATGATGTAGGTAAATTTTCAACCTAACTTGTAATAGTTTATGAACTCAAGTTGTGCAGTTCATTGCTTGGAATAAAAAAATTTATGGGATTTCTGGAGTTTAACACATTAAGTGTGGCGTGACCCACCGGTGGTCATTTAGGTAATTTTCATAATGCTGCTGGCCGACCAGCAGTCACTGACTCAATTTTTGTAAACACTAAATGAAAGTTAAATGAAGGCATGATCCAGTCAATATTGTTTGCCTTTTTCAAAATTTCTTATTACAATTGATTCTAAATTTGAGTTGGATATTGAACTTCAGTTTAACCCGCCGCACTTAACGTGTTAACTACCCCACAATTTTTTCAAAAAAATCAGGAAAACTCAAAAAAGACAATAAATGAAAATCATTTCAAATCCAATTTCACATAAGGTGTGCAGGTTTCATAAGAATCAAAACATATGGTACTTTCTTAAGCTAAATTTTGACTTTTCTATTTCAAAAACTTTATCTTTTCCTTCAATTTTATTAGACAAAAACGTAGCAGAAACGACAAAATATGTAGCATTGGTCATTAATCAATTTTCCAGTTAATGGTGTCTAATCGTAGTTAATTAGATCGAAATAAACAAGTTTTCTTCTATGCACTTTCTGTCGGAAATGAATACTTTACAAGTTACAACGGTAAATAAGCTACCGCAGCTCCAGTTTTTGAAGCGGAAAGAAATTCAGCAATCCCGTGGTAGGGCATAACTGCAATGAAGTCTCGCTTCCAGCGTGATCGTCATCAAAGACGAAACCGAACCTACCGCTATACCTCGTTAAATACTCATTTGACGTAACAAGTGTATAGAAGAAAAGTTGTTTATTTTTATGTTATTACCATGATTCAGGCAACAAAACTTAAAAAATTGATGAGTAGCTGTTTATTCGAGCGCATTCGTCATCAAAGACAAAACTAAACCTAGCGCCATAACTCGTTAAATACTCATTTCCGACGGAGAGTGAATAGAAGAAAAATTGTTCATTTAGATCTAATTACCTATTTCTAGGTACCGAAAAGTGGAAAATCGATTACTGACCCACGCTATACATTTACAAAAACAACAAAATCCTTCCTAATAAAATCAAGCCAATCAACAACTCTATGATCATCTAAATCCAATTGGTCAATATTGAGTAAAAGCTCTTCCTATTTTCTCCGATTGAGAAAAAAGCCCTTCCTCCTTATGGAAACAAAAGTATTACAATACTATTCAAGAAAATATATGGAACACTAGAATGTTAAGTTTAAGCATTTTACTGCATAAAGGAGACACATTTTATATATTACATTAGGGTAATGTTCAAATGGCCGGACGGTTTGAGTCGTCGGTCATTCTTAGTTAATTTTAAATTTTTGCGCTCGGTAGCTAGGTATCTAAAAACTCAACCCGCAAGGCCTGTAGTGGTGTAATCTGCTACGCGTCCTACGGAGTGGCTTTTGGATTGCTACCGATCGTCAAAATTGAATATTAATTAAGAATAACCGACGATTCGAACCGTCCGGCCATTCGAACATTACCCTAGTCAGAATCGAATTGTAAAACTGCAGGTTTATTGTTTCTAAGGTAAATGTTGAGGACTTGACCATAATCGATTTTCCACTCTTTGATCAATAAAGATTGTTGATGAGACCAAAATAAACAAGTTTTCTTCAATGCACTTTCCGGCGGAAATAAGTATTTTAAAAGTTATGGCATTAAATGAGTTACCGTAACTCCAGTGTTTGAGGCGGGGAAAAATACACCGCGCGGTCCGACGTGAAAGTAAACAGGCGTTACCACGCGCTAACCAAGCCGACGAAGAGCAAACCCCCTATTACAAACGTAAAGAGGTTGGGTCCAGAATAATTTAGATAAGCACAATAATTTAATGAAGTGCAAGGAGATTAAAAACATTTTTTCATGAAAATAGGCTTCCTAAACAGGTTTGTAATTTGTTACTGCCAAACTTGGTAATAATGGAATAATATCAATGATATGGGTTCAAAATTGCTATTTTAAGTTCTGTAGTTAGCATGCTTATATTATTTCAAACCTCAGCTGAATTCAATCATTGAAACGTTTAGTTAAGGAATTAACAATCATTTGCTTGCTATTAGGTAGCCTTATAAATTATCCAATGGCAATAACCTAACAACTAGGTTATTGATATTTCAATAATGTGTAAAGTTTTTAGTTAATCAAATAAACTATTCTTCATGAACAGATTTTGTAGTTTTCAAAGCTTAATAGGGGTTTGGAAAAAAGTGAACTTTTTTCACGTAATATCAAAAAATTTTTGAACTTTCTTTTAATTTGTTCCCTTCAATTCTGAAATTACATCCTGTTGGGTCGTGAGGGGTAGCAACAGTTCTTTTAGTGAAAACTATAAAACTAAAAGAACTGTGGCTACCCCTCACGACCCAACCTCTTTACATTTGTAATAGGCTGATGCACACTGGAGTTCCGGTAACTCATTCAACGCCATAACTTTTGAAATACTCATTTCCGCCGGAAAGTGCATTGAAGAAAACTTGTTTATTTTGGTCTGATCAACAATCTTTGTTGATCAAAAAGTGGAAAATCAATTATGGTCAAGTCCTCAACATTTACCTTTTCTAATAGCAACAGTTCACAAATCGATAAACTCTCAAGATCTTCTGATGCACTAACAATCATGTTTCCCATTTCTGAAAACTAAAAGAGAAAATAGGAAAATTAAAAATAATAATAGGCCCCTATGTGTTTTATATTTAATTTTATATAGGCCCCTATACTGTGCTGGTTTCATAAAAATTAAACTACAATTTTAAAAATGTATGGGGTAGTTAAACTCCAGAAATGCTAAGGTGTTTCTTAAACACTCGTATAATAAAATAAAAAACAGCACTTTTCCAGAAACAATAGAAGTTACACAAGAAATTTAATTGAAAATGTTTTAAAGGCATATTTTACAAAGAACTAAATTTATATCACATTAGAATAAACTTGAACACAAATGAATGATGCTACTCAGACAGTGCAGATTATAACAATTTTAACATACTAGAATTTAGCGCTTTGTGATGCAACTGAATGCGAGTGTGCCTGCTTTGAAGAGTAAAGTTAGTTAGAAAAGTAATTATTTTCGTCAAAAATTAGTTCCTCTCATTTTTATTCTTAGCTATGTTGCATAACACACACTAAAAAAATTGTATGTATTGGTCTAGGATATATTTATTTTTAGCTACAATTAACGTTGATTAAATTCGCAGACAAGATGTTCCTGTCTAACTAGGCATTGCCATACATTGCATTGCCAAGGTGTAAAGGGGGAGGCCAATCAGGCCATCCAAAACTAGTTAATAGTGTAAAAATTGTTATGACCAAGTTTAAAACAATCATAAAACACGAATAAACTTTCTTCTTTCCCTAGTTCCACGTTATCCTGAACAGTCTCAGTTTAAATATGGCATCAACATACGGCAGTTTGCACCATATTAGAGAAGAGTGGAGAGTTGCAGCGTTCGAACTGTTACTGTGTAGTGTGAAATGTTCTGACAGACGTACAACACGCACTCATTTTATGCATCACGTTAATAAACATCATTACAAACTGGTTCAAATTTAGGCAGATGATTTATTGAAAACGTTTAACAAAACATCCAAATAAGATACTTTGAAAGATACCTAAGCCTTCAAAACATGAACTAATAATATTGACTTAGGATAGAGGCAGTTTTGTTTTTAAGGTTAAAGGTTAACATCGGCATCTTTGGGATGCTTTATTTCCAATCAAGCCTGATACATATGATCTTAGCATTGGTTTTTCAAATGTCTTATAACGAACCCTATATATAGGACACCATGACGGTTCCCCCGTAAAGCCGGTACCCATTTCCGACACCTGGGTCGAGTGGGGTATTGTGCTTGAGCTTTCCCTTATACCCAACGGGGAAAATCTCCGCTCCAGCGCTGGGAACGAACCCGCGACTTCCAGCATACAAGTCCGATCCCTTAACCACTGTACCACGAAGAGCACAAAACCAGAATCCAAATTACACATTTTGCAAAAAATAATAGTTAAAAAAATAATAATACTAAAACACAAGTATAAAGCGAAAAGCACTTTGTGTGATTGAATAGTTAAGATAAGCATGAGTATAGGAAAATTTGTATCGTGCAAGCGTTACTCGATCCCCTGTTGGCAGGTTATATATAAAAAACATTTTTATTTTTTATCGAATAAATTTTTTTCATGTAAATTATTCTATATTACTTGTTTTAAACAAGAAACATAAATTCCGCGAAAATAATATTTTTATTTGTAAGGTATTTATCCCTTAAACACACTGAGTCTCATACCTTTATCATAAATCTATTTTTTTTGAGAAAAAAGATTTTGCTTCATATCTGTACGGAGCCAGTTGGGATTATTATTGGTTACAGCGGTCAGTTCATGGAGCTAGGATATATGGAGGGAGCATAGCCGATTCCAATCGGGTTCAAATTAGCTGCAAAAGTTGGGAGACTGGGGCATTGGCAAGGCCCCCATGTGAGCCAACCACAGACGCTTGGCTGAAGTTGGCTCCTCCTCGCCTCCTCTACAACTCGTTCATTTGCCAAAGCAAGATTAGTACCGCTCCACAAATCGAAGGATGAGGTGCGCGTGCAAGTCGCTCTCTAATTTGTTATATTCAAGGGCCTGTAATCTTTACAGTTTTTAACTCTTAATGTATCTTTGCTAGTAATTTTGATATTATTAAGTGTCCTCGAGTGAGGAAACACAATTTATTATCTTTCGGAGTCTTAGAATCCCAAATTAATGATTACGATAAACTCAACAGCTGGAAGAGCAATCAGCGAGCATGTGCGCACCCTAGCGTAGTTAGTAGGTAACTGGCTTCCGTGCTGACGTCACACTTGCGAGACGGCTATTGGTTACCACAAACATGGGAGAAATCTCAAAAACTGGTTCCCTTCACAGACGGCTATGCTCCCTCCATATATACTCCCTCCACGGGTCAGTTCCTCGTCATCTATCAACCCGTGTGCATTACGGTTCGATTCGCTGGCTGTAACTTAACCGGTGATACTCATCTACCTTTGTTAAAACAGTAAAAAGTGATATTTTTGTTTAATTTGTTTTGTGAATTAAATTGGCAGGCGAGTTTTGTGCAAAGTGTATGGAGAGGATGGGGCCCGGTGCCCCAACGCGGCGCGCCAAAAGTCAGCCAATTAAGGCTGGTCAACCCGGCAATAAAGTTAAATTTAAGTCAAAATCTCAAAGTGCAGTGAAAATCGAAAGTGCCATAAGTCACAAACGCCCCCAATCACCTGACGCCCAAGTAACTACAGGAGCACCACAGAAAAGGTCCAACTGTGAAAATTTGAACGACATTGATGAATGTTCCTCCATCATGAGTGGCATACTATCAGACTCTTGCACAAGCTTAGCCAACTCTGATATTCCAAATAACCAACTAGGACTGAAGAAAACAGTGCAAAATATACCAAATCCCATCTCTGCTCGTATAGATCTCAACTCAGAAGAACGATTAGCAAACCTTCCTACAGACACAAGAAAGATATACCTAACCAGCACTGATGCATCCATCAACCTAACTCGCACCAACCCTCTCAGGATCGCCGAAGCAATCAACGGTGCTGTTGGAGCTGTAAGTAATGTGGAATATCTGCGTAGTGGTTCGCTCTTGATTACTACTAAATCTTTAGAACAAAGTAAAAAATTACTACAGCTAAAAGATCTGTGCATGAATGGAAAAAATATCTCAATTACTACTTCCGTGGCTTGGACCACACATCTTTCATATGGCAAAATACTGGCACCCAAATTAGCTGATGAACCTCTAAACTATATATTAACCATGCTAGAGAATCACAATGTGGTTGCTGTGCAAAAACTTCTCCTAGATCCAAAGAAAAGCCATGTGCCTCTATATGTATTGACATTCTTGTGCCCATCACCGCCAAGTGAAATCCGCCTTGGATATGTCCAATATAAAATCGACAAGTATTACCCTAGTCCTATGCGATGTAGTAAATGCCTCCAATATGGTCATTCAAGGATCAGATGCTCTACCACACAGCCCATCTGTAGTCACTGTGCCACAACTGGTCACAGCGCAGATACCTGCCCTCACTCTGATAAGCAACCAAAATGTTACCACTGTTCTAGGGAGCATCCAGCTACCTCGAGACTTTGTATAGCATACCTCCGAGAAGTGGATGCCTGTCACCTTACAACTGATGAAGGAATAACATTTGCAGAGGCTCGTGCAAGAGTACGTCAACAGAATAGCACTAACTACAGCTCACACAACTCAAATATCAGTGCACAATTAACTCCTACACACACAACTATCAGTACTAACCTAAGTCTTCCTCAGACACAACGCAATACAGTACCTGACATCAATTCTTCAAAGGTATTTCCCAGTCTTCCAGCACAGACATGCAACTCTCTACCTACTCTTCAACAATGTTCTCAATCAGAGTTACCCTCCTTAGAAAGTGCCAGCCAATCTTGCAGTGGCCACTTATTACCAGCCTCGCAACCTCCCTTACCCTACAGCTCTCAACATTTGACACCCTCAGACACCAATCAGTCCTATGTCCCACAACCTAACCCACAAGCATCCCAACACATGCCATCCATTAACTCTCAGCACCACTCACAACTCATGCCACAAGCCCCACAACACACTCCACAGCCTAATACACAACACATGCCATTCACTAACTCTCAGCACCCCTTTCAACCACTCACACAGCCTTCATTACCTCTGCCAACTAATCTTGATTTTGCTCACATCCTTGTTAAACTGATTCCTATCCTCATCAAGCTATTCCTCAGTTCTCAAATAACTGACAAAGTGGAATGCTTCATTGAGCTTGGCAGCCTTCTTAATGCAAGTGACATAGTTACAGACTCTCTCACTAAGCTGGGACACACTTCAAGAACTTAACTATGAAGGACTTCTGCCTACTACAATGGAACCTCCGATCTCTCAATGCTTGATATCCCTACCTACAAAAACTTATTGCCGATCTGTCCCCTCAGGTCTTATGCCTCCAGGAAACACAGCAAACAGCAGAGCAAACAAGAAATATTAAAGGCTTCCAACAGGTGATAGCCCGGTATGATCGAGTGGCTAGCAGGGGAGGGGGTGTTGCAATATATGTTGGTGAATCAATCAATCAGGTTCTTCTTCCTCTGGAGCTGAGTCTGGAAGCATGTGCTACAAAAATATTTCTACCGCAAATAAGTATAACTCTATGTTCTCTATACCTTCCACCTAACTTACCTAACTCATTACTACAAACCGAATTTCCACTCCTGATAGCTGAACTACCCAGACCTTTCATTCTATCTCTTGACTCAAATGCACACCACATCTCATGGGGCTCTCCATCAAATGACCACAGAGGCTCTATTATTGCCCAATTACTGGAAGACAATAACATATTTCTAATGAATACCTCAGAACCAGGGTTGCGGAGTCGGTGGAATAAATTTGCGACTCCGACTCCGACTCCGACTCCACCTTTCCAGAATTTGGCGACTCCGACTCCGACTCCGACTCCACCTTTTCAGAATTTGGCGACTCCGACTCCGACTCCGACTCCACCTTTTCAGAATTTGGCGACCCCGACTCCGACTCCGACTCCACCTTTTCAGAATTTGGCGACTCCGACTCCGACTCCGAATCCATTTCTCCAGAATTTGGCGACTCCAACACCGACTCCGCCTATTCACAATTTTGTGACTCCAACTTCACCTATTCATAATTTTTAAGATGAATATTTTATTTCTTAACTAGTGTACTCAGACCGTAAAAATGACAAGATTCAATACCTTTCTTCAACAAATTTTCGTTTGAGTGGAGTTTCCATGCTTTCAGCTTATTCCAAAGGTACCTTAATTTTCTTATAAGAGTAATAAACACTCAGAACACAGCATTTTTGAGCCGCAAGAGAAGTAGTTATAGCCATCGTGTCGTATCCAAAATACAGAAATTCAGCATTACTGAAAGCAACTGCGAACTTGTGTATGTATATTGTAATATGCAATACAGTACATTGCAATACAGTATATTGTAATATACAATACAGCATATTTCAATATGCAATACCCCGCCGAACTCGGTATTCACGATACAAACTTGAGTATATAAGGCTCTGGATTGCTCTAATTGTGATGAAAATGACTTATTACAGAGCTATTGCACAACGAAAATGAGTGTATTAATTGACCGTGAACTGGAACCAAGACCGCCAGTGCTATTTTTTTCCCATCAATTATTCTTAACAGCGTGACACAAAACGTATAAATAAACACACGACACTCATTCTTAGTAGTAAACGGTTGCAGGTGTTGAAACCTGTGCATATGTTCATTATATTCTTTATTAGCAAGCGACTTTTAAATTGACTACAGATTGTTAATAATCAAGTTACTAGTGTACATGATTGGTCAAAAATGACGGGATCCAATGGTATCGTTTTAAAAAAATCTCAAGATAAAAATGGCAAACAAATATATCCATTGAAATAGTACCCGCGATTAAAATACAGTATTCTCGTACTTGTGCACTGGTAAAACTCGTATCACAGATACGGTCATTAAGCATATTTAAAAACGTCACAAACGCACACAACAACAAAGCAAATTGTATAACATAATACCTACCTGAATTGTAATTTAAATTATTGTTCGCAAGAGGTTTTTAAAAAATTTGCCATACCTTTTAAGCATTTAAATGCCTTTGAAATTTAAATGCGATGAGTCGCATTTTCTTGACAGTTGATTCGATTTTCACGCAATGTTTTTTACTTATAAACATAAGTGAGCAGATGCCAGGTTTTTCATATTTCGATGGTATTTATGATACTGTCCAAGCAAGCAGATTCCCATTGTAATGAGATAGGGGAAATTACGCACGAGACCATATACTTATCATTGACGGACACCTGGCTTCTTTTTATACCGGGTGTCCTATAAAAATGTCCCCGATTTTTAATTAATTATATCTCAGCTTTAAATTAACATATTTTGATCGCCTTTTTTCACAATGTAGTAAATTTTGTTTCCTTTTCGAATAATTTAAATTTTTGAAAATCGGTTGAATAACCACTGTACAATGTCCAATTTACTGAAACGAGCAGAAAAATTAATTGTTCAGAGGAAAAGTTTTTAAAACAATATTGATATTCTTCCTTTTTTTGTAGTTTCCATACAACTGAACACACAAAAATTTTAAGGAGTAACAAATCATTACCTTATATAACGTTTAAATAAATGAGGTAATTTCAGTATCCAACGACATACCCTCCATTTCTCTCAAGGCAAGTATTACTTCTTGCCACCATTGAACGAAGAGTTTTACCCATTATTCCACCGTTTTTTATCAGTGCTTGAAACACTATTATTGAGAACACTTGAAACTTGAAACCTCTCAGAGGGTTTAAATACTTAGTTGTATGTACGATACATCGTTATGAAATTATTCTTAACAGTAGGTATTGAGGAATGAAGAAGAACACCAGTGTTGTTTTTAAAACTTTCCCTTTGAACAATTTTTCTACCCCTTTCAGTAAATCGATCATCTTAAAGTTTATTCAACTGATTTTCAAAAACTTAAATTATTTCGAAAGGAAACAAAATTGACTAAATTGTAAATAAAAGACAATTAAAATATGTTAATTTAAAGCGGAGATATTATCAATTAAAAAGTCCGGGACATTTTTTGTGGGACACCCGGTATTGTATTGATTGTTCATATACAATAAATGGTCAAGTGTCTCCTTTGAACAAATTAATAAATAGGTTTAGCTATTTCGTGAGCGTAATCTCTCCTATGTTAATACAATGGAGTTTTAGGATTTGAAACTTAAGAGCAACTGCTCGAACATTTATTTCAAATACAGAAGAACTTCAAGGGAACATCAGCAAGTCGTTTCCCTTTTCTCCTGCGCAAAAAGAGAAACCGTATCCATAATATGCAGATCTTGAGGATTCCAACAGTACGCTCAGCAGCGTCCTCTGTAATACTTTTACTATTAAATTCCTTTAAAATAGAGACCGAAGATCTTCTTTAACGTAAGGTTAGTTTTTAAAACGATACGCGCTAAAAATAGAAGACACCCAATGGACGCGGCCGGTCATCAGTACGGTACTCCGGTAGGAAGATTTAGTGGCGTTCTGAGTAGATAGAAACAGAGTTTTAAGATGTCTGGTCGCCGACTAGCTGAATATCGTATCTTATTGTAAGGTTGCATATAGCACTAAGATTTTAACAATTAATTGACAATTAATTACCTTGAATAGTAAGTGCCTATTCAAGACGCTGCAAAAGCCGTGTCGAGGAGTTCAAGTCGCAGAAAGAGACTACTTTTTACGCAAGAGAAATAAGTTAGAGGTACCAGACCCACTTTTATTAAAAGGACGACATGCTGCCCAAGCAGAACAAGCTCAAAGATAATTTAATGAGTGAACGCCAAAGCGTAACAAGTAATTTTATTAAAGCTATTTAAGGTTAATGCAGGTCTGCTAGAAGCGCAAACATGCTTAATTATAGAAAGTTAAATTTAAACACAAAAATCGAAAAGAAAAGGTGCAGCTGCAAAACAAAAAACAACGAACAAAAAGATCTCATTTCATCAGTTTCAAATTTTTGTCAGTGAACTAAGAGAGGCCAACTGAAGAAAACTTTTTCTTCCACAAAGCCGCCATCAGAAAAACGGAAAATATTCAACAGGAAATTTCATTGAACAAACAAAATTGGAATTGGAATACTGCAAGGAGGTGGCAATGGGTTGCTTGAATGTGGGAGAGAACGTACGGTGAATGCAATTATGAAAGTTGTTGATAGGGCGCGGAAGAAGAATGTTAGAGTGGCGGTGACTAGCCTCCTAAGAAGGCCTGCGTGTGATGAGGAATATGAAAGGGTGCGAAAGGAGGTGAATAGAGAGTTGCATGAAAGGATTATGAGTATGAGAGCTGAGAGTGTGAGAAAGCGTGAGCTGGGTTCCAGCTTCCTTGACATGGATAGCGTGATCCAGGATGGGTGTTTTCTTGGAGATGGAGTCCATCTTACAAAAGAAGGTGAGATGAAACTCTCCAAGAGATATATCCGGTGGATCAGGGCTACTCATGTCATAATGGAAGCTGGAACGGGATGAATGAAAATCCGTCAGAGCAAAAGTGAGGAACGTCTGGAATTGTCCAATTGTGTTGTAAGGTTTGGAAGTATTAATGTGCGTGGATGGAATGCAGGAAAGTTAGATGACCTCGTAGTAGAATTTGAGAATGGAAAATTGGATTGTGTTGGTGTAGTAGAGACCCAAATGCGTGAGAGTCAGTTTAACATGTAAGGAGAATAAGTATCATATGATAGGAAAAGGGCGTGTAAATTGGCAAAAAAGAGGTGGTGGAGTTATTTGATTGTAAAGAATGCTCTAAATTGGAAATTAGAGGAACTTCCTGTTGGAAATGAACCTGAAAGTGAAGATTTGTTAGCAATTAAGTGTGAAAGAATGCATGCCAGAGAATGTATTGTTGTGATTGTATGTTATATGACAACTGATGGGATTTTAGCTCATGAAGAGAATGTAAAAAAGTATGAAATATTAACAAGGATTGTACGAGAACACTGCAGGTGCCCTTTGATTGTGATGGGTGACATGAATGGCCATGTTGGTATACTTGGTGAGCCGGTGAATGCAAATGGACAAAAATTGATAGATTTTTGTGATGAGAATGAACTTGAAAACCTGAATGTAACAATAGGAAATGGCTTGCATACATGGCAAAGCAGGGAATGGAAAACTGCAATTGACTATATGATTGTGAATAGTAGAGCAAGAGAGTGTGTCAATGAAATGTTTGTAGATGAAGATGATTTTGATATTGATAGTGACCATAAAATGCTTGTGCTTGAATATAACTGGGGTAGAAAGGAGTCAATGCAAAAGGTCAGTAGTGTGAAAGAAAGTTGGCAGATAAAAAAGGCAAACTGGGAAGAATTTAAGAATGAATTGAGTAGGTATAACTGGAACAGGTGTGGAAATGTAAATGACCTAAATGGTGAGATTGCAAGAACCTTGTATGATGTGGCAGAGCAAAAGATTGGTAGAATAAAATGTAGGAAAGGGACAGGGAATGCCAGGTGGTTTACAAGTGAGATAAAGGAAGAACGAATGAGAAGAAAGACTTTAAATAAGAAACAACGCAGTATGAGGAAAATGTATGAAAGAAACAGAATTACTGAGGATGAATGGCAGAGTGCATGGAATGAGTACAAGGACCAGCAGAAGAAAGTAAGGAGAATGATTAATGAGGCTAGAGTTAAAGAGGAGAGACACCAAGTTGAAAATCTAAGAAAGAAAGGTCCGGATGGAATAAAAGATTGGTATAAGTTTATACAAGGTAATGATAGAAGTAGTGAAGTTCAAGTTGATGAATTAGTAGTTAATGGTTGCAGTGTGCAAGATAGGATGCAACTGGTGAAAGCAGTTGAAGAATACTGGGAGGACATTGGTGGAATGAATGAGCAGGTTACAGATAATGCACCCATAAATTTTCTGATTGATGAACGTGAACTGCAAATGGAAGACGAAATCACTTGTGAAGAGATTGTAAGTTTTTTGAAGAAAGTGAAAAATGGAAAGGCATGTGGCCCTGATAAGATCCCATATGAGTTTTATAAATTTGGAGGAGAGAGTGTGGTCAGTATGTTGAAATGTTTATTTGATGAGATATGGAAGAGTGAAAGAGTACCGGATGACTGGAACAAGTGTAATGTAGTTCTGTTGCATAAGGGTGGACATAAGAGTATGAAAGAACTTAAAAATTACAGACCAATTGCACTGGGTGACACTGTATGTAAGATATTTTGTGGTATTTTGAATGAGAGAATGAAAAATTTAGTTGAGAAATTAGGAGTCCTAGGTGAAGAACAGAATGGTTTTAGGCAGGATAGACGTGGGGAAGATAATCTGTTTGTAGTGAGTGAAATAATTGAGCAAATGAGGAAGGATGATAAGAAGGTGTATTTAGCATTCCTGGATATTGAAAAAGCGTATGACAGAGTGGATCGGGTTAGGCTCTTTGAAGTTCTGAGAAAAGTTGGGTTTAGCAGAAAAATAGTAAAAATTGTACAAAGTCTGTATGAGAACACAAGCGCTATATACAGGTTAGGAAATTTGGAAACGGGGCAAGTGAGGAGTGTTAGAGGAGTGAGACAGGGCTGTACTCTGTCTCCCCTGTTGTTTGGATTGTACACAGAAGAATTAGCAGTTCGACTGAGAAGGAGTGGCTTAGGACTGAAAGTTGGTAATGAGAGACTGAGCTGTTTGTTGTATGCTGATGATGTGGTTGTGGTTAGTGGATGTGGACATGAACTGCAAAGGATGCTTGACATTGTGAACGGATATAGTACAGATTTCAAGATGAACTTCGGTGCCGACAAAAGCAAGGTTATGGTTATAAATAGTGATGAGACTGATAGAGACAGACTGTGGAATATTGGAGAAATCAGAATATGTAGAACAAAAGAATACAAATATCTAGGTTGTATGATAAGTGAAGATGGATGCACTAGAACTAAGGGTGAGAAAGTGGCAAAAGCTATGCAGTGGAGTGGACGATTAAGTAGCGTGGCCAGATACAGAGCAAACAAGTATGAATGTGTGAGAGGAATGTGGAAGTATGTTGCTGTACCTAGTGTCATGTATGGTATGAGTGCTCTTGCCTGGAATGGAAGTGATCTTGAAAAGCTGGATGTAATACAAAATAAGGTAGGACGGTTAGCATTGGGTGCTCCGAAATGGACAGCTACAGAAGCCATTAGAGGTGACCTTGGGTGGAGCCTATTTTCAGAAAGAATGATGAAGGCGGTGCTGAATTATAAGGTGAGAATTGAAAGAATGCAGAATAGCAGATGGGTAAAGCGAATTTTTGAATGGAATCTGAGTGTAAGCTATTGGGAGAAAGTGTGTTGGGGGCATGCAAGGAAGCTTAGTATGCAAAAGATTATTCATGTTAGAATTGGGAGACCTGTGGATGACTGGAGTTTAATAAATCCTGGAGGTGTAGGGCCTGAGTGGGACTGCAAGAGGTGGAAGAAAGAGATTGAGAGGAAAACAAAAGAGTATGGATTGAATAAGTGGAGGCTTAGCATGGTGCGGAAGCCTACACTTGACTGGTATATGAAAAAAGAAGCACCTAAGTTTGAGATGTTCTATGATGGTAGTTTTGGAAGTCAACTCCTGTTTGCTGTGAGATGTAAGTCATTGAGTGTGAACAGACGTACATGGAGGTGGAATGAGAATAATAACAGATTATGTCGGCAGTGTATTAGTGGAGTGGAGGAAACAATTGAGCATTTTGTGCTGGAATGTAGTAAGTATGAGCAAGAGAGAGAAAGTTTTATGAATGTGGTGCTTGAGCAGTATGGAGAGAATGAGTGGTATGCCAGATGTGCTGAAGATGATTGCGGTATGAGCTGTCTTGCTGGATTGGATCAGGAGTGCAATTTGAGTATCATTGAAGCTATGAAATTGTTTCTTGTGCGTGCCTGGAGTAAGAGACAGTGACTGGAATGAGCCAGTCAGGTGCAATGGTCAGTAATGACCCAAAATGCCTGGGGATGGTGTTTTGACGCACTGGCTATCCCAGTGACGCCATCCAATGGCAGCTTGTGACAAGGATTGGTAAATCCTGAGTAGTTTAGTGGACAAGTCTGGTACCAGGCGCTGAACTCTTTGTGTGATAACTGTGGAGGGAATTGTAGGCCGTTACAAAGGCCCCGACGCTGTCGGACCTCAATTTCAAGTTCAAGTTCAAGTTCAAGGTTGATCTGTCTCCCTTTCACGCTCTTAAAATACTTTAACTACTGTACCTGGTACAGTAGTTAACTACCTGACTGGTAGTTAAGCTTTCTTTGCATATAAAGAGTATAGTGTTTGACATTGTAGAGAGTGACTGTGAGTAGTAGGAAACGTTTTTGTTTCTTTTTTTTGATAACTTGATTTTCAGTAGATTTGGTGAGTGAAGACTCCTTCTGCCTGTGAAATTTGTACTGAGATAGAAGTCTGTGTTTGAGGATGGCAAGAAATAGGACTGGTCGTAGGAAGGGAGGTGCAAGTGGAATGGATGAGGAGATTGAGTGCATGACTTGTAAAGAGTGGGTAGATATAGATGCATGCAAAGGTTTGAGAGAGATGAGTCGGAGGAAGTTGAATGATCTTGTGTTTACGTGCTGGAAATGTTTGAATGACGAGAGAAAGAAGTTGGAAGAGGAGGTTGAGAGATTGACAATTCTGATGGTTGCTTTAGAGGCCGATTTGAAGGATGAAAGGAAGTTGAATGAAGGAAAGAATGAGAATGGTGCAAATGCAGTGAATGAAGAGGTAAATGGTGGTGGTGCAAGGAGTACAAATGAAGTGGATGATGGTGCAAGGAGTGCAAATGAAGTGGATGATGGTGCAAGGAGTGTGAATGCAATAAATGAAGTGAATGGTGGTGCAAATGTGCCAGATGAGAGTAGAAGGATGAATGAGCATGATGAAAGAAGTACGAATGAGAAGAGAGTGAAGGAGCAACCTGTTGATATGCCACATGAGGTGCAGGCGCCTGTAGTGGAAGTGAATGAAAGGAAGATGGATGGAAAGAGTGATGTGAGTGGAAGAGTTGAACGAAAGAGTAGTATGAAAGGGAGAGTGAGACCTACGATTAGAATATGTGGTGACAGCATGGTGAAGAATGTGGATAGGTTTGTGAGTATGACTGACCGTAGTGGATGTACGAGCATGAGAGGAAAGGGAGTGAATGAGATTTGTAGGCATGCTGAGGAAGTGATAGATGGAATGGATGAAGGGATGGTTGTACTGCAAGGAGGTGGCAATGGATTGCTTGAATGTGGGAGAGAGCGTACTGTGAATGCAATTATGAATGTTGTTGAAAGGGCGCGAAAGAAGAATGTAAGAGTGGCTGTGACCAGTCTGCTGAGAAGGCCTGCATGTGGTGAGGAGTATGAAAGGGTGCGAAAAGAGGTGAATAGGGAAGTGCATAAAAGGATTATGAGTATGAAAGCTGAGAGTATGAGGAAGCGTGAAATAGGTTCCAGCTTCCTTGATATGGATAACCTGATCCAGAGTGGGTGTTTTCGTGGAGATGGAGTCCACCTTACTCAAGAAGGTGAGATGAAACTCTCCAGGAGATACATCCAGTGGATTGGGTGTACTCATATTGTAATGGAAGGTGGAACTGGATGAATGGAAAGCTGTCAGAGCAAAAATGAAAAATGTTGTGAATTGTCCAATAGTGTTGTAAGGTTTGGATGTATAAATGTGCGTGGATGGAATGCAGGAAAGTTAAATGACCTTGTAGCAGAATTTGAGAATGGAGATTTGGATTGTGTTGGTGTAGTAGAGACCCAAATGCGTGATAGAGTCAGTTTAAAATGTAAGGAGAGTAAGTACTACATGATTGGAAAAGGGCGTGTAAGTTGGCAAAAAAGAGGTGGTGGAGTTGGTCTCATTGTAAAAAATGCTCTAAATTGGAAATTAGAAGAAATTCCTGTTGGAAATGAACCTGAGAGTGAAGATCTGTTAGTAATAAAGTGTGAAAGAATGCATGCCAGAGAATGTGTTATTGTGGTTGTATGCTATATGACAACTGATGGTATTTTAGCTCATCAAGAGAATGTAAAAAAGTATGAAATATTAACAAGAATTGTGCAAGAGCATTGCAGATGCCCTCTGATTTTGATGGGTGATATGAATGGCCATGTTGGTATACTTGGTGAGCCTGTGAATGCAAATGGACAAAAATTGATTGATTTCTGTGATGAGAATGAACTTGAGAACCTAAATGTAACAATAGGAAATGGCTTGCATACATGGCAAAGCAGGGAATGTAAAACTGCAATTGACTATATGATAGTGAATAGTAGAGCAAGAGAGTGTGTCAAAGAAATGTTTGTAGATGAAGATGATTTTGATATTGATAGTGACCATAAAATGCTTGTACTAGAATATAATTGGGGTGGAAAGGAGCCGATGCAGAAGGCCAGCAGAGTAAGAGAAAATTGGCGTATTAAAATGGCAAACTGGGAAGAATTTAGAAATGAATTGAGTAGATGTAACTGGAACAGGTGTGGAAATGTAAATGACCTAAATAAGGAGATTGCAAGAACCTTGTATGATGTGGCAGAGCAAAAGATCGGTAGAATGAAATGCAGGAAAAGTACAGGGAATGCTAGGTGGTTTACGAGTGAGATAAAGGAAGAACGAACGAGAAGGAAGACTTTAAATAAAAAACAACGCAGTATGAGGAAAATGTATGAAAGACGCAGAATTACTGAGGATGAATGGCAGAGTGTATGGAATGAGTACAAGGACCAGCAAAAGAAAGTAAAGAGAATGATCAATGAGGCTAGGGTTAAAGAAGAGAGACACCAAGTTGAAAATCTAAGAAAGAAAGGTCCAGATGGAATAAAAGATTGGTATAGGTTTATACAAGGTAATGATAGAGGTAGTGAAGTTCAAGTTGATGAATTAGTAGTCAATGGTTGCAGTGTGCAAGATAGGATGCAAATGGTGAAAGCAGTTGAAGAATACTGGGAGGACATTGGTGGAATGAATGAGCAGGTTACAGATGATGAACCAATAAATTTTCTGATAGATGAACATGAACTGCAAATGGAAGACGAAATCACTTGTGAAGAGATTGTAAGTTTTTTGAAGAAAGTGAAAAATGGAAAGGCATGTGGTCCTGATAAGATACCATATGAGTTCTATAAATGTGGAGGAGAGAGTGTAGTCAGTATGTTGAAATGTTTATTTGATGAGATATGGAAGAGTGAAAGAGTACCTGATGACTGGAACAAGTGTAATGTAGTTCTGTTGCATAAGGGTGGACATAAGAGTATGAAAGAACTTAAAAATTACAGACCAATTGCACTGGGTGACACCGTATGTAAGATCTTTTGTGGTATTTTGAATGAGAGAATGAAAAATTTAGTTGAGGAATTAGGAGTCCTGGGAGAAGAACAGAATGGTTTTAGGCAAGATAGACGGGGGGAGGATAATCTGTTTGTAGTGAGTGAAATAATTGAGCGAATGAAGAAGGATAACAAGAAGGTATATTCAGCATTCCTGGATATTGAAAAGGCGTATGACAGAGTGGATCGGGTTAGGCTGTTTGAAATTTTGAGAAAAGTTGGTTTTAGCAGAAAAATAGTGAACATTGTACAGAGTCTGTATGAGAACACAAGTGCTATCTACAGGTTAGGAAATTTGGAAACAGGGCAAGTGAGGAGTGTTAGAGGAGTGAGACAGGGCTGTACTCTGTCCCCCCTGTTGTTTGGATTGTACACAGAAGAATTAGCAGTTCGACTGAGAGGGAGTGGTTTAGGACTGAAAGTTGGTAATGAGAGACTGAGCTGTTTGTTGTATGCTGATGATGTGGTTGTGGTTAGTGAATGTGGTCATGAACTACAAAGGATGCTTGACATTGTGAATGGATATAGTACAGATTTCAAGATGAACTTTGGTGCCGATAAAAGTAAGGTCATGGTTATAAATAGTGATGAGACTGATAGAGACAGACTGTGGAATATTGGAGAAATCAGAATAGGTAGAACAAAAGAATACAAATATCTAGGTTGTATGATGAGTGAAGATGGATGTACTAGAACTAAAGGTGAGAAAGTGGCTAAAGCAATGCAGTGGAGTGGACGGTTAGGTAGTGTGGCCAGATACAGAGCAAACAAGTACGAATGTGTGAGAGGAATGTGGAAGTATGTTGCTGTACCTAGTGTCATGTATGGTATGAGTGCTCTTGCTTGGAATGGAAGTGATCTTGAAAAGCTGGATGTGATACAAAATAAGGTAGGACGTGTAGCATTGGGTGCTCCGAAATGGACAGCTATAGAAGCCATTAGAGGTGACCTAGGGTGGAGCCTATTTTCAGAAAGAATGATGAAAGCTGTGCTGAATTATAAGGTGAGGATTGAAAGAATGCAGAATAGCAGGTGGGTAAGGCGAATCTTTGAATGGAATCTTAGTGTAAGCTATTGGGAGAAAGTATGTTGGGGGCATGCAAGGAAACTCAGTATGCAAAAGATTATTCATGTTAGAATTGGGAGACCTGTGGATGACTGGAGTTTAATAAATGCAGGAGGTGTAGGGCCTGAGTGGGACTGCAAGAGGTGGAAGAAAGAGATTGAGAGACAAACAAAAGAGTATGGATTGAATAAGTGGAAGCTTAGCATGATGCGGAAGCCTACACTTAACTGGTATATGAAAAAGAAAGCACCTAAGTTTGAGCTGTTCTATGATGGTAGTTTTGGAAGTCAACTCTTGTTTGCTGTGAGGTGTAAGTCATTAAGTGTGAACAGACGTACTTGGAGATGGAATGAGAATAATAACAGATTATGTCAGCAGTGTAATAGTGGAGTAGAGGAAACAATTGAGCATTTTGTGCTGGAATGTAGTAAGTATGAGCAAGAGAGAGAGAGTTTTATGAATGTGGTGTCTGAGCAGTATGGAGAGAATGAGTGGAATGCCAGATGTGCTGAAGATGATTGCGGTATGAGCTGTCTTGCTGGATTGGATCGGGAGTGTAATGCGAGTATCACTGAGGCTATGAAATTGTTTCTTGTGCGTGCCTGGAGTAAGAGACAGTGACTGGAATGAGCCAGTCAGGTAGAATAGGCTGTAATGACCCAATGTGCCTGGGGATGGTGTTTTGACACACTGGCTATCCCAGTGACGCCATCCAAAGGCAGCTTGTGACAAGGATTGGTAGATCCTGAGTAGTTTAGTGGACAAGTCTGGTACCAGGCGCTGAACTCTTTGTGTGATAACTGTGGAGGGAATTGTAGGCCGTTACAAAGGCCCCGACGCTGTCGGCCCTCAATTTCAAGTTCAAGTTTCAAGTTCACCTGTGATGCGAGTTTCACCGGTGCACAAGTATCAGAATATTTTAATCGCAGGTGCTATTAGGATGGAAATATTTCTTTATGGTCCACATCTGGAAGATTTCCATACAGACAATATCGAATCCTGTCATTTGACGAGTCGTGTACACAATTATGTATACTGAGTGTTTCAGAACACGAGGTACAAAATTGCACATCAAGTAGAAAATGGCCAAATAAACACTTTTTGTCCTATGAAATTCTCCCCCAAAAAATCGGGGTTGGGAGGTATTGGGTGTTTATTGTTTTTAAGGCTGAAATTTAAAGGCACAATTACTCGCGATATTGATTCTGAATTTACTTTACAAAATTTTTCAAAATGTGTTCCCCCTACATCTATGCACTTTTCGAATGTTGGCCTTAACGGCTGCCGAATATTAGGAAACACGTCTGGCATTTAAGGTATCTCACCTGCAGCCACTGCAATTCTGGCCACAAGATCTTCCTCAGACTCAATGGGTGTAGCATAGACAAGGCTCTTCACGTGTCCCAAAAAATTGAAATCGAGTGGAGTCATGTCAGAAGATCTAGGAGGTCTTGCAACTAGCACATTTCTCCCGATCAACGTAAATTCAAAATAAATATTGCGAGTAGTTTATTCATTAAATTTCACCCTTTAAAACAATAAACTGCCAACTCAATGTCTCTTTCTTCGGAAAATTTTATAGAAGAAAAAGTTTTCATTTGGATACCTTCTAGTTGGTGTGCAATTTTTTGCCTCTTATTCTGAATCTGAAACACCTTGTATATTACTGACAAGTGTTTTCTGAGTAGGTAATGTAGGCATTGTCTACACTGAGAAGCATAGATATGTATCAACAGTTTTTTATTACTAAGTATGCACTAATTCAGTGAAATTATAATAGTTAATTCAATGACTATGCTTCAAATCCCCAAAATTATGTATACGTGTAGATAAGGTAGGCCAGACTTGCACACTGCCTTTTCTTCTCTGTACCTACACTATGCAGGGTAACAATGCAGAAAAGGTGTCATATTATTGCTCAACTCTGTTACATTTCGGCTATATATAATAAGCAAAAGTTGTTCGGCTTTCATCGCAGGGTTCTGACGTTTTCGGAACGTTTTTTTACGAATAAAAGTCACTTCTAGCTTCTTTGCGTGTAATATGATACTATCTCATATTTTCGTCTAACTTTTTACTTTGTATTGGACACTTTGTTATTTTAATAAACGCCCTGGTTCTTCTTATTTCGTGTTTTTTGGAGCAATTTGAAACGTTTCCAGCAAGAGAATTTGTACTATCGCATAAATGCAAAAACCATTGCAGCTGAGATAGTCCATTGTTTTCAGTTACAATGTGTGTGTGTGACTGTAAGTGAAGTTTTTGCTGGTGTGTGTAATTATTTTCATTGCAGCTCGTTTACATTGTATTTTAATTTTTTTCAAGTGTCTCAATGCCGATATAGATAACCTTACAACATTTCCAAATCTTCCTTAACAAGAAGTAATTAATTATATAATGCTACAAAACGAATACTATTTCAGTTTTTAAAAATGTATCAAGATAATTATAATATTCTCCATTTCAGCGTATGCTTGCTTAGAAACTGAGGAGTGATACGAAGATAAAAATTAAACATGATGATGATATAGTGAAATACAATATAACTCTGAAAGAACCAAATTACATTCAAGGAATAACTTGAGAAATGAGCATAAATTTTTATTATTAATACATGCTAACTTGACTTAAAAACACGGAATCCATATCAATTTTGATAACAAGACTTGAAAACTAAAAGTCTTTGTGCACTAGACCATAGCTTCAGGTTTCGGCAAAGACTACTCATTGGCAATGAATCATAACCTAAAGACTAGAAATGTTTATGATCATTATCAATCAATGCATCATTTTGAGCATACAGAGTTACCACTTTTTATGTGAGTACAATGTATTGCATCAGCTGAAATGTTCTACAAGTAACTTGCAACACATTTAATACTATTTTCCAGTTCCTATGTATTAATTGAAGGAAAAATGAATAAAACAGAAATATACAGAATGAATATGCGACGCTTTCAATTACTAATTCCTGCTTTTAACTACAAAATATGCATCAATGCTGGGTACAAAAATTATATTTCGCACTCGTAGGTTTCTCATATATATCTGTGCAAACCCTCAATGACTAGATAACATGACGATATTAGGTGATAGGAATAAATACGCTGTTTCAAACTTAGAACAAAACAATCAACAAAAACATTGAGTATTTTTAAGATTTTTCAGCAAAGCATTCTAACTCTGTTTTGGTTTATTTTTAGTTTTAAAGAATTATAAATAATTTTTAGCAAAAATTAGAATCGAAGACACCAAAAAAGAGCGACTCCAACCACGACTCTACCACATCCGAATGAACGACTCCGACTCCGACTCCACCACATTCGGAAAAGCGACTCCGACTCCGACTCCGACTCCATCACACTTCAGAATAGCGACTCCGACTCCGACTCCACCACACTTCAGAGAAGCGACTCCGACTCCACCCTAAAACATCCGACTCCGGCGACTCCGACTCCCGACTCCGACTCCGCAACCCTGCTCAGAACCCACCTTTCTTACATCACAGGGAAACTTTAGCCACATAGACCTCACTCTCTGCTCTCCAGATATAGCACCATTGTTCACATGGATGGTACACCCAGACCCTTGCACAAGTGACCACTTTCCAATTCTAGTATCATCTAACCTAACTTCTCCAGACATGCATATATCCAGATGGCTTCTCAAAACAGCAGACTGGACTTCATTCCGGAAGTCACTTACCCTACCCTCCTATTTCCTTTCCCCTACTCAAGCATGTGGCACTGTAACATCTGCTTTCATGTCTGCGGCTGAGCAGCACCTCCAAAAATCACGCCCAAATACAAAAAAAATGTCTGTCTGTTGGTGGAACAAAGCTTGCTCTGTCACAATGAGAAATAAAAAGAAAGCACTTAACAAATATAAGAAAAACAGAGGAAATACATCACTTTGGATTGAATACAAGAGAGCCCGGGCGATTTTCATTAAAACCACTAAGGAAGCCAGAATGCAAAGCTGGCAAGCATTTGTGTCATCAATAAGCAGCAAATCAACAAGCAGTCAAGTATGGAACAAGGTGAGAGCCTTCAAAGGAAAACCAGTTACAAAACTCATTGCCCTACGAATCAATAACCATCCTACCACCAATCCTACTAACGTATCAAATGAATTTGCTCATTTCTTCTCTCAAAGAAACTGTGTCACCTCAGCCAATGCAGTATTCCAAACCCACAAGCAACTTATAGAGAGAAATCCTCCTAACTTTCAATACTCCTCATCTCCTTGGTATAATAAACCTTTTTCACTCAGTGAACTGAGAAAGGCCATCAGAACCTCAACATCAACGTCTCCTGGAGCAGATCAGATACCGTTTATGTTTCTCCAGCAACTTTCCAGCCACCATCAACACAGCCTCTTGGCCTTCTACAACTTTCTATACAGCAATGGTTTTCCACATCAATGGCATGAAGCCATAGTTGTCCCTATTATTAAACCAGGCAAGCCATCTTTCCTCACCTCTTCATACAGACCTATCTCACTGACAAACTGCTTTTGCAAAGTCTTAGAGAAGATGGTCAACTGGCGACTGCAAAGCCACCTGGAAAAGTGCTCCTTTTTTGACACCTCACAGAGTGGATTTCGAGCATCACATAGCACAACTGATGCTCTGTGCAGACTGGAGACCACCATTCAGGAAGCTCTGGCATTGGGAAACTATTGTGTAGCAGTACTACTTGACATCTCACATGCTTTTGATTCTGTGTGGCACCTAGGACTCCTGCAAAAGTTAAAACAAATTGGACTGAGAGGCAACCTACCCAAATTTGTACAAAACTTCCTCACCTCTCGCTCTCTCAGAGTACGCACCTGCGGCACATATTCTACTTCCTTCCCAGCTACAAGTGGTGTTCCCCAGGGCTCAGTCATCAGCCCAACTCTTTTTACAATCTTTATAAATGACCTGTTTTCCAATATTCCAAACTCTGTCCAGCATTCACTATATGCTGATGATTGTGCCATCTGGTGCACACACGCCAGTTTGGACACAGCAACAGACCAACTCCAACAAGCACTGCACCAAATAGAACAGTGGTCGTACAAATGGGGCCTGGAGTTCTCCGCTAGCAAAACTGAAGCCATCATTTTCACTCGCAAACGTAATTATGCAATTCCAAATCTCCATTTCTGCAATAGGAACTTGACCTTCGTTAAAATGATAAAGTTTCTGGGGCTGCACTTTGACAGATCTCTCACTTGGAAGCACCACATTGGGACGCTAGCATCGCGTTGCCAATCTGACCTGCGTTTGCTGTCAGTAGTATCTGCCCGGGGCTGGGGAGCTGATTTTACAACCCTCAGGCAGCTATACATGTCGCTTGTTCGATCAAAGCTAAGTTACGGCAGTTTCCTTTATGGCTCAGCTGCTGAGACACATCTTGCAAAGCTGGACAGAATACAATATGCAGCTGCCCGAACCATGCTAGGAGCACTCCGGTGCACCCCAACCTACATGCTGGAGGCAGAAGCAAACTTGCTTCCTTTAAAGTATCATAGACAGTCCCTCCTAATGTCCTACTGCTGCAGAGTATTGGCCATCCCACATCACCCAGTGCGTCTGCTCTTGCTCAACTACCACCCATTTGCCCTTTTTGATCACTTAAATATCCCACTATCTTTCCTGGGATGTGCATACAGAGAATTCCAGAAGGCAGGACTGAAGTTTACAGACATTCAAACCATCCCAATGTCTTGTAGATACACTACTCCTGATCTCCCTGTCTCTTCCTCTCTCTCCATTATGCCAAGAGATAGTACTCCTGATGCTAACTGGCAAGCCGTGGTATCAGACCTACTGGCAGCACATCCGACCCGCTCGGCAGTCTATACTGATGGTTCAGTGAAGGATGGTGTGGCGGGCTGTGGTGTCTACAGTGATGACTTTCAACTAAAGGCCAAACTCCCACAAGGTTGCACAATATATTTTGCAGAGCTCTATGCCATATACACTGCTCTGCTTTTTCTATCAAAATTGTGTGGAAACTTTATCATTCTATCAGACTCTCTATCCTCAATTCTTGCAATCAGCTCACCTAACCGTCCCACCCATTTCCTTATTGTGTGGATTAGCAACTTGCTCCTTGCAATGCCCCCTGGGAAAGTAACGTTGCACTGGATTCCAAGCCATAAAGGCATTAAAGGCAACGAAAGTGCAGATACATTAGCCAAGGAAGCACTGGTTCTACCAAATACTGTGGCACTTCCACTCTCTTACAGAGAGCTCCACTCCAAACTAAATTCCTTCTACTTGGGGGAATGGCAGTCTGACTGGGCTGCTCGCTCTGCAAACCTAACTGACTTCAAGAGACAAATAAACACAGAATCAGTTCCTTGCCAACTTCCCCGTACCAGCCAAATTGCCTTCACCCGCATTCGACTTGGCATAACGCGCCTAACGCACAGCCACTACCTGACAAGATCTCTGCCCCTGAGGTGCAGCTGCTGCTGCTGTCCTCTCTCACTCGAGCACATCTTCATTACTTGCCCAAAGTATGATAATTTCCGCCTACCGCTGCATCAGCTCTGCACTGCCAACAATGTGCCATTCACAGTAAATGCCATCATCAGCCCTCTTCTGTGTCCTGAAGCAATCATAGACTTCCTGAGAACAACAGACTTCCTCTCAAGAATTTGATCCTGAAACAAGCAATGCAGAGAATGGGCGCCAAGGCCTTCGTCGGCGACGCGCCTCATCCAACCCGAAGTAACCCGAAGTAAGTATTATTGGTTACAATTGGTACGAAATGGAGACACCACTCAGCACGGTAAGGTGTGAGGGTTGGAAGGATGAGCGGTGAGACTCGGTACAGACAGCACGCCTTAACCCTTTAATGGTCACTTGTAGAATTTTGGTAAAAAAAATTTTTTTCATGTTAAATTCCTTTATCTTTGAAGTAGAGTAACAACTTTTGTTTAAGAAAATTTTCCGTATCTAACATATTTCTCAAGTTACGAAGCTCAACAATATTGTTGAGTTGCCACATTACGGTACCTACAATTTTGTCGAGCTGCCACATTATGGTAGTAAGTTAGACATGCACATTGACTCATATCGATATATTTTTCACAAAAAATAACATGAGTCACCAACTTACTTTCTTCTTATGCTGATATAAAATACAAAGAATGATGGGTAAAATGGAAATCAACATCTTGTTGCCGTATCAACTGGAAATCTTTGGGTTGTTCAGTATCGAATAAATAGAAAAAATTTTTGATGGGTTCCAGTGTAACTGGAAGATGCGACTAGAGTCGCTTCCAGTCACCGTCATGGCACATGTTTACTTCTTAGGACAATCAACGAAGCAAGTTTGCTTATTTTTAGGCCCAAGTATAAATCACACTTTATGCAATTGTGAAAAAGTTATCACAAAAAACAACAGCTGATTGAGGGTTAGGGGTAGATCTTGTCATTACCATCAACACCTTTTAACTACGCAACAGGTCTTTCTCATTTTCTTCCAGGGTTTCTGAGATAAATGTTTTTCCTTGATACGATGGTAAATCATGAATGATTCCACTACAGCTTGATCTACAGAAGTTTTGAAGACCCACTTATTGGGTTTATTTTTGATGTATTGGCATAGCTTTCCTGCCTTTTCTACCATTTTCTTCCACTTTCATTTTCCTTTCATTTCTTCATCTGCACTCTTAATTGTATGAGTTGCCTTCAACCTTCTTACAGTGATCATGAAACATTTCAAACAGCTGCCTAAGCTTCCAACATATATCGTCATTATTGTGTTCACTATTGTTGTCAGTAAACTGTATATACGCTTTCAGAGAATTTTACTTCTAACTCATCCAACCATACTCATTATATCATCTAATGCGTCATCCCTCAGCAGCGTACTCCAGTAATCGTACACTGCTGGCAGCTTGTATACACCCATATGGAGCATTATTGCTAGGAATTGTTATATTTCATTGTCATCTATACCAACACTCTTGGTACACTGTTAAACTGAGTATAAGTTTGTGTGATACGAGATAAGGTTAGTCATTTGTGAAGAACTGAGAGAAATACTGGTAAGGTGTTAGCATTTCATCTGACCCAGTAAATTCAATCTCTGGTGGATAAATATTATCGATGTCTCTTTTCCTCCACTGTCATTTCCGCGAGAGAGGCTCGTCTGGAAATTCATCATTCGACTAAATTACATCAATATTTTGTTAGCGTGTTCTGTGTTTTTAGTGCTTGTTCCCTCTAGCTGTTGGTTTGAGCTACCTTCATTGGCATGCAATATAGTTGTGCCTTCATCGCATGTATAATCGCATTCATCAATGTCATCTGCTATAGCACCACTTGTGTTAGGAATGAAATCAGGATCAGCAACACCGTCGTCCGTGTCAATGCCATCATCAGAATCATCGGCATAATTTGGAGCCACACCTTGCAGATATCTATTTCTGGTATTATAGAAACCTGACACATCCATTTTGGGGCCTGTGAAGGTGAAATGCTATCAATAACCGTTGGTAATAACATAGTTCAACAATTTTGTTGAGCTGATTCTCTACTCATAATTTTTACCATGAATGGGCAGCTCAACAAAATTGTGGACCTATATTTAAGCACCTTACATGGTGCCATAATAATATAATTATCTGCAAAAAATATGCTCAAACACGTCTACAAGAACAAATTAAATATAAAATGTAAAATAGACATAGATTATATACTTGTTACACCCTGAAATTGAAATAAGAAAGCAGAGAGTTCGGCGACGCATACACAGGGATCAAAAGGTTGTGGACATTGAGGCTTGCCACTGCCTCAGCGCCATCTATTGCCTACTTTTTGTACCTATGTGACGCGCAACAATTCTGTTCAGCTGCCAGAACAAGAAAAAACAATAGGTAACTACAATTACGTATATTTTATCAGGCCTAAAAATACCTCAACAATTTTGTTGAGCAAACCATTAAAGGGTTAAGGCCATTTTACACTGGCGGTGTCTTCGCGCTCCACACCGTCGCTCCATCCATGTTCTGCAAATTATTCTGACAGTATTGCAAGAGTAATACTAAAGATTACTGTCTCGGGGGAATTAGCGTCAAATTAAGAGGCAATGTAAAAGCAATTCGGTGTGAACTGATGCTCAATCCTCTCGTGGGAGGAACTATAAAAAGTTCAGCGTCGCTCCACACCGTCGCTCCACACCGCTAGTGTAAAATGAGCTTTACTGAGTATTAAAACCTTTAGAAGTGTAAGTTTCCTCCATAGGAGGAGACTTGGTAAAATTTAAAAAAATGGCTTCTGTGAAAAATAGAAGGTATTCACCAGCTGCAGAAGAAGAGCCGGTGATAACACCAGCAATGCTAGAGATTAATGGTCGAGAATCATCGTCAAGCAAAGACAGTTCTACGGAGCAAATGGAGGTAAATCTGAAGGAGATGACAGTTGTCGATTTTCCACTTTTTGGTGCCTGGACCTAATTAATTGAATCAAAATAAACAAGTTTCCTTCTATTCTTTTTTCGTCTCAAATGACTATTTTACGATTTATAGCGGTAAGTTTAGTTTCGTCATTGATGACGAATGCGCTCGAATAAACAGCTACTCATCGGTTTTCGAATTTTTGTTGCTTGAAGCATGGTGATAACATCGAAATAAACAACTTTTATTCTTTACACTTTTTTCGTCAAATGAGTATTTAACGAGGTATAGCGGTAGGTTTGGTTTCGTCTTTCAAGCCAGAGCGCTGGAAGCGAGACGCCATTGCAGTATTGCCATACAACTCGATCAAAGAATTTCTTTCCGCTTCAAAGACTGGAGTTGCGGTAAGTCATTTACCGCTAAAACTAATAAAATACTCATTTGAGACAAAAAGTGCATAGAAGAAAACTTGTTTATTTCGATCTAATTAACTATGCTAAGGCATCGAAATTCACAAAATCGACAACTGTCATCTCCTTCAGACCCAAATGGACGCCAACGAATCTGCCGTAGCTGGGTCATGGTTTGAGCCTAATAGGCCATCCAAGAGACCAAGAGGCAAAGTGGAATCAGACTCAAGTGACACTGCAGACGTAACAAAAAAGGTGAGGCAAAACATATAGAAATCATACCCCACTAACAAGACTCTTGTGTCCCAGGGAGCTGGCACAACTGTGCTTATCTCCCAACTGCAAACATCAAATGAAGCATATTTTGGGGCAGACATGAAGAAAATAACACTGGATCTCCTGAACATAGCAAAAGGCTTGAAAGATATTCTTGATTATTCCACAGTTAAAGACGTTGGAGTAAACAAGCGCAGGAACATTGTTGCAGTGGAATTTTATGGTAAAGATGCTGCTGGCATTAAAGACCTTGTATCAGTGGACCACATTGGGAAGTTTGCTGTTCAGTGCTACCAGCCATCAATGGATGTGGGTGAGGTAAGCTTTAGGGTCATTGGACCAATTGATACAGAATTAGACCCAGAAGAGTTGCTACCATCAGTGAAATGTGTGGGCTACACTGTCCTGCATCTCTATAGATTAGGCAAATTTAGTAGTGGTAAGAAAGAGCCATCGCTCTCAGTCAAGGTTGCAGTTGCAGGGCCATACCTGCCACGGTCCCTAAAAATTGACCTCGTGTCATTCCAGGTGAGACCTTTTGTGCCACCTCCACTAAGGTGCTACCATTGCCAGAGACTAAGGCACCTTGCAAGTGGATGCTCAGCAACTCAGCAATGTCTGGTATGTGGTAGCAATCATCTAAAAGAGAAATGTGAGGCTGATTTCCCAAAGTGTGCTAACTGCCAGGGCCCCCATGTGGCTAGCTCACGTGAATGCAGGTACGTGCGAGATGCTTCAAAGCTGCAACAACTCATGAAAGAGGGCTTCTCATTCAATGAAGCAAGAAGTGCATTACTGCAAAAGACTGGACAGGGAGACTTTGAAATATCACAGCAGAGCACAATACAGTCTCAATCACAACATCAACTACCAGAAATGAGGACATCAGTAGCAGACATTACAGACGAATCAAGACCAAACACCGTTGATGTTGAAGTAGAAGTTCATCAGACTCAAGGATCCTATTACATACCCAGAAGAATCCCAAATGAACCTAAGACTTACGCTTCTGCACTTGGTGGTGCAACCAATCAAGCCGTAGCTGTGGAGCGCTCAGAAAATCAAGATCCAGTACTCCAGGAAGCAGAGATCATGAAAAAGTGTGGGTAAATCTGAAGGAGATGACAGTTGTCGATTTTGTAAATTTCGATGCCTTAGCATAGTTAATTAGATCGAAATAAACAAGTTTTCTTCAATGCACTTTTCGTCTTGAATGAGTATTTTATTAGTTATAGCGGTAAATGACTTACCGCAACTCCAGTCTTTGAAGCGGAAAGAAATTCTTTGATTGAGTTGTATGGCAATACTGCAATGGCGTCTCGCTTCCAGCGCTCTGTCTTGGAAGACGAAACCAAACCTACCGCTATACCTCGTTAAATACTCATTTGACGAAAAAAGTGTAAAGAATAAAAGTTGTTTATTTCGATGTTATTACCATGTTTCAAGCAACAAAAATTCAAAAATCGATGAGTAGCTGTTATTCGAGCGCATTCGTCATCAATGACGAAACTAAACTTACCGCTATAAATCGTAAAATACTCATTTGAGACGAAAAAAGAATAGAAGAAAACTTGTTTATTTTGATTCAATTAATTAGGTTCAGGCACCAAAAAGTGGAAAATCAACAACTGTCATCTCCTTCAGAAGTGTGAAATACTTGTTGATAATGTGCTAGAGAAAATCTTCTTCAAATTAGGAAAATTTCTTTTGAAAATTTTTTCAGTACACTTGTCCTTGGAGAACAAAAGAGAAAAAGATCTACTAATTCTGGGTATGATCAGAAACCATTTTGGCCCCAAAACTGGGAAAACCATCCTAAATGAATACCACTTGAGAGAGACCATTGCTGCTGAGTCAACATTGGAAGAAAACCTAGCGCAAACATCAAAGAAAGGAACTGATACTCTGGAAATTTGTAAACAAGTTGAAAAATCAAAAGAAACTAACCCTCCTCAAGGAGTTTCAATGAAGAATCAAGATCCTAAAACCAAGTGTCCAGGAATTAAGAATTCATTCTCAAACAGGCAGCCCTTAAGCAGAGCAAAGAAGAAAAATGGTAAATAGGCCGTTCAAGATCGTGGATCAGAAATTGCTAAGAAATTCTGCAACAGAAAAAAAGTTACTATTATATCAATTCAACTGTAATGGGCTACTTGATAGGTTGTCTGAGCTTAAGGAGAGCGTCCCCCATACGGACTTTTTTCTTTATTATTGAACCTAGAACAATGAAATTTGATATACTGATAGGAAATTGAATTTGGAATCGTTTTTGATTAGAGCAAATGTTCAATTTTCTTGAAAAGAAAATGGGAAATCGAAGAAAACGAAGTTTGAAGGGGGGGGTTTCAAAAATCTTCTCCTCCTACAGTTTTTGAGCTACAGTGATGATTTTGGTATCAATGAATGCGGCAGGAGGCCCGAGCTGAGGAGTTCCATACACGGCCCAAACTCAATGAATGCGGAAAGACACTGGCTTTTATGGATGCTAAAATTCATTCCAAAATTATTTATTGCTCTTGAGTTATGACGTCATAAATTTTTACATTTCCGAAAAAGGGCATTTTTTTCCTATTTTTACACTTTTTCATATTGAAAATGTAAATTCGAGGGAACGAATTTTAGCACCCATAAAAGCCCGCGTCTTCTCGCATTCAATGATACCAAAACCATCACTGTAGCTCAAAAAGTGTAGGAGGAGAAGCATTTTAAAACCCCAAAAACCATTGTTTACATTATAAGCAAAACAAAGAAACATAAACAATACAAATAAAAATTTTTTATAAATTTTTTGTTCAATTTAGACCCCTGAAATCATTATAGAGTAATCCAGAGACATAGGAGATGACATAGCAACTTTGCGCCATGAAGAAAGTGCCATGGGGGAGGTGTAACATGATAAAATACAACTTCCCCCTCTCCTCCCCCCATTCTTTAAATCCCCGTAGCGGGCGAACGAGTGAACGTACGAGTCTCATTTTTTCACAGGATGTACCTGACCTCTTGCACTTCTTATAACAGCAAAAATCCCAGTTTCTCAAATCCCAGAAGCAAGGATTCATAAGGGGGACGCTCTCCTTAAGCTGTATTTGTGCACCAAAAAACCAGATGTTGTATGTCTATGTGAAACTTAGATTTATTGTCGTGAGCCTAAATTTGTGGGGTATCAGGGCATTTGGCATCATCGACAAAATGGGAACAGAGGGGGCTTGGGCATCTTGGTACGAGGTGATATACCTTTTAAGATAAAACCTCTGAATCTATGCCAACAGGGTAAACTTGAGTTGCTAGCAATTGAAGTGTGTACAAGTTTTGGTTGTATAGATGTGAATAATGTGTACAATCCTAATTGCAATGTAATGGCCTCAGAATTAATGCATTATCTTTCACAATTGAACAGTGAATTTGTTATGATAGGTGATTACAATGCCCACTCTCCTATGTGGGATCATAGGAAGAGATTAAATCAAACTGGTCAGAGTTTATTAAGTATACTAGATCAATGCCCTGTTGGAGTCTTAAATCCTCCTGATTTGCCTACGTATATAGACAAACGGGTTGGCACTACATCCACTCTAGATCTGTGTCTTGTTTCAATGAATCTTTTAAATTGTGGTCAGTTGACCAGAGGTCCAGACTTAGGCAGTGACCATTTTCCTATTGAATGTCGTTTTAATGTTTCTGTTAGTAAGTGTGATGTCAAAGGTCAACAGCGGTGGAAATTCAAAGAAGCAAATTGGCCTGAGTGGAAGATTTCACTACAAAAATCTAAATATGATGGAACCAAGCCTACCTCTGCTGAAGCATTATATGATTCACTTGCCTCAAGAATATTAGCTGCATCAGTTGAACATATCCCGCAGACCGCAGGCACCATCAGATGTCATAGAAGCACTCCGTGGTGGGATCGTGAATGCTCAAAAGCAGTTGCAAGGAGACGGAAGGCTCAAAGTATCCTCGCAAAGTCACCAACATTGGAAAATCTCATAAACTTTTGTCGTGCTGCAGCAATTGCAAAAAATATAATAAAGAAGAAAAGAGTGGAAAGTTGGCAAAAATATACCAAGTCTCTAGATGCCAACACCCCAGTTGGAAGAGTGGGCAGACTATCCGCTCAATGAAGGGAAGTCATAGCACAATCCCCTCAGTACCAGTTGGAGAAATCAACGACTCTGCTACAAGTAAGGCTGAAAAACTGCTTGAGCACTTTACTAGACATAAAATTGATACAGCTGATAGAAACTCACAGCTCACCATGGGAAAAGTCTCCAGCATGTTGACAGAACAGATTATTGAATCTGAATATAATTCACTAAAGGAGAAATAACTCAAGCATTTAGAAATCTCAGGCAAACCAGTCCGGGATATGATAGAATCTCAAACATCTTTTTGCAACATCTTCCTGAAGCTTCAGTGGAGGAGCTACTTGACTTGTACAACACAAGTTTCTTCTCCGCATCTGTCCCAGATAAGTGGAAAGTGGGTATCATTTGCCCAATTAAGAAGCCTAATAAGGATCATTCCACTGTTGAAGGTTGTCGACCTATCACATTGTTACCCTGTGTTGGTAAGTTGATGGAAAGACTCGTCAAAAACCGACTGGAACATCTCTTGGAGTCCGGACATGTCTTCAACTGTTTTCAAACAGGATTTCGGAAGGGGAGATCAACCAATGATGCTCTTGCTCATGTGTACCAATCTATTTCTTATTCTCTATGTAATAGAATGTATTGTGTATCAGTGTATCTCGATCTAGAAAGTGCCTATGATTGTGTTTGGCATGCAGGATTGCTATTCAAATTGTTACATTTAGGATGTGATGTACACACTGTGAGCTGGATAAGGTCATACTTGATGGGACGCACTGTAAGAGTTTGTGTTAACAGTGAATATTCGTCGGATAAAGTTTTAGAGTGTGGCTTGCCGCAGGGAGCGGTACTGAGCCCTATCTTATTTAATGTAATGCTGTATGACATCCCCCAATTTAATGGAGTGAGAGTTATTTCATATGCAGATGACATAACATTATTGTCTTGTGGATCATCACTTGCTCAAGTACAGAGAAATTTGCAAAAATGTTTAAATGTGTTATCTTTGTGGCTCCAAAAATGGAAATTGTCAATTAACCCCTGTAAATGTTCATACCAAGTCTTTACTTCAAAGAGACTTATACCACACATTAGCCTGAAATTGCTAAACCACCAGTTGAAGAATATTAACCAGCAAAAAGTATTAGGGGTGATCTTTGATGCACCCAAATTAACACTGCAGCCACATATAAAGCACGTTAAAGCAGAATGTATGCGCAGGTTGCAAATTATGAAAGCTCTGGCAGGTGTTTCTTGGGGATCATCTCGTAAAGTTTTGCGAAATTTATATGTCATTTATTCGTAGCAAGTTGGTATATGGACATGTGTTGTTCCCAGAGTTTCCAGAATCTTATAAGAAATCATTTAATTTTATGCAAAACGCTGCTTTGAGATATATGCTAGGAGCACGCAGGACAACTCCTGTCAGCTCTATGGAGGTGGAAGCATTTATGATGCCATTAAGGCTGTATCTTCAGTTCCTTTATATGAAATGGTGCTTGCGCGTTGTTGGAGGTCCGGTAGGTGCTAAAGAGTTAAATTCAACCTTGGCACTTGCAAGTAACAAGCCATCAGAAACATATTCATACAGGTATTCAAACCTGTGGCGTGCCTTAAATCTCCAACATCTGCATTTGTCACGGAGCCCACATATTCCTATTGTGTGTCCAAATGTTGACATTTCTCATGTGATATCATTGTGCTGTCCTAGTTTTAAGTACCCTTCTGTTGTAACTGTTAATGATCTGTTTACTGATTTTCTTGGTTGTAAATATCCTGATTTCAATGTCATATATACAGATGGGTCCAAAATAGAAGGTTCTGTTGCAGCAGCTATGTACCTACCTGTTCAGAACAAGTCAACTGCTTGGTTAATGAATCCTAATCATTCTGTAGTTGGAGCAGAGCTATTTGCTATACTACAAGCTCTGCGTTATGTTAGACTGAATAAACATTGGTTGGGGAAAACCGTTGTTCTAAGTGACTCACTTTCAGCACTGAGTATAATAAGTAATGTTTCAACTCCATCTTATAGGAATTTTTGCCATGAAATACAAATGTTAATACAAGACCTACAAGGCCAGGTTAGACTACAGTGGATCCCAGCACATTGTGGAATCCATGGTAATGAGGTTGCAGATAAAACTGCAAAAGTGGGGCATAACAATGAAAAATCAGTGTGGACCTATCTCCATTATGAAGAGGTACTGTCTATTTTGAAGAAGAAATTCCTGGAATGCTGGACAATTCAATGAAAGTTTAATGTGCAGAGAACTGGCAAAGGGAAATTTCTGTCAGATATGCTGAATAAACCTATTAGCAGACCTTGGTTCATGCTCCCCTCTCGCCAGCTTGAATGTGTTGTTGGTCGACTAAGAATGGGGCACGTTGGAGTCCTGGCATATCTGTATAGATTTAACATGAGACCTACCCCAATGTGCACCACTTGTGACTGCCCTGAATCAGTTTCTCATTTTTTGTTTGAGTGCCAGAAATATATAGCTCCTCGTAAAAAGTTTAAGGACGTGTGTAATGGCTTGAACGTTGCATTTGACATAGGAAATGTTTTGGGATGTGGAAAGAGGCCTGTATACGTTGAAAGGAGAGTCATGTACGCATTAGCAAGCTTTTTATGTTCAACTGGTCGATTACTATCCCTATAGAACATAGAATATCATAAAACAATGTGTAAATTTAATTTGATAACATTAAAAGTATGATTTAAAAAAAAAAACATGAGATGTTGGTAAAGCAATTAATTCTGTGAATTTTCATTGTTGAAACTGAAATGTTTCTGCCCAATATACCTAAATGTGTATGTCAGACACTTGCTGCTGCTCTCTGCCAGTGTCAAATTTCAACCGTGCAAAACGGTCACCACCACTGGACTAGCTTCATCCAAAGGTTCTCAGGTCCAACGGTCTTCCAGCTGAGAAGATCTGTGACTTTAAGAGGTCTCAACAAGGCCTCACCCCGATCAAGAAGAAGAAGAAGAAGGTGCCAGTTGGTTCTATGCTAGTTAATATATTTACCACCTGTGGATGGTCTAAGCAGGAGTAAATTGAGATGTGTCTTTTTGGTAGAAGTTAACTGTCGTTCCAAGTTGTAATTAACCGGGATGTGGCTAGGTATTTGGTAGTGTAATATAAGGTAACTTGAACGTCATTTATTTTTATTTTCTCTATGTAGTAAGATATTAGTTTCTTTTGGTAATAATATCTACAACCTTTATCAATTTTGTTAATGAACCCTACATTGAATCTCTATGAAATGAATAAATCTTCTAACGAGTGAGAATGCACATGCATTTTTAAAGGGTGGATTAATCAAATTAATGTTGTAGCTACCCTTGTAGGACATGGGTTGTGGGTTGTATATAACGGGGGGTGTGTGTATGAACAGAAGATGAGGGTAGGTTTTTAGCCAAAATTGAGGGTAAGCTCCAGCAGGATTTGTGCAATGAGTGCAAGCTGGGATACCAATCTTTACTCTGTTAAATATTCATCATGTAAGGAATCATTTGGAGAACTGTGGAGTAAATTCTAAAGATGCTTTGTTTGATGAGAACATATATCTTCTTGAGGTAATGTCAGATCTTTATAGGAATAATAGGTAGATATGCTGGCCTGATTCAGTGCTTTAAGGGTAAATGTTGAGGATTATCCGAGAATCGATATTTAATTTTTCGATGCCGAAACATAGTTAATTAGATCAAAATAAGCAAGTTTTCTTCTATGTACTTTTTGTCGTGAGTATTTTGCGAATTATAGCGGTAGGTTTAGTTTCGTCTCTGATGACGAATGCGCTCAAATAAACAGCTACTTATTGATTTTCAAATTTTTGTTGCTTGAATCACGGTAATAATATCGAAATAAACTACTTTTCTTCCATATACGTTTTTTGTTAAATGAATATTTTACAAGTTAGAGCGGTAGGTTTTATTTTTTGCGTAATTGAGCTGTTGACTACGTTTAAATACTTTGTAATTTATTATTAGCTCACCCTGCGGACCTTGCGGAGCCTGAACCCACTTGTAGGATCTTTTAGTTAATAACACAATAGAAATTATCACCCATAAATAACGATTATAGCAATATGTTATCTTTGTCTTGCATGGTGGGTACGGGCTTGATCATTTGAGTGGGGTGGAAGCGAGCGTTTGTTGCGCAGTGTTGCCAAATACCGCTTGACGAATTACTTGCCGCTTCAAACACTTGAGTTGCGGTAACTAATTCACCGCTATTACTTGTAAAATACTTATATATGATGGAAAGTGCGTAGAAGAAAACTAGTTCATTTCGATCTAATTAACTATATTAAGGCACCTAAAAATCAAATATTGATTCCTGGATAATCCTCAACATTAACCTTTTTAAGTCATCCAGGTAGATATGTAGTTGTGAAGAAACCATAACTGTAACAGTGATCACTTCTTTTTAAGGGAACCGTCCCGGTTTGAGACCTTTTTTCGCCCGATTCGTTTGAAAGTTGGCCAGTATATGTCTTTTGTGAAAGTAAACCTTTTTTACTCCTGTCATTTTTTCGATTTAGGCCTTAGTTTATTTTTTTTTTACGAAAAATGTGTTTTTGGTATATTTTTATTGATATTTCAGATTGGAACTCCTCCTTCAGTTTTGATGCTAGAACAAAAAAAAGACAGTTTTAGAACCCTTGGAACATTTCGAACAAACTCAAATTCGACTTATTTTCAAATTCAATTTTTTTCTATTTTTCGGAAATTTTTGAAATTTCAAAAATCCGGGATAATTTTTTTTGGTTTATAGCTATATATCTTTTCAAAGAATTCGAATTTTGAAAAAAGCCGAATTTGAGTTTGTCAGAAACCTTTCAAGGATTCTAAAACTGTCTTTGGATTTGTTCTAGCATCAAAACTCGAGGACGAGTCCCGTTTTGAATGTAAAAAAAGTCAACTTATTACCAGAGCACAAAAACAAACTATGTCTATTGAATTTGAATATAACGAAAATTTTTCGTACATGAATGCAGTTTCGATAATCTATTTCGATATACGACCAATGGGCATCATTTTCCTGGTGAATTTCAAGTAAAGATCTAAGAAATATGGTAGTTATGAGTAAATAAAAATAATACATTATATTTCTGTAATGACCATGATGAGACTTTATCAATTTTTTCTGTCCGATTTGTTTGAAAATTGGCCAGTATATGTATTTCGTGAAAAGAAACCTTTTTTACTCGTGTCACTTTTTCGATTTATGCCTTAGTTTTTTTTTTTTTTGAAGAAAAAAAAGTAGTTCAGTATATTTTTTTGAATATTTCAAAACGAGACTCGTCCTCGAGTTTTGATGCTAGAATAAATCCAAAGACAGTTTTAGAATCCTTGAAACATTTCTAACAAACTCAAATTGTGTTTTTTTTCAATTTGAAAAGTTACAAAATTTTGTCGATTTTTTCCCAAATTTCTAAACCCAAAATTTTTCTTTGGGTTCAGAGCTAAGTATGTTTTCAAAAAATTCGAATTTTGAAAAAAGCCGAATTTGAGTTTGTTAGAAATGTTTCAAGAATTCTAAAACTGTCTTTGGATTTATTCTAGCATCAAAACTCGAGGACGAGTCCCGTTTTGAATGTAAAAAAGTCAACTTTTCACCAGAGCACAAAAACAAACTATGTCTATTGAATTTGAATATAACGAAAATTTTTCGTACATGAATGCAGTTTCGATAATCTATTTCGATATACGACCAATGAGCATCATTTTCCTAGTGAATTTCAAGTAAAGATCTAAGAAATATGGTAGTTATGAGTAAATAAAAATAATACATTTTATTTCTGTAATGACCATGATGAGACTTCATCAATTTTTTCTGTCCGATTTGTTTGAAAATTGGCCAGTATATGTATTTCGTGAAAAGAAACCTTTTTTACTCGTGTCACTTTTTCGATTTATGCCTTATTTTTTTTTTTTTTGAAAAAAAAAGTAGTTCAGTATATTTTTTTGAATATTTCAAAACGAGACTCGTCCTCGAGTTTTGATGCTAGAATAAATCCAAAGACAGTTTTAGAATCCTTGAAACATTTCTAACAAACTCAAATTGCGTTTTTTTCCAATTTGAAAAGTTACAAAATTTTGTCGATTTTTTCCCAAATTCATCATTTTCGGTCCCCTTTTCACCCCCCTTGGGGGGGGTTCTAGTGTCCGTAGGGCCAAAAAATTTCTTGGCACAATAACCCATCCCCTAAGGATCCTTTTTCAATCAAAAAAAAATTGGGCCTAAAATTCATCCTTTTCGGTCCCCTTTTCACCCCCCTGGGGGGGGGGGGTTCTAGTCTCCGTAGGGCCATAAAATTTCATGGCACAATAACTCATCCCCTAAGGATACTTTTTCAACATAAACAAAATTTTCAGGGGGGGGACCCACCGGGGCCCAATTTGGCTCGGGACGGTCCCCTTAATGCATATTCTTCCATTTAATTATGTAATATTCTTTTCTTTTCCTAACATAATATCTACAATAGGTAATTAGGTATAAATAAAAAATATTAAATCTGCTTTTCTTATGACAGATGTTAATTTTTTATTTTCATTTGCATTAATTTTTAACTTCTTAAATTTTTTTTTAAATTGAATGAGTATCCTTGTGTAAATTTAAAAATACATGTGTCGTAGAGTTTACTGTTAGGTAATGAATTTGTTCTGCTGTGATGGTTAATGTAAATAAGTTAACAGTCTCCAGGCATTGCTATAATGGAAACCCTCAGAAACTTGCTTCAGTCCACATTTTTTAATGGGTAAGTTTGTCATTATGATAGCAACTTGTAGCGTGAATGAATAACTGCATTTTGATGGCTGCAAATAATAGTGACAATAAGGATGTAAATCTCTCTGCTGCTTTATCAATATTTAATTATTTTTGACTGCTAAAATATGAAATAATGACGTCAAAAAAGTTTTATTAGCCTAATTCATTCAGCTTTGAAATTGTTATATTGAAATGGTGTTGCCATAAATGTTTTATAGTCAATGTTGGGTCAATATTGAGTTTAGGTGATCCACCAAAATTAAATATTCCTTTTCAAACAATCAGTAAAAAAGCCCATTTAAAAACGTTTTACAAGAATGACATTCTGGGTGCTGATGCGTTATTTTCAAATTATTCAAATTAGAAGTTGGCTTTTGCTTGCCAGGTAAGCGAGCGTGCCAAGCGTAATTTAATTGATAACGGAAGCTTATGTCCTATTACAAACGTGAAGAGGTTGGGTTGTGAGGGGGAGCCACAGTTCTTCTAGTGAAAATTTTAAATGAAGGTTTCTAGTGTCGTCCGTTTACATCATCTCCAATGGCGGCCACCCGGTCCCCATGATGGCGGCCGCCATCTTGGGGACCGGGAGGCCGCCATTGGAGATGATGTAAACGGATGTCACTAGAAACCTTTATTGATAATTTTTACTAGAAGAACTGTGGCTCCCCCTCCCAACCTCTTTACGTTTGTAATAAGGGGTTAGCTTCCGTTATTAGCTAAATTTTGCTTGGCGCACTCACCGCATTGTTGGAAAATCCTGTTCTTTAGCGCTCGAAAGCCAACTTCTAAGTTGAATAATTCGAAAATAACGCATCAGCGCCCAGAATGTCATTCATGTTAAACGTTTTTAAATGGGGTCCTTTACTGGTTGTTCGAAACGGGATGTTTAATTTCGGTGGATCACCTAAACTCAATATTGACCCAATGTTAAGAATTGAATATTTTTTTCATAGGTTTAAATGCCGTATATATATATTATTATTATTTTTCTCACTTTTCAAAAATTGTATTTGAGGAAATGATTCCCATGTAATTTTTATAATTACCTGACTCTTGAATGGTCACTATTCCAGCCGAGCACATAAAGTTGGAGTCTCCAATTCAAGCGTTGTGGAGAGTGAAGGTCGTGTGTGGGTTGAGGTTGGTGGAAATGGTGAAACCGGCAAGCAGAGCGATGGGCTGAAGTTGCGAGTCACCCACCTGCATCCTGAAAATCCTGTGCTGGCTCCTGCCCTTCAAAGCTACAGACTTCAGCACAAGACTCAAGGCTCTGAGATACATCCAGACAATGTGAGAAAGAAACTTTTATAAAATATCATGCTAAAAGTTATATTATATTTGTGAAAATATTTAAAGGGCTGTTGATTATACTACCTGATATTTTTTGTCTTTATTGATGCACATCTAATATTTGTGTAAGTCACTTTTTGATAAAAACTTGCATGTAGTAATCTATTAATCTTCTGTTCAGATGCTTAGTTGTTTTGTATGAATATTGTAAGCTAGATTTTAATTTTTTCAAACAATTATTATTCTGTTGGTTGACATTTTCTGCTAATTCATGAGTAACTGTTCACATTTAAAAATAATAATATACATGCGTTTTAATTTGCACCGCATGTAGTTAGTAAGGATGCATGCGCTTTCTTTGCTGCATAAAATTGTTTAGTTCAAGTTTAATTTTAGTTTAGTTCAATTTGTGCAATAAAACAAGTTTTAAAGGTATAGCATAGCTGTTTGATGAACAAGTTACAACTAGATAAATAGCAGTGTAAGTGCTTCTTACAGTTATGTGTTTTTTGGCCACTTTTATATCTTCAATTTTGCCAAGTTCATTTATATTCTGATGACATTGGTATCTGAACAGGTCTCACTGGCCTCAGAAGAAGACTTCTGGTTCAACCACTGGCAAGGGCCTGATATCAGCCCTCCTGAGGTGACAGCCCAGCCCAGCAGCCTGCGAGCATCTTTCCGCTGCAACACATGCAACAAAAAAGTAGCTGTTCAATTTTCTTCATTGCCAAGCAAATATGTTCTTATAATGTTTCTTTTAGTTGTTATGTACTGATATGGATTACCTGGTTAAGAATGTTATATTCTTAATTGAGAAGGTTTTTCTTTATTTGTGTGAATCAAAAAGGCAGGGTTCAATTTACTATGATTTACTTCTAATTGTGTTAGTCTGTGTGCTTTTTCCCTTCAAAGCTCTGTAAAACTTCTACTCAATTATGAATGAATGTTGAAACAAATTTTTATGAAAGTGAAACAAATACTACCTTTCTATATTTAAAGTCAATCAGTGTGCTGAATTACTCAAAACAATTTAAAGTATGCTGTTGAAATTGTTCTTATCTAAACTTGATCAGTGTTAGAGGATTTGTTTTATAAGTCCAAAATTTTCCAGGTTGCAACGACAGACTCGTCTGGTACAGCAGAAACGTCTCAGGAGTCTCCAGTTCTGGCCCACCTCTCCTCAATCCGACGGTCTCAGATCAAAATGAATGCCGCCAACACAAGTCTAAGCCCACCTCGAGCATCACAGCAGACTTCATTTGTCCTTGGGTCGTCACCTGCGTCTGACTCTTCAGATTTGCAGCACCTCTCTGGGTGAGGTCTTCTCTTCCATCTGAAGCCAGATCAAAAGCAATCTTTGTGACTGTCTGCTATGGGCCTTAATGTTTGTGGTCAAAGAGGCATAATTTTCTTTTTGTTCTAATGGATAGATGATTGATCATTTGGTGAACTTAATGTTGATCAGTCTTCTAATTATTCTCGATATTTTAGTACTTGCTAACCTTTGCTGGTCTTTGCACTGATTTCTGGCAGGGGTCTCTGCCTTTACCGCAGTAAGAATCATGACACGTGTCATGACGCCATTATTAGAAAAATTTTGGTTAGTATTTTAGGTGAACAGAATGCCTGAATAAAATGTACCCATTCATGATGGCAGACCGCTATAAATTGTATGTTTTAGTAAATCTCTTCATTTTTATATGATGTGAGCAGCAGCGAGGAGCACCTGTCAGCTATGGAGCGTGTGCTGCAGCACGAGCTCCGTACCGACAGTTCCCTCTTTCTGGACGACGACGTGCCAGACTGTGGGGGCCGCGCTGGCGACTGCGCTGCCATAGTCGACGCCGTTGACAGTCAGGCGGTTGCCCTGCCAGACGTGGGATCTCCTTGGCGCAGCAGGTCCTGTCCATGCAGCCCTAAGACCGCAGCTCGTACGCTGCTCAGAGACCCTGAGCTGGATGGTGACAAGCGTCAGTCTGTCCACTACAGGAGCAATAAGTTCTCCCTGAGCAGCTCTCTGATAGCTATACACAGACAAGCCTCCAGCTCGTTAAGGAGCTCTGCTTCTAAAAACGGCTCCTTACACAACAGTTTGAAGCTCAAGAAACGGAAAAGTTACTGCTCTATTGATGAGGAAGATGGATCAAGTGCCCTCTCTGAAGGAGAGCTGAGCTGTGAGGATGCCTCCAATCAGAGTAGTGTGGTCAAAAAACCCATCCGTGCAAGCCATTCTCTCCCTGCTCTCAAATTGCAGCGCATTTCCATGTCACTTAACAGTGAGGCGACTGTGAGGGAAGAAACCGGGGACTTCTCAGGACAATGGCACCTAGAGAGCCCTACATCATCAGCTGATGGACACTCACAAGAAGGTGAAGCTGTACTTCATGTGTCTGAAAGTAAGTTTTCTTTTTTGCCCGACCTCATTCCTGGCACTGCAACCACCCGTGCGACTGCGCCTGATCAAACTCCTGAGTTGCACATGAAGTTTGGCCCTTCTTCTCAGGATGTTAGAGAAGGATTTGGATTTATTAACCTTGGATTTGATGGGCATGGTGAAAGTTCTGATGCCCCTGATGAGATGCCTTTGGATGATCTGCCACTGCATGGCCATGAAACTGTACCGATCAAAGTACCTTCTCCTCTGCATAGCATGTCAGTAGGGCATCTGACTTCGCCCGAACGTGACGTGTCTGGGTTTGACGTCTCGGTTTCCAGTTTGCACATAACTTCGGTTGATACTGCACAGCCCTTGAATGAAGTTATTACTATATCTAATCCCTCATTTTCCAGTGGACTTTCAGGGTGTGCATCATCATATGACTCATTTGCAGCTCCCCTTTCTAGCATTACCACTGCTCCATCTACAGCTCCCTGCTCTCCTTCAGCTCTCCGAGTGAGAGTGATGGACAGGCCCCCATATGTTGCTCCTGCTCAACTTATTCAAGCCACACTTCCTTTGACCCATGACGGTATTGGCTCTCCTCCAGTAGCACCCAACGCCTTATATCTACAAACGGGAGATTTGGCTTCAAATGTTCAAGTTCTTCACAATGAAAACTTGAGGCCGACTATTGTGGTGGGCCAAACAGAAATGCTGAGACCAAGCATACAAATTGTCCAAAGTGATGGGCTCGAACAAGGCGCTTTGGTGGGCCACAATGAAGGTTTGAAACTGAACATTCAAATTAACCAGAACGAAGGGTTGAAATCAAACACACTTGTTGTTCCATTTGATGTTGGTAGGAATGTAGTGAAGCGAGCAGATTCAATGGCTCCTGCAGACCACGAACAGCAGCAGCTCCTTGAGCTTCAGAAGCAGCTGAGTGCCTCTGATGGCACTGTCGTGAAGAAGACCACGCAGTCCAACACCAACCCTCGGACTGGACAGCTTGTGGACCGTCGTAAAGAGGGCTGGCAGCCGCCTCCTGCGCCCCCAGCTCCTCCTGAAGTAGAGGAGCAAATTAGCCCCAACCTGTCAGAGGCCCGGGCCTTGGTGTACTGGTGGCAACAGGGGCAGGATGATTCTGCGGGTGTTGAGAATGCTCAGGACACTGATGGCGAATATTGCCTGACGCGCGGCCAGTGTGGCGGCAAGGTTTGTGTTTTACTGTTAATTTCTCCTGAAATTTAAAGTTACGGTATTCTGAAATGTATTTATAAATATTCTTGTATTCTGGTACTTGATGTATTCTGGTACTTTCAAACCTGTTGAGAAACATGAAATTTGTCTAATTCTGGCTCCTAAATGTTTTTGAGCTAACATAACAAGAAGTTCAAATTTGTCATAGTTCTAAGTTGAAAAACTCGCTTTAATATGGTAAAGTTATAACTTTGAACTACGTGCCGCTGAGAATTTTGTTCATTGATCGTCCAAGTTTTTTTTGTGTGCTAGTTATTGACTTCACATGTCTTTCTGGTGTGTTGAAGCCAAAATTCTTTAAGCAATTATTGATGACCTTTGTAGCAACTTCTGTGATATGACATTTAGCTAAGTATTCGGTAACAGCTATGTATCCACTGGTAAATGCTTTTCAATTCTTCTTACACAAATGTCTAAACTTGTCACCAATGTACAAAATTTGTCCCCCATTGCCCCCTCAGCGCCTGCCTCTGCTGATGTTTGTACACGGAGTGGGCGGGAGTGCCGACGACTGGCACCACCAGCTCTGGTACTTCGTCGCTGCTGGTTACGAGGTACGTGTGCTGTACAATAGAATATGGCAGCAAGAACAAGTCAAGCAACCCATGTTTATTCTCTTTAGAACGCCTTTGTTACGGTTAGGGAGGCTTAAACTAACATCTAAACTCCAAGTGACCCATGCATTGCCTCTCAAGTTTTGTACTGTCGAACACCAGTTGCAAACTGACATAAGAGTAGGAATGGAGGAGAGGTAACATTCACAGTGATCAATCTTCACAAAAAAGCATTGCTATATTTGTGCTAACATAATAAAGTAACTATTTCACAGAAGCTCCATGTCGTGACTTTTCTGTACTGTCTATAATAATATAGCTACATGTTCTTTTCTACCGTGGTATTTTGATGCTGTATCGAATCTTTTAAACGGCTGCTGGGTGCATGGGATGCATTAGTGTTGTATTTCCCTCATCTCCGGGATGCAGACACTGATTGTTGGAATTCTGCACAAACCTTCCCTTGCTAGCTCTAGTATTAACTCGCTGGCCGCGTATATTGTGCGATGCGTTATTCTCAGTAAGCTATAAATACGGCCCCATACAATAAAAACTAAAACTTGTGGCTGCAGCTGATAAACCCAAAAGTCTAGAACATTTCCAATATAATGTTGCAACCTATATATATATAATAGCTATCAATTTTCCTGTATTTGCAATAATTTCCCATTAGTTATCATGATTATGACCAAGGTTTACCTATGCAGGTGGTGGCTCCGGACCTGCTGGGTCACGGCCTGAGCTCTGCGCCCGACAGCGCGGCGTGCTACCGCTTCCCGCGCCTGCTGGAGCACCTGCGGCTCCTCTACGACCTGTTTGTGCCCAAAGGGCGCAAGTGCGTCCTTATTGGCCACGGCTACGGGTGCGTGGTAGGCTCGCCGTGTGTCGCTCACGGGTGCGAGGTTTGCGTGCATATCAGGTCTGCCTGGTGACACGCTTGCACAAGTTGTTAAATCTCTCATGAAAAATGAAAGATTTGTTAAGATCTTCTGACAATCGAGGATGTTGAGCATGTAATTGCAAATGTGCTTTAGTGTAGAACCTTGGCTTTTTTGTTGAATGTAAGGACGATCTAGCACTTGAGTTGTAGCTTGACCAGTATGCTTTCTCCTGATGTGCTCCTGCAGTTCTTTGTACTCCTAGCAGTCTTTTTATCCCTGCAGTTTTTATCTCCGCGTTCATTGCGCAATGCGACATTATTAGTAAACTATTAATAAGGCGGCCCCATATAATGAAAACTAAATCTTGTGATCCCACCTCGTAAACTCAAAAGTCTAGATACACTGCCTTTTGCCTATGCCATTCTTCTACCTATACCGTTTTTTACCCATACCCTATTGTGATTGTCTGGGTCGAAATTCTGTGTTGAGAGCACAACACTTGGTGCAGGTGTGCGCTGGTGTCGGCCCTCTCCCGCAGCCGCCCGTCCAGCGTGCCGCTGATGGCGCTGGTGTCGTGTGGCGGCCCCACGCCTCTCCTGCCTCCTCCACCGCACGTCAAGGCCAACAGTGAGTTGCGTGCCTTGTTGGGACTCGGTGTATGCAATGCTTTATGTCCAGTTCATTTTCTTGTTCTCGTCATAATGGAATGCACTTAAATTTATTCTCGTCCTAATGACCAAGCTGTAACATTAGACATCATATCAAGTATTGAATTGCTAATCTGTGACATCAGACATCATTCAATTAATAAATTGCCAATCTGTAACATCAGACACTGTATCTATTATTGAATTGCTCGTACTTCATGTTCGTCAGTGGTGAAGTGTTGACGCAGGTAGGGATGTTGACAGTAGCGAGGCTCGTACACGGACTCAAAGCAGTTGATCTTAACAAATGAGGCGGGGTCCTGAGCTGCGTATAGGCTTGATATTATGTACTGGGAAATTCAATGGCTAGGCAATGAAACTAGAGTGCTGGGAGTCCATAATTTTTTTTAGTTACTTGAACCGTTAATGTAACGGCTCAAAGTTGATGGACAAATACATAAAATGATATTGGACAAATGATTATGATTTGTGCCTTGTTGCATTTAATTTGATGGCAAATATATATATTAGAGTTCATTTTTGGGAAATATTCTCTAATAATGGGATATTTCAAAGAATATACATTGCTGTATTTGGGCATCATGCGAAGAAATGAAATATCCCATCTGAATGTAGTTTCATGGGCATGAGGATCTCTTAGTCGAAAGGGAGAGGTCCTGTTCCATGCTAATGTACTCTTTTCTGAAAGGGGGATGTTTTTCAAAGGAGAGTGTTCTTTTTCTTACAAAGGAATGTGCCATGGAAAGGTGCTCCTTTCTGTGAGTGCGGTTATTTTAATGAGGGGATGCTTTTTCTGTGGATGTGGGACTTCCCCGTGTGAAAGTATATTTTGTACAAAATACCTTTCGTGGTGCCTTCACCTCACACGCTCGAGCCACAGCGCTGAGCTCGCCAATATGAGATGGCAGCACCGGACCTTCGACCAAACTCGACAGTTCACGTTCTTCTAAAACTTTAGCTTCTTGTTTTATTAAATGACGAATGTACATTGTGATGGAATACCCCATGTTATATTCTTGTTTAACCCCTTTAACGCTCACCACATTTTTATACTCATATTACCGTTATGACAACCACTATCACTAAACCGACATTGGGTAGTCACTATTATCAAGATAGGAAAGGAACTGCCACTCGGCAGTGAAGTTCAAAGGACACATTAGCGAACAAATTGAATAAGAAATACAATATATTATTGTTATTTTTGAAAGAGGACCGTACAGTCCACTTGGGCGTTAAAGGGTTAATGCTTTAATTCTGTTTTGTTGCCCTCTTCTTGTTTTTAGGGATGACCATGTTGTGATCAGATCACGTGATGATGATTAATTTGAGAAAACTGGAAAGCTTGATTCCTGTTGCTGCCTCACTTAATCAAATTCGTTTCTATTTCATTTCAGCAGCCGATCGGTAACTGGTAAGCAAATCCCGTCTTTTACTCTCAATCTTTGAAGCTTTTTACGTTTTTCAGTGGATTCTGTTCAAGAGTTTACGTTTTCTAGTTTCTAGAAGTTACTAATGTTTTATGTTGCAGTTGTGCTCCGCTATTGTTTGGGTTTGATTGATGTTTGTTTGGTTTTGCCAGTTGTCCTGTGTTGGATTTTTAGTTTTTCTGTACATTTCATTCATTTGTTTATTTTTTGAAAGTTATTCAAGATCTGTACTTCAGTTTAAGTTATTTGAATTGATGAATTTGGGCTTGTGTTTAATTTGTTTTACCCTGTTTATGTTGGACTTCGTGTGACATATTAGGTTTTTATTTGAGTTTTTAAATCAGCCCTTGGTGCACTCGCGACCTGTCCTGAGACAAACCGCTTTCCAAGTGCATTAGATGCCGCACGTTTCTCGTCAGTTAAAATTTCCCGTGGGCACTTGTTTTTCATCTGCCAGCACTTTGTAATTCATCCAATTTCCTGTTTTTACAGATTAGGTTAGATTGATATATAACTTTGATGTAAATTTGAACGATCCACCATGTGAAGAAACTAAGGATATGTATTAAATTACTAAGTGCTGACAGGTAACATTAGATAGTTGAATGACCAAATTAAGTTCAAAGTGAACCGTTTATTTTATCGAATCGAAACAAATTCACGGAATATCAGATATGTATTAGAACTTGGGAAATAATTCAGGCAGTGCTAACACGTAACACACAAGCACTTTCACAACTTTGAGACGCATGACATTGAGTGGCTGTGTCGTCTTCTCTAATCAAATGCTTACAATTGAAGTTAACTTGACTTTTGGGTCATTGTTCATAAAGTTTTTTTTTACTAATTTCTGTATCATAAGCTTAGATACGTCTGAGAGAGAACTCTGAGTTGACAATCTGAGTCGGCATGCGAGAGTGTAGGGGACCCTCAACTCGAGGTCAGAATCACATGGTGACCTAAATCAGCCATTTTATACGACCAGAGGAACAATGTGCGCAGTTTTTTATGTCAGTTATGGATTTTTTTGATGTTCAATATATTGAAACATTCAATGTTGTAGCATTGCGTTTGTAGCGTCAGTCTGTAGCTAGAACTTCGCCTGTACTCTATTTTCCAAACTCGTCTGCTTGAGGTGGGCAGCTGAAAAAAGTGGGTGGGCAGCTGAAACCCCCTTTGGGGTTTGGCTGCCCAGTGCGTTTGAATGTACTATAACTCGGTAAATGACTACGATACGAGCTGAGTAATGCGTGCGTTGTGGTGGTGATGATGTGGGTGATGACTGGAGTTATTTTTGTCGCAGCTGGATTGGAGCTGTCGTTAAATGAGCCTATTTACTTACTTGACTCCGTTACATTTGACCTACTGTAACCGATGAATTAAAATGTATTTAAGCTTTGGCTGCCTTATAATCCGGAACTGCGGATAAAACCACCTTCGGTGCGACATAGAGGTTCCCTCTGAAGCGCTAGCAAGCTCCCTACTACTACTACTTGAGATATTTTTAATTTTTACAACTGGGTGCGTATCTGCGTGGGCTTGTATCTGGGTCTTGCTGCTGTTTTGAGGTTTGAATCATTTTTTGGCTTTTTTGTGTGTTGGAATCATCATTTGTGCAACGTTAGTGGGAGCGATTTTTCATGATAAAGCATTTAAGATGAACTAAAGAGAAAGTTAGTAGATGATGACAGTAAGCTAGTTTATTTATGGGGCTATTCATTTATTACTAAACACTTGAACTTAGTGCTGTATGTAAATTATCCGGTCTGCTGAGTTGTTCATACTCACGACATGATTAAGTCGAGTTGAGTTTCAAGTTCTCGAGTTGAGAATAGTGTGAGACAGGCATAGCCCTCTTCTCTACAAAAATGTTCTCATCTGAAAAAAATAAACATACTCCAAATGGAATTTCAATTGACATCACGCAATTTTTCATAAAACATCAGTAAATATAAAATTGCAAGACTTTAACGGCCATAATTTAGAAACTGTTTTTTGGCGAGTTCACGCTCTTATGCTTTATTTACATCAAGTTAATAATTATTTGAATGATTGACAACTGATAATATTACAGAGAGCGGCACAGGAGGAGGCTGGGGAGCCTCGTACTCTCCTTACTTTGGGCTGGACAGGAGCGCAGGGTGTGGGTGTTGCGGGGCCGTGGCTGAGGAGCTGGGGCAGTGCTGTGAGGCCCTGTCTGGCCTGCGGGGGGCCGGCATGGTGGCCTGCTGGCCTGCACTCAGCGTCGTCCTCTCCACGGCCTGCTGGCTCGCCTGCTGCAGGCCCTGCCTCTGTGCCAAGTGAGTGTTTGCAGCTACCTGCACACAAAGCTCTCGTGTTTGTCACCTGCTGCAAGTCCTGCCTCAGTAGCGAACGATCATGAGTTGGCACAAGGTGTTCTAGCTGTCAGTCTGCTATTAGCCACTCACATCTAAAAGAAGCTCAATTTAATCCGAATGTGTTAAGTTGGATGGAAAATTTGTATAAATTTCCAGTATGAAACTTGAAAGAGAATCTCTGACCGGGGTTTATTCCTGAGAAAAAATCAGTGTTTACTTGACAAACTTACGCGACGCGAGTATTTTCCCAATGCGCGATGATGGTGAATATTTAAAAATCACCAATACCCATTCATGAAGATTCCTCTGCATAGGTCACATTACGTTTCACTATCTGGAGCATTGCATGCCGCAGACGAGAGGCGGTGTACCAGACGCGGGGCAAGCAGCTGTGTGGGGGCTCGCTGCGGCACGCAGGAGCGACGGCCACACCGGCGTACGTGCTGCGGCACGTGGTGAGGGGGCAGCGGTGGCTGGAGGGTGACGTGGCCTTCCACCGCCGCATCACCGTGCCCGTGCTGCTGCTGCACGGCCTCAGGGACACCACCGTCCCGCTCCTACACATGTGCGAGATGGAGAAGGTAAGGCATGAAACTCTTATCTGTTCTTACTTTCCACTCTAGGTGTGGAGTGAGGGCATGTCACTCTATCTCTCCTCTATTCTTCCCTTTCATTCTAGATACGTAACCATGTGTGGGCCCGAGCTAAAGGTTAGGTAGGCTTCCTTTTTGTTGTAATAAAATAGGTTTTTGTTTTGTTACGGACCATCTTTTTTCGGTTCACTGCTGTCTGTTTTTCAGCACCAACTACTTTCTTCTTCAATTTTTTTCTTGTTTCATGAACTTCTTTCCTAGCTTACTGTTTCTGTGCACCTTGTGCATAGATTCCACGTTCCCTCAACTCCATACTAAATGGTGCCTTCCTCTTTCCTCTCTTGGAACATCTTTGTCGTGGTTAAGGGAGGCTAAAACTTTCTTATATAATAATAATAATAACATTCTAGATACGTGCTTAATTTATCTCTGTGTTCGTTGTAGTTTCGCTTTGTTACTTGACGTGGATGTACGTTGTTACTCTTTGAATTTGTGGAATTTGAATTAATTTTTTCTTCGCCTAAGTGCTTAACAGCTTACTAATGAGTATATGCCAATGATAATAGAGCATGTAATTTTCAGGGCTGTTCAGTAAAATACTGGCGATGACGAGGTAGAATTTGGGAAAGTTTTGAGTGTATTTGTGATCTACAAAAATAAGCATATCATACTGGTATTCATGAACTAGATGCACCAAAATGGCAGGTTCAAGTACAAGGTGCCTGGTTATTGAGCTGTTGGATCATACACACCCCGTCTTTTTTATCTAGCTCTATGCTTATATTGTCTTATTTATCATTGTTTGTTTAGGCAATAAAAGCTTCACGAAAATATACAATACTGGATAAATTATTTTTAGACGTCCTATTCTCTGTGAAACAACAAGGATTTAGATGTAGGGCTGGGCAAAATTTTATCTGAATGATAAAATCAGAAAGTTAATGTTCATTGGCAGTAACACTCTATAGACGCCTCTGAGGTACAAAGTTGGGGTTATACAAGATACTTCAGTGTTGTGAGATCAGGGTTCTCTCTACACTAACAGTGAGGTAATGAGAGGTCAGAGTTCACCCTACACCAGTGAGGTAGTGAGAGGTCACAGTTCACTAAACACTACACTCCACATTACATTCTATACCACACCCCGCACCACACTACACCACACCACACCCCACCACACCCCGCACCAGTGAGGTAATGCGATGTAACGCTGTGCAGACAATACCACGCGCGTTCCTGGAGGTGCTGGGGTCCGGCGGCCACGAGGTGATGACGGACGCGCCTGAGGAGGTCAACCTCTCCTTGCACCGCTTCCTGCTGCGCTGGAGCCGGCTCGCCTCCTGACTCTGCGGCTCCCTTCCTGACTCTGCGGCTCACCAGACTGCAGCTTGAGCCTGACATCATTTCACTTCTTAAAATTTTGGCTATGCTGGTGATGTCAGATGGTTATTATTTTGTTTCGTAATTAAAAAATTAGTCAATATTAGCCTATGAGCTTTTTATTTTATTTTTTTGAGGTATCTCAATACACATTCACGTTCAAGTTCAAGTTTGGTGAGGGTGTGTGTTTTTTTTTGTCGTACTGGCTATCCCATTGATGTCATCCAATGGTAGCTTGTGACAAGGAGTAGTGAATCCTGAGTAGTTTATTGGACAAGTCTGGTGCACAGGCGGTGAATTCTTGTGTGAATATTGTGAGTATTGCTGAGGGAATTGTAGGCCGTTTCCAAAGGCCCTTACACTGTTGGTCGTCACTTTCAAGTTTCAACATGACAATGGTTGTCATTGGGGCGCCAATAAGGTCTTCTCTGAATTGCTTCCAATGCTCCCGTATTATGTTATTTATTGGGTAATAGTGTGCAGGTTCATTTTCTTTGCTACTTTTTGTCACAATGAAGTAACATTTAAGTGTTGTGCGATGTGACATCTCCAGTAGACACACATACCTGTATACCTATTTAGGTATAATCGACGTATACCTACGCATAACGATATTTATATCGTTTTCTTTTTTATTGGGATCTTTGTTCCCTTGAGGGTAATGTCTTCTATTTTAAGAAGTTTCTCTCTAGCTCTTTTGTTAGGTGTCTCCAGCTATTTGTGTCTTTGTCGGATATTTTAAGTACTTTGTTATGAGTTACATGGGCTGCTGAAATTTCCAAGTGCGTCTGTGATGGGTTGTTTGTCTTCAAGAAAGCAGACTTGCGTCCTAGCATCTACATTTGCAGCATCTATCATCACATGCGTGCTGCTCCCTCTTTTGGGTTTTCCTGGCAGCTTATCAGATATTCAGCTGATCTGGTTTATAATTATTTATGAGTATTAATTTTAGCTCATAGAGTTTCTTTTTGTCATTCTTGATTTTTTTTTTGTGGTCGTCTCTCCTGTGGCGACCGACGTCAATGGCGAGCGTTCCTTGTCCCGTGTTTGTACGTTTCATTTGTAAGTTTGCTCTGGACTCTCACCCGAGTGTTCTCGCAATTATTTTGTGATACGTGTGATCCTAACCTCTGAGGTGCAATCATTTCAGTCCCTTCAACACGCCTGGAAGGAATATTTTCTAATTAGATTTTGCTGCAACTGTTTACTCAAAGTAAACCATGTTGGGTCGTTATTAAATGTTCTGTTCAACACTTCAAAGAGCAACTTCTTGACTGATCGCTCAATTTTTACAATCACGATGTACTATATCAGCTACTTAACCTAAAGCAAGAAAGTGAAATTCAAGCTCAATCATCGAAAAAGCTCCGCAATTCTTCAGCGTTTATGCAAAGATGAACAAAGTTTAATTTGATTCCACTCACCAAATTTTTATTGCAATTTATTTTTATTGAAATTTGTGTCAATTATATCCCAGAGAAAGTATTTTCCCTTTGCTTTTTTGAGAACGTGACCAAGTACATCCCATGTGTATGACCATGTGGGAGTTCATTGAACTAATCTGAGAATTCAGCTAATATCGTCAATGTTATTCAGTCTGTTATATTGCTGTTGCTGTCTCTCAATGAAACAATTATGGAGAACGGGTCTACCCTAGTGTGCTTCTTGCACGTAAACCGTCCGGCCTGTCTGCAGCTGTTCTATGTGGGCTGTGTAATGCTGCTGATGTGGCTTGGTTGTGTCTTCTTTGTATTTCTTTTTATTGGTATTTCGAAAATAAGAAAGAAAACTGCCAAATTTAAAAAAATCATGCAAGAAATTCTTTGCAGCGATTGATTTTTGAAGTTGACATGCGGTGTTATTTTCTGTAAGTGCCTTGGTGTAACTTATTTTTCATTCCATCCCTTTGACCTGCTCAAAGTTCTTTCTTGCTCAGCTGTAGGTGGCAGTCTGCTTATTACTTAGACATCGTGCTTTTGTTAAGAAAGGATCAGGTCCTTTTGCAGGTTGCCAGTGCAATTTGCCTCAAGTGTGATCTATTTTGTAGTTGAAGGATGAATGTGTCAGTGATGCCAAAATGACGTGCAGCTACCGAGCAGGATTCTCTTAAACGAAAGTTCTTACTGTGTGTGATTCTCACGATTTATTTTCATCTATTCCGTCCGCTTAGACTTATTTACCTTAGCTTTAACTCACTTGTTAACACCTCGTGTGCTCACGGTTCAATGTCAGAACTTCCATATTTCTGATGTATTTCATGGTGAAGCTCAGTTAAAATTTTAGTTGACTCTTTTTCTACTTAGCGCCCGTCATCTCACTTACACTGTAAGGATATCCTTAAGTTTGCCCTGTAGCTTATTTTGACGCGCTTCGTGTTAGCCTCACCATGTGTGGGGCGCATATCATCTGGGGTTGTGACTTCGAAACATAGACCTACATCAGTCTTAGAGAAACGTCCATCTAAGGGGGATACATTTATTGTATCTATGGGAATTAGCGCTCCCAGGGGAAAATGTGAGGGCCCCAGCTGAAAGTTAGGTAGGCCTTCGTTTTTTGAAATAAAATGTTTTTGTTATGTTGAGAATCATCTTTTTTTCGGTTCACTATGATCCTCTTTCCCCTCAGGGGGATACAACTATTGTATCTATGAGAATCAGCGCTCCTTGGGGAAAATGTGAGGGCCCAAGCTAAGAGTCAGGTAGGCCTTCTGTTTGTTGAAATAAAATGTTCTTTACCTCTGCGGTTGGGGGGAGACAATGAAGCATACAATAGCCCCTTAACCATGTCAGAACTTAAAACTGCCTTACGCACAGCCAGCGATAGCGCTCCCGGCCATGATGACATCTCGTACAGCATGATTAAAAAAGCCCACGAAACCTTCCTCCCTGCAGTACTCTCTCTCTTCAACAAAATATGGTCCCAGCAGGAATTCCCAGCAACTTGGTCACTAACAATAATAATAGCAATTTTAAAAGCTGGTAAAGATCCGACATCTCCAAATAGTTACCGTCCAATTGCTCTCACCTCATGCTTAGGCAAACTGCTTGAAAAAATTGTTAACAGGAGACTAGTCTGGTTTTTGGAATCGACTAGGAAAATAGTAAATATCCAATCTGGCTTCCGGAAGAACCGAAGTACCACCGACCATTTGGTGACGCTGTCATCACACATCGCTTCGAGTATTACTTCAAAGAATCACCTTGTTGCCGTCTTCTTTGACCTACAGAAAGCATATGACACCGCATGGACATACGGAATCCTACTGAAACTTCAGAAATATGGTATACATGGGCACCTTCTTGCTTTCCTACACAATTTCATGAATAATAGAAAAATTAGAGTCCGTCTCCAGAATGTCCACTCGTCAACCAAGAGCCTCCGAGGAGGAGTCCCTCAGGGAAGTATCCTCAGCTGCGTGTGTTTCCTTGTTGCCATAAATGATATCGCTGATGAAATTCCGCAGAGTGTCCATCGGCTTCTATACGTAGATGACTTCGTCATCTATGTGTCGGGCAAAAAACCGGAGTTCCTAAAACGACAATTGCAGATCGCTATTAACCACCTCACGCAATGGACAGCAACCACTGGATTTCAATTCTCCCCATCCAAAACAATGACTATGCATTTCTGCCGTACTCGTGGCTGTCTGAAAGCCTCCCCCGAACTTCATCTAAACAATGCAGTGCTACCACATGTTGAACAATTCAAGTATCTGGGATTAATCTTCGACTCGAGCCTTACCTGGCGGCCTCACATCCAATCCCTCAAACGATCATGTTCACAACACATAAACTTAATGAAAGTCATATCCCATACCCAGTATGGAGCAGATCGGCAAACCTTGCTCCGTCTTTATATGGGTCTACTAAAGCCAAAATTGGACTATGGCTCAGAAGCTTATAGCTCTGCATGTGCTACCCTAATGAAATCATTGCACACTGTGCAGAATTCTGCCCTTCGGGTAGCTACTGGTGCGTTCAAAAGTTCACCTATCTTATCTCTCCATGCAGAAACCGGAATAAAACCTTTAGCGTATTACCTGGAAATAAAGATCGTAAACTATTACCTTAGACTGCTCTCTGATCCTGCTCAACAAATTCTCTCAAAAATTCGCTGTGCTTCGGGACGCCTGCATGCAAACGAAAGAAGCCCCAAACCATTTTATCTTCGCCTGCAAACGATACTAAGAAACTATGACATCTCACTGGAGTGCGTGGCTCCGGAAAGCGTCTCCCCCATTGCGCCGTGGGTCTCTCCCCCGATAGCTGTGTGCAGTGAACTGGCTGACCTGCATAAACGACTGCTTGGTGCAGCCCCATCCAGAGCCCTATTCCTCGATCACTTCGTACGTCACTCTGAAACAGCTGTCTTCTTTACCGATGGATCTAGAACTGAACATGGCACGGCATATGCAGCCGTCCATGGGTTAAACATACTAGCGGTCAAACTCCCTTCAGTGGCTTCGGTGTTCACAGCTGAGTTGTGTGCAATACTGTCCGCGGTGCGCGCATCTCGAGCGGTGGATACGAGTATGATCACAATCGTCTCAGACTGTCGTAGCGCCCTACAAAGTATGATAAAACCTTGCAACACCCATCCTATAATAACGCAGATCCTAACGCTGATGACTGAGATCGGAAAACATTATACATTGTGCTGGGTGCCTAGCCATGTGGGTGCGGCGGGGAACGAGAGAGCTGACGAGGCTGCACAGTCTGCCACCCAACGAGAGCGCCAGATACGCAAAGGAATGCCTCGCGGAGACTTCGCATGTGCCTTTAAAAGACTCGTCCATCAAAATTGGAATCATGACTGGCGTGAAGTGACTGAGAACAAACTCCGAGAAATTAAGGACACGACGCAACCCCTCCGAACAAGCTGCTGGACCAACCGGGAGTGGGAGATAAAGCTGTGTCGCCTCCGTATTGGACATACACTTCTAACGCATGAGTATTTGATGAACGGGACTGCGCCGCCGCAATGTCTCCAGTGTCAAGTTACTGTGAGTGTAAAACACATTCTCACCGAGTGCCAACGATATGCTGCACTAAGACGCCGTTACTTCGGTCAGAGCGAGGTGGTGATGAGCGAGTTGCTGGGAGACTCGGGCCCGGTTGAATTGGGGGGAGGCCTCTATAGGTTTCTCCAAGAAGCTGACTTATTCTATGTAATCTAATTTCCCATGAGTTCTAAATTATAAAGACAGGCAAATTGATAGTGATGCCATTTATAATTTTAGTTTGAATTGTGCTTGAAATGTAATATGTTACTGCGACTCACTGTGCGGATCACTTGTTAGTGGTAACGGTGGTTAAACAATTACAATAATAATAATAATAATAAAATGTTCTTTGTACCTAATGTTAAGAACCATCTTTTTTGTCGGTTCGCTGCTGTCCTGTTTTTCAGCACCTACTACTTTCTTCTTTGACTTGGATCACCTTTGTGACGAATAGGGACGCTTAAACTTCATAATTATCTAATCTTAGAAAAACATCACAATTCATTGCTGCCGTACTGCCGTGATTTCTCCAGTAATGCACCCTTCAGAGAGATAACAACCATAGTAATGCTCTTTTCAGAGGTCCCCTCAGGGGGATACAACTATTGTATCTATGGGAATTAGCGCTCCCAGGGAAAAATATGAAGGCCCGAGCTGAGAGTTAGGTAGGCCTTCTTTTTTGTTGAAACAAAATATTTTTTTGTTATGTTAAGAACCAACTTTTTTCGGTTCACTACTGTCCTGTTTTTCAGCACCTCTAACTTTCTTCTTCAACTTTTATCTTATTTCATGAACTTCTTTCCCATCTTACTGTTTCTATGCCCTTTCTGCATAAATTCCTCATTTTCTTATCTCCATACTAAATGGTGCCTTCCTCCTTCCTCTCTTCGATACGCTCTTTTTTTTGCAGCGGTTAGGGAGACTTAGACTAACTTATAATCTCTAATAATCTCGCTCTTTTCAGAGGGATACAACCATAGTAATGCTCCTTTCAAAGGGATACAACTACAGTAATGCTCTTTTCAGAGGGATACAACCATAGTAATGCTCTTTTCAGAGGGATACAACCATAGTAATGCTCTTTTCAGAGGGATACAACCATAGTAATGCTCTTTTCAGAGGGATACAACCATAGGAATGACCTTTTCAGAGGGATACAACCATAGTAATGCTCTTTTCAGAGGGATACAACCATACTAATGCTCTTTTCAGAGGGATACAACCATAGTAATGCTCTTTTCAGAGGGATACAACCATAGTAATGCTCTTTTCAGAGGGATACAACCATAGTAATGCTCTTTTCAGAGGGATACAACCATAGTAATGCTCTTTTCAGAGGGATACAACCATAGTAATGCTCTTTTCAGAGGGATACAACCATAGTAATGCTCTTTTCAGAGGGATACAACCATAGTACTGCTCTTTTCAGAGGGATACAACCATAGTAATGCTCTTTTCAGAGGGATACAACCATAGTAATGCTCTTTTCAGAGGGATACAACCATAGTAATGCTCTTTTCAGAGGGATACAACCATAGTAACGCTCCTTTCAGAGGGATACAACCATAGTAATGCTCCTTTCAGAGGGATACAACCATAGTAATGCTCCTTTCAGACGGATACAATTATTGTATACGTAGGAATTAGCGCTCTTAGAGAGAAGGTGTGAGATCTTCCGCTGAAGGTTATGTAGGCCTTTAATTTATTGAAATAGAAAAGTCTTTTATTTTTATAACAGACCATTTATTCGATTTCCTCACGTTGTTTTTTCAGTACCTATTATTCTTTTTTAACTTTGATCTTGTTCTATAAACTCCTTACAATCTGGCTCTCATTATTCGCTGGGTGTGAGGGACATGCCTTGTGCATTGACTTTCCACGCCGTTCCCTTAATCTCACACCAAATAGTGCCTTCCGTTTTCCTCTCTTGGAAACATCTATGATGTGATTAGGGGGGCTTAAGCGAACGTATAATCTAATACCCAGTATTGCTTGCCAATTAAGTATCTTGATGTATGAACTGTGCCGCTGCGGAGGGGTGTTTTTTGTGCTCAACGTAAGTGGTGTTTGTGTGATCGGTTTTGATGAACTCGTCTCTGTGCTCCTTTATTATCATTATGAACGTGCGGCTGCAAGCTCTGCAATTGTGGTGATCATTTCTTCTAAGAGACAAAGAATTTGCGGTTTTTGAACCTCTGCCCGTTTTGCTACTAGAGTTACAGATGTCTTCTTTAGTTTTAACCGGAGTTCTTTCTTACTTTCTGGCTGTATCAGGAGCGAGTCCTTTTTTTTATCATTCATTGTACTTTTTACGTTTTAGAAAAATGTCGTCTAAGAAGTATATATACTAAGGATGTTGGTAACTAATACAAGAAAGTTGCTACTGGTTGTAATAATGTTAGTGTATTGTTGATTATTTATAAGTTTTTCTTGCTATATACTCAATGTTGTTGGAACTATAAGGAAGGAATCTCTTGTAACATAGACAAATGCAATTTATCATTTCCTCATAGGATGTTGTGAGTCCAAATTTTTGTGTCAATGAGAAATGTCTTCAAAGTAAAATTTACTCTTTACGTAAAGCTTTAGCAAACCAAAACTTACAAACCCTGCATGCTTTCTGTTTTCGACATTCCGCTCAATTGCTCCAGTTCAAGTGTAATTTGTCTATTGCGGTATGCTGTTTCAAGAGACACAAACTTTTAGGCGTTTGTGCTCGTCAAATCAGCTTGAGCATTCAGTACTATTTGCCAGTAGCCCTAAACTCGCAGGGGAAAAAACAGCTAATTAAGCTACTTTCTAAACTTCAGGACGATCGGGTGTGGTGATACTCGCAGAAAATAGTCTGAGCTTCGCGCGACTCACCACCCGTCTTTTATGTCCAATTTTTTACTTCATTTCGGGCTGCTATGTTGTCCTGCACGATGTCTTTGGCGGAGTGCGCGGACGGGATGGTTCATCAGCGTGTTTTGGGTGACTTGATGCTGTTTTGAGCAAATGTAGCTTTCCTGCGCGTCACATATCAATTAGAAAATAATTGAGTTATTTCCTTCTTATGTTAACACGTGCAGAACTTGGATTTACACCAGTTACTGATATGGTCTGCATTCCGGCCTCCCCTCAGGAAGATAGAACTATTGTATTTGTAGGGATTAGCTTCCAAGGGGAAAAATGTAAGGTCCTGAGCTGAAAGTTAGGTAAGTGTTTTTTTTTTGTTGAAATAAAAGGTTATTTGTAACGGATTTATTTTCGGTTCCTTGCTGTCCTGTTTTTCAGCACTTTTCAACTTTCTTCTCCAACTTTCATATTGTTTCATAGCCTTCCTTCTTAACTTACTGTTTTTATGCGCAGGGATATTGAGCTGAGGCACACCTTATGCATAGATTCCGCTATCCCTGAACACCATCCTAAATGGTACATTCATCATTCCTCTCTTTGAAACGCCGTTGTTGCGGTTAAGTTGGCCTTGTCACGAGAAGTGTTACCCTTCACCTCCTTGTTAACAATTCATTAACAAGAAGAAGAGGTTCTCGGAATTGAGGGAATGGCGCACCTCCAAATTATATAAACAACACAGAAATTAATGAATAATAATCGGCAATCACAGTACATATACTAAAAAGAATGGTACTCACCGATGAAAGCTGATACCACTTACTCAGCGCAATTTCTGAGCGCTCTTATTCTTCGGTGAGCTGTAATGCTAGTGCTGACGGGGGTTTTAAACACATTAAAATGTTAAGGAATTTCTTATGATGAGACCCTGGTACAAAGCATTAATTGACATCTACTGGAATTGCAAGTAACACATGTTTACGAACATCACCCTGCCTAATTGACCGGTCAATATCTTTAAGTTAATTACACTCGGGACATATACAATGAAACAATGCCTAACTGATGTGTTGGCACATTCCAACTTCACGATGGCTTGCCATTCAGCCTCGGACCACAAGTTCGGTTAACCAAAAGCAGCTTCAGTTCAATTCCTGTTTCTCACACGGTGCATGTACTGTCTTTGGACGTTTTTATGAAGAAGTCGTGCTTGCAATCAATAGGAGCAAAAAGGAAAGCCGCCCTCCTGTGGAGCAACGAAAATTTTAACAATTACTTTAATTCTGCAATTCTCTCATACATATATATATGCACATATTCCACATTTAATTCAACTGCTCCAATTTTCTTTTTACGTTATATGAACCTATCGTTTCTAGCGGTATCTATTGTAACAAAAGCACGAGCCTTACCCTCCCTTACGAAGTAATTAACATTTTTCTTTGAACAACCTCCACGTTACGGAATCTTCTTCTTTCTGCAAAAGTGAGAAAAAAAAAAATGTAAACTTATAATTCGTTGATTCCCCAGAAAAGTATATATATCTCAACAGGTTTCGTTTCTCACTTATTTTCCAGAGTATCACATTTAATTCAACACCTATTCACGACGCAGAGTAACACAAATTTTTAGGTATAATAATGCCTAGCCGCGAAGCACCTTATTGAGAGGCCCGCAACACCTTACTGACTCTTGTTATCGTGTTAGCCAAAGTGTTCTTTTTGGGACTGCCCTCTTTCGAATAATGACCAATAGTCCCCCTCTTACTTCTTCTAAACAATCGTCTGCTCCGTACCATTGGCTGCTCTCGGGGTTATACGCTTCCTATTCGCTGTGCGCAGAGCACGCCTTTTCGCCCTTATTTTGTGTGTTAATTCTTGAAGTCTACGTCCGTTGGCGGGAAAGCTTTCTCACGCCTCACCCTCTGGCCTAGGCCTCGCGGTCAACAAATTCTGCCTTTCGCTGTAACCCAACACTGCCTTCGTTGTTCGCACTCTTGAGTTTTGATTACGAAGCACAACCCTAGCCTCAGCTCGAGTGCCAACATAAATTTATGTTGACTGTAAACATTCAGTCCTACACACATGTTAGAGTGATCCCCTCGTTCCGTTGAAATGTGCCAAACACAGTTTTATAAACTCCCAATTTGAGTTCAAAAAAAAAAGCGCACAAAATTCGTCACACACAATTACAAGAATTTTTTATTGATTAATTCGCAAAAATTGATCATTCTGAACCGATTCTCGACAGGACGGCCCTCCTAGAGTTAAAAAAAAATTGGCCTGACAAATTTTTTTTTGAATTAGCTTCAGCTATTTATTGAATAATAAGTACTACAGTATGCAGCCGATATAAGACACACATGGTAAATTCTACTTAAGCACATTATCATCTAAAATTTGTTCCGCAGAACCAGGGTACATTACACTTAATAATCTTATTCATTACAATACAATCAGCCACAGCGTAATATATTGTGTTGTCTTCACCTAACCGATGCATCTGTTGTTCCCCGCCGAAGTGAAGTGCGTACTTAGTACTACGTACTTGAGTACTAAACCCTAATAACATTCACACAATTTCACGGGCATCTTTCCCACGCCTCAGACATCCTAAAGTATCGATGATTTTCCATTTCGCAGATTTTAATTCACACTCGCATGTTCTGTTGTACAATTCCTTGCCGCTGCAGTTCATAGTTCGACGTTGGTTCCTTTGGTATCGTTGACAGAATCTATTTTCCTTCCATGCCTCTCTTCTGGCATTTCAATAGCTTCACACACGCGTTGAAGATGGGTACTTAGTCTCAGGAGGAAGTATTGCGAGCCCGATATCCAGACTCGTATAAAATTTCCATACACAACACTAACTGCACGACTGCGTTCTGTAAGATGGATCATTATTACGATTCAAATTACCACCCAATCATGTTAAGTGCAATGTTTCACATACATTTTATGACGTTTATCCAACTCAGTTTTTAATCGCCAGATTACTCATGAACGTCGCTTCGTTGATCAGACAAATCGATACGTCAGTAAGTTATATTGATCTGGAGGAAAATATGAGTCGAATCGTCGATAAATCTCATTCAATATGGTCTCCCTTCGCGATAGGGTTCCAATCCCACGAAGTTATGCTGAAGTGTTCCTAGGCATAATCCTGCGTAGTGCACACTGGTATCCTGTAGAATCCCTCTCAGTATTCCTTGACGTCGACGTGGAATCTGGTAGACACTTGATAATGTTTTATTTTCTCCGAGTGAACACTCTTATTTATGCGAGAATTCCGTGGGTTAATATTCTTCGAAGATCGTACGCATCATTCAAAGGCTATCCGACGTAATCTCTATTAATTTTTTTTTTATTTCACGTATGAATAGAGATGCCTAAAATGCGGCTTCAATATTCCAATGTGATCGTTTGCCTAGTAAAAAAAATTCACAGGGAACTTGCATGCGAGTTTCAGGAATGCCTTTCTAAGCGTTCATGTCACAATGCAAATTCCAAATAAATCAAGTTAAATTTAATACTCAATAATATAAAAGCACTGTCATTGGTTCATATGGGTACCCATTTATAAAAGCATTTTTGAACACTATTACATTACGGCGCCCTAGAACATTATCTGCTTTATTTTCGTATTCTCTTCCTTCCTTCCTCATCCTGGTACTGCGGCGTTCTGTGGTGCTTTCCACTTCGAAGTGTCGAGTGCTGCTAATTAGTCGAGAAATTCTTCCTGGCTCGGCCGTTCACTAACGATGTCCTCTTCACAGCCTGACCACGGGCGAGTTAAGCAATCACTGGTGTTCTCCGCATTCTTCTGAACATGGTGCGCAATCTCTGGCTGCAGCTCTACCGCAAGCGGCTCTGAGCTAATTACTTGTGCTCTCCGCACTCTTCAGAACATGGTGCACAACTTCCAGCCGTCCACACATCTTCTACGTTTCCCAATGCAACGTTAGCGTTTGTTCTACAATTAAATACTTCCAATACAAGTTCAATTAAATCCCCTATGTCGTACAGTTGTTGTCTGTTCGTTGTTCTTGTAAATAATTACTTATATTCCACGTGATTCTTCCTGAATTTGCTGCTTATACGAGACGCATTCGTGTTATGTAATTGTTCTGGCCTGTTTTGGGCTGAAGTACATACTACGCCAATCTACCAAGAATTAATTCCTTAAGTCTGAAAGGGAAATGTGCTACACTCTACAGAGTAAGTTGAGAATAATTCCTTCCGGAATACCGTGTTTACGATATTCTTTCAGGCAAGAGAAAGACACAAAGTCAGAAAATTCAACACTACAGCACGAAAGAATACGCGACCTATAATCTGACGCTAAACATATTTTCCCCGTTACGAAAATGAACGGTCTAAAGGTATTGATAAAATTAGCAAGCCTGAGATACATAAGCCTAAGAACTTCATATTAACTAATTACTTCGCCAGAGTTATTTCGTATCAAGCGCGTACGCTACACGAGAAGCTGGCAAGAAATATAAGCATCCTACAAAGGAAACAAAGTACTCCTCTTGAGAAACACACGACGTTAACCTAATAAACGCTCAATTCTCTTTACTTAGCAAGAGAGAAAATGAGAATTACGCATAGCATAAGATTAGATCGCTCAACAAGATTTTCATCCAGACGAAATTTCTTGTGAGCAAAGAAAGTTGGAGTTACATAACCTAGAGCATATTCCTATTGAACGAAGCATCACACTCTCGTGAGGGAGATTACCTTTAATTCACAACTAGAATAGCACAATTCTACTAAAGAACACATTTAGATTAAAGCAATACAGCGCAAAAAAAAACTCACTCCTACGTAAGAGCTCTGCTAAAATTGAACGCACAAGAACACATATCACAAAGTTAAGGTGACGCATGATCTCAGTCCACTGCAGCTCGCTTCCAAGTGGCAATTCACCTACACCTTGAACGCAAATTGTAGCTTCGCCGCTCCTTGAACGCAGCTCTCGCGCTTACGTGGTTCTCTGTCCTCAGGTCTTCATCTTCTCTCTCAATAGTTTCATGTCCGTTTCCATTCCCTGGTTCAGCTGCGACGTCCGCCGTGCCGGGAAAAGCCTCGCCCCGTAGGAAAGCAACTTTCAATCTATCCAAATGAACCCTTTCTTGTCGGTTACTATATAGTGCTTTAATGGTCGCATTTGTGGCATTCCTTTCAAGGACACGGTACGGGCCTAACCAGTCGGTAGGCCAAGCGTTTGCGGATTCGGCTTTTCCTGTAGGATTGTGTAATAGAACAATATCTCCGCTCTCCACCTGGTTATTTTTCACACCTCTTTCCTTCATTTGCACCGACTTGTCGTGTGAAGCCTTGGACTTGGCCTTCACTACTTTGAACGCATTGTGAAGTCGGGCGCTCACCTCGGCACTGTAATTGTCCCCAAGAGAATAATCCATGCGAGGTTTTTTCAGCCAGTTAACAACAGGAATTTCAGCGTCCCTACCAAAAAATAAATAATACGGTATTTCTTCAATAACACTTTGATAACTTGTGTTCAGTGCCAAGCATGTCCACTGCAAAGCATCATGCCACGATGGTTGATCGCTGGCTGCGAGGTGAGACAGCACTGTTTTGATGTTCTTGTTCTGACGTTCCGTCATCCCATTTGATTGCGGATGATACGCAGATGTGTTGTAGTATTTTATTTTCAATTTTTCACACACATTTCTGAACAAAGCTGACGTGAACTCGGTACCTCTGTCTGAGACGAGCGCTTTCGCAGGGCCATACGTGGTTACGAATTTAGTTAACGCTCGAGTCACTTCCTTAGTTGTCTTGCTTCTGAGTGGGAAAGCTGCAACATATCTGCTGAAGTGATCAACCACGGTCAAGATGTACTTGTGGCCCTCATTCGAGACTGGCATTTCTATTAAATCAACACCTATTCTGTCCAGAGGCTTGTCAATTTCAGGGAATGAACCCATGCTAACACAAATGCGATTGTTGATCTTACGCTTCTGGCACTGCATGCACGAATCGATGTATTTGTTAACGTCGCGAGACATGTTAATCCAGTACCCAAATTCCATGAGCTTTTTCCACGTTTTAGCACGACCTTGATGAGCACCGATGGTACTATCATGCGCTAACGTTATTGCTGCTTCTCTCAGAGCGTCTGGCACAACGATTAAGTGCCTTGTTCTATTAGGCTTTCGTTGTGTCTTTCTGAAATACAATATGCCTTCATCGGTGAAGATTTCGGGTTTTAGAGCGAGGCTTGGAGCGTCCCCTGATTTGTTACCTTCAAGATACCTGAGCACTGGCCCCCAAACGGGATCTTTCAATTGCTCTGCTCTCACATTTTCTTTCTGCAACTTACTTTCCGCCTCTTGTACATTGGGAGTTTCATCTAACATCGTCGTGACGAACACTGTTTTAGGGGCTTCGTCGTCTCGATTTTCTTCTTCGTTATCGTTCGCAATATTTCTCGACAATGCGTCGGGCACCACGTTCTGAGTTCCTGGCCGATAAATCACCTCAAAATCATATTGAGAGAGTGTTAGGGCCCATCTCATAATTCTGTTGTTCTTGGTATTTTTACCTTTGAACAAATATTTGAGAGCTGTGTGGTCAGTAATTACAACAAATTTATTGCCGTACAGGTAAGGTGAAAAGTGATTTACAGCCGCTACTACTGCTAATCCTTCACGTTCAGTGATTGAATAACGTTTTTCAGCATCATTGAATCTTTTGCTGAAGTATCCAATCGGTTGTTCCTTTCCGTTACATTTTTGCGCAAGGACCGCGCCAGAGCCCTCATTTGAGGCATCACAGCTCAAGTAATACGTCTCATTAAGAGAAGGTTTCTTCAGAACTGGAGCTTCTATCATGAGCTGCTTAAGTTTACAGAAGGCTTGCTCGTGTACTTCCTCCCACTTGAATCTTGCCCCCTTTTTAGTCAGCGCATTAAGAGGTGCAGCTGTTGTAGCGAAATGCGGAATGAATCGCCGGTAGAAGTTGAGCGCTGCTACGAACGAGCGCACTTTACGTGCGGTAGTCGGCCTAGGGTAACTCTGCATTGCCTCCACGTTTTTGGGGTCTGGAATAAGTCCCTCACGACTGATGTAACATCCTAGGTACTTTACTTGTTTTTGTGCAAATTTGCACTTGTCCAAGCCTATTTTTACTCCGGCACATTGAAACTCGTGCAACACTTCCCTTAAATTTTCTAGGTGACTCTCAAAAGTCATAGAGTTAACGCACACGTCATCCAAGTAAATAGCGGCGAATTTTCCAAGTTGCCTTTTCAGAACATGACAAATTACTCTCTGGTACACTGATGTTGAGCACTTGAGTCCCATAGGTAGCCTAGAGAACTCGAAGTTGCCTTGTCGAGTCTGAAATGCCGTGTATTGCTTACTTTCTTCATCTAGCTCAATTTGATGGAAGGCTGATTTTGCGTCGACAATGGAATAGTATTCTTTGCCAGCCACCTCCTCCAGTGTCCCTACAATGTGTGGAATCGGATAATGTTCGTTTATCACCCGCATGTTTACAGCTCGCAAATCAAGGCAAACTCTGTGGCCTCCTCCTGGCTTCTTTACGAGTACGAGCGGGTTTTTCCAAGCACTTGTACTCTCTTGCACAATTCCACTTTCGATCATCTCCGAGACCTTTTTATCAATAATTTCTTGGCTGGAGTATGGAATACGCCACCCTTTCGTTTGAATTGGCCTGTAATCACTCAGCAAAATTTTGTATTTCACTCCTTTAATGTTGCCAATATCCATCTCGTCTGCACTAATCGTCTTGTGATATTCCTTGAGCAGGTTTCTGACTTGTCCTTGTTTTTCAGCATCCAAGTGACTGAGGTCAAGCTCATCAATTTGCTGAAAGCGCTTCTCTCTGCGGCGATTTTCTGCTTCGCTATTTTCCGCATTGTTTTCTTCTGCAGTTGCAGCTTCATTCGAGATTTCGTGGCATGTTGCAATTATTGCTCCTTCAGTCAGAGCGATTTCTTCGGCAAAAGGGTTAAGTACAGGCATCAAAACATACCCGTTTTGTACCTTTGCAGCGGTGGCTCCGACGTACGGCGCCCACTTAATTCTAGGCTCTAAAATTACTTCCTTCCCATCAAACTTGCCATCTGCTCGGCACTTTACCATGGCTTGCGTGCGAGGCTTCACTGTAATGTCCTCAGCCAGAGTTACAGATGTTTCTTCCCGCGTTACACACAGAATTTTCGGAGAAGCGTGTCCTGGTGCTGAAAACATGTTCACGTGAGTTCCAAAGAAGGATGCCCTACATTTTCCGAAGTCTATCTTTGCGTTGACTTTGTTCATTACTTCCACCCCTATTAGCAGGTCTCCTGGGAATGCATTTTCCCGCACAACAAAGCATCTCTGTACAATTTTCTGACCGTTAACTTTGATTGGCACATTAATCTTTCCCAGCACTGGTACGGGTTCCTCTCCAATTGTCTTTAATGCAGTGGATGTTCCTTTTACACTAGCATTTTTAATCCCCGCAACCACACGCTCTTTTACCAAGCATATATTTGCTCCGGTGTCAAGAAGTGCGGTAACAGGTTTACCATTCACTTGGAGTATCACGCTGGGATTTATTATTGGAGCTAACGGTCTCCTATTCCGTTTTTTGGCTGTCCTGCAAACTGTTGCACTCTGCAATTAGCTCTTAGGTGCCCAAATCTTCCACAGTTGACGCACGGCGGTGGCACCGCTTTATACTGTGCCAAGTCCATTGCAGGTGCAGGTGTTACTTCCGGTTGCGGCTGTGGTTCTCTTGTGTGGTAAATTTGGTGCTGATGACTCCTAAGTCTGCCTTTTTCGCTCCAGTGGGGTGCTTCATAATTTCCTCTTCGATGATAAGGAGAGTGTCGTGTCTGTCTGTTCCTTTCTCTCCAGGGTGGCACTTCATGGCGGTACCCGCTAGGCCGTTGTGGTGAATGCCGCATCGTATGGCCGACACGTGCAGTCTCATGCTGTGGCCTCCTCTCGCTTCGCTGCGCTCTCTCTCTCTCCGGTTCCCTCTTCTCTGTCGTTTCCCTTGGCACTGGTACTATCCGTCGATTTTCCACTTCGATTGCCATGTCTCTCAGTTCTTGTACTGTCGTAGGTCGCGCATCACTTCGAAATGGTCTTGTGATGTTCTCCCTTAGTCCGAGCCACATCAAATCTACAAGGATTCGTTCCGGATGTTCCAGATAATTCTCGTTGTACAGCCTTTCCAGGCGCGTCAGGTATTCTGAAACTCCTTCTCGGCTTGTTTGCTTCTTGGTTACTATTTCAAACAGCGCTTGCGTCGGATGTTCGACCTGGTCGTCGTAAGTGCGCAGCCAGTTTTCTGCTTCTCGTAGGTTCGTTAGTGTATCAATTATTAGATTGCATTCCTTTGCCTCTTGTGGACCTAGGCAAAGGAAGAAGGCTTTCACCTGCTCACTGTTATTCAGATTACCCGTCAAAAACTTCAATCTTGCCATATGTTCCCCCACATTATCGCCCCTCCTGAATTTAGCACCAATGGCCCCCACGCAACTCGTTACCACGGGCATGTTTACTGCTTCCTCTTCGGGTCGGGGTGGCGTTGCTGGCGCATTTCTGCGGTCGTGATTCCTTCTCCCACGGGCAGGCATAGTGTCGATCTTCTCCTATTCACTTTCTCCAAAAACTCAAAAATTTGCGATCACTCAAATGTTTTCCACACCTACTCACTGTAAAACTTTTACTGAAACTTTGAAATTAATCGCGTGAACCCACCAGAATTTTCTCACTCAAACTTATCACTTTTATAACCACTTTCACTTTCTTGATCTATATGGCCGTGTGCTTGCTGGCTTCTCACACCGGAACACAGAAAATCATCACTACGAGACATGTACCTCTACTGAATTTCTGTACGTTTTGCACATGAAATAACTACGCAAAAAAATACAATGCAACTGTCATACTACACTCACAAAATATTACAAAGCGATCGCGTTGATCCTTGCCAAATTGAGATGTCACGAGAAATGTTACCCTTCACCTCCTTGTTAACAATTCATTAACAAGAAGAAGAGGTTCTCGGAATTGAGGGAATGGCGCACCTCCAAATTATATAAACAACACAGAAATTAATGAATAATAATCGGCAATCACAGTACATATACTAAAAAGAATGGTACTCACCGATGAAAGCTGATACCACTTACTCAGCGCAATTTCTGAGCGCTCTTATTCTTCGGTGAGCTGTAATGCTAGTGCTGACGGGGGTTTTAAACACATTAAAATGTTAAGGAATTTCTTATGATGAGACCCTGGTACAAAGCATTAATTGACATCTACTGGAATTGCAAGTAACACATGTTTACGAACATCACCCTGCCTAATTGACCGGTCAATATCTTTAAGTTAATTACACTCGGGACATATACAATGAAACAATGCCTAACTGATGTGTTGGCACATTCCAACTTCACGATGGCTTGCCATTCAGCCTCGGACCACAAGTTCGGTTAACCAAAAGCAGCTTCAGTTCAATTCCTGTTTCTCACACGGTGCATGTACTGTCTTTGGACGTTTTTATGAAGAAGTCGTGCTTGCAATCAATAGGAGCAAAAAGGAAAGCCGCCCTCCTGTGGAGCAACGAAAATTTTAACAATTACTTTAATTCTGCAATTCTCTCATACATATATATATCACATATTCCACATTTAATTCAACTGCTCCAATTTTCTTTTTACGTTATATGAACCTATCGTTTCTAGCGGTATCTATTGTAACAAAAGCACGAGCCTTACCCTCCCTTACGAAGTAATTAACATTTTTCTTTGAACAACCTCCACGTTACGGAATCTTCTTTTTTCTGCAAAAGTGAGAAAAAAAAAATGTAAACTTATAATTCGTTGATTCCCCAGAAAAGTATATATATCTCAACAGGTTTCGTTTCTCACTTATTTTCCAGAGTATCACATTTAATTCAACACCTATTCACGACGCAGAGTAACACAAATTTTTAGGTATAATAATGCCTAGCCGCGAAGCACCTTATTGAGAGGCCCGCAACACCTTACTGACTCTTGTTATCGTGTTAGCCAAAGTGTTCTTTTTGGGACTGCCCTCTTTCGAATAATGACCAATAGTCCCCCTCTTACTTCTTCTAAACAATCGTCTGCTCCGTACCATTGGCTGCTCTCGGGGTTATACGCTTCCTATTCGCTGTGCGCAGAGCACGCCTTTTCGCCCTTATTTTGTGTGTTAATTCTTGAAGTCTACGTCCGTTGGCGGGAAAGCTTTCTCACGCCTCACCCTCTGGCCTAGGCCTCGCGGTCAACAAATTCTGCCTTTCGCTGTAACCCAACACTGCCTTCGTTGTTCGCACTCTTGAGTTTTGATTACGAAGCACAACCCTAGCCTCAGCTCGAGTGCCAACATAAATTTATGTTGACTGTAAACATTCAGTCCTACACACATGTTAGAGTGATCCCCTCGTTCCGTTGAAATGTGCCAAACACAGTTTTATAAACTCCCAATTTGAGTTCAAAAAAAAAAGCGCACAAAATTCGTCACACACAATTAAAAGAATTTTTTATTGATTAATTCGCAAAAATTGATCATTCTGAACCGATTCTCGACAGCCTAAACTTAAACTAACATCTAATTTTATTGTCTCCATCGGTGTACCTTGATGCTCTAGCCCTGGCAATTCAGCTTAAAATGAACACGTGTTGATAGAGACATCCGAGATTTTAATTTGGTGAGTAGGGAGGTGTCTTCCTGTGTTATTCCTGTGAGAAAAGCCGTCTTTGAGTGCAGCCGACGTCTTACAGGACCGTTATAGGTTCTTGTGTCTAGTTCATTGATTTAATAAAGCAGCACCCCTCAGGGGGATACAACTATTGTATCTATGGGAATTAGCGCTCCCAGGGGAAAAATGTGAGGGCCCGAGCTGAGAGTTAGGTAGGCCTTCTTTTTGTTGAAATAAAAGGTTTTTGTTATGTTAAGGACCACCTTTTTCCGGTTCACTACTGTCCTGTTTTTCAGCACCTCTGATTTTTCTCTTCAACTTTTATCTTATTTCATGAACTTCTTTCTCATCTTACTGTTTCTATGCCCCTTCAGCATAGATTCCTCATTCTCTTATCTCCATACTAAATGGTGCCTTCCTCCTTCCTCTCTTCGATACGCTCTATTTTTGTAGCGGTTAGGGAGGCTTAAACTAACTTATAATCATAATCTTAATAAAGCAGCAGATGCTCCCTGCTGCCTAGTTTAGAACATGAGTCTGACAGACTAGGCCCCTAAACTCCTTTATATATTTGGTTAAGAACAACAATCGATTTACGGGATTTCTTGATGAAATAGTTGTTACCTCATGGCTTAAACGTCAGTAGGCAGAAATGCCCCCCTCGCGCCATCCTGCCCTTGTCGTGGGGAGGGGGCTTGCGTGTCTCGAGGAAGGCGGGGGCTGGGCCTTCGGGGAGAATTGGTCTCCCCGGCAGATTCAATCATGTTGGAGTGGCTCTGCTGGAGAGATCTGACTAACTGGGGTGGCAAAACCCCAAGCTCAAGGTTTAACTGTGCTGATGAGCTGAGTGGTCGCCGGGGTTCAAAGGCGACAATAAGCAGTTTTTAAAGCTCTGTCCGTCTTCAGATTGGCAGAGCCCTCTCCCTGGGGCGGGCAACTGGGAGTTGTATTCTCTCTACAGACCCGCCGTTTTTGAACCAGCCTCTCCATGGGCGATTATGAAAATTCTGAAAACTCTCAGGGGATGGGGCCCCCTTCTCAACCCCAACCTTTTCTCGGCAATGACTCGGCGCTTCCCTCGGACTCTGCTGGGATGTCTAAAAGGACAACCAGCCCTACTTCTCCTCTGATGACCTTGAGCCCCCATATGGATTCTCCTCTGACCACTCCAAGGGTGATGACTGCTGCACCCTTCAATAAAGACAGCGATTCTCACTTGACTGCAGAGAAACTTTCTGAAAACCCAGATGGCCCGAAATATGTAACCCTAGAGCCCTACCAACCAGCTTATAGAGGACGAGGGCGACGAGCCCGGAGACCACGAGTCAACAGCTCCGTCTCCTTCTTCCCGCCGCTGGAGGAACAGATGCAAGCACCTGAATATAAACGATTCTTCCATATTTCCTCACCTACTGATGTGAACCTGTCTACCATCAACGTTATTAGGGCAAATGACGAGATAGAACGAACTATCGGAGGCCCGCCCAAGAATATTAATGAAGCAAGATCGGGACAACTGATAGTGGAGGTCTCAAACCAAGCCCAGAGTCGAGCCATTATGAACCTGAAATCTTTGGATTCACACGAGGTGACTGTTGAACCACATAAAACTCTTAACCAAATAAAAGGCACTATTTATTACAGAAATAACCCCAAATTTTCACCTAGTGAAATCCTCGAGGGACTCAAGAGACACAAAGTTCTCGAGGTCTACCAAACAAAAAAGAGAGTCACTGGAGTCCTGATCGACCAACCAATTTATATATTAACCTTCGATACATGTCAGCTGCCCGCTGAGGTCTCAATAGGATGGACAAAGTGCTCTGTCAGGCAATATGTGCCCAAGCCCAGGCGGTGTTTTAAATGCCAAAAGTTTGGACATGGAGCTGGGACGTGCAGAAGTGACCTAAGTACCTGTTACCACTGTGCTGGGGAATTACATGAGCTACCTTGCTCCCGACCTGCTTGCTGTTCTAACTGAGAAGGACCTCACCCGGCCTCCTCCTTGAGCTGCCCAACCTACAAGAGGGAAGAAGAGATTATGGCCCTGCAGGTAAAAGATAGACTATCATATGTCGAAGCTAAGCGGAAAGTAGCCGCCCGCTATGTCAAACAGAACACTTCCTTCGCAGACGTTCTCAGGTCTACAAATGTGACTGCGACACACCAAGCAGGCCGCTCGGTAACCTCCATGAGTGCTCCCTCCGGTTGGAGACCCCCGAACCCTGCTTCGGAGACTGTGCCTGCTGGTACCCTAGAGAACATCGCTGCCTGTACAGAAGTGAGCCTCTCAACAGAGAGCCAAGACACTCGAGATACCGAGCAGATCCCTACACCAAATACTCATTACAAAAATACCCCAACTTCGACCAGAGAAGAATCCCCTCTAATACTACCTGAAATAAATCCAAGGGATGCCAGGAACACTACTGTTGAAGGCCGAAAAACTGAGAAACCTAAGACTATTTCCAACCGAGACAAGCCTCGAATCGCAGCAAAGCCAAATATTACTGCCCCTGATGCAGTTCATCCCACGAGCCAAACCCAAAATCGGAAGCCAGTTGAAATGGAGGTGAGTACAGGAATCCCTCGAAAGCGCCTTCAAAGCGGAACACCACCAAAAGATCTTAGCCACAACAAAATCCCTAAAGGGCAATTGGATTCTAGGCATGAAGAAAAGGCATACCCAATTAGGAGAAGGAACACAACCTCACAGACCCACCTCTCCAGAGATAGTTTTAAAAAGCCCTCGCAGCCTCACTCGCGGAGAATGCATTCTCTAGACAGAGTCACTGAAGTCCCAGCTGACATCAGTGCAGACCTCCTCAAGAAATATCCTCCTCCTCCTAACCTCCCGTCAATGCCCCCGCCTGCTATCCCTATGCAGGTTTGGGGAGAAACCAGAAGAAAGTCAGACGGAGAACGACCTATTCCTACCATTGTAAGCCAACAGATTCGGAATTTAGAAACAAGAAAAGATCCACCAAGAAATCTCCCTTAATGTCGCTCAATGCACAATATCATACAATGGAATTGCCGTGGTTTTAGACGAAATTATGAAGACTTGCAAGCTATATTACGAGAACACCAACCCGCATGCATATGCCTACAGGAGACCATGCTTGGTAACATCAGGCCTGGCAACCTCCAACAGTACAATGTGGAGACCTCCTCCTCCAATCCTAACCCTGTTCCTGGCTCCGGACTTGCAGTTTTAACCAGGTCTGACGTGCCGCAACTTAAGATAGATATAAACTCACCCTTTCAGACATTGGCAGTTCGAATCAAACTTGGCGCGATCTATCTCACCGTGTGTAACATATATATTCCCCCGAATATGGCTCTCAATCCTGACGACTTACTCAATCTAACCACGCAGCTACCTCCTCCGTTTCTGCTGGCAGGAGATTTTAATGCTAAGCATGCTGCATGGGGCAACTCCATTAGCGATCAGAGAGGAAAAACCATTGAGCGATTGATCTCCACCACAGACATCTGTCTCCTAAACTCAGATGTCATGACTCACATCCACGTCCAAACTGGCTCCTCGTCGGCTATAGACCTCAGCCTCTGCTCACCTGAAATATCCCCAGATATTGAATGGGCCATACTGGAAGATACCCATGGGAGTGACCACTTCCCCATCATAATGACCTTACTGACTCGCCATCTCGTTCTAACGCAGCCGCGCTACAAACTCCACCGTGCTGACTGGAGTACCTTCGAAGCGCTGACTTCCCTCGAGGAAGAGGAAGTCCAAAGCGTGGATGATGCCGCAGAAAGAATACGAAGAACTATTAATGACGCCGCATCCGTATCCATCCCGCGCTCAAGAGGCGGTTATGTGCAACATCGAGTGCCCTGGTGGAACGACAACTGTGCGCGAGCCAACTATGAACGGAAAAGAGCTCTACGACGCTTCCAACGCAGTCGCACGGTTGCAGATAAAATTCTTTACCAGAGAGCGAGAGCCAGAGCCCAATTCATTAAGAAGGCAGCCAGGAAGCAATCTTGGCAACAATATGTATCCTCGCTGAACACCGACACACCAACCTCCAAGATATGGCAACGAATTCAGAAAATGAAGGGAAAAGGACGACAAAAACTGCCATCACTTGAAATAAACGGAGAACTGGTATGTGACTTAGATCGCGTAGCCACCCATCTAGCTGAGCACTTTGCGGAAATTAGCAGCGGGAGACATTTTTCGCCTACATTTATCCAACTTAAGCAACGACAAGAGGCAGAGGAACTTGATTTTACTACTGATGAACATTATGCCTACAATGAGCCAATTACATATCTGGAAGTATTTCATGCCCTTCAACAATCCAGAAACACCGCACCAGGACCAGATGGAATATATTATAAAATGCTGAAAAAGATGCACCCTACAGCCATAACATATCTCCTCTCTCTTTACAACAAAGTCTGGGAAACGCACTCCTACCCCTCTGCTTGGCAATTAAGCATAATAATGGCCTTTACAAAGCCCAACAAACCCCCAACAGAAGCGACAAGTTACCGCCCAATAGCCTTGACAAGCTGCTTGGGAAAGCTTTTAGAGAAAATTGTCAACATTAGACTGATGCGACATTTGGAATCCCAAGACCTCTCCCCTGTTCAATTTGGGTTTCGACCTCTGAGGGGTACTACTGACGCCCTTGTTAGACTTCAAAACCATATTATCAGGCACCGCATCCAAGGTAAACACACTATGTGTATCTTCTTTGACATGCAGAAAGCTTACGACACGACTTGGCGATATGGAATTCTGAAGAGGGTACATGAGCTCGGTATAAGAGGCAACTTGGCTTTTTATCTTAAGGAGTTCCTGAGGCGGCGCTGCTTCAGAGTAAAGATTGGCTCTACTCTTTCCCCACTCATGACCCAAACTGAGGGCGTTCCCCAGGGCAGCGTTATAAGCTGTACCTTGTTCTTGTTAGCCATCGACGCTATATCGAATGCCCTGCCAGCCAATATCTCATGTTCGTTGTACGTAGACGACTTCATGATCTATGCCTCCTCGAGATACCTGCCGGCTCTAACCCGTCGTATGCAGGATGCAGTTAATAGAATAAATGCTTGGACTCGGGACCATGGATTCACCCTCTCCAGTGAAAAAACCGTGATGTTGCACATACAGCCCAGCCGGACTCACGAACCTACTCCCGAGCTACTCCTACAGGGTAGGCCAATAAGATCTTCCCCTACTGTGACGTTTCTGGGCATGATCTTTGATGACAAACTCTCATGGAAACCTCATATAAAGGCTCTAAAAGGAAACTGTACCCGAAAGCTGAACCTTCTGAAATGCCTCTCTAAGCTGACCTGGGGAGCAGATCGAGTGACCCTGCTGAGAATTTACAGAGCTACCATCAGAGCAAAGCTCGACTACGGATGCATTATTTACCAAACTGCAAATGTCTCCTCCTTATCATTATTAGATCCAGTGCACAACAGTGCTTTGAGGCTATGCACAGGTGCCTTCAGGACATCGCCGGTTCTGAGTTTGCTCGCAGAGAGTGGCGAACCAGCCCTGCAGTACCGTCGAGCGCAATTAACGCTGCAGTACCTCGTGCGGCTTAAGCAGATCCCTGCCTCGCCTACTTGGGACAGTGTGGTGGGAGACGCTCAAGCTGATGATGCCTTCCCCTACTTTCTTCCATCAACCACCGACTACGGGATTTTACTAGGCCTTTCACAACTCCCACCATTTGAGATTTCTCCGGCGCCAAAGGGAGGAGAGCCGACTTGGCGGATCCCAATTGGAACTTTTTGCCCAGCTCTTGACTATCCCAAGAAAAATGATCAAACAAGCGTGCTACTGCGGCACCTGTTCATTGATCACCTACTGCAAAATCATCACGATGCTGTGAAGATATATACGGACGGCTCAAAGACCGACGGTGCCGTCGGTTGTGCCGCGGTCACTGAGGAGCAAACGGTGATGCACAGGTTGCTTCCCGAAACCTCAATCTACTCAGCGGAACTCCTCGCTATCCTCGCCGCCTTACGTATCGTAGAGGAGCGCCAGATCCAGGGACCATTCGTAATACTTTCAGACTCTAAGGCAGCCCTCCTAGCCATCCGAAATTATAACTCGAAGAATCCGATTGTTGCTGAAATTGCCTGCAGCCTCGCGCGACTCTCCCGCACTCGGAAGCACGTATGTCTGTGTTGGGTGCCTGGACATGTTGATGTGCGCGGCAACGACAGAGCGGATGAAGCCGCGCGACAAGCCGCGGGCTCTACCATGCCTCCCCGAAATACAGCAGTCCCATGTCGAGATTTCTATCATCTAATCAAAGCAGCGATTGGTGACATCTGGCAGCAGCAGTGGAACGACATCGGTGAGAACAAGCTGCGAAAATGCAAGAATACCGTTCGAGCCTGGCCCTCCTCGAGCCATCGTAACCGACGGCTTGAAGTCTTGTTGTGTCGCCTGAGGATCGGGCACACTCGCTTGACGCATAAATACCTCATTGAGCGGAATCCTCAACCCCTCTGCGGCGACTGCTTGGTGCCGCTCACGGTGCGCCACCTGCTGGCGGAATGCCCGAGCCTTGCCGACTTCCGTTTGCAATATTACCCTACGTTGCCTAGAGATAACCATGATGCCTTCTTGGAAGGTATGCTGGGAGACCCTCCCCGGGGCGCTTTTAATTTCGATTCATTAATTGCTTTTCTTTCTGATGCCCATCTTATAGACGAGATATAGGATGCTTGATGATATTGTACATCCCTTATGAATTCGTGGCTCTTTGAGCTGAACTTCTCAACATTAGCTTTCCTGACTCATTGACCTTTTAAACAGTTTTTGTCTCTCCTACGTGAACTCTCTGGAAACCAACCACTTGATTGGACACTGTGAACATTGAGACCTTCGGCGCGTTATAGTCTTTGTTACTGAAGCGCTAGAAACCCGATTTTACTACTACTACTACTACTACTACTAGGCAGAAATGCTGTTTCTCAAGGCTTTTCTTGCGCGTACACTTGCTTGGCATTTCTGTGCGTAAACTCGTTATAAGGATGTCTGGAATATTTCAGGTTTCATTTTAGTTTTTAATGTCACATTGTATCTTCTCATGAGATGAGCGTTTGCGCAATATATTCATCGCTGAGAGATATGAGCTGGTAAACTTGTTTATTAGTGTTTCCTTAAGGAAATGATTTTTGTTTAAAGCGGAACAATATCTGTTAAATCGCGACCTTGAAGAATATAAGTTGTGCAGAGGTAAAGTTCTTTAATTATAAGATGATTGATCGAGATCAAATCGAAGTTACATGTGATTTGCAATTACAGAGTCTCAAATTGGTCACTGTTTTTTCTGGTAAACATTTATTGTTCCAGAAATTATTAAATAACTTGTTAGGTGTATGAATGTATTTTGCCATTTGCTGAGGTTATTCATGCGATCTTAAATCAAGTTTTAAGATTTTAAGATGTATTTGAACGTACAGATTTAAAAAAATAATTCCTTCTGGTTGCCATGTAGGACAACATTGAATGAGTAGGAATTTTCAAATGCAACAATTTAACTTGGACTGAAATAAAGTAACAACTTAGAAAATCGTTTTAATTAACTCAATTATAACTCACAGCTGGAATATGTATGACTCATTTACTTACAAAGAAATTTCTTAATAATCATTATTCTCGTATGCCAAGTCATGGTAAACCACTTTCCATTTCATGTGAAGAATATTTTTGTCTGAAGGAACGTAGCATTTGACTTAGCACTAGACAGCTTTTTTTAATCCGTCAATGTTGAATGCCAAATTGGTATAATATTCATAACTCAGGCGAGAATATGGAGTCAAAGGTTGTCTGTTTCTCTTCGAGGGTTTGAAGCTGACGTATGAGAATTGAAGCTTCCGAGAGAGAAGATTCCCGTAACCAACAACTTGCCTCAATACATCGTAAAAAGAACCTGCTCATTTGTTCTGGGCTGCAATGAATCCCGCCTCGATGCGGGATTTTAAGACACTGCCCTCACACACTCCACTCAAAATCGCTCCAATTCAGCATCAGAAATTTTCTGAAGCATGTATGAGTTCAGAGTTTCTGCTACAAAATGAACATCGGTAACTGCGCCCAGCTTTTTACCTGTACCCAATTACTTCTCTTAGACGTCCACTATATCTTCATCTGACGAGGGGCTGCTTAAAGCTTTACGTAAACTTACGTTTCTTTGAATTCTCCCTTCTTGCCGAGTTCTGTGTTCAGCGTAGTCTCGCCTTTTCTTTTTCTTTCGTCTTCTCTGTCCTTGCGCTGGTGGTAATGCGACAAACTGCTGCTGTTCTTGCTGGTTATCGCTAATGCTGAGTTCTGACGAGCTATTATGTTCTTCAGCTTCTTGGACCGGCATGAGGTCAGTACTCGTGCCTATCATATTAGTTGCTTCATTTTCTGCGTCCGACCGCTCATCGTAGTAGGCTTTCATTTGAAGGGTCTCGTCAAACGGAGGGGAGATAAGAGGAGCTCTTTGACGGGGCTCTACTATTCCACGATGGGATCCACTAGAAGAGGACCTACCGGAGCCCATTCTCAGTCTTTTCTCATCTTCAAGTGCATGATTAAGTTGGTTCAAGTCAGGGTATTCTCTTCCGTCACTGGTGAAAGGGGCTTCTCGCGCTGTGGCCTCACTTAAGAGGCTGATACTGGTGTCCACTGTCGCTTTCGACGCATTCGACTCTCCTCGGTTCTGTTTGGTTCTGCGTGGTCCGGTACTGCTACCGGAATTCGTCCTCGTGCTGCTCGTGCTCGGAGTTTGCCGGCCTGTCGAAGAGCTTGCGTCTTCTATCGGACGACGTGTTACTTTAGCCTTCAAGGATTTCCACACTGCCTTCTTGCAGTCAAAGGCTAGAAATATAAATACTCCTTGTAGTGAAATTAAGATACTGAAAAGATAGTTGAAAACAACGGAGACATTTTCAAGCACAGCAAATATCCAAGGTACGCCCATGAGCAGTGCTAAACTTGCGTCGAGTTTGAGCTTCTCGATGTCTTCTTTGTGCTCGTGCATGGTTTTCCTGACCTTTCCAGTGATGAGACGATAAACTTTGTGTTTCTCTTTTTCGTCGTATACGGGTTCTTTTTTGGATTTCGATTTGCTGGAAGAAGCAGATGCCATTCTTCCTACTTTTTTCTGCTTTCGGATTTCATTGGCCGATATTATGAACATGACAGTGTTCAATAAGAACAGGAGTTCAACAGGTATCACGAAGAAGAGAAGCAGTCCTCCCAGAGTTCCAAACCAAAATCCTTTCTCTGCGAACGCAGGGGCGACCGTCGACTGTCCCGCTGTCGTGTCGACCGTTAACGCGCACAGGAGCATGAGCCCTGGGATGCCCCAGGCGTAGAGACTGTATTTCGTAAAGCTCCTGATGGCGTGACTGCGGAGCCCTTTCGAGTTGAACGTCTTGCAGATGTCAAAACTGATGACGTTCATCCAAAAGAAGGCTGCCATGAAGAGGTAGTACACTAGTACACTCAAAAAATAGCACCCCCCATATGAGTGACATAAATTTGCTCCAAACACGAAGAAAATCTCCGCTAGGAATAAAGCACAAGTCATAGAAAACAGGTTCAGACTGTGGAGTTTACGGTCTTCTTTTAGTAAGAGAAACACGACAATGTGCAAGAAAAGACATATAATAGATAGAGACATGAGGACAGTCGACACAATCGACTCCGGAGAAGGCGGTGAAGATGTGCCTTTTATACTTTCATTCATGTGTGCTCCAACGTCGGTGTCGTTACCATCGATGTTGTCTGGTAAATTTTCGGTTAAGTCACACTGACCAAATATGGGGTCTGAAATGTAATAGGTTGAATCGCAATCGGTATCAAAGTCGAAGAGATCAGAGATGGTCCAAAGATCATTCCTCGAGATGGAGCTGGACGATATGATTTCAAATGGCTGGAGGCATGTAATGTCTGATAGAGAGACGCCTCTGCATACTGAGCAGTGGCCATTTTTGTACACATTCCCGTTTTTATCTTGCATGTAGTAGACGCTACCATTGAGGCAGGTCTTTTCAACGTTTTTGTAGATTCCGACTGCACCCTCAAGGCAGGATTCTATGACACTGTCCTCGCACACGTGTCCCAAGTTCTGTGGGTACTTGACAAGTAAAAAACATGTGACTGTTTCTGCATCGAAGCAACGGACGTCGGTTGGTCGTGGGGCTGTCCATGTCAGGTTGCCAGGCTGGTAGGTCATGTTCATGACGGCCGATGTGGAGTCAATTTCGCAGTCACACGAGAGACTGTAATCGTACTTGACAAAGTAATACTCCCTGTGACATTTGCCGCAAAATATGTTCTGGTAGATGATACCCGAGTTTGAAGATATCACTGGGACGTCAATGAGGTAAGTGTAGTGAAATGATCCGCTACTTGTGTCTTTGCGACACTTCTCGTCGAGGAGAGCATTCGTACCATTAGGGCACCAGTTGATCATCGACACTTTCTGTAATGAATGTAGAACGAAAAATGAAAGCAGTAGTGAATTCCCTTTGTAGTAATAATAATATTGTTAAAGGTATTAATAATATCGTTAAAAACTGTCCGTTTATTTTCGAATAGTGTTAATAGAGCTACGTATATCTAATGTATCACAATGAAAAATAATTGGCTCTCTCATTTCATCTTTAGAAGTTCTGCTGGCTAAATTCTAACATGCAGTAGGGCTAGATGAGAGTTTAGAGTGACAAGTTAGGCGTCTCGTATATTAGGGAATATTTTGGAAGTCTTCATAATAATGAATAAGTCAATCACATGTATTGGTACCTCGGGTTCAATTCCAGTGCCTTTCTTCGTTAACATGGTATACCAGCTATGTATACATTAATAATTAATATTTGTAGAATTCGAACTTATAATGAGCACAATGTCCGTTACAACTAAAAATTGACAACGTAAATTCAAAATTTATCGGACGAGCGATCTTTCGTTCACTCTAAGCCCTGCAAAGAATTCTCACCAACAAGCTAGGGTCGACAGTGGGAGGCAGGAGAGGCTGGCACGCCCAGGGCTGCTTCCCAGGAGCATCTCTGAGAATGTTCCTCTCCAAGTTGGAGTAGACGTGCGCGGGGGCGTCCGGGCAGCAGTCGCCGTACAAGTGGCAGTCATCGTCGCAGCGGCATGGCTCGCGCCTGTATTACACCCTCGTTAGTATTGAATAAGACCAGTAGCGCAGCCAAGGAGGACCCACGGAGCCAGGGCCTAGTTTCAGTCGCCGTTTTAAGTAAAAGAATAAAAAGATTGCTGATAATTATTGTCTGGCCCCCCACGAAATTATTTGTCTGGATCTTAGGGCATCTCCCCCGAAATTTTTGGCTGGCTGTGCCACTGAATAACACTGTTCAGAAATGACTAAATCAAAGGATGTTAAAGGATGCTTTATTCCAATCAATCAAGCCTGGTACATTTCATTTTGTACATTGGTTTTTTAAATGCCTTATAACTAATCCCTGTCAAGCCGGTAACCGTTTCCGAAACCTGGATAGGAAGTATAACGTTCATAAAAGTCAGTCATCATTGACGGTATCGTTGTAAGAAAGTCGAGTTGACGTCGACTGTGAATTTTTGGTCATGAGCAACCGTCCATGCACTATCCATACATGATCTTTTTCTGTTAGATCTAATTTTATTTACAATTCTTACGATAAAACCGCATAACGTTGGTTCATTTGAAATATTTATGAGTAAATGCAGCATATTTTTCTCCAGTCGCAAGGAATATATCCGAATCAAAGTTTAAAATGTTCAGAAAGCATTCATACATTACTGCTGTCGTAATACTTCAAATCTTAAAGTAGCACTTTCACGGACTTAATTTAACAATCAAATGATGAAAGGTAAAATTTTAGACTGTCAAAATAATTAATGAACGCCCCTTGAAAATCTCTGTAATATGTCATCGTTTTCGTACTAAATTAGAAAATTGCAATCCGAATAGTTTTGTAACATAGTCCTCATCTATCTTTGTAGCGTTTTCAGTGGTGAAACGTCTTATGTAATATATATGTATATATATATATATATATATATATATATATATATATATATATATATATAACAAGTCCTCATCTAATTAAGAGAAAAATAATTGTCGCAAAGAACTTCCAATAGTCATGTTTGTCTCCCCATGAGTGAACGAGCTGCTATCCCTCGATTTGAATTATTAAATTCGTGCTAAGACCGTCATAAATCTTGAGCAAATTTCACCGCCGCACTTACGGAACGTAATGAGGGTCGTCGGCCAGGTCCACGTAATCTGACGGGCGGTCGGCGCATAGCGGCGGCAGGGAGCAGTTGTCGTACGTTGAGTCAGCAGCTCCAATTCGAGCAACAACTGTAACGTTAGTTTTTCATTCTGAGTATCGAATAACAGACTGGAAATGAACAGGATTCATGAATTGAGATTCATGTATTCATTACATACATACTTGTTGATAAAAAATTGTTTCTAAGAGAAAATACGCAGGAATTGGCACTTTTTCGTACCGATGCACTGTAGCATGACACTGAATCTCTTGTACACGGAGGAACTTTTAAAAAAACAGTTATATGCTTTTACAACTTTGGTTTTTGTTCATTGGTATTCATTACCCTATAACTCAGGAAAACTTGCATTGAGCTCAAACAAATTCAAAATTAGGTGTTTGGGTTCACTGTTATTTTCCCCACTGCTTTACATGAAGGCCTTGAATGACTGCTGTTTGCTGAGCTCCGAGATAAAATGCTACAATTTATTAGTTTACTTGGCTCTACATTTATTGTTTAGAACAAGTTGATATTGGAATAAATACTTCCTGTTTGGTTGTAGGAGACTTCAATGTCTCAGAAGTTGATGCAGAAGCTTCTATTATACGAAAAACGTTACATTTATTGATTATGGTTTACTTTAGAACAGTTTTGTCTTGCGGTATACCCATAACATTAAGTTGAATCTACTTCGCAAGCAACTTTCAAAAAGAAAAAACTACTTTTTGAGTAGAATTATTTTTTAGATAGATACAATTTTACCATGCATTGTGATGGTTAGGAACACTTATTAATTAATCACCGCAAATGGCGAAACATGTAAATAATGTACAGTCCAGACTATGGGTTATTGCTATCGGCTTAGATTCAGTGTTTTTACAGAGGATTAGTCCTTCTGTAATGGACACAATTCCAGGATCGAGAGCATTTAAATTTCATCCCACTATTTTGAATCAGATATTTTTCCTGCTGTATTTCTTTCTATAAAATCAAATAAACATGCTCTTCATGGGAGTGAAACACACTTCTTCGAATGAACGGTCGAAATTTTATTAAATAATTTTTGGTTTAGAGCCTCTTAGGTGTATTTTGCATGGTTTGAACAGCAGCCCTGACAAACGTACAATCCGACGCCTCTGAGTGTCATTGCGACCGAGACGATACGAGCACTGAAGGTAGGAAGACCAGCTTTAGGATGTTATGGTTTGCTGCTTAAATGAACAAATGATTTATTGGTTAAATTTCAAGTTTAATTAGTTAAGATGGAACTCAGTTACGAAATTAGATTTGATTTAATTAGATGTAAGTTTATACCTCCCTAACCGCAACAAAGGCGTTAAAAGGAGAGGAAGAAGGAAGGCACCATTTAGTATGTACTCGAGGGAACGCGGAATCAATGTACTGAAAAAGGAGTTCATGAAGCAAGATAAAATTTGAAGAAGAAAGTAGTAGGTACTGAAAAACCGAAAAGTGAACCGAAAAAAATAGTCCGTCACAAAACACAAACCAATTCTATTTCAACATAAAGGTCTACCAAACCGTTAGTTCGGGACCTCACATTTTCTTCATGAGAGTGCCAATTCCCAGAGATACAATAGTTGCATCCTCCAAAGAGGAACTCAATTACGAGCATTTCGTGCACCTTCACCTAGTGTACTAAATTAATCCGTGAGCGAAGTAGCCTATAGCAAGCTGAGCTATATGATATCATTCATTCATTTATGAACAAACTTTGCAGACTCTCATCTTGAGAGTTATAATAACGGTAACATATCGACTGATAATTGATCAGGGCGTCCTATCAAGCAAGTAAATTCTTTTTCAACTAGGGCAAATAAACATTGAGAAAATATTATACATCATCAAAAAAATTACATACAACAAGGAATTGCAAATACAATTGGACAGATTGCCATTGGGTGCTTGAAGCCGTTACTGCTTATCGCAATTTTTGGAAAAAAAGAAAAATGTTGCTGCTAATGCTTGCTTGCACTTCAAGCAAATTCGTTAATGTACGTTGCATAAGCCCCCTCGAAAGCACAAACCCAAAGCATAGAAACTAAATGGGAAATTGAATTATTATAGCCTTCCGAGCTTCTGCATTTATTGTATCAACCATACAACCAAAAATATTCGTGAGCTCTCTAATTTTTGAAGGAATACTATACGAAATACTAGTCACAAATTCACAGCAAACTATACTGATAGTTTTACGGATGCTCATCTCATTCATAGATAAGAGCACTTAACAATGAAACTTAAATTAACAATCGAGTTTCCAGATTTTCGAAATGAGGCTGCTCAGAGAGACACGTCTTGTCCACATCTTGTACAATTTCTGCCGGTGACTCGAACACTCTGAAACTCTTGTTATAATTCTTCCCGTTCTTGACGACTTTTACTTTCATCATATCTTGATCAGTGTTCTGGTCTTTGAATTTGTGCACCCGATAGAGTTCCACTTTGTCAGGAGACGTTTTATGAACGCTGCGAACATGCCGCTTGACGCTGTTCTGGCAGAAGAAAGCATTGCCACAAAGTCCGCAGTAATGTTCATTTTGGTGAGTGTGCGTCATCATGTGGCGCTTCAGTTCTGTTCTTGTTATCTTTCCAACTCCACAGATTTCACACACAAAAGGACGTTCACCGGTGTGGATCATCTCGTGCTTGCGCCGATTGGGACGCGTGGTTAGCACCAAGTCGCAGTGTGGGCAGGGAAAGCGTCTGCTGCTCTTTATTGGTTTCTGCTGCTTCTTATTTTTACAGGATTTGTCTAAATTATCAATTTCTTCAGCATGGCCATGAGGTATGTTGTCTTTTGATTCTTTGTACTGATCATTTACCGCGCTTGTTGGTGTTGCTGAGGCTGCGAAATGATTGAAATCTTCTTCCAGATATTCATATTTGAATGAAATTTCCTCTTGGTCGTCGACGGACTCTGCTTCACTTCGATCAACTCCTGTCAAACAAGCTGTGGTGAGTTCATCTCCGTCAGGGTCGCCAGCTATTGCTTCACTTACAATCTTGGCAAAGTCGAAGCTGTTTGACAGTTTTTCTTCGGACATTGTTGGCCTCTACTGATGATGAATCTTGATCTTATCACAGTTTCTGAAGCATAGCCTTATAAAAGTTCAAGCTAATTTTAATGGCGGGAAAAACGTCAGGTAAAACGTTTTTATTTGTCCTGCTTAGGAACTTGCATTTCCTGTTTGAAAAATTCACAAAAAGATAAAGGACGATTAAAATAAATTAATTCAAAATGCAATAAAAAAGTGTCTAAATAAAACTTCTTTAAAAAAATCCTCTAATCCAAGTACAGAGACTAATAAAGGGTTATTTTAGGGCTTTACTACTTCAGTTCAAAATTGAAATTTATTCCTATGGCATCCGTCGAAAATGCTGACAGTAGTCGGCACTAGAGGAATGTCGACAGTACTACTAACCTCGGCATTTAGAAAATCATTTTGTGCTTCATTTGCGGGCTGAAAAATGTAAAACAATTTTTTTAGAGTTTTGTACGAGCAAGGAATTTTATTTTAAATATTTATTAAAAGTTACGTTCTGAATTGTAGAGGATTGTTTAAATTTGGCTGTATTAATTGCGAGTTAAGTCTCGGATGAAACCGGTAAATGAGCCAGCATGACGAGAATTACATTAATAAATATTATACTTCTCTCGTTGCACACGAAGGCCTCGCATGCGAGACTTCTACGGTTTGATTAAAGCCGCACTGAACCTGCGTGATTTACCTTCACATTAGGTACCATTGTTGAGCTGCTTTTTTAGTGAGAAAAACCAAATAATAATATAATAATGAGAGGTGTTGATACAATCAACATTAAAGAGAAAAACCAAAGTGCTCCATGTTCTATCTAGTCTTGCAGATAAAAAGCATTCAAGCGTTCTTAATAGATTCAATTTCATCTTGAAAGTTTGAAGCCCTAAGTAACACAAAGCTTGGTGGCGTGTTGCGATAAAAGGGTCTTGAGTTTTTTAAATTTATTTCACACTTGAACCGCGTTAGACAGGATTGAAAAGAATTAACTTATTTTAAGAGTAACAACACACTGAGCGTAGTAAATAAATTCGACAATCCAAATCTTAATTTTGCGACGTAAAAGAAGACACGAGGGTTCCAAGAACATTGATGGTATACTTAAATTTGATCGCAATCGATTACACATTATTCAAATTTCAATCATTTTCATTTTACTATAAAAATTTGATCACTTCTCGATAAAAATTTTTGAAATCGAACCGATTTTCAAACTTATCATCTCAACTTGGGTTGTGAAAGCGAGCAAATATTCCTCATTTGAAAATGTCACAAGTCGAATACAATTATGCAATTCTTTTTAGGTTTCTAGGTAATTTTGCTATACGAAAAATTTTAGATCACATCAATCTGTTTTGAACTAGGCAATTCATTTGGAGGTAAATCTGAAGGATATGACAGTAATCGATTTTGTGAATTTCAACACCTAAACATAGTTAATTTAATCAAAATAAACAAGTTTTCTTCTATGCACTTTCCGTCTGAAATGAGTATTTTACTAGTTATAGCGGTAAATGGCTTACCGCAACTCCAGTGTTTGAAGCGGAAAGAAATTCATCGATCGCGCGAAATGGCAGTCTCGCTTTCGACACGCTCGTCATCAAAGACGAAACTAAACCTACCGCGATACCTCGATAAATACTCATTTAGCGGAAAAAGTGTATAGAAGAAAAGTTGTTTATTTCGATATTATTACCATGATTCAAGCAATATAAATTTGAAAATCGAATAGTAGCTGTTTATTCGAGCGCATTCATCAAAGACGAAACTAAACCTACCGCTATAACTCGTAATATAATCATTTCAGACGGAAAGTGCATAGAAGAAAACTTGTTTATTTTGACCATATATAGGACACCATGACGGTTCCCCCGTAAAGCCGGTACCCATTTCCGACACCTGGGTTGAGTGGGGTATTGTGCTTGAGCTTTCCCTTATACCCAACGGGGAAAATCTCCGCGCCAGCGCCGGGATACGAACCCTCGTCTCCAACACACAAGGCTGATCCCTTAACCACTGTGCCACGGAGAGCACGATTTAATTGATTATGTTAAGGCACCGAAAAGTGGGAAATCGATTACTGTCATATCCTTCAGATTTACCCATTTGGATTGAAACTTGAATAATACCAGACATTAATTTGAGATTCTTTCATTTTCCATACCTAATTCAGAAGAAACGCAGTACTGACACACCAAACGATTGGCGCTAATCAGCAATTATACCTGGGAGAATGCCAAGTCAATAATGTTCACCCATCAAACTGAAAATACAAGTTGTTACGCTTAAATAATAATTAAGCAGTTGTGCCCTATGAACTTGGGGAATTCGTGCTTCCATTCAGTTTAATTTTCAACGTTTCTATTTAATAATTTTACTTTGCCAAGCCAGAATGGCCAATTTTTGCAAATTCTAAAACGAACTGTGGCATTTCAATAGGAAATGACAGAATTCGTACAAATTGCCTGCCTTCAAAGCGATCATCCGCTGTAGAGCATGGAGCTAGGATATACTCCCTCCACGCTTTAAAGAAACAAGCAGTAATCATTGGAGCCTTATTTGCATGAATCAATGGGGGCGTAAATACACTGAACGACAGACTGCCTAGCGCAACTCACTCCTGTTTACAAACAAACAACTCAACCTCTAATGGCTTCGGACCATTTTTGGACGCAAGTGTTATGCCACCGCCCCTAGTTTCACAATCTGTGTCCCACTTGCATTTTAACGTTTGTACAAGCGCAAATACTAATCGTTTATTGAGTAAAGAACACGTTTTACTACAAATGTTTTGACTGAGACTAGCAGAGTTCAAGATTCCTTGCCTTGTCTGATTTAGCCCATTACTCTCGCAGGAACACTGGTGCTAAAAAAATTAACTGCAAGAATTGGAGGCTTTTAAAACAACCGCTTTTCTGAAAAAGCAGTGAGGATCAGAAAAAAGTAAAAATGGAACAGATCGTAATCGCAGTGTTGTTGAAACGCAGAAAATTAGTTCTGGGTTCCAAGCGATGCAGTTGGTCTTGCCCTCACGTGCAAAAAAATTTGTCGTCGAAAATATTAGGTGTTTTTCAGATCGGTGTAAGTTTTAGGTTCTGGTCTACACCAACACCATTAATTGCACCCAAAAAGCAGTGATCTCGTGCCATGCACTCTTATGGTGATGGCTTCCTTTGATTTTGTTGCTCAAATTACTGTAGTTTAGACACGTTTGTAGGTGAAAGACAAACTTACTTTCCATCACTGAATGTGAATAAACTATTGCCTCTAGATTTGGATTTGTTAACGCTGAACATGCTAATTTTAAGCTTTTTTCGTTTAGTCTACTCAGTCAAGTGTAGCGAAAATGCACCTCAGAGTTTGAAATTTACATTAGATATCGCTTTTACATCTCAATTTCTTGGCAGAGCTGCAGTGAACTGCCTACATTAAAATAGAGTCTCTGTGTGCAACAAAATTTGAGAGTATTCGATTGTCTCAAAACAGACTTCGAAGAACCAGATCGTGACCTGGCCGAACTTCAATGACGTATTGAATATACTGATGGATCAGTGCGTTGAAAAGAATTTTTAGCGTTTCTCTCGGCAGGATGCGCTTAAATTTGAGCACAATTCGGATGCACTTGGGTAGCTTTATACGTACATGATTTATAGGATTTGAAGGTCAAATTTTAGTCCAGTATTACTCCCACAAATTTTGCAGGTGTCAGTTTCTTGAATTAGCTCCCACAAATCATGACGCTTGGGAATGTTTTTTTTAAGAGAATATAAAAATTATTAATACAAAGTCTTGTCGACATTTGTGCAGATTTTATTTGCTACAAGATAAAGTGGAACGCCACTTAGTCCCTGATTTATTGGGTAGTCATGATTGAGATAATATTGTTGCACATTGCTAGGGTTTTTACGTAAAATTTTATGGCATAGAACTGTTTTAAGGAGCAATTTAATTTGATATGTATGCTCTATCGGTCTGGATAAAATATGTAGCCATCTTTAATAGAATTCGATACCTCTGCCTGAACTTAGCTATAATAATTCGCTATAAATTTCCAAGCATCGCTCACTGGGTACTCATATTTTATTCCACCATGAAGACAACCATTAAATTTAACCGATCCATAAACCTATAAACGTGCTTGCACCATAAACGAGTCCTACACGAGCTCGAACTAACTAGTAAAGGCATCTGAGACGCTCGACTACCTCATGAACATTGTTCACTTCAATTTCTAGCTTTCTAATACTTTTGTCATGTTTGCTCGTAACGCATGACGCTCAAGACTTCATGCACTCAACACAGAGAAAGAAAGAAAAAAATAAATGACGGGTAATTCTAAAAAATTTGATACTCGAAATGCGATACAACACCTTGGATTTAATTTTTTTTGTTGTAAAGGGCCTGACTTGATAGAAAAATCATACGAGGTGTACTACAGTTATGTCGCGGGCTAATTATGTTATTCAGAGAAAGATTCAAACTATTCTCTCCAGGATATTTTATCCAAAGCAGAGGAAAAAATCTAGGCAAGCTCAGCTTCACCCTTTCGCTAGCCAGTGTTCACTTAAAAATTTTACACACTTTTCGCATTGAAAGGGGCATGGGAAATAAGAACCATGCGTAATATTTCAGGGGAAGGTTTTTCCCCGTTCAGAGTGTGAAAATAGAAGAAATTTTGAAGAAATATGAATATGAACATGAGTGTGAAAAGAGAAGAAATATGAAAAGATAAGGAATATGATGTTACATGGCAAAGGAAACTGTTATCGTACCGGAAGTTTGAAGTCTCATGGATCTCAAGTGAGATAAAATTAAAATTTCCTACAAAAAGATCGTGTCAGACTGAATAGCTCCGATACTGGAATGCATAAGTTCGCATATTAGTGAAGCGAGAAGTGTTTCGCACAATGTAGGTTTTCAATCCCTCTTTCTAATTTGTGACATCACATTCAAATTATTCGCTATTAATATTAGAAACTAGATCCCACCTCATTTGTTCTACATTGGACAATATTGTAACTTTAAAGAAGACTCTTCATTGGTAATTGATCAGCTGGTTTAACATGCGTAAAAATTTCTGATATGCTTAAAGCTATTTGATGAAATTTGACCAATTTATTTACAATAAAAGCGAATTAGTTCAAATAAATTACTGTATGGCTTAGGGCATTTTTCACAATACAGGTGTACCTATTTTGCAGCACCAGTTAGAAAGATGGAAAATGGCTCCTTGATGAGTTGGAGCAAAATTTTCAGTGACTTCTTTAAACAGTGCTGAAATTAAATTCGTATCCTTGATAGAAGTTGACATGCGACATGTACCAGCAAGAGCTGTACTTCTGAACTGTATTCTATATGCAGAAAAGATAAGCTCAAGAAATACAAAATATAGCAGTCAGAAAAGTGCACCATAATTTTGAACGCAGGTTTCATAAATATTGCGTTCCTAATTGGAATATGCGTTGCTTATTATTTAGAAGGAAATTGTACTGTAAACATGTCTATCCAAGGACTTACACTGAAAAAGATATAGTAGACTTACTCGTTAACACGAAAGTTGTGCAGAACAGAACAGACTTGGACGACCTCATCTTGTGTGCTTGCGTCACTTCAACATTGCACACGGGAATAAAATAAGTATCTTGAAAAAATACAACACAACGAAACACAACCTTGGTCCGTGGAAAGCAAGAGAATCGCCGATTTATTCGTAACACAAACGCTGCTTCTTCTCTACACACAGAGAACACTTGCTTGCTTTATCCTTTCATTAAACTTCACCAGTCATTGCTACGCACCCACACTTCATTTTACGATCAATCGTTACAACACTCGGAAAGACGGTTAATAAGACATGTACGCCAGGATCTAAGGCACATCAAGAGGCGTGGTGCAGCATGTGTCGCGCTAACGTCACTGGTCGCAACGCAAGTATACTGCCTTCTAATCAGCTTATCGTGGCCGTGGCAGTGCTGATACTGCAATCCGTCATTATCTGAAGCATTTCAGCCATGAATTACAGCAACGCACGCTCCTAAATTCAGACTTGTTTCACATTACGTCGCTCTTTGTGGCTTTCCTCTTAGTTCATAATCTGCTCCGATTTTCTGGTATTTTATGGATGGAGTGATTTATGATGCTGGAAGCTAAGCATTTTTTTTTGTATACCTTTATAATTTCATTGGATATTTGTAACATATCTGGTTTCCTCGACACATTCCGCAGGTCGGTCTTCCATACCTGACTGTACGGGAAGACATTTGAAGATAAGATAGCTAGAAAAATTATGCGTAAGTCCTCCAATATTGAGTTCATGCTTGAATATTTCTCGCTAGCGTGATTTCAAGCTGCTATAACACACGCAAAGCAGCTCGATATGATTTTAAGAGGCATAGATTGAATTAAAAATAAGACTAGGAAATTACCATTAAAAATGGATAGACATGATTATTTCTACAACAGGACTAACCCTCAATAGAAATATTGGTTCATGAATTTTGAGGAACAATCGTTTGTTTGCCAGATAACACGCATTTCCGGCTTTTTAATGCCACAATGGGAAGAAAAATGAGTTCAGTATTTATTTAAACCAGAAGTTAGAAAGTAGATCCGTGACTATTTTAAAATGCTCAGCCATATTAGCCATCTTAGATGTGATGTATAATCTGCTATAAAAAAATTTAAATAGGTATCGAGAGCAGAGAACTTTCGTGGGCTTAGAACATAACCTGAACTGCAGTGTTGTGCATTGTTTGTGTAGAAATGTTTGTATGAGTTGCAATATAAATAATTCGAAAATTCTTATAATTAAAAATCGGGATAAATCATCGGACCACAATAGCATTCACGAATTGGGGCAAAGAATAGAATTTTTTAGCTGAAACTCTCTGAAAGGCCATCAAAAATTAAACGCCATCGAAAATGAATTCTAGAAATTATAAAAATGCAATGATCATTAATACTATGGAAATGTTGATTTTGCACTATTGTTTGAACAAATCTTTCAAATCGGTCATTGTTACAATTTCTCATAACACTTTTAATATTTACTATACTCCTCAGACAATGAATTTCTACACTACTTATTTTTGCGTACTATTAGGTTCATCAAAAGTAGTGTAGAAAATCAACAGCTTTCTACAATTTGTGCATTAAATTTAAAGGAATGAGTGGTAAGGAAACCTTGAACATATGTGGGTGTACGACTTACGTTGGCGCTACGCGTGAACAGATGAGTTATTCGTGGTGAAGAATTTATCAATCTTATCATTTTTACGGCCTCTTGAGACGCGTAAACCTCACGTGTCAGAAAACAACTATGAGATGTAGAATATTAGTCATAAACTGTAATTCTATTTGGAAATTGTGCATTTATTTTACTAATTAAAAGTATAGTCCAGCTAAGTCTGTTGAATTATACGTGAAGCAACGTCTACATGCTCAGCGAAATTTAAATATCTTTGTGTGATGGTGCTTTTGCATACGGAAACAGACGGTGATCCATCAAAAGTAATCTATGACGTCACGAGTAGTCGTCATGTGGAGCTGTGCAGCGCTCGCAATGGAAGAAAAATTGCAACTAAAGTATTGCTCAAAGTCAAAATGTTCAATGTTGAGTGTTTTGTCCCTTATGTTTGTAACTCTGTTCCAGACCTTAGTTGCAACTCACGATGATTGACAATCAAGTATTACATAAGGTCAAAAAAAAAAAATTGTGTGAAAAGTCTTGCCTTACATGGAACTCTTATGCCCCAGTGATGAAAATGAAGAAGCTAATTTTTCAAGGAAGTTCGTGAGTACAATACATCTTTCGTTTAATTATGTTGACTTATCTCAAGGAGTGCGCTAATTTACGCCTGTCCTAAGCAACCTATTTTATGTTTTACCAAAAATAATTAGGTGAAACTACATTTTTATACAGTCATTTGACAGAATAAGTATCTTAGCATATCTCCTTTGGAACTGCGAACAAATACACAATGCTTTTACGTTGGGCGAGTTTGGACAATTTTGAAGCTTTTCAGTAGGGAAATTTGTGCCAACTTGATATGCAAAACATATTGAGCAAACTTAACTTTCATGGCCCCAATGATACATTGGAGCTAACTTAATTTTGCCCCTTCGATTAATCACAAATAAAGTGCAATAGCTGACTACCCCTGTGACATCCTATAAGCAGACTCAGAGATACAGATAGAGGGCATTTCTACAGCACAAAAAGGGGAAAAAGTGTGTAAATTAAAGCACGAAATAGCAACAGTGATGACTGATGAGCAATGATTGTCGAAAACGATTTCTTTAAGTGGAGATACCTCGTAGCTGCAACACTTCCGAGCCTGTGGCTGCAGTCCCTGGACACATGCATGCAGAGGACCACCAATTTCGGCAGAAATTACAATTAAGGTACTTAGATCTGCAAGTCAAGTTTTTTCTGCCGTGAGGTATAATCTCGCGAAGTTCCTTAATTACGCAGCAGTGACATTTGCGACCAATACTTTGAAAATAAAACGCAGGTTTTTAACGATCGTGTACTCTCACCGAAATACAGACTTACGCTTGTAATAGAATACTTTTGACAAAAATACTACGACGAAAAAATAACCAGAAAACTTTGTTTCGTACGCAAAATGTTTGAGCTAATGCATATATAACGTTTGAAAAAATAAAATGACTCTTGTATTAACACAACTACATCAACACTCATGCTAATTGCGAGAAAATACACAATCCTTTTAACTTTCGTACGTTTTTCGACATATTTGACGTTTTCTATAGGAAAATTTGGGTTTACTTGATGCGCCAAAGATATTGAGGAAAAATAAAATTTAAGAAGAGATGTAATATAACAATTCAACATTTCTTCAACACATTTTCAGCAACGAGTGATGTTACATTGCGATTTGATGTATGTTTTGCCAAGGTGATTCTGCTGGGGAAACTGATATCGCTCAGCATGTGTGCTGTAAACGTGCTGCTGTCTGGAGAAAATTTGTTTTTCTACTCCAAGATTCTAGCGAATGTTAAGAGATACTTGCCTACAACGCGATCAGTCAGTTTATATTGTTTAAGGATTTGAGAATTTCCAAAGTTAAAGCAATTATGATGTGATCTAATTATGTTTCTCAGTTCATTTGAAAAAAAAACATGTGAAAATTAGAACACATCGGCCGTATAAATAATTTATTCTATCATATTTTTTCGATTTAAGTCACAAACCAGATATTTGAATTTCTCTATAGGCTGAGTATCAGAAGACAAAGGTAATCTTTAAACAGCCTTTCATTCGAGTCAAGTTGTATATATAAAACTGGAGTAAAAATCTCATTGTGGGATTATGTGGACGTATATTTATTTACTATCGGTGGAATATATATCTGTGAGTAAACGATGATATTCAACCACATCGTCGTTTAATTCGATTAATTATTTATCATTTGTATTTGCCTTACCATTAGATTTCACTGTTTGCTGAACAACTAAATCAACCATACTGTCATATTTCTATTTATGCAGTGCACGTCATATACACGCTACAATGACCTATGGTATCGTGAGTAATTTGAATTTACCACAATTAAGTTTATTCGACTTAAATACGAGTACCTTAGATTGTCATCCATATTCTGAGGTCAGGGTACGTACGAGTCCATACATTTGAACAAATCATTTGTTCAACATAATTATGCTTAAAGTTTACTTCTCCCCTACGTGAGCGAATTGCTCATGTACGTAAAAAATTGTTATTTTTTTAACATGGAAACAATTTTCAAATCTCGTTGTGTGTCTCTCTGCGGTAAACGGTAAACTTTCTTCTGGAATGTAAACTGCACTCAAAAATTTATTCCAGAATAATAGATTTTTTTGACGCGACAATTTACGACTCGTAAAAATACAAACAACATTCCGCATGCCTGAAAAGTTCTACGATACATAAATAGAGTAACATGAACAGGCACATCACACGGGCTACTGGCACATCACATTGGCTACTGATACGTTACATTGGGTACTGACACATCACGGTGATTACTGGCACATCACAGTGATTACTGATTCATTAGAGTGACTACCGACACATGACAGTTTCTACTACTAACTCATCACAGTTTCTACTAACACATCACAGTGAACACAATCAGGATTGATACAACACAACACATCACTCTGCGGTCACGAGTATGCACTGCTCCATCGAAGCATGTGAAAAAAATCCTACAGTAGTTTATTTTCAACAATTAAACTACTACAAGTTCAGGATGCTTACATGTATAAATAAAAACATGGGATTAGAATACACTCAGCAAGTGTGCTTTGAACTATGAATGTTTTTGGATTGAAAATAGCGGTATTTAGTTATGAAAAGGTCTGTTGAACCTGTTTTTATAGTAAAAATTTGGGGCTGCAAAATATATAACGTCGATTTGGCACTGCTTTCTATTTGTGTTTGATTCGCTTGTCTTGTTTGTTTTTTGCATGATCGTGTCTTTCCTAAATGCAGAAATACGTATGGTTTTCCCTAAGCAGCCTTGTATTCCCTAGCTAGCCTAATTAACTTTATATCTATTTACAGTGTAGTCTTGCCCTCCCTAAATAGTCTACTCCTTAAATGTCATGTTCTTCCTTCACGTTTTCCCTTAATAGTCCAGTGTTGTTCACCCTCGGGAGTCTTCTCTTTAGATGCCTTGCTCTACTTAAGCAGCCTTGTTTTCCCGTGGCAGCCTCGTTTTCCCTTGGCAGTATTGTCCTCCCTTTTGCCGCCTTGTTTTCTTTCTGCAGTCGTGTCCTCCCTCACAAAGCTCGTGGGCGTAATCATTGCACAAATCAATTTATTGATCAGCCAGCGGTGATTAATTGACAAATCAGGGGCACACTTCAGTCAAACTTTAATTAATGATGAAGAATAATACGACGAGCTCCACCGCCACCAACTCAAATATACTGAATGGACGCAAAACATAATTATTTTTTACTGTTTTTACTTATATTTGTATTCCACGCAGGGAGTACCAAAACAAGCTCAACACGGAGCATGATTCTAAACTATCCCGCTGCGTTCGTGAGATGAAGTGCGCACGTGTTTAATGTGGTTTTGTTTAACACTTTGACTGCGGCAGATAAAAACTGATGTTTAATATTCAAATTAAATATAAAGTCAATTATAGTGAACAATGTTGAAAATAACAAATATTAACTGAATCGTGCCTACTTTAGTTTCGATAAAGTATCTATGAAAATTGAGTTTGTGACTACTGGTCGGTCAGCTGTATTATGAAAATTCCCTACGTGTACCATCGGTGGCTCACGTCGCAGTCAAAGTGTTAATGTAACATTATGAGAGGGACAGTATCACTTGACGACCATGCATAATTTAAAAAGCATTTGCAATGGGGGCGACATTATTTGAAGCTTATTGATAAAATTTACGAGTGTAATGGATTTAGCACCGCGTGCGGATTTAAGCAAGTTTTCCAACGATTTTTTTCGGCGATATTTTTCGATGAATGAAATTTGTTAGAACGAGCCTGATAATTTTTTAACAATGCTGATTTTTATGATAAACTTCCTAAGTTTTATCATGGAGTAAATTCTAACGAGTTACGTGACTTTTATACATCGTGACGTTTAAACCTGCTCACTTTTAGGGTATTTGTTTTACACTTACATAGTGCAGGCGGTAGGACAACTTGTACGATGCTAAGCTAGGAAAAAAACACTAAATAGCAACATATTATTTTCACGTGACTTATCAACGAGAACGTGCGCTCTCATAGGAACATTTCAACTGAAGTACCTACAGATGCTCAATAATAAATCGGGAAATTGAATTTACTCTCAAATCCTATAATGTAAAACAAGTAATTGATATTTACAGTTCTCATGGAGGTTCACTCCAGCTTTGTCAGTTCAATGACTAATCTAAATGGATTAGATAATGACTAAAATGCGTACTAAAAGGTAAAGTTTCCACAAAATTGTCCTTCATTTTCTGCTTTTTCGAATGAGAATTCGATCTGTACACCAGAGGTTGCCTGCAATGCCGGAGGAAAGAAAATATGTACAATTTTACAAACACAAATAAGTTTAACACGTACAATAAACTTATTGTCATGGCAATAGGACATTATGTGCTAGAATCTCTAACAACAATGGACTATATGAAACACACGGTGAGGAAATAATCTGAGCATCCTAGTCTAACTGTTTCGCCTGAGCATGCATGTTTTTCGCCGCCTAAGCGATTTAATTACTTGGATGGCGAAAAACATACATGCAGGCGGCGAAAATGTTAGACTGGGATCTTGAAGCAATGCCAGCCAAGTGATTCGAAATGTACACATATCAGGGGCATTTGCTCATCACAAAGCTTATAAAACAGTATCAACTGTTTCTACGTCTGGAATCGGTTCTAAAGGTTTTGTGGGTACGGCACTTTTTATTAACTTGATTAACTTGGGAGTGTTCTGCACGGAAACTGAAGATGTTGCACCTGCTGAATTTCCCACGCTGTTGCGAGTTTCATTGGTGTTGTACCAAAACTTATTCACTAAATCCTGCCATACTTTTTGCTTACAGTCAAAAGCTATAAAAATAAACGTACCTTGAAGCCCATTCATGACTATGAAAATGTGCTCTGCCATTGACGATTTTAGAACGATTGCAATGAAACTAATGAGCCAAGTCATGCCCATTATGAGGGCGAGCTTGCAATACAACAACAGACGAATTTTGAGCTCTCGATGAGCTGCAATTCGCTTCTGCATTTTGTCCTTGAATTTTCCTAATGCGACTTCCGAATCACACTTGAGGAGCTTCAGCGCAGATGGCTTATGTTGCAGAGAATCTGATTTGCTATTTTCTGTAGTTTCTTTTGACGTCATAGGCTTCTGGTGCCCTGGACGACTTTTCTTGGCATTTGCTTCGCTATTCTGAGGTTTCTGAACTGACATCGCAGCGGCCGATCCAGCTCTGTGTTGTTGATAAATGCTGATGACAGAAATAATGTAAAGAAAAAGATTTACGGCCATCACAATCGTCGAAGGCAGCACGTAAAACACAAAGAACCCCCACTTGTTGTTGAACCAACATCTGAGGGTTCCAAATTCTGGTCTGAGAGGGAAGTCCCTCGGTGCCAGCAAATCTACAGAGAGCGCAATGCATGCAAACGCCAAGGGGACTGTCCACGCGTAAATTGAGTAGTGAATGAAAAGTCGATTTGACTTCACCGAAAATAACTTTGCTCGAAACGTCCGACAGATGTCAATGCTAAGAACGTTCATCCAGAAACAAACTGAGCACAAAAAATAATACAAGAGCACTGAAATTCCAACACACAGAGCTCGATTTTGGGTTAAATAAAGCACTATTGACAGGAGAATATAAGACATAAATAAAGCGATACTCAGAGAGCACAAATTTTTACTCGGTGTGTTCCGCCGTTTGGGCAGAGAGAAAAAGATAAAGAAATGAAGGATGAGAGCTATGGAGGACAACGTGATCAAGAAGCGAAATGATACGACCATCGATGTACTCCACCTGTCCGAAAATCGGCATACTCTCACATATCCGTCTTCAGCTACCTCATACTCGCCGTAACGGTACTCTTCTTCCGTGACGTTTACGTACAGGTGATTGTTGTGGAGCATCGTCACATTCCCTATGCTGTACGTCATGGTTAAGCAATAAAAACTGATGTGCGATGGCGCGTATTTGGGCAGTTTAATTCTGATGACCTCTACGTCACACGTGTGGTTCACTAACGAAGGGTTGCACTGAACTGCCGTGCAAAAACTTTTATCGTTGCTCAAATGCTCAGAATTAGAGCAGTCTCCAGGCTGCATTTCTAAGTTTAGCAATTCATGCCACCCCATGTAAGGCGAAGGCAAGTCTGTGGGCGCTGACAAAATTGGGCACACGATGTCTTTTTCATGAACTCCGTTATACAGGGCACATTCGTAATTTTTGTAGAAATTTCCTTCGGCATCGGCAACTATGCCAAGGTAACTTGGACATTTGGTTGAGTGGTTATAGTACCGCACGATGTCTCTCGCACAAGGCCTCCCTATTTTCTCATCAGACTCCGGCACGAGCACACAAGTCACGTTCGTAAATTCAAAGTCACTCAAGTCGAGCAAATCAGAACTATTTAAAAACCCTGTCCATTTTTTTTGGCCGTTTAAATAATCCATTTTTACCAACACTTCACGGCTTCTTAATGGATGTGAACAGAGCACTGTTCCGTATCGGCTGAGATATTTGGGCTGGTTGTGGCAGCGCGCGCAGAACGCGTTGCGGTAGACCAAATTGTGCCGCGATGACGATGACGTCACCGGGATGTCCATGACGGGGCTGTAGCGCTCGTCAGACGACACCTTCAGGACACATCTCATCACGTCTTCCAGGAGCGAGTTGGCTGGGCAAAAATTCACCACGTACACGCCCTGATGAAAAAATTGGTGTCAGAAATATTTTTTATATTTTTTAGAGATTACAAATGTTTAATTAAATGACCTGAATTTAATATTGTAAAAGCAGCCCCAAAATGTTCAATTTAAAACATTTAAAAACGTGAGCATCACGATTCTTTTCAAATTATCTGCCCCCATGCATGACTGCTTAGAATAATTTCATTATCGGTTATAAATATTGATAATTACGAAATCACCCCAGCAAATTAAAATACATAATTTCTTCTTAGGACCATTTCTTTCAGAGCGTCGTTTTGGGTGGGACGAAAATGGGCAATTTTTCGGTTCAGGGTTCGTTATATTTCATCTTCATAACTAAGAAATTTAGTAACTTGTTTTATCGAACGATTTTTTTCTAATATTGTGATTTCCCTGCTTTCCCAGAGTACTATTCAAAACATTTCTCATATTGTACTTAAAAAACTGATCTCAGTTGCCTAACAAAGAACATTTAATATACCACAGGTAATTTGAAGTTGACAGGGAGAATTAGGTGTTAGGGAGAGGTAAGAGTCCAATGCAGATCTTATGTTAAGCTTCTTCATCAACTTTTACTTGAGATTGTCTACGTCGGGTTAAGGTGTGATTCACAGGTGGCAAAAATAGATTTGCTACTCCTAAATTCCATTTCAGAAGCCCTGCAAAACGCGTACGTGATCCTCCAATTGTTGACTGACGAGATCCGACTATAGCAGGTCGACAAAATATTTCAACTGAACCCGTGTGTTACCCGTGCTTTTTACTGAACGGTGTGATTACTCCACGCAGCTCACATGCTGTATTAATGCCGGTGTACAACATACGTGTCCATTCGATATTCCGTTGTCTCTATCTGACATTCCGCATTTTGCCTGCTCCAGGACCCCTTTTTTTCATTCGTAGTTTTCATTACCAGACCACGAAGTTAGTTCTCCAACAGACCCATTGAGGGATGTTCCATGTTTCTTCTAGTTGTATAGTCGCTCGTCTAATGGAATCAGACCTATAGAACCAATATAGTCAATAGTAGCATAGTCGTTCTTCCATAGCCTCATGCATACAAACAACTTACCCCATAAAATTTTCAATAATTTGTATTCATTTGTGTAATAACGGACTCTTCGTTTAACAATGAAAGCTTGAAGTGTTGAGCAAAGTCACCTCGTGAGGGAGTGAGGTGCCGGCAGACTCCTGGCAGAGCCACGACGCCGGGCGCTGAGGCAGCTGCAAGGCATCCTCGAGGTGCTGCGAGACGGGGGTGTGGTGGAGGCCCCTGCTCAGGTAGCGGGAGTCGGCGCAGCAGTCGTCGTAGTAGGAGCACAAGGCGTCACACTTGCATGATAGCCTGGAGGAGGTTACAGGAAATTTGCTTTCACGCTTCAAAGCTGTTAGAACGGTTTAATACGCAGTGATTTCACACTGTATTTTGAGGTGTTATTGGCTGAAGTTTGTTGTGGGAAGTGTTGAGTTCTAGCTCTTATCTGCTTTATGAAGTCCCATAATCTGTAATAACGGATATAGGCGCTGCAAATATATGTTCCTCGTGAATATATTGAAATTCACTCAATCTTTGAGGCTGAAAATACAATTTCGGTTCGTTTGTAAATGAAAATTTGTTGCAGTTTTATTGTTATTATAACAAAAAAATTATTTTTGCAGCCAAACTTGCTTGATAGCAGTTGAGTGAAGTGAGGAATGTTAGCTTCGAATGAAAGTTGAGTTATATAATTCTAATAAATTTTGGACTCGTCCTCCTATCGAAAAAAATGATGAAGTTATCGTTTCCTGTATAATTGAAATCCAATTTGAGAAGTGGCAGAATTGACAGCTAGAGGAATTAAAATATCTAATGTTAACACTTCAAATCAAAAGACAGAAAATTAGCTCACTCTGATATCTCACTTTGAGTATTTCTAGCATCAGTCATAATGAACATTACGGATGCATGTCTATTCTGAAGGAAGAAAAGCCTAGAAAATAAAATGTTGAGAAATATTGCTTAAGAATTGAGGAACAATAATCATTTTCTGTGAATCAGAGTCAATATCTACAGAATATCTAAAGCATTGTCTAGTTCCTCTTACGAGTTCCTCCTCGGATTCTTTAAGTTCTTTTACTTTAAATCATAAGATATACATTTCTTATTGGGTTATCGTAGCATACATACAGCTATAAAAGCATCAAATTGTATTGGTTGTAATAAATAAAAGTAGAACTTACCCGTGCTGGGCAGCAAACGCAGGCTGAGCTTCGCACGAGTGTGCTGGGCACCGAAACGAAAAATAAGTCTTCATTGGATCACCTTCTTTAGGAGACCGAGAGCTTCTCAGCTTTCCAAGTGAAGCCTCCGGCACAAATGAGACTCCATAAGCACTCATGTTCACGCTTTGGCTCAAGAGAATTCTAGATGAATCACTTACAACTCCTCTCTGCCTCGCGAGGCTCTGACTTGGTTCCAGAAAAGCAAGTATCACCACCAGAACGAGTTCTTGGATTATCATTCTGAGACTCTGCTTCCTTTTGCGTGAAATCAAACTGCTGTATTTGTTAGACGGCTTTCCGACATTCCTTAATGCATAAAGTATCCATTTCTGCCAATAATATTTTTCAATGGTGATACGATTCTTGATATTAATGTCAAACCTGACTAATCGGGGATGGTTGTAGTTTCAACGAAATTATTTGCAGAACATTTTTTGAACCTGGAAAACAAATTTATTGTTAAGTGTTGAGCAGTAGTTGGAGGCATCAGTCTTGTTTCTTCACACCACAAAAGTTGATTTGCACCCACCGATTAACCACTAAATACTCCTGTAAGAGCCTGGGAAAAATAAACAAATGTAAAAAATTTAGTTGAAGATATAACAAACAAACGTTATATATAAAAACAAAAAGTAATACATATGAAAATAAAAGTTATAAATATGAAAACAAAAGTTATATCAAATTTATTTATATAACATAGTAAACTTTTTCATTTTTGCTGTGATAGATAAAGTAAATTTCTCATTAAACTGATCATTAGTAACGAGCGATGTTTGCTGCGCATGTTAAACAAAGGAACGGCATCGGTAAACACCAACAGAAATTGCTTGGAAAATTGCTCTCAAATCAGAGCAAAATCGGTCTAGAAATGGGACTGCATCATAAGCTCAAAGTTGGGGAAGGTTAGACTAGCATCGATCAACAAGATTTCTTAATTGAAGAAAATGTTTTGTTGATGACAGAATCTTAGCAATGAAGGACTGGTCCAACCCTGGCATCGAGCTCCAGTTATAAATATTCTGTTACCACCTGTCTCAAAATCTGAAAATAATCTAGATACTCAAGATCTTTATATTAATTAAATAACTTCGCTGTCACTTCGATTCTAATCCACTTCGTTCTTTGCTATATCGTATTTGTTATATGCAGATACCACTGGTATGACAGCCTTGTAACTACACTATTCGCAATTTATGATCTCTAATGCTCCCACTCATGGACTGAGTTAGCCATCTCCTTATGAAATCATTCTAGATTTTAAATAATTTTAGACTAATAATCTCTGTGTGTTTTAGTTTCTCTCTATTTCTTAAATTTTACTATAAGTAGGAATGTCTTTACTTTTAACTTGACCTTGTAGTCTGTATCATCTTCTTTATTTTTTACGTCACATTTTACTTACTGTTTCTTAATCTTTATGACTGACCATGTTGATATTTTCGATGATATTGATCCAGATCTCAATCATTTGAATAGACTGCATCCAAACCTAAATGAAACTGGGAATTGTAAATACCTGAATATTAAAGAATTCAATGAATCGATGAGAAAAACCTGTAACGATCTCTCAGTATTATGTTGGAACTGTAGGTCCATTTATCCGAAAATAGATGAAATATCTTGTACTATCACTGAGCTAAACAGCAATTTTGATGTTCTCAGTTTCACCGAAAGTTGGCTAGATGACTCAACTAAAGACCTAATTCAAATTCAGAACTATAATAGCCATCATTCACTCCGTAGCAACAAACGTGGTGGTGGCATCAGTACGTACATATCTAAACACATATCATCGAAAAACATTATAAGTGCGACTATGAATCGTGAACATATTGAGACTCTATTTATAGAACTAACGAAAAATGGTGAACGGATTGTACTTGGGACTGTATATAGGCCCCCAACGGCTTGCAACATTTCTTTCCTGAACGAGCTTCAAAGCATAATATCTCAGTTTAACAAATCTCTATACAATGACATAATAATTTGCGGGGATTTCAACTACGATCTTCTTCAATATGAAAGCTGTGAACAAATCTCAAACTTCATAAATGTTTTTCAGTCTAACTCCTTCCTTCCAATCATCACGAAACCTACGCGTATTACATCCGAATCTGCCACGTTGCTCGATAATATTTTTATGTTAGATCCGACTGATTTTCTTACAGGAATAATAATTTCTGACTTATCTGACCATTTTCCGGTGTTTCTCATCAAGAAGAATGTCTATAGTCCCTGCAACAGCCCACATGCTGAGACTTTTTCATATCGTTGTATAAACGAATATAACTTGGGGACAATGCGAACTGTTCTAGAAGAATTAATGCCATCATTGGACATCTATGAACTAGACAATAATGCGATTAACATTGACCAAGCAATACTAAAACTAACTGAAACTATAACGACCGCATATAACCAATGTTGTCCAATAATCACCCGCACAATTACGCCGAAAAATAGACAAAAACCTTGGATTACTGAAGATATCGTGATCAATATAAAGAAACGTCAAGCATACTTAGCCTTACTATACGAAGGACGAATCTCTAGATTAACGTATAACAGATTCAGGAATCATGTGACAAATCAAATACGAACATCGAAACAAAACTACTTTACGCGCAAATTCACTGACTACAAAACTGATATTAAAAAAACTTGGCGCCTGCTTAATTCATGCTATAGACCGAATAATAACGCTAAAAAAACGATTGAATCCATCGTTCACGAAAATGTAAAATATCATGATAAACAAGATATTGCAACAGTGTTCAACAACTTTTTTATAAATATAGGAAAAAATATAGCCGATAGTGTCGTTAGTGAACCTACAGACCACTTGCAATACATGGACCATGTCCGTGAAACCAACTCTTTCTTTTTCCCGCCAACTAACCCCTCCGATGTAATTACATGCATAAACAACTTGAAAAATAAATCAAATGGATTAAATACATTTTCAGCTAAAGTTCTTAAGGCTATTGCTGATATAATAGCACCGTGCATATCTGATATTATCAACCATTCGCTTTCTCAAGGCATCTTCCCCAACTCTCTCAAAACTGCCAGAGTCACCCCTATTTTTAAGAATGGTGATAAAAACTGCGTTAATAATTATAGACCTATCTCTGTTTTACCAATTATGAGCAAAATATTTGAAAAAATTGTGTATAAAAAAGTGTATTCGTATTTTGAACAAAAATCTTTTCTCTATGACGGACAATTCGGTTTTCGTTCTAAGAAATCAACGACACAAGCTGTATTAAATCATTTACAGTACCTTTACTCTAATATAGATGAAGGAAAGCTTGTTTTCTCCGTTTTTCTTGACTTTCGAAAAGCATTCGACTGTGTGGACCATAAGATATTACTCTCGAAACTACACTGTTATGGCATTCGAGGAATTGCCCATGATTGGTTCAAATCATACCTAACAAATCGGAAGCAATACGTTGTCGTTGACGACGCAAAATCGGACCCACAGACAATTAGCCATGGAGTTCCACAAGGGTCTGTCCTAGGGCCTCTCCTATTTCTGATATTTATAAATGATATTATCAAATCAACAACATTTTTCAAATTCATACTTTTTGCCGATGACAGCACGCTTTCTACGGTCCTTCCGAGCAAAAATCCCGCTATGATTGCGGAGAGCATAAATAATGAACTCCATAAGGTTTCATTATGGCTTAAAGCTAATAAAATAAGCCTCAACATCGAAAAAACAAAGTATATTACATTCTCATACAAGAAAAGCATATCTCTCCCACACATAAAAATTGGCGAAGGTGAAATCGAAGAAACCAACTCATGCAAGTTTCTGGGCATCATAATAGATAAACATCTGACCTTTAAAGAGCACATCGCTAATATTAGTTCTAAATTATCGAAATCCATCGGAATCCTGAATAAAGTTAAAAATTACCTGCCTGAAACAGCTTTACGAATGCTCTACCGAACGCTCATTTCACCATACTTGCAGTACGGAATAGAAGCATGGCACGGAACTGATAAAAATAAAACCAATATAATTTTTACTCTGCAAAAAAGAGCAATCAGAGCGGTAAAGAATCTAGAATATAATGCTCACACAAACGATTCATTTAAAAATTTACAAATACCTAAACTTCCAGATCTCTATGAAATCTCCATTTGTAATTTCATTTACAAAACATTAAGAAATGATGGCGACAATAGCCTGAAACTATTATTAAGTGCGCAAACTGGTCATCACGACCACTTAACCCGAAATAGAAGTAAATTCATGCTTCCTTATTATTCAAAGGCCCGGTCGCAACACAGTATCCTCTTCGTTGGAACTAAAACTTGGAACTCAATACCTGCGGAGATCCGTGATAGTAATTCTTACAAGTTATTCAAAAGAAATCTCGAGACTCACTTCCTATCGGAATATTAGTCATGTAAGATCACCAAGTCAAATCTTGTCTCCAACATGACTGTTTCCAATAATGAAATTTGCCATGGGTAATATGTAATTCGCCTTCAGTCTGCTGTTAAATCTTTTATCGAATGTACTGTTAAATATAGTCCACATAACCTATATTGTAAAATGAAATATCTGATATCGATTGAATTATCTCACTGATCAGTCTAATGTGAAACTAGGTTAAGTGAATTAGGTTAAACATTAATGTACACCTTAGAATAATGTTGATGGTAGGATGCCCCAGAAGTCGCTGAACTTATTCGGGCCCACAGGTAGCTATATTCAAACTTGTCCATTGTACTAGACTTAAGAAACATTCTACCTCTGTATCTCCTGTGGTAAATAAATTGTTTAAAAAATTGTTTAAATACATGCTGGCGCGCATAAATCTGTGAGGTGTATAACAGCTAAAATTACTTTTAATTTTCGCGTTCTTTGACCCCGTTATAACAGTAACATTTAACTAGAGATCTCCCTATTGATCATTTTATGAATATCATGACCTGATTTTCGGCTTAATCTTCTTGACTTATATACTAGTTTGCATGATGAACAGTACGTTGGAAAAATGAAAATTTATTTACATCATGTACTTGCAAAACAATTCTTGCGTACGCTACACTCTGAGTAAATAACCTTGATGCTATCCTGGCCTGGGGATGAACAACGCTGTATGTTTATATTCCTGCCCAAAAAAGTGTCTAACTCCCCCGTGTGTGTTGTGATGTTTTCCACTATGCAATCCGTCGCAGTGTCAGCATCTAATAAAATACAAATTCATGAAGCAATGCGCATGCGCAGCGCCTCCGCTGGTCACCAAGGAGTTCATGTGTCGGGCGCCGGTATGGCGACCGTAATCGGCGATAATTGTGTCTCGTGTGGCCCTCGTAAACGCCGCTGAGGTGTCCCAAGATCGCCTCTAAACCGGCATTTCGACTCCCGTCGTGTACTCTGCTTCTCCTCCTGGTGGACTTCCTGCTTGCTCTTTTTGCCGGTATTAATTCTGTGTTCCGTGCCTCGGATGAATCGAGTGCTTCTCAGCGGCGCGTTAGCTTGCTCTAAAATTGATGATATTTGAGTATTCGTTTGGCATGTACGAGTATGTTGTAAGCATACACGCACTGAAGTTTTTATGCAAACAGAAATCTACGGAGCAATGACCCAGGATTTCATTAAAAACCTTAAGTTTTTATTTAATAAAATTTCATGGAATGTGACGGATCAAAGAACAAAATTATAGCATATCATCTGTAAAATTATCTTAAAAGTTGGACAGTGACTTTGATTGTCCCAACAGTCAAATTATTGTCTCAGAATTGAAGCCATAAAATCGAGCTGATGCGTTTGAGTGTTCTTAATTATTTTCCCTTGTTGACATCTCTGGTAAAATCATTGTAATTCATATCTTTTATATACCAATCGCTTCGAAACGTAAATGAATCAGAGGAAGAATAATAATCAAATGAAATTAAATTTGCTCAATAATCTTCACCTGTGTAATTTTTTGTTCTAACAATACTAGTTAAATGCCCGACTGCGCAACGAAATGCGGTTGACTGCTCAACGATATTGAGGCAGAAAAAAGCAGCAGAATGTACTTCAGTGCTACTTAATACTTTGACCAGTGCTTAATTATGCCGCAATAGATATGCTGAGCCGCCATAAATTGACTCATGATAAGTTTGTTTCATCCTCCCTGTAACACAACAAAGCTGTTCATAAAGAGGATGAAGGCACCATTTAGGATAGATTTAAGGGAACACTGAATTTATGCCCAAGATGCGTTCCCCCTCAGGATCCCCCGAGCATAGACACAGTAAATTGAAAAGAAAGATTAGGAAACAAGATAAAATTTGAAGAAATAAATAGTAGGTGCTAAAAAAAAGGACAATAGTGAACTGAAAAAAATGGTCCTTAATAAAACAAAAAATTTTCATTTCAAGAAAAAGAAAGCCTACCTAATTCTCATCTTGGGACCTCATCTTTTCCCCCATGGGAGTGGTAATTCCCACAGATACAATGATTGTATCCCCCTTAGGGAATACAAAATGAAATTACTTTCGTGACTCCAAGCCACAAACTGCATACTTTTATACTAGCATCCATTTAATCAATTTCCTCGCAGGAGGAACCCGATAAATTACATAACAGTTTATTGTAGCAGCCTATTTTGGTTTAGCAGAAGAGAGAGGGCTGAATTTGACACCTCTCTGATCAGCATTCGGCCGTCGTCCGGGTTTGCCTCGTGAGCTGCCTGCTGTTTGGTTCCCTTCCGTATTTGGCGTCTTCGCGGAATGCAGGAAACGTCGCAGCTTCAGCGTCTCGGGTTCTCAAACCTGCCGGTCGCCAAATTTTTATACATGAATGTATAGTCACAGTGATGTAGTCATTTTAACAATCCAAATCGATTGTTTTCAGTCACGCAGGCTGTCGAATTGTATTCGTGTTCTTTTATTTCACACAGTCATTTTTTTCCTCAAACCTATATATAGCACAAAAGGTGATTACAAAATTAATTATTACTAAATAAAACAGTCAGGTCAGCTTTCTAATAAAAAACAATTAGGTACTTCTCAATTTGACAGCTCAAAGCTCTCGAATTCACTAAGGAATAGAATAAATTAAAGATGGCAGAATTTTCGACTTATTTTGGTGAGAAAGGTTTTGACGGAGTGAAACGTGGACCCAAGGTTGTGTGAAATGGCCTTCTTTTACGGCATCTTATTCTCTTACATACAAGATACTGAGTCGTAAAAGGTCGTAGAGGTAGTGTAAATAAGGTAGATCCATAATTATTAGGAAAAATCATTTTTGTTGATTCGCTGCTTTATTACGAGTCCTTTCTTTTTCAGGTCTTTATTTTTGTGCGTTAATAATTCCAACCAATCAAATAAGATACCGGCCAAGAAACTGCAAGTAGTTGAAATGCTAATTATAATAACTAGTTAGTCAACAACTCTTTAGCCACATTAAATGCAACCTCAAGAGAGCGGAAAAAAGCAATGTAGAAAATTAGGAATCAATGCATATGGTGTGTTCTCACAAAGGATACTGTGCTTTGAAACACCAAGTTAGGAATAGCGACGAAGAAAAGCCAAAGAAAAGATGACAAAGAACAATAACAGGACAACTTCCTTCCGGACAATTGGCTCCGGACAACTACCCTCGTAGGACAATTGCTCACCGGACACTTACAGCGTTATATAGGCAACGATGCGAGAGGCCGTTGAACAAACACGGAACTGAGCCTCACAAATTGTGGGTCCTAAAAGCGGCTGCGGTGCAACAGCATCTTATCGACGAACGTGTGAAATTAAACGCTCATGTTGATGTTGGTGTCGTGCGCCGTGAACTCCAGGAACTCAATAGACACTCTCGGATTGTCCGCAGCCAGAGGAGGGCCACAGGGGCCATGACCCCCTCCGAAATGTTGAGCTGGGGGCCAGTTTCAGTTGCCGTTTTAAGTAAAAGAACAATAAGATTGATGGTGATTAATGTCTGTTGGGTCCTGTCTTGGTCAACGTCAATGGCGCAGGGTGCGCAGCAGAATTTTCTCACACGATGCTATTACGCACACTATTATTATGTAGAATGTGAGGAAACACTGAGTACTCATGCACTCAGTACGAGTGTGGCACTACGCTGAATGTTGTTGCTTTTGTAAGTTGTCTGATAGCATAGCAAATCCTGTACAACCTTGGACGTGAAATTTATCTGATCTAATAAAATGTACTCAGAGTATTCTCGGGGCTACGAATATAGTCATCATGTAATTTTAAATGATGAGTTAAGCATAGAAATAACGGGTTGTGAGGCTTAAAAAGTCATTTTATTATTAGGGAATTTTACATCATCCTCTCCTTGAAAGTTAACCACGTATATTTCAAGCGACCTTGTAAGATCCATCACTCTGGTTCCTTGCCTTTCATGAGTGATGCATTCCCCGGCGTCTAATAGCTGTCCCCTTGACGTATGCGGGGAAGTCTTGGCCAATATTTTTGGTATTTTAGTAATGTCTAAAGATGCAAAATCTAAATTTTCTACTTCACGTACACGCAAAGCACGTACGTGCACCAACTGTAACCGTAAAATTTAAGCTTAGTTAATGAGTAACTATTATTGTAAAATTTATTTTGACTATATTTTTGCTGTGAAATGGAGAGAAAAATTAAGGTTGTAAAATTCCTGAAAACGTCCGGAAACGGTTGCTATTATTTTCCAAGCACATAGATGATCTTACATTTTTCCTATACGCAAATGAGAAGGATAGTTATGCGATTTCATATTTCAACCCCAGATGAGAATTTTTACGCTCAACAAAAGATGCACCAATAACAAGCTAGGAACAAATATCTTATTCACGTTGTGACACAGTAACACCAACTGCTGCGATTACCCCACAACAACACGCCAGGGCGACCCATATCACTTAAGGAACAGTGCTATCGCACGTCGGTCCTTCAAGTGCTGAGTAAGATACCGTTGAAGTATACGAGCATGCTGTACACGCACTTGAACATGACCGCAAGCTGCTTGGAGTTGAACATACTTGGCTTCTTGGTTTCAGCACCACAAAAAAAATAGATCACAAATACGTTTTTATAAAAAGAACTAGATTACAAAAAGTTATGTACTTTTTGGCTTTGCAGAAAACTGGAGCGGGGAAATTGAGTAAGATGTAGGTACACAGCGGAAAGGGCTACAAGACGGCTTTAACCGAACTGTTTAATTTTATTAATTTGATCGCGTTGTAGAATTTTAAAAACTGGACACGTAACAGAGACCCAAGCAACTTTTAAACATCTTTTAATTTTGTTAGTTGTGGAGGTTAAAATTGATAATTAAACTTGATTACACGACTCTGAAATTGGTGATACTCACCAGCTGTATTACGAAGATTGAGAGCTAAATAAGGAGAAAATAATACGATATACTATTCTTCATAAATAGTAAAAAGCAAAAAGCTCTCATAATGAATGGCTGTTTCCAAACTTTTTGAAACTTCAAATGATGAATAGAGAAGTTTAAAACGAAAATGGTATGGAATGGATTGCACTTGATAAAACTTTATTTGTAAATTCACGCAAAAATATAATGAGTCAATAGTTAAGGAAAATTGTGGGTTTAATAGGTACTTTTCTAAAAGTTTTTCAATTGATATCTTGCGGGATAATTTATATGACCGATTTTGAAGGTATTTGCATCTTTTGTGTCACATTTACCATTAATAACGTCCAGTATAAAAGTACTCGTGGCGCAGTGAAGCTCTGCAGATTGGTCTTGATCATAATTTCATGGAAAATATCATCCAGAAAGTTTAAAAATCTCTTTATAGTCTACGACACAATGAACTGAAGAGATACGAGCGTGTCATTAGATATTTCCCGCATTTAGAGTTACTTGAACACGGTCCCAACTGCCACAAAATGTGCACCTCTTGCTTGCAGCCTTCAGAGAGCACGATATGATTTAATGACACTGAACTGGCGAAGCAGTCAGCAACAAGGTTATGTAAGCCCTCCATTGTGGCCAATAACTTGCAGCCATGATTGCCGAATTTACAAAAAATACTAAAAACGGGACTGATATACACCCAGTCGTATTTATTATAAGTAATGTTTGCCAAAAACACCGAAGCAGAGCCAGTCATTGGTCTCTATAGAGATGCGAGTCGCCTCGATGAAAGTCAGCCGCAGCCTCAAAAAATTCAATTCCGGAAATCAGGACACCAAATGATTTCCTGAGGCCATCAATGGCACGGTGGAAAAGAAGTCATCCCATTCTTAATTGCTCGCGAAAAAAATGGCGGCAGAGAACGAAAGCGCATTTGGAACGAAGAAGAAAATGAAGCCCAAGAAATTTAGTTTGTTCCTTTTCCGTCAGTAATGTAATGCAGATTATAAATCTTCTGTCTGAAACAGAGCTTCAATGTCCTTGTAGTCGCTGTGCCACCGAAGAGGTACTCAATTGGAATCCGGACCTTCTCAAAATACTTGAAATTTGATATTAGTTCTACTCCAATGAGAGTAAAAAAGAAAAAAATTCGAATAAATTGTGAACATTAGGGTTACCTTTAGGCAGCAAGTGATAAATGGGAAAGTCAATATGTGTCAATATGTTTTATTGCAATGTTGACGAGGAGAATGAAAGAGATCCCAAACATTAAGCTGGATACGATGTTCTCATAAAACGCACCTGTTAGTTTTTATTTGCAGTTCTCTACGTGATAGGCCTGTTTACTATGTCATCAAGGCGTCGTTATGAAAAGAAATACGTACTTCCATTTTTTATTGAGAAAGGAAGTTTGGAAAATTTGGACTGAATTCCCTTTAGTAAAATATTATTATACTAGAGTGATAACTTTTGCACGGCCTTCGAATCGACACTTTCATTCAAGTTAACACTTAGTTTGCTTGAGCTGTATTTTTTGTTTCATCGATAAAAAATGGAAGACTTGGTGTTGACGGAAGAATGCTTTTTCTCAGGAGGGTTTTTTTGAGAGGAAAACAAGCAAAATTTCCTTCGTCCGGAGGCACAACCAACACGAACAAGTGAAGTGTCTTCGCTGGTATTATGAAAACGCCTCCCCCAGATGTAGTGTTGTTGTGTAATTTATTCCATCTACTTTCAAGGGGGCTCGGAGAAATTTGATCGAAAAGGCACTGACCCGATCGTTCGACGTCGAAACTCAAATTCAAAATTCGACTCTAGTGTCCCAGGAGAAAATCTAACGTAAACACATGGAGCGCAGGCAGAGTTTGAGCTCCTTAATAAAAATTCATGGCATCACAACAATATTATCGTTGTGTTTGAACACTACAAAAAATTTGCTCGAAACTTTAATGGAGTTAAGATCTTACTTCAATCATGTTACTCGCATCATTTGTAATTAGCGAGAACAAACAAGGCCTGGATGGCCTCGTGCGTGATGCCTTAACGGAATATTGCACGCAATGCTTCCCGGCCTCAGTTCCTCGCCATGAGTTGCACACAGCAGAGGTTCTCAAACTTTTTTCAACCAAGGACCACTTTCATTACAGGAAATAAGCTGAGGACCTCCTCACAAGTATTCCCCTCAAAAGAATATATATATATTGTCGTGTAATTTATTCCATCTACTTTCACGGGGCCTTCGAAGAAAATTGATCGAAAAGGCATTGACCCGATCGTTCGACGCCAAATGTGTATGTGCATCCACTGTTAAATTCATTAAATTTCACGGACCCCCTGTTAAAGTGCCACGGACCCCTGGGGTCCGCGGACCCCACTTTGAGAACCCCTGCTATAGAGTTATGTATTATGAAAACAAACCACATTACAACGCAGGAAACAACGAACATGGAATAAAAAACAGTGCAAGCAGCTAAAGAAAGTTTAGGTAGTACCGCAGTGGCAACATTTATTTCATAATGAGTTGTAAAGCTGAGAACAACGTGCCACTCAAATGAAGCGAGTGCCGCACATCCTTGAACATACATAAGTGCTTAATGCAATCACAATAAAATGCCGCGGCACTTGTTTGATTCACGCGACGAGCGCTGGTATTTGCACGCTTGTTCATTGAAAATGGTTTCAAGGTTAATTAATGTACACGGGCGAAGCGCAAAGTTACCTAGTGTTTGTGGAAGGTGTTTTATCCGATTTATTACGGACATTTACAGAGTAAAATTTCATATCCAGCCTTCTTATATCACCTCCAGTGGATGGGCCGTTCAGGCAGGGGAGCTTTGGCAGTTGGCTCAAGTTTGAAATTTAAAGTTTTTCAAAGAAATGTAGTTTTCTGTGTCGGACCTGACGTCCCTTGGGTTTTCTTCATTTTCAAGTTCTATATCTTATATATGCCCTGCATCTTAGCTTCCCTGAGTTAGGTCAATAAGCTTCTGTTTCTGTTAAATTCCGCCTCGTACATCGGTGATTGCCTTTTCTATAATATTTTATTCGTTCAGAATACTTCTTCCAAACTCAAAATATCAATTACGCACCAATGAAAGAGCATTCTTGCATTTTAATAATGACTTCTGCTGACGAGTACATATTTCATTTATTTCATCAAAGCATTCGAATACCAGCTGCAATTTTGATAAGAACTATGAACATACTTCCTTACCCATCACCCACACGTATAACTCAGGACCAACCATTAAAGAGAAGAACGTCCATAAAAAATTAGATTGCTCCAACATTCGACTATAGCGACATCACACTAGATATCAGATATGCATTTCTAATAAAAGTTGCTGCGCGATCTTGACTTAGAAAGAGGAAATTGTTAATATTGAAAACGAATTCTACAAAGAGGAAAGAACCTCCCTCCCTTTACTTGAGGAGGTGACGAGAACGATAGCGCCAGGACTAAGTTTTCTAGTGCTTATAAAGACTCCGGTACGCATGGATGGGGGTTGCGCGTACAGGCGCGCCTATCCCGGCAACGCCACGTCGTCACGCTTCCTCGTCACGACTCACATGAACTTGTGAGCTCAGCCCGGCCCCTGACGCAAAAATGTCATCTCTCAAGGCAAGCTGAGGTCACTGCGGTCTTAAACTAATCGAAGTTGCCTGAGATTTATCGTCAGTAGATGGCATCTGAGGCAAGGGGGTTGTTGAGTTGAGGGAAAGGCAACGGAGTCGTATCATACATACAATCCGTCGTCGTGCCTCTCATGGGGGAACATTTGTCCCAGCCAGCATGGTGCGTGACCGGGTTTCAGAGAATCGTCTTTGCTGTTGTCAAATGCAGTCAACATCGCGGAATATGTACGACACGTAGTGCAGTAAATTTTCTTCTTTACAGCAGTATGATGATTGTGGTACTAAATTTATACCGAAAGGAATTTTTTACCAGGATTTGTAAGAGTGCTGTGGATGTTTTTCTACATGTAAGAATACTACTTCTATTGATCTCTCTTCTTGTTTTCTTTTTCAAATTCTCTTTCCCTCTACAAGCGATCGTGCCGCGCATCACCGAGAAGACGCATCAAGTCTCCCATTCACAACAGCGACGCAAACCAGCAGCAAGGCTTTGCTGAGGAGCTCATTAAGAAAGAGTAATGAGATGACCGGATTTATGAGCTCTAACGAATTAACAAAAATAATTATTAGTATTTTGTTTCATAAAGTATATGCGAAACAATGCTAAACAAAAGAAAAATCTACAGGACAGACAGAACAATTTTGTGGTTAAATCTGCCACAGCGCATCTATTGAAAATTAGCAAAAGATCAAGGAAACCCAGATGAATTTCAATACTTTTATTGTAGCAGTTCTTGCAGGAACAAGTCGCTTCCACGCCAACGTAACAAGACCGTAGTTTGTAGCTTCTATTAAAAGAGAACTATTGGCGAATCTCAACAAGAAGTCCGGATGGCGTACAAATTTTGAACGAACTGTAATTTACGAACAATACATTACTAACAGATACCAATAATTTTAATACTTTAGTGTTTCAAATTGCAACAAATGCCAATCGGTCACTTTATATCACAGTTGCTTGTACCGAGTACACGTTCCTCTCTCACCATAGATAATCTGTAGTTTCATAGATCTAACGTGAAGCACGCAGGCAGAACTTCCAACAATTGCCCGGCTCGATCGCAGAAGATGAATTCCCTCAACTGGACAGATTCTTATCTGGTAAAGGAAGATCTATGTTGACCATAAGTTCACACGATCCCTATTTTTGTATATACGATAATTCAATTATTTCATTAATCCAAATTATCATTGCACCTATAGCAATTACTTACTGGCAAAGCACATACCTATTTATCTCGATAGTACGAAGACTATAGTAAGAGCCACCTTTATGCAGCTAATAGATAGTGGAAATTAGATTGAGGCAGTGTTCCACTTGCAATTTAAAGGTTAGTTTAAGTTAGACTTCACAAGCTACACTCAAGTATAGCTTAAAGCCGCAAATTTTTAGAGGTTATTAGGCACATTTTAAATTTAGATTAATTAGGACAATGTCCTGAGCAACCGCTCTAGTTAAGAGATTAATTTAATTTCGAAGGTTTGAAATCACAAATTTGACGGTTTTTAAAACTCATCAGAGCCTACGAAGCCGCAGCCTCAACTTTTAAGTTTATTAAATGTCCAACAGGACCCGATTTGTGGCTTTCAACCAACTTAACAAATTTAACCAAGTGGAACACAAGAAGCGCGAACATGCAAATAAGAAAACTAAACACAAGGAAACTCAATCACACAAACAAAACTTAAGTAGAAACAAGAGAACTGAGAAGAACCTGCAGGTTGGCACTATAAAATATCTCTCCTCTCTATTTTTTCCCTACACCCCCGAAGCAAGACCCCAGCTGCTTCCTCTTGTACTTAATTCTGGTGAGATGTCATTACCAAGAAGGGCGGACATTTACGGCGAGTACGAAGGAATAATTTTAAACACATCTTTCCAGGGAACTTTCTCCGCTTAACAGCGAGTGAAACATATCCTCATATATCAGAACACAATCACATCACTGCGAGCAACAAAATTCATTTTCCCCTAAAAAGCGAAATTTTCAGCTATTTTCATTTAATTCAAACACACTGCTACAACAAATAAATAAAGTAACAAATAAATAAAATCTCTAACATCTTTCTTAAAACTAAGGTGATAAAATATTAAAAAAGCGAGGAAAAGTCTCAAAGGTAAAAGGCCAATTTGCGGTGTACTTCAAGCCCGCGTCGTGAGTCCTAGGATGGTCATGCGAGGAAGGTCTGACATTTCCTAGTTTCAAAATCGGTAACAAAATAACTACCTTGAGCTTCGCAGGCTGATAACTTCGAATAATGCAACGGAATATATTTCAGTAATTTTCAATATGGTTATTTTTATCCCATTCAAGTGAAAATTAAATTGAAATAAATAATTAACGTGGCTAGAATATCCCTAGATTCAGCTCTAACAACTAATTATACGAAATGTACTTCCTTTATTAACTTATAATGAAGAACGATATATTTATTCCATCACTAAAAGCTCATGCAAGACAGTTAGTCGAATTTTCCCTACTTTACTATCTTTTTTGTCTTGCGAATAAGTATCGTTAAATCCATGCAAAATTTGCAATCCAACGTTATTTTAAAACTAATTTCGCAATGCGTACACACTTTAAGTGAAAATAGCTTTTCACTCATTATTTTTTATTTAAGAGCGTCAGTTGATGCCAGTTTATCGCCGACATCTCCATTAGCATGAGTCCAAAAAACGATGACTGTTATGTACACGCCGCTGCGCATACAACTGAACGTAAAGTGTTCGTCGTCGGTTCAAATCTACTCGATCCTTCGGCCTCGTGACGTGAAAAGTTCCGAGAAGAACAAACACAAGTCGCCGAGGGACAAGACAGCGAAGGGTGCTGATAAACACGGAAGCCAGCAATAAAAAGAGAGAAAAAAATTAACGTAGACACATACGAAAGTTAACGAGTCATGAAATGTTTTGGCAGCTTCGATTGAAGTATTGAGCAGCGGAAATTCACAATAATAGCTTATTCTCTATTTCATTTCTTCATTTCTAATTGATAAAAGCAGCAGTTGAGTAATTAATTTTTTTATGACATGGATTTTCAAGTTCAGTGTAGTTTAAAATGGGTAAATTATTTTAATTATAGGTATCACGGAGCGCCGAATTAATAACTAATTTCCTTACGTTGTGAGGTATCAACGTTGCTTGTAGAAAATTACATGTTAAATACTTTAAATCCAAATTTACATTTCGTATCTGAAGTGCAATGCGCAGTACTCACACTTGCCTCAGCACTGAATGTGTGATTATAAAATTTCAAAATTAATTTGCAATATTAACTAGAATTATTTCTACAGCTCCCGATTCATCTTACTATTACACAACAGAAAAAATTCAATTTCCCAATAGTTGCTCAATATCTACACCTTCTTGCATACAATTACAAGAAACATGATGTAATTAGGAATGATTACGAGTTTTCAAAATTATTTTGTGATATTAACCAAAATTATTTCTACAAATACTGATTCATCTTACCATTACACTACGGAAGAAAGTTCAATTTCCCTCTAGCTGCTCAATATCTACACCCTCTTGCATACAATTCCACGAAACATGATGTAATTAGGAATCTTTTTTGGTCTCACTATCTTGCCCGTTTTTATAGCGTACAGTTGGGGGACAAAATAACGCAGCTCATATTTACCCGGTGTCAATATTAGCTCAGAACCTTAATAGTGCTGGCGGTGCCGCCGCCAGGTGAGATAGGCCAGCAGATAAGCTGTCCTGACCGCCCAAGTTCCTCTGCAGCCCAGCACTCAGTGTTCGAGTACTCGGCGTGTTTGCCATCCCGGAGTTCAATTAAACTCGTACACAAACCTGTACCTCAGCCCAGCCTCAGGGTTAAATGACCAACTCACGGTAAAAGTTCATTCCGCTTCCGCATTTATTGCACGTGCTTGAGTGAGTGAATACCGTGTTACCGTTCATTATTCAGTGTTTACTACATTGACTCCAATCTTTGAGTGATTAAAGGTACTTGATGTACGTGATTTGAAAATGTTCTAGCCCGAGATAGCCTTCAATTTTGTATGGAGTAGAATTATTATGAAAATTGTCTTACTCAGCGCTGGGGTTTTCCCTTCAGAATATTTTTCATAAATTCTTAATCATTGTTATTCATAATGTGCTTCATGATCATGATTTCTCTAGTAAAACGTACTCGCCCGAGAAACATCTAAAAACTGCCTTTAATTTTTTATAAATTAAGTTGTGTATTTCAAAATGCAATTTCATTTTTTCAAGCTCCTGCAGTTAATCCTTCATGACGTAAATTTTACCTTTTAGATTTTTAATGTGTGATTCTCTAAGGCCTTAGAGGATAAACCAGCCAGATTTACCTGTAGAATTAGAATTCCCTTCAGAGAATAAGATTGTGACGTCACCGGAGTGCCAAACACAGTGACAATTTATCGCGTACGTATAACTATTTTTTGTATGTCTGTTGTAGGTTAAGAAGAAATGTTTTAAGTTGAAAATGTCAATCGTGAGTGTCAGTGGACCCAGTAGAAAGTTCTGAATGAAAATGAGCATGCTCCGTTTCTGTGAGACAATGAAACTTTCTACGTGAGCAAAGTTTTTTTCTGCTGTACCAGTGTGACGTCGTATCATATTCTTCATCAGGTGGATCTAATGTGAGTATGCTTGGCACTTTATTCTATCTTGGCTTTAACGATAAGCGCGTTTTTAAACACTGAATAAGTCAAACCTTGATCAAAGACTTCATATCCCTTAAATAACTCGCGTGCTTCAAAATTATTTAGAGCATGTTAGCGGCGGATGCTCGGTCAATACAACTTTCTATTAATATTTCTGGTGGTGAAAATATTTCTGGGGTTGAGGCCTCTATTTGAAATTCATGAAATATGACAGTGAACTACTGTTCGTCGTCTCTATGTTGCAATGACGTGTGTGGCTCGTCTGCAGGCGAAAAGATATACTCAAATATATTTTGTGCATGACTTATAATACGTTTAACGATATAAGTACTTTGAAAAAATGTTCATACAAGAATTATTTCCCAGCCTGCGAGTATTCATCACAGTTTTATGATCTACTATGAGTTTAGTCAATAGTGATGACATTTTTTTTATTAAAAGCTACCGAGAAGACCTAATGAAGAAATCGATTCTTGAATTGTGAATCATCATTTTGTGCAAACCTTAACTTATACGATCAAAATAAAGTTGAATTATACAACTATTGTGATATTTGATTGAACTTATGATTAAATGAAAAGAACCGAGTTGAATTTTTACCTGTTGGTGTTGAGGTTGTCATTGAATGTACACAATTCGAGCATGGACTTCGCGCTGCAAGTCGTGAATTGAACGTCGATTGAAAAATGGAAGGTGGACGCTGGGAGAAATCAAAGTTCGTTAAAAAAATGACAAGTTATAAATATTTGGTAGTTGATTTCTGAAACTGTATTTTAACTTAAATTGAAATTATATCTTAAATTTCGAAAATGTATTTTAACTTATATTAAAAATACATTTAAATTTTTGAAACTGCATTTTCACCTAAATTACACAAGAAGTAAGACCCAAGAGATTACTGAGGAGGCAAGAGAGTGTGACCCAAAACCTACCAGCATGCCCTTACCGCACCATGCACCGCATCTCGGCCCATGCGTAACGCGAGTTTCGCTAATGCCATTTACTGTCGAAGCAATTGTGAAAGAATCCCACCTCGATGCAACAGTTTTATGATATTTTTGCATTTTTCAGAGTTAACAGCCTGCGTAGCTCAAGGTAGTTATTTTGTGTGCGAATTTGATTTCTACGCTTTCTAGAGGAATAATGCCTCTTCTGAGCGGATTCGAGCAGCGAGTTCTACTCGCAATAAATATTTGAAGTGTTGTCTCTAATACCCAGAGGTTGGTTTTTCTTATGCGAAGCATTCATAAAATCATCGACAGCAACAGGTGTTGACTTCAGGACCGAACGACACAAGTTAAGAGAATTAAAATAATATACCATGCATCGCGCCCCTGAAACTTTCTGTTTTCGCTCACGCCGTGAGCTAATGGTCGTAATTTGGTTCATTTCATTGAGTCGCGGTGACGAACCAGTTGATAGGAGCAGTGAGGCGTGACGTAACGGAAGTACAGCACAAACATGAGCCGCTTCTGAGCTCCTGGAGAAAGAGGAGCAAAGGTCGTCTTGAGTACAAGGTTGATATCAGTGCACGAGGAGCGACGTCAAAGCGGTATGTAGTTGAAAGTCATTAGCATAGAGCGTACAAGCGGTAGATGATTGCCAGAAGTAGAGAATATAAAACGATGTAGGAAGGCTGGGAGTAGAGATCTTACAAGCGGTAAATGGAAGCCAAAAATAGAGAACGTATTATCGATAGACGAAGACTATGAGCAGAGGACGTAAATGTGGTAGACGAAAGCCATCATACAAACGCGTAGGTACGGTGAATGAAGGCCATACACAAAAACGTAGAAATAAAGGGGAGGCTGCAAGCAAAGAATGTAGAAATGGTAGATGAAGGCCATGAACAGAGCCGTAAAAACAGCTGATGAATCAAGTGAGCAAGAGGAATTTTCGTGGCTGATACATGAATAGCAGATAAAGATAGCTGAAAAATAATTCATTTTTTCTCTCAAAAAAAATGCATGGACCTCTCAAACATCTTGTAGAAAGAATTTACTGCTCAGGACACTCACTTCAAACAAAGAGTAAGTTAACTTAGACGAGGAGGGCTTAATTTGTTTGGGGGGCATCTGTCGAGCCGAGTTAGGCCACATCTAGCGCCGGCCCCGACGGGCGCTGACAGGCAAGGATAGACAAAAACCAGCAAAAAGAACTCAGAAAATACCGACGCACAGTGTGGTCCTGTACAACTATAGAGAGTGAAAAGTGTAGTATTGAAAATCCTCGTTGCGAGAGCATGCAGTTTAACTGGGCCTTGAAATCAAGCGATTTTGATGTTAAAATAGGATGAACAAAAAATTCATTTAGCATGCTGAATCTCTGATATCATTCACATTTTTGTCAGAACCTGAAAAAGTGCATTTATTTATACCCTGTGAGTTCGTCGTAATTGACTCCGATGGGAGGTTGTGTGACGTCACGGAATCGCAATTTGGCGGATTGACTCACTGGCACGGAACAAATTTAGCACTGCTTTAAAAACAAATCGTCATTAATATTATGCTTTGAATTGGATGCATGCTGTAATTGAGATTACACATAGGTACATCGTGGGAACACATTTCTGATTAACGAAGCACGATCAGGAGAAATTTGTTTGTTGATTGTACTCAATTGACCCCTCAGACATAGACCACTATATAGCTCGTTGCCTCTGGCTCGTCTACGGTCCGGGAGAAAGCAATGTTGAGGAGGGATGGCATGTGAAAGAGCACAGGCTAAATGGCTGACGAGAAAGCAAAATCACTTTCGAGTCAGCTTTTTCTACATCTAACAGGGCGAGAAGCACTAATAGCAGGAAAATGCAATAGCGAAGATTGGAGTTGCAGTAACGAAGAGTTAGAGACTGTGCAGGAAAGTTTGTTCGAATTTCAAAACGAAAAGGTAAAAAAAAATTCTCGCTCAAGGAGCAAAACTGAGACAAGTAATCAAAAACCCGTAGTGCTGTATTTGTTCACAGAACAAATTCTTGGTAACTTTACTCAAGTTCTCAAAAGGTATGACCTGTGCAATAAGTGTGGTATAAATAATGGAAGACATTTGCAAGAGGATATAACAAAGAAATGAAAATGTATTCGAGGGTTTGCTGTGGGGTGTGATTCCATGTGAAGATTGTACATGTACGCTACCTATGAAAAAATGAAGTGAGTACGAAATTAAAAAAGGGATAAAAAATTAGGCCTGAATAAAGTGAGAAAAATAATAAGCATATAGAATGCAGACTGACGAGGATGTGTCTTTACAACAAAGTTAGGTTTTTATAATTATTCTTTTTCATTGACTGTTATAGAACGTCCAGCTTTTGTTGTCTCATTTCCTTCCTAAATAATCTTTTGCATTTCCATTCGCAACAAGCTAAAATGCTCACACGTTATAAATTGAAACACTTCACTCTGATACATACAGTTTGCATCAAATATGCAGTGGGCGCCTACAATACAAACGGTTTCAGATCGAAAAAAAACATTCGTCCGATTTTAAGTACACGGTTTTTTATTTTAAGTCTGTCTCTAAAAACAGTTTATTTAAAAATAGCATAATGCTTGTCCTCCTAGCCCATATTAGGCAAGCCAGATGCTTGATATGCTCCTTTGCGCAATCCGAGCTACAGAATCTAGGATACGTGACGCTCATTTAGCAGTGAGGGTTGCCTGCGCCCTGCCCTCACTACCAGGCCAAGCGCCACACTGAGCAAGGGGCGCTTTCTGTGAAATTCTGTCGATCAGAGACTACATGTAGTATCGTGTAGTGATGTAGTAGTGTAGTGACCCTCCAAAAGTTTTTTGACATGAGGCCCTTAGAATCATATGGAACCAAGAGCCATTTAGCAAAAATAAGTAATGATGAGTAAAATGAGTAAATGAGACATTTAGCAAAAATGAGTTATGCATACCGTTGTCATCTCCAAATGTTTCTTTTGTCTGGAGAGTTTGTCTTAGCTACAGGAAGATAGCTACAAAATGTCAAATACCTCTTTGAGTTGTTGAGATGCGATGGTTTCTAAGTCACCAAATTTTGATGCCGTTTTCTGACTTTAAAAAACGGCGCTTGGTACCTTATGATTCGAAGGGCCTCATATATGGTCACAGTAATGTGCTAAGGCTCGTGACCAAAAGAGCTTTTTGAAGCTCGCTACATATGCGTGGATTTTTATAAGGCGTCGGTGATCGAGTTTGAAATCTATTTCTGTTGAGTTTGTTTTGAGAATATAGCTTGTGTGGAAAAAAATAAGCCGGAGTAAAATACCGATGGAATATATTTTTGGTAATATGATTTCTCACTATCGTGGGCTGTTTTTTAACAGGGTATATTATCAGGAAAGCAATAATCTGAAGACATTTACAGAATTCTTGCTGATGGGAGTCAATTTAATCCCAGAAAATTCAGTGAGTAATAAAATTACACAACGTTTTCCACTGGGTGTAAAGAAATTATGGGTAATATATGATTTGAAACGTAAGATAACATACCTTTCCTGTAGCTTTACACCATTTTTAGCAAAGAAAAACCTGCCACTCTGCCTGGAGCAAGAAAAGCGCTGATTGCTGGACGTGAAGTGCTCAAATTAAGCAAGACAGAGGCCCTCCAATCAGCGGCTGCCCCGCACTCAGACAAGAACTTTCAAAAGGCGAGTGCAATTGAGGTCTCCCACCAGGAGGTGCGTGGAGAGGAAACGGGCCCGTAAGAAGACCCTTCATTTAATTGGTCGACTGCAGCGCGACTTGCTGCAGTTGTTACGTGGAGTTTGTGCTCGAGTTCTTCTGTGGAGCGAGCCTTTCTTCCTTAATTGCAATGTAGGCTGAATAGTTTCGGGTAGGTAGCCTTGGTAGTTGGGCAGCCTGACTTCACCTGATAGTCTTGATATGTAGGCAGCCTGACTTCAACGGGGTAGCCCTGCTATGTAGACACCCTGAGTCTTTGCCTTAGTCTTTTCTGTAATAAATTAAGAATTTTCAAGCGTCCAATTTGGATTTAACATCAATAACACTGTCTAAGTCTAGTGTACGGGTTACACATGCTGATGCTTCAAATAATGGAAAAAATAATCCACATCCATTTCCTAGCACCGTCAGACATGACAGCGCTTTCATTTTAGCCGACCGAAAATTCCTCTGTGAAGACTGTTTTCAAATGAACAGTGTAAACGTATCTTAGATCACGTATTCCATAGTTCCCCATATACCAGGGGGAAAAAAGAAGCTGAAGTATGTGTGCTCAAGAACTAATTTTGCAATGTACTCAAAGTGTGACGACGGATGGAGCTCTGGTCAGAGGATAGATGAATGTATCATAAATACATACATAACTGTCAGACTGGGTCTATTAACATAAGGATTAACTGAGATATTTAGATAATATACGAAATAAGGTATTAACAAAAAGAAATAAAAAAGAAGAGTCCATTAAATTTTCTTAATGTGTACGAGTACACTGCAGGTGGTAACCCTGTGTTATGCCCTTTGTAGCTCTGCGCTTAGTTTATTCTATAGCTCCCAATTTCAATTATTATAGTTTAAATTAATTAACCCTGTGTTATCCTCAATATATATCAAGATGCGCAGTTCCTAATTCACTTACGATCCCATTTCTTGATATAAAAACCATTGAATTTTAAGTACAGGGTTCGCCGATTGTTCAATGATGGCTCAAGTTAAGTTATAATAGTTTTGCCGACTCTAAATATTGAGCGAACTCTTTCAATATAACTTGAAATATTATCTCAGTAAACGAAAATATGCAGAATTTTTCAGTTTTAACACACATAATTTTCCCACTTTAGTTTAAATTAATTCTTGCGAAGCTCAGTAACTTTTTTATGCCTCTCCGACCGCAAGACGCATGAGGAGTAAAGTATGTCCTTGGGGATGCTGCAGAATTTAATTCTCACTCAAGGCAAGGTAAACGCACTGACCGCATCTGGTTTTTGTTTTTGATGTTTTTAAAAAGACAGAGCATTTCCATTTACGGTTCACAGCGCTGCGTCCTGGGGAAAAAAAGAGTTTACGTTTTGGGCCGAGCAGAAAGTAATTTCATTCACCTTCCAAAGGGATCAGAATCTTTGCAATTAAAATGAAGACAACCGTTTCCTTTTTATGCCCGTAAATTATGTGAGGCTTTATATAGTGTGTGAACAAAACAATCGTTTTACAACTGCTTTATCACCATTCTTGTCAAAGAAATCGAGACTGTCAGTCATTGAACGTTTATAAAAAAACAAATAAACACGTTAAAAAATAGAATGAAGTAAAACATGAAAGAGCGAAGAAACTAAAAAGACTTTCATCCTATAAGCAATACTCTCTGCTTGTATAATTTTTGTCCTGTAGTATGCAAATATACCAAGATACGGATACCTACGAAACTGAACTTTTAGCAATAAATACAGCTCAAAAACTCAATATTTCGCACAAAAAATAAACAAATAAGAGTAGGCTGTGCCCGACAGGCCGTTACTCCCGGCTGGCCTCCGTTTTTAGGGCGGCCAGCGCGGGCGCCTCTCTTTACCTGATCTGTGACCCTCCGTGCCGCAGGTAGACCAGCCTCAGAGGCGAAGGAAATGTTCTTTGTAGCTGTTGGTGTCCCTACTTGGCGCAAAATTTAAACTTACTTAAAATGTCGACATTTAGACTCACCTAAAATGTTAACTTTTTAACTCACCTAAAATGCTAAAGGAGTGCAATTATATTTACCTCGGTGACCCAAAACATTGAATTTATGTTTCACCTTCACGCCAGATGAATTTCTACATATTTGTGTGATTCTGCAAACATTTGCTGCGAGTGATTGTTGAGTGTTAAAACATTTTGATGCGAGTTACCCAAAGTGGTTTGTAAAAAAAATTCGATTCGTCACTTGTCGTCGCCCTAAGGCATGGAAGATTCCATCAAATGCCATATAATTTTCACCAACTTTATTTCAATGCCTATAGTTATGAACAAAATTCATCGATAAATTCATCCATCCATCAATACAGTACATGGGGAAACATTACTATATTTTATTTTGAGATCTTCCTTCTTTCGAGAGACACTATCATGAAAATTCGATGATTGAAATCAATGCCCTCGAGCAAAGTCCTCGCGTCTGATCAATGCCGGGAGGCTCGCCCCTCATCACTGGACCGAGACACACGTACGGCTCTGACTGATGGCTGGACACCTCCAGAGAGAGGCTGCTCTAGAATTCATTCAAATGCTGAATTATCAATGAAATTCAGGTATCTTCTTTCGCTGAGCCAGATCACTACCTGGTTCCCTTGCATTTAAAGAATATAAATAACAAAAAGTATGCTGTTCAAATGAAAGAAATTAGATCATGGAGTGGATAAAATAAAAATAAAAATAGAATTATAAACACCGATGCCTCTGAAGAATGCCTTGCATTTTAGCGTATTTCCAATTTTCATAATGAATGCGAAAATATTATTTGTTGAATTTCACCTACTCTGGAAACCACTACGCTAGTGTTTTGTTAAATTTTTAGGATGTGTTGAACAAATGAAAATTATTTTGACTCACTATGCCTTATTACTGACGGCCGAATCACTGCAATACTATGAACTTAGTATATTCACCCACATGACCGGGGGCTCCTGCATTAAATGATTCGTTGGTGCCGGTGCCCGGAGTGTTTACGCTCCACTAAACGCTGCCGGCCGAGCGGGTGTATCGACCGCTCCGTATACAGAACGACGCGCCCAAACGCGCTAACATCGCGTCCAAAATACCCGAACGCATACCAGCTCTTCACCATTTTAACTGCAGCCAGTAAAGCTGAAGTTTAATATTCGAGTCAAATTAAAAGTTGAAAAGCAATGCTGATTACATAAAAATTTACTGGACCGTGTTTTCATTTAGTTTTAAGTATTTTTTTTTTAATTTAGTCTGTGACTACAAGTTGGTCAGCAGCATAATGAAAACTCCCCCATACAGTGGCCAAATATGGCTCACGTCGCATTTAAAGCGTTTGCGTTTCCCAAAGTACGAAAGAGAATTTAGGGCATGTTCTAGTCGTTGGAACTCGATATCAAATTCTGTGTTTTGCTATTGTAACTCATTTCACCTGTAGTGAAGCTTGATTTCTGTTCTAAATTTGAGCATCCATGGATGGTGGGCGGACTGAAAACATCTTTCACTAAATTCCCCCGGCTCGGTGAGGCTTCAACAAATTTGCATTCCTGTTAACTACGAAAGTGCAGAATTAGTGGTGACCCTCGTTCATTGTTCAAACAATTCAGAAAATAATTAGCAGCCCCCTTCAGCATACTGTCGTCCATCTTTGTCTGAATACATCAAGTGGAAGTTCATAAGCTTAAAAATGTTGAAATAAATTGACGCATTAAATTTCAAATCATTCTTAATTTTCTCGAAAATTTCTGAACGTCCATTCATGAGTCAACACTTTCTGTTAAAGGTAAATTTTGCTAAACTTGCTTGGAAAATTTTGAAATAGCTATGGTTGAAATGAAGTGGTTGTCATAAAATTATCTCACAAATGTATTTAACATACAATATCAATGACCGCTGTTTTTAGGAGTTTAGTTAGACTCAGGCGCGTTAACCTGAAGAGTATAGTTCTTTAACGTTCAGAGGGGAAGTGTCAACTCGGTTAACGAAACACAGTGGCCGAGGATGCTCCTAACTCGAGGCTGTCGCCTCTATGAAGATAAAACGTAAAACTCGAACCATGAAATATTTTCCACACACTTGATTGTTTATCTCGGTGAAGTTCTCTCCCATGGAGGAACTGAGTTCTCTCGGTGAACATGCAATTCGCAAACCTCACAAGGGTAGATATAAGAAAAAGAAAGGTGGCGATGGATGCAGGCTTTTGAAGTGACCTAGAATTGGTTTATCTAGTACTTTATATTCTGGTCATTTGCTAAGAATTGCGGTATTATAGCAGCATTCCAAAGGCTGATTCAAATTAAGAGCTCTATAAACGCCGTGTAAAGCGAGTCGCAACACAAATTACTGTAGGCTGAGCACGTTACTGTGGAGACGCTGCTGGGCCGACACTTTTGTAGAGCCCTATGATGCAATTATCTACTGCACGAGCTAAATATGGATATGAGATGCTGAATAAGCGTGAAAATCTTAATTGAGAACAACCTTCTATTCACTCAGAAATCGCTCAGCGCTTGTCTAAAATGTCCGCAGAGAGTTGAATAGCTTATATGAGTAGACTTAAATTCTAGATGGTTGTCGGATTATAAAGTGTTTAAAAATAAGTGATTAAAATACGTCTATTAGTTGCAATCATTAAAATGATTCTCAAATTATTTCATTGGTGGTTTTAATCGTTAGAAACCAACGGGAGTAAAAAATCGCCTTAATCACACACTGATCTGAAAAATTTAGCAGAGCCGAGAAACTTTAACTTCGTTTCAATGTCAAAGCAGGCTTCGAAACGAATGTATTGGCTGTTTCTTGGGTCCCTTTGACGTGAGGTAACGTATAAGAGGCATGCAATGATGTAAATGAACTTCAGTGGCCACTGCTGATGAACAGTACAATATATTTTTTAATATATTCTATAGCCAGTACACCAATGACTTTTACGACTATGTACCTGGTTTATTTAACTTCTCTGGGCGTGAGCCCCCCTATAGACCAAGTAACGTTTCCGTTTCCCTATAGACCAAGTTTCCGAAATAATAAAGCTAGATTCTTTATTTTGATATATGAAGACAGCGTTCAGTGCCAATCGTGTTTTTATCACAGTTTGCTCACCTTTATGGCGCATTGTACGCAATCCTAGCAACGCAGGCCTTATATAAAAACGCGCCGTGCGTCACAGCTTCGATTAGCTCAGAACACGGGAACAATCTAGCATTAATATTTTTGCGGCTACTAGACGGGCAGGATGATCCGCTGTTGCATAACAAATTAAGAAATCTGCAAAAAAGCAATGACATATTCATTTTGGCAACGAGTTGATCAGAAATGCTAATTTGACGCTCATTTCTACGGGTTTGATGTAATCCTGAACAACGTTTTTCCATAACCTTAAACTTTTCTTTCACAAGCGGTTAGTTCTTGTCATGATCAGTTTTTTTTCTTTTGCAATAAAGGGCAAAAAGTAATTCTGAAGAGCTTTACAAGTAATGTACGTTGCCCTCAGACAGTCATTTCTGGTGACCATGCAACTTTTCAACGCATAGTACACTCCTGTTTACCTACGTACACATTCTGTGATTGTACGGGGTGTATACTGAGCATTCTTTTCCCTCAGTCCGAGAGGCAGGTAGCAGATGACGTCCGTGAAAAATGACAGAGGAATCTTGTCATTCTGACACCAGCTAGAGCTCTCGCTTTATTTTGTGCGAGTGATCGAAATGAAGGCGCATTGTCCTCTATTATCGTAGCGTGGCAGTCACTGCACTGCCCTCTAGTCTAAAAACTGTGAAGTTGAGATAAAAAACACTTTTTGTTTTGGTATTTTTACGAAATTGAATTGCAAAAACCCCGTTCCTAAAGAAATTAGGAAGATTAAGTCAATAAATTTCTGTCAATTGCGGACCATCGACATCCCTCGCAGCTCTCCAAACTTCATCTACAGCTGTGATCGCAAGCAGCACGCGTCTGCCAAAGGACACATTTTGTCTCAGCGTATCTCAACAAACATCTGCCCGCATCACTCAGTGCAGACAGTTTCATTTTATCTTTCAGGGCCTGATATTTAACACGTTGACTTTGTATTAGGACATATGTGTATCACTAATTTACACATCAATGTAAATGAACAGCATTCCAAATGTTTCACAACCATTTATTAAGACGTATACTAACGAATGACATAGAATATCATCGTGTAATTATATTTTTTACAATTATTAGAAAGAATAGAAATTTACTCGAGCGGTTAAGTCCGTTTTTCAATTCTGCTTCCTCAAATCTAATAAATTTAACCGCGGCAAGAATCAAACCGTCGTCACCGTGATAAATGATATGCGTCGTTGTATAGCGTACGGCTGGTAGCGGACGTGCTTGTGTCGACTTGCTTCGTAACGTGCCACCTTATTTCCGGGCAAAATTTTCACGTTTGAGATTTTATGATAAAATTTGAGCTCTAAGCGCCAGGCCACAAGGGTTTCAGCGACGTTTGACATTACGACGTTGCCAATTTCGATACCACGATATAAACTATTTCAAAATACGACCCCTGGACAACTTCTCGCACAGTTTTTAACGTGACAGTCACCCGCACACATCAACAATGTACGTGTCTTCGGGTGAGTATCACACTTGTTCACTTTGCAGGATGTACGCAGCCATGCTAATCGACATTGGGTGTTGAATTTTTTCTTCAATCACGGATGCTAAAACTTCAGACGTAAGTGTCAACAGTGTCTATGAGGTGTACGAGTGTCGTCTTAATAATCTCTCAGCTGGAGCTGTTTGGATTGTTTTTCTGTAGTTTTTGGTGTCGTATCATTGATTATGCTCAGAGCAACGCTAAAAGTTCAAATCATACACTTTGATTGTACACCTCGTAACTTTATGTCTTCCAAGAGAAGTGCCATGCCTTAGACCAGGGGTTCCCAACCTTTCTTCGTCCCGCACCCCTAAAGAAATTTTATTCTAACTTCGCAACCCCCGAAATAAAAATGTCGACGTACAACCAACATCCTGTTTTATACCTGGACTTTTTTCGCACCCCTTGAATATTGTCTCGCACCCCCAGGGAGTGCGGGCACCCCAGCACATCTTAAGAAGTGATACATTTATGATTGCAGCTCACGTTTCCTTTCATAAAGAAAACGTAAAGTATTCTTTCGGGTGACATGAAATTGTTTTTGTAACCCATGTTTATTTGTGTAACATTGTAAAAATTTAACGACGCTTTGTAACGACATAAGTGTTCTACCAACACTCATCGACCTCAAGTTTAGCGGAGGGATTGGTTATAGTGAGAGGCTGGTTTTATTTGGAAGAGGCAGCCAAGCGCGAAGCAGGGTACACTGCGGCTGAAATCCCAGTGAAGACAAACTGTAGCTTCCTCGCTGCTGTTGATCACCAATGCCCCCGCAGCAGAAACATAGAACGTACTGCTAAGTCTCTGAGCCGCGTTTTGCCGCACATAATTGCTTAGTATACCGTCAAATTTCTACGATGGAATGTTTAATAATTTTAATACACTAGAAGGTTATAAGTTAGATTAATACCCTCACGCGTATGGCGAAGCAACCTACCACGTGACGTGTTTTTTAACCGCCATAGAAAGAACCCCATGCCACACAAATGTAAATAAAATAGCGTCACTACGATCTAAACATTTCCATATGAGCCACGGGCAACAGTAGAAATGTCGCATAGAATTAAGAGTTTTACATTTGCAAGAACCAACTAACGCGTTAATCGACAATGTGCTACTAAATTTAATCTTGAATCACGGATGCTAGAGCTTCAGTCAGACGCAAGTCAACAGTCCAGCGCCCCCTGCTGTGGCCACTGCAAACACACGAAGGCCAACCAAATGGGCCGGTTTTGGTCTCCAGCAACACCGAACTTCGGCCTGCAGTGCCAGCGTTACAGACTGCCCTCAGGCGAAAACACGCATCTCTAAATGAAAACATCAAGAAAACATCAATAAAATTATTGAAAACATCAACAAAATGAATGAAAACATCAATAAGCGTATAATGAAGAGGAAAATAATGATTGAATTCGTAGAATTAAAGCCACTGACGGATAGAATTCAACCCTTTGAATATGGTCGTGCGTGCTGGCGGCATTGAGGAGTAGGCGAGTAAGCCTATGCAACCCACGGCAGGTGATCCTATGCAACCCACGGCAGGTGTGCCTATGTAACCCACGGCAGGTGAGCCAATGCAACCCACGGCAGGTGAGCCTATGCAACCCATGGCGGTGAGCCTATGCAACCCACGGTAGGGTAGATCGATGCAACCCACGGCGGGTGGGTGTCTGTAACCCACAAAGGATGGGTCGATGCAACCAATTGTGCGACTGTAACACATGCGGATGGGTCATTATGATTCCCGGAGTGTAAGCAGCATTGATTCTCATTAAAAATGAATGAAAACATTAAAAATCTTCCAACTGATGCGTTCAACGCTCAATTATTTAGCTATCATGTGCATGGGACACTCCCAAAACTGCTGCAGAACTGAAGAATCCAGGCTAAATCAACAAGAGGAATCTTTTAATTCCTCTAGGACCCGTTATTAAATTATTCGACTCATAATTGTCGAGCTTGCTAGTTTAAATATACACAACCGGAAAATTTCAACTAAATTGAGTAGACATAAGCCGGCGATAGAGTCTGTACAAGCCCCATGGTGCATGCTTTGTTGCTGGTAATTCGCTTCGTGGTGACGCAATGTACTTTGGAAATTCTGGCACAAAATATTGGATTATATTATGATCTACTTTAGTTATTTTATCCCCATACTATCCTCGTTGCAGTATTGTAACGATTCAGTTTGGTTCGCGTCGTATGTCAATTCACGATGAATTAACGTTTTTGAATTTTTTGTAAAATTTCTTGCTTCTCTCCCTTCCAAAAGGAACTGTGGGTCCTGCATTCCAGACAAAATGAGAAGCATTAGCCTTCAAATGAAACTCTAAATCTAAATTAACTTCCAAGCAATGCTCTCAGAGGAAAAGTTTGACTAGGACAAAATTCAAGCACGTGATATTGTGTAGTTTTTCTGCGCATAGAAAAATTGCCATAACAGCATACTACGAACCGCATGCCGCGTTTTGGTATGTTAGCCGGACGAATTATAGCATTTCCATTTACTTTTGCAAATTGAGAATAAAATTATCTCGACAAAGGACCTTTGAACGCCAACGGTCAGATGAAACGCCTTCATTGCATCGTTTGGCAATGAATAACTGGCGTTTTAATGCTCTACATATATCTGGTAATGAATTTGCTGTGCGGGCGAAAACTTAAAGAAACTGGCCAAATTTAACATTCAATCAGGTGCTCAAGTTTTCTCAATAGGCTGACACTATATACAAATCTTAGCCCGCTAAAAATGGGTTGATACCGCTAGAGATATAAAGTAAAGCTCGCTCTCGCAATATTTAAATGTTGTGACATCTTAAGATGAATCCCAATTTACCTGGAAATAGAAAGGGCGTTTTTTAAGGTTCTGGCTCTTTTTTAGCCGGCCAGAACCTTAAAAAAACGCCCTTTCTATTTCCAGGTAAATTGGGATTTCATCTTAAGTTGTCACAACATTTAAATATTGCGAGAGCGAGCTTTACTTTACATCTCTTGCGGTATCACAACACAAGTTCTTATAGGAGGTATTTCGTTTATGAAAATTCAAGAAGCATCATCAAATTACATAAATAATTTCCAAGGGAGTTTCAAAACGCGTTTTCTCGTCGACGAATTCATTTCTAATAAGTGTGCTTTTACTATAAAAAGGCAGCAGTTCACGTCCTTCATATCTATTGAGTTCAGGTCAGCATCACCTATTAATTTGAACGACACACATCGTCAACAAAACTTGCACATAACATGACGGTCAGTCCGGTATACCCAGAGTTCGATTTCATGGAGGACGTAAAACAAATAGTAATTACTAATGAACTCAACGTCAAGCGATTGTTTTCTACCGCGTCGATATCTATTCAACAAACCCAATTGCCAAAAAAAATTATATTCTCTTCCTTTTTTTCCGATATATTATAGCTATGTTCTTGATTCACTGTCAGCAAGAAGAAACCCAGGCTTTGATAAGCTACGAGAAGGCGCTTCCAATAGTTTCTTGTCACAGGAGCCACTAACACGACGCTGCTCCGGCCAAGAAGTTCACCTAACAGACGTGTTTACTCAACAAAAATGTTCAGTTTACTGTAACTGCCCGCCCAGCACCGTCGACCAGAGAAGACTGATGGTGTGCAAACCGTCGGGCTGCTCCTGCTGCTGCTGCTCCACCACCCTGCATGGTACACCGCTGTGTGCTGCTGCACCCCTGTGTACTGCTGCACTGTGCTGCATCACTGCGTTGCAGTTCACGACCATCATGCACCACTGCACTGTGATCCGTGATGCAATGTGCAATATTTTTCTTACTTTCAACGTCGAACATTTTCGGTGTTGCACTGTTTTAATAACGCTTAATGCATACGAGAGTAAACATCACAATGCTGCTTTGTCGGTAAAAAAAGTATAAACGTAATTTCCCTAGTAACTTTCTGCTTGCTTATAAATTCGCAACAATTGCAAAGCAACACGGTCGGAAAGGCGAATTTTTTCATCGACTCACGCTCAGGCTAGATCGCGTTTATGATCTAACAAAACTTACGAGCGGGGTGAATTTTTTGCGCCGTTCTGACAAGGGAGTTTGTGAAGTTTGTTACCCTCGCCGGCGTGCGGCAGGTGTGCAGGCCTCTGCCGTGAAAGGGACCCGCAAAAAATACGAGCTGCAGCAGCGCTCGCGGTTGCTCGCTTCTGAACACGACGCGCTTCTCGCGTAGCTTTGGATGCGAACACTCGAGACGTGGGGAATGTTCCCTGAAGTGTCTTATGATCGAAATCAGTCGGGCACTTTGTTGAAGATTTTAGAGAGAATGAGTACATTTTTTAACCTGATATTCAACATTCACAGGCGCTCATTTGTGATTAGAGAACATGCCAGCTTGAAGGAATCGGTTGGAAGATATTAAGTAGAAGGAATCTGTATTTCGATTCCAATTTTGAAGACAAAAATAAATGAGGCATGACACCGCTATGATTGGAGGATGTAGCCTTTTTTGCAAGAAAATAGAACATAACGTATAATTTTCTGATGTCTCACTATTCTCTTGTATATTTTGTTTCACCATGTAAACAATTATACCTCACTGATGCAAAGCACACCAAGATATTTCATCCTCAGGACAGTCCCACACGGAACACGAAACTTTGATCTTCTTGTGTTTCTCACAGCAAAAATATCTCTTGCGTGAACCTATGAACTTGCTGCTGATCGAAATACTTGTATTTTCTTGACGAGATGCTGTCAGTCAGCCAAGTACGAGCTCTTAGCGTGCATGTGTATGTACACACACTCTGCTGGTCTAGACTGCATTAGGTAATGTACTGACGCAGACACACTTGAGCAATTGAAAAGAATTAGAAAAACATTATTTTTTCATGCGCCTGAACTTCAGACGTTGTTATAGCAGACGTTTGTGTGTTTACTGGTAATTACATTACCACACTCAATGTAATGAATTTAGAAATTTTAACCTTTGCGAATGTAATATGGATTTTGTTGTATGTTTACCTCCTTGAACTGAACGTGAACTTTTGCTAAAGTAAAATGTATTTAAAACTCGTAAAATTAAAAGTGCCTACTGTCTACCCCATCTACCTCACGCAATCTATTCACCAAAAAAATTATAATACCGCTCTTGACGTTTCTTCCTCATTGCCGAAACACAGATCCGACTCCTTTAGAAAAAATGATACATGGTCACAACTTGTACATTTGAATTAGCGTCGAATCTGACCTCGAACAGAGCCTGACCTGCATATTTAGCGCGAGGTGAGCCGGCAACGCCCGTTCACTTGCCGAATGAAATTCAAATCAGTTGATCCGCAGGGCAGAATTTCGCGCAGTGAATCTTCGTCTGTGGGACGAATGTAAAGCTCATTTTACACCAGCGGTATGGAGCGACGGTGTGGAGCGTCGGTGAACTTTGTACAGATCCTCCAACGAGAAGATTAAGCGTCAGAGCACACCGGCATGCTTTTACATTGCCGCTCAATTCGACGCTCCTTCCCCCGAGACAGTAATCGTCAGTATTGCTCTTGCAATACTGTCAGAATAAGTTGCAGAACATGGATGGAGCGACGGTGTGGAGCGCAAAGACACCGTCAATGTAAAATGGCCTTTACGAATAGACCTGACCTCGTGACATGATTTCCGATAAATATTGTCTCGCTTGAGTAGCTGCTCAATATGATACTAAAATTTTCCATTTGCAGATATTAAACCCTGTAAATTTGTTATACCTTTAGTAGATTGAATATAAATTAAACGCTTTCAGTCGAATTCAAACTTCACTGCCATGGATACTGTATTGTAAAGAGATCACAAAACCACAAATATAAATCCACGTATAACGAATTGAACTCCACTCGCACTTTTTTATTTTATGAGTACCATCGGGAAGTGAAACGGTGAAACAAGCTTTGGCGTAATACACTGTCTAAATTGAAAATCTATATCAAATTAAGGTTCAAAGCGCCGCGCACATTGTATTTATATCCCGTGTAGCCGCCGAAGTATCTACGCAGACTTAGTATACAGTATGCGTTTAGAGAGAGAAGTCAATCAATATCGAGGTTTGAAAGTTGTTGTTCGCCTGAATGTCATGTCTTCTCAATACAAAAAATTAAAAACACAGAAATGAAATTACTTCTCTCAAACACGTAAATTATGATGCATAATACTATCGTTTTGTTCTTGGAAAGGTCTGAATACGAGTATATAGGTCATTTGTCGGTAGATATTACAATTATAGATGAAATAATTCTTATAACAATATTTGAATAACTGACATAACCATCATCAACTCTGGCGCTTAGGCTTAATAGTGATAGAGCTTGAAATGCATGAAGGCGTTGAAGAATAACAAGTCGACATTTATGATCGACGGTGCAAAAGAGACCGCCGAATGCTCAGCAATAGCAATATAAAATTAAATTAACTTTTCTTGCACTCCCTCACGCGAATAGTATTTAGAGATAGTGTCCACTATTCAGAAGAAGTATCATTACTAAGTGATTAATTACAAAAATCCCCTACTCGTATTATGCTGGCGTAGGGGACCCTCGATTAAGGAAAAGGACGTTTGAAACATGCAGTAACAAAATGCGTTGGTACCTCAGGGGGTTTCAGCGGGGGTAAGGCGTCCGGCCATAAATGGGTGGGCAGCTGAAACTTTTTAGGGTTTGACTGCCCAGTGCTTCCGAATGTACTGTGTTGTGTACAAACTTTAATGGGGAGACACTTGTAATCTTGAGTTGTTAATGTTAACCTTTATTATAATCATGATGCTCATATAACTTTAACTTTGATGTTTCAAATAATAGTGATGTGCATCTTGTGTGGTAATTTGAATGAGTCCGATACTTATTGAATTATTTGATCTTCGGTGCGACATAGTTTGAGTAACTGAAGCGCTAGCAAACCCATGTTACTACTACTACAAAGGCGCTCGGCTATTAGAAGGTGGGCAGCTAAAAGCCCTGGGATTCCAGCTGCACTCCCAATCGAAATCCGTACCAATTTTCTTCTAATTGCTTCGCGAAAGCGAAGGGGTCCACATTTGGTACTGGCTGGCGACCCCGGTGGAAAAGTGACCACAAACAATAATAATAATGCAGTTACAAAAATGATCTTAAAATAAACACGCATACGAGGAGAATAAGCAAATATTTGCGTTGAAACTTGTGGACTGTTGAGAAATAGAAATGCACAACTGATTTTCTGCCCTTGCGCGATGAGGCTTTCATATTTCTTTTCTGGAAGTTCTTTTTTTTATCAAATTCATTACTAATTAGTCCCTGAATATTGTAGAGAACAGTATTGAATCCAACGAGTAAAGCTAATAATACAGTGAAGAGTATATATAGCAGTTATATATTATATAAAGCAGTAAACATCGCACGCAAACAGTTTTAGCCAGATGCTGGTACAAGAGAAAAGTAGGAGTAAGACATAAATTTGTAAGGTAAATAACTGCAGGGAAATATTAAATTAAAAAATACGGCTTTCAGAGTAATAATGAAAGTCACTGACTTCATAATTTTGCACTTACTTCCGTGCATATACAGAAAAATTAGGATGTTTTGTGGAGGGAACTTTGCTAAAGAAGAGCATTTTATTCTAATCAAGCATGATACATATCATCTTGTTTACTGGTTTTTCAAATACCTTATAACTAACACTAGGATGCAATGACGGTTACCCCAGGTCAAGCCGGTATCCATTTCCGACGCCTGGGTAGAGTGGGGAATTTTGGCTGAGTTCTCCCCTTTTCCTAACGAGGGGAAACACCGGGCGGCACTGCCGGGATTCGAACTGCCGACACCTTCCCGTTCATGATCACGGTGACCCCTACTCCAGTTCATCATAATTATGGTGACCCCTATTAACTACATAAGAAGTTTAAATTCAACTCTTTACATTAGCTTGTAAACCTAAAACAATATAGGGAAAAACAAATCCTATTTTAAAAATAGAGTTTCCGACAAAATTATTTTTTTTATTGCGTCTTCCCGTGAACTGAGCGAAATCTCTTCTATCTCTATCCGCATTGGAGGAAATCTTTTCGAACCGAAATCGGCAAGTCTGACATTCAAGCTGGAAGCTACTCGGAGGAGGTTGCCTAGCTACGATCGCGCTGTAAGTAAAATTATTATTAGTATTTCCTTTTGTAGAGACAATCCAAGACATATATACCTGATTTAACCAGCATTATTCAGCTATTAGGAACAGTAGGTAGATATTTACACGCGGTAGAGTCAACTGACTCGGAGAACATGGCTCGCTCTCCTGAGGAGTCGGAGAGTGAGCTTGATATGAGTGAAGACCTGATACTCGGTACTAATTCAATGGACGACGGAGTGTTATCGGATTCAGTTCAGGTTACAATTAATGAGACCCTACCTAAGACAATTTCAACCCCTGAGGTTGTAGCTACTATGAGCCATAGATCTAGCACACCAATGGTGGCAGATAGCAGCCTTGTAAATCATGAGGCCTCTCAAGATATTCCAGGTACCGACAGTAACATGCTAAGACTCTTAAATGACGATCAAACCCCCTCTGCTCAGCAATCAGTCAAGCGTAAGAACTCTGATATTTCAGGTTCTAGCCATTGGAGCTTGCAGGAAAAAACCAAATTCTCCAAGATTACTAGATCTGAGTCTGCAACCAATGAATTCACTTTATCAGTACCAAGTGCTAGTCATAAACGTTCATCCTCTGGGCGGGTTCATGGTCAAACGCCGTCCAGCACAAGCAGTAAAGTTATGCATCAGAGGTCTCATACTTTCCTTATTGAACCTTTAAGTGGCAAGACAGACCTTGGAAAATTCTTTTCAAATGAGCTGAGACTCTTGAAAGATATCCAATCATCCAACTTTGCCCAGGCAAACATTATTGATGTCAAGAAAAACATGAGCCGTAAACGGCTCATAATCAATGTAGAATCTATTGACTCAAAGATCCAATCCCACCTGCTCTCGACTTCCAAGATGGGAGACTGGGAGGTCCGATGTAGACTTCCACAAGCCCTAGAACAATCTTTAGGAGTTATTGGGCCTGTTGGCTTGGATACCAGTGATGAAGAAACTAAGCAGTTTCTCAGCTTAAAGCACTCTAATGTAATCAGTGTTAAGCGGATCACTAAGGGTAGGGACAAGAAACCAACCTTATACCTTCTCCTAACCTTCCAAGGCCCTGAACTACCAAAATATGTTTACCTAGGCTACCAAAGATTTGAAGTTAGGATTTTTGTTGATAAACCCTGGCAATGCTTTAATTGCCAGGGTTTTGGACATAATGCTTCTGGCTGTAGATTCAAACCAAGGTGTGTGGTGTGTTCAGGACCCCATAACTCAAGAAATTGCACGGAAAGGGAGAACATAACCCCGCTCTGTTGCAACTGCAAAGGGAAACACACAGCTAGCTATGGAGGCTGCCCCCTTATGAAACAAGCCAAAGTTATAGAGAAAGTCCGAGCTGAAAACAAACTTTCCTACCAAGATGCAGTCAAAATAGTTAAAGAACATTCTACTAAACCAGCTGAAACTAGCAGCAATATACCTTTCTCAAACAGTGGTACTCTTGCTGAAACTACTCATAACAAAAATAGACCTACACCTGAGGCAGAAAACACCCTCCAAAGCTCTAAAAAAAACTTAACTAATGCAGCAACTCAAACTCAGGAGATTATTACAGAGCATGGACAGCTAGAGAAAACCACTCTTAGCACTGACATGGCAATACAAATAGCAGTCATAGTAGCAGAAATGTTTAAAACCTTCCAAACCCAAGGAAGGCCAAGCACAGACAAAGAGATCACTAGAGTTATAAGCCGAGTCCTAAACACAGAAATCCCAGAAAGCGCTCTGCAACAGAAGTCTGTAGTCACGCTAGATCTGGAGCAACAGGAAGCAAACAGTACAGAAAATGACCAAGAAGGACCTTTGCTTGAAGGTCAACCAAAGAAAAAAAAGAAAAAGAATAAAATCAATAAAGATGGTAATCTTACTCAAGAAACTCAAAGCAGCCCAGAAGCCACATTGGGCTCTACCTTCAACTCACATCAAATGAGGCTGAGAGCAGGTTGGAATAGTGGAAAGCGTAAAGAACCTCGTAAAATTGTTGGGAACCTAAATCTTAAAAAAACATGAGTGCAAACAACCAGCTGAAAATCTTGACTTGGAATGCACACAGTCTCTACAATAAGTTATCTCATTTCAAAATTAGACTATACACCACTAAACCCCATGTAGTATGTTTGTGTGAGACATGGCTGAAGGCTGACAGAGAACCTAGCTTTATCAACTACCGTACTTTCTTTAAGCATAGACGTGAACGTGTGGGAGGGGGGCTAGCAATACTTGTCAGGAACGACATAAACTGTATTGAAAAAACAATACCACCCTATAATGGGGGTAAACTCGAATATCAGTCTATAAGCATTTATAACAATAAAGGAAAACTTGATATTTTGAGCATTTACAATCCAAATGAAATCATACAATCAGCTGAATTTAGCTATTACTTCAGACAACTTAATTTGCATAGGATTGTAGTGGGGGATTTCAACGCCCACCATCAGATGTGGGATACAAGGTCTCCTGCAAATGTCACTGGTGGTAACCTTGTTTCCTCCCTCTTAGAGGATAATGACTTGGTCTTGCTTACCCCCCAATCATTGCCAACCTATTATCATGTTCAGACCAGAAACTATTCCACTTTGGACTTGTGCTTTGTCTCATCAGACCTTTGGCAAATGTCTCACATAGGCTTGGAATCTGAGATGGGCAGTGACCATGAACCTGTTCTGTTATCTATTGATTTTGCTCCTGATGCAGCAATATTTCATGCCAGGCGTAAGTTGCTATTTGATAGGGGGTCGTGGGGCAGGTGGCAGGCTAGCTTACCTGAAATTAAAGAAGGTGTTGACCTCTATGAGTCGGTTGGAAATTTTACTACTTCCCTTCTTGATACTGCGGGGGAAATTTTTGAGAGAACTAGGGAGACGGTAAACCCAAAGTTTTCAAAGCACTGGTGGAATGAGGAATGTGCCTTGTGGGTGAAAAAACGGCACTCTGCAAAAAACCGTTTTCGTAAGCATCCCACTCCCAGTAATCTGGTTGTTTTGAGAAGAGCAGAAACTATGGTCAAGAGAGTTACTAAGAAAGCAAAAAAAGAGTCATTTCAAAAGTTTTGTTCTTCACTTAACTGTTTTACAGCAACTGACACAGTGTGGAAAAAGATTGGATCTTTGTCAAACAAGAGGCCGGGGATCAGATCAGAACCTATCCTATATAATGACAGGTTGTTGACCAATCCTTTTGAGAAAGCAGAAGCTATAGCTGATGGTTATTCTAAGCTTCTTACTTGTAGTCATACAGCCATTACTGGCTATCTTTTGCATGTAGCTCTTGCTCTAAGCAGTGATGAAATTTTTGCTTATAATAGTCCATTCTCATTACCTGAACTTGAATATGCTCTGAAAAATATCAGCAACACAGCCCCTGGTCATGACATGGTCCACAACCTGATGCTGAAGAACCTGACCCCAAAATATCAGACTTGGCTGCTGAAAATATTGAACAGGAGCTTTGACGAGGCCCTCATTCCACCTTGCTGGAAGCTTGCTATTGTCCTCCCATTTCCCAAACCTGGTAAGCCACTATCAGACACGGGTGCATACAGGCCTATCTCTCTCTTGCCATGTGTAGCCAAATTGTTAGAGAAATTGGTATGTAGCAGATTATATCACACGTTGGAGACTTCAGATTCATTTAGTTCAACTCAGGGGGGTTTCAGAAGGAGATTAAGCACTCTAGACCAAGTTGCTAGGTTGGAAATGAGCATTAGGCAGGCAATAGTTAACCGTGGCATCTGTATTGCCATCTTCTTTGACTTAAGCAATGCATATGATTGTGTATGGCATACTGGTCTTCTATACAAACTCAGTCAGTGTGGGATTAGGGGAAAAATACTGTGTTGGATAAGAGTTTTTAAGTAATCGCAAATTCAAGGTTTTTTTTGAAGGAAGGTACTCATCAGAGAAACCAATCACTTCAGGAGTTCCACAAGGGTCCATACTGGCCCCAGTGCTGTTCAACGTAATGATGTCTGACCTCCCAAGAGTGGAGGGTGTCGCATTATCAGAGTACGCAGACGACGTAACTCTCTATTGCCGAGGGGAGAACCTACCCCATGTAGCTAGACTTGTACAAGAGCAGATAGCACAGTTTTATGAGTGGACCAGGACTTGGGGTTTCCACTTGAACCACTCTAAGACCAAAGCAATGTTATTCACTAGAAAAAATTTACTACCCCCATCTATTACATTGAATAATACTCCTATTGAATTTGTCTTGACCCACAGGTATTTAGGCATAACCTTTGATGCTCCAGGCCTTACATGGAAGAGCCACATCCAGCAGCTAAGAGATAGTAATGTGCCAAAACTTAATTTAATGAAAGCGATATCAAATCATCATTGGGGAGCCGACAGGGAAACGTTACTTATGGTGTACAAGTCTGTTATCCGTAGCAAGCTAGACTATGGATCAGTCTTTTATGGCTCTGCCCCAGACTCCCATTTAGATAAACTGAATATAATACAGAACACTTGTCTAAGGATTGCAACGGGTGCTAGGAGCACATCACCTATTCTGTCTTTGGAAGCTGAAGCCCATATAACCCCCTTGAAGTTACATAGAATGTCAGTGCTATTAAGATACTATTGCCGGATTAGTGAACTGCCTAGAAACCTCCCAATCTCAAGGGAGTTATTCCAACCTCTTCCTGCATTGAGCAATAGACCATGGGCAGGACACATATTTGTTCCTCCACTGGTTGTGAGGGCCAAACGAGCTTTTGATGTTCTGAAATTAAAACATTTCCCTCAGAATTTTGTGACCCTTGTATCCCCTATCCCACCATGGACAGATATAAACAAACTTTTTATTCCAGACTTTGTGACTGCTCCAGTTACTTCAATCTCCAACCATGAAGCATTATGTACCCTGAGATATTTGCTGGAATTCAAGTTTGAGTCATACCTGCAAGTATATACTGATGGCTCAAAGCATCTTACCCCTGAAACTTCAGCTGCAGCAGCTATGATAATTAAAGCCCCTAATACTACTGTGCTGCATAACTGGAAACTACCAGCAGAGACAACTATTCTAGGCTGTGAATTATTTGCTATTAAAGAGTCAGTGAAGTATCTCTACACTCACTATGAATCTCTAACTGGAGCAGTCATTTTTACTGATTCCTTGTCTTCAGTGTCACTGTTGAGGAACAGAACGCCTAAAAACTATATTCATTTAATCTTTGAGATTCACAAATATATGATCTTTCTGTCAGAGCGATATCCTGTGTGTGTCCAGTACATTCCAGGACATAAAGATCTGGAGGGCAATGAGTTGGCTGATTTGGCAGCCAAGGCAGCTCACATTAATCTGGTGACTCCATCTGTACGCATTGCTAGAACTGACATGGTAAGCACAATTAACAAGTCTGTTGTTGAGTACTGGCAGGAGTGGTGGCTGAGTGAAATAAATATATCAAGTAAGGGAAAAACCCTGCTGGAGGCAAAGGGAACTCTGTCTTACTGGCCCTGGTCCTCCCATAGAAACAGAGCCGTGGAGACAGCCATGGCCAGGCTCAGAATTGGCCACGTGGGACTTAATGAGCACCTAACCCGTTTTAATTTAGCCAACTCTAACCTTTGTTCATGTGGTTCTGTTGAGTCTGTGTCCCACTTTTTGCTGCAGTGTCCCAGATATTCAAATGAAAGAACAATCCTTTATGATGAATTGCATGCCTTGGGTATAGCATTTACCCTCAAGAACATCTTAGGAGGAGGCAATTTTGATAAAGGTAAGCAATATAAAATTTTGAATGCCATGGCCAAATATTTGATCTGTACTAAAAGATTAGGGGACCTGTAGCCACTAACCACTAACTCTAGCAATGAAGTCAGTTCAGCTTTCAAAGGAAGCGGTATGGCTGACTGTCAGTGGGAATGTCTCAGGTCAGCATCTCAGGGGAAATAAGTGTATGAGAGACCTCCCATGTGAGGGATGTTCTCCTGACTGTTAGCCATATCATGTGTCACGTCAGAACCCACAGCAGAGAGCACTAAGGTTAATGTTTTGAGGTGCATTCCAGTGGTAGTGAGAGTAGCAGTATAGTAGTGTAGTTTGGGAATGCACTCATGAAGTCTCAATTCTCATTATCCCTAATGTATTTCGTACTTTTAAGATGCTCCAGGTTGCGGCACCCAGGCTGGACCATTCGCCCTCCAGCTGTCAATGACTCTATGCTGTGCTTGCAGTTAGGTAGCCTCCACTAATCATGAAGCATGCTCTAACAATTCAGGGAACTATTATTACGCTACATTAGTGTGTGACTTCCAAATTCATTTTGCTCATTTTTGAATTATCATAGGTATCCATCCCCAATTATTCTTCTCTGTTCCCAGGCACATTGTGACGAGAGAACAATTGAGACCTGAGGTGCATGGGCCGACAGGAACCAGGATCCTCAATTAAACCGACACAAGAAAGAAAGACATTCAAGCTGCAATGCCATCGTAGGAAGGGAGGTGCAAGTGGAATGGATGAGGAGACTGAGTGCATGACTTGTAAAGAGTGGGTAGATATAGATGCATGCAAAGGTTTGAGAGAGATGAGTCCGAGGAAGTTGAATGATCTTGTGTTTACGTGCTGGAAATGTTTGAATGACGAGAGAAAGAAGTTGGAAGAGGAGGTTGAAAGATTGACAATTCTGATGGTTGCTTTAGAGGCTGATTTGAAGGATGAAAGGAAGTTGAATGAAGGAAAGAATGAGAATGGTGCAAATGCAGTGAATGAAGAGGTAAATGGTGGTGGTGCAAGAAGTGCAAATGAAGTGGATGATGGTGCAAGGAGTGCAAATGAAGTGGATGATGGTGCAAGGAGTGTGAATGCAATAAATGAAGTGAATGGTGGTGCAAATGTGCCAGATGAGAGTAGAAGGATGAATGAGCATGATGAAAGAAGTACGAATGGGAAGAGAGTGAAGGAGCAACCTGTTGATATGCCACATGAGGTGCAGGCGCCTGTAGTGGAAGTGAATGAAAGGAAGATGGATGGAAAGAGTGATGTGAGTGGAAGAGTTGAACGAAAGAGTAGTATGAAAGGGAGAGTGAGACCTACGATTAGAATATGTGGTGACAGCATGGTGAAGAATGTGGATAGGTTTGTGAGTATGACTGACCGTAGTGGATGTACGAGCATGAGAGGAAAGGGAGTGAATGAGATTTGTAGGCATGCTGAGGAAGTGATAGATGGAATGGATGAAGGGATGGTTGTACTGCAAGGAGGTGGCAATGGATTGCTTGAATGTGGGAGAGAGCGTACGGTGAATGCAATTATGAATGTTGTTGAAAGGGCGCGAAAGAAGAATGTAAGAGTGGCTGTGACCAGTCTGCTGAGAAGGCCTGCATGTGGCGAGGAGTATGAAAGGTTGCAAAAGGAGGTGAATAGGGAAGTGCATAAAAGGATTATGAGTATGAAAGCTGAGAGTATGAGAAAGCGTGAAATGGGTTCCAGCTTCCTTGATATGGATAACCTGATCCAGAGTGGGTGTTTTCGTGGAGATGGAGTCCATCTTACTCAAGAAGGTGAGATGAAACTCTCCAGGAGATACATCCAGTGGATTGGGTGTACTCATATTGTAATGGAAGGTGGAACTGGATGAATGGAAAGCTGTCAGAGCAAAAATGGAAAATGTTGTGAATTATCCAATAGTGTTGTAAGGTTTGGATGTATAAATGTGCGTGGATGGAATGCAGGAAAGTTAAATGACCTTGTAGCAGAATTTGAGAATGGAGATTTGGACTGTGTTGGTGTAGTAGAGACCCAAATGCGTGATAGAGTCAGTTTAAAATGTAAGGAGAGTAAGTACTACATGATTGGAAAAGGGCGTGTAAGTTGGCAAAAAAGAGGTGGTGGAGTTGGTCTCATTGTAAAAAATGCTCTAAATTGGAAATTAGAAGAAATTCCTGTTGGAAATGAACCTGAGAGTGAAGATCTGTTAGTAATAAAGTGTGAAAGAATGCATGCCAGAGAATGTGTTATTGTGGTTGTATGCTATATGACAACTGATGGTATTTTAGCTCATCAAGAGAATGTAAAAAAGTATGAAATATTAACAAGAATTGTGCAAGAGCATTGCAGATGCCCTCTGATTTTGATGGGTGATATGAATGGCCATGTTGGTATACTTGGTGAGCCTGTGAATGCAAATGGACAAAAATTGATTGATTTCTGTGATGAGAATGAACTTGAGAACCTAAATGTAACAATAGGAAATGGCTTGCATACATGGCAAAGCAGGGAATGTAAAACTGCAATTGACTATATGATAGTGAATAGTAGAGCAAGAGAGTGTGTCAAAGAAATGTTTGTAGATGAAGATGATTTTGATATTGATAGTGACCATAAAATGCTTGTACTAGAATATAATTGGGGTGGAAAGGAGCCGATGCAGAAGGCCAGCAGAGTAAGAGAAAATTGGCGTATTAAAATGGCAAACTGGGAAGAATTTAGAAATGAATTGAGTAGATGTAACTGGAACAGGTGTGGAAATGTAAATGACCTAAATAAGGAGATTGCAAGAACCTTGTATGATGTGGCAGAGCAAAAGATCGGTAGAATGAAATGCAAGAAAAGTACAGGGAATGCTAGGTGGTTTACGAGTGAGATAAAGGAAGAACGAACGAGAAGGAAGATTTTAAATAAAAAACAACGCAGTATGAGGAAAATGTATGAAAGACGCAGAATTACTGAGGATGAATGGCAGAGTGTATGGAATGAGTACAAGGACCAGCAGAAGAAAGTAAAGAGAATGATCAATGAGGCTAGGGTTAAAGAAGAGAGACACCAAGTTGAAAATCTAAGAAAGAAAGGTCCAGATGGAATAAAAGATTGGTATAGGTTTATACAAGGTAATGATAGAGGTAGTGAAGTTCAAGTTGATGAATTAGTAGTCAATGGTTGCAGTGTGCAAGATAGGATGCAAATGGTGAAAGCAGTTGAAGAATACTGGGAGGACATTGGTGGAATGAATGAGCAGGTTACAGATGATGAACCAATAAATTTTCTGATAGATGAACATGAACTGCAAATGGAAGACGAAATCACTTGTGAAGAGATTGTAAGTTTTTTGAAGAAAGTGAAAAATGGAAAGGCATGTGGCCCTGATAAGATACCATATGAGTTCTATAAATGTGGAGGAGAGAGTGTAGTCAGTATGTTGAAATGTTTATTTGATGAGATATGGAAGAGTGAAAGAGTACCGGATGACTGGAACAAGTGTAATGTAGTTCTGTTGCATAAGGGTGGACATAAGAGTATGAAAGAACTTAAAAATTACAGACCAATTGCACTGGGTGACACCGTATGTAAGATCTTTTGTGGTATTTTGAATGAGAGAATGAAAAATTTAGTTGAGGAATTAGGAGTCCTGGGAGAAGAACAGAATGGTTTTAGGCAAGATAGACGGGGGGAGGATAATCTGTTTGTAGTGAGTGAAATAATTGAGCGAATGAAGAAGGATAACAAGAAGGTATATTTAGCATTCCTGGATATTGAAAAGGCGTATGACAGAGTGGATCGGGTTAGGCTGTTTGAAATTTTGAGAAAAGTTGGTTTTAGCAGAAAAATAGTGAACATTGTACAGAGTCTGTATGAGAACACAAGTGCTATCTACAGGTTAGGAAATTTGGAAACAGGGCAAGTGAGGAGTGTTAGAGGAGTGAGACAGGGCTGTACTCTGTCCCCCCTGTTGTTTGGATTGTACACAGAAGAATTAGCAGTTCGACTGAGAGGGAGTGGTTTAGGACTGAAAGTTGGTAATGAGAGACTGAGCTGTTTGTTGTATGCTGATGATGTGGTTGTGGTTAGTGAATGTGGTCATGAACTACAAAGGATGCTTGACATTGTGAATGGATATAGTACAGATTTCAAGATGAACTTTGGTGCCGATAAAAGTAAGGTCATGGTTATAAATAGTGATGAGACTGATAGAGACAGACTGTGGAATATTGGAGAAATCAGAATAGGTAGAACAAAAGAATACAAATATCTAGGTTGTATGATCAGTGAAGATGGATGTACTAGAACTAAAGGTGAGAAAGTGGCTAAAGCAATGCAGTGGAGTGGACGGTTAGGTAGTGTGGCCAGATACAGAGCAAACAAGTACGAATGTGTGAGAGGAATGTGGAAGTATGTTGCTGTACCTAGTGTCATGTATGGTATGAGTGTTCTTGCTTGGAATGGAAGTGATCTTGAAAAGCTGGATGTGATACAAAATAAGGTAGGACGTGTAGCATTGGGTGCTCCGAAATGGACAGCTTTAGAGGCCATTAGAGGTGACCTAGGGTGGAGCCTATTTTCAGAAAGAATGATGAAAGCTGTGCTGAATTATAAGGTGAGAATTGAAAGAATGCAGAATAGCAGGTGGGTAAGGCGAATCTTTGAATGGAATCTGAGTGTAAGCTATTGGGAGAAAGTATGTTGGGGGCATGCAAGGAAACTCAGTATGCAAAAGATTATTCATGTTAGAATTGGGAGACCTGTGGATGACTGGAGTTTAATAAATGTAGGAGGTGTAGGGCCTGAGTGGGACTGCAAGAGGTGGAAGAAAGAGATTGAGAGACAAACAAAAGAGTATGGATTGAATAAGTGGAAGCTTAGCATGATGCGGAAGCCTACACTTAACTGGTATATGAAAAAGAAAGCACCTAAGTTTGAGCTGTTCTAAGATGGTAGTTTTGGAAGTCAACTCTTGTTTGCTGTGAGATGTAAGTCATTGAGTGTGAACAGACGTACATGGAGATGGAATGAGAATAATAACAGATTATGTCAGCAGTGTAATAGTGGAGTAGAGGAAACAATTGAGCATTTTGTGCTGGAATGTAGTAAGTATGAGCAAGAGAGAGAGAGTTTTATGAATGTGGTGTCTGAGCAGTATGGAGAGAATGAGTGGAATGCCAGATGTGCTGAAGATGATTGCGGTATGAGCTGTCTTGCTGGATTGGATCAGGAGTGTAATGCGAGTATCACTGAGGCTATGAAAGTGTTTCTTGTGCGTGCCTGGAGTAAGAGACAGTGACTGGAATGAGCCAGTCTGGTAGAATGGGCTGTAATGACCCAATATGCCTGGGGATGGTGTTTTGACACACTGGCTATCCCAGTGACGCCATCCAATGGCAGCTTGTGACAAGGATTGGTAGATCCTGAGTAGTTTAGTGGACAAGTCTGGTACCAGACGCTGAACTCTTTGTGTGATAACTGTGGAGGGAATTGTAGGCCGTTACAAAGGCCCCGACACTGTCGGCCCTCAATTTCAAGTTCAAGTTCAATCTCTTTTCGGAGAGAGGCAGTTGCATTCGTCGAGTAAAGACCATATTTTGACAAGCTCTTGCGAAAACTTATAAATATTCCCCAGACATAATCTAATAAATTTCATTAGTCATCTTCATTATATCCGCAACTGGCTCTCTCCTCTCCATCTGGGGTAGGCCACGTAGCGATATTTCATTTTTGTAATTGTGTACTTGCTGTATTTAGATTTTTTGTAATTGTTTTCGGTAAATCTGAAGGACTTGACAGTTGTCGATTTTCCACTTTTTGGTGCCTTAACCTAATTAATTGAATCAAAATAAACAAGTTTTCTTCTATGCACTTTTCGTCTCAAATGAGTATTTTACGATTTATAGCGGTAAGTTTAGTTTCGTCATTGATGACGAATGCGCTCGAATAAACAGCTACTCATCGATTTTCGAATTTTTATTGCTTGAAACATGGTAATAACATCGAAATAAACAACTTTTCTTCTATACACTTTTTTCGTCAAATGAGTATTTAACGAGGTATAGCGGTAGGTTTGGTTTCGTCTTTCAAGGCAGAGCGCTGGAAGCGAGACGCCATTGCAGTATTGCCATACAACTCGATCAAAGAATTTCTTTCCGCTTCAAAGACTGGAGTTGCGGCAAGTCATTTACCGCTATAACTAATAAAATACTCACTTGAGACGAAAAGTGCATAGAAGAAAACTTGTTTATTTTGGTGTCATTAACCATGTTTAGCCATTACAATTCGCAAAATCGACAACTGTCATGTCCTTCAGATTTACCTTGTTTTCTTGTATTTGTGAAATTATTAGTTGTTTTCTGGTGATTGTTAATTGCTTTTTGTAGGTGGCCCCTTCTGGGGCTACCTTCTAATTTAAAATGGCAGAACTGCCATTGACAAACCGCTAGTTATAGCGATCTGAGAGAGTCAGATGAGCCCTGCAGTGAAATTGAAGTGATGCAACTGCTGGACACCAACCTTGAAGAGCCTAACAATGGAGAAAAAGTGATGAGCCATGAAGGAACGAATGAATCCATAATTCAGGGAACATGGTTCAAGAACAACAAGCTATCAAAAAAAAGAGAAAGAACCAGTGTGAGCCTCTCAAGCTCTAACTCTGATTGTGAAACCATTAAAAAAACATGTAAATCTATCTCCCCTAAAACAAGAAGAGTATACCCAACTAATAAAACTTTGGCATCTAAAGATAAGGCATGCACTATGCTGATCACACAACTGCAAGAGTCGAACAACAATTTAGGTGGAGCAAATAAGAGAAAAATGACATATGATCCATTTGGAGTTGCCCAGGGATTAAGGGAAGTACTAAACTATGACTACATTAAGGAAATAAGAGTTAACAAACGAAGAAACTTGATTGCAGTTGAGCTCAAGGAAGCCACTGAAGAGGAAGTAGCAAGATTGTTGGAAGTGAGCAGCGTGGGAAAGTTTGCAGTTCGGTGTTATAAACCACGTTCTGAGTCTGCACAATCCACTTTTGGAGTGATCAGGCCAATTGACTATGATGTCAATTTAGAGGATCTCATTCCAATTGCCACCAGTGAAAATGCTAAAATCATAAACATGGTAGGATTGCCAAAGTTCTCTAATGGTAAAAAAGTTCTCTAAGTGTAAAAGTCCAATTTCAAGGTAGAGATCTTCCAAAACAAATAAAAATCGAATTCATGAATTTTCAAGTAAGTCCATATTCACCTCCACCTATCCGATGCTATAAATGCCAACGACACGGACATTTTGCAAGTGGGTGTTTATCTGATGAAAGATGTTTAATTTGTGGTGGTGGACACTCAAAAGAAAATTGTACTGCTCCCACTTCCTTCTGTGCTAACTGCAAGGGCAATCATGTGGCCAGCTCTAAAGAATGCCCTTACATGAAAAATGCCTTACAAATACAAGCACTAATGAAAGAAGGAGTCTCGTTTTCAGAAGCTCGGAAGCAAGTCATCTCTGAGACCACCAAAAATCTTGAACCGATCTTGCAAAAAACCAAGACTACTTCCACTATGATAAGCTCTCAAATGAACCAAGAAAAAGATGCCTCCATGCAAGAAAGGTCCCAAATCCTAAGCTCAGTGGAAAACCAAAAAACATATGCTTCAGCTTTGAAAACCTTTCAACCTAAACATGTGACTGTCCCTGCTGATGTACATCAATCTCAAGGATCATACTATATACCAAGAAGGATCCCCCAAACTAAACCAAATCAACCAGAGCAGAATGTACTTGCTACTCATTTTGAAGATAGTCTGTCCTCGCAAGAAATAACTGTCCCTGATGAAAGTTTAGTACAAACAGTGGTAAAAAAATTGAATCTCATGTGCAAGCCATGTTTGAGGATTTCTTTTCTTGCCTGGGCAAGTTTATGATGGAAGCATTCTCATCAAACTTGAATCATGAAAACAAGCATCAATGAGATCTACTACTTCTGGGAATGATTAGAAATCATCTTGGCCAAAAAATTGGCTCTCAACTTCTCAGTGAGTTTCACAATAAAGTAAATCCTCAAAGCAAAAGTGACACAGCCATGGAAAATATAACAATATCTGGAAAAAATACTAAAACTTCTCAAATACCTATATCCCACTCTAAAGGAAGTAAGAGATTGGGATCAGCATCAAGGAAAAAATGTTGTATAACTATAAAATCTGTGATCAGAGGATCAAAAGAAGTGGTGCCTCAGAAAAAAAAAAAAAAATCTTTATTAATATCAATTTAATCGTAATGGGTTATCTTCAAAGTTAGCAGAAGTGAAACCATATCTGTACAGAAAAAAACCTGACATTCTATGTTTGTGTGAGACATGGATTAAAACTAAAGAACCTAAATTCATAGGCTATGAATGTGTGTGGTCCCATAGAGAAAATGGGGCCAAAGGTGGGCTATGCTTTGTGATCAGGAATGATGTTAACTATTCTGTGAATAATGTTGATAAGTTCTTGAATGGTAAATTAGAAATAGCATCAATTAAAGTGTTTTGTTCTTATGGTTATATTGACATATGTAATATTTATAATCCTAATGCGTGTATTGATCTTGAAGAGTTTTATCATTATTATATTCAGATGAGTGAATTGTTTATATTCATTGGGGACATGAATGCTCATGCACCTTTGTGGGACTGTAAAAACAGACTAAATGCTTCAGGAAGGAACCTGTGTAGACTTCTAGATGAGAACTCTCTTGGAGTACTTAACCCTCCTGACGTGCCCACTTATATTGACTCACGTGTGGGGACAAGTTCAACATTAGATTTGTGTATTGTCCCTCCAACTCTTCTTGCGTGTGGGTTTTTTGAAAGAGGTGCGGATCTTGGGAGCGATCATTATCCAATCGAATGTACTTTTGGCACAGTAGTTAAAAAATCCGACAACCATCTACGTAGATGGATTTTGAAAAATTCAAATTGGGTTGGTTTTAAGGAAGAATTATCTCAAATCCATATAAGTCAGATAGCTAACCTGTCAGTTGATGACTTGAATACAGCTTTAACAAAAGGACTCCAGGATGCTGCTAGCAAGTGCATCCCCAAATCCTCATCGGCTTGGGAAGTTAGTAGGAAAACACCATGGTGGGATAGAGAGTGTGCTTTAGCTGTAGCAAAGCGAAGGAAAGCGCGAAATAAATTATCAAAACATCCCACGGCAGAAAATTTGCATTTGTATAAGGATCATGAGAGAAATGCCAAGGAAATCATTAAGCAAAAGAAAATCAAAAGTTGGACAAGTTTTGTAAGCACTCTGGACTCAAACACTGGTGTTGGAAATGTCTGGAGGTTGATACGCTCAATGAAAGGTAGTTCTATCAATCCAAATCCAACTGTAGGTGATATAGCATACAGCACAGCAGACAAAGCTGAATTATTACTTGCCCATTTTTGTAGACACATGATAAAATTAGGTGATGAATTTTCTAAGACAATTGAAAATACCATCTCTAACCTTTCAGCAGTGCAGGTAGGAAATACACACCTTAGTTCTCAAATAGCAATGCATGAATTACAGAGGAGTTTAAAACATGTGAAGAATACTAGCCCGGGTCCTGATGAAATTCTTTATGCTTTCCTCAGTCAAGCACCGCAGTCATTCCAAGAACACGTTCTCTGTTTGTTTAACAAAAGTTACTTGAGTGGTTACTTCCCAGAAGCATGGAAGTTGGGAATAATATGTCCAGTAAAGAAACCCAAACGAGACCATTCAGCTCCCAATGGATATCGACCTATTACTTTGCTCTCCTGTCTCTCCAAAATCATGGAACAGATTGTCAAAGGTCGACTTGATTACTTTTTAGAAAAAAAGATCTTCTCTTGCTATCAAACTGGGTTCCGCAGAAAGAGATCTACGTATGATGCCCTTGCTCTAATTAAAAACTGTATTTCACAAGCCTGGTCAAAAAAAATGTATTGTTTGATTGTCTATGTTGATTTGGAGAATGCTTATGATATTGTATGGCATGCTGGACTTTTGCATAAGCTTATAAACATTGGCTGTGACATGAGCACTGTCTTATGGTTAAGATCATACTTGAGCAATAGACGTGTCAAAGTTAGGGTGGCGGATGCTGTCTCATCCGAAAAGATTCTTTGTTGTGGTTTGCCCTAAGGTGCAGTCCTGAGCCCCCTGCTGTTTAATGTGATGCTCCATGATTTGCCTCAGATGGAGGGCATCCAATCCATCTCATATGCGGATGATGTGACAATAGTTGCAAGTGGGAGATCCCCAGGCGAGATCCAGCGAACGATGCAGAACTACCTGAATGGCCTGACACACTGGTTGAGGAAATGGAAACTAGCCATAAATGTGGATAAAACTAAGTATCAAATTTTTACACGTAAAAAATATGTACCATTGATTAACCTACGAATAAATTCTAAAACAATAGACACAACTAATAAACAGCGTGTACTTGGAATAACGCTGGATTCCCCTAAACTTACTTTCTTACCACATATACAAAATGTTAAAACAGAGTGTCAACAGCGGCTGCAGGTTCTCAGGGCATTGTCCGGCGTCTCGTGGGGATCGTCTCAAAAGTTGTTGCGTCAGGTATATGTATCATACATTAGGAGCAAACTTACGTATGGACATGTGATATTCACAAAACTTCCTGAAAGTAGTTTCAAATTAATTAATGTGATCCAAAACTCTGCTCTGCGATCCATCTTGGGTGCACGGAAAACATCTCCGGTTTCCTCAATGGAATCTGAAGCATTCATTATGCCTCTGAGATTGTACCTTGATTACTTGTTCCTGAAATGGTGTTTGAGATGCAGTTTCTTGGATGCAGAGCCCAAAGAGTTCCCAGCAAAAATTGAGCTATTCAAATCTCCTCCAAAAAGTGAGCTTGCACTGAAACGCACGGAAATAATGAACCAAATCCAGTTTAACTTTTCTCCTCCAGGATCCCAAATAGAACAGCTCATTAGTCCATATATGGATATCTCATCTAATGTGTGTGTAGAATTTCCTGATGTTGAATCCCTTACAGCAGCTGAAGTAAATCATTTGTTTGAAGAACATGTAACATCAAAGTTTTGTAATTCCTATAGAATTTTCACAGATGGTTCCAAGCTACAGTCGGGATCAGCGTCTGCTGCTATTTATGTGCCACATCTAAAAATATGTACCTCCTGGCTCCTAAACCCAGGTCACTCAATTGTGGGAGCAGAGCTATTTGCTATTTTACAGGCTGTAAATTATACTACTGATAACTTGTCAAATCATAATGTTGTCATTTTTGTTGATTCTAAATGTTCTCTGGATATTATATCAAACTTGAATAACCCCACCTATGAGATTTTCAGTAGAAGAATTCAAAAAATTGTGGTACAATTGAAGAACGGGATTCAGTTACAATGGATCCCTGCACATTCGGGCATAGTGGGAAATGAGATAGTGGACCGGTGCGCAAAAATGGGTCACCAAAATATTAAATCAGTACTCACTCATCTTAGTTATGAGGAGCATGTCAGCAAACTGAAAAACAAAATGTTAGACTACTGGAGCGAGTGTTGGGGAAATCAAGTGAGGTGGATCCGGGAAGGGAGGATTTATGTATGAATTGTGTAGCAGACCAAAATTTAGATTGGGTGGTGCCATGTCAAGAAAATTTCAGTGTATTATTAGCCGATTTAGAATCGGTCATGTTGGTGTTCTCTCTCATCTGAGTAGATTTAACCTGTGTCAAAGCCCTCTCTGCCCTGAGTGTGGTGTACCAGAGACCATTGAGCACTTCTTGCTTGGCTGTCCCCAATATGAGGCTGCCAGACTGCATTTGTGTCTCACTTTTGTAAAATTTAACCTTGAATTGAATCTGAAAAATGTCTTAGGTTTTGGTGAATACCAATCCTGTGTACAATTTGCAATTCTCCGCTCCTTGGTGAACTTCCTTGGTGCTACTAATAGATGTAAGCAACTATAAATGTTCTGATTTTGACTGTGTTACATCTGTGTCTAATGAAATTAACTTGATTCAAAAAGCTGTCAGCCTCTGCAGACAGCAGCTCAAGAGGTCCAGTAATATTGAGGACTCAAGAAAAAAGTGCTGCAGTATCGGGGGATTTGCTTGATCCTGCTTTTGCTGCCAGAGTACAAGCTGTCAGGTTACACGGATTTCTGCTGAAGAAGTCCAACGACTTTCAAGATCCCTCCGGATCATCGATAAAGAAGAAGAAGAACATCTCTTTTCGGGAAGGACGACATTTACTGAAAATCAGAGAAAATACGGCAAGGTGGCCGTGGGCTGCACACAAGATCCGTTACGTCGAAACAGCACTTGCTCGTCTGCGTGTCGGGCACACGGGGCTTCGGTCACATCTACATCGCTTCAATATTGTTGATGATTCAAATTGCTCATGTGGTGCTGAGGAAAATATTGGCCATATTTTTTTCTACTGCCGTTGCTACACTGGAGAACGTACCTCCATGAAAAATTCCTTGAGCCTACTTAATGCACCGTTTTGCTTAAAAAATTTGCTCAGAGGTGGCTCCTTTATGGAACTCACTCAAAAGCAAATTGTTAATATAGTTGTACATTATCTATCATCTATAAGAAAAAGTAAAACAATCTGAAATCTTGTTAAAATTGTGATATTGCAGAGAAGTGAATGAATTCCTCCAGTGGCACTTCACAGAAAAACTTCCTGTGACTTCTTTCAGCCTGAGTGCTGAACTTCAGGGCATCAATCTACGACTTTGAAGGGCGTGGGTCTGCATGGAATCATCTCCGAAGCTCTAAGAAATCGGAAACAACAACAACAACATCTCTTTTCGGGCCCTTTTTAATGGTGTTCATCAAAATTGAAATATACATGTTGTGAGCGTAGATGACTACTGAGTTTTTTTTAGATAAATCTGATGTGAAGACAAGGAATTTAGAAAGGGGACCAAAGGGGGCATAATCTGAATAAGTGAAGACCTAATACCAGCACAGGTGCTCATTTGATCTTTTATGTACCAAAATATTAGTAACTTTACACCAAAAATTGCTGTACCATGTGCAATTTGTCAGTTTTAACTCTTCCATTGCAAATGCCTATTTGGTCATAAAAAATAATCTGTACATATTGAATGTTTGCTAGTAATCAATTTTTGAGTTTTCGGTGCCTAAACATAGTTAACTATTAGATTGAAAAAACAAGTTTTCTTCTATGCACTTTCCGTCAGAAATGACTATTTTACGCGGGTCAATATGTATTTTGGGTGAACCACGGAAATGTAAAATTCTGTTACAAAGGATCACTAAAGAAACCCATTTAAAATCGTTTTACAAGAATGACATTCTGCTTGCTGGTGTGTTATTTTAGAGTTATTTAACATTGAAATTTTTGTCTTCCATAGCAGTGGCATTTTGCGCTTGAGCCATTAGAGTATGCTTGGGCACTTTATAATATATTATTATCCAACAGGAGTATTATTAGGAGCCTGCAGATCCTAAACCCACTTCTAGGATGTTTTAGCTAATAACGCAATAAAGGTTATCATCCAAAAATATGGTCAATATTGAATATAATGTTGTCAACGAATTTCATAATTTCGTATGTATAGATAGGTAATGTAGTCGATTTTAAGACGTTTTACAGGAATGACAATGTGCCCGGAAATGCTTATTTTTGGAGATATTTAACTTTGAAGTTATAGGAACGTCGTTTATAAAATTGAAAAAACGGAGAGGTAAATAAACAGAAATCCGGTTCTGACGTAACGATAGGTAAGGTTAGGTTTGGTAAAGTTAATTTAGTTAAGTATCCTAACCTAAGTAAGCCTAAAATATCTTAATTTAACTCAACCATACCGAGGCCGATGACTCCCGCCAAAAGCTTGGCGTGGTCCGCGTCCGCAAAACGCCGGAAGAGCCATATCGAAACTGCCATTAATGCTATTCTTACCTGGCGTTATTTATCCTATATCTCCTAAACTAAGCATTTCCGGGCACATTGTCATTCGTGCAAAACGTCTTAAAATCGACTATATTACCTTTCTATACCTACGAAATTATGAAATTCGTTGACAACATTATATTCAATATTGACCAAAAATATTAGCAAGACTGGAATAGTGAAGACTTAAATCAATATGCACTTGACATCACTTTCAAGATGGCGGCGACCATACCGGGTGGCCGTCATTTTGGAACTGATGTAAACAAAGTCTTCAGTAGTCCAGCCTTGCTAATATTTTTTGGTTATAATCTCTATTGTGTTTTTACTTTAAACATCCTAAAAGTAGGCTCAGGCTCCGCAGGGTCACCAAATAATAAATTATGCCATATATTGAAAAAACAATAACTATTCCCCTTATTCCGCATTGTTGAAACGCCCTCTCCTTTGCGCGCGAAAGCCATCCACAAACACCGCTCCTATAACTTCAAAGTTAAATATCTTAAAAATAACGCATCAGTGAGCAGAATGTCATTCCTATAAAACATTTTTAAATGGGCTCCTCTACCTAGTGATTCTTTGTACCGGAATTTTTAGTATCCGTAGATCACCTAAAATACGTATTGACCTTCACGAGTTATAGCGGTATGTTAACTTTCATCTTGGATGGCAAGAATGCGCTTGATTATTCAAGCACGTCAAAAGGGAGAGTCCATTGTAGTGTTGCCATACGACGCGCTCAATGAATTTCTTTTCGCTTCAAACACTAGAGTTACGGTAAGCCATTTACTGCTACAACTCGTAAAATACTCATTTCTGACGGAAAGTGTATAGAAGAAAACTTTTTTGTTTCGATCTAATTAACTATGTTTAGGCACCAAAAACTCGAAAATTGATTCCTAGCAAACATTCAACATTTTCCAAAAAATTTACAAATTATTATTGATGAACAAAAAATTGACCAATTTGTAAATTATAAAATCTTTATTATAAATCTGTCTGTGGTAAATTTTCATAGTAGTTGGCTGTGGGTAGCTTGTTACATATAGTATTATAAACATTTTTGATTTGTAGGATTATTTTGTCTGATAGAGTACTGTTAACACGTTCCCTGCGTATTGGGCCGTATGTGTACCACTAGGTAAATTGCTCATTCATGTGCCAGTCAAAATGAATGGTTATTGCCAAATGGTAAGGACAGCTGATTGTAGAATACGCCATCTTAATTTCAGAGCACTTGTAAAGTTCAAATTCATTTTGGAGATTTGAAGTTCTCGTTGCCAAATATGTTGTGTCGTTACGTTCAAAACAACATGAGGTTAATGTAACTGTAGCTGCAAACTACAGTATCGGTAGCTTTAACTACCATATCAGAAGCCTTAACTTCAAGGAGTAGGAGAAAGAAACTCTCAACTAGGTTCCTATTCTTGTACTGCCTCATCGATACACCGACTCTGCTTATAAGCTATAGCGCTCGGAAGTTAAACAATGCCCTTCCGGTGCATACCAATGCGATGCGCCCCAAGGCACGGTTCCGGCGCCTGCGGTCGGGGCGCTTCCGACCCATCCGAACCCAAGTACGATAAGGACATAGGGCAATGCGCAACAAGCGCTTCCGTCGGCTTCGTCCTGCGATTAAGGACACCGTCTGAGTAGGAGAAAAGTCCGTTATTTGTGGATGGATTTCTCTGAAATTTTCACAGTAGTTGTGAAATGATGCAAAAATCATTTGTTATTTCGACAAAAATTTTGTATCTGCACTGGATTTTTTTTTTTGAAAAATATGATAAAATAGGGTTTTTTAAAATCTATCTTCTCCTACAATTTTGAAGTTACAGAACCAGAACTTCGTTTTTAGATTGCTTATATATCTATATAACCATAAGGGGCTACAAATTTTGATAACTTTTTTTTTGTGGATTTTGGGATTATTTTTTTTAAAATGTGTTACGAACTCTATTCCCTCATCGATGTATGTATTATTCGTTGGCCAATTTTCAGGAGGCAATATCCATCGTTATTTCTCTTTGCTTTCATTTTCTTAAGGTCGGGACAGAAGGTCTCCCTTATTCTATTTTATTTATAATAAAGATCAAATATACTGAGACTTTTCAATGTCTTTTACTATTAATGGTAGTTTTGTTATCAATCAAGTAGAGCCTTATCTAGGTGAATGATGAAACCGTTGCAACGTAAATTTAATGTTATAATGACGACGTCTTTCAAATAGCAAATGGATGACATAATCGGGAAGTAGAATGACACACAATATATATATCGTATTCTAAATCTACATAGCGTATCAAAGAATTTACCGTTAATTAAATGACAATAACATCATCAGATCTCGGTGATTACGTTAGTTCTGATCTATCAGATGACACATTCATCGGAGTTCGCATTCTTACTTTAAATAAGCAGGTGAAGCTTTTAACGTGACCAACAGACGAAACATAGATTATTAATATATTGAGAAGTCTGACAAGAACATCTCAAACGAGGTGAGGCCTCGACGCCGGATATCAACAGAGAAACAAAGACCGTCTAGAAACTGCATCGAACGAAATTAACCTACACCTATACGTGAAGCTACTAAGACATGAGTGAGAGTATGGATAGACAAATTGGGAATATACTTAGCTCGGTCTTGAGAAACGCTCAGTTAGTCTATGCACGACTTTAACAGCCATTGGAACTCTTAGGCAAAGAGCCCTCTCCCACCTCTCCGTAAGGACAGGCGAGAGAATCACACCTCCTATCACTGTAACGGCAGCGCTCCTAATGCCGCTCGCGCACGCCCGCCCAGGGCACTTGCGCGTCTCCCTCGGGAGTGAGAACGAACACGTTCTTTCGTAACGAAGCTTTACGTTAATGTATCATAGGAAATAGGAAGTGTCGTGAGATAATTAGAATGGATTAAGCTTTAAAATTAATAAACAAGTAATATATGTAGAATGAATAAGACTCTAGGCCTCTAAGGAAGGAGTTAAATGTACGAAGAGAAATATGGTGACATCAGGAAATGATCCTCGGTACAAGCGTCGGTCGCGGAGCAAAGAGTACAAAGTCCAATGGTGGGTTCGTAGAGGGGGTGAGGTTCGCTGGTTGTTTCAAATGATGCTTGGCGGTTGGTGAAGCTTGGCTCGAAGTGTAGGTTGTAGAGTTCAGAAATGCTGTGCTTACCGACGAGAATGCATAATCCAAAGCCGGATCTTTTTAGAAGATGGTTGTTTGGCCGGACAACCCTTCATTTTAACGTTTATTTGAGCACGGCAAAAGTCTGCCCCAGAAGAACCATGACAAATGTAACATCTCTTCATTTTTTTTTTATGTCGTGTAATTTTCAAAATAATTGATGTATCAAAAAATGTAACCCCTTATGGATACACCTTGCTAAGCCCTATCAAATGGTATATAAACCATTCTTGTAGCTCTAAAATTGTGGAAGAAGATACATTTGAGAAACCAATTATCAAGTTTCCAGAAAAACGTGTTTTTTCACAAAAAAATTGTTTTTCTTTTTATCTTTTGAACTACAAAATTTTCTACAATGAACTCTTGAGCGTTTGTAGCTCTTTTCAAGCCCTTTCGATTGATATAATTTACATTGCTGTAGCTCTGTAACTCTGGGAAAAAATATACAACAAAAGACAATACATGTAATTCTTCAAAATAGCCACTTTTTTTATTTTTCATTTTTTTTCAACCAAAATACGTATTTTTTAAAGTCAAATCCCCTGTTTTGTAGCTCTTTTCAAGCCCTTTGGATTGGTGTGCTCGCCATAGCTGTAGCTATGATACTGCAGCCGTCATCGAGCTATGAATGAAAGCTGCGGTATCATAGATACGTATCGGCAGAACAGCTAAATTCTGAAATTGTCAAAATCTTATAAAAAATATTTATTCAGCGTTCGAATGTTTCGTTTGAATAATGAAAGCACTTCGAGTAGCCCGTGAACGAACTCTATTGCCATTGCCGCAGAGAAACACGCTCAATTGACCCCAATAATGAGGGGGAAGGGTCAAGGTCACGCCATCCCCATTGCTTTCCCCCACACTGGTGGGTGCACTATTCGAAGTAGACGTAAATGGAAAGTACCAATGGAAGCGCAAGAAAATCCTCTATAAGATGCATATAAAAACAGAAAATCAACACTTATCCCGATTTCTACCCAGACAGTGTCCTTAAGACGCTTCCGCCGATGCCGCGATATCCCAAACCAAATGTGATAAGGACATCCGGCTGCGAGGCCTATATTGAGATGCTACAATTTCTCTCCCTTTAGATCAATATATGACACAAGGAAGGAAGACTCAGCAACCTATTCGCATTACAGGTATAGTTATTCTACTTGATTTACAAGGTTCATTTTGTACAGGTGAAGTGCTAACAGGTTGTAAAGCAGGAGTCTTTAAGTCTCACTGGAACAGGGCGTGCTTTACAAAATACAGTAATTGCATCAGGCAAGACATCAAGATGAACGGTATCTTTAACGTTAGACTGTGAATCAGATGACATGTAAGAATCATTAAACAATAAACAGATCATCAGAGAATTGAGTTACATACATAGGCTTAGCCCTGGGCAAAGAATATTTAGGATTAACTCTATCTCTGGAAGTAACAATTTTATGATTGTTGAGCGCAACAGAGGGAGCAAGTTTTGTGACACTTTGAGGAATACAATGTGACTGAAATAACGCGTAATTAGTTTGCACATCAGAGAAATTATGAACATAGTTACCGTCACAAGTATCGTTCCTAGGCTTTTGTAGAATAGCTTTGTTCTTCCGCTGTAGAGGCTTACTTGAACTCTTCATTGACACATCTTCTCTTCCGACGTAGCACTGACAACCGCTCCTTTACGGCTGCTCTGTGTAAGTGCAAGCTGTGTCAAATTCTCCTTGCGTAGGCCCCTTCGTGTAGGCCTTAGCAGGAGGAGGCCGTGCTGCAGTCATAGATTTGCAAACTTTAGAAATGTGACCTATTTTTCCACATTTTTTGCATTTTAATAATTTAATTTTAGGGCATAGCAATTCTTTGTAAGGTGCTTCTGCCTAGTTCCGCAGCGAATGCATATGTAATTCGGCTGTAGTTTTTCTGTAGTGAAAAACGATGAAGATGAATCCTCGCGAATAATATCTGGAGCGTCGAAGCTTTACTGTTCGATGAGTTTTGCATGTTCAACGCATCCATTGAAGGAATTAATTTGCTGGTTCCACTTCAACGTCAAATGGAGGACAGCTGATTGTAGAATATGCCATCTTAATTTCAGAGCACTTGTAAAGTTCAAATTCAGTTTGGAGATTCGAAGTTCTCGTCGCCAAATATGTTGTGTCGTTACGTTCAAAACAACATGAGGTTAATGTAACTGTAGCTGCAAACTACAGTATCGGTAGCTTTAACTACCGTATCAGAAGCCTTAACTTCAAGGAGTAGGAGAAGGAAACTCTCAGCTAGGTTCCTATTCTTGTACTGCCTCATCGATACACCGACTCTGCTTATAAGCTATAGCTCTCGGAAGTTAAACAATGCTCTTCCGGTGCATACCAATGCAATGCACCCCAAGGCATGGCTCCGGCGCCTGCGGTCGGGACGCTTCCGACTCATCCGAACCCAAGTACGATAAGGACATAGGGCAATGTGCAACAAGCGCTTCCGTCGGCTTCGTCCTGCGGTTAAGACGCTTCCGCCGGTGCCGCGATATCCCAAACCAAATGTGATAAGGACATCCGGCTGCGAGGCCTATATTGAGATACAACAGTTTCCAATGAAACATTGATGAATTTTCAAATGATTTTACTGATCTTATGTAATTTCTTGTTCTGCTCAGTCTAAAATGAATATGAATATCTCAATTTGTATGTTAATAATTTGTTTCATTTTCCAGTTGCTTAGGCTGAGAATAATCGGACCAAAATGGAGGGTCACATTAGTCCAGTGAGCTCTGCTAGTGATGATGATGAGGAGTTGGCTGCCATACTCCAGGAAGAAGTACAAGTGAGTGTTGTACAATCTGTAGTATTATTTTATACATGAAGGAAGCCAATACTAAATAATTTAATGGGTTAGTTCCCTGCACATTTTACAGCTAAATTTTAAACCCATTTCTGATTCTGAAATGCCATAAGAAAATGAATCAGAAAATCTCTTATTTTTTATCAGTAAATGTCAAAATTCTGATTATGAATTGAACACAAGAATAATTTTAAAACTATTCCTAACTAAATATGGGTAATTAATTATCTTTTATAAATTGTAAATGCTTAAAATTTGTGTGAAATGTACCAAGATGTATGTAATCATTCAGGTATAAGGATATCAAGAGGATATTTGTGCTTTCTACTATTTACCAAGTAACTAAGCTTTTAGCATATTCCTATAGACCATCACAGAACCAGTGATAATGGAATATGGAAGCAGTTTGACTGCTCATTGTCTGGCAGATAAATAACAGATGGATCAAATTCTAGTTTACAATCTTAGTATTTTTTAAACTATTCTTCAAAATTTGAGTCTCTGTTACCATTGGTATCACATGGTTACCATCAATGCGTTCAGTTTAACTATCTGGTCTGAAACATCTATTGACCACTTGAATGGTCTAAGAGTTTTTGAACAGATCAATGTAAGAATAATGTACTCATTTTTACTTTGAGAACTGAATTTGTGTGCGTGAATACTGGAATACTAACACAGCCCGTGGTAATTTGCAGTATGATGAAGTTGACATCAACATCCACTTCCACTGTGAGCATTGCTTCAAGCTGAGCAAGTGTAAGGTGTACCCCAAAGCTGGCTGGAGCTGTGAGATCATCTCCTGCCCCCACCACTGTGGTATGAGGTGGGTGCATGAGCTGCACTTTTGACCATTGCATGGTAGGAATGCTGAGCACAGTACTTCATGTTCTTGACTGACTGACTGACAAATGATATTTAAAATTTTGCAAGCATACTTGAAGTAGAATATGAGTGTTGTGTCAAAAAAATAAAAGATCTTGCTAAATAATAGTAAGAATAGTTTCCAGCAGTATGTTGTACATCACTGGAATGGTTTTGCAACGATGGATGTTGTACATCATTATCAGCCATTCTAAATAAGAATCAGCTAATTAGCCAAAAATTTATGATTTTAATAGTCCTTTTCTGATCATTTTCTCCTATTTGCTTTGTTCAATTTTTCTACTATATCATAGCATTCTTCAGTTTGCAGATCATTTTAGGATGGGTGATGCTACCTTATTTATAAAGTTAATCCTGAAACATCTACAATGTTCATTTATGTGAATCCTAAAACATTTGTGTTGAAGGTTCCCGCCCCCTCTGGGGGATACAACTATTGTATCTATGGGAATTAGCGCTCCCGGGGGACTATGTGAGGGCCTGAGCTAAAGGTTAGGTAGGCTTCCTTTTCGTTAAAATAGAATAAGTTTTTGTTTTGTTACGGACCATCTTTTTTTGGTTCACTGCTGTCCTGTTTTTTCAACACCTACTACTTTCTTCTTCAACTTTGATCTTGTTTCATGAACTTCTTTCTCATCTTATTGTTTCTATGCCCTTTCTGCATAGATTCCACGTTCCCTAATATCCATACTAAATTGTGCCTTCCTTCTTCCTTTCTTTGATATGCTCTTTTTTGTAGCGGTTAGGGAGGCTTAAACTAACCTATAATCTATAATCCAATCTGAAGGTTCCACGCATGCAAGCTGTCAGAGCACGACCTGCTGTGCTCCCACGTGCGTGTGCCATGCCTCAACAAAGAGTACGGCTGCCCCCACACCATGCCTCGCCACGCCCTGCCGCGCCACCTGCCGCAGTGCCCGGCCTCTGTGGTCGTGTGTGGCTGCGAGAGGAACAGGTGGCTTGCTGCAACACGACCCAGGGAAACCATCGCGCCACACCGCGGCTACATGAAGCACTTCAATCCTGCTGATCTTGGTGTGCAAAATGCTGTAGTAGCAAACTTAGAACTTACTAGGTATCTCTCTCAGCTATTTGACAAGCATCTCATGGGTTATTTTTTAATTACAGTAGTTAGTTTAATTTTCTTGTGTGTGTAACTTGTTTTGAACAATATTACATTATTTTGATTTGATCTTAAGTGCATACACTGAAAAAAGCTTTTAACGTTGTTGGTGGATTAGTTAAATTATTTTTGCTTAGCTTCTCTCATTCAAAAGAAGAGTGTATCAGTGATTCACTCTGATAATAGCAACTGCACCAAAATGATTTTTCTAAAGCTCTATTTTTTTATTTCCAACCCTGTACATTGTGTCATTATCACTGTCGCGGCAGACGTGTGTGTGGCGCTACATGACCAGGCTCTGCTCAACCAGCTGGCTGAGGCAACTCCTGAGGAGCGCACTGCAGCTACGTCCAACACCAACAGACGGTACCCTCTACTGCCCCTTCGGTCTCCTCTAGCAGGCGAGGTTTCTTCTTTACAACTGAGATGTCTATTTTTATGTTGAACTAGAAATATCTTGTTAGCCTCATCACAGTGCTTATCTTGCAGTGAACATAACTGCATGGATTCTTATAACTCATGGATTCTTCATTGCAAAGTTACGTGAATATTGGTCACGTTTTTTACATTGTGCATGATAAATAGCAGTATCAGTCATATCTTGCTTGAGATGAGTCAGGTGTTGAGCTCAGGAGGTATGAACAGGAGTGGCACCTATGTAGTGTAGCATTTTAGGGTTGCAGTAGCAGCTAAGCTGTTGAATACCGAAAGACGCTGGATGGTATAATTTGGTGTGGTAGTAGCTCGACTGGTTAGGTTGTGTCCTAACTGGTAACCAGATAGTAGCTCAACTGGTTAGGTTGTGTCCTAACTGGTAACCAGGTAGTAGCTTAAATAATAATCAGTTACGTAGTAGCTCAATTGGATATTCAGCAATAGCTCAGCTGTAAGCCAGCTCAGTAGAAGCACAATTGGTAACCAGTTAGGCAGTAGCTCAACTGGTAACGTTCAGTAGTAGCTCATCTGGTCAAAACTAGAAGGCCGAGTACGATATAACAACATGGTGTGGGTGTGCAGGTGGCGGCAACAGGCGGCTGGGAGGCAGAGGCAGCAGCGGCCGCAGCAAGCGCTCGCCCAGCCTCGCTACGGACGAGGAGGACTTGGTGCCTGGTGGGTGTTGGGGATGACCTCCCAGTGGCCAGTGCTCACTTTGTTAGCTTCACACTCCATTCTACACAACCAAATCTTGATGCTAAAGCACGAGTTCATAGGCTGAACTTATTAATTTATTAAAAATGTTTAGCTCTAAGCCTGAAATTTTCACTTCATCAATAATAACAATATTTGAGTTCAGCAAAAACCTAAGTTTTTTATTCTAGATTTCATTACAAACAAAACTTTTACATCTCTCCTTCTGTTTTCCTCTGTCTATATTGGCAGATTTACAAACTTTCCTATATTTTTCTAACTTTTTACAATTTTTTGATTGAAATGAGTGCTGTCTAATTCAAGGTCTGCGATTTGGATAGCTTGTGTCCTTGTACTTGTATTGTGACCATTTTATTTGAATTTGGAACATATTTCAATTGCTGATCTTTTCAGCATAATTTGATTAATACATTTATGCAAACCTTTAAATCTGTCTTCTGACCAATATTTTACATTGAACTTCAGTATTTTTATTTCATCTCACATGTATGAAATTTCATCCAAATAGTTAATTATTATCATCGATTTCATTATAGGTGGTGAGTTTGGTCTTATTAATTCACCATTTCAAAATATGTTTTTGCCCTAACAATAGGTAAGAAGTAAATTATTATTTTCTTTGCAACATAATGGTTTTCTTGTAATACATTTAATGTTCAAAACATTAACATGCTTCCTTGAGTTAATTATGGTACACTTTTCAATTCCAGGCATTGCTTTTGTTGTTGGAAGCTCAAAGCTTTGTTCAGACAAATATATACGCGATCATCTTTTCTCCACCTGGTTCATCGTTGTTGCTTTTTGCTATCAATGAAATACAAAAACAGATTTTTAGCACTTCTCTTTAAGAAAGAATTGTTGCTGTCAAGACTCGCGCGCCACCTCAGTACTACGGAGACCAAAGCGCGCCGCTTTGCTTCACTCGCGTTTGGTGTTCATTATTGTACTCTTGTATTCTTGTTGTTGGCCAGGATTGTCAGGCTCGGTGTGCGCCAAGCTGATGGGGCGCAAGGACGGTGCTGATGGTGACGGCGCTCCTGTAGCTGGTACGGGCTTTTCTCTGCTGTCTTAGTCTTGTATTCTTCACTGTTGTGATTGTATGTATACTAGAGTTGGTAGGAAGTGCATGTGTGTAGCAGTTGGTATTTAGTTTATGGAAAGATGCATAATAATTTCTTGTCAATTTTTTGGTGATCTAAATGGACCTCAGGAGTTTTCATGTATTGATTTGACTTACACTCTTTTCTGGCTCAGAATTCAAGAAAAACTGGTGTAGACAAAGGAAAATTGACTAGAACAGAGGTGGCTTATTAAAGGGGCCTATAGTTATTTTTTTAGTATGAATATAATTCCAAAAACTCAGCGCAGTTTTTAAGGCATCTCCAAGAGACACTGAAGGCATTCAATAATATACATTAGGGGAAAATACTATCCAAATGAGAAAATATTTTTGAAGATAACAAAATAGTATTTCCTTCTGTTGAGAGAAATGTTTCCGCAAGTTCTTCATTTATGCACTTTATTCCATATATGAAACATGTAAATATTTGGACACAAACATGAAAGTGAGGTCAATTAAGTTGTAATTTTACTAATTAAAGAAATTATCATGACAACACACAGCATGTATGTATGATACTCATGGAACTCATGTTAAGGGCCATCTTTTTCGGTTCACTGCTGTCCTGTTTTTTCAGCACCTACAATTTTCTTCTTCAACTTTTATCTTGTTTCATGAGGTTTTTTCTCAACTTGCTGTTTCTATGCTCCTTCTGCATAGATTCTGCATTCCCTATCTCCATAGTAAATGGTGCCTTCCTCCTTCCTTTCTTCGATACACTCTTTTTTGTTCCGGTTAAGGAAGCTTCAACTTACAATTTATTAAGGGAATTTTTCTCAGCATATATGTTCAGCTTTTGCTTGCCTTTCTAAGGAGAGCAAATTTAACATGTTGGGTTTGGTGTGACATTTATCATTTGTTGAGCTCAAAAACTCTTTTGCTCTCCAACGTAGTCAATCGTTTCATGATTTTTAAAATACAAGACTTTTGTCATTTTTATCAAATGAATTGTGGAAGAATTTGTTTTATTAAGTTTGTTAATTGTTGTTCCTTTAGCCTCAGAAAATATTCCAAAGTGATCGACAAATTGTCAGTAGCTGTGATCACATGGTCGAGAAACTTCAGGGGATTGTTTTTAATTTCAAGCAGTTGATAAAAAACGCAAGTAGAATTTCTGTTTTTTGTATTGTGGAAGCATCAGCATTGCAATTGCCTGTCTACTCTCTCAATGACAGTTTGATGTTAGAGTTGATGGCTTATTTTGAGGCAAGCGGTTTGAGAAGCCAATTTGATCCAGCTGGACGAACATCACATTTTACCTAGTCACACCAGCCACATTTCACTTTGGTTAGACCAGCCACATTTCACTTTGGTTGGACCAACCACATTTTGGCTTGGTTGGACCAGCCCCATTTTGGCTTGGTTAGACCAGCCACATTTTGGCTTGGTTAGACCAGCCACATTTTGGCTTGGTTAGAGCAACCACATTTTGGCTTGGTCAGAGCAACCACATTTTGGCTTGGTCAGAGCAACCACATTTTGGCTTGGTTGGACCAGCCACATTTTGGCTTGGTTGGACCAGCCACATTTTGGCTTGGTTAGACCAGCCACATTTTGGCTTGGTCAGAGCAACCACATTTTGGCTTGGTTGGACCAGCCACATTTCATCTGAGTTAGACCAGCCACATTTCATCTGAGTTAGACCAGCCACATTTCATCTGAGTTAGACCAGCCACATTTCATCTGAGTTAGACCAGCCACATTTCATCTGAGTTAGACCAGCCACATTTCATCTGAGTTAGACCAGCCACATTTCATCTGAGTTAGACCAGCCACATTTCATCTGAGTTAGACCAGCCACATTTCATCTGAGTTAGACCAGCCACATTTCATCTGAGTTAGACCAGCCACATTTCATCTGAGTTAGACCAGCCACATTTCATCTGAGTCAGACCAGCCACATTTCATCTGAGTTAGACCAGCCACATTTTGGCACGATTGGATAACCAGACGAGCGCGTGACGTTTCAACTTTACCACGCAGGAGACAGGACAGGGCAAGGGAGGATGGACGACTACTACATGCACCAGTGCAGCCATGGCGTCCACCGCAACATGTGCCGCATGTGCAAGCACGACAAGCCCCCGCCTAAAGTGCAGGTATCGCTTCCCTGCTGGACTGCCTTTTTTGGTGTGAGCAACACTAAATCTAAATGTAATACGTTGTGTTAGATGTAGGGAATTAGCACTCCCATGGGGACCATGTGAGGTCTCGACCTGAGAGTTAGGTAGGCCTTCTTTGTTTTGAAATAAATTCCTTTTTTTTTTATTATGTTAAGGACAATCTTTTTCTCGATTCACTGCTGTTTAGTTTTTAGCCCTTACTATTTTTCCCGCAACTTTTATCTTGTTTCATGAACTTCTTTCTCAACTTACTGTTTCTATGCACCTTGTGCATACATTCCGCATTCCCTGATCTCCATATTAAATGGTGCGTTCCTCTTTCCTCTCTTTGGAACTTCTTTGTTGTGGTTAGGGAGGCTTAAACTAACATCTAATCTGTGTTGTATGTAATGTGGGAGTGCCTTTTCCGCCTGTGTGCTTTGTGTGAGGGCTCTTGTGTGCAGGGTTGAAATCAGAAAACCGCTAAAAAGATTAAATTCTGAATAAAGGCCACTATTCGTGCGAGATGTTCATTTTGAAGGTCATTTTGATTTTTAAAAATAAAATTACATTTTAAAATCTATTAGTCAATTTTTTTATCCATACCTGCTTTCAAAAATTGTTTATAATTGATTTGCAAATATGCACCACAACTTATCACTGAAGGTACCAAGTAATGCTTACTCACTTTGCTGGAAATTATATGTAAGCTTTGGAGTATGAAAGTGAATCACTGTGCTTGTGTGAAACACATGTTAACATTCATTTACCACTCCACTGATGAAATAAATAAGTTGTCAGAAATTTTAGCTACTCTAACTTTTAACATTAACAGTATTTGCTGTTGCTCTCGTTGTATTTGGTGAAAGGGGGCAGATGTGATGTTTCGACCTGTAGGTTGAGTAAGCCTTTCTTGTATTGAAAAACAACAGATTTTGGTTTTGTTACGGATCAAGGTTTCTCAGTGGTCTGCTGTTCTTTTTCAGTGTCTATTACTGTAATTTTCAAACTTTTTTTTTTGTTACAGAAAATGTGATGAACGTACCTTGAGCATAAATTCCCCGTTTTCTTGACTTGATACAAAATGTCACCTACATCCTTCTCTTTGGAACGCCTTTGTTGTATTTAGAGTGGCCTAAACTGACACTATCTAATCTGTTACATTTATGATTCTGTTGATTGGAGTAGAGTTGCGTGCTGCAATATGAGGCTGAAGGGAAAAGTGCCTGCACTTTATAGAGATGATCCATCTCATGAGTCTATAAACAGTATCTTACAGTACATGTAGTAGCTGAATATAGCCAAATATGGTTGTATCATTGTATGTGGTTGTATAATTCTGCAGATTAGCCGACTTTTTTCTCTGAGAGTCTGTCACTTGTTTGATGTAAAAATTGTTTAAATGCCTATTTTATCAATTCTTCAATTTGTTCATTCAAGAAATTATTTTTTACAGTAATTTAGCCTTACTGATACCCACAAACGCACATTAAATAAAATACTGCAACGATAACCTCATTTGCTCCTCTGGATTCATTAACTGCTGTATAAACCTATTGACAATTGCATTTGGGTTCATGCTTTGGATTTCCTCTATTGTCTTGAGATGCCCTTTCCTCTATTATCTTGAGATGCCCTTCCCTCTATTATCTTGAGATGTTCTAATCTAATGCCCTTGGAATGCATCGCGTGTATAGTTAAGAGTGTCGTTACATGTGAAGCTGAAGACGGTGTGGCGAGAGGACTGGCTGGCGGACGGCAGCGACACGGGCTGTGTCTCTTGGACCAAGCAGGAACGCGTAGCAAAGGTATTATTATTTTCTTTTTGCTTTCTTCATCTCATGAAATTAAGAGTCCTTTTGAGTGTAGAAGAGTTCTTTTAATTAATAAGAGCCCTTCTGATTCACACTTAGTAAATTCAAAGTCACAAAAGTATTATTTTTTGTTATTCTATTTGCCTTGTTCACCCACTCAAATAAAGTCCTTTTGAGCTTAAAAGAGTTGTCTTTAATCATCCTTTCGATTTGCACTCTTAAATTCAATGTCAAAACACAGTGCTGGAGATTCTAAATTAGTTAGTCAATATAGTTGTGTTGCTGTTACAAATTCTGTTGAGCGCAGAAGAGTCCTTCTGATTTTCACTCATAAATTCAATGTCACAACACAGTGCTTGAGATTCTAAACTAGTTACTAAATAGAGTTGTGTTGCTGTTACACCTGCCTTGCTCAGGTGCTCAGACGTGGCCCCCTGGACTCGGTGGTGCTGTGCAGGGTGGAGGACAGCGATGATGAGAGCATTGCTGCCTCAGGGGACCCTCTCAGGTACTGTGACTCGATCTTCTTTACGTCCGCTCATTGTGTTATTTGATACAGGTAAGTACTGCCTTTTCTGTGGTTAGGGGTGAAAATTAATTGATAATCTAATGCTCATAAGTGCTCAGTTCTCGAGATTCTTATGATAACTGATTGTATCAATAAAGATTAAAGATTTTCCATAATTTATTGCTGAAAACTTGATGATAGCGGTAAATAAAAGTAGCAAGTATAGTAACAGAGATGTTCATTGTAGCGAGAACCGCTGCCTGAGCGCGGTGAGCCCGAGCCTGACGCCGGCCGACTTGCGCCTGGAGCTCACCTTTGAGAACTACTCCCGCCACCAGACCAAGCCGCGCAACATGGTCACTGTGCAGTGCCTTCAGGTGACTGCCGTGCATTGCCTCACTGTAAACGGGGAGCAAAACGCTTCCAGATGTGGTAATTTGAGGCCTGAAGGGCTCTGACTGCTTTGCAAAACTCAACGTAAACGGGGAGCAAAATGCTTCCAGAAGTGGTCATTTGATGATGCTTGAATGTCTCTGACTGCCTTGCAATCACTTAAAGTAAATGGGGAAATGGTAATTTGAAACTTGAATGGCTCTTGTACATTACAGCAAATCCATTTCTACTTAAGTGCTGTTATCATGGTCTGGGTGTACTTCAGTGTTACTTAATAGCTGGGTTAGTTAAAGAAGTTGCTAATTCAAGATTCTGGTTGTGTAGTCCCTGTTGTCATTCCATGAGAGCTAATCGTGAGTAAAAAATTTAATGATAACTGCTAGTATTAAGGTACAAGTACTAGTGGGGCCTCTAATTCTAATATAATACTAATAAAAATAAACATAAATTGTCTCTCAGCTGCTCTGAAAAGACTGGCTTTTGAGTGATGCTGTCATTTAATCCTATCCTTATGTGTGCAAATGTTTGCGAGTGGACAACGTCGCCAACAGTCAACGTTTGAGTATCACAGCAGGTAATAGAAATACGTATAAAAAGGGCCACTCACCCTGGATAATCCTGCAAAAGTCGTTTTCCAGATGAATCCCCCATTGCATGGTGGGTAACAAAAACTAATTTTCTGTTAATTATCAATAACCAATAATTATAATGAAATTATTTTTGTGTGCTATGTACTCTTGGATGATGGATTGTACCAATGGTGCATTTCTACTTGAATAATCACGGCTATCATAGTTGCACTCAAGCTTCTGGCTTGAATGTGCTCCAGCCGTTATCAGAGGGAAGATGCAAACTTCATTCGGACGTGTGTAGCTAAGCTTGGCATCTAACTTACGCGAGCTTACGGCAAAAATTTATTTTTGGGTAATTTAACAGCAATTAATGAGTAGAGGTAGCATCTGTTGAGGGATCTCTAAATGTCTATTGATTTAATGACGTTCACTCAATTTATATTTATTTTTTACGTTTTAAACTCCCGTCACGTTAAAATCATATGAATTATTGATAGTGTCAGTAAACAAGAGATTCGTTCTACTTCCTCCGCCCATTATTTGCATATTTCAGACACGCATTGGGTTAGTTCTTCCTTTTTTCCCCACATAACACTCATCGCAGCTACTGCACTCAACTTAATGTTTCAAGTCCAGGCACTCACCAGGCCTTCTCGATAGCTGGTCCCCTCAGGGGGATACAACTATTGTATCTATGGGAATTAGCGCTCCCAGGGGAACCATGTGAGGGCCCGAGCTAAAGGTTAGGTAGGCTTCCTTTTTGTTGTAATAAAATAGGTTTTTGTTTTGTTACGGACCATCTTTTTTCGGTTCACTGCTGTCCTGTTTTTCAGCACCTACTACTTTCTTCTTCAACTTTTTTCTTGTTTCATGAACTCCTTCCCTAGCTTACTGTTTCTATGCACCTTGTGCATAGATTCCACGTTCCCTCAACTCCATACTAAATGGTGCCTTCCTCTTTCCTCTCTTGGAACATCTTTGTCGTGGTTAAGGGAGGCTAAAACTTTCTTATATAATAATAATAATCTCGATAGCTGGTGTAACAGGTTTTTCTATGTTCTTTGCTGTAGAAGTTCAAGTTGGCCTTCCTTTTGTTGAAATACGGGTTAGCATGGTTGGGTACCATTTACTAGCCATGGCAGTTAGAATGCCATTCATGGTATCTATCCACAAGTGAGTAATAACAGGGCGACTAGTGAAGGTGGTCTTAAATATTACTTCTAAATTTCAGCTGATGCAAAAATATCGGAAACCCATTGGCGTTCCCTACACTTGCTTATAAATCTAATTATTATGCTACAAATAGCCCTCGTAGGTTGGATACCATACATAGCTATGGCTTATAAAGTTTGCATCATCCCCTGATGACGTCTGCTGCACATTCATGCCATAAGCTTAAATCTAAAAAAAATTGATTCCTTTTAAAACCTCAGTTGGAAAATAAAAACCCAAGACATCCTTTATTTTGCTCTATGAGTCCTCCATTGCTGTGCCATTCAATATCAGCGTTCAGGTTCTCGTGGCCCACTCTGTACAGAGGCCATGTGACACAACCCAAAATCTGCACCCACTCCTTTTGACACGAATTTTCGGCCGGTGCACTAGCATGTCGGTGTGCAGGTGCTGCGACGAGACGAGTATGCGGCGCACTACCACAGCGTGCACTGCGACGTGCTGGAAGAGGGGCTGGAGGGTGGCATGCTGGTGCGGCGGTGCCCTCTCCACTACAGGGGCTGCCCGCACTCCCTCATCTACCGCACTGCTGGGTCCCCTCACTGGGTCAGGCCAGGGTGCTGTTTGGGGGCGCGAGTGTGGTTTTGTTTGGGTCGTGTGGTGAGGCCTGGGTGTTGTTTGGGTCGTGTGATGAGGCCTGGGTGTTGTTTGGGTCGTGTGGTGAGGCCTGAGTGTTGTTTGGGTCGTGTGGTGAGGCCTGAGTGTTGTTTGGGTCGTGTGGTGAGGCCTGAGTGTTGTTTGGGTCGTGTGGTGAGGCCTGGGTGTTGTGTGGGCCGTGTGGTGAGGCCTGAGTGTTGTTTGGGTCGTGTGGTGAGGCCTGGGTGTTGTTTGGGTCGTGTGGTGAGGCCTGGGTGTTGTTTGGGTCGTGTGGTGAGGCCTGGGTGTTGTGTGGGCCGTGTGGTGAGGCCTGGGTGTTGTGTGGGCCGTGTGGTGAGGCCTGGGTGTTGTTTGGGTCGTGTGGTGAGGCCTGGGTGTTGTTTGGGTCGTGTGGTGAGGCCTGGGTGTTGTTTGGGTCGTGTGGTGAGGCCTGGGTGTTGTTTGGATCGTGTGGTGAGGCCTGAGTGTTGTTTGGGTCGTGTGGTGAGGCTTGAGTGTTGTTTGGGTCGTGTGGTGAGGCCTGAGTGTTGTTTGGGTCGTGTTGTGAGGCCTGAGTGTTGTTTGGGTCGTGTGGTGAGGCCTGGGTGTTGTTTGGGTCATGTGGTGAGACCTGGGTGTTGTTTGGGTCATGTGGTGAGGCCTGGGTGCTGTTTGGGGCGTGTGTGTGATGTTGTTTGGGTCGTGTGGTGAGGCCTGGGTGTTGTTTGGGTCGTGTGGTGAGGCCTGAGTGTTGTTTGGGTCGTGTGGTGAGGCCTGAGTGTTTAAATTGCCGTGTGTGATGTTTAGTTTTATGTTGAGCTAACAACTATAAATATTTTTGTCTCGATGAGGCAATGCTGTTCCTGTTACTGAATGTGCTGTGCAATAAGGAGTAAGACGTAAATAATGGATTTGTGTTCAGTCTTCTTACCCTGCTGTACAAGGCTAGAGAAGTTCTTATCCAAAAAAAAACACCGTTTTGTGTTTTATGCTTTAATAGTTGTGAGTGCCCTCGATAATTTTCGTCAGCTCGATGGATATAAAATGTGGCATATGTTATTATATTTATTTCTGAAGAAACATGTTTGCTTGTGTTGATAAAATTTACTGGTACCAAATGGTAGCAAATACAAGGAGCCTGTCTACAGAAATAAAATGTTCCAACTTTTCTCTCGCCCAAATTATCAAAATATGATCAAATAACCCGCCCTGTAACGATGGGCTAATGCTTAACCCTCTATGACCCACCGTCCTTCCTGAAGGACATTAGAAAAATCCCATTTAATTTCTTTCAGGAAAGCTTTTTCAAGCAGTACTGCATGTTAGTGAAGAGCAGAGACGTTGTACTTTAATAAATGAGCGTAGTGTGTCATAATATTTTGCTCACTAAACTGTCACATGCTTGTTAGTTTGATAGAGCGTAAAATGCCTGTAGGTGATCATACACCGTATATTTGTGTAAATTTATTTGCTTTTAGCGAACATAGAGCGCCACAATAATTCATGAACATGTAAAAACCATTCAACATTCCTTTGAAAAAATTTTTCACTCAAATAACTTTGTTTTGTAGAATTATTGAGTGAGTTTTCTAATGTCCTTCATGTAGGACATTGGGTCGTTACGCCAAATCTTTTATGCGTCAATGGATCCACCCAGATTCTATACTACCTCTCCTACATGCCCCATTGCAGAAGTTATTGCTAAAGAAACAAGTCCTGATGCGATGTTGAAGATGCTCTACAATAATTGAACAAGCCGAGTCTATTATAAAGTTTATTTATCGAAATATCAATACATATAAACAATTATATGTGAGACGTCAGCAGAAGGAACACCATGAGAATTGTACCTGAAGAAATTCACTTATAAATGACAATTGAAACAGGTTCTAGACATGACCCATTAGATTTCACATGATTTAGGTATTGTTTTATTTCATTTTGATTGTCTTTTTTCTCAATAAGTATTTCTGAGACATATCTACAATTTTCCTTTTCATACGAAATTATATCAATATTTAAATATATATTTATTAATTACAATTTTTGGTGGGTAAAATATGTAATCCAAACCAAAAACTTGTACATTTCAACGGTATTTGCCATGGTTTTAGCTGAGAGATATTTTTTTGTCCCGCTCTGATGAACTCCATTCGGTATGTCCTAACGACCCAATGTCCTTCATATAGGACGTTAGAATAAAAATAAAACTATTTCAAAAGTTTGCTTTCCGGTGATTGAAATTACTCTAAGTGACCATAAATTACTCATCAGAAGTGAAAAAGAAAAAATTTTAATGGCGGAAATTAATTTGGGTTATAGAGGGTTAACCACTGTTTACTAGAAGAAGTATTCAATTTTTACATTTTCATTTTGTCACAGAGAAGCGAGGTGTCCTTCTCTCCAGTTCTGCAGGCATTCGGTCTCAGGCCCAGACTGAAGTTTGAACCTCCTTTGCCTCCTGGTATGTTGTTGTCTGTTCAGACCTGTGTGCACTGCGTGTACGGTGTGGGTGGATAGCTGTGCTAATAAGAGAGGTTCATTAAGAGAAAGGATTTCATAGATCTTGGACACATTAATCTCTGTATAACATCAATGTTAATTATAATGGTAGTATTTGGAATCTCGTAAAATTGATCTCAGTAAGCACAATAGTCGTAACATGTTGTTACTGTGTTACGAATGTAGTGAGGCAAATATTAATCATTGTTTTCATTTAGCTTTTAGCTTTTTCTGTAATCGAATCACTTTGTTGAATTAGGTATCTCATTTAGGGTTTATTTAATGTTCCAGCAATCATTTATTATTTTCTCAGATAATTCTCGCTGATTATAAGGCCATTACATGCCACCAGCCTCATATCTCGACAAAAGCTTACCATGCTTGTCATAGCTATGTCCTCATTTTCCTAAACCACTCGTTCTCCACGCCGCTGCCGCCGCAGACACGAGAGCGGTCAGCCAAGAGCCGCTGGAGGCAGCTCTGGAGTCCCTCTCCTTCCCTCACTCCCCCACCTCCTCCCTAATCCTGCCCACTGCCCTCTCCTGCGCAGATACCCTCACCTCCCCCAGCCTCCGCCCCTCCCCCTCCCCGCGGGAGTGCTCCCCGCTCCCCCTCTACCAGGCCGCCCCCCGCCTCACCTGTCTCCCCCAGGAGCTCCTCCAGATCATCCTCGGGTACCTCGACGGCTTCAGGTGCGTGTGAAGCTTTCGTGCGGCTCCACTGCGAGAATGTGATGAAGCCTCGCTGGTGCCGAAAAAGTATTATTATTAGAGCCTGTGGAATAATCTCTGAGCCTATCGAATATTCTCTGCTTCTGTAATGTTTATTAAAAGAATGTTCTCTAAAGAATGTTCTGTGAGCTTAAAGAATATTATTCTCTGCACCCAAAAAATAATTTGATACCTAAACAATTTCTCGGCACATAAAGAATATCTCTACTCCTAAAGAATTTCTCGACATTCTAGGGATTTTAATTTTTTGCGAGTGCTTTCTTGGTGTTGTTTGCTAAACACAATGGCGTATTGTGGGTGTTCTTGTGTCATATTTTTATAGTGTCGTGTTACTCAATCTGATGGAATCATGTGACGTAAATGAGTGCTTTTCATTGTATTCGCGTGGGTTAATGTTTTGGTGGCAGAATCATGTGTCATTTGACTGAATGGGTTCAAAGGTTATTTTGTATTGGTGACTTGTGTTGTGGGCATGTGAAGCTTGATTTCAGAGCATTTCTTGAAAAGTGTTCTCTCGGTTTGAACCCTCTCTCGTTGTAGATTTGTGTGGGCCCGAGCTAAAGGTTAGGTCGGCTTTCTTTTTGTTGAAATAACATAGGTTTTTGTTTCGTTGCGAACCATCTTTTTTCGGTTCACTTCTGTCTTGTTTTTTCAGCACCTACTATTTTCTTCTTCAACTTTGATCTTGTTTCATGAACTTCTTTCTCATCTTGCTGTTTCTACGCCCTTTCTTCATAGATTCCACGTTCCCTTAACTCCATACTAAATGGTGCCTTCTTCCTTCCTCTCTTTGGATCTCATTTGTTGAGGATAGGGAGGCTTAAACTAACTAATAAGCTAATCTAATCTCGTTGTAGATTACGTGCTTGTTGAGCCTGTGTCGTATTTGGTACCCTTTTGAGCCAAATTGTCCACGATAAAAGGTTGTCGGTATTTTGCTGTGTCTGTCAAAGGGAAGAGATCGCTGTTCTTTGTCTTCTTTTAATTGAACATGGCTCTGTGAGCTGTGCTGTGTGGTTAACTCATAATGGATCTATGCGTTCTCCGTACGGAGAATTGTATGTTATTTACTTATATATTATTATTTCTTCACGTTTTGTGAGTTGACGCAAACAGAATTTATTCAACTTTAAGCTCAAGTAAATTTTTCTTTCGTACTGTACCGTAATCCGATCTCAGTATAGTTTTCCTTGATTAGAATTAACGCTGGGGCTGGTTGCTTTCTAACATACTCGAGAAGAAGCCTCATATTTAAAAAAAAACACTTATTTCATTTCTAGGTGTTGATAAAGCTAGTGATTAAAAGTTCTTTCTCCTCACAAGTAGACAATTCGAAATGATAGGCCGAATGTTCTGAAATCACTGTTTTGAACTATGCAGTTCTTGATGAATTTATTCAGTTTAGTTTCAACTCCGTTACACATTGTATAACTGTTTGATCCATCCAGTACATATTTTTAGGCAAGTGCTCTGTGTATCGTACTAATGTATACAGGACAAAAATAGTTCCATGGCATGCACTTATTATTTGAGTCCATGAGTTATATTTTCAGTCTGAGCATAATAATTGAGATAAGTAATAATAAGACTAATGTATCACTGTAGGAAATAAATTCTTGGAAATAATTGGGTATCACACATTTTATCGTTTTATAAGTTGCATTCATGCTGCTGGAAATAGTTTTAATATGTTCCTGTTGTACTTTTTAAATAAAGTAGATGATTCATTATCAATCTTTAAGGTTTCCTGATGTTCAGACCTTATTTTATTCTGTTATTTGTTAGCTAACACGCTGTAGAAACCATGCTACTTACGGAGTTGAATATGCTTTTAAGACATGGCTTTGGTTAAACACAATGTGTGATGAGCAAGTATTAAGTGTGATAGGCATATATTATTTTGACGAATGTTGTTTCTCTAGTTTAAGTCAAGCAGCTCTGACGTGCGACGCGTTAGCGCGAGCCTGTGAAGGATTAGTACGAGAGCGCGGCCTGGTGCTGCAGTATTGGTACAGGGACACTGCAGCGCACCCCACCTCCACCCACCAGCGCCAGCCGGGCACTGATGCGGTCACCAACCACACGCCCAGTAAAGGCGCTAGCGCCAGATGGAAGCAAGGAAAGCCGGTGTGTTCTCTGGCTGGTCACTTCACTTTGACTTTTCTTATTTATTACTGAAACGCAATGCCAGTGTATTCATTGAAGAATAAGTCATCTAAATTTTATTAAGGTATTCCAAGAGGACCACTGCATTTCAAGTAATATTTTTTATCAAAAACAAATTAGTTTTTTAGAGTTTGCATGTTGCGCAAATATTATTTTAAGTGGGTTTTTTGAAGAAAATGTTCTTAAATGTGCGAGTAAAATAAGTTTATCCGTTGACATTCCTGAGAATATATCCAATTCTTTTGTGACATTCCTAGAATGTGAGTTTAAACTGTACAAGAGCTCGAATTGCAAATGCATTTGTAGTACGTATTTCGGATACTTGGCCCCCTCAGGGGGATACAAATATTGTATCTATGGGAATTAGCGCTCCCAGGGGAACCATATGAGGGCCCGAGCTAAAGGTCAGGTAGGCTTTCTTTTTGTTGAAATAGAATAGGTTTTTGTTTTGTTACGGACCTTTTTTTTTCAGTTCACTGCTGTCCTGTTTTTCAGCACCTACTACTTTCTTCTTCAACTTTTTCTTGTTTCATGAACTTCTTTCTTGGCTTCCTGTTTCTGTGCACCTTGTGCACAGATTCCGCGTTCCCTCAACTCCATACTAAATGGTGCCTCCCTCCTTCCTCTCTTAGAACAGCTTTGTCGTGGTTAAGGGAGGCTAAAACTTTCTTATATAATAATAATAATAATAATAATGATAATTTCGGATACTTGGAGATAAATCGTGCTAATCATTTTGTATCACTTGTGGTATGAAGAACTGAAGGGAATGTGAGTGTTGGAGCGAGGGAATGGCAGCCATGAGGAGTGCTCGAGAGGCTCTTGGCCTGAGGGCGAGTGGAAACTGAGAGTAGTGCCCGTCTCGTCGTAGTCAAGTTAATGATATATTCCAGCTCTCTCAAATATGCTTTTTACCTATCATAGTTTACATTACTGCGTTTAAATTTGTTAATATATTTGTGATATGCTACATTTTCACTGTATTCATTTATACCGTTTTTTAATTGTGTTTGATAATTATCGGTTATGCAATTGTGTGCAGTGCATATGAATGCTAATGTAAGGCAATGATTATTAAACTCACTGCAGCGTATTCCTATAGTTACTGGGATCGATAAAATGATCAGAACAAAGCACCCCCGTAAAATTTCTTTGTGTTACAATGAAGAGTTTCGCGAAGACGACATCACTCGTTTCTGACTTTTATATAAATTTTGCAATTGTGTTTTTTGTGCATTTTGTTGACGAACGGAGATTTGGTAGCGCACAAGTGTTACAATGAAGTTTTCTACGAGGATTGCATAACTCATTCCGGACTTAACCCTTTGCTTCCCAACACTCAAATAATTGAGGGAAAAGTTTTCTAAGATAATTACAGTCATTACCCGGAAATATCAGCAAAATTGCCCTAGCATGTTTTTTTTTCTGTATAAGCAGGTGCTTACTTCCTTTTTAAATTGAAAGAATTTTGCTTTAAAAATGTATGCTTCGACGCCAAAACAATGGTCGAAAAATCAGAGAAAAAATATCAATTTAGTTTTTGCTCAATTTTATCTGTAAATACACGTATGAATGAAAAATTTGCTCAAGTTAGATAAAAAGAAGTATTAAATGTCTTGCATAGACCATGAAGCTTACACTGAGTGGATATCAATAGCAAATTGCATGTGTCAAACTTCTGGAATGTCTAAAAACATAGTTGGCGAAGGGAGACTTGGTAGCGCACATGTATGCTACAATGTCCCGCTGTGTGTGTGTGTCAGGTGTGGGTGTTCAGCAGCAGCATGGGCGGTGTGAGCTCCTGGTGTGTGGACGATGCTGCTCCCAGCCTCTCCAATCACCTCCAGCACTGCCCCTACTACCACAGGTCTCCTGCTCTTGTAGATAGTCTTCTTGTTGCTACAATGTTTCTTAGTGTTGCAGTTGATATTATTGTTGTCATCCGCATGGTGTTCTGGATTGATTGGTGATGCTCAAATACCAGGAATGTATGTACAAAATTCTGTGCAGATCTTACATTAAATTTTTATCATTACCAAGCGATTGGTTTTCTTGGTCTCATTGCACAGTTTTTAAACCACTAGATAGAAACAAAACCAGTACCCTCTAAGATTTATGTTTGATCCTTGCGAATGGTTTGAATGTGATAAATTTAAGTCCCTCTTCAGTTCTCTCAAATAATTTGAATGAAATCAATTTGAGTTGCTCTCCAGTTCTTTCAAAATGTTGCAACGTTGCTACTCGTGTTCCAGGAACGTTCAAAAGGAGAAGTTTTCGTACGGACGCGCGACGCGGCGCATGCCTCCGGACCCTGTGCTGATGTCCCTGCTCTGCCAAAATGAACAACTGTAGATGCTCCTGTAGTACCATTCAAGTCCCTCGTGCGTCTCTCCTTGGTATTTCATTGTTGTCCACCTCTGTGAAATACCCGTAAGTCCTTTCTACATGAAGGCATCATGTCTGTTTTGGAGCAGTACTTGTAAGTAGAAATTAGCTCTCATAAAGTTCATTTTGCCTCTGAAAGCGGTACAGTGTTCGAGAGCGTCTATTCTGGTGAGAAATCATTCATTTTTTGTGTTTGTTTTTGGTACTCTTAAGAAGCAGACTGTTGCAGCACAACGACTGTTGACGATGGTTTGTTTCTCCTTCATGAGAGTAGGTTATTGCTTGGGATAAATCATGTGCGCCAGCAGAAGAGGGAGATTGCCTATCTTAATAAACGAGTTTCTCATTTTATTTCAATCTATACTAGAACATATTCATTTGTAATAATAATCTTATGATTTTTGCATTAACGGTTTTGAAAATAACCCGTTAATTTGGATAGCATTTGCTCATAGTTAGTTCGACGCGTGAGCTTGTTTAAATGAGGTGCATGTTGTTCCCCTCAAATTTTTTCTGGCCAATTTTGACTCATACAAATATATCGTGTGCCAAGCTGCTGCACTTACTCCGTATATTTTCATTAATATTACAAAGTCGTTCCTTGTTGCAGCTAGTCGAACTTTTTTGCGGTGCAATGACTCGTATTATTGAATGCTGTTGGGTTTTGCCTCACAACCATCCGAGTTTCTAGGTATTATTAACGTTATCCAAAGATGCAGGTCACCAAAGACGTTCAGTTTGTCATTTGTGGCGAGCTGTGCTGGCGTGTTATGTTCAGCAAGATGCGTGAGCAGACCCTGATGCTGTGTGTGTCCGTCCAGTAAGTTTATGAAGCTGCAGGACAAACTTCATAGTACGTAGAATGCTATTTTTTGGCAAGTGCTCACAATATCAAATTTAAAATTTCGTGCATCACCTACATTTGTTGGGTGTTATGTAAATGTTTCAATTCGCCTCATTTATTTGTAGGGATAGAGTGAAAAATCATAAATTTGATACACTTGGTACACTACGTTTTGAAAATTTTTTGTTCATCATTATCTGAGAAATGTCTGATAATTTTCAAAAATACTCTTTAAGTTTTCATTTCTTCATAAACCAACATGGCCCACCAACTATCCGTTGGAGTCATTTCTGTTGAGAGTTGTACGCATGGATGATTTATTTAATATTTTCTGGCACAAAGAGTTCAGCTGCTATTTCGGTGTTGCCAAATTGCGGTATTGACGGCACGTTGGGTAGGTAGTACAAATCTCCATGCGAGAACTCTATTTATGTACCTATACAGCAATAGAAAAAATATAATTTCCCATCCGTCATTTAACAGTAAAATGCCAATGTATTGACCACCACCATCGTACCAGTTTTAAATTGGATGAAGTGACTGATATTGCTTGGACGTTGTAGTGCTGAGGCTGTATTGCAGGATATGACTTTACGGGAGTCACTACTCCGTCATTCTCTTTACGTTATGAATGATGAATGAATTTCATTCTCGATTTGCAGTCCTAATGCATATCCTGTTGTTGCTGAACTAATGAGAAATCTATTTTTCGAAAATTAGTTGTTAGTAACGCCATGTGGATGACATTTTAAATCGTGCAGTAAAGTAACTTGGTTAATAGGCGATACAGTGTATCGTTGATGGGCGTGTTTCATAGAAGTTTAGAACTGCGTCTTGTGTTGCGAGTGAATTGAGATCAGTCCACGAATTCTGTTGCTATTATTTGTATTTTTTTTGTGCTCAGTGGTGAAGTATTCGTAGACTTTAGATGAGGTATGTTAACCATGTGTATTTTCTCTACGCAGTTGATCTACCATTTGAATACTTGCATGCTTGTACTCGTATATTTAGCCTATCGCACTAAAGACTACAATAATAGAATTGGTGCGACACACAGAATCGACAACGTTCTGGAAATTAACGTGCTGCCAAATGTAGTGAAACAATTTCAACGGAAACTATGTATAGCTCTTCATTTAATCTCGCCTCTGCTGCACAAATGTCAGTTTTGCATGCTTTGTAGTGCCACTCGCTGAGAGTATCCTGGAATGCGAAGAAAAATGAAACACCCCTTAAGCGGTTGAGGATTTGTTTTTCTCTGTCAAAATTTGTGCTTTGTTTTCCGGTGAAATTTGTATGTAAACTGTAGGTAGTGAATACCTATCGCTTGAAAGCGTAATATTTTAGAGTCTGGTTCTTTATTCAAATTTACATAAGAGTTGAAAACGAGTGAAAGTTTTGCTTCCGTGTTGGCTGTAGATTCACTTCAAGTTTGCAGGTATTAGCTCCTTATCATGAGCAAACGTGAATACTCTGTTGTTAGCAGAGTTGGTCATGTTCTTTATAACCGCTTCTTAAATGTAAGGAGAAGTAAGGCTGTGAGGATGAAATTTTTGAAATTCTCGTTTAATGGAAAGTAACATTGCGAAGTTACCTGTGTAATCAAACAGTTTTTCTTTTATACAACTGGTAGATGACTTGACACTGCCCACTGCAGCTTCTTAAATACAAAGATTACGTGTAATGAAATAGTTTTTAGTTAGCAATAATTTCTAGCAGGTTCTAGGCCTTGTTGACATGATTGTTTCATTGTTTAAAAAAGTTAGATGAATCATTTTCAGGGCTTTACGTGGGCTGTGAGGTGGAGACACGGAACAATATATACTTGTGTTTCTTTGTTAAATATTTGTTAGCATGGTGTATCCATTGCTTATGTAGAATTTGAAGAGTGGAGATTTTACCCATTAAGGATTTTTGTTTGACTATTAGGTATGGCAATCTTAGGATATGTAAACTGTGCAATATTTTATAATTTGGCAGTTTTCGTTCTAATATTTATTTTATTTGGGGAGTAAAGCTATCAAATCAAGAGCACATAACTTAATTGAATAATAATACGTTGATAATCGTGTAAAACTACAATATATTTTGCTAAGCGTACATTCTTAAGCTGCCTTCAACATTCATAAGCACTTGTAATTGAACTAGAAGCAATTTTGTGATTTGTGATAATTAAACTCATTGAATTTTCTTTGGGACTCCATAATGCGTCTCGCTAGACGAGTCTAATTTAGACTAACCTCACATATTAATGAGAGAAGGAACGGGCCTCTGCTGGCGTGTACGCGCTCTGAGTGCAGCTTTGAGGATAGAATTTTACATTCGAGCCCACCAAGCCGATAATTTTGTGTGCTGACAGATCCATGCACGGGTCCCTACAGCAGGATGAAGTTACAATTCAATTTAGCAGGGCGCTGCTATATTGGAGCGAGATGTGAACTAGTCGTGCGGTCATCTGTTCTGTTAGGCGTCAATCCTTACTTCTTCTGTTGTACTTCCTGTGCTACACAGTGTGTCCTGCTGCTTGGTTGCTATCCATCTTGCGGAGTAAATGAAATGTTCCTTGTTATACTTATGACACCTCACAATAAATATTTTAGATTATTGTCGTGAATTTCATGTTTCACGTTTTGTCTTCCCTTATTTGTTAGTCTTAATTGCATGTTATTTGTGAGTTTGTTGCACAAGAGGATTTAACGGTTACTCTTACTTATGGTCTTTTTTCTTTAGGCTTAAAATATTTAACATTAAATGCATTGTACTTTATTGCTCATTACATGTTCTCTAATTTCTTCCTAAAATAGTATAGCTTTAATTTGTCGAATGTATGTATCATCACGTATCAAGCGTCTTATTAAGATCATATTTATCAGCTGTATTTTATATCATCTCGTTTCCAGAGCATGCATCCTCTACTCGAGCGGAGTCATTTTTCTTAATGGTTTTCATCGTGCTAACTTTTCAGGTGAACTCAGAAATTACTCGAGTAATAAAGTGTGTCTCTATTTCCTAGGAAATTGCTCGAGTAATGACATACAAGTGTCTATTTCCTTGGAAATTGCTCGAGTAATGAGATATAAGTGTCTATTTCCTAGGAAATTGCTCGAGTAATGAGGTGTGTCTCTATTTCCTAGTCGTTGTCCGCTCTGAGCGTTCGTCGCACGCCTGCTATGAGGACGTAGGTTTAATTCCTGCACGCCTCGTTGTCACACCCAGTCTAACGAGAGACTGTCCCTTCTCACCAACGAGACGTGTGCTCTGACCAGCAACTGAGCGTTGCTTGCACACATTTTACTGTGAATTCAATCACCCCTCAAAGGGATACAACTAATATATCTTTGAGAACTAATGTTCCGAGGAGGAAGATGTGAGGTCCTGAGCTGAAGTTTGGGTAAGACTTCTTTTTGTTGAAATAAAATAGGTTTTTGTTTTGTCGCAGGCCGTCATTTTCGGTTTACTGCTGTCTTGTTTATCAGCACTTACCACTTTCTTCTATAACTTTTATCTTGCTTCATAGAATACCTTCCCAATTTACTGTTTCTATGCGCCGGGGATCTTCTGTGAGAACACACCTTGTGCATAAATTTCGCGATCCCTTAACTTCATTCTAAGTGGTGCCTTCATTCTTCCTCTCTTTGGAACACCTTTGTTGTGATTAGAGTGGCTGAACTATTTGTAATCAAATCTGCGGATTTAATCATGCGTTCACGAATAGTGTGTAGTTTTTTGCGTGTTACGTGGCGTTCTCTCATAGAATATTTTCTCACATATTTTACCTGTTCTACATTATCTGTAGGCCGCAGTATTGTGACAATTACGCACTAGTTACTAATTTGGAATTGCCTACTGTGGGGAGAAGCAAGTTGCTAGATGCTCAGGGTTCAGATTATGTGTAAAACATACCTATTTGAAGATTTTCGTTAGAAGAACCACTCGTTCAGATTAGAAGTTAGTTTTATCTAACCGCAACAAGAGCGTTCCAATGAGAGGGAGGAGAAAGGCACCATTTAGTATGGACTTACAGGAACACGAGGTGCGTAGAAACAGTAAGTTGAGAAATAAGTTAATGAAGCAAGATAAAAGTTGACGAAGAAAGTGGTTGGTGCTGAAAACAGGACAGCAAAAAAGATGGGCTGTAACATAAAAAAACTATTCTATTTCGACAAAAAAAAAAGGCTCACCTAACCTTTAGCTCGGACACTCTAATCCTCATAGAGACAACAGTTGTACAAATAACTCTTACTGTGGCCAAGTCATCAGGAGAACTTTCCTTCCTTCCTTCCATGCCGCTCTGACGACGTAAATTGTTTAAAAACCTGGCACCAGATTTGTAGTTTTTGAGACCTGGGTGGTGAAGCTCTCTTGAAATCATGTGAGAATGATAATGTTTTTTTCTGTGTGGCTCTATCTTCGTTGAATAGACCTGGTTTGGGGAACGGAGCTTATACAGAAATATTGTGTAATTTAATGCTCCAATTTCCTTTTTATTAAATGGTTTACCTAAATGAATGATCGTTTTAGTTTCAATGTTACTCTTCACTTGAATTTTTGTATTTCGTTGCTGTATTTTGTGGTTGAATTTAGCGACTTGTTTTTGGTTATTGTATGCTTCATGGGCTGTTTCAATCGATTAGTTTGTGATTATTTTAGTGTTACAGCAGTAGAAAACTTCTAAATATCTCAAGTGTATTGAGTTATCTCGCTCACAAGTTTTCCATGTTCTTTTCCGCACCAAGTATTGGTGTGTCTGTAGTCGTGAGCCCGGACACTTTTTCTCAACGTTTCCAAGTTGAATGTTTGCCACGCACGGATTTGATTGCGGGATAATTTCACAGTTCCTCAGCAGTAGTACCTAGAGTAGCTCATTATGAGCACAAACCCATCTTTTAGGAAATGTTATGTTGTCTCAAGGAAAAGACACTACTCTACTATAGGCCACTGTTTGTATTAAACGTACAGTAAGATTTGTGTTTCAGTAGTATATTATTTCAATTGATACTTAAGTGTTGATGCTGGATGGCTAAATTAGCGTCAGGAATATCGCACAGAATTTAGTAATCGTTTAGGATGCATTGGCGCAGTTCGTGCGCGTCGATTGCTCAACCGTATCTCGGCGTTTGTTCTGTGGAAGACGTGCTCCATGTTATCATATCCATATTTTTTCCGTGTTTTGAAGTTGTCGTGTTTCATAGATTTCAGATTGTTTGCGCGCCATTTCAAAAAGTTGAGTTGCGGTATGGCTATGATATTTGCCACATATGAGCCGTATTGTTACCCCCATGACTACATGGCTAATTACCTCTGTTTTTTATTTCTAATTTATTTGACATACTCTCATGCACCGCTTTTCTTGATGACGGTGAGGTTGGTATGACACGCCTCCTGTTTATCTGGGACTAAAAAACAATGTTAACGTTAGTCTGGTGTATTGAGTGCTTTGTCTTCACTGCTCTGACGTAAGCCCAGAGGACCTATGGCACGAACTACATCGTGCGCGAACCACCTTAATTGATTTAGTTTAACACATTCATTGCGGTACGACCCACCGGTGGGTCGTAGTTAGGTTTTTCCTGCTGCGAAACGGCTCATCGATGGGTCGTTTTGAAAAATTCTAACAACCTTTCTAAATTAATGGCATCTAACAAGCCCAGTGAATGTTTGATATTTACAAATTTGCTTATCACTTCTGACTTTAAATTTAAGTTGAATATCGAACTTCAGTTTAACCCATCGCAGTTAACGTGTTAACTCGTTGATAATTATTTATTTTCGTCTTACCTTTTAGTGTGATTAACTCTGAAATAACTAACCAGTGAACTCATTCTGAATCTAGTGTCTGCAGTTGATCAATATTTGAAGCCAATAGTGGCACTAGTAGTCTAGGTTCATGTGCGAAATTAAACTCACATGTTGAGATAATTTGTATGACGGATGTAAAATTGGATCGTTTGTGTTTAATGCGTAAATTTTAATTTAATTTAATGGGTGTAGAACAATGTTTTTGTGGTAAACTACTCTGAGTTAAGGATTATATCGGAAAGAGTTATCATGTCTCAAATCTGCTCAACCAAAGTACGTTTGCCAAAACTGAAATCATGAGATCAGTTTTGTGTTGAAATTTTAGCGGCGGGAATTTCGTTCTTTTGCGTCCTTGTATTTCCTTTCATTATTTTTGCCTTTAGGGAATTTTAGCAGTCGACGCTCCTCAGGAGTGGAGTGTCCACTGCAACCAACATACGCGGGTGATTCTTAGCTGTTTTGTGTACCTTCATGATCTAACAACAGAAGTATTATTTATGGAGTTAGTCCGTACGGCGTTGTGGCAAGTCTGGAGTTCCCTAATTCGCTTTCGCTCTTGGTTGCAAAGGGAACTCCTTTGTTGCGAAGCATGGAATCACTATCGGCAGGCTGTGCTGGAGAGTAAATCTAACGCTCAGAATTCTTGTTTAGAAACTGAACGGTACCAACAAGAAACGTTAAAATTGTATACTTTCCTATAAAAATTGCTATCTCTAGCATAAGGATTTCGCAGCTTTAAACATCGCAGTCAGCAGCGTCTTTTACTTGAGGCATTAGTGTGTTTAATTTTTCAGATTTAAGCATTGCCGTTCTTGCTGCCTCTCTTCTAACATCGTTCGAAAACTGAAATGTAATTTAGCGTACAAGCTACATACTTACTTGCTTTTTTAATATTTTTTTTTTAATATCAGCGTTTTTACAGCATCTCACTTGGTCGATTTAAACGTCCATATCTGCAATTAGTGTGGGTGAGTGACCGTAATTTTACCTTAGTTGACTAATTCTTTAACACAGCTACGATAGGTTAAACTGAAGTTCAATATGCAACTCAAATTTATAGTCAATTTTAGTTGACAATTTAAAAAAAACACTAACTTGATCGTGCCTTTATTTAGCTTTCTTTAAGTATTTATGATGTTTGAAATTTTGACTACTGGTCGATCAGCAGCATTATGGAAATGTGTACGCGTACACCGGCAGTTCACATTGCAACCAAGGTGTAAATGCGCTGATCGATAAACGGGCGTCTCACGAACAATAATAGTTGTATTTTTTTGTTATGGACGTCTACTTTGTCTTAGTCAATATTAAGCTTCTTTTGTAACTATCACTTTCTTTTGTACGCAATGCATTTTTAGAGAATTTTTTCGCTCACTATAACATTGTTAAGTGATACTAATATAAACTCATCGGGTATATTGCGTGAGGCGTTTCGAAACTGCAAGCCATCAATACGGTGTAGCTTAGTACTAATTTCTTGAATGCTCTGTAGTATCGTGAGAGCTGTGATATTCTTGGAACGTGTTTTGAAGTATAATTAATGAGCTTGATAACCTTGTTTTATTTACCTCACCGAACAGGGTACGACGTTACTGCTGGTGCGTTTGTCACAATTCAGTCTCTTGCTTCAGGCTTTTGACTTGATCTTCAACTTCATTCACCGGGTTTAAATTTATGCGTCCATGGATTATAATTCTTCGTAAATCAACCGCTGACCACCACCCGCCTCTCACAATCAGAGACCTGCTGGGTCATGACGCCCCTATCGCCGAACTTATGGAATTCCTTCGCAAAATCAACGCGTACGACCTCATATGAATTATACGTGCCCGTGCCAAATTACTGCAATCTAGCTATTGTCATCGGATGCCAAGCATATGGAACTGCACACTTGTGGACCTCTCAGAGTCCAACTGTCATACTACTTACCTTATTTCCGATGTGCGCTGAAACGAGTATTCAACACCACACGAACTGGCAATACTAACATTAATCCAGTTGCCTGTAGCAAGTCTCATCGCTCATAATGTGATCGCTTAGCCGATGTGTGATTACCTAGCTGAAGCTAGGGGGTCCATAGTTGCAAGTTGCTGGCGACCCTGGTGGAAACGTAACCCTAAACTTATTATTATTATTCGTAAAGCGTGTTTTCTCTCAACTATTGCTTATTAGATAATTTCAGCGCGTCGAATGTTCCTTAAACTTTGGTCAGCGTTTGAAATGCTCTGGAACTGAAGTTACTCCTTGCCTTGTTCATGTAGTCGGCCACGATTGTTCTGTCAATCTCTAAATCTAACGCCGATGTTAATATACATTACTATTTTACATTAATTATGCCCTACTCCTTGTGATTTCGCTGATTTTTAAGTAAAATTTAATGAAACTGCTTGAGTTTCGTAGGTGAGGTCTTAAGTACGGGATTCAGCTTTTGGTGAAACGATCAAAATTGCCTGAAATCATATTTTTTTTTTATTTATCTTAGCGATATAACCGCATTTATGTTTTGTTTGAAAAATATCCAATAATTTTGAAATTTCCCCTATTAACCCGCGTTCCTCGACTGGCACAGGGTAGGTAACAAGTGCCGGTAAGCAAGGATTGTCTATGATATGTTATAAGGACTGGCGTCTTTAGGGGATACTGTTGGTTACCGCAGGTATAGGTAGGCCTTTGGGACTTCAATCTTTCGTACCCTCTTTACTCCTTTCAGTTTTCGTACTTTCTTCCCTAACTGGTCTTTGCCTTCCTTCCTTTTCTTTCCTAATTTACTGTTTCTATCTGCAGGGATTCCTGCGTATGAGCACTCCTCATGCTTATATACCACGTTTTCGTAAGTCCATCCTAAATGGTCCCTTCTCTCTCTTTGAAATCATTTCTTCTATGGAAACGAAGCCATGAACTATTTTACTCTTTCAAAATTGTTTTCTTGTAATAACGATGAAATGAGCACGCACTAATTCTCAAGGGGAAATCTTGATTACTTGTGGGTCGTTATTTTCGTTTTGTGAGAATAATTTTGTGTACAATTTACTCACAGAAATTGATTTACTTCCCAACAGATAAGTTTAACTCGAGAATCCTAAAGATCCAAGTGTCTTAGATGTTCTGGGAACACGAAAGCAGAGTCAACAGCGTTTGTAGCTTGAGGCAATAGTGTGTAGAGTTCTCCAGATTTTTAGGCATTACCGTTCTTGCTGCTTTTTTAACATCCTTGTAGTGTACGGGCGACGTTATTGTTGGTTTATTTATGTTGTTTTTTCAGAAGCTCGGGACGTATGATTCATGGAACACTCGCAGCACATTTTTGTTCTAAGAAGATAAAACGTACTGACCGTCAACGAGATCAACGTTTACTTGAGAATGAATGATTTGGTCGATGTATCTCATATGGTTTCGATATCTTCTGCATTCTGAGTGAACTAAGCTCATCTCTTCCCTCTTGAATAAAGTGCCTTTCATGCCTCAGGTCGCCTTCAATAGTGTCTTGTTTTTACTATTACATTTTGTGTGTGTGTATGGTAAGGTTTGCCATAGCTCTGTTGTAGTTCTTCATGGACGCAAAACATAACAGATGTATTTACAAAAGTGCTTAGCAGTGAATTCATGGTTTTGCGTGGGGTTCAGTCCACGTACGTGCCTGATATGATTTATTGAAATCTTGGAAAATATTGTCTTCCAGATTTGAAACTATGTATATTAATTTAAAATTTTGATAATTTTTTAAAGCAAGACTTCAGCTTTTTTATGAACCATGTTAACACATCAACTGCCTCTGCGATCTCTGCAGGTAATGTCAAAATGCAGCTACGTTTCAAGATAATCTCAGTTTTACTGCTATTCCTCCACTTTATTTATTCCTGTAAACATTTGGTATGGCACACAACCTTTTAAAAATATTCGAAGGGATATTTCCTGTGCATTAGGGAGTTTTGTCGCTAAAAAATTTAATCAAACTCTAGATTATTTTTTCGAAAGGCCGCCCCTCAGGGGGATACAACTATATTGTATCTATGGGAATTAGCGCTCCCAGGGGAACCATGTGAGGGCCCGAGCTGAAGGTTAGGTCGGCTTCCTTTTTGTTGTAATAAAATAGGTTTTTGTTTCGTTACGGACCATCTTTTTTCGGTTCACTGCTGTCCTGTTTTTCAGCACCTACTACTTTCTTCTTCAACTTTTTTCTTGTTTCATGAACTTCTTTCCTAGCTTACTGTTTCTGTGCACCTTGTGCATAGATTCCGCGTTTTCTCAACTCCATACTAAATGGTGCCTTCCTCTTTCCTCTCTTGGAACATCTTTGTCGTGGTTAAGGGAGGCTAAAACTTTCTTATATAATAATAATAATAATAATAATAATAATAATAATAATAATAATAATTTCGAAAGGCCGTCACACACCCTCACCTAAGGAGGCACCGAGATAATCAACAGAAAAAATGCACTGTTTGTATCAGTAATGCATGGGCTTGAGTGCGTCGAATAGAGATGCTTGCGTCTCCTCTAAAAGAATTAGCGCGGTAAATTAGACTCAGCAATTAGTAGCCATGGACAGACTGCAAGAGCTGCTGTCAACAAGACGCAGCTAAGTCAGTACTTTCACTAAATAGCGCCACAAAAATGCTAATGACGTGCTTCTTCAAAACGGTAACGAAAAATTAAATTTGTCAACTCGTTTTCTCCATTCAAAATAATCTGATAGTACAGTGTGGGGTTTCTGAAGAATAATAGTCTCATCACGTCGGATTTGAGATATAGAGCTTTGAGAGAAGAACGAGTGAATGTAATTGCTCTCTTTTACTCTAGAAGTCCATCTCTAGATCGTAAAACTAGATTGTGTTTATTGCGCAGAACCTCAATGTTGGTATCGATTTTTTTTCGATCTCTTCTGCGTAGTGCCTCGATGTTACATGTGGAGCGTAATTCCATGTGTTTAAAAACTTCGGTAGAATATTTTAAACTTCAGAAAAATTGTTACCTTAGAGAACTCAGTAGTCCCAGTGTGTGAAATTTTTCTTGGTTATTTCAAATCCCGCAGTGATAAGCGGAATAATTGCTCGGACAAAAAACTAAGTGATTATTAAAAAAGGAAAAATCTTTGCTTCCAATAAAGTTGCTGTTGTATGAAGTGCAGTACACTTCATTTAGAAAAACTTTATATATGAGATATATGCAACATATTTGAAAACTGATGCAGTAATTCCTCGAAGTCTGCAACAGGGTTCTTTGGAGTTTAGGGCGGCGGGCAGCCGCTCGCTGTAGCTGCAACATTAGCGCACGTGTTGCGCTTGGTAAACAATGCCCAACAACTGTTCTGCTGCGATACTGATACCATAGCTTCTTCTTCAGGAAGTTCACCATGTGCTCCCAGCTCGACACTTCGTTCTACGTTACCTACACTTGGAGTGCGACAGGATGAGGCTTGTGCATTTACAGTGATTCTATTTTCTTTGTTTGGACATTGCTGCCAACGCAACTGTTATCTCGATTTCCGTTCGCTTTTTCACAGCCAGCAGGTGTGACTTACCAAGACCTGAAATAGTTTCGGATGAGTTGTTTTTAAACTAAAGCTTTTGCCACCAAAAGATTCTCTCGCCAACAGCAAATGTATTAGTTACTAATAGTGTATTGTTAAGACGTATTTCCTGCATATAGATTACTCTTGAATTATTTATGTCTCAATAACAAAAGGTGGATTTAAAAAATCATTTCAGTTCGTGTTCATTGTGTTTTGCATTGAAAGCGCGTTGCTTTTTGATTTGTTTTTAGGTTAACCTTTTTATTGTTATTAATTTAGTGACCATTCACTGCCAGCCAAAGTCGTACTAGTAATGAGGATACGAAAATGCATCGTTGTTGTAATACCCGGCATCAAAGGAGTGAAGTACTATAAAAAAAACGGGAAAAATATGGTACAGTTCATTAAAACCCATCCTACAGCCAAGGTCAATCGTGAACTTACAAGTACATAGCTTGGATGACTTATAATTCTTTAGGGTATGTAAAAAGTCGGGCTTTATAATTTATCATTACTATTTTGTCTTTAAACGTATAAAAAATTTGTCCAGTGTCATTTAAGTCGAGGTATGGATTAATCACTTTTTCATTTTCAAGTTTTATTTATTGAAGCAGTTCACACGGAGATACCATGTACGCATAGTAACTGATTACGTGTGTTGTATTTAAGAATGTCATAATGTGTGACTAATGTTAGAGGTTTTTGGATTCCGTTATTTTAGCACGCTACACTCGTAGTAGTAAATGTCATTGATTTATCGTAAATAAAACAAATTTCAGCCACCGACATATTAACATTGACTTCACTTATGTTTCTGCGCTCTCATAATTTTTTTTTCACGCATTAGCTCAACAAATATATTTACATAAATTCCATGCATAAAATCAATTAATTAGCTCGTTAAAGCTAGATATGAATCACGCTGTATGAGAGGCACATACAGTTGCACGTCACTCGTAGCATGGTTCGGACTTCGAGTTCATGTCATAATAGACACTAATCACCGGCAAGTCCTTAAGTGAACCCATTAAGTGTGAAAGATGGTAGTGGGCAAGGTACTCCCGAGAAGTTCCGGTGTCGAGACGGTATCGTGCAAATCAGGCGCTGGGAGTACACACGTGATGGTCGGGGCTATTTCTGGGCGTGATGAGACGCGCTGGTGGTTCCCCCCTGAGTCTTATTTTGTCTCGCTACGATGTGCGAACAACGTTGTGTGCCGTACGTGTGCGTGCGCATCTGCACGTCTGATCCAATTCATGAGGGTTGTCCGTGAAAATGTTCAGAATATGATCTTTCTTTTCAATGGTTGGTGTGCTCAAGGTTCTACCTTGATTGTTTTTGAGATTCCTTTTGGCTTGAATACTTAGTATTCGAAGTCATCGCAACCTTGTTTGTGTTGAAGAATGCTTTCAGACTCACTCACGCACACACCTCGCCGGCGCCGTGCCAAAAGCAGGGTCCGACAACTCCTTGTCGGGGGAACTTTGGCCGGCGGTTGGACGTCAGTCTACTGACGACGAGTACTGCTGGCGGAGCGTGTCCTGTGAGGGTCGGTGATCGTACTCGCTGCTGCACCAGATGCTCGTTGTGGTCTCTCAATAAGTTACTTTGCTGCCAACGACTTCTCCGTGTACTTGTTGCGTTTGCACCTTTTGATACTATAATTTGAAGCGGTATACTTCTGTCGTTTTGAATTTGGCTCTTTGGTTCTAGTAAAGATGCGTGAAATCGTCCATCTTCAAGCCGGCCAGTGCGGCAACCAGATCGGCTCTAAGGTGAGAAGCGTGCACGATTACTATGTATGGTGAAACTGCACGTATCATTATCACTTTCTTAAAAATCCTCAATCAGCTTTTTCCTTCGGAGTATCAGATTTCTCATTATTTTTTTAATAAACCTTTTATTTTGTAAAATGATCCTACAGTTCAGAAATTAAAATGCGCTGTCAAGAACTTAGGTGTTAGCTATATAACAGCGTTTCCAGTTGAGACGTTGAGTTGCTGTCAACAATATCACTAATTCGGTTTCAATATGGATGGAATTTTTAGATTCCGGGACAGAATTTTCAGTTTCCCAGTGGGATTATCTTAGCTCATTTTAGCGAATACTCTGAACAAATTCGTAATGTAACTAATCTAAATATTCTAACTTATTCGTTGCTAAAATTATCAGTGCAATATTTCATCTGATCTATTATTAGAGCTTAACTTTGGCATTATCTTAACTTGCGTATCGATGGTAACGAGTATTTAGGAATTTATTTCTTTTTACGGATTGATTGTATTCAGAAGCTGATTTCGTCGAATCTTCGTAATGAGTCAGTTAATCACGAGTGTTTATATCGCACATTTGGTGGGTGCCTTGTGTGGGTCACGTTTATTTTGCATTAATTCATGCACTAAATGGGTATTTTAATTTTTCAAGCATGTATTATAGCATTTGAGAGGAAAATTATTTCATTTACAAGGAGTTAGTTATTATCAGGACGATGTGATTTTGTGACAAGTTCGGTTGAGGAAAACTACGTCTGCTTGTTTAAGTAATTAAAACCTACCAAATTATATAAAAATTTATGTGAGTAAAATATTTCCCTTATTTAGTTTCAAAAAATTTAATTGGTTCTGGTAAGTCGTCTGGTACACATACTGATTTTTTAAACTTTACGTCATAGCGATTGAGGGAAACGCAAATGTTGCGTGAACTTTTTGAAATCTAGAAATATAATTAAAATCACAGCCTGTAGATCATTGGAGAATTTAAAAAGTAAAAAGAGCAAAATGAAACTTACTTTCGTTTTACTTGTTATTGGAACAAACTGAGCCATGTATCATCAGCTCTTGCATAGCGCAAAATCTATTGCATAATTTCAGTGAACATCTAACGACTCAATATAGCCCTGGCCGCGGCATCGAGACAAAGCGCTGCTAACAAGCTGGAGGTCGACGACCTAGGAGTTCGATGTGCTCTTAAATAGTGAAAATATGAGAAGTGACGAGTACAGTTTGGCTAATTGTATCCTCGCATCTAATGCAAGAAGCGCTGCTGAAAAGTTTTACGCAATCTGAATTTAAATATCCTGTCTAATCAAAATCAACATTTTACTATTTCATCATCCAGCTTCGAATGGAAATTTATTTTTGTATCTGTTTCTGTGTTATCGAGCTTAAACACGTAAACTTTTCTTATGTCTGGACTAAATTAAATTCTGGCCGTTGTTTGTCATAAACTGCAGTGTCGTAATCAAACTCTGGTGTAATAATTACGATACTGATTTTTCTTTCATCTCGTTACAATTTGGGACACTTTCACATGATTGAGGTCGGACCAATACCACCGTAGGATGTATAGGATGCTACTGTAGAAGGGTTGTCAATTTGCAGCCAATTATCGTTTCCTGTCGTTGTCCTTTCATGGTAAATTCTGGCCGCTTTGATAGACAACCTATCATGCTGATGAAATCTTCTGTGAAAAGCGGAACGAATTAGAAACATTTGCAACAAAGCAGTGCTTTTTACGATAAACGTGGTTAATAATCGAGTATTCATTTTGATCATAATTGCGAGAATAGAAAGTTCCTGCGAATTTTCCATTCGGTAGTTATATTTAGATGATGTGTCGCCATAACAGTTCACAATAACGTACTATCACTTTTGCTAATTTGAAAAATTGTTTCTGTCATTAATCTTATTTCACCAACAAAAATCTCAAGGCTCTTCGTTTGAATGAGAATTTCGACGCCCTCTCTGCGCAGTTCTGGGAGGTAATAAGCGATGAGCACGGTATAGATCCCGCCGGGCAGTCGCTCGCAGAGAACGACCTCCAACTCGAGCGGATCAACGTCTACTACAACGAAGCATCAGGTATGAACGCAAGAAAAAACTAACCCTCTGATACATATGAATAAAAAAAATCTCTGTAATTAGCTCCCTCATTACAAGCTGTACTGAAGTTACTATAATAAGTAGCGCTGTCAGTAAAACTTCCCACCGAAAAACGTTGAGGTGTCGACGGCTTATTGTCTTACATGAACATTATTTTTTATTATTTATTAGAGTAAATGTATTTATTGACAATGAAGCTCAAAGCTGGCAAATTCTATTTCTCATTTGTTGCAGTTTATCAAAATTATTTGTTGAATGGGATACAAGCTAGAAAGAATTTAGGGTCTTCATTAACCGTTTTGGTACGAAATCTCTCTCAGGGATACAACTAGTGTTTATTTCTATGGGGGTTCTCGCTTCCAGAGGGAAAATGTGAGGTCTCGAGCTGATGTTAGATAGGTCTTCATTTGTTGAAGTAGAACAGTTTTTTTGTTTCGTTATGGGAGCATCTTATTCTCAGTTCACTACTGTTTTTTCAGCTCCTATTACTTTCTTTTTTAATTTTTATCTGGTTTCTAAAACTTAAAACTTATTTGAGCAATGCTGTTTCTATGCGCTGGTTGAGGAGACGCAATTTATGCATAGATTTCATATTGAATGCTACTTCCCTCCTACCCCTGTGTTGTGAAAACCTTTGATGTAGTTAGGAATGCAATGACTAAATTATACTCTAATCTATTCTGATCTTCGCAAGAAAAATTTTTGACATTGAACAAATAAGAATTTTAGGATCAAAGCAGTCAGCACCCAAATTATTGCCCTGATTGCCCTGAATCACACTGTTTAATCCAGCATCCTACTCCAATGGTCAAATTAATCTACAATGATTTTTCTTGCTCTGAAATAGACGCACAGATGAACTGAAGACATCTTCAAGAACGAGAGTGTTAGTGATATACAATAAATTAGCACTCATGCCATCTACGAATTTCCCGGAACCTTTGAACGGGTTTATATGTACGCGTATAATTTCTTTCCAAGCTAAGCTTGCGCTCGCATGCCCCTCCTGCCATTAGGGCCAGATCATTATTACATAATCATTTTAGGTGCTCGAAAGAGAGAGCTTTCGCTACTCACCGGTCGTCTACCTCACATCCATCAGTGAGTCACCAAAAAGCCAAAGCTTCTTCCCTCGCATTCTTCCGCTCTCGAGTGTGTGTCTGCTTTAAGTAGAGTACTTCCCTCGTCGCCAGCTTACTTCGGTTTTTTGTGGCCTTCTTAATTAGTGTGAGTTGAAGTGGCGACTGACAGGTGCTTTTCGGTGATCCTCTTTCTTCCCCACCACAGAAATAGTCTTGAAGGCCCCAACATTTTATTGCACTGAGGCTTAAAGTGCTTTCAGCTCTAGCGGAGTGCCTCTTGGACACCAAATTCCTGCTTCTGAGACTCTGTTTCCAAATACTTGGTAATGGGCTTCACTTTCTTGACATCGAAAGGCCGAAAAAACATTCTTCGCTATTTGAGGAGTACTCTCTTACTGAGCAACGTCAAATTCCGAGTTCTACTTAAATGTCCTTACTGAAGTTGCTTGTGCTTGTGCGAATTCCAAATAGACTTTTTTCCATCTCGCAATGGAAAATATGATTGCGTGAGAATTTGTATATTAATCATTTTTATTTACAAGAAAATACCCGTGGACAAGTTTATTCTCTAGGCTCTTTTATTGAATGAGTAATGACTTCTTAGCAAAGATAGCCGCCCGAGAAGATAACCCGACTTAATGGAAATCTCTTTCCCAACTCGAATGGTTTGAATGTTTTTGACTTTGAAAAAAGAACATATTGTAAATTTCCTGTTCATACGTTATTAATAGACACAAGTCTCCATTTACTGGTGTTCTACGTTGCATCTCATGTTCCATTTTACATTGTTTACTTGTGAACTAAATTGGCGTAAAATTTTTTTTAGTAGAAACCTTTCTTAAAAACATTGATAACTTCATTTAGCAAAACGTTCAGGGTCAGTCCCTGTGAACATGCACTCGACAGTTCTATTCAAAATGGTGAACTCCGACTATTTCGCGATGAGACCTTCGGCGCGAAATAGTCGGAGCTACTAAAGCGTTAGTACTATGTTACTACTACTACTATTTCTTCACTAGATGAAACTTGGGATGCAAATATTCAGTTCAGATTCAATGTCCTGCTACAGCTGTGAATCGAGACTAAAGGGAAGTCCATCACGTTTCTGTAATGACGATGTGTAACTCTTGTGTTTATACAATTTTGGAGGCCTGTGTTAATTTCTCTCTATTGTAGTTGCCATGAATTTTTTATGCGCTTTGAAACACATTGTCTTCAGTTCAAAAGTATATCGTTGAAAAGAAACAAACAAGTAAATTAAAATCGCGGTTACTAATGTCATTTTTAAAAGATTTAAATAATTACCTTTTTATATAATTACCCTCTTATGATATACATATAATATATCTCAAAAGATAAAATTACTTTCTTATTGTCTTTTTCCCGTGGTTACTGTACCCTTTAAATTAATTTTGTTACGTTCCATTCCCTAAGGGGGATACAACTAGTGCATCTATGGGAATTAGAACTCCCAGAGGGAAAATGTGTGAGGGCTCGAGCTGAAAGTTAGGTAGGCCTTTTTTGTTGGAATAAAATGTTTTTTCTTATGTTAAGGACCACTCTTTTTCGGTTCACTGCTGTCCTGTTTTTCAGCACCTTCTACTTTCTTCTTCACCTTTCATCTTGTTTCATAAACTTCTTTCTCAATTTACTGTTTCTATGTACCTTATGCATAGATTCCACGTTCTCCTATCTCCTTACTAAACTATGCCTTCCTCCTTCCTTTCTTTAAAATATTTTTTAGCGGATAGGGAGGCTAAACTAACATTTAATATAATCTTGTGACGTTCCAGGAGGGCGCTACGTGCCCCGAGCCGTGCTCGTGGACCTGGAGCCCGGAACCATGGAGGCAGTGCGAGGCGGGCCGGTCGGGCGTCTCTTCAAGCCAGACAACTTCGTGTTCGGCCAGAGTGGAGCCGGTGAGCACTGTTGCATTTTCCAGTTTTTAGAAAAGCAGCGGGTTTTGTGATTTTTTCCTATAGGTTACGTGAGGTTTTATACTGTTCAAGCATACTATTCAATTGATTTGAGTTGGAAATAAATCTTATAGTGTAGTTTTATTTATTATTAATAGTAGTAGTAGTAGTAGTAGTAGGTTTGCTTAGTAGGAAGTGCACTTATTATTCGCCCCAAAGTTTCGTGTTAACGTAAGGTGCTAGGCAATCCTGAATGTATTATTTTGTGTCTTGAATGACTTATTGCGACTCAGTAGTTCTAATGGACACAAATGGAACTCAATTTACGCCTGTGGAAACTGTTACAAAATATATGATCCTAAATTAATAATTTCCACGGACTTTGTTCTGTTATTAATAACCATATCGCCTATTTTTATCAACAGGTAACAATTGGGCGAAAGGCCACTACACGGAAGGAGCAGAACTCGTCGACTCCGTCATGGACGTCATCAGAAAAGAAGCAGAAAACTCGGATTGCTTACAGGGCTTCCAGCTCACACACTCCCTGGGTGAGACACAAATTGGGCTTTTTTGAAAATTTTCACATCTGCCATAACTGCTTTATTTAAGTTTCTCAGAGACATATTCTAGTTTACGCTAAGTTTCGTAGTGATGTATTTTTTTTTAATCTAAAACTATTATTTATCAGATGCAAATTTTGTAATTTTTAAGATACCCTGTCAACGAAAAGTGAATTAATATCTGAGGTAAATTTCTATCCCCAATCAAATAACGTGGCGCTCTTTTTAACATAAGGCAGGAAAAAGGAAACAACATATTTTTCAGACACCAGTAAGGTTCTTTGTTAGTTGCTCTCACTCGCTAATCCCGAAGTTGACCTTATAGATGAGCGAAATGAAGGAATGAAGTTAAATATTCAATAACTTTTCTCTTATATGCCTATACATTTTCAAGAATTTAAGAAATAACTCGAAGGATAGGATTAATGTTATCGATATATTTTTATAATTGTTTTTTTTTTTAGGAGGAGGCACAGGATCAGGAATGGGGACACTGCTTGTATCCAAAATCAGAGAAGAGTATCCGGACAGAATAATGAACACATTTTCAGTGATTCCTAGTCCAAAGGTAAAAATTTCACTTCTTTCAGTATCGTTAGACTGTTAAAAAAATTGTCTGCTTCTTCCAGCTAAGAAGTCATCAGCTGATGTTATATGCTCACTGTGTTTTAAGCAGCAATCAGTCATGAATCAACTTAGGAATCAGCTCCTTCAATGCATTAAGGTAAATTTAAACTCTCATGATCACTTTCAAACTACTAAATATATGTTTATTATGGACATTACATATGTATTTGCAAAGTTTTAGTGATCAGTGCGTGGTATGAACTGCAAGGCTCGTTTGCACACCAGGTGTCCGATACGGTCGTGGAGCCTTACAACGCCACGCTGTCAGTGCACCAGCTCGTCGAGAACACCGACGAAACTTTCTGCATCGACAACGAAGCGCTCTACGACATCTGCTTCAGAACCCTCAAGCTTACTTCGCCCTCCTACGGTGATCTCAACCACCTCGTGTCCGTGAGTAATGAACCTTATGGGCTAAAGTGTATCTGACCATATGTTTGTTTCGAAAGTGAAAGCATTGTAAAAATAATTCTGATTCTTTTATTTTGTAATAACTTGAGAAAAATTAAGTGTGTTGATGCGGTAATGTTATTTTTGTTGGCTTGGCAGCTCAGCTATCATATTAAATTTTACACGAGCATCCGGTTGAAATAACCCACTCTCTTCCAATTACGCAATGATTGTGCAAACTGCTTCTGTCAATTTTCTTTTAAAATCAGAACTAAGCTCGTGAATTACAATTGATTAATTATCATATTTGTTTACTATTGCACCTCTCAAACTCTCATGTTCATGACACAGCTACGAGTTACAATACTTGTGGAAGTAGTGCGCCATTGTGAAATGTGTTAAGGTCTTACATGTTAACTACTTCAACAGATCATTACATATTTCTACTTGCCTCTTCACGGGTGTTTTATTAAAGGCCTTTGTGAAAGACCGTAAATGCGCCACCACAAGAATGGGTTTAAATATCAGCTTATTCCAACAACAAACTCCCATGTTGGGGAAATTTTTTCAAATTTTTGAACCATTTAAAGTTTCTAATTCGGTAAAGAAAACTCAGCGAAAAGAAAAATCGTTATGTCAAATCGAGAAAATTATTCCTGCCACTTAGGTGCATCAGGTTTGATTTACGACGATCTTGTTCATCGCAAATACCTATCTAGTTAGGTGTATTACAAAGCGTTGAGACGATAGGATAGAAAATATTTCCATTTCCTACGCAGGTCACAATGTCTGGAGTCACAACCTGCCTACGCTTCCCTGGTCAGCTGAACGCCGACCTTAGGAAGCTGGCGGTGAACATGGTGCCATTCCCCAGACTGCATTTCTTCATGCCTGGCTTCGCTCCACTTACTGCGAGAGGGTCAGTCTTCTTTAATTCTTTGATACCCACAGGTCCACCCACCTGTGACTCACCGGTAGTTATTGAGGGGATTTGCATGATATTAGCTATCACTGACGCACTCACCGAGCAGTCACTGACGCAATTTTCATTCATACCTTATGAAAACTAAGTAAAAGCACGATCTATTTAATGTTCGTTTTTTCCGAAATTGATCTCTAAAAATAACTCGAATTTGAGTTGGATGCTGAACATCAGTGTAACTCGCCGCACTTGACGTGTTAATGTGTTCTTTGAAGTTCTCTCCAATATGCGCATTTTTCTAGCTGGAATTGATTGTTATTTTAGACTACCGCGAGCATATTTTTACCTAAAAGTTGAAATATATATTACTACAATTGATCCAAAGAAACCCCTTTCTCAGGATGACCATACTATTCATCGATAGGAATGAGCTATCCTACAGTAGAAGTTACAAGGTTCCGAGCTTTAAGTTAGATAGGCCTCTGTCGGGTTTCAATACCTGGCTTTATGAACTCTCAGGTAACGGTCCGGGGTTCGAGCTATTCACTTCTCTAATCTCGGGATAACAATACACAGGTGGAGCGACAGGTATATTCAATTCCGTTGACGTACAATCTGAACGCGTGCTAATGGGTTACGAGAACACGCATGAGCTGTGGAGCTCGGCAGATCGAGGTCATGCTCTTGACCGTGAACTGCGCTGTAAGCGGGAGTTTATATGGAACGCCAGCAGGCAAACAGGAAACTTCTTAAATGATAAGAGATACGCGTAAACCCTGAACCCCTAACTCCTACACCTCCCTCTTGTTAAAATTGACTAGGTTTTTGTTTTATTACGGACCATCTTTTTATCGGTTTACTGCTGTCATTTCTATGCACTTATAGCTATATTCATCAACTTTTATCTTGTTCCATAAACTTCTTTCACTTAAGCTGCTGTACGTGCAGGGTCTGGGGACACGCCTTGCGCATAGACTCGTTTCTTCAACTCCAAGTTAAATAGTACTTTTACCCTCCCTCTTTTACTGACATCTTTGCTGTGGTTAGGTAGGCTTCAACTCGTGTGAATAAACATTAACATATAAACATATATGCTAAACATATAAACATTAACAATAAACATAAACATATGTCATTTTTAAAGTATTTTTCTACAGTAGAGATATTTTCGCGGTGTATAGGATAGCAGGCCTCTCAGCCAAGAACCGTCTACATTCTCATTGTAGGTCAGCGGGAACGTAGTCTCAGGAAAACTTTCTACTTTTCGTATCGTACAAGAAAAAATGTTTTAAAGTCGCTGTTTAAATTTCATTAAACCTTATGACACTAATCCGATAGAAAGAGGGAGCGGATCACACTCCCTTACAATAAATCGAATTCGATTAACTCAACCGTTCTGTTGACATGTTCTCGTGTTCTGAAGTATTAATATTTTACTAATGTACCGTTTTGTTGACGCAGATCTCAGGTCTACCGATCCCTGACAGTACCCGAGTTGACACAGCAAATGTTCGACAGCAAGAACATGATGACTGCGTGCGATCCGCGCCACGGCAGATACCTCACAGTCGCTGCCATTTTCAGGTAAGTTTCACGTTTCTGAGACCACTCATTGACGTAGCAATTTTTGAATCTTGAAAAATTGAGTTACGAAACACAAATAATGATTGAACGGCAGTTCATCTTGATCGAAGCACTTTCGCTTGCTTTTTTTTCGTTTTATTCAGAGATAAATGATGATGGGTTCAGTATTGTGTAATTCTGACTTTCTCAGGGGGCGAATGTCCATGAAGGAGGTGGATGAGCAGATGTTGGCAGTACAAAATAAGAACTCGAGTTACTTCGTTGAATGGATCCCGAACAACGTCAAAGTGGCTGTGTGTGACATTCCTCCCAGAGGACTAAAAATGTCATCAACTTTCATAGGAAATTCAACCGCGATACAAGAAATCTTCAAGGTGGGTATTCTCGACTAAAGGTCAAAAGAATTGGCTTGTATATTGTCAACAAAATAGGTCTGATCAATTTAGAATTAATCGAGGAATTGATGTTTAACCCTTTGCCTCCTGAAGTTTGAATTACGATATTTCCTGAATGTTTTTTACATAAAATGCATGATTTGGACTAGTTAAACATATTTTTGGCAAAAGTTTTGAATATTTTCGAAAAATTAATGCTTTTTCAAACTAGCTACTGTAGTCTGTAGATGCCGTCAGTATTTTTAGAGACCCATCTAGCTGATATTAGATGCAGCTGTAAAGCTTATTAATGGGGTATTTCTGAACCAATTTCAGGTAAACCTGTATTGTAGCGGTGAAAGAAAAGTTAAAATATTTCACATCTGTCACATTCATTCCAAAAAATACATATTAACTAGATGGAAAAACTAATTTAGTTGAATATATTTATATATATATACTGTATAATTTTCATCCTTCATTGAATTGATAAACAATATGACTTGAAAACCCTTTCCGATATAGCTCCATATTTCATTATCTCTATTTTTATTAAAGGAGTAAGTGTATTGCCACTTGTTGGGTCTGCTTTCTTTTTCCATTTCCTATTGCCAAAGGAGTGTTATCCTATAGGAATGTCCAGTGTTATCCACTCCTATCGTCATCAGCCGTGGTGACTATACCTGGAGATGATGCTAGCAGATCCTTCATTACACTGACTTTTCTTTTAATTATCACTGCTATTTAACCATCGCCATTGTAATGTTTTCCTGGGTAATGTTCAACCTGATCTACATAGTCTCGTCAGATTCATCAGTATTTTATTCTTAGTCGGATGGTATAGCCCCTGATAAGGCATTCCTTACCTCTTCCAAAATGAGCCCTTTACGAGGTATAAATCAGCATAGTTACTCACATATCCACATTTGGTGCGCATTACTTATCTTTAGGTAAATGATGAAACTTCCAACACAATTGAAGTCATAATCGTACCAAAATATTTGCAAGAAGCATTTCCTTTATTATAAGACCTTTATAAAATGACTCCATTGATATATTTACTCTTTATATGGACAACATTGTGTAAATCGCGTAAAAATAATTCCTTTACAAAGAATAAGTGCTTGCAAATTAGGTGAAGGCACTTACTACCAACTCAACAATATAGAAATTGAGGTCTCAAAATTACTGACTGCATCTACAGTGCTCTCTAGTTTTTTTTTCAATATAACTCCTGTAAAATAATGCTTTTATAATTTTGCCTCAATTTAAACAAAAATCAATGTCCAGGCAATGTTACCTAAAAATTCTTTTGTTCAACAGTGTATAAATAGTGAAAACATCAGTATTAGTTAGCTCTGTAACATATCAACATATCTCAGATGCATCAGTATTTTCTGGTGCTTAACTATTGCCTTTGCTTCTGATGAGCAAAAATATGAAGTGCCATCTGTAAATGCCGTCAGGAGGCAAAGGGTTAAAAATATTCTTCAATGTAACACAAATCAAAATGCCCTCTCTTCAATGTGTTATCTATAAATACACTAATGAATTATTCAGTTCCGTAAACACTAACATCGTAATTCTATGTGCTTAGTTCGCTAACTGAAACCATCTGATAAAAATTCGATTTTGAAACACAGCGGATCTCGGAGCAATTTACGGCCATGTTCCGGCGGAAGGCTTTCCTCCACTGGTACACCGGCGAGGGTATGGACGAGATGGAGTTCACCGAGGCCGAGTCTAACATGAACGATCTCGTGTCCGAGTACCAGCAGTACCAGGACGCCGGGGCAGACGAAGAAGAGTACCCGGAAGAAGAACCGGAAGACGAAGAAGTCATTGCAGGAGACGTGCAGTAATGCAGGCGTAAATTAATTGTTAGGCTAAGTTTAGGAATATAAAATAACTACGTAATGCTGAAGAATATTGGTAAGGGTATCAGTTGTCAAAACTGTAACTAGAGTGTATGCTAGTCATTATGATAGCTAGAATTTAAGAGTTTTCATTTCTCACAAATGCGGAAAAGTTGAGGTAATTTTAGATTGAAAATTTCACAAGATTTAAATTTCGGAATGCTGCATCTTAGACCAATAAAATTGAATACAGAGTATACTTCATTATCCACTTCCGTGCGTGTCTTGGATAAGCTTCAAGGAGATCGTCCCACTTTTTCAACTTTTTTCGTCCGATTCGTTTGAAAATTAGCCAGTATATGTATTTTGTGAAAGTAAACCTTTTTTACTCGGTAATTTTTTCGATTTAGGCCTTAGTTTTTTCCAAGAAAAATTAGTTTTTTGGTATATTTTATGGATATTTCAAAACGGGACTCGTCATCGAGTTTTGATGCTAGAACAAAACCAAAGACAGTTTTAGAACCCTTGAAACATTTCTAACACACTCACATGGGCTTTTTTCCATTTTCCATTTGTTCTCTTTATATATGGGGTTGAAATGGGCTAAAAATTGAAGATTTTGGTCCCCTTACCCCCCTCCTGAGGAGGGATCTATTGTCAGTAGCGCCATAAAATTTTAGAACTGAATAGTCGGCCACCTAAGGGTCCTTTTCCAACAAAAACATGAAAAATGACCACCTGAGCGGCAGGGGCCTGAGACGATCTACCTAAAAACCGAAAAAAAGTTATGATCAGTTAATAAGACTTCATAGAATCTGGACGGACGAAGTCCATCGTTGTTAAGTTTCTAATGGAAAGGAATCTACAGGCAGGAGACAGGCACGGTCCTAAAAAATAACCATAAATTCATTATGGGAAAATGAAAAATGAATCACGATACCAATAATTTATTGGTCTTATCGACGACCACCGTGTCCGCCAGTCTTCGCCATCTTGGGTTTGGGCATAGGCTTGGCGACCTTCTGCATTGCTTGTTTGCCCTGAGGAAGATGGTATATATAAATAGTATGCACATAAATTCTCATTGACTTGAACAATGCTTCTTCAATATGAACCCACCTAAATTCCTCTTTATTCCTTTTCTCGAGTAAGTGAAATATTCTTCTAGTGATATAAGACTCGCAGGAAAAAATTGGTGAACGAGACTGTAATTAATTTAAAGATATGAACCCCTTTCAGCATGCACAAAGTTGAGTTATTATGCTTTCTTATAATTTCATGATCCCATTATTCTAACTTGTGCAATATGTATACATAGAAATTTCGACCCACATGAGTTAGACCGAAATAAGAATAAAAGATCCTTCCAACAGATCGTGAGTTGTAACTCGGAATGGCAAGATAACAAAATATAAATTGTGACTTATTTCACTTCATCTTTACATTACAACAATTATGCGGTTAACACGTTGACTGCGATAAGACTTACCAGTGGGACGTGCCAAGTTTTTGCCAGCAGTCGACAATCTTTCCACTTAATTGTACCCAATATACTTTGTTAATGTTTGCTATTTATAATTTTTTTCGGCAACTTTTGACTTTAAATTTAACTTGTATATTAGATTAACCGCTCGCGGTCAATGCGTTAAAACATTTATAATAGAAACTAATTAAACAAAATTTTACCTTTTCCATTTTGGGAGCCGTGGCAGGCGCTGGCTTCTTGGCAGCCTTCGCTGCCCTGTTCTTTTCCTTCAGAGCTCTGTAAAACGAATACAAGTAAGTAAAATTAAACCAAAATAGGTAAAGTTTGGTTACTACTAATCCAGCTAAGTATAATCAAGTTCCATCATATTGATAGATTGTCATCTGTGCATTACCGTGTTCAACTGAACGTTTGCACTACTTAAGTAACAGATCCAAGGTTTCAAACTTTTCTACAATAATTGAGAGGAACTAAATGTTTTTGAAAATAGTTTTTTCTACACTAACAGAACAGTGCTTCAAATGAAAGAACCGTTATTTTACCTATGATATCCTTGCGCACTCAGGCGTCCAAAAGATGGTATAAGTTGGTTTACTCTCTAACCACAACAAAGGTGTCCCATCAACATGAAGGAACCAATTCATTGGGGAACGTGGAAGCTAATTACAAACAGTTTACCCCGGCATGATCACTTGCGCTTAGAAACAGCGAATTTATAAAACAAGACAAAAATTAAAGAAGTTGTAGGTACTACAAAATTTTGCAGCACAACTCGGGAAGATATGGATAATAACCATACAAAATAAGGCAAATTAAACGAAAGACCTTAACTTTCAGCTAGAAACTTTGCATATTCCTTTGGGAGCGCTAATACCATAAGGAATGAGTTTTGCCCCTCTTGAGATGCTGAAACGTTTCATCATGAATGAACAAAAAATTTGAAGCCGCTTCGAGCGTTTATATGAAATTGCCCCCACAAAACCATGACAATTTTTTTGCAAGTACAATAAAACATCGCAACGGCACGGAGATGTCGGCTTTTGCTTTGAGTCGAAATGTTCACATTCCACAGCAAATTGATTAGAAGCAAATATATTTAGCACGTGAATCAGCGTAAGGAAATGAATGACGTGGACGGGAGAAGTTAGAAGCTGATCCGTTCTGCCAAAAATCTTTTTTAATTGATTGCAAACACTTCAGCATTAATATCCATACTACAAATAAAAAAATTGTAACAATTGCTCTCAACCCCAGTGAAATTGTTTGAAAACTAATCACTATTACTCAGAATATATCACTTCATCCCTATTTCCTATCGTGTGATAATATGATGCAGATATTGAAAAGGGGTTTTTTTTGTAGGCACTTAATAATTGACGTTCAAATACGGTCTCAGTAGCTTACTAGTCTTGCAGGCATGGTATTGCGACACAGGCTATTCACAAAACCCTGTGGCTTCAACGCTGTAGCTCGGGAAAATTTAGCGGCAATAAAGTGAACAGTGTTCTCACTGCTTGGATTTAATGCAAATGAAATTTCTCAGCAATTCACCAGCTAACACTTTGGTATTTTCCTAGACGTGGATAAATGCTGTCTGTTACCCTAACTACGTGAACAAATTTCTAAAATTCTACATGAATGACTAACAGAAATGGTACAAAATCAGAACTGGAGATGTCAAAGTGAAATACACGAAGCGAACCTAGAAGCGACTTGTCACCCAAACCGACTTAAGTGCCATGAAAAATTAAAGCACAGCGAGCTAACTGCGACGGCGATTTTATTATTGCTATTGAGTTAAAAAATGGAATAAAACTCATGAAATGTCGAGTTACTGAAATGAGGTTACTGTTTCACTAGATTCAATCCAAAAAGTTATAAGGTAATATGAAAACAGAAATAAAAGGAATGAAACGCTGATGTGGTCTGAACTGGCTCACCTTAGTCAAGAACTCGCATGTGGAATAGAAAGCTAAATAGGAGTAGCGAAAAAGCTAAGTCAGAGGATAGCTCTATACCATGCTGTACAGGTACTCTATTGGATGCAGTCTCTCTGCCAATACCCATCAATGGATACAATAAAAGTAATGAAAAAAAATTCACTACGAACTCGTCTCTTCTAAACATCATTTACAATTCTTGTTACTATTCATGACCGAAGGTGAAGTTTACGACCTGTTTACGACGTTTTGTATTTACAAAACGTTGTCCACTTATGCACAGTGATATAATGCTCATGTTATAGGTAATACTGTATCACAGCATCAAAAAAATTTGGACACTATCCCTTGATGGGTTATTGCCGAAAATCGAAAAAAGTTCATGAAAAAAGCAAGCCAAAGAATAGGTGCTTAGTAAATTGCGCAAACTGGGAAGAAAAAGTGTCTCGTGACAAAAAAATCTCATCTATTTCAACATAAAGAAAACCTAACTTACTCGACCTACTATAAGCTCAAGACTTTGTACCTTAATCTTGGGAGTGTAATTCCCATACATACAACGATTGCACCCCTCTGACGAGGTGTGTGCAGTAGTAAATTTCCTACCAAAATTTGGTATCTCCCAACTTTTAACAAGAGGCGTATTTCTGAAAATCTAGTTACTTTACCAACGTTTGAAAGGCTTTAGAAACAAACTACAACATTTTCTCACCTGATGGCTTGTTCTCGCTGGGCCTTTCGCACCTCAGGCTTCATGTTCCTGTAAAAAAAATGAAGTATTTAGTTGACGTTGTAAACAAACGAAAAAATTTTCTATTTTAAAAAGCTGGGAACAATTTTAAATCGAAGTCTGAACATCAATAACGTTTAAATAAATAACTGGAGTTCTAGGAAATAGAAGATTTCAAGACACCAACAAAAAATTTTCGTTTTCATTTTGTGTACCAAGGAAAACAGCTACAAGATTTAATTGCAAGATTAATTGAAGTAGCAGGATGCACCAAATATACACTTACACTATATTAAGCCGGCAGTTTTTTGTATCTTTCTGCAACGTTAATTTACTAATCAACGTTCATCTGTGAATTACAATAACAATTAGCCGAATTTATACACAATAGATATCCCCTCAAACAAGTGAGAAGCTATGAAATGCAGTGAACTAGACCAAAGGCTTGTAACAAAACTAGACAAAGAGTCTACTGAATTTTAATAAAGTCATGGAGCTACATCACAAAATGAACTCCTAAATAAAATTGAACATACCTCTTGGCAAGAATATCAGTGAGTGAAGCACCAACAATAGCCCTCTGGAATTTCTGGTGACGACGAGTCCTCTTCTTGTTGGACTCTTCCTCCTGTCCCTTCCTGTGCTTCCTCCTGTACAGCACAGTCCAGGTCACCTCGCGCGGGCTGCGCTTCATGAGGTGTGAACGGCGACATTTCGAGCTCAGGAACACGAACGTCTGCAACATTAAAATTGATAAATAAAATGCATCTAGCGCAGTGCATGACTTAAAATAACAAGCATGTTTTAGATGATGGAGAAAATGATAACTTCCAGCGTTTTAAGATGTCCAGTAATGTCACACATTCTTCTAGAATGTTGCTATGTATAAAATTTTCCTGAACTTCAAAAGTATTTATTGGAAAAGAAGAGTAAGAACCATCTCTGCCAAGACAGATTAGATTAGATAATTGGTTAGTTAGCTACTAATAGAGCAGGATTATGGTTAGTTACCATAATCTTACTATTTTAGATAAAGACTCCATAGCCACAACAAGGGCATTCAAGAGTGTAAAGAATAAACAATTTGTTATAGACTCTAGAAAAGAAGGGAAACTGCACAAAGTTTTCCCAAACAGATTATTAGATTAATAGTTAGTTTAAGCCTCCCTATCCGCAACAAAGGCGATCCAAAGAGAGGAAGAAAAAGGTACCATATAGTATGGAGTTAAGGGAATGTGGAATCCATTCAAACAGAAAACTCAGCAAATAGAAACAGCAAGTTAGGAATAAAGGGAAAGAAAAGACGAAGAAGCTACAGGATGAATTCACAAAAACGAAATATAAAAGCCGGATCTATATCCGAGATAACTGAGCAGTACCTCCCCTATAGGGGCCACTCCAAATGCCATTCGTTTGACTCTTCTCAAATATCTGCACCTATTCTGTATCCTTCACTCAAGAGGATTCTATTGGCTCAATTCAAGAATATCACACTAACCGCTTGACGTATTAAAGCAACAAATGCAAGTCTCAGTTGACATGAGGCAGGCTGTCGAGTGAGATCACAATTATACAGTCTTAAATATTTAAAATATACCAAAACTATTGTTAAATTAGAATAGATTTAGTTACTATCATCACTCTCTGCATTTACTGGATTTAACAAAAAATTGAAGAGATAGTATATATGCTAAAGTTTATGTACATAACTATACCAGGGAATGCTGGCAAATCTCAACATCCCAAGCATATGTTGGAAGAAATCTAATCCATAGTTTTTAATACTTCTCAAACTTTCATTTGTTGAAGCTTAGAAATTTGCGGACTATGACAACCAGTAAATTAGTCACCACAAATAAGTAACCTTAATAGCATAAAGATGTTTCAGTTTTTAAATATTTCCTGATGCAAATTCTCTTCTATGTCATAACTAATTTTAGATTCCTAGGAATTATGTGTAAGTGGGAGCAAAAGTTTGAGAAATAAATATTTTATATCCACCGAAAAAATTGCTCGGGTTCAACTATTTGGAACAGCGAGAGTATTAGATACTAATAGAGAAATGACCATGAAACAGAATCTTCTACACCCATGCCTTGGTTTTACGGACCCTGTATTAGCGGATTTGAGATTCTACCAAGTTCTTGGGCAACGGATTTTATTTGATTGAAAGTCGCGTGCACTATGGACAAAGTCCGTTAGTTCCAAAATTGACCGCAAAGTGATAGGCAGTCACCTTGTTGACAATACAATTTCAGCACCTGCATTGCATTGCTCCCAATTTTATGTCAATGGTAAGTCTAGTTTATAATAAAAATGTTGAATTTACTTTATTATTTTGTTTATTTACTATGTATAGATATTTTTCAGTGTCAGATTGGACGGTGTGCTTGATTGAAAGTGCAGTTCTTTCTCTTTTGAAATTTTGTTGATATTAGCTACTCATATCGTACCGTATACATATCTGTCGGATGCTTCGGACAATCGGGGCTATGACGGGGCTTTCCCCTTTTTGTCCGTAAAACAGAGGTATGTTTGTACTAGGTAGCATCATCATATCTTATGAGATCAACTCCTTAGTTTAATTTTTCATAAACACAAGAGTAATGCTTCTATTCAATAAAGATCCCATTTAGAATGGAATTAATGGAACAGAAAATCCATACAAAGTGCCTCTATTGACATATATATGAAATAAGAAATGGCATAGAAAAAATTAATAAGAGTAGAAACAGAGCAGTGAAACTATTCAAAAACCTAACACAACTTGAAATTTATTTAATTTTAATTAAACAGATTAGATAAAAGTTTAAGCCTCCCAAACCACAACATGAGCATTCCAAAGAGAGGAAGACACCATTTAACATGATGTTGAAGGAATGCAGAATATATGCACAGGTTGAACAGAAACAGTGAGATGAAAAGAAATTCATACTACAAGAAAACTGTTGAAAAATATAGGTGCTGAAAGACAGGACAGCAGAGAACCAAAAAAAAGATAGTCTGATGAAATAAAAAATTTACCTGGCCATTCATTCAGGACCTAGAACATTCCCATTGATACAATAGTTGCATCCCCCAGAAATAATTTCAACTAAAAAATAACCTACTTCACTCTCAGCTTGGAACCTTGCATCTTTTCCTGCAGAACGCTAGTTTCCATATAGATACTAAGAATAAATTGAAATTGGTTGCAATTGCTAATGCATCAAGATTAGAAAATCTTTTCTCATTACTAAATGAATATTTTAAATGTCAACAAGCAGAGTCATACCTCACAGTCCTAAGCTAACCAAATTAATTCATTCCAGAAGTGGTTCCAAACATGATTTCAAGTAGAGTTGTGTTTTCCATGTAAAAGGCCCAATTCATTCCAAGGCCCCCCAATACTAACCCTAAACCCTTTAAAAATTATTAAAGTATCCCAATTTTGTATTAAAAGTAAAAAAATTACTTATTAAGCTATTCATATGAATGTGACATGTAAATAATTTACCATCTACTCTATGCGCTAATTTCAAAACAAAATACAGGATGCTACATGTGTATTTACATTTCAGGGAAGTTGGGAGGCTGCAAAGCCTTTGCATTTTGTAACAAAAATTTAATGTAAAGGCATTTCATAATTCTGACTATTTGTTAGTTGGGTCATTCCCACAGCAAAGTATGACCGTCACCATTTACCTGATATATGGGTCCATGATAGGACAATTTTTCAAATTTTAAGCAATATTATAAATTTAATATCCTTGAATAGAAAGTAGATACTATTTCAAATAAGGTACATTTCAAGCATCAGAGCATGTTTGTAGCATTCAAATAGACAGGTATAGCCTATAAAGTTTGGTAAATCTGAAGGATATGTCAGTTATCGATTTTGCACTTTTTGGGGCCTGAACCTAATTAATTGAATCAAAATAAACAAGTTCTCTTCTATGCACTTTCCGTCTCAAATGAGTATTTTACGATTTATAGCGGTGAGTTTAGTTTCGTCTTTGATGACGAATGCGCTCGAATAAGCAGTTACTCATTGATTTTTGAATTTTTGTTGCTTGAATCATGGTAATAACATCAAAATAAGCAACTTTTCTTCCATACACTTTTTACGTCAAATGAGTATTTAACGAGGTATAGCGGTAGGTTTGGTTTCGTCTTTGATGACGATCGCGCTGGAAGCGAGTGCGCATTGCAATGTTGCTGTCCGACTTGCTCCTTGAATTACTTGGCGCTTCAAACAATGGAGTCGCGGTAAGTCATTTACCGCTATAACTAATAAAATACTCATTTGAGACGGAGAGTGCATAGAAGAAAACTTGTTTATTTTGATCTAATTAACTATGCTGAGGCATCAAAATTTACAAAATCAATAACTGACATATCCTTCAGATTTACCTAAAGGTTTTGCAATTAGCCCAAACTCCCCCAAAAAACACAATTTTATGAAATATTTCAATTGGTTTTACATTGTTTTCCCTTTTCAGTATTATGAAAACCCTTTGTGTATTCCTCCAAAATACCCCTCTTTGAAGGCATTTAAAATAAAATACCCCCATTTGGGGGTTAGAAGCCTCGTACAGGGTTCCAGTTTTCCCCACGTGATTTAGGAAGGGTTTAGTAACATTTTCATTCAAAAATCTCATTTTCGATGATGTGATCCCAAAGGCCGTTCAGTACTCTATAACTCATAGTGCATAAGTACTTTATGTCTGGTAAAAAAATGTTTCTGCTTAAAATTAATACTGATTAGGCCTACATTATAAACCTACCATTAATATTACAGCCCTTGTGAGTTTAAAAATTTGAAGAAAAAAAATTGAATATCCAAGAATGATTAAAAATTTCAATATGAGATTGGTTCATTCAAGACAAAAGTTTAAAATAATAAGATATGCTCTCAATCTTCTCCTGGGCCTATGCAAAGAACACTGACACTTCAAAATACTAATATTTTATACCTTATTTACTTCTCAATTAAAATACTCTAAGCCACTGTTCCAAGGTTTGACTCATGATTTGCTACAATTTGAGAACTTCAATCAATAGTAAATTTTACACGTTACCTTTTTCCATATTAAAGGACAATAAAATACTAGATGAACTGAGCGCAACATAGCATCAAGTTTTGTGTAATCAAAATTAAGCCTCAAATTAAAATTGAACATAGCATGAAAATTTGGACTTCAAGTATTTTAATAGCAGTAAAACTGGTAAATCTGAAGGAGATGACAGTTGTCGATTTTGTATATTTCGATGCCTTAGCATAGTTAATTAGATCGAAATAAACAAGTTTTCTTCTATGCACTTTTTGTCTCAAATGAGTATTTTGTTAGTTATAGCGGTAAATGACTTACCGCAACTCCAGTCTTTGAAGCGGAAAGAAATTCTTTGATTGAGTGGTCAATGTATAGTTCCCTTTGGCAGGGAAATTAAAGATGTTGTTGCTGATAATCACTAAATGGGCACATTTAAAAACCTTTTATATGAATGACATTATGCTCGCAGATGCATTATTTTCGAATTATTGGACTTTGAAGTTGGCGCCGGCGCGCGCGGTAATTTAGTTAATAACGGTTGTTAACCCGCCTATTACAAACGTAAAGAGGTTGGGTTGTGAGGGGGAGGCACAGTTCTTCTAGTGAAAATTATAGATAAAGCTTCTAACCCACCCATTAGGGTGACAATCGCAATCTTGTTTACATCGGGTCTTGGATGGCGACCACCATGGGCGCCGCCATTTTGGACCCGATGTCAACAAGATTGCGGTCGTCACCGTAATGGGTGGGTTAGAAGCTTTATTTATAATTTTCACTAGAAGAACTGTGCCTCCCCCTCACGACCCAACCTCTTTACGTTTGTAATAGCTTCCTTTATTAATTAAATTCCGTTTCACGCGCTCGCTTCTTTTGGCGCAAAGGCCAACTTCTTAGTTCAATTACTCAAAAATAACGCACCAGCGAGCATAACGTTATTCATGTAAAAGGTTATTAAATGTGCTCATTTAGTGATTATCAGTAACGACATCTTTAATTTCCCCGCCGAAGGGAAACTATACATTGACCGATCGAGTTGTTTGGCAATACTGCAATGGCGTCTCGCTTCCAGCGCTCTGTCTTGAAAGACAAAACCAAACCTACCGCTATAACTCGTTGAATACTCATTTGACGAAAAAAGTGTATAGAATAAAAGTTGTTTATTTCGATGTCATTACCATGTTTCAAGCAACAAAAATTCGAAAATTGACGAGTAGCTGTTTATTTGAGCGCATTCGTCATCAATGACGAAACTAAACTTACCGCTATAAATCGTAAAATACTCATTTGAGACGAAAAAATAATAGAAGAAAACTTGTTTATTTTGATTCAATTAATTAGGTTCAGACACCAAAAAGTGGAAAATCAACAACTGTCATCTCCTTCAGATTTACCGTAAAACTAGCATTTCATAAAAGTGCTGGTTCTCCTTGAAATTTAATTCTTTAATGCAACAAGGCCTCTAATTTGATATAAACATCTATTTGCAATTACGTACTTGGGAAAATACCAAGGAATTCCTAAATCCGTATTACAGGGCTGCCAAAATAAAAGCAGAAACCCAAACATTCTACGGTAAATGTATAGTGTTTGACCATAATCGATTTTCCACTTTTTGATCAAGAAAGATGGTTAATGAGACCAAAATAAACAAGTTTTCTTCAATGCACTTTCCTTCGGAAATGAGTATTTTAAAAGTTATGGCGTTAAATGAGTTACCGGAACTCGATAGTGCATGACCCTATTACAAACGTAAAGAGGTTGGGTCGTGAGGGGTAGCCACAGTTCTTTTAGTTTTATAATTTTCACTAAAAGAACTGTTGCAACCCCTCACGACCCGACCTCTTTACGTTTGTAATAGGGGGTTTGCTCTTCGTCGGCTTGGTTGGCGCGCGGGAACGCCTGTTTACTTTCACGTCGGACCGCGCGGTGTATTTTTCCCCGCCTCAAATACTGGAGTTAAGGTAACTCATTTCCCGTTCTCACTCCTAAAATACTCGTTTCCAAAGGAAATTGCATAGAAGAAAGATTGTTTATTTTCGTCTCATCTACAATGTTTCTTGGTCCAAAAGTGGAAAATCGATTATGGTCAAACACTATACGGTAAATGTATAGTGTTTGACCATAATCGATTTTCCACTTTTGGACCAAGAAACATTGTAGATGAGACGAAAATAAACAAGTTTTCTTCTATGCAATTTCCTTCGGAAATGAGTATTTTAGGAGTGAGAACGGGAAATGAGTTACCGTAACTCCAGTATTTGAGGCGGGGAAAAATACACCGCGCGGTCCGACGTGAAAGTAAACAGGCGTTCCCGCGCGCCAACCAAGCTGACGAAGAGCAAACCCCCTATTACAAACGTAAAGAGGTCGTGTCGTGAGGGGTTGCAACAGTTCTTTTAGTGAAAATTATAAAACTAAAAGAACTGTGGCTACCCCTCACGACCCAACCTCTTTACGTTTGTAATAGGGTCATGCACTATCGAGTTCCGGTAACTCATTTAACGCCATAACTTTTAAAATACTCATTTCCGAAGGAAAGTGCATTGAAGAAAACTTGTTTATTTTGGTCTCATTAACCATCTTTCTTGATCAAAAAGTGGAAAATCGATTATGGTCAAACACTATACATTTACCCACTATACATTTACCCATTCTACACTTAAATCGGTCAGAAATAAGAGATGTTCATGTTTGGTAGCTAAAAATGCTTCCTCCTATTAAAAACCAGTGCTTCATGAACAGTCATTAATTACATTCAATTAGAACATGTTTTCTCTCTATTGACAAGCGTTGCAACAAAATAAAGGTTTCAAAAAATTACAAGTTTCAGAATATAACGCTCGACTGAATTTGCCAACTTTATCCCACTGTTATTGCATCGGTTAGGTTAGCCAAGTTGCGTCACAATTTTCGTATATGAAAAAAAGTACACGTTAAAATTCCTACGTAATCAAGGAAAATACACGGAAAAAATCACTTTTAATAAAATGATTGCACACACCACAATTGAACTCCTGAATAACAGCTCACCTTGCCGTCATTTCTAACCAAGGTCGAACCATGACCAGGGTGGATTTTGTAACCGCTATAACTGCACAGTTGAAGCCTGTAAAATAAAATTCACTGTAGAATCACATTTAAACGATTTCACATCAATATAAACTGTCACATATTAGAAAATACAATATAGATTTTCCATTCAATACGTACTTCATCTTCGTGCGTTTCGACGACTAAACATAAACAGAACTGCGAAATGTTGCCAGAAGAACGTGTGTGTTCTTTCTCGTGTGAGCGAATGTAACAACTCCTTGAACACAGATTTCAAAATGAGCATCCGAATAACAAAAGTTTTCTAAAATTATTCATAAAACATATCTACTCATTTGATATGTGCCAAAATAGCTTTTAAAAGTAATTTTTGTTCTAAAACTATTTATAACATATTATTGAAGATGAGTATTTTACATTATTAAATATTCCTCCTCATATGTAATAAATAATCAATTTCGATGTACTACGGGTGTAATAAGAAATTTAGTAATTAAAAGCTTTGACATATTTGATAGTTAGAAAAATATCGTTTACTAAAGTGTCCCAAACAAACAATGAAACACCGGCAGGCCGCAGCCGAGACACTTCAAGAAACAGTTTGGTACAGAATTTGTCAATGAAACCAAAATTATCATTGAGATAATTTCTTAGATTTTGCTGACTTTAAGTATGCTTAATACATTTGAAAATACTAAATGAAACTCATAATACAAAAAATTCCAAATTCAGTGTTTTCTACCTCAGGTGATGTGGATCAGTCAGGTGTTAAACGTGAGTGCAGTGCTCTTTCTATCAGTCGATGAACAGCAGTCGGTTGATCAAAAGGGCGCGTGCAGTGGCACTTGAATACTCCTCATGTGAACATGAGCGTTATCTTTTCAGAACGTAAATTATCTATTTAATATTTACCCATTTCAAATTGAAAATAATAGCACATATAGTGAGTAGCTTTTTTTTAATTCTATGTACAGATATTACTAAACTTTTTGTTCGTGTGTAAATTTCGTTCACTTAACAAACAATGATAAATGCTACTGAAATTGTTGTTTCACCAGTGGATAACCAGGACAATGCATTGAAAGTGAGAAATGCTGAAAAAGTTTCCCCATCAGGGAACACAAACGGAAACATTTTAACATTGACGAATACAACTGAAAATGTTGTATCACTGGTGCAGTACATGCAAGATGAATTGAATATGGTGAATGCTACTGAAATTGTTGTCCCGCCGTTGGACAACAGAGACGCTGATTTGACAATGAGAAATGCGACGGAAAAAGTTGCTTTACTCATGGACAAAAAGGAAGATGGTTTGATCGTTGCAACTACAAATGAAATATTTGAGGCACAGGTCAACACCAAACAAAATGAATTGCCAATGGTAAATGCAACTGAAATAGTTGTTTCACCGGTTAATAGCAAAGAAGATGAACCAATTGAAACTTCTGATAATGAATCCCTTTCTGAATTAGAAATACTGGAACTCCCAAATGAGTCTGCAAGTGAAGTCTCAGCTTTGCCTGAAAATACGGAAGAGGATGGTTTAGATGGGGAATTGACTGAGGTAAAGACTCAGTCAGAGTCTGAAGTTTCCTTACAAAATGCAATTATAACTGAAATTACAGTGTCTCCCGTGGACAAGGAATATGACTCCCCGGAATTTACAGAAATTACTGAAGACAAAGATGAATTTTCGTTGCTAGAAGCCACTGAAAGTGAAATTACTATTCTCTCTATACGCGATGAAGATAGTGTAACAGAATTTAAGGGATCAACCGCAGAAGAAAAGCAAAATCTCCAAGTGAGAAATGCTACTGTTGTCGAAGATAAGGATGAAGCGGAAAGCTTGAGCATCATTCAAACATCTTTTACTGAAAAGGATGAACATGTGACGGCAAACGCTGATATCATACCATTTAATCTAGAAGAAACTCCTCCCATAACTTTAGGCCCGTTGGAGGATAATACTTCTTTAAAATTACCGGGTTCAGCAAATGGGCCTCGGTGGGGAACCGTTTTGCCCCAAGGCGTGTTTTGTAAAGATTTCCTTCCAAAAAAATGTCCTGATAAATCTTCCTGTTGGAGTACTACCTACACTTCATTTGGGTAAGCAAACTTCGTTTTAATGATTTATCGCTGGATAACGACTCATTATAATTTTTATTATTATCGTTAAAAAATGAGAAAGTTGTAGAATAAGTTTTATGATAGTTCTTATACTTCTGTATGCTTCATTATATCTAAATTCAACTTGCATTCTCCATCCAATATTGCACATAACGATGTAATAATGAGACATTTGGATACACCATTAAAGCCTTTCATTAAAAACAAAATGCATGAATAATCTTCTAAGTAAAACAGGTCACTAAAAACATTCCACCGACCACTCTTACACATTATTTTGTTTTAGGTCATGAGCTTGGCATGGGAAATTCCATTATTGCTTTCTATAGCTGAAGGGCATTGGTTTAGCTAGATATCTTTGTTTACCTCGCTTACGCTGCATCGCATGAGCTGCTATTTTTAAGTTCCTCTGAAGTATACCTAAACGCATGTGCTTAAAATTATGTTAATGTATTTTCTGGTTGGCTTTAGGGAAGTGGTAGAAGGAGCGAACGCTTGGTTGAGCATGCAAACGAAAATTCGCGTCGTTGGATGCGAAGCTGTGCCAATGAATGCATCAGGCAGCGCAGCACAGAGAGATGCTTGGCCTCACCACACTGCCCTCAGGTAAAACATTGCATCTAACCCTGGTTCAAATGTCAATTGGCACTTACTTTTAATATAACGTTGACAGTCCTTGAGGAAGCAAAAGTTTCCATTTACTCAACATAGTTAGTTTTCTAAGTTTCAAATTCCCTACCTAGATTTTCGGTTCGTATTCTTTAATGTGGAGTTACTATTTCCCTTTGCTACATGAATTTGTAAGCAATAATTTTGAAATTTAATATTTCAGATGTTGTGAAGGTATTTTTCGCAATCATGAGATATTTCCAACAGTCTAATCATTCATGATCTTAGACGTCTTCGTTGACTGTACGGTGCTAAAAACCTTGACTAGAACAAGGAATCTTAAGGGTACACGCACGAGACGTCAATAATGGAGCACCCCGTCGCTAGGCCACCAAGCTCAAATAAGTTCGTGTGATAAACAAACGTTTTTCTCATACTCTGCACACTGAAAACTGAAAATTACCTCTCATGGACAAGCGGTGAGCTAGTGCGAATGAACTCGAAAATTTTTTCCAGATGTATAAATACTTGTGAACTTTTTCTCTGAAATTCAAAATCGTTTCAGGTTAGAGATATATTGATTATACTGACTCTATCATTGCTCGACGCAACAGAGCGAGGCGATCACAGAGTGTTTAGTTTGTTATTTATTGCCCTGACGTGACCGGTAAAAAATGCGTCGCTCGATGCATGGGGCGGCAAGCTCTTTGGTTGAGCAGCCTAACCTTGCAGGTGTGCTGAGGCTATTGATTGGCTTCGGTAGGTCACACTCGGCTACCTGGAGCTTGAGCTTGAGGTCTACTTCAGGGCTCGACTTGCTGAACCATTTATGAATCCGGTGCGTGCAGATCTACTAGAGGAGCATGGCATTAGTATGAAAATCACTGCGTTGGGACATGCGCGATCGAAGCGTTGATCAAATCAGAGAATTTTATTGGCAGTGAAAATTTTTTGAGATATTTTTACCCCTCAATCATTAAAGCTATATATGTTTTCGGTGAATTTAAGTGGCTTCTACGAAGAGCACTGGCGTAGAGTAAAGAATTTGCGGACAATCTCTCATTGCTGCTGGTCACGAAAATTATCTACTTTTTGAAATACCGGTTATCTTCAGTGAAAAAATTAAATTCACATACTTTGAAGGAGACCTTGACTTCTGATCAGTAAGAAAGAAATGAAAGACTGGACATTTTCATTGGACGGGATTTATTACAAACATATTAGTCTCAAAATAGTTTTTTTAAAGATATGTTTTACTGGACAAAAACATTCAATAGCGAAACGAAGTTTTTATTGAGAACTTTATAATAAATTCACCATTTACTATAAGCATTTCTTCAAGGTTACTCGTAAGTCTGCTAATTTAGGCACGGAACATAATTTAAGTCTTAGGTGTACGACAAACATTTTTGTTGCTCGTTCCATCATTACAATTGGATCGCATAATTATTTTTAATCATAATCTAAGAATATTGAATGAATGACTGAAGAGCAAGCTCAGTAGAAAGCTTTCTCCCTTTAACCGCTTCCGCTCATCTGCTCCATAGCTAATTTGACTCAAGAGCTAATATGACCGTTCTGGTAAATTTACTTCGGCTTACCGAACTGGGACTGAACCTGGACCTTTCTTGACCTTGCGCACTTATAAGGCATTTGAAAATCCAATGTACAAGGTGATGTGTATCAGGCTTGATTGGAAATAAAGCATCCGTAGATGCCTTCATTATTTATGACAACAGTACGATGCTCAACTGCTCGTGTCACGAACAAGAAGAAAATTGGAACTATAGCAAAATATTTTACTCCCATCAAAAATGCGAAGAAGAACACCTCAAGGCTTTTGAAATATTTTCCATTAGGCACTCATAAAATGCGTATGCATGCAGTGAAAAATGAAAAAAGAAAGTTAGTTTATTTTCAGTGACATTAGTTTAAAAATCGTGCATGGTTAATTCGGGTATCATAATACCCATGTCACTTGTTGAAAAAAATATCGAGAGAAAAACTTGAAAGTATATTCCCTTGCCAAGTTATTGCGATTCTGATAATGCTTATGAGTACAAATCGCAAACAAATAAAAACAGTGATATGTTGATCAAAAACGCTTCTGATAGTCTCCACGCAGTGAAAAAATTGAGTTTAGGCTTTTGCGATATCAGGGAATAATGTTGAAAGTGGTATGGGTGGAAGTAAAGAATTCTGCGTCTATGAACGAATGGTAAATACTGCAGAAATTCGGAGTTGTGTCTTCGTTCTTGCGATGAATTGGAGAGAAGGTCACAGTGGCATCCGCCTTTTGACTTTAGAGCCACAGTCTCGTTGGTGAACAGGTCTCCTTGATGATTTTCATTTCATACCCTCATCAAATGCGTATTCGGTGAACAATGTCATAGAGGCACGTGCTTGTGTTTGAGCATTGGTCTCCTTGGTGACACAATAATGTATTGATGACTCGTACTACTGCAAGGTCAAGCTCATACGATAGATAGGGAATGCTTTTAGGTCACCTGACATTTCTCTACAAAATAGAGGTTGCAGAGGGTCTCAAGCTTGCAGGCACTTTGTGCAATGGTAACGGGGCGAGAGAACTTAAACGACACTTTTTGTTTGTTAATTCAATCTTCGTTTCAATCGGGTATTGAATACGCTATTACACCTCTACCGAAACATCACGTCATAAAAATACTTATTCGAAAAGCCGAGTGGAGTCACATATTTTTGTTTATATCGAAAGATACAGAAATGTTTAAAGAAATAGCGTTATACCCCAAAAAAATGTTTGCACACACATACCGTACAAGTTTGCGCACTTCACTCGATCCAAACTTGATGGCCCTTGTCAAGACATACCGAAAGAATTGGAGAACACATGTGAAATTGTAGCCTCTGGAACTACGACCGATCTGCTATTTCATAAAAGAACGACGTGTTAATATTTATTTGAATTTCTTTTGAATTGGTCATGAGGTCGGTAAGGCTCCAAACTCAGATGACAATGACTCAGGCAATCACACTTACCATGCCAACGGCCGAACTTCGTACCTTGTCATAGATAGACGTTCGGTGTTGGGACAGGACAATGCATTCTTGAGTGCCAGGTCCAACAAGAGGTGCGTTCGCATGTTGCAGCCCGCCTGACCGTCATGTTATCACACGGCTGAGTGTTCCAAATCGAACTCCATTTGGAAACTATCGAATTATGGCCACTTGATGCTACTTTGAAATAGTGTCTCGAATATTGGAAAAGAAAAGCAGAGTATCTGTCACTACTGTATATGAGGCGAACTGCTTTTGGGCATCCGAGTGTACAGAGTTCTCAGTTTTGAAAATTGCGTTTAAAGTTCAAAGATTTACGCAGTGAATTCTCTAAGAAATAACAATTGAATAAACATTTTACAAAATGTGTTTTTTCAAATTTTTACCCTCGGCTTCCTTTGTCTCTGTTCCGTACCTTACTATACACGTGTTCGTTCTGTAAACAAAATACATTTTTTACATGATCGATCTCTTTTATTTTCTCCTAGCTGTTGTCTGATTGCTCATGGTATATAGACCGTCTGCTAACTTCCGGAAAAACAGTTTCTGTACGAGAAACTTGCATGAAATTTTTTAAAATCAATTAATAATGACTTCCAAGCTCGGTGCATGTAGATTTATTATTTTATAACGAATGTAATGTGACGCATTCCGAGACTTAATGTAATATTTCATATTAACTATGAATAATTTAAAAGCAATAATATTTAATTTTAGATATTGATATATGGTTTTAATTAAAGTAGTATAGTTATTAACAATGATAACATTGACCAAAATTTGTGACCAAAAAGGTTTGTTCAAATGACTTGAGCCTTATTAACTTCAGTGCTGTACGCACTGAAGTTAAGGAACGCACCGAAACCTGAACCGTACAGCACCATATGCTGCTTGTTCTTATTAGATCTCCACTCTCCATCTCGTACATGCTAACTCCTACTCTAGTTCTAGACATGGTTTCAAGGTTGTCTTTTGCCAGCAAAATTCTCCGGTAAGATATTTTCCATGCGTAATCGAGCCAAAAAATTAACACTCTACTCTAGCAAGCCAGGTTTGAGCTCTTTTTCTCGTCAGATAATTTTCCTCCACGTCAAAAGCATTATCTTTTCCCGGCTGTACAGGGGAGTACAATCGGGGGGTTAGACCTAATGGAAGCATTAAAAAAGAATGCTTTTCAGGGTTAGAACTAAGTCTCGTTTGTCTGAGTAATCAAGCATGTACCAAAGAGCATAAATACAGATTCTGCGCTCCTTCATTAGCCGAGAGATGTGAATATTACAGGAAATATAGCAATCATTCCTTGTATGGTGCATCACTTGTAAGAACCTTCTGATTCTCCTGATCTGCACTTTTATAGTAAAATATTACACAAACATCAGAGGTTCGTTCTATGTACAACCCTGAGATAATGGAAAGCCGTTTTTGACATGGCTGAGGACAAGTCTTTCCTTTGCTGGTTGTTTGGTAGTTGGTACTAACCACATTTCAGCTTCAGGCAGAACTCGTGTAATGGTTTGCATTTTTGATGAATTGATGAATAAATAAAGTTGATAATGGCGTGCAAGCGGCAGTCAGTTTCTTAACTAGTGATACTGACCTTTACAAAGAGCGTGCAGACAATAGTCGTTCGAATGGTTATCGTCACGGACATTTTCATGGAACAAAGTTGAATCGCAGCTCGCCTAGAAATTTTCCTGAGTTTTTTATGAACTAGAGAAATTTCTAAAAAAAAAATTCTAATATTGATGACAGCACTCACAACCGTTGCACGGCCGAGTGGCGAGTGTGCGTTGTTCGATCACGCTTCGGTTGGTGTGCCCCTCTGTAGCTATCGATGAAGTGATGAGTCAGTTCTGAAGCGCAAGATACAAATTCCAACGCCTGTCCTAGTGAAAAAAAAAGAAAAACAGTCTATTTTCAATCAAGTTTAAACATGAAATGTTGGACATTGGTTTTTAAAATATTTCAACATTAACATCCTTAGTTGATACTTACACATTGGTGTCGTAATACCCATGTAAAATGTCAAAACCACAAACAAAAAAAATTATTACCAGAAACGCACAACAAAAAAGGAATCTTTCACGCAATATATAATGCAAAAAGTTCCCATCAATTAATGGCTAAAAGATGGCGTGACAATATTAGCTGTTGCATTTGCATGCGAATTTAGCGCGCACCCCTCCACACATCCGATCAGGTGATTAATGTTGTTCTCATGTCGCCGCATCTTCAAACTGTCATCAATTGGACAACGTTGTTTTTTTCATGGCCGGATCGCAGAATATTATAAGTTCCACCTACGAATCGTAAATAAGAGTACAAAATACCATTGGAACCCTGATTGCACGATCGTTGTATCACAAATGAGAGCACATGAAATGAATTCACTCCTCCCTCTGCAATTTGCGCCTCCGTGCCCAGGGGTGTGCGGATATGGGTGCAGAAGTCCCCCCAGGAAAGCCCTCGGGTGGTACTGGGCTACAGGGACTTCATCCCCCGCCAGAAGACGAAGGGCATGTTCTCAGGCACCGCCCAGACGGTGGAGGAGCTGTGTGCGGGCATCAGCAGCTACCTCACCAACCGCCTGCCCTCCGTCTCTCTCGTGTCCGTCCAGACGCTCGTGAGTTTACCACCCCCCTAAGTTCACTTCTTTTGTTACGATTATAAATTATATGATTTGTAATAATTTTGTTATGATGTTTGTTATGCTTGTATTCAGGGCTACATTTATTCGGGTCGTTATAATTTAGAATTTCTTATAATTTTATTATGATGTTTGGAGCGTTCGTTTTTCGGGTTACACTTATTCGGGCCCACAAGTAGCTATACTCGATCAAATGTGTCCATTTCACTAGACTTAAGAAACAATCTACCGCTGTATCGCTTGGGGTAAATTAATTGTTTAAATTGTTTTATGACTTTTTATGATCGTATCATCGGACAGGATGTAAAAAGATGCATGCTCGAAGAGGCTATGTAAGAGAGTGAGCATCAGGATTTGATTGGACATTGAAGTTGGCAGAATATCACTCCAATTAATTTTGCTATATTTATAATAAATTCAAATAGCATGATACTCTCACTTAGATTGAACAGGTCAATGCACATCTTTGATTTTCAACAAATTAATGTTCGATTTATGCGAAGAAAAAAATGTTCCAATTTCATACCGTTTTCAGAGCTCTGATGTTAATCACTCATTCATTAGCATTCATTAAAATACACACATTGGAACTCTGAGCATAAGAAAGGTTGCGTTAGGCCTTGGATCATCTTTGCAGCCGTTTAACAACCTATAACACGTCTCTCTGAAAACTATAACAGAATGAGAACTCTTGTTGTGAGATTCCATTTCTTAATTTCAGTGTGCATGAAGTAAGATCTAACCATGAACAAAATTGATAATTTCTTGCTGCAGCTGTAAGTTAGAAAGAAAAAAGAAAAGAAAAAACGTTTGTTAGCACTGAGCACTGATGATATTGTGGTCATTTGTGGACAAAAAACAGTAATCTCACCTTGTATGGATACAAATTGTATTCCCAGTCACTTAGCTAATGCGATGCTAGTTTGAAGTTATGAATAACTTGGAGTAATTTTATCCGTATAAATGATACTTCGCGTAAGAATGCAGGACAGCTCAATGATTACTGGTACGTGATTCTGTACTGACAATAATTGAATACCAGTACTATGATAAATATCAATCCTATGAGTACCAGTACTATGATGAGTACTAGTCCGATGAGTACCAGTACTATGATCAGTATCAGTCCTATGAGTACCAGTACTATGATGAGTACCAGTACTATGATGAGTTCCAGTCCGATGAGTACCAGTACTATGATGAGTACCAGTCCAATGAGTACCAGTCTTATGAGTACCAGTACTATGATGATTACTAGTCCGATGAGTACCAGTACTATGATAAGTACTTGTCCGATGACTACTAGTACTATAATGAGTACCAGTCCTATGAGTACTAGTACTATAATGAGTACCAGTCCTACGAGTACCAGTACCACGACCTGCCCACAGGACGCGCCGCTGTCAGGCGTGTACGACACGGACATCGACACAGAGAGCGGGGCTGTCTCCTACGCCCCCAACGGTTTCACGCGGTGAGCGCTGCGGTGCGAGGACTTATGAAGGACGTAGGACTTAGTGGAAGGACTTAGGAAGTTTTTAGGATTTAGTGTAAGGACCCAGGACTTAGTAAAAGGACTTAGGAAAGACTTAAGATTTAGTGGGAGGACTCAAATGCTGTTTAGTGCAAGGACTAAGGATATGATGCCTAGAGCAGTCGTGTGATATTATTAATAACTATTTGAAAATTTGAAGCAATTAAGCACCTGTCAAACTGTCATTCCACTATCGAGGATGCTCTGTGTGCTCTATCATGTACTTGTTTGATCTAGAAAAAGTTCAAGAAGTTCTCAAAATGTGTTATTATGTCAGTACTTGTGTGATCTAGAAACAGTTCACGAGGCTCTCAAAGTATTTCTTGAAGTTAGTTTTGGGGCTCGCTGAAATTTATGGCATGTCAGCCCGAACGCCAGTGAATGGAAACCCATTTTCCTGCTTAGAAATACCTTGTTTAGAGAATGCTTCACACTGCGCTCGGAGTTATCGATCACAATTACGATAGTGAAAGAATGCTCTTATGTAGTTGGTGACGCTGACAAACAGGCGTCCCATCCATCATGAATGAAATATTCAAGAAGACAAGGCAGTTGCACCTCTACGACACAACACTGAATTGAGCGCTTAATAGACCGCTGCGCAACAATGCACCAGCACTGCAGATCGAAGAGTTTAGTTCGCGAAGGAAGTCATTATAAGCGAGTCCACCTGCATTCCGTAAGAATTCAGCAGTTTTTGTCGTTCTTCACCTTGAATTTTAAAAGTGACTCTATTCGCTTCGCAGCTGACTGAGTCGATGGGAGTTCAACAATTATTCATGCTGTGTTCATTCATCGATCGATGTGAGCGCATCATTTATAAGGGAATGACTCGAGGGTTCTAGCAAAGGCTTGCAACTTTTATAACTTCGTGATGATGTAAGTTTCTAGAATTGCTATCCTGAGCACTCGGTCGACATACACATTCTCCTCGCTTGACGTCAGCAGTTATTACATATATAATCATATTATTTGTATAAACATTTTAACTCAAATTCTCTCATAGCTAAATTGTAGTGAACACAAAGGAAAATATTACCTAGGTAAAGTTGTTTCTTTTGGGTCTATAATTATTCACCCTATAACTGTTTGCGAATGGTGTGAACTACAGCTGTTGTACCTGGATGCTTACTTCGCGTAAATTCTATACTACTATCTGTCTTTGCTATGCCAATAATATAATTAACAGTACGAAACAGAGTGACGTTTGCTTATTGTTGTACTGTCAAGGTGTTGGCGACAGAAAAACTGCACTTAGGATGTGGCATATTCAAAATCAAAATCATTTCATTTTATATTTTGAACCGGAGAAACGAATGAAAATCTCGTTGTTTTTTGAGCTTTTCTTTCTCTATTCAGGTTTTGCCGATTTTTGAGGATCTTCTTCCTTACCGAATACCAGACTTCAAAAACAAAGAAAATAGCTCCAACCGCCGTGGTTGTCGGTATCAAGGACTTCTCAGCCAGGTCTGTTATGTTATTGAAAACAAACCTCAAGTTGTGTGAATATCCCAGCCGTTACATATAATTTTTAAGCAAATGTTAACTAGATGACATAAAGGGCAAATGCATACCCTGTGTTTGCTGTAACCCTTCTAACCATGCATGTATATTAATAGCATTACTTTTTAAATAAGCTTAGCTCGTATAAAGGCCTTTCCTCAGGAAACATGCAACAACAGTGTGCTAAACTCAAAAATAACTATGTAATTCAGCCGTTGGAGAGCACTTTTTTCCACGTGTTTGCATTGTGAATTTGAAAGTCATCGATACCGAATTTCTTTCAATACGGTCGAAGATGGAGCAAATCAGTATTAAAACTGATCATGAAAAATGAAATATAATTTTTCTCATGAGAAATTGAAAAACCTTGCTTTTAAATTTATAGCTAGTATAGAGAGTCCAGGGCAGTTCAAAAGAGAAACTAGTACCATCACAATTTTAACAAAAAATTTCAGAACTGTAGCTTTGTTAACATCTCGGAAACAATAACCCTCTTCACTTGCTCATCATGAGCTGCACTTAATTTTCGGTCGCAAGGTTCTTTAGTTCTTTATGTTAAGAAATTTTGAAAACCAATGATGTTTTTTGTATCATCTTTAAAGGAAATAAATTGTTTTTCTTTATTTATTTTTCTTGCAGGTCAAACGAAGATACCGTGGCGCAAGTGATAGAGCGCGCCCTGGCTTGGTGTGAGGCTGAATCTGCGGTGCATCTCCGCAACCTCGAGGTGACGAGTTGGGTTATCCCTGTGATGTTGTCCTCACGTCTGTAACCTAGGGGTCACGAGTGTGTATGCAACCAGTCCAATCACTAGATTCTAACCTATTTAATCTCAATTTGTACATAAAACGTGAAGCTTGCTAGTCTGAGTTGTCCTATCGAAAAGAATTTAATTATCTCCGCTTATAAAATTTAATTTTGCACTCGCATCAAAATGGAAAGCGACAGTGAGAAGACAGAGCCTGAGCTCAGATTGCATGCAGTGCATCACGTAGTTTGGGAGTAAGACCTCCAATTTCTGAACACCGAACATGAATATCTTTTTACATTTCTGATTTGACCGTTATAACTGCGATTTTCATTAGCATTGTGAACTTAGCAAATAAAGCTATGTATGCTAATGAACTGAAATTCATTTCCAAATATTCGCTCAAATTAATTTCAATTTGATCATGCCATATTCGTGATCCGATAAGCGATAATAGATAACGATTCGTCAAAATCGCCAGCATAACCATTTTTTCTACTTCCGCCACCGAGAAATGACATTGATCATAAACTAAAAAATAAGTCTACGTATTCCCATAAGCTACATCCAGCCTATCAATTGATGAGTGGAAGTCTTACAAGCAAGCGTACACAATAGAGCTTGTCAAATTATCACCAGTTCAACAAAGTACCTATTACTAATCCTCTATAAACCACAGTACCTAAAATAGTGAAACTAGTTTAGATTACTCCTATTTAGATTCACGCACAGAAATTAGCCCCCTACTTCCTTTGTTTCTTTGAATAAAACTAAGTTGCACGCTTTGTACGCAGGTGCTGAACCAAAAAGCTGGGCACGCGAGCTCAAGCTACACCTGGCTGCTGGAGAGTCCCGGCATGGTGCACTGCAAGTTCTACAGGTTCGTGCGCCTGGTGTACATACTGGACGACCTCGTAGATGAACGGGAGTCCATGGAGAGAAAATGGGAAGAAAGTAACGCCATTACGCAAGAGCCGTGGAGAGACCGCTCTTTTTCTGAAGGTAAATTTCTCTGTGAAGGTTGTGGCGCATGAACGCTTAGTAATTCTTTTTTGCATTATATGTTTCACAAGACTGTTAGGCAGAAACAATTATAGGGAAGGGTAATGATTTCATCTATATTTATAAGTTATTTCGAAGTTTCTTTGATGGAAGCCTCCTTGCAAGGAAGGCAGCGTCTCGTTTTTTTTAGCATTTTGATTTACATGTTTGATGTTTGTATCTTGTTCTGACAGGGATGAAAAAGCGGTAAGTTCATTGCGGTGAATTAAATGACTTTTTTTAGGTTCATTTTTATAGAAAACATAGTAGCTCTCCTTTGATTACGCAATAAACCTAATACCGAAAATTTGGCCCATCAAAATATTTAAAAAAAACTTGTTCCACATACCGTTTCGTATACAATTCCTTAAGAAAAACACTTGAATATTAGCTCATCTGAAGCTTGTAGTAACTCACTATTTAATTGTTTGCTTTATGATATTTTAAATAACATTATTAGCCTTTTCAGAGCATTTATTGACCTCAATGTTTTTTCGTAGACTTTGATTGTGGAGTCTGGAACACAGAGTTGAAGGGCTTCAACTGCACTAGCTTCCTGCCTCAGGTGGTCGAGCCTCGTGAGTTTCATTGATACGCGTCACACTGTAATGAATATGCAAATTTTCGTAGCAAAATACCGCTATAAATGACATAAATTAAAAGCATATAGCGTCAAAACATTAAAATAGTGCATATTGTTTCGATGTTCAGTTTTAAAACCATGACCCGAGTTGAAGAAAATGGCCCTAATGTGATGAACCGCTTCGATACCAACAGACTGCAGTGTTTGGGGTGGAGTGTGGGAAACCACGGAGGAGTTGACCAACAGGGTGAGCGCTTGGCTCCTGGAGAGCAAGAGACAAGTGGTCACCATCAGCACTCACCACGTCCGTACCGTGGGTCAGTGCGATTTTTGAAGATTTTTCGGTGCTTCCTTATTAATTTTGATTGCGATTTTGAAGGTGTTCGGTGCCTTGACGATATCGATGATTTTTTTTTTGCATCGACAGAGAACGAACTCTTCATGTGGGTGCACACTTTGTAAAAAGAGGCCTCACTCAGAGCAAGCAGAATATTGGGAAGGGTTTTTAAGGTTGATCTTTTGGAGATCTGTCTACACAAAAGTGATGGTGTTCAGCGATGCAGGTTTTTTTCAACGGTACCAATGAAAGATTGTTGAACAAGTCGTATTATATGAAGTAATCAAGACCGATGCAAGGATATATTTGACGTTTTCAGAGTTGTCACTTCAGTAATAAATGTGTGTGAAAATTTACTTCTTCTTACATTGTAGAAGAACGTAAAAAATTATTGCGTATACTGTAGCGTCAGCTTCGATAACTGTTTATGAACTGTTATTGGAGTTATCAAAAGTGACAATGTTTCTTCTTATTATGAATTTCTAAAATGCTATCCGCTAAAGAGTGGCTGGAAGATGAACCTACGAGTTTTTCACACACTCGTCCTCAAGATATTATCAGCTAGAGTCGTTCCAGATGTACAGTACAATATTACAATGAAATTAGTCTCACATTTTGTGTCGAGTACTTTGAAATGCAATCAAGTCTTTGGGTGTTAATTACTTCATTGGATCCGGATGGCTACTGACAAGCAAGGTTAATTCTTCGTGAAATGTTGGCACTATAAACACACCTCTAGAGTTGATAAATCATTGTTGAATTGAATATTTATTTAGAAGATTTAATGAATCGTGTAATATCGTTTACTACCTGATTATGAATTACAGGAAATTCTGTGAGTTTGGACGACACGGCGTGGGTGCGTCACGCGCCGTTTGCTGTATGGCTCCCTGTGATCCATGTCATCACTACCAGCTGAGCAGCAATTGTGCCGACGTGTGCGACGTTTCTTACATGGGGAAGACGAGGCGTACTTAAAACCATGACAAAGTCTACTCAACACCATGACGAGATGTACTTAAAACCATGACGTGTATTTAGGCAAGACGAGGTGTACTTAGAACTAAGCCAATGAGTACTTAGGACCAAGACGGTGTTTTTAGGTCAAGACAATATGTACCTACTCAGGGTCAGGACGAGGTGTCTTTTGGAGTAAGGCAAGCTATACTTAGAGTCAAAACGACATGTATGTAGGATCAAGACAAAGTGTGCTTATAACCAAGACTAGGTGAACCTAGAGCCAAAGCGATGTGTGCTATATGAAATAAAGAGATGTACATGTAGCAGACAAGATCGGTTTAAAGAATCAGACCAAAACATGTGCCTAACGAAGTCATACTCGAAGAAGCAGACCACAAATGCATTGCGAATCATATTTTCTAAATGCGATAGTGGTTCCTGCAACTGAAATGTACCTGATGAAGCCACAGTGCTACCACGTTTAACAATGTGATAGTTTTTATCTATAATTCAGCAACCTAGCCAATAAATACGCTCGTGCATGCTCAAAAAAGTCTTTTGCACGAAATTTTCGCATTTTAAATTCGAAATTCGCCTCTCTCAGAAGCTGCAAATGCCTCGGCAGAAAAAATTGCTCCCATTGATGCGACCGATACTAGGACAGTGATTCTTAAATTCTATTATTTCATTGAAAGTTAGTGATTTGCTCAGCTAGTTCAGTATTCAGCTTTGAGCACTTGTTTAATCCTATAATATGCATCAAAACAAAACTCTTGTGGAGGCGCATGTATCTTGGAGAAACCACAACCCAAAGTTGGTAGAGCAGCTTCCCAGTCTAACTTTTTCGCCGCCTGCATGCATGTTTTTTGCCGCCTGAGGGATTTAATCGCTTAAATCGCTTAGGCTGTGAAAAACATAAATGCAGGAAGCGAGAAAGTTAGACCGAGTTATTTACTACAGTCTTTATTAAATGGAGTCGTCAAATGAGTCACCACAGAAAATTTACCAACTAAAAATTATTCCTCTTGAAATCAATGGTTTTGATCAATGTTTCTAGCATTGAGTCATAGAAATGCTTTTCTGTGTTTAGCCATACACATTATTAATAGCTACATCAGACACAGATTCTATTATATACATTCTACAGGATGTTGAATAAAGAGTGCTCCATACTTTGCGAGAAGGCAGGGATGCACAAAATAAACAGTTTTTCACGAATACCAAATATATCAAAACTCCTTCGTTTTCAAGATACTGAGGTTTAAAGTTTAACCTTAATGCCATTAATATCATTTACGTTTTTAGGAAATGTCCTTATCAGAAAAAACGAGTATCAGAGAAAAAGACGTTTTATCAAACAATCTTTATAATAATCGATCGAAATGTTTGCCCGATGTACCAATGCAAGTTTGGTGCCTCTTCCGAATGGATTGTTGGACAGGATACGAGAATTTTGAACTTTCTGCAGTGTTACCTGCATGGTGCGACGGCTATCCTTGCGACAATGCTACAAGTTCCATCTCGGACTCCGCCTCAGTTTCGCAAATCAGTCATTTCATGCGGACCCAGTGAAAGAAATCTAAAGAACTCATGTCTGAAGATCTTGGGAACCTTGCTACAGGTTCTTTGCGCTCCACAGGTAGTCATTCAGGTATCGCCGAGCATTCCTGTTGAAATAGACCGATCTTAAACTCTCCTGTTCACGTTAAAGCACTCTTGTTCTCGTTGACGACGATGTATGTTTGTAAGCAGGCAATATCAGCGCAAATATAGACTGGGAAAACATTTCTAATAAAAAGGATGCTTTATTCCAATCAATCAAGCCTAATTCATATCATCGTGTATATTGTTTTTTGCCTTTTAACTAACACCAGAACACAATGACGGTTCTACCCGTCAAGGCGGTACCCATTTCTGACACCTGGATAGATTGGGGAATTGTGCTTGAGTTCTCCCTTTTCCCAAAGGGGGGAAATCCCCGCGCAGCGCCGGGATTCGAACTACCGACACCTTCATGGAAGGGCGCGTTCTTAACCACTCGGCCACGGCATAAGCATTTTCGCAGCTCCACAAACATTAACGTTGTCTGGATCGTAAGCCGTGCTTATATCTCTCATTTGTATTTTCCTTTGACCAGCGTGCCAACGTTGCAATATGAACCATTCGTAAACACCAGGCATTTGAGTGTTGCCACGTCTAAAGGAGCCACTTAATTTGAATTTTTCACGTGAGAAATATAAATACGGAACAAACTGCTCCCCTCAAGATGAAACTTTAAACCTCAGTGTCTTGAAAACAAAGGCGTCTTAAAATATTTAAGTATTGCGAAAGAGTGTTCATTTTGGGTGTCCCTAGCTCCTGTCAAAGTTAATACCTCTTTTTTTTTTAAACGTCGTATAAAGTAGAAACGGTTTGTCTTTTGGGGGGAAAAATATACAAACCATACTGTATACAAAACATTCTTAGCACAGCGAAGTGAAATTTCGATCAAATTGAACTCGAAGTGTTCTGTTATTCACTGAAACACAGAGTGTCTATGCAAGTACAATCCGTAATGTGTATAAACTCTCCTAAGCGTCGAAACCTCAGACTAGGTTTGGGTTTGACCTCAAAACACTTTCCTTAAGTTTTGTTGCATAGCATTACTCATAAGCATACGCCTTTTAGGATGTTAGCCAGAGAGGGGGGAGGGGGGAGCGCCCTGTGGGCCATGCCTCCCCTCCCCACCCCCATCCGAAATGTTGAGCTGGGGGCCAGTTTCAGTCGTCGTTTTAAGCAAAAGAATAGAAAGTTTGCTGATAATTAATGCCTGACCCTCCCGAAGTTTTTTGTCGGGTATCCTAAACCTCCCCCCCTCCCCTCCGAAATTTTTGGGTGGCTGTGCCACTGATGTGAGTGCAACCGTCCATATATAAAACAGTATAATTGAGAGATAAAGAGAGAGCAATTACTGTACCTTTCCTCAAACAGGGAAAGAAAAGTTCCTACAAAGCATTCGTGTCTTTCTTGCAACTCTGAAACACATTTTTGTAAAGCATGTGAATGTATTTATTGTTATTTTAGCCTATTTATCTTTTAGAAGCTACACTAAAAAATTGATTTAGATATTTCTGTGTTTGGCTAGAGAAAAAAAAGATTGATGAGATGTCTGGAGGCAATTAAATTTTAGCATTTTTCCGAATAGCACTGTTTCAGTTCAAAACTGTAATTTTTGTTCTGAAAAAACTTTCAATTAATCATTTGAGCGATTTTCTATTATCTGCTGTCTACCATAATTTTATCAGTCCTTTAAAAATTCTGTATTTTTAAGAAAAAGAGAGTAATTTTAAATACAGTTCAAAGTGACCTGAAGATTTAAGTGCTACCGTAAAAAAACATCTTAAATCTAATAGTCTTCACTATTTTCTTACTATACATAATTTTTCACCTATAAATTCAAGCTTAAATAAGTAATAGTTATATTATTGGAGTGTATTTCTCAACTATGTGTGCTACTTCAAAAATATTTTGCACATTAACCTACGACATTAATAATATAAGCTTCGTGTCTTCCATGTGCATTTGAGTCTGTATAAATATTTCGCCATTCTTATGTGTTCTTCACCGTTACATATTATTCATATCCATACAATTCGTGTAAGGAATCCGTGTGTATTAGTTTAGTCGTCACCGATCACATCAACGAACTAAATAACTCAAATAAACCATCAAAATTATAGCCACAACGGAGTTTCATTCTCTCAGGATCCCGATAATAACTTATTTTTTTGGAAGTTACTTTTACTTGGGCTGGCTGAATGAAACAGCAAAGTAGAAGACACATGCTAAGCTTCGGTCGTATATGCTCTGGGCTTATGAACATGGCTTACAATCGCTGTTATGAGTTATGAAGCTATCGGTATCGTACCTATTTCTCGTTACAATCAATTATAGTTGATTACTCTTTTAACCTAATGCAATGTCCAAGATGCGTCTCTTCGTAATAAAAACGTACAGTTTAGAAGTTACTTGCGTTTTTCAATGAAAAAACATCTATGTAACTATGTTCATTACAAGAAGTATTTGAAAGAATTTATTCATATTATTACCGAGTGCTGAGTTTGCAAGATCCCTTTAATACTTAATTTTGCAGACGAAACGAGAGCGTAAAAGTTCTGACTACACCAGTTTAAAATATGACATTTCACAATCTTGATAAGCTTGAACAATGTCTTGCATGCCAGCGAACCATAAAACTATGGAATGTATATTGCAATCATATATGATTTTACAGAAGTTATTAATAATTTTTTGCATAACAGTTGAAAAACCTTTGATTGAATCTTTCAGTCATAGAACAGCCTCTGGTTCATAAGAATATTTTTGAACTTTCATAAATACTATTTATTAATGAAAAACATTTATTCATAATTTAGAAGGACTGGCGAGAGGAATGTTAGAAGAACATGTCATAAGTTTTTGAAAGCATTTGGTTATTGAATTTTTTTATTGAGAGTTTTTTACGATCTTTCTCAGTAGACATATTGACACAATTCTTTATATCATCATTTCGTATTTTTTCTAAATGAAATTCATTTTGAAAATATTATTCTGCATTTTTCCCCAAAGTGTTTCGCTAAAAGTATATCTAAATTCGGCTCATTTATTTCGGAGACATCGAAGTTATTCTAATTGACTCAAATAATAAAAATCTGGTAGGAAATTTCTAATTTTTCCCATCAGAGATTGATGATGCCCTCTTATCGTATATACAAAAATGTGCGTCGGTCGGGTGTATTTAAAATTAAAGTTTGACCAAAAAGAAAACTCTGCATCTGGCGACTCGCATTTGGAAACCGGTGCCGGCTGTGGGCGAAACGTTGTTCGTAATAATTGAATAAAAAACATTTTTCGATGATAAATCTTGAAAAATTCTAACAAAAAAATAATTGTGCTAATTTTCTTACCTGTTTATCAAGTTTTACGTTAAGAAAATAAGAAGTCAAGCTGTAATTTCTTTATAGGAATGCTAATGCTATTCTCAGAAAGTCTGTGAAGACCAAAAGGTTAGATTCAAATCTCCATTGTAGCTTGACGTTATATGGTGCTCGTGAGAGAATATTTCGATAATGAAAAAGCCACTGTAATATATTTCATCTAGGTATAGTAAACATTCATAGGCATGTTGAGTTTACTCAAATCAGTTTCATGAAATAATTAGTGAAAACTTGTGAATGTTGTCATTGAAGTTGGGACGTCTAGTAGCTAGGTACTGTAGCTAAGAATATGATGGCCTGGGTGTTGTTCTATTGGAGATATTGAGCAAGTCTACAGGCCCCTGTTTCAACTTTTTGTAATTTAGTCTATTGTTCATATTATTTAAAAGTTATACCTAGAAAAAAAATTCTTTGAATTAAAGTGTTATATTTTTGAATGCTGAATTCTAAATTGGGTACAGAAAAATGAACTTCATTGTGTTAGAAATCACTCTTCTAAGAAGTTCACTTGCATGAACATGGATACCATTAATTGATTTTTTCACTCATATAAAATTGAGATTCAAGTATTTGAAGTACTATATATTAGTACCTAGTATTACATTGCACAGACAGTATTATTGAAACTAAATCTATCCTGCAAAGTGAACCTATTTACACAATTCTAAGTGATAAGCATTAGGAGAAATTAGTAAGGCATTTAACCCTTTAATGCCCAAGGAATGGAGGTCCTCTTTCTAAAATACCCTCAATATATTGTATTTCTTGTTAAGTCACTTTATAACAGAGGATTATAAACAGAGGATTATAACTTGAAGGACTATAACTTGGAGGATTATAACTTGGAGGATTATAACTTGGAGGATTATAACTTGGAGGATTATAACTTGGAGGATTATAACTTGGAGGATTATAACTTGGAGGATTATAACTTGGAGGATTATAACTTGGAGGATTATAACTTGGAGGATTATAACTTGGAGGATTATAACTTGGAGGATTATAACTTGGAGGATTATAACTTGGAGGATTATAACTTGGAGGATTATAACAGGGGATTATAGAGGATTATAAACAGAGGATTATAAACAGGATTATAACTTGGAAATACACATTTTTTTTTCTTTTCTTAAATTAAATTCCTAATGTTTTCTTTAAAGTTTACTGCTAAGTTGTAGTAGTTCCTTTCTTATCCTGATGTCGGTGACTGCCTGATGCCAGAGCCAGTTCAATGACGATGGTTGTGTTAACGGTAATACGAGGACAAAAATTCTGACGTTGGAGGATTGAGTCGGTAGCTGCTAAAAAATTTCATTTTTATCTCATGACTAAAATATAAATATCATAGTCTAAACTTCACTCTTGATTTTATTATAAACCATTATCTTCATGTGAAAGTTATGAAAGACTGTTATTGAAGATTTAGTTTTGACTTTTATCCTCCTTTATTTTTACCATCCTTATTTGTAATGACTAATGCTCATCTTAGTCATAGTGTTAATCTAAGTCTGTTTTCCTTAGTTTGGATGAAATCCTTTGTGTTGGTGTTAAATTTAATCATGAATTTACCCATAGCCTAGTTGTGATATCCATTGTCCTATTGTTATCCTTTGTCCTATTATCTTTAGGGTTTATATTAAGGAGGTGCAAGTAATCAATTTTTAAAATTTTGATGCCTGTATCATGGTAATTACATCAAAATAAGCAACTTTTCTTCTATGCACTTTTTAGAGCAAATGAGTATTTAACGAGTTATAGCGGTAGGCTTAGTTTGGGTAGAGTACGTTTGGGTACTTTGGTAATTTATTATTAGCTCACCTTGCAGAGCCTGCAAAGTCTGAACCCACTTCTAGAATCTTTTAGTTAATAACGCAATAGAAATTATCTCCAAAAATAATAAATTATAGCGGTATGTTCATTTTCGTCTTAGATGGTAGGAATGTGCGCGATTATTCGAGTGCGTCGGATGGGAGAGTCCATTGTAGTGTTGCCATATGACACGCTCGATGAATTACTTGCCGCTTCAAACACTAGAGTTGCGGTCAGTCATTTACCATTATAACTCATTTAATACTAATTTACCCTAAAATTACTAATTACTAATTTACCCCATTAACCATCTTTTGTTCTATGTTACTTTGTTTTAATTTTTTCCTTTGCCCAGATGTTTTCCTTTGCCCAGATGTTTTCCTTTGCCCTAATGTTTTCCTTTGCCCTAATGTTTTCCTTTGCCCTAATGTTTTCCTTTGCCCTAATGTTTTCCTTTGCCCTAATGTTTTCCTTTGCCCTAATGTTTTCCTTTGCCCTAATGTTTTCCTTTGCCCTAATGTTTTCCTTTGCCCTAATGTTTTCCTTTGCCCTAATGTTTTCCTTTGCCCTAATGTTTTCCTTTGCCCTAATGTTTTCCTTTGCCCTAATGTTTTCCTTTGCCCTAATGTTTTCCTTTGCCCTAATGTTTTCCTTTGCCCTAATGTTTTCCTTTGCCCTAATGTTTTCCTTTGCCCTAATGTTTTCCTTTGCCCTAATGTTTTCCTTTGCCCTAATGTTTTCCTTTGCCCTAATGTTTTCCTTTGCCCTAATGTTTTCCTTTGCCCTAATGTTTTCCTTTGCCCTAATGTTTTCCTTTGCCCTAATGTTTTCCTTTGCCCTAATGTTTTCCTTTGCCCTAATGTTTTCCTTTGCCCTAATGTTTTCCTTTGCCCTAATGTTTTCCTTTGCCCTAATGTTTTCCTTTGCCCTAATGTTAACCATAGTGGTAATGCTATACTTTGTTTTAATGCAATTAACTGAAGGATTGCTGTAGTTTGTTACATATGTTGATTTGTTTTTTTACAGATAGTGTCATGGATTCTGCAATTCCAGTGAGAAGAAAAGAGACTGTTATTAACATACCAGATGAGATTGTTCTGAGTCATTCTTGTCTCTATGATAAGAAAAACAATTTCCATGATTTGCCAATTGCCAGTAATCTCTGCAGTAGCAATGGATTTGTTGATGAAATGTTTTGTTCATCTTTGTGTTTGCAAATTAACAGAACTTCACCATCTAATGAGCATGTTCAGTTTCATTCTTCCAAGAAAAATTTGTTGCCCTCACTGGAGTTTATGAATTTGTATTCAGAAATGAGACCTGCATGCCAACCACTTTCAACTGATCATCAACTTCATAAAATGAAAATGGATTGCTCTAGCATTCATTCTAGGTATTTCAAGGAACCAAGCCCATCAGAAGTTCCTAAAATGCCATCAAATGTCCAAACTAAGAGTGAAAATTCTTTTCTTGCTCACTCCTTTGTGAGCAAAAAAACTGGACAGAGTTTATGCATTGATGGACGTGAAAAATATAACTTCAAGAAAACCTCAAATCTCGAAACAAGTTTTGAGAAGCACTCTTGCATAGTAGAAATAGATGTCATGGACCCTACAGATCATATTGTCCACACTGATACCCCTGTTCAAAGCATTTCTACTAGTGACCAGAGCCTGACATCTCATGAAACTCAGCTTAGCTATGCTGGAAGTATTGGGACTGACAAAGTAATTGAAGAAAATGCTGCAGAAAAGTCCCTACTCTGTGCATCTTCTAGCTTGTCTGACTGCAATTCTTCACAAAAGTTAATTCCTGTGTCTACTGCAACAGTTCAAAGTCAGGAGAAAAGAACTTCAAATCCTTTACTCTCAAGTAATAAATGTTCTCAGGAGTTCAAGAGAAACAATGAAGTATTTTCCATTTGTAAATCAAAGCACATTTACCAGGATGCTGCAGATGAGCTTCTCAAACAGAATGATCATTTGTCTTACAAAGGACTTACTGACGAACAAGTGGAGCAGTACCCTGCATATCTATATTTGAACAGAACTTTTCCTCAAACCATGCATCAATCTTGCACTGCCTTACAGCCTCAGTTTACAGTTCCATTGCCCAGTGAGCATTGCAGTCCAGCACAGCTAAATGCACCAGGGATGTTCCCCTATAGTAATAGAAGTGCCCTCAACAATCAATTCACAAGCCAAGAAATATGCCCTGCCAGAAACATGCAATGCTGCTGCTGTTGTGGACCATTTTGTTGCATTGAACGAGCCTGGTCATTTGAGAAGATTCTCACTAACTGGAGTCAGATGCATCAGCCTCATCAATGTTCCTTCAATGTACTCAAACCTCATCTTAGGAACTTGCCTCATACTTCCTGCTTTAGTGTGTGTCCTGATGAAAAATACTGTGTGAGGGAAGCACAAAGCAACTCAACCATCAGCAACATGTGTGGCTCTGAGCGGTTTAAGGACTGCAAAATTTCAAATGGACATCTCAGTTCTGAACACCTGTTTCAATCTGGAGAAATGTTGGCCGTCAAGAAACACCTCAATTCAAATGAATCTTCAGACATTTCAGGACCAAGTATGCTAAAAGACAATGAAACACCAACATCAAACAATGAGGATCTCTCAGAAAGTGGAACTGTAGACCATGCTTCATCTTTCAAAGAACTCATTGGGAAGCAAAAAGAAGTAGCCAATGTTTTGAAATGTGTTAATGAGAAATTTCACTTTCTTGATATAGATGACTTATTGCCTAGTCATTCAACTGATAAGTCATGTCCATCTGATGTTCAAGAAGAGTGTTTAGCTCCATTACTCTGTGCTAAGGATGATGTTGGACCTGATGAATATCATAAAGGTTCACATGTGGAAGAAGAACCTAGATGCAGCACTCCAGTGCAATCAGTGTTTGGAAATGAGTGTGTTGATCCATTTCTACCTTTCAATGGTGAAGTAAAATCATTTAGCCATGGAAACCAGGCTTCAGTGAATTTGTCAAATAATAAAGGTATCTCTAAAGATGAGTTTGACTGTTCTGATCCCAACTGTCATTCAACTTCTTCTATGAGTCCCAAAAAGAGCTATGCTACTGGTGTGGATGTGAAGAGTAGTGACACCAGCCTGAGGTACTGCAGCCTGCACATTGACACAATGCAGGCTACGCTACACGGCGAGCTTGATCTTCCTCTTTCTCCTATAACAGCCCCTGTTGAAGAGCCCATCAAGGTTGATGACTACTTGAATGAGGATCAAGTTTCAGTATCTCTGACAGGTGGGTCTTTCATTTCAGGTGTTCAAAGTTGTTAATGATGGTTGTAGATTTTATTTTATCTTGTAGATTTAATTTTATGTCGTAATAATTTTGTTACACGTTAACATTTTGTTTACAATGCTGCTGCAAAAATTGTTGATGCTTTTTTTTAGGACTGGTTCTGAGGCCACTATTTTGTCTATGGTGTTTCTGTTGGTAAGATGAATTTTTGTTTGCATTTTATGAAAGCCTCAATTTTATGGGTTTCATAATAGATTTATTGATGAATGAACAATATTTTAAATTCATTTTGATGAAACTTTTACTATATTCCTGCATTGTGCTACATCTGATAATCTTTTATAGCATAGAATATATTAACTTTTTGTAACACAGAATGTATTGAATTGGGTATGCATTCATGCGCAATGAATTTATACATGCATAGTTTGTATGCATAAAGTGAGAGTAGAATACCACAGCTACATGGTATTTTGAAAATTTGGATTCATTTTATGCCATAAATGCAATTTTGAATTTATAGGCGATAGAAATTTGCATTCTTTTCATTTACCAGTAGATAACTTCTCCTGCTCCTGACTTGTTACCCAGTGGTGACTCTTTGACTATCACCTTGTGGGTCTTTGAAGTGCGGGAATTTTCTGTGATATTATGTTCAATGTCAAGGTTAACATCCATATTTCTGATGAAAAGCTTTGAGCTGCAATTTTATTCTCATCAAAACGTGTGTTCTGTTTCTGTCGTCTGAATATTCAATTGTATCAAAAAGGAAACATTAATTTGCAGTTTGATGAACAATTGTGTAATATAGAGTTGATTGAAGTGGACCTTTTTAGGAATGGTATGTTACTAAATAATAATTGTAAGATGAAAATTAAAACATATATATTGAAGTTCATCTTGTGTAGTTAGGGTGTTCTTATTCTTAAAACTGAAGTAGGTGTAATCAATTTTTGGTATAAAAGTTGAAATAGACATTTATAGTTAATATCTGAAGAAAAAGTAAATTTGAGCTTCTGCAGTTGAAGCTTTAGGTAATAGATCATGAACAATATAACATTTAGATTATAGATGCAGTAGCAGGAGTAAAAATTTATTAATTTTGAAGGGAATGAAGGTTCATATGCATGCGAGTGACCCAATGCTCAGTGGCCGTGGAAAAGATTTTTCCCCGAAGGTTTTGTACAACCGGTGAAATTAACTCCACCTCTACCAATCAGCCTAATTTAAAAAAAAGAGAATAGAACCAGTCTACCCTTAAAACATTCAGATGTTTGTTAAACTTGAACCACTACAAATTAAAATGTTATTTTTATGTTGATAGCATCTGTGAGAAGTGTTTTTATGATTTTATTCAATTTGTTGGCACACTAGCAATACTTGAAAACCTTTAAATCTCACTAAAAATGTTTAGGAATTTCCCAATAGTTAATATTAAATTCTTACAAATGTTCATTAATGCTGCTTGGGGAAGAAGCTGCAGCATGGAGTGTTCAAATGTTCTTGATGTTCATCAAAATGAGTACATAAATAACTAATTGAAGAAGTTTGATGTTACGTGTAAAACTCGTGTCATGAACTGATAGCGCTCAGCAAGATAATAAATTATTGTATCTATTGGAATTAGTGCTCCCAGGGGGATGGATGATCTGAGGTTCTGAGCTGAAAATTAGGTGGGCCTCTCTTCTGTCACAAGAATTTTTTTGTTACGGACTATCTTATTTTGGTTCAAAACACCTTTCTTTAAGGTACTAATGCTTTCTTATCCTGAATCTCGTTCTGTAAACTCCTTTTAATGGCGATGTTCCAATGAAGAGGGTGTGGGGACATCTCTTGTCCATTAATCCCTCGTTCCACTTATTCCATACCTAATGGTATCTGCTTCCTTTTTGTGGGAGTACTTTTGTTGTGGTTAGCAAGACCTAGCTTCTAATCTAATCTCCACATCTGATAATTTACTTCCCCTCAAAGAAATATAACTGAAGCATTTTGGCACTCACTGGAGGAACTGGTGAGGTCCCGAGCTAACTGGTAAGTAGGCCTTCATTTTGTTGAAGAAAATAGGGTCCTCTGTATCGTTAAGGACCATCTTTTTCAGTTCACTGCTGATCATTTTCTCAGCACCTACTACGTTGTTCTTCAAATTTTTATCTTATTTCATAAATTTCCTTTCCGTTTCCATGCTTTGGGGATCTTGTGTGGATCACCCCTGGTGCATAGATTTTGCGTGCGCTTAACTCCATATTAAAGGGTGCCTTCATCCTTCCTTTCTTTGGAGCACCTTTGTCACTCTCTGTGCAGCACCTTACGCAATAAAATTACGGTTATAATGATAAACTGGTATACTTTTAATCGAAACAACCATGCGTATTGGCTAAAATGATTATTTTCTTTACCATATTTCAAATAGGGCGATTCGTCGAGAATCTTATTCGTAGAGTAAGAAAAAGAACCAGAGTAAAAACGAACGGTACATTTATTGCAAACGTTTCGGAATTGAAATTCCACCATCAGTGCTGAAACAGGAGAAAAAAATTTGTCAATTGAAAAAAAATATATGATTCTCATTGTTTTTTTAAGACATTTTTTCTCACGTTTCAGCGCTGATGATGAAATTTTAATTCCGAAACATTTGCAATAAATAAAATCGTTTTTATTCCGCTTCTTCCTTTTATTCTATGAATAATTTTCTTAACCAACTCTAGGTTTTAATTATTATTGTATAAAACGCTCCCTAAGAAAGGCTGGAAATTGAAAAATCGAGGATTTTAGGTCAATTTCACCTCGTGATTTCAAAATGAACATAAAAAACGAAATGAAAAGTCGTTACTTAGCGGGACTTGCCCATGGGCGATGTGAAGGAAGTTGTACAACTCATCTTTACTTATATCAAAGTGTGAGGAGGTCTTCGTTAGACCACAAAATATCCGTCTTCACAGACAAGAATATGATACGATACCAGTAAAACGTGGTAAAGGGACTTTGAAAATTCAACTTACTTCATTTTGCTTGGATGCCGGATCACTGAGCAGTATACTCTGCCTGAAATATAGCTTAGCATAGCTTTCTGCTTTCGTTTTCAACATTTTTAATTCGGAATATATTTTGAAGGACTTGCTCTTAACTTTGTCATTCAAAGGTTGTCTATTTCCGGTAATGTCGTCTTCTTTTTGCTGAAATTTATGTAATATTTCTCTGTCACAAAGTAAGGGTATCTGTGTTATGAACTTGTGGGGAAATTCTGTATGAGTTCCGAGTGCGTTTCACGTTATAAATGTCACTCAAGTTAATGTTACTTCTGGCTCGACGGTTGTGCACGTATTTTCTAATTTGTGTTACAAAAATTTAAACTTTTTTCTTTTGCACAGCGCATTTGAGAATGAACCGTTCAGTTGACCTTGGAGCGTGTTTTCTGTGAGAATTAAGGGCATACTGCATCAGCTGTAATTCTTAACCGTAATCGCAAAAAATAACAAATTAGCTATAGTTAGCATGCAAAGGGTTACGTCGTCACGTAAAATTGTTTTGAATAGGTCATGTTATTACTAAGACAAAATGTGGCCATTGCTGCTGCATGCGACATAGTTAACTAACATCAAGTCAACGAACTAATATGGTGACTTGAATTTCACTCTTCGCTTTACCAAGTTTTACTGGCATCTTATCATATCCTTGTCCTTTAAAACAGTGATATTTTGTGGTCTTTTCACGACCTCATAGAACTGGTAATTCTTTGACTATCGGTATGATTAAATGAAATAGTTGACTAACATTCTTGACTAACACTTGACGTTACCTAACACAGCAGCGATTCTATTTCTCCGATTAGACGCGTTAAATCCTTTAAATTCGCTCGTCTACTTCCTCCAATGCAGACAATATTCCAATCCAATGAAAAGGAAAAAGAACCTTTCATCACTGGAAGTACGCTAAAAAAAAATGTTGGTACACAAAAGAGACGAGTTCAAAGACACCCAATGTATCTAACGATTGCAGCGCACAGACTTCAGCTCAGTTACCGCTCGCTGTAAAAATGGCTTTTAATTCAATTCGTACATGAAGATACTGCAAAATATATGAATTTATCGAGATTTTGAGCCTAAATACGGATGTGAGGCACGCTAAAATGAGTGGCACTCTTCAACTAATTGACAGGTAATAAATAACTGATGCAAGTGGACATTTAAGGATAAACAAAATGCTGAGGAATCCGGCATCCACGCGATCAATGCAACCTCGAATTTTCACTGCTCCCTTTACCACGTTTTACTGGTATCGTATCAAATCCTCGTCTGAAACGACAGCGATATTTTGTGGTCTGCCCGAGACCTCCTCATGCTTCTGGTATAATAGTGAATAAATCATAGGAACTACGCGTCCTACACGATTGTCCCAGGCGATGTTCTCCGTCTGTTCAATTTATGTGGGCTCTCGAGCGAGAACTTGAGCAGCAGTTCTGCTGGTTCCGAGTATTTTTTTTGCGTATATGGGTACACAAATTGCTCGATGTCATTGAAGTTTTTTACTTTATATACTTCAATAATATTTATTAGGTAGTACAGTTAAACGAACAGAACATGGATGTCCAGAGGTTTCTCTCAAGACCTTAGGCGGTTGTTTTTGCCCCTGGTTCTCAAACCACAACTTTTAGTCCAGGATTTTTGTTCAGCTTCGAGAAATGTATTTCACTGTGGAATGAATGCTACTCTGTTTCTTGTGTAGGAAATTTCATGTTCCTGGCATGCATATTTTTGTGCTTTTGTTCTCGTAAAATTGTTGTGGACGCTCCTTCAGCAGAAAGAGAGAATGTTGGTGCAAATGGTGGCGAAGTTGATCAGATCGAGTTCCTCGTAGGAGATAAGTCGTTTTTTAATTGTAGTTATTTCTAATATAACATTGACTGTCCAACGTGTACTCATCTACACGGTGAAAATTTCGATTACTGTCAATAAAACTACACTAAGTATGATAGTATCAATATTTTATTGAATATTCGTTTGGAACGTTTAGGCCTCTATATGATCATCCTCGTCCCCGATTTTCAAAGTCTTAACTCATCTTGTACGAACTGCTTCGTTAGGAGTATTTACAATAGTCAAGTTTCGTGAATTTAGCCAATTTTAGCTTCAAATTTCTGGTTGAGAAAACGTTGGACTCTGAAGCCCTTGTACGGCGGTATTTTCTTGAACGCACTTCAGGAAAGATGTTTTAGCAGGTAAATGTACAGTTGATGTAAAGAGAGCCACCGTATAGGTAACGTGGCTTATCTAATAGATAGTATGCGTCAAGGTTCAAGAAGGAGAAGGAGGTCTCGAGTAGACCACAAAATATCAGTCTTTACAGACAAGGATTTGATACGATACCAGTAAAACGTGGTAAAGGGAACAGTGAAAATTCGACGTACTTCATTTTGCTTGGATGCCGGATCACTGAGCATTAGATTCATTCGTAAATAAATTTTTACATAGGTTCTTGCCTTCAAATTGAAGATTGAAAGATTAAATTTTTCTTCGGAGAATTTGTTTTCAATTATCTTGCTCTAAGTTTGGTCATTTCATCCTGCATTATCCTGTTATTTACGTAAATTATGAAGATTTTCTCACGACCAAGACGGGGGTGTCTGTGTTATACTCATAATTCCATTGGAACGCCTCGAGTATACGAATTATTAATGCTGCTCGGCTCGGTATGGTGTGGTGATGGTAGCGCGTGTTATTTTGACGGTCACATGTTTCGTTAGTCAGTGCATTGTCGGTTCTATGGAGTTTGTTGAAGAAAATACTTAGCTGATTTCGTGAGCTTAGTGTTTGTTGCGGAATTGTAACAGAGTAACATCCACGCGGAATAACAGAACAGCAATCTTATTTCTCTGACTAGAAACGCTTAGTTGTCTACATTCGCTCTCCTACTTCCTCCAATGCATTTGAGCAACGACATAGCATCACTGAAAATACGCTACAAAAAAAGTCGAACACAAGAAAGACGAGTTGAGTTCAGCGACGCCCAATTTATGAAAATGCTTGCAGCGCACAGAATCCAGCTGAGTTACCCGTCAATGGATAAAGTGGTTCGCATGCAACACGCACACGAAGGTACTGTAAAATATAAGAATTTATTGAGCCTAAATACGGAGATGCGGCATTTTAAAATGAGTGTCTCTGTTCAATTAATTGACAGGAAATAAATAACAGATGTAAGTGTACATTTGAGAATACATACAATGCTTAGGAATCCGGTGTCCATGCGATCAGAGTAGTTCCGAATTTTCACTACTCCCTTTACCACGTTTTACTGGTATCGTATCAAATCCTGGTCTGAAAAGACAGCGATATTTTGTGGTCTTCCAAAGACCTCCTAATGCTTCTAATTATAATTTTGAAAAAGTAAAAGCAAATGCGAGTCCTTAAGATCCTCTACGGTCTTCCGAGTTAATGTACTCAATCTGTTTAATTTATGTAGGATCTCAAGGAAAAACTTGCCGTAGTTCTGCCAATTTCCAGCTGTTTTTGTTTATTCGGGTACAAAAATTGTTCGATGTCATCGGAAGTAATTTATTGTATAGATATAATGTTAACGAGGTCGTGTAGTTGAACAGATATGAGTTTCTTTTCAGACTATAGGCTGTGGTTTTTGCTCCTGGGTCTCAAGCCAGTACTTTTGGCCCAAAATTCATGTTCTGTCTGTAGAAATATCTCTCACTGTTGATTGAATATTTCTCTACATCTTGTGTAGGGATTGTGATGTTTGTTGCTAGCATTTTTTTGCTTCTGTTCGTATAAAACGGTTGTGGACGTTCCTCTGGCAGCAGGAAAGAATGTTGTGATGTAAATGATGACGAATTTGAGCAGATTGAAATGATCGTCGGACATGGTCGGTTGTTAAATTGAAGCAAGTAATTCCTAATATAACATCGACTGACCGGCGTGTAGACATCTACAAGGTGATCATATAGAACATGCAAATTTTAAAAACCAATAATGAGCTTTTTGTATCATCTTAATTGGAAATGAGCTGGTTTTCTTTTTCTTTAGGTTACTGGCAATAAAATGGGCCTGAGTACGCAATAATATTAAGAAATTAACGAGTATTCGTGTGAAACATTTCAGCCTGGGTATAATGATCATCCTCATCCATGATTTTAAAGTTATACGTTTTAAGGCAATGTTATCCTGAAATTTCTGGCTGAGCGAAACGTTGGGATCCTAAGCCCTTCTATGTTGATATTTTCCTGAACGTACCTCGGATAATAGCTTTAACAGGTAAAAGTACATTCAGTGTGAAAAGAGCCACCGCATTGGTAATGTTACATAAATAGAATAAAGTAAGCGTTAAGGTTACAGAAGGATAAGGAGGTCTACATTAGACCACAAAATATCAGTCTTCACAGACAAGGATATGATACGATACCAGTAAAACGTGGTAAAGGGAGCAGTGAAAATTCAACGATCTTTCCTGTGTTTGAATGCCGCATCATTGAGCAGTAGATACATTAGTAAATAGATTTTTACATAGGTTCTTGCTTGTGTATTGAGCATTCAAATGTTGAATTTTTCTTCAGGAAATTTGTGTCCAAGTATCTCACTCTAAGTTTGGTCACTTCAACGTGCATCATCCTGCAAATTGCGCAAATTATTAAGGTTTTCTCGCCACAAAGACAGGGGTATCTGTGTTGTGGACTCATGTTGAGATACCATGGAAACGCTTCGAGTACGTGAATTTTTACCACATTCCCGCTTTTACTAACGGTTGGTTTGGTGAGGTTGTTAGTAGCAGAACCGGGAAATCGACTTAATTCCTCGAATATATTTTCATACTTGCTTATAAATTTAAAAAATTAACTTGCACGATAACATTTCATCTCGGATGATCAATTACTTTTTAAAGGGTAGCGAAACAGATGGAGGTGATTGAATGCTGGCATGTTTCTCCATAAATCCCTCAATCTTCCGAGATGTGCACATTTTAAAATGGTCCTAATTTTTTCAAAGCTATCCGCACTATGAAAAATAAAACGCTGCATTACGGAAGGCTCACACACGGCAGAAAAAAGTTTAAATCAACGACTTTAGGTACACCCAACGAGTGCAGCAACACCAGCGCGCGAAGTTTCCAACGGAGTTGTCCCTGTTTTGTGAGAGGAAATCATGTTCAACTTGCACACAAACGCAAATAAGATATAAATAAAGTATAAATCTTTGAGCGCAAATGCTGGAAATGCGTATAATGGGATGATACATTATATTCAGGTTAACGGTACAAAATTAGGAACAAATGTAAACTTGCATTTAAGAATCATTATACTGCTGAGTGACTTGACATCCAAGAGAGCAAGTCGACTTGAATTTTCACTGTTCCCTTTACCAATTTTACTGGTATCGTATCATATCCTTTTCAACAATGACAGCGATATTTTGCGGTCGTTTCACGACCCCCCTATCTGTCAATTCTAACTCACTAAATAATTAATGGTATTCCTTGCTCGTCTTCTGTTAGGTCCTTCTGGTAATATAGTTGATCACGCGCTTGCACCGTTAGGTTCGTATGGGACCACCCGGAGAAAGTACACTCGCCCCTAAGTTTTTGGTTTTGAGCATTTTTTTCCGGGAACGTTACTCCACATCCAAGGATAATAAATTTTCCTACAGTCAAAATTTGAATCAACAGAACAACGCCGTGGGTTTGCTCGTTATATAAATTCACGTCGAGATTCCGCTCCGTAATCTTTTGGTCCCGGATTAATTTCCAGTCTCAAAATATATTCAAGTCAACTTTATTTGTATTGAAAATACATTATGATCGCGGCATTCTTCTTACTGCTTGTGTTTGTTTATTGTAAAACGTACCTCACTGTGTAGAACGGGGTTACAATTTTGGATCCACTATTGCAAGCATTCTACAGGGTAAAATGTGAGGTTCCTAGCTGAATTTTAGATAAACCTTCATTTGTTGAAATAAAACTTTTTTCTTACGGGACACTTTTTTTCTGTTTACTTGCCCTGTTTTCAATTGCCTATCACTTTATATCTCAGTTTCTATGATGATTTTTAATTTTTACGATTTGGTGTTAATATTTATGCTTGTGTGACGACATACTTTGTGCTTGGAATCTTTGTTTTCTTAACTCCATACTAAGTAGTGCCTTTTTCTCTCTGATTCATGACTTCTGTGGATAGGGAGGCTTAATTAACTTATCTAGCCTATCATTAAATCTTCCAATTCATTGGTTAACTGAATAAAGTAAATGTACGCCTACACGATACTCCGTAATCTCATCAATCCTGCCAGAAGTGAATGTCTTCAAAACAAGCTCTACTGCAATATTTTCTGTAATGTATTCGCTAAATGGGTAACGAAATGCTTTATTACTGGAGGCGCACTTACCTCAGAAAAAAATCATCTCTACCGAACTCGGTAACATTCAGCCTTATGAAATAGTCTCAGCGAGCTGAGTTTTCAACGAAGTTATCCCCGCTTTGAGACGAAGGCATCTACGGTTGCTTTATTTCCAATCAAGCCTGATACATATCACCTTGTACATTGGATTTTCAAATGCCTTATAACTAACGCCAGAACGCCATGACGCTTTCCCCCGGTCGAGACCGGTACCCATTTCAGACACCTGGGTAGAGTGGGGTATTGTGCTTGGAATTTTTCTCCTATACCCAACAGAGAAAATCGCCACTGCCAGGGCCAAGATTCGATCCCGGGTCTCCCGCACGGCGGCAGAACCCTCTAGCCACATGGCTATGGCGGCACACGAGGTAGTCTTTATCATCCCGCTCACAGATTAAGCTTCTACAAAATCAAATTAAAACATTCAAAGTGTAAATACTTGATAAGTGTTATGAAATGTATCCTCATCTTTGAATAATTGGTGGAAAATAAGTAATAAATGTAGGAGAACATTTGAGAATTTACGCACTCAAGAGTGCACGGTTTTCAAACGAGGCGTGAGACGCTGAATTTTCACTGTTCCCTTCACCAAGTTTTTACTGGTATCGTTTCATATCTTTGTCAATTACGACATTGATATTTTGTGGTCTGCCAAAGACCCTCGTAGCGATGAAAACTATTCAACTTGAATTTAGTAAACCCTCACTTATCTTCCGGTATATCCTTTCAGTTGATGACGTCTTTCTACGGTTGAGTTACGTAGAATGTTGAGTGAGAACAGCCGCATTAGTCGAGTATATATATTGCTTGGGATAAAAATTACTCCAAGAATTAATAATTTCTTTGACACCCTACACATGTTAAATGTGCAACACAGCTGCTAGAAAAAAATTGGGTTCGTTCAATATACGTGAAACAAAGGATTTTGTATAGGGATCCCGACCTACACAGTTCAGTCTAGAATGTAAGGTCTGGGGAATCAATGAACTAAATATATTCCTTCACTTTGTGCTTTAAAAAATGCCGAATTGAAAAAAGTTTATGAAACAAGATAAATGCAAGAAAATAGCAAAGTGTGTAGAAAAAGCAGTGATGAAAATGATGAAATGAGAATCCCCAACAAAACCTCTATTAAATTTTAATTTCAATAAAAGAATGGCCTATTTAACCATAAGCTCGAGCTCCGCGCTACAATTCTCATCGATACAATTGCTGTAAACCCCTGAGGGGAATGAGTCATGAACATAAAAACATTTTGACCAGAATCGTTCGTGCTTACGCATTTGCTGTGAAGTCTATAATAATTTCACCGTTCCGACCCCATGACGGAATGGGAGGATCAACCGAAAGAGCCGCGATGTGGCGCTGATAACCTCAATTCCAGAAATAACTTGCATTAGGAGGCCTTAGGAGACCACAAAATATCGCTGTCTGATGAGACACGAATATGATACGATACCAGTAAAACGTGGTAAAGGGAACAGTGAAAATTCGTGATTGACTGCTAGTCCAGATGCCGAGTCACTCGGCAGTATATCTTTCCTTAAATGTGGGCTTACATATTGTCTTTTATTGTACGTCAATAATTGGAAAGTACTTGTCGTATTAAAGAACTTATTGCTAGCCTTTACACTCAATGAATTTAGGTTTAATTTCGTGGTTACTGTACTTATGCGCATTTGAAGAAAGACATTTGGTCACAATGAAAGGGGTGACACTGCTGAAGACAGTGCGCACTGCAACTGCTTTACTTGTTTGATGTTCCTAGGCTCGTTTACGTTTAGACTTCCGCATCGTCCGCCTCAAGTGAAGCACTGTTAGTTTTTCTTTTGTATGAAGTATTAGGAATAGTAGATAATCTGAATTTGAGTGGACATAAAGCTCCTCATAAAACCGATGAGGTTATGAGCATCATAGGAGTCTCCTCTCACCGTCGCCATTCGGTCAGATAGGAACATCAGAATTCATCAGTGAAATTAATTCATTTTATGCCAATCACATTATTCTAGCATTTCAACGCTTCTTTCACGAGATTGTGGAAGCACTTTCTGCTACGTGCATCAATTTATTATTATTGTGCCGACCAAAGCAACTTACTGCCTCTACGCTTACGCAAACCCTAAGCTCAGTGTGACGCATAGAAAGGAGCGACCCAGGGGAACCGTGTAAGGGCCTGAGCTAAAGGTTAGGTAAGCTTCCTTTTTGTTGTAATAAATTAGGTTTTTGTTTTGTTACGGACCATCTTTTTTCGGTTCACTGCTGTCCTGTTTTTCAGCACCTACTACTTTCTTCAACTTTTTTTCTTGTTTCATGAACTTCTTTCCTAGCTTACTGTTTCTGTGCACCTTGTGCATAGATTCCGCGTTCCCTCAACTCCATACTAAATGGTGCCTTTCTCTTTCCTCTCATGGAACATCTTTGTCGTGGTTAACCCTTTAACGCCCAAGTGGACTGTACGGTCCTCTTTCAAAAATAACAATAATATATTGTATTTCTTATTCAATCTGTTCACTAATGTGTCCTTTGAATTTCACTGCCAAAAGGCAGTTACTTCCACATCTTGATAACAGTGACTACATAATGCCAGTGTCGTTTTAGTGAAAGTGGTTGTCATAACGGTAATATGAGTATAAAAATGTTGGCGTTAAAGGGTTAAGGGAGGCTAAAACTTTCTTATATAATAATAATAATAATAATAATAATAAGAAAGGAGCGACAGAAAGCTCTGACGAAGAGCACGAAAGCTTTCAAAATTTCTTGACGAGTATTTTCTAGTGAATTTTGTGTACAACTTCCGAGTTGCACATGGGTGACTGTCAAACAATTTAAAAGGTTATGCAATCTCAGCGCTCATCCGAAATTTCAGTGCTGCTTTTTAGGACAGATACCCTATCGTGAGAGCAAGGAAATCTAGCCCAACATGAGCAAAAGGATGGATGATGCAGTTCGAAATGTAAAAATTTTGAGTGAATTAGTTGAAATTAAGTTCTCTGAAATGTGAGTCAATAATCGAATGCTTTATAAAAGTACAGAAACCAAAGTGAAACCTTTTTTGCGAAAGAAAACGACGCTCAGAGAACCGGCATCCAAGCAAGTATTTAAACTTTGAAATTTCACTGTTCCCTTTACCACGTTTTACTGGTATCGTATCAAATCCCAGTCTGTAAAGACAGCGATATTTTGTGGTCTCATCCAGGCCTGCTACTATCTAATTTACATTGATACTACTCTGATATACTACTCAGATATGTCGCATGACATTTGTGGCTCCCAACAACGTACTCTGCATAAACTGCTATAAATGTTTTGCAGCAGGTTTCTTACAAAATTTCGCCCACTTGATTGATTCCAATTCCGAACATTCTAGTTAATACAGATATGATTATGCTTTAGTTTGAAGCTGCCCACACCACAGCACTCTTGGACTCGAGAGAATTAGGCAAGTACAGTTCAGTATGGAATAAAAGGTCTGGGAACTCAATGCACTAAATCAGGGGTCTCCAAACTTTTCTATGTAAGCGCCACATTATGTATTTCCCACATACATACGCCGAAGGAATAAAAAAAAAAAAATCAGTGCCGACGATAATCAGTCGTACGATAATAATTTTCTCAAGGCCACTACGCAGGGATTAGTTTGGAGACCATTGCACTAAATATATCCCTTCACCCTGGGCTAGAAAACGGCAGCAGTGAACGAAGTTAATGAAACAAGATAAAAGTAAATAAAACAGGTGGTGCAAAAAATTTAGCAGTGAATCAACCGAAAAATGGTAGTCCTCAACAAAACCTCCATTTAATTTCAGTAAAATAAAGGAAAATCTAACTCGTAGCTAAAATTCAGCGCCAGAATTTTATTACACACTGAATATAGAAATAGTTCAACCGGAATCCCTACTGCTTATGGGTTGATATTTCAGTCCATAATAATTACAAAGTTCAAGCACGTAACAGAATGGGAGGACCAACCGAAACAGACGCGGTCTGGCGCTGATTTACCAAGTCAGAAATGATTTGCATTAGGAGGCCTTCGCAGACAACAAAATATCGCTGTCTCTTGAGACACGGATATGATACGATACCAGTAAAACGTGGTAAAGGGAACAGTGAAAATTCGAAGTTGGCTGCTCGTTCAGATGCCGGGTCACTCAGCAGTGTATGTATTTTCAAATCTAGGTTTACTTCTCTTTTCTTGCTGTTTGTCAACTATTAATTACTTATCATACTAGACGATACTTATTGCTAGCATTTACGCTCAATACATTAACATCAGATTTCGCCGTCTCTTTATTTGTGCACGTTTCAAGTGCGACATCTCGTTACAAAAAAGGGGGTAACACTGTTGAAGACTGTGCGTGCTACAACCGTTTCACTGTGGTGTTCCTGAGCTCGTTTATGTTAGATTATCTCGTATTAGTTAGGCCTGAAGTGAAGCGGTTTTCCTTTTATAAAATGTATTTGTGAGAGTAGATAAGCAAAATTTGAGGGAATAGAGCTCCTCATAAAACTGATAAGATTGCTGAGCATTATATTTTTCACGTCGGCATTCGGTCAATTATTAATCTTTGTGAACATTAGCTTTGTATCGGTGAAATGAATTTATCTTACGCTGTCACATTGGCCTATCATTTCATCGTTTCTCAGAAGAACTCAATCGTTTGATTACGGTGTGTTGTACAAGTTAATTTTGATTCAGAAATTTCTAGCTTCGTGAAATTGATCATTGCTATTCCTGACTTATTATGTACATTTATTTAGTGTGTACTGCTTTGAAGGAATGAGAGAATTTGTGAGGGATCTGGGATAGAAGTCATATTTATCTAAAAAAAAATTGCCCTGGGGTGGATGCAAAGCCGTTGTATTTATTGGTTGTGGAAATTTGCGCTCCCAGGGGAAAATATAAAGTCCCAAGCCGAAGGTTAGGCAGACCATTTGTTCAAATAGAAGAGGTAATTTTGTTTGTTTGCAGATCGGATCATCTTTTTCGGTTCACTGCTGTCCTGTTTTTAAGTTTCTCTGATTTTAACTTATTTCTCGCTTCATGAACTTCATTCAGAACTCCCTGTATGTGCGCAGTGGGCCTCTGAGTGGGAGAGCATCTTGTGCATGGATTTCCTGTTCCCGGATCTTCGGTCTAAATGGTGCCCCTTCTCGCTTTGGAACAGGTTGTAGTTTGGTAGGCTTGAACAATCTTGTCGAATTTATCTAATGCAATTGAGTATTTAAATAATGAATTATATTCAAAGAAAGTAATTTTTTCATCTTAACGTACTTCGGCCTTTTTTTTTCATTTTTTAGCGCAAGTTATGCAGGATTTCCTTACCAAAAAATACTGGGTGTATGTGTGTTGAATTTCTCTTGTTGAAATTCTGTAATGCAAATCGAAATTGTTTCTCGTTATTATATTGGTCAACTCGTTTGATGGTATCTTACGTGTTCTTTGACTGTGTTATGTAACGGTAGTCTGTGGATTGTTTTCTGGATGAGATTTTGAAGTATATGCTCAGTTGGCTGATTTCGAGAGCTTCTTATTTATCGTAGGATTGTTGTAATCAAGGAGCTTTAATGGAATGGAGGCGGCATCGCTATCTTTTGCCAGTCAAGCGCGTGAAGCCAATTTTGCCGACCCAAGCCCCGCCCACCCGGCATTGGGTCCCAGTGTGGAGGTGGTGTTGCAGTGGAGGGGTAGCACCACCTCCATCATCAGCGACTGAAGACCGCGCTGTTAAATGGCAGACTTGCGCTATTCTGTGCTATACGTTTTTTTCTTAGGCATATATTTCAATTGCGTCCTTGAAACGCGTCATATTGAAAAAACTCGTACTTGACCGCAGCTTGGATAAGCGGCGCCCTACCACGCTGAGTGTCTGACACGCACTGAGCCCCATCTCCGTTTGTGTGCCCGTATACCCTACAGCTACCGAAAATTGGCTTCACTTTAGAGCGCTGATGCCGCCTCTATTCCATTAAAGCTCCTTGGTTGTAATCGCCAAGCTTCGCATTGTGCATAAACAGGAAAACAAGATATTTCTTTGTTTCAACTGAATTGTTCGAATTTTGTGTCTTCAGTTATGGAAAATCCTTAGGAGCATGTCTACTTGGAAGTTTCCTGTCATGTAGAGTCAAGTTGTTGCTCTTTATATATTTCCGTAATAATGGAAGAACAAAATGCGGCCAATTCCCCTGATATAGAACAAATGTTCCAAAACAATGTTGGCTCACGAAATGGCGGAGGGACTGAACTCCTTCACGATGCTCTATGATCTCATAAATCCTATAAGATGTGGAGGCCCTGGAACACCGCTCGACTACTCTCCGAATACATTTCACTAAATGGAAAAATAACCGCTGCTTTACTGAAAGGACACTTTCGGCCTGGAAAAAATCGGGGTAAACGAACTCATTTACATCCAAAAAATGAAACAGTTGCTGTGCGCTGGCTTTTCCATGAAAGTTACCCCCACTTTGTGACCAAGAAGTAGTGCTCTGCATTCATACAGAAAAAAATACTACCAAGTTGAATTCAAGTTCTTTCAGCGCAAAAATACTGATTGTAACTATAGTATAAAACATGATGTTCAAAATAATTATTATAAGATAAGGAACGAATGTGAACACACATTTAAATATCGTTGAACTCCTGAATGATCCGGTGTTCGAGCGAGCAAGGCAAATCGAAATTTCACTGTTCCCTTTACCAATTTTACTGGTAGCGCACGCGTATCTACCGGTAGCTCCTTACGGTTTATCGCGCGTTCAGCAGTGAAGTTTACATACGGGGGGACCCTTAGAGCATACATCATCTCTTCTAGCATTAGCATATTTATTATCTTTGGAAACAAGTTGCTGGTGTCCATCAGTGGTAAATTGGCACAAGGCTCGATAAATTTAAACGTGGAAAACAGAGCAGCGAGTACAATACGGGGGTGAGTTTTTGCTATTATTCTCACGTTGCCCCGCAGTGTATCCGCTGTGCTTGTTCAGCAGGAAAGTGTATCACCTCCTGTCAGTTGATTTAGCTCAATTTAAACCTGCAGTGTAACAAAATGATTAACACATGCACGTATCAGAAAGTGTTTTCAAAATTCTCGAAACAGAAATATTGAAATACGAAGGTAATATTGTTTGAGTAAAATGAATTAATTCTATTTATGCATTCTAATGTTCCTCTACGGTGTTAACTAACCGAATGTCGACGTTGAAAGTTAACCTTCATGATGCGCTGCAGTCTCTTCAATTTATGAGTTCTAAGCCCTCCATTCCTCTCGTCTACTTTCCTTTATGCATTTTACAAAAGGAAAATCATCACAATGCTTCACTTGAAGCCTCCCTACGAGGAAGTCGAACGTAAACGAGCTCAGGAACATCCATCGAGTGAAGCAGTTGCAGCGCGAGGTCTCCAACAGTGTTACCCCTTTCTCTGGGTCCAGATGTCATACTTGCAATGCTCACAAGTAGAACGACAACGAAATTAAACCTAAATTCATTGAGCCCAAAGGCTAGCACAGAGTAATTTAGGATGACCAGTAATTTTCAAATGTTGACTCACAATACGAAAAGTAATGAACATCTACATTTGAGAATAATTAGACTGCTGAATGACCCGGCATCTGAACGAACAAGCAACATTGATAAACTTCACGATGCTTTTTATTGAAGAAGTTTTTTTTTGGAGCCTTAGACAGGCCCATGCAGAATTTCATCCGCAGACGTTTGAAGAACTTGCAGACCCTCCTCTGTGCGTCGATGTGCTGCTTTGTCGAATTACCACGTTTTACTGGTATCGTATCAGATCCGTGTCTCATCAGACAGCGATATTTTGTGGTCTGTGAAGGCCTCCTTATGCAAATTATTTCTGGACTCGAGATAATCAACGTCTCATTGCGTATCTTTCGGTTGGTCCTCCCATTCTTACACTTGTTTGAACGTTTCAATAATTATGGACGGTAAAGCCAATCCATAAGCAGTAGGGATTCTGGTTGAAATTGTTCTATATTCGGGAATAATTCCCTTCAGGAATGTTTAACGAGTGTATCTATGGGAATTCTGTCGCTAAATTTTAGCTAAAGGTTAGATAGGCCTTTATTTAACTTTTAATTAAATAGGTATTTTATTAGGGGCTGTGTTGTCATTTTTCGGTTCACTGCTGTTATTTTTCGCAACACCTGTTATTTTCTTACTTTTATTTTGTTTCATACTTCGTTCAAATTTGTTATTTTTAACACGTTCGCTCCCGCTTGGCGCACATTTGAGCCTAGCTATCTCTTGTTGAGTAAGATTGTGAATAGCTGAGTTTAGAAAACGACTTTCTTGTTTGAAAACAATTGTATCTTCCCTAAGAAGTGTGAATATGTAATAGCACGATATTTCACATCGTTAGCTTCAATCTTTTTTAAAAAAAGCTGACATTGTAATGCTTTTCATTTACACTAGTACTTAAATGAGCAATTTATCTAGTGCTTCTCATGTGTCCCAATAGGCAGTCGGCGTATTGAGCACAGGGTGGAAGGATACATTTCGTGCATGGATTCCCCAGACCTCTCATTCCATACTGAACTGCGCTTTTCTCCTCATGGGAACAACTGTGCTGTAGTTTACTGAACTTAAAATTACCGTATAATTCTATCTGTGTTAGCAAAAATTTTCTGGACCAGAAGCCCTCATGTGGGGATGTTTTCTTTCAGCAGTTGATGTAGAGTCCGTCTTGAAAACTGCACAGGTCATGTGACATTGAGGAATAGTATACGAGAGTAGTATCAGGCGATTACATGATAGGAGGTCTGAATCAGACCACAAAATATCAGTCTTAACAGACAATGATATGATACGATACCAGTAAAACGTGGTAAAGGGACTTTGAAAATTCAACGATCTCTGCTGTGTTTGGATGCCGGATCACTGAGCAGTAGATACATTAGTAAATAGGTTTTTACATAGGTTCTTGCTTATATATTGAGCATCCAAATATTGAATTTTTCTTCAGGATATTTGTTTCAACTATCTCACTCAAAGTTCGGTGACTTCAACATGCATCATCCTGCAAATTGCGCAAATGATTGAGGTTTTCTCGCCACAAAGACAGGGGTATCTGTGTTATGGACTCCTGTTGAGATACCATGGAAACGCTTCGAGTACGTGAGTTTTTACCGCGTTCCCGCGTTTACTAACGGTTGGTTTGGTGAGGTTGTTAGTAGCATAACCGGAAAATCGACTATATTCCTCGAATATATTTTCATCTTTATAAATTTGAAAAATACACTTGCACAATAACATTTCATCTCGGATGATGAATTACTTTTTAAAAGGTAGCGAAAGAGATGAAATGTCATTCAATTATGCCTGTACGTAAATGAGCAATTTACCTTGTGGTACACATGGCACAATGCGTGTTATGCTGCTCAGCTCAGTATGTTGTGGGGACCGTGCCGCGTGAGTTTTGTGAAGGCCGCATATTTTGGTAGTCAGTGCATTGTCGTTTCTGCTTCCTTCTACTGAAGGAAATACGCGGCTGATTTCGTGAGCTTCGTGCTTCCCGTGAAATTGTTCTAATTGCCGAGCTTCACGTTGTTTCTTTATTTTGCTTGATTGTTCCCACACTGTGCGTAAGCAACAAATCAATATTTCTAATTTTTGTCGTCTCAGTTTACTGTATTATGTCTGTAGTTATTCAAAGTTTATAAGCACAAGTCTGGGTAAGTTTTATGTTATGCAGTGTGAAGTTGTGACTCGATATATTCCGTTTATAGTAAGTAATATTTTTTTAAAATTTAACTAATTTTGATCACACAGAATGTTTTTATTCAGTATACTAAATGTTTATATTCAATGACTATCTGCCTCAATGCATGACGAAGTGATAGGATGCTGGCATGGTTCTACATAAATCCACCAATCTTCCGAGACGTGCAAATTTTAAAATTGTCTTAATTTTTTCCAAAGCAATCCGCACGATGAAAAATGAAACGCTGCATTACCGAAGGCTCACACACGGCAGAAAAATGTTGAAATCAACGACTTCAGGTACACATAACGAGTGCCGTGACAACAGCGCGCGAAGTTCCCAACGGAGTTGTCCCTGTTTGGTGTGAGGAAATCTTGCTCAACTTACACACAGACGAAAATATAGGATAAAATAAAACATAAACCTTCGAGCGCAAATGTTGGAAATGCGTATAATGAGATGAAGCATTATGTTCTGATAATCGGTGCAAAATTAGGAACAAATGTAAACGTGCATTTGAAGATCATTATACTGCCGAGTGACTTGGCATCCAAGAGAGCAAGTCGACTTGAATTTTCACTGTTCCCTTTACCAATTATACTGGTATCGTATCATATCCTTGTCTATCTAGGCAGCGATATTTTGTGGTCGTATCACGACCCCCGAATCTGGCAATTCTAACTTACTAAATAATTAATGGCATTCTTTGCTTGTCTGCTGTTAGGTCCTTGAAGTAGTCAAGTTGATTACGCGCTTGCACCGTTAGGTTCGTATGGGACCCGGAGAAAGTACATTCGCCCATAAGTTTTTGATGTCAAGTATTTTTTTCCGGGAACGTTACTTCACATCCAAGGTTAGTTAATTTTCTTGAGGTCTCTGATATCATTTGAATGTACAAAATAGTTCAACAGAAAAACGCTGTGGGTTTGCTCGTTATATAAATTCGTTCCGTGATTCCGCTCCGTAATATTTTGGTCCCGGATTGATTTTCATTCTCACAAAATATATTCACGCTAACTTTATTTGTATTGAAAATACAATTCGATTGCGGCTTCTTCTTATTGCTTATGTTTGTTTATTGTAAAACGGACTTCGCTGTGTACTACGGGGGTACAATTTTGGATCCATTATTGCAAGCATTCTACACGGTAAAATGTGAGGTTCCTTAGCTGAAGGTTAGATAGGCCTTTATTTGTTGAAATAGAACTTTTTTCTTATGGAACACTTTTTTTTTCTGTTCACTTGCCCTGTTTTTCATTGCCTATCACTCGACATTTTAGTTTTAATCATGATTCGTAATTTTAATGACTTGGTGTTTTTATTTGTGCTCATTGCATTTTGTATGATAACATACTTTTTACATATAATTCCTGTTTCCTTAGCTCCATACAAAGTAGTGCCTTCTTTTTTTTATACATGACTTGTTTATAGGGAGGCTTGAACTAACTTATCTAATCTAATTTATCATTACGTCTTCCATTTAATTGGTTAACTGAAAAAAATAAATGGACGCTTATACGGTACTCTGTAATCTCATCAATTCTGCCAGAAGTACAAGTCCTTTGAACACCCGCTCTACTGCAATATTTTCTCTAATGTGATTTGCTAAATGGATAACGAAACTTTAAATTACTAGAGGGGCACTAACGGCAGAAAAGTCTTCGTGACCGAACTCGGCAACATTCAGCGCCATGAAATGGTCGCAGCGAGCTGAGTTTTCAACGAAGTTATCCCCGCTTTGTGAAGAGGTAGTTTTTCTCTTCCCGCTAACAGGTTAAAATGCTACATAATAAAATTGAGGCATTCAAAGTGTAAGTGCTTGATAAGTGTTATGAAATGAAATATCATCTTTGAATAATTGATGGAAAATAAGTAATTAATATAGGAGGACATTTGAGCATCTACACATTCATGAGTGACACCGTGTTCAACCGAGGCATGACACGTTGAATTTTCGCTGTTCCCTTTACCAAGTTTTTACTGGTATCGTATCATATCCTTGTCTATTACGACACTGATATTTTGTGGTCTGACAAAGACCCTCCTAGCGATGAAAACAATTCTACTTAAATTTAGTAAAACCCTCACGTTTCTTCGGGTAAATCCTTTCAGTTGATGACATCTTTCTACGGTTGAGTTCGTAGAATGTTGAGGGTAAACAGCCGCAGTAGTTAGGAATATATATTGTTCGGGATAAAAATTACTCTATCCAAGAATTATTCATTTCGGTAAATCTGAAGGATATGTCAGTTGTCGATTTTCCACTTTTTGGTGCCTGATCTTAATTAACTGAATCAAAATAAACAAGTTTACTTCTATGCACTTTCCGTTTCAAATGAGTATTTTACGATTTATAGCGGTAAGTTTAGTTTCGTCTTTGATGACGAATGCGCTCGAATAAACAGCTACTCATCGATTTTCGAATTTTTGTTGCTTGAATCATAGTAATAACTTCGAAATAATCAACTTTTCTTCCATACACTTTTTTCGTCAAATGAGTATTTAACGAGGTATAGCGGTAGGTTTGGTTTCGTCTTTGATGACGATCGCGCTGGAAGCGAGTGCACATTGCAGTGTTGCTGTCCGACGTGCTCCTTGAATAACTTGCCGCTTCAAACATTGGAGTTGCGGTAAGTCATTTACCGCTATAACTAATAAAATACTCATTTGAGACGGAAAGTGTATAGAAGAAAACTTGTTTATTTCGATCTAATTAACTATGCTAAAGCATCGAAATTTACAAAATCGATAACTGACATATCCTTCAGATTTACCTTCATTTCTTTGATGCCCTACATATGTTGAATGCGCAAGAAAAAAAAAGCAGTGGCTAGAAAAAAAAAAATGGGTGCGTTCTATATACGTGAAACAAAGGATTTTGTACAGGGATCCCGACCTACCTAGTTGAGTCTAGAATGCAAGGTCTGGGTAGTCAATGAACTAAATGTATTCCTTCACTTTGTGCTTAAAAAAATGCCGAATTGAAAGAAGTTTATGAAACGAGATATAAGCATGAAACTAGCAAAATGTGTAGAAAAGGCAGTGATAAATTGATGAAATAATAATCCCCAACAAAACCGTTATTAAATTTCAATAAAAGAAAGGCATATCTAACGATGAGCTCGAACTCCGCGCTACAATTCTCATTGATACAATTGTTGTAAATCCCTGAGGGGAATTAGTCATGAATGTAGAAATATTTCAACCAGAATCGCTCGTGCTTACGCATTTGCTGTGAAGTCCATAATAATTGAACTGTTCCGACCCCGTGACGGAATGGGAGGACCAACCGACAGAGACGCGGTGTGGCGCTGATAACCTCAAGTCCAGAAATAACTTGCATTAGGAGGCCTTCGGAGACCACAAAATATCGCTGTCTGAAGAGACACGGATATGATACGATACCAGTAAAACGTGGTAGAGGGAGTAGTGAAAATTCGAAACTGCTTGTTCGTTCAGATGCCGGGTCACTCAGCAGTGCATCTTTCCTTAAGCGTAGGTTTACATCTTTTCTCTTATAACACGTCAATGATTGAAAATTACTTGTCATATTAAAAAACTTATTGCTGGCCTTAACACTCAATGAATTCACGTTTAATTTTGTAGTTTCATTACTTACGCGCATTTGAAGAAAGACATCTGGTCTCAAGAAAGGGGTAACACAACACTGTTGAAGACTGTGTGCGCTGCAACTGCTTCACTCGTTGGATGTTCCTAGGCTCGTTAAAGTTTAGACTCTCGCGTCGTCCGCCTCATGTGAGGCATTGTTGTGGTTTTCCTTTTGTATGATGTGTTGGGAAGAGTAGATAAGTGGAATTTGAGCTGAATGCTGCCGAGTTCGGTCACGACGACTTTTTTAGGGCTCCTCATGAAACCCATGAGATTACTGACCTTCATAGGAGGTCTACTTTCAATGCCGCCATTTGGTCAAATAGAAACAGAATTTATCTGTGAAATTAATTCATTTTATGCCAATAGCATTCTAGTATTTCAACGCGTTGTTTACGAGATTGCGAAAGCAAATTCTGCTACGTGCAAAAATTTTTATTCATTCGACCCCAAGCAACTTCATTCTTCTACGCTTACGCAAACCCTAAACTCGGTGTAACGCAGAGAAGGGAAAGACAGATATCTCTGGCGAAGAGCGCGAATGCTTTTAAAATCTGCTTAACGAGTATTTTCTATTGAATTTTGTGTAAAACAAGGTCCAATTTACTCTTGCGTGACTGGCAAAACGTTTTAAAACGTTATGCAATCTCAGCGCACTTTCGAAGATTCTGTGTTGTTTTTTTGGATAGATACGCTATCGTAGTAACAAGAAAATCTAGCCCAACACGCACGAATGGATGGATGATGTAGGTCAGAATATACAAATTTTGAGTAAATCAGTTGAAATTAAGTTCTCTGAAATGTGAGTCAATAATCGAATGCTTGATAAAAAAGACAGAAACTGAAGTGAAACCTTTTTTTTGTAAAAGAATACAACGCTCAGAGAATCGGCATCCAAGCAAGTATTTAAAATTTGAAATTCCACTGTTCCCTTTACCACGTTTTGCTGGTATCGTATCATGTCCTAGTCTGTAAAGACAGCGATATTTTGTGGTCTTACCAGGCCTGCTAACATCTAATACCCATTGATACTAGTCTGATATACTACTATGTCACATGCCTTTGCTGCTTCCAAGTGCGTACTCTATCTACATCAACTGATCAAACTATTTTTTAGCAGGTTCTTTAGAAAACATTGCCACATGATGGCTTCTAATTCCGAACATTTTAGTTAAAACAGACATGATTGTACGTTAGTTTGAAGCTGTCTACACCACAGCACTTTTGTACTCGATAGAAGGCGGAAAGCACTGTTCAGTATGGAATGAAAGGTCTGGGAAATCAATGCGCTAAATGTATTCCTTCACCCTGTGCGTAAAGACAGCAGCAGTGAACGAAGATTATGAAACAAGATAAAAAGTAGGAACATAACAGGTGGTGCAAAAAAACAAGACAACCGTGCACTAACAGAAGTATAGTGAATCCTCGACGAATGTCCCATTTAATTTCGAGTAAAATGAAGGCAAGTCTAACCTCTAGCTAGAATTCAGCGCCAGAAATCTATTAGGCACTGAATGTAGAACTATTTCAACCAGAATACCTACTGCTTATGGATTGGCTTTGCGGTCCATATATATTGGACTGTTCAAGTACGTGACAGAAATTCACAGAATGGGAGGATCAACCGAATGAGACGCGGTTTGACGGTTATGTACTTGAGTCCAGAATTCGTGTTGCATCAGGAGGCCTTCGGGGACCACAAAATATCGCTGTCTGATGAGACTCGGATATGATACGATACCAGTAAAACGTGGTAAAGGGAACAGGGAAAATTCGAAGTTGCTTGCTCGTTCAGATGCCGGGTCACTCAGCAGTGTATTTATTTTCAAATGTAGGTTTACTTCTCTTTTCTTGCTGTGTGTCAACTATTAATTACTTATCATACTAGACGATACTTAATGCTAGCATTTACGCTCAATGTATTTGCATTTAATTTCACAGTCTCTTTACTTGTGCACGTTTCAAGTACGATATCTTTTTACAGAAAAAGGGGTAACACTGTTGAAGACTGTGCGCGCTGCAGCCGTTTCACTTGGATGTTCCTGAGCTCGTTTATGTTAGATAATCTCGTCGTAGTTAGGCCTCAAGTGAAGCGGTTTTCCCCGTGTAAAACGTATTTGTGAAAGTAGATAAGCGAAATTAGAGGACATATAGCTCATCAAAAAACTGATCAGATTACTGAGCATTATGTTCTCGTCAGCATTCGGTCAATTATTATTGTTTGCAAACATTAGCTTTGTATCAGTGAAACGAATTCATTTCACGCTATAACATTAGCCTATTACTTCAACGTTTCTCAGAAAAACTCAATCGTTGGACTACGGTGTGTTGTATAAGTCAATTTTGATTCAGAAATTCCCATCTTCTTGAAATTGATTATTGCTATTCCTGACTTATTACGGACATTTATTTATGATGTACTGCTTCGAAGGAGTAAAAGAATTTTTGAGAATTCTGGGAAATTCCCTCGGGCGGATGCAAAGCTATTGTATTTATTGGTAGTAGAAATTAGCGCTCCCGGGAAAAAATATGAAGTCCCTAGCCTAGCCGAAGGTTAGGCAGATCTTATGTCGAAATAGAATAGGTATTTATGTGTGATTGCAGGTCGGGTCATCTATTTCGGTTCACTGCTGTCCTGTTTTTCAGTTTCTCTCATTTTATCTTATGTCTTGCTTCATGAACTTCATTCAGAACTCCCTGTATGTGCGCAGTGGGCCTCTGAGTGGGAGAGCATCTTGTGCATGGATTTCCTGTTCCTGGATCTCCAGTTTGAATGGTGCCCCTTCTCGCTTTGAACAGGTTGTAGTTTGGTAGGCTTGGACAATCTTATCAAATTTATCTAATGCAATTGAGTATTTGAATGTCGAATTAAATTCAGTTAAAGCCCATTTATTCATCTTAACGTCCTTCGTCCTGTGTTTTTCATTTTTTAGCGCAAGTTATGTAAGATTTCCTTACCACAAAGGACTGGGTGTATTTGTGTTGTATTTCTCTTGTTTAAATTCTGTAATGCACATCGAAATTGTTTCTCGTTATTATATTGGTCAACTCGTTTGATATCTTACGTGTTCTTTGACAGTCTTATATAATGGTATTATATAATGGTCTGTGGATTGTTTTTTCTGTATTGTAGTTGAAAGTATATGCTCATTTGGGTGATTTCGAGCGCTTCTTATTTCTCGTAGGATTGTTGCAATCGCCAAGCTTCGCATTGTGCATCAGCAGCAAAACAAGATTTTTTTTCTTTCAACATAATTGTTCGAATTTTGTGTCTTCAGTTATGGAAAATGCGTAGGAGCATGTCTACTGAAATTTTCCTGTCATGTAGAGTTAAATTGTGGCTCTTCAGATATTTCCGTAATAATGAAAGAACAAAATGCTGCCAATTCCCCTGATACAGAACAAATGTTTCAAAACAATGTTGCCTCACGAAATGGCGGAGGGACTAAACTCATTCACGATGCCCTTTAATCTCATAAATCCTACTAGATGTGGAGGCCTTGGAATTCCGCTCGACTATTTTCCGAATACATTTCACTAGATGGAAAAATACCCACTGCTTTCTTGAAAGGACACTTACGGCCTGGAAAAAATCGGTTTAAACGAACTCGTGTACATCCAACGGGTGGAACAGTCGCTGTGCGCCGGCTTTTCAACATGAGTTACCCCCACTTTATGACTAAGAAATAGATCACTCCCTGCACACAGAGAAAAAATACTACCTAGTTAAATTCAAACTCTTTCAGCGCAAAAATACTGATTATAACTATCGTATCAAACGTGATGTTCATATAATTAATATAAGGTATGGAACAAATGTGAACATACATTTAAACATCGTTGAATTCCTGAATGATCCGGTGTTCGAGCGCGTAAGACAAATCGAAATTTCACTGTTCCCTTTACCAATTTTACTGGTATCGTATCATATCCTTGTCTAAGAAGACAGCGATATTTTGTGGTCTCAGGACCCTCTAATGCTGATATGTAACTCAATGTCTTAATAAATAATAGCTCAGCACGCGTATCTACCGGAAATATTCTAATAAATAATTACTCAGCACGCGTATCTACCGGTAACTGCCCTCAGGGGGATACAAGTATTGTATCTATGGGAATTAGCGCTCCCAGGGGGATTATGTGAGGGCCGGAGCTAAAGGTTAGGTAGGCTTTGTTTTTGTTGAAATAGAACAGGTTTTTGTTTTGTTACGGACCATCTTTTTTCGGTTCACTGCTGTCCTGTTTTTCAGCACCTACTACTTTCTTCTTCAATTTTTTCTTGTTTCATGAACTTCTTTCTTAGCTTTCTGTTTGTGTGCACCTTGTGCATAGATTCCGCGTTCCCTCAACTCCTTACTAAATGAATGGTGCCTTCCTCCTTCCTCTCTTCGAACATCTTTGTCGTGCAGTTAAGGGAGGCTAAAAATTTCTTACATAATAATAATAATAATAATAATATTCCGCAACAAGCTGAAGTGCCAAACCGGTACCACCAAGCCGGCGACACCGAACCGGAAACGGACGAGGCGGAACCCATCGTAGGGGAAGAACCTGTGGTGGACCGCCGAGACCTTCCGGGAGATGAAGAGACTCTGCTCAACGAGCTCCACAATACCTACTTAACGCTCCTTCAAGAAACTCCAAAAGAACAACTACCGAACCTCAGACACGTCCCATCGGGGAAGATCCTAGCAGCTACTGCCAAGATTAATCATCTCATCGGCAGAATAAAGACTAGGAACATCACAGAAACTAACACCCTAATTCTGGCCGGAGCGTTCCTAGTCTCCGAAGAGCTTGCTCCTCCGCCGGCAACCAACCGGCCGAGAGGAAAGAAAGACCCCCCGTGGAAACACCGAATCCAAAAAAGCATAGATGAGCTCCGGAAACATCTAAGCTGGATCTCGGAATGGAGACGTGGCAGACTGACCTGCAGAAACAAAATGGCGGAACTCGAGGGTATCTACCACTGCAGGGAGGCAGGACTACAACTGGTAGAAGAAACCCTCAAACAAAGACTATCGGCAAAACGAAGCAAAATCCTTAGATATGAGAACAGAATCGCTGGCTTTCAACAGAACAAAATGTTCGCGACCAACCAGTCACGATTCTACAAACAACTGCGCCACAGAAATGTCGAAATGGACGTTCCGGAAGCCGAAGGTACGCGGCGCTTCTGGAGCGGCATTTGGAGCCAAGAGGTCCAGCATAACGCCGAGGCTGAATGGCTCCAAGGCATCGCCAAAGACGTCAATCCGGACGAAGACCTCCGGATAACGGCGGCGCGATTACAAAAGAAAATACGAAAAACGCAGAGCTGGAAGGCCCCCGGTCCAGACAAAGTCCAAGGCTACTGGATCAAGACCTTCACATCCCTCCATCCCAGGCTGGTAGAAAACCTGGACAGATGCTTAACATCAGGCACTGTGCCAGATTGGATGACAACTGGAAGGACGGTGCTGATACAGAAGGATAAGGAAAAAGGATCAGCGGTGAGCAATTACAGACCCATCACATGTCTCCCGGTCATGTGGAAGATCCTCACCGGCATGATCTACGAGAGCATGTATGAGCACCTAGTGAGCCGCGACTACTTCCCTAACGAGCAGAAGGGATGTAGACGGGGAACGAGAGGGACGAAAGACCATCTTCTGCTCGATAAGCTGATCATGACCCACGCCAAAGCTAAACACAAGAACCTTAGCATGGCGTGGATTGATTACAAAAAGGCCTTCGACATGGTCCCGCACTCATGGATCCTCGAATGTCTGGAGACATACGGAGTCGCAGGAAACGTCCGGCGGCTGATCGCAACTACCATGCCTAACTGGAAGGTCCAGCTCACGTGTGCAAACGCTGAGCTGGGAGAGGTGAACATCCGTCGAGGAATCTTTCAAGGCGACTCCCTGTCTCCACTCTTGTTCGTACTGGCACTGGTCCCAATGACTCAGGTCCTCAACAACACGGGCCTGGGATTCAAGTACGACCGCAATAACAGCCTCAACCACCTACTCTACATGGACGATCTCAAGCTGTTCGCAAGATCCGCTAGTGAGAACGAAAGACTTGTGAAAGTTGTGCACGAATTCTCCCACGACATCGGAATGGAATTCGGAATAAGCAAGTGCGGCCTCATCAACATCGAGAAAGGCAAAGTCTCAGCAACTGAAGGTATCCATTTAGAGAACGAAACAATCGAACAGATCGAAGAAGAAGGGTAAAAATACCTAGGAGTGCTTGAACACGACAACGTTCTGCACACCGAGATGAAGGAAAAGATCAGGAAAGAATACTTCAGCAGAGTAAGGTTAATTTTGAAATCTAATCTCAACGGCGGCAACATCATCAAAGCCATTAACACATGGGCCGTACCGGTCATCAGGTACACCGCCGGAATAGTTAAATGGACGAAGCTCGAACAAAAGCAGCTAGATACGAAGACCAGAAAGCTGATGACCATCTTCAGGGCACTCCACCCCCGATCATGCACTGACAGGCTATACATCAAGAGAAAGGAAGGAGGAAGAGGTCTACTTGAAGTGGAAGAGTGCATCCAAAGTGAGATCAGAGCACTCGGTCAGTACACGAGAGAGCACCAGGATCCTTGGATGAAACTGGTGTGGACATCGAAGACCCTGAAAGAGGAAGAGACCTCAGACAGTTTCAAGGAGAGGAGAAGGGGAGAGCGACTCCAAAAGTGGGAGGGAATGGCACTCGCCGGCCAATACCCCCGACAAACTCGAGAAGCAAAACCCGAACTCACTTGGAACTGGCTGAATCGAGGTGAACTCAAGAAAGAAACTGAGGGCATGATCCTTGCCGCGCAAGAATAAGCCCTCAACACCAAAAACAGAGCAGCTAGAATCACGCACACAAGCAACGATCCAAAATGCCGGATGTGCAAAACCAAAGACGAAACCGTCAACCACCTGATCAGCGAGTGCTCGGCGCTGGCGCAGAGGGAATACAAGAGGAGGCACGACAAGGTAGCAAAAACTCTACATTGGAACCTGTGCAAGACTCACAACTTCCCCTGCGCTGACCGCTGGTACCAGCACGAGCCCAAGACTGTGATGGAAAACGACGACATCAAACTTCTCTACGACGTCCTCCACCAAACTGACAGGGCCATCACAGCCAGACGACCGGACATCGTCGTCATTAACAAGACCCAGAAACAGATCAAGATCATCGACGTGGCAGTTCCGTACGACTCAAGAATCGTCGAAAAGGAGGCTGAGAAAATCCTCAAGTATCAAGACCTCCGGGTCGAGCTCGCCTCGACCCACGGTTGCCGCGCCGAGGTGGTTCCCATCGTGATTGGGACACTTGGGGCCTCAACCACCAATCTTGAAAGGCATCTGGGTAGCATCGGCTGTGATAAAATCCACCCTGGACTGCTGCAAAAGTCAGTTCTCCTGGGATCTGCCCACATTCTTCGCAAGGTGCTGGGATAAAACCGGACACTGAGCTGAAGCTAAACCCACGAACTGAATTCGAATACGGAGAAGAGAAGAAGGCTGCGATCCTCAGGGTGCGGGACGCACCCCGGAACGCTACGCCTAGAGGGACCGAAGGCTGCGAAGGAAGGAAGAAGAGCGTAAAACACTCGATACACCACTTCCAACTGGAACATCCCGAGGACAACCCTACACCAGCCTTAAGAACTCGGCTGTGGATCTGTTTCAATAATAATAATAATAATAATAATAATAATAATAATAATAATAATAATAATAATAATAATTATAATAATAAAAATAATAATAATTATAATAATAATAATAATAATAATTATAATAATAATAATAATAATAATAATTATAATAATAATAATAATAATAATAATAATAATAAAAATTATCTACCGGTAGCTCCTTACGGTTTATCACGCATTTTGCAGTGAAGTTTACAGATGGGACCCTGAGAGAATACATCAGCTCTTCTGGTTTAAGCATATCATCTTCAGGACACAAGTTGCTGGTGTCCATCAGTGGTAAATTGGCACAAGGCTCGATAAATTGAAACGTGGAAAACAGAGCAGCGAGTATTGGGAGGATCAACCGAATGAGACGCGGTGTGACGGTGATGTACTCTAGTCCAGAATTCGTGTTGCATCAGGAGGCCTTCGGAGACCACAAAATATCGCTACCTGATGAGACACGGATATGATACGCGAACTGGTCTGTGGTTTGGTTTGCCCCAGTATTTACAATACGGGTTTGAGTTTTAGCTATTATTCTCAGTTGCCCCGCAGTGTATCCGCTGTGCTTGTTCAGCAGGAAAATGTTTCACCTCCTGTCAGTTGATGAAGCTCAATTTAAACCTGCACTGTAAGAAAATGATTAACACATGCACATATCAGAAAGTGCTTTCAAAATTCTCGAAACAGAAATATTGAAATACGAAGGTAATTTTGTTTAGTAAAATGAATTAATTCTATTTATGCATTCTAATGTTCCTCTTCGGTGTTGACTAACCGAATGGCGACGTTGAAAGTAAACCTTCATGATGCGCTGCAGTCTCTTCAATTTATGAGTTCTAAGCCCTCAATTCCTCTCATATACTTTCCTTTATGCATTTTAAAAAAGGAAAATCGTCATAATGCTTCACTTGAAGCCTCCCTACGACGAAGTCGAACGTAAACGAGCTCAGGAACATCCATCGAGTGAAGCAGTTGCAGCGCGAGGTCTCCAACAGTGTTACCCCTTTCTCTGGGTCCAGATGTCATACCTGCAATGCTCACAAGTAGAACGACAACGAAATTAAACCTAAATTCATTGAGCCCAAACGCTAGCACAGAGTAATTAAGGATGATCAGTAATTTTCAAATGTTGACTCACAATACGAAAAGTAATGAACACCTACATTTGAAAATAATTAGACTGCTGAGTGACCCGGCATCTGACCGAACAAGCAACTTCGAATTTTCACTGTTCCCTTTACCACGTTTTACTGGTATCGTATCAAATCCGTGTCTCATCAGACAGCGATATTTTGTGGTCTGTGAAGGCCTCTTCATGCAAAATTTTTCCGGAATCGAGATAATCAACGTCTCATTGCGGATCTCACGGTTGGTCCTCCCATTCTTACACTTATATATGAACGTTTCAATAATTATGGACGGTAAAGCCAATCCATAAGCAGTAGGGATTCTGGTTGAAATAGTTCTATATTCGGGAAGAATTCCCTTCAGGAATGTTTAACGATTGGTATCTATGGGAATTCTGTCGCTAAATTCTAGCTAAAAGTTAGATAGGCCTTTATTTAACTTTTAATTAAATAGGGATTTTATTAGGAGCTGTGTTATCATTTTTCGGTTCACTGCTGTTATTTTTCGGAACACCTGTTATTTTCTTACTTTTATTTTGTTTAATACACCTTGTTCAAATCTGCTATTTTTAACACGTTCGCTCCCGCTTGGCGCACATTTGAGCCTAGCTATCTCTTGTTGAGTAAGATTGTGAATAGCTGAGTTTAGAAAACGACTTTCTTGTTTGAAAACAATTGTATCTTCCCTAAGAAGTGTGAATATGTAATGGCACGATAGTTCACATCGTTAGCTAAATAGCTTCAATCTTTTTTCAAAAAAGCTGACATTGTAATGCTTTTCATTTACACTAGTACTTAAATGAGCTATTTATCTAGTGCTTCTCATGTGTCCCAATAGGCAGTCGGCGTATTGAGCACAGGGTGGAAGGATACATTTCGTGCATGGATTCCCCTGACCTCTCATTCCATACTGAACTGCGCTTTCCTCCTCATGGGAACAACTGTGCTGTAGTTTACTGAACTTAAAATTACCGTATAATTCTGTGTTAGCAAAAATTTTCTGGACCAGAAGCCATCATGTGGGGATGTTTTCTTTCAGCAGTTGATGTAGAGTCCGTCTTGAAAACTGCACAGGTCATGTGACATTGAGGAATAGTATACGAGAGTAGTATCAGGCGATTACATGATAGGAGGTCTGGATCAGACCACAAAATATCAGTCTTTACAGACAATGCTATGATACGATACCAGTAAAACGTGGTAAAGGGACTGTGATAATTCAACGATCTCTGCTGTGTTTGGATGCCGGATCACTGAGCAGTAGATACATTAGTAAATAGGTTTTTACATGGGTTCTTGCTTATATATTGAGCATCCAAATATTGAATTTTTCTTCAGGAAATTTGTGTCAACTATCTCACTCAAAGTTCGGTCACTTCAACATGCATCATCCTGCAAATTGCGCAAATGTTTGAGGTTTTCTCGCCACAAAGACAGGGGTATCTGTGTTATGGACTCCTGTTGAGATACCATGGAAACGCTTCGAGTACGTGAGTTTTTACCGCGTTCCCGCGTTTACTAACGGTTGGTTTGGTGAGGTTGTTAGTAGCATAACCGGAAAATCGACTTTATTCCTCGAATATATTTTCATCGTTATAAATTTGAAAGATAAATACACTTGCACAATAACATTTCATCTCGGATGATGAATTACTTTTTAAAAGGTAGCGAAAGAGATGAAATGTCATTCAATTATGCCTGTACGTAAACGAGCAATTTACCTTCTGGTACACATGGCACAATGCGTGTTATGCTGCTCAGCTCAGTATGTTGTGGGGACCGTGCCGCGTGAGTTTCGTGAAGGCCGCATATTTTGTTAGTTGATGCTTAATTGTTTCGGCTTCCTTCTGTTAAAGGAAATACTCGGCTGATTTCGTGAGCTTTGTGCTTCTCATGAAATTGTTCTAATTGCCGAGCTTCGCGTTGTTTCTTTATTTTGCTAGATTGTTCCTACGCTGTGCGTAAGCAACAAATCAATATTTCTAATTTTTGTCGTCTCAGTTTACTGTATTATGTCTGTAGTTATTCAAAGTTTATAAGCACAAGTCTGGGTAAGTTTCATGTTATGTAGTGTGAATTTGTGACTCAATATATTCCGTTTATAGTAAGTAATATTTTTTTAAAATTTAACTAATTTTGCTCACACAGAATGTTTTTATTCAGTATACTAAATTTTTATATTCAATGACTATCTGCCTCAATGCATGACGAAGTGATAGGATGCTGGCATGGTTCTACATAAATCCATCAATCTTCCGAGACGTGCAAATTTTAAAATTGTTTTAATTTTTTCCAAAGCAATCCGCACGATGAAAAATGAAACGCTGCATTACCGAAGGCTCACACACGGCAGAAAAATGTTGAAATCAACGACTTCAGGTACACATAACGAGTGCCGTGACAACAGCGCGCGAAGTTCCCAACGGAGTTGTCCCTGTTTTGTGTGAGGAAATCTTGCTCAACTTACACACAGACGAAAATATAGGATAAAATAAAACATAAACCTTCGAGCGCAAATGTTGGAAATGCGTATAATGAGATGAAGCATTATGTTCTGATAATCGGTGCAAAATTAGGAACAAATGTAAACGTGCATTTGAAGATCATTATACTGCCGAGTGACTTGGCATCCAAGAGAGCAAGTCGACTTGAATTTTCACTGTTCCCTTTACCAATTTTACTGGTATCGTATCCTATCCTTGTCTATCTAGAGAGCGATATTTTGTGGTCGTATCACGACCCCCGAATCTGGCAATTCTAACTTACTAAATAATTAATGGCATTCTTTGCTTGTCTGCTGTTAGGTCCTTGAAGTAGTCTAGTTGATTACGCGCTTGCACCGTTAGGTTCGTATAGGACCCGGAGAGAAAGTACATTCGCCCATAAGTTTTTGATGTCAAGTATTTTTTTCCGGGAACGTTACTTCACATCCAAGGTTGATCAATTTTCTTGAAGTCTCTGATATTATTTGAATGTACAAAATAGTTCAACAGAAAAAGGCTGTGGGTCTGCTCGTTATATAAATTCGTTCCGGGATTCCGCTCCGTAATATTTTGGTCCCGGATTGATTTTCATTCTCACAAAATATATTCAAGCTAACTTTATTTGTATTGAACATACAATTTGATTGCGGCTTCTTCTTATTGCTTAGGTTTGTTTATTGTAAAACGTACTTCGCTGTGTACAACGGGGGTACAATTTTGGATCCATTATTGCAAGCATTCTACACGGTAAAATGGGAGGTTTCTTTGCTGAAGGTCAGATAGGCCTTCATTTGTTGAAATAGAACTTTTTTCTCATGGAACACTTTTTTTTCTGTTCACTTGCCCTGTTTTTCATTGCCTATCACTCGACATTTTAGTTTTAATCATGATTCGTAATTTTAATGACTTGGTATTTTTATTTTTGTGCTCATTGCATTTTGTATGATAACATACTTCTTACTTATAATCCCTGTTTCCTTAGCTCCATACAAAGTAGTGCCTTCTTTTTTTATACATGACTTGTTTATAGGGAGGCTTGAACTAACTTATCTAATCTAATTTATCATTACGTCTTCCATTTAATTGGTTAACTGAAAAAAATAAATGGACGCTTATACGGTACTCTGTAATCTCATCAATTCTGCCAGAAGTACAAGTCCTTTGAACACCCGCTCTACTGCAATATTTTCTCTAATGTGATTTGCTAAATGGATAACGAAACTTTAAATTACTAGAGGGGCACTAACGGCAGAAAAGTCTTCGTGACCGAACTCGGCAACATTCAGCGCCATGAAATGGTCGCAGCGAGCTGAGTTTTCAACGAAGTTATCCCCGCTTTGTGAAGAGGTAGTTTTTCTCTTCCCGCTAACAGGTTAAAATGCTACATAATAAAATTGAGGCATTCAAAGTGTAAGTGCTTGATAAGTGTTATGAAATGAAATATCATCTTTGAATAATTGATGGAAAATAAGTAATTAATATAGGAGGACATTTGAGCATCTACACATTCATGAGTGACACCGTGTTCAACCGAGGCATGACACGTTGAATTTTCGCTGTTCCCTTTACCAAGTTTTTACTGGTATCGTATCATATCCTTGTCTATTACGACACTGATATTTTGTGGTCTGACAAAGACCCTCCTAGCGATGAAAACAATTCTACTTAAATTTAGTAAAACCCTCACGTTTCTTCGGGTAAATCCTTTCAGTTGATGACATCTTTCTACGGTTGAGTTCGTAGAATGTTGAGAGAAAACAGCCGCAGTAGTTACGAATATATATTGTTTGGGATTAAAATTACTCTGTCCAAGAATTATTCATTTCTTTGACGCTTTACATTTGTTATATGAACATAACAGTAGCTAGAAAAAAAAGAATGGGTTCGTTCAATATACGTGCTACCAAGGATTTTGTGTAGGGATCCCGACCTACACAGTTCAGTCGAAAATGTAAGGTCAGGGGAATCAATGAACTGAACGTATTCCGTCACTTTGGGCTAAAAAAATGCTGAATTGAATGAAGTTTGAGACAAAATAAAAGCAAGAAAATAGCATGTGTGTGCAGAAAAAGCAGGTAACCGCCTAGTGATTATCCCCAACAAAACCTTTATTAAATTTTAGTTTCAATAAAAGAAAGGCCTATCTAACGATGAGCTCGAACTCCGCGCTACAATTCTCATTGATACATTTGTTGTAAATCCCTGAGGGGAATGAGTTCTGAATATAGAAATATTTCAACCAGAATCGCTCGTGCTCATGCATTTGCTGTGAAGTCCATAATAATTTTGCTGTTGTGAGCCTATGATGGAATGGAAGGACTAACCGATAGAGACGCGGTGTGGCGCTGATTTACTCCAGTCCAGAAATAACTTGCATAAGGAGGCCTTCGGAGACCACAAAATATCGCTGTCTGATGAGACACGAATATGATACGATACCAGTAAAACGTGGTAAAGAGAACAGTGAAAATTCGAAATTGCTTGCACGTTAAGATGCCGGGTCACTCGGCAGTATATCTTTCCTTAAATGTGGGTTTACATCTTGTTTCTTATTGCACGTCAATAATTGAAAAATACTTGTAATATTGAAGAACTTATTGCTAGCCTCTACACTCAATGAATTTAGGTTTAATTTCGTGGTTTCTTTACGTATGCGCATTTGAAGACAGACATTTGGTCACAAAGAAAAGGTGACACTGTTGAAGAACGTGCGTGCTGCAACTGCTTCACTCGTTGGATGTTCCTAGGCTCGTTTACGTTTGACTCTCGTCGTAAGTCTCAAGTGAAGCATTGTTAGAGTTTTTCTTTTCTATGAAGTATTAGGAAGAGTAGATGAGCTGAATTTGAGAGGACATAAAGCTCCTCATCAAACCGATGAGGTTATGAGCATCATAGGGGTCTTCTTTCACCTTCGCCTTTCGGTCAGATAGGAACGTCAGAATTTATCTGTGAAATTGATTCATTTTATGCCAATCACATTATTCTAGTATTTCAACGCTTCTTTTACGAGACTGTGAAAACACTTTCTGCTACGTGCATTAATTAATAATTATTGTGTCGACCTTACGCAAACCCTAAGACGTGTCGGTGTGACGCAGAGAAGAGAACGACATAAAGCTCCGACGAAGAGCACGAATGCTTTCGAAATCTGCTTAACGAGTATTTTATGGTGAATTTTGTTTACTACATGGTCCAATTTGCACAAGTGCGACTGTCGAATAATTTCCAAGGTTATGCAATCTCAGCGCTCTTCTAAATTTCAGTGCTGCTTTTTAGGACAGATACCCTACCGTGGTAACTAGGTAATCTAGCCCAACATGCACGAATGAATGGATGATGCAGGTCGAAATGTACAAATTTTGAGTGAATTAGTTGAAATTAAGTTCTCTGAAATGTGAGTCAATAATCGAATGCTTGATAAAAAGACAGAAACTAAAGTGAAACCTTTTTTGTGAAAGATACCAACGCTCAGAGAACCGGCATCCAAGCAAGTATTTAAACTTTGAAATTTCACTGTTTCCTTTACCACGTTTTACTGGTATCGTATCAAATCCCAGTCTGTAAAGACAGCGATATTTTGTGGTCTCATCCAGGCCTGCTACTATTTAATACCTATTGAAACTACTCTGATAAACTACTCAAATATGTCACATGACATTTATGGCTCCCAACAACGTACTCTGCATCAACTGCTATAAATGTTTTGCAGCAGGTTTCTTACAAAATATCGCCCACTAGATTGATTCCATTTCCGAACATTCTTGTTAATATAGATATGATTATGCGTTAGTTTGAAGCTGCCCACACCACAGCACTCTTGGACTCAAGAGAATTGGGAAAGTACAGTTCAGTATGGAATGAAAGGTCTGGGAACTCAATGCACTAAATCAGGGGTCTCCAAACTTTTCAATGTAAAGGCCACATTATGTATTTCCCACATACATACGAGCCGAAGGAATGAAAAACAAAAGAAAATAAATCAGTGCCGACGATAATCAGTCGTTCGATAATAATTTTCTCAAGGCCACTACGCAGGGATTAGTTTGGAGACCATTCCACTAAATATATCCCTTCACCCTGAGCTAGAAAAAAGGCAGAAGTGGACGAAGTTTATGAAACAAGATAAAAGTAAGAAAATAACAGGTTGTCGAAAAAATGAGCTGTGAACCAGTTTAGTTTAGTCTTGAAATGAACCTCCATTCAATTTCAGTAAAAGGAAGGAAAATCTAACTCGTAGCTAACTGAAATTCCGCGCCAGAATTCTATTACACACTGTAAATAGAAATATTTCAACCAGAATCTCTCCTGCTTATGGATTGGAATTACAGTGCATAATAATTAGAAAGTTCAAGCACGTAACGGAATGGGAGGTCCAGCCGACACAGACGCGGTCTGGCGCTGATTCACTAAGTCCAGAAATGATTTGCATTAGGAGGCCTTCGGAGACCACAAAATAACGCTCTCTGATGAGACACGGATATGATACGATACCAGTAAATCGTGGTAAAGGGAACAGTGAAAATTCGAAGTTGCTTGCTCGTTCAGATGCCGGGTCACTCAGCAGTCTATTCATTCTTAAATATAGGTTCACTTCTCTTGTCTTGCTGTGTGTCAACAATTAATTACTTGCTATTCTAGACAATACTTGTTGCTAGCATTTGCACTCAATGCATTTATATTTAATTTTACAGTCTCTTTACTTGTGCTTGTTTCAAGTGCGACATCTCGTTACAGAAGAAGGGGTAACACAGTTGGAAGACTGTGCGCGCTGCAGCCGTTTCACTTGCATATTCCTGAGCTCGTTTATGTTGAATATTCTCGTCGTAGGTAGGCCTCAAGTGAAGCGGTTTTCCTTTTCTAAAATGTATTTGTGAGAGTAGATGAGTGAAATTTGAGGACATAGAGCTCATCATAAAACTGATTAGATTGCTCAGCATTATTTTTTCACGTAGGCATTCGTTCAATTATTAATGTTCCCCTCGGGGGGGATACAACTCATGTATCTATGGGAATTAGCGCTCCCAGGAGAAAATGTGAGGGCCCGAGCTGAGAGTTAGGTAGGCGTTCTTTTTGTTGAAATGAATTTTTTTTATGTTGACCGCTTATTTTTTGTTCACTGGTGTCCTGTTTTTCAGCACTTACTCCTTCTTTAACTTTTATCTTGTTTCATGAAGTTTTTTCTCAACTTGCTGTTTCTATGCCCCCTTCTGCATAGATTTCTCATTCTCTTACCTCCATACTAAATGGTGCCTTCGTCCTTCCTTTCTTCGATACGCTCATTTTTGTAGCGGTTAGGGAGGCTTAACTAACTTATAGTCTGATCCAATTAACCCCTCAGGGGGATACAACTATTGTATCTATGGGAATTAGCGCTCCCAGGGGGACAATGAGAGGGCCCGAGGTAAAGATTAGGTAGGCTTTCTTTTTTTGTTAAAATAACGTAGGTTTTTGTTTTGTTACGGACCCATCTTTTTTCGGTTCACTGCTGTCCTGTTTTTCAGCACCTACTACTTTCTTCTTCAACTTTGATCTTGTTTCATGAACTTCTTTCTCGTCGTACTGTTTCTGTGCCCTTCCTGCATAGATTCCATGTTCCCTTAAATCCATACTAAATGGTGCATACTTCTTTCCTCTCTTTGGATCTCAATTGTTGGGGATTGGGAGGCTTAAACTAACTAATAATCTAATAATCTGATCCAATAATTAATGTGTGTTAACATTAGCTTTGTATCAATGAAACGAATTCATGTCACGCTATAACATTAGCTTATTATTTCAACGTTTCTCAGAAGAACTCAATCGTTTGATAACGGTGTGTTGTACAAGTTAATTTTGATTGAAATATTTTCAGCTTCGTGATATTGATCATTGCTATTCCTGACTTATTATGTACATTTATTTAGTATGTACAGCTTTGAAGGAGTGGAAAATTTTCTGAGAGTTCTGGGATTGAAGTCATGTTTACGGAAGGACTAAACTCCTTCACGATTCCCTTTAATCTCATGATTCCCATAAGATGTGGAGGCCCTCGAACACCCCTCGACTATTTTCCGAATACATTTCACTTAATGGAAAAATAAATCGCTGCTTTACTGGAAACACACTATCGGCTTGAAAAAAATCGGTGTAAACGAACTCATGTACAGCCAAAAAATGGAACAGTCGCTGTGCGCTGGTATTTCAGCACGAGTTACCCCCACTTTATGTGTAAGAAATAGTTTACTCCCTGCACACAGAAACAAAATACTACCTAGTTAAATTCAAACTCTTTCAGCGCAAAAATACTGATTATAACTATCGTATCAAACGTGATGTTCATATAATTAATATAAGGTATGGAACAAATGTGAACATACATTTAAACATCGTTGAACTCCTGAATGATCCGGTGTTCGAGCGCGTAAGACAAATCGAAATTTCACTGTTCCCTTTACCAATTTTACTGGTATCGTATCATATCATTGTCTAAAAAGACAGCGATATTTTGTGGTCTTAGGACCCTCTAATGCTGATATGTATCTCTATGTTTTAATAAATTATAGCGCAGCACGCGTATCTACCGGGAGCTCCTTACGGTTTATCGCGCGTTCAACAGTTAATTTTACATGAAGGTCCTTAAGAGAAGACATTCACGCTTTTGCATCTCGTTCAAGCATTTCATCATCTTTGGACACGAGTTGCTGGGGTCCATCAGTGGGAAATTGGCACAATGTTCGATAAATTGAAACGTAGAAAACAGAGCTGCGAGTACAACCCGGGGGTGAGTTTTTGCTATTATTCTCACGTTGCCCCACAGTGTATCCGCTGTGCTTGAGCAGCAGGAAAGTATTTCACCTCCTGTCAGTTGAATTAACTCAATTTAAACCTGCAGTGTTATGAAATAATTAACACATGCACGTATCAAAAAGTCCTTTCAAGAGTCTCGTAACAGAAATGTTAAAATGCGAATGTAATATTGTTAGAGTAACATGAATTAATTCCATTTATACATGCTAATGTTCCTCAACGGTGTTCACTAACCAAATGGCGACGTTGAAAATAAACCTGCATTATAATCAGGAGTCTCTTCAATTTATGAGTTCTAAGCCCTCAACTCCTCTCATCTACTTTCCCTCGTGCGTTTTACAAAAGGAAAATCGCCACAGTGCTTCACTGGAGGCGTCCCTACGAGGAAGTCGAACGTAAACGAGCTCAGGAGCATCCATCGAGTGAAGCTGTAGCAGCGCGAAGTCTCCCAACAGTGTTACCCCCTTCTCTGTGTTCAGATGTCATCCTTGCAATGCTCGCTAGTAAAAAGACTACGAAATTAAACCTAAATTCATTGAGCGCAAATGTTAGCACAAAGTAATATAGGATGAGAAGTAATTTTCAAATGTCGACTCACAATACGAAAAGTAATGAACGCCTACATTCGAGAATAAATATACTGCTGAGTGACCCGGCATCTGAACGAACAAGCAACTTCGAAATTTCACTGTTCCCTTTACCACGTTTTACTGGTATCGTATCAAATCCGTGTCTCGTCAGACAGCGATATTTTGTGGTCTGTGAAGGCCTCCTAATGCAAATTATTTCTGGAGTTCAGTGAATCGGCGCCACACCGCGTCTCTTTCGGTTGGTACTCCTCCCATGCTTGCACTCGTTGAACGTTTCAATAATTATGGACGGTATAGCCAATCCATAAGTAGTAGGGATTCTGGTGTAAATAGTTCTATATTCGGGAAGAATTCCTTCCCTTCAGGAGTGTACAATGGTTATATCTATGATAATTTTGGTTCTGTATTTTAGGTAAAGTTTAGATAGGCCTTTCTTTACGTTAAAATTAAATTTGGGTTGTATTGGGGCTGTGCTCTCATTTTTCGTTTCACTGCTATAATTTTTAAGCTGTTATTTTTTGGACCACATGTTTTTTACTTTTATTTCGTTTCATACACTTCGTTCAAATCTGCTGTTTTTACCCTGTTCGCTCCCGCTTGGCGCACATTTGCGCCCAGCGGTCTCATGTTGAGTAAGATTGTGAATAGCTGAGTTTAGAAAAGTACTTCATTGTTCGAAAACAATTGTATGTATCTTTTATATGAAGTTACCGTGGTAAACGCAGGGTGGAGGGATACATTTCAAGCATAGATTTCCCAGAACTCTCATTACATATTGAACTGTGCTTTCCTCCGCATGGGTACAACTGAGCTGTGGTTTAATGAACTTTTAATTAACGTATAATTCTATCTGTGTTAGCAAAAATTTTCTGAACAACAAGCCATCATGTAGGGGGCTGCTTTCTTTCAGCAGCTGATGTAGACTGCGCACTTGAAAACTGCAAATGTCACTTGACATACAGAAATGGTATACGAGAATAATATCAAGGGATTACATGTTAAGAGGTCATGATCAGACCACAAAATATCAGTCTTTAAGACCGGGATATGATACGATACCAGTAAAACGTGGTAAAGGGAACAGTGAAATTTCGAAGAATAAGTTATTGCTTGGATGCCGGTTCTCGAGCGTTGTATTCTTCCTCACAAAAGGTTTCACTTTGGTTTCTGTCTTCTTATGTAGCATACGATTATTGAATTACATTGTAGAGAATTTAATTTCAATTTATTCACCCAAAATTGGACTATATCAACCTGAATCATCCAACCATTTTCGCATGTTGTACTAGATTTTCCTTGTTTAAACGAAAGGGTTTTTTTTTCTTTAAACCAAAAATGCCGAGCTATAATTTTGGAAGAGCCCGGATATTGTATAACGTTTTGAATATGCTGAGCTTGATCTAGTTTGACAGCTACGCGTGCGTAATTCGGTCCTGGCTTTCTGCAACATTAATTAGAAAATGCACTAGGTTTTGAGAGCTTCGTGCTTATCATGTGAGCTTTCGGTCGCTCCCTTCCTGCGTGCGTCACACCGTGATTGCGGTTTGTGTGAGCTCATGGGCGATGTGTTGCCTTGGGTGGACAGAATTAGCTGAATTTTAAACATGTTGTCATGGAAGGTAGTGAACATGTAGACATGTCTGTAGGTTAAGCTTGCGTAGTCATTTAAAAGACATTTTCGAAATGTTTAATTTAATTTGAATAAAATTCAGCCAATATCACTGGTAAAGCGAAAATGTTCCTGAATTGTATACTAACCGAATTGCGATTGAAAAATGCCTACAGAATGTTGACCATTATATATACCAAATGAGAAGTGCCAAGTTCTTCTAATTGGTTCTCGGTTTTCTCCTAATTAATTACAAAAGAAGAAAAACAGAACACTGCATTACTAAAGGCACGCACGACAAGAAACTTCAATGAAAACGAGCTCAGGAACACCCAATATGTGGAATGACTTTAGCACATAGGGGCATCCATCGATCGCAGTTACTCCTGTCTTCGAAATGTAAATCTTACCCAACATACGCACTAATGAATAGGTTATAAAATTATGTACTAATTTGTTGTGTGCAAATGCTGGGATTAGTATTCCTAAAGGCAAGCGTTGAAGTTAATAATTTAATATTAGATGAGGAACAGATGAAAATGTAGTTAGAGAATCTATACATCGCTAAGTGACCCGTTATTCTAGCGAGCAAGGCAATTCCGAATTTTCACTGTTCCCTTTACCAAGTTTTACTGGTATCGTATCATATTCATGTCTGAAATGACAGCGATATTTTGTGGTCTTTTCCAGACCTCCTTAAAACTATTACGTTACTGAAACAAAAAATTTATGTAAAAAAATAGCACAGTTAGCGTATCCTCCAGTAGCTTCTTCCAGTCTATCGCGGGCTTCAACAGTAATGTTTTTATGGGACCTTGAGACAACACATTCGCGCTAGTATTTCTGCTTAAGGCATATTTTTCATCCTGGGCCAATAATTGCTGACGTCCATCAGTGGTAAATTTGCAAATGCTCGATAAATTAAAATGTGTAAAACAGGGCAACGGTGAAAATCCGGAGGTGAGTTCTAGTTAACAAAATAGGGAATATTACGTGATTTCATTCTGCACCATCTTGATGTGATTCCCCAATCTTAAAGTTCTGTGGACCTTTCCTATTAAAATAGATTTTTTTGTCACAGACCAGCTTTTCGTGGTTCACTATTTTTCTTACGTTGCCCCACAGTGCATCCGCTGTGCTTGGGCAGCAGGAAAGTGTTTCACCTTGTGACAGCTGAATCAGCTGAATTTAAGCCTGCGGTCAAGAAAAGTATTACTATATGCACGTATCAGAAAATACTTCCACAGTATTGCAAAAGAATCTTTAAAATACTACGTTAATGTCTTCGGCGTAGAATGAATTAATTTTACTGATACATTCTAATGATCCTCAAGCCTGGTTTCTGGCCGAATGGCAGCGTCAAAATAGACACTAATGATTCTCATCAATCTCATCAATTCTATGAGAACCTCTGTGTTCTCAAATTCCGCTCATTTACTCTCACTAATGTATTTCACAAAATAATAATTGCGACAGCGCTTCACTTGAGGCTGACGAGAACGTCAAGCGTAAATGAGCTCAGGAACATCAACGAATGAAACAGTTGCAGCGCGCAGTCTTCAACAGTGTTACCCCTTTCTCTGTGACCAGATGTTGTACTTGATTAGCGCACAAGTAAAGATGCCGTCAAATAAAATCTAAATTCATTGAGCGCAAATGCTAGCAATAAGCAAATTAGGATGACGAGTAACTTATGATTGTTCACTCACAGTAAGAGAATGAATGAAAACCTACATTTGAGAATGAATATACTGACGAGTGACCCGGCATCTGAGCGAACAAGCAACTTCGAATTTTCACTGTTCCCTTTACCACGTTTTACTGGTATCGTATCATATCCGTGTCTCAATAGACAGCGATATTTTGTGGTCTTCCGAAGGCCTCCTAACGCTTATCATCAGTTCTATACTATAGTAGAGTAAATCATCGCCACACCGCGTCTCTTCTATTGTTCTTCTCATTTTGACACTTGCTTGAACGTTTCAATAATTATAGACTGTAAAGCCAGTTTATAAGTAGTTGGTCATGGTTGAAATACTTCTATTTTGGGGAGAATTCACTTCAGGAGTGTACATCTATTGTATCTATGAGAATTCTGGTGCTGAATTCTAGCTAAATGTTAGATAGGCCTTCCTTTAACTTACCATGTTTTTCTTGAGGGCTCCCCTCAGAGGGATACAACTATTGTATCTATGGGAATTAGCGCTCTCAGGGGGAAAATGTGAAAGCCCGAGCTGAGAGTTAGGTAGGCCTTCTTGTTGTTGAAATAAATTGTTTTTTGTTATGTTAAGGACCACTTTTTTCGGTTCACTACTGTCCTGTTTTTCAGCACCTCTGACTTTCTTCTTCAACTCTTATCTTATTTCATGAACTTCTTTCTCAACTTACTGTTTCTATACCCTTTCTGCATAGATTCCTCATTCTCTTATCTCCATACTAAATGGGGCCTTCCTCCTCTCTCTCTTCTATACGCTCTTTTTTTTTTGTAGCGGTTAGGGAGGCTTGAACTAATAATCTAATCTTATAATCTTTTCTTGAGGGCTATCATTTTCCGGTTCACTGCCGTTAATTTTTGCCCCACCTGTTTTTTCTTTCTTACTCTTATTTTGTCATACGCTTCGTTCAATTCTACTGTTTTTAAGCACATGGTGAAGGGATGCATATTGGGGATTGATTTCCCAGACCTTGCAGTCCATGCTGAACTGTGCTTCCCTCCTCGACATGAGGACAAGTGTTGTTGTACGGGTTGCTTTTAACACGTTCGCTGCGCTGGACGCACATGTGGGTCCAGCGATCTCATGTTGAGTAAGGTTGTAAATAGCAGAGTTTGAAAACGACTTTACTGCCCGAAAAAAATTGTATCTCTCATAAAAAGTGTAAAAATGCTATAGTTTGATATTTCCCCCGGTATGCTTAAATTTCTTCTAAAAAAGATGTTGAAATAATTTAAAGGCTGTTCATTTACACCGTTACGTAAATGAGCAATTTACTTAGTGGTGAATCGGCAGCGAACGTGTTGACCTAACGTTTAATCTTATCTGTATTAGCGAAACTTTTCACAACCAGAAGCCACAATGTGGCGATGATTTCTAAAGAAGCTGTGTTTCAACACGTTGACGGTTGACTACTTCTGCACATTTGTAACGGTTGGTTTGGTTAGGTTGCAAATAGCAGAATTGAAAACCGTTGTGGTGTTCTCCCCCAGGCTGCAACACGCTTCGGGCAGACTTTGAGCTATCTTTTTCGTGATAGGATAGCCCGAAGCGAGTGCCTGAGGTACAACCGTATTCGGCAGGATATGGACAACACGGGGGTAACACGGTAATTATATTGGTGACTGTCAGGTACACGGAACACGGACCATTACACTGGGCCCTCGGTGACTACTATGAGCACTGTTCGTTACTCGTAAATCACGTAATGATTGGAACACAGCACTAATACTTGATGGTTGAAATACAATACTATTCGAGAAGTACGTAATGATTGAAACACAATTGAATGTGAGAATAGCACAAATATGTGGTGATTGGAGTACAATCCTATTCGAGAATGACATAAATTGAAACACAATCCTATGCGAGAATAGCACAAATACGCGATGATTGAAGCACAATCCTATTCGGGAATGACGTAATGATTGAAACACAATCCTATGCGAGAATAGCACAAATACGTGATGATTGAAGCACAATCATATTCGGGAATGACGTAATGATTGAAACACAATCCTATGCGAGAATAGCACAAATATGTGATGATTGAAGCACAATCCTATTCGGGAATGACGTAATGATTGAAACACAATCCTATGCGAGAATAGTACTAATACGTGATGATTGAAATACCATCCTATTCGAAAATGACATAAATTACGTAATGATTGAAACACAATCCTATGCGAGAATAGCACTAATACGTGATGATTGAAATACAATACTATGCGAGAATTTACGTAATGAATGAAACAAGCACCAATAGCGGGTAACGTCCGCGAGGACGCTACTTACGAACGCAGCGGCGAGACGTGATGATTGGTGCTACGTCGTGCGACTGTTACGAACAGGTCGGCTGGTGCTAGCGGGGCGCCGAGACGAGGCTAGTCAGCTGGGTCGGGCCCGGCCGCCACGCGGTTCACCGTTGTAGCTGATAAGTAGCTACGGCGAGGCTAGCCGGCCGGAGCGGGCGAGAGATGTCGTAGAGCGGCTTGGCCGACGACGCCGGTGCGGGGCGTTGCAACGTGACTTTTTTTAGGCTTTGAAACACCTTGAAGCGTCAAGACGCTACTAGGTTTAAGACCTTGCAACACCTTGGGGCGTCGATAGGCAGGGCCGGTCTCCGGAGCTTGGTGCAGGTACGCGAGAGACAAAGTCGATCTCGGAAGCTAGATGCAGGAACACGAGGCTGGTGCTGGAGATGTGACTTGAACGAGGACGAGGGCTTGAGTGAGTGCGAGCCTTGTTGGGGTCGCCTTATGTAGGCCTCGAGTGCAAGCCCTGAGTCCGGGCGTGAGTCCTGATTGGTCGCGAGTTTGTGGGCCTGTGGTGCTGGAGGCAGGAAGCCGTTGTAGGTTACGGGCACCTTGTCTCATAGTCGCGAGGCGGCTTCTCTCAGGTCCCGTGTTTGGTTGACTAGGCGCTTCGGGTCCGGAGGTGCTCTGGAACGGATGCGGTTGTAGTCTGGAGGCAGCTTTTCTCAGGTCTTGTGGGGGTCCGCGGCTTGCCGCTGGGATCACCACAGGTGTCCCTCTCCTGTGTTTTTTAAAACACTTATTACCTCACTGGTGGTCTGCTTTCTCTGCCGTATTTAGTGAATACTGCCTGTTTTGCTGTTTTAGGGATTGCTGTGCCTGTTCCAGGGAACGGAATTCCCTCGTATACTTCGTAGTTTGTTGCTCTCGGTGCCTTAGCCTGTTGTTGAGGTTTATCCTCGATGGTGGGTAGGTACGCTGCTTTGACCCTTTCCGTCGCGATGTTAGCTTTTTTTCCTTGTATATCTACGGTGATGTAGTTTGGTGTCCTTTGGAGCACGGGAAAGGGACCTGCGTAGGGTTTCTGTAAGGGTCTTCTGTGTCCCCCGTGTTTCACGAAGACGTTGGTCGCCTTGTATAGAGCGCTCGGGACATTGGCTTTTTGGGTTCCCTGTTGTCGTGGCAGTATTGGCTGCAGGTTTGTCACTCGTTTTTTTAGGCATTGTAGAAATTCTCTGGCGGGCCGGTCTCCTTTTTTTTTTCTCGGGTAGCTCTCCTGCGAGGCGCAATGTTTGTCCGTATACCATTTCGGCGGGGGAGATGTTTGCGTCCGTGTGTGGCGTGGCTCGGATGTTAAGCAGTATGAGGGGTGGTGAGATTCCGCCGGCTGACACTCTGTGTCCGAGAAAGTCTAGCTCGGGCACTCCGAAAATGCACTTGGCGGGGTGCACGCGCAGTCCTTCTCCTTGTAGCCGTTGGAAGAGTTGTCGGAGGTGTTTTTGGTGCTCCTCTGCGTTTGCGGACGCTATCAGTATGTCGTCGATGTATGCCGTTACGAAGTCCATGTCTCTTGTTACCGCGTCGATGTATCGTTGGAACGTTTGGGCTGCGTTCCGCAGCCCGAATGACATCACGGTGTATTCGTACAGCCCAAATGGTGTGGTGATGGCCGTTTTCTGGATGTCCTCGTTTTTGACGGGTATTTGGTGATAGGCTTTGACGAGGTCGATTTTGGAGAAGATTGTTTTGTTATGCAGTTTGTAATGGAAGTCTTGACAGTGTGGTATTGGGTAACGGTCAGGTTTGGTGCTTGCGTTCAGTCGTCTGTAGTCTCCGCAGATTCTCCATGCCCCGGGTTCGGCTGCCTTTGGTACCATGTGCATGGGTGATGCCCAGGCGCTCTTCGACGGCCTGATGATGCCATGTTCCAGCATTTCCTTGAATTCTTGTCGCGCCGCTTCCAATTTTTCCGGAGACAGTCTCCTTGGTCGTGCATATACTGGGGGTCCGGTTGTTTCGATGTGGTGTTCTACGTCGATTTTCTTTTTTGTGTGCCGGATGTGTTGGGAGGTCGGTAGTATTCCGGGGTATTCCTCGTACAATGTGTTGAATTCCGGGGCGGTTTGGTGTTCGATCCTGTGCACTCGTTGGCTTCTTGAAACGACACGTTTGCAAGGTACTTTGGTTCCGGAAGTTTGGGCGTATAGGCTTGCGTTTGCGGTGTCGACGCTTAGCTGGTGTGCGGCGAGGAAATCCATGCCAATGATCGGTTGTCCCACGTCCGCTTCTATGAAGTTCCAACTTACGGCCCATAGGAGGTTGAGCAGGATGATGCGTTCAGTCGTCCCGTAAGAAGCTATGGGGGGTGTTGTTGGCGGCGAGCAAGTCGTAGGACGGGGGTTTGAGCGTGTGTTTCTTTTTAGCTGGTACTAGGCTGACGGCTGAACCGGTGTCGATGAGGTATCGTACGTTGCCGGTGTCTGTGAAGTACATTAGCTCGCCTTTTTTTGTCTGTGCGGAGACTGGGGCGTTTACCATTCTCCGCGGTCGTCGTTTCCCGCGAAACTGCAAGGTTGGGTACAGTTTCTTGCTCGGTTACCGAAAGTTTGGTGGTAATAGCAGATTGCTTGGTCCTGCTTGATTGTTGTATTGCTTCTGTTTCCGTACCTAGGTCCTGGGGTTTGGTTTCGCCAATCTTCTGCTTGCTTCTTGTTTTCCTGTGGGCGTAAAGCGTTTGCCAGCATTTTCTTGAGTTCTGCTATTTCCTGTAGGGCTTTGTCAAATTCCGCTCTTGAGACGGTAAGAGATGGTGGTTGTTTGATGGCAGTTACGGCGATGGGTTCACTCATGGCAGTTTGGCAAGCGGTTTGCCTTGCTATGATCTGATCTGCGATTACTCTGTATTCTTCGTCCGTTTTTCCCCTGCCTAGTGCCTCGATCAGCGGTTGTGCTGTGATTGGTAGCTTTGCGAGGTGCATGGAACGGATGACGGACGGTGGTAGGGGTGCTTGCCTGCAGCTGTTCAGTCGTTTCATTTCGAGGAGCAATTCTGATGGCGTATTGTCTCCCATGGTAGTTTTGACGATGGTGTCGTAGTTTGCTTCCTCGTCGTGTCGCACGAAACGGTGCGTTAATGCGGCTTTTAATGCGTCGTATTTGTCGTTTGCCGGTGGGTTCAGGAGTATTTCTTGGATCTCGGATACGATGTGTGTTGGGAGTCCTCCTAGTAACGCTCCGAACTTTGCGCCGTCGACCAGGTTTGGTACTTGTGCGAGGAACACGTCGCAATGCAGTAACCATCCTTTCACATCTCCGCTGAATGCGGGCAACCGGATATCTTTCCCAGCCATGCCTCCTATTGCCTGCCGAATACCTCTGGGGTCAACCAGTGTGGTGTTCTCCCCCAGGCTGCAACACGCTTCGGGCAGACTTTGAGCTATCTTTTTCGTGATAGGATAGCCCGAAGCGAGTGCCTGAGGTACAACCGTATTCGGCAGGATATGGACAACACGGCGGTAACACGGTAATTATATTGGTGACTGTCAGGTACACGGAACACGGACCATTACACTGGGCCCTCGGTGACTACTATGAGCACTGTTCGTTACTCGTAAATCACGTAATGATTGGAACACAGCACTAATACGTGATGGTTGAAATACAATACTATTCGAGAAGTACGTAATGATTGAAACACAATTGAATGTGAGAATAGCACAAATATGTGGTGATTGGAGTACAATCCTATTCGAGAATGACATAAATTGAAACACAATCCTATGCGAGAATAGCACAAATACGTGATGATTGAAGCACAATCCTATTCGGGAATGACGTAATGATTGAAACACAATCCTATGCGAGAATAGCACAAATACGTGATTTTTGAAGCACAATCCTATTCGGGAATGACGTAATGATTGAAACACAATCCTATGCGAGAATAGCACAAATACGTGATGATTGAAGCACAATCCTATTCGGGAATGACGTAATGATTGAAACACAATCCTATGCGAGAATAGTACTAATACGTGATGATTGAAATACCATCCTATTCGAAAATGACATAAATTACTTAATGATTGAAACACAATCCTATGCGAGAATAGCACTAATACGTGATGATTGAAATACAATACTATGCGAGAATTTACGCAATGAATGAAACAAGCACCAATAGCGGGTAACGTCCGCGAGGACGCTACTTACGAACGCAGCGGCGAGACGTGATGATTGGTGCTACGTCGTGCGACTGTTACGAACAGGTCGGCTGGTGCTAGCGGGGCGCCGAGACGAGGCTAGTCAGCTGGGTCGGGCCCGGCCGCCACGCGGTTCACCGTTGTAGCTGATAAGTAGCTACGGCGAGGCTAGCCGGCCGGAGCGGGCGAGAGATGTCGTAGAGCGGCTTGGCCGACGACGCCGGCGCGGGGCGTTGCAACGTGACTTTTTTTAGGCTTTGAAACACCTTGAATCGTCAAGACGCTACTAGGTTTAAGACCTTGCAACACCTTGGGGCGTCGATAGGCAGGGCCGGTCTCCGGAGCTTGGTGCAGGTACGCGAGAGACAAAGTCGATCTCGGAAGCTAGATGCAGGAACACGAGGCTGGTGCTGGAGATGTGACTTGAACGAGGACGAGGGCTTGAGTGAGTGCGAGCCTTGTTGGGGTCGCCTTATGTAGGCCTCGAGTGCAAGCCCTGAGTCCGGGCGTGAGTCCTGATTGGTCGCGAGTTTGTAGGCCTGTGGTGCTGGAGGCAGGAAGCCGTTGTAGATTACGGGCACCTTTTCTCATAGTCGCGAGGCGGCTTCTCTCAGGTCCCGTGTTTGGTTGACTAGGCGCTTCGGGTCCGGAGGTGCTCTGGAACGAATGCGGTTGTAGTCTGGAGGCAGCTTTTCTCAGGTCTTGTGGGGGTCCGCGGCTTGCCGCTGGGATCACCACACCGTCTTTACTGTTGGAAAAGATTTTATCGTTGCTAAGAAGCGTTCGTGAATAATATATTTGCCCCATAATATTTCAACTTAAATGCTATTGTCTATTTTAAATAATGGTAGTGAAATATTTAAAATGCAATGAATTTATATCGATACATAAATAAGCAACTTTCCTAGTGGTACACCTATGGGCCAATACGTAGTCAACTTTTTGAAAACAATTTTAGCAGTTGATGTAGAGTACGCACTTGGAAGAGTCGCTGCAACGGTCATGTGATACACATCTGAAGTAAATGAGTTTAGTATTGGGGTATTACGTATTAGAGGGTCTGGAATGGACCACAAAATATCAGTCAATACAGACAGAGATATGATACGATACCAGTAATACGTGGTAAAGGGAACAGTGAAATTTCGAAGCTTAAGATATTGCATGGATGCCGGTTCTCTGAGCATTGTCTTCTTTCTCATAAAAGGTTTCATTTTGGTTTCTGTCTCAGTATCAAGCATTTGGTTATCGATTTCGATTTCAGAAAACTAAATTTCAACTTAGTCCTCAAAATTTGTACATTTCAACCAGCATTGTCAATCCATTAGCGCATGTTGTGCTAGACTTTCATGTCATAATGAAAGGATATCAGTCCTAAAAACTAGAAGCCAAGCTTTTTGGAAGAGCCCTGAGATAGTATAAAGTTTTGAATTTTGCTGAGCTTGATCTGGTTTGAAAGTTACGCATGCGTAAATTGAATCAATTGATCCTAAATTTCTGTAACATTCATTAGAAAATACGCGTTAAGTAGATTTTGAGAGCTTCGTGCTTCTCGTGTGAGCTTTCGGTCGTTCCTTTCGTGCGTGCGTCACACCGTGATTGCGGTTTGGGTGAGCTCAGAGGCATTGTGTTGCTTGGGTCGACAGAATTGGCTGAATTTTATGCTTGTAGCAATAGAAGATGGTGAGCATGTGCACATGTCTGCAGACCTAATTTCACTAGTGTAGAGAAAATGTTCCTGAACTGGATAAACTAACCAAGTTGCGTGTAAAAAATACCTTCAGGATTTTTGGCCATCCCATTAACCATACGAGAAGCGCTAAGTTCTCAAAATTAGTTCGCGTTTTTCTCCTAATGCGTTTCATAAAAAATGAATGAAACATTGCATTACTTAAGGCACGCCTAACAAAAAAATGTAGCGTAAAAGAGCTCAGGAACACTCGAGACGTGGGAAAATCGCAGCACGCACGGGGTCTCCATCGAAGTTACTCCTATCGGCGTGTAGAAAATCCTAATAAACGTATGCAGTGATCAAATTTTATTAAATAATGTATGAATTCGTTGTGTGTAAATGTGAGAACGTGTTTGCTAAAGGGGAACGTCATTCTCACTGGTATGATACTTGATGAAGAACAAATGAAAATGTTAATTTGAGAATCTATACATTACCAATGACCCGGCGTTCTAGCGAACTACGGAATTCCATATTTTCACTGTTCCCTTTACCAAGTTTTACTAGTATCGTATCGTATCTTTGTCTGAAAAGACAGCGATATTTTGTGGTCTTAACAAGACCTCCTTATTGCCGATGCGTTACTGAGTTTTAACGTTTGTACAAAAGCAATATCAAGGCTTTTCCAAGGGAGCTTTTCCGAAGTTAATCGCGTGCTTCAACAGTAAAGTTTGCTTGGGACCATGAATGCCCGTCCACACTATCAATCTTTCTGCCGAATCTTTCGCTTTTCGGCTGTCCACGAACACAGAAAACTTATCAGATTTCGATTTTTTCACAGTCTATCCGATGTTCTTGAGCAACAGGAAAGTGTTAAACCTTGTGGCGAATGAATTGGCTGAATTTAAACCTGCAGTCCCCCCAAAAAATAATTAATTTATTCACGTAGCAGAACGTGCTTTCACGGTATTATATAAGAAGCCTTGAAATAATATGTTATCGACGTAAAATGAATTAATTTTACTGATGAATTCGTATGTTCCTAACTGACCGAATGCAACGTTGAAAGTAGAATCCCTATGATGCTCAGTTATCTAATCAGTTGTATTAGGAGCTCTATTTCCTCGAATTCCGCTTATCTACTCTCCCTAATACAATATTCAAATTGGAATCCGTAACACTGCTTCATTTGAGGCAGATAACGAGGAAATCGAACGTAAACGAGCTCAGGAACCAACAAATGAAGCAGTTGCAGCGCGCAGTCTCCAAAAGTGTTACCCCTTTTCCTGTGACAAGACATCGTACTTGCAATGCACACATGTAAAGCGACTACGAAATGAAATCTAAATTCATTGAGCGCAAAAGATAGCAATTAGTTTCTTAGTATGACAAGTAATTTTTAATTATTGACACACAATAAGAAAGAAGAGTTAAACCTCCATTTGAGAATATATACACTGCTGAGTGACCCGGCATCTGAACAAACAAGCAAATCCGAATTTTCACTGTTCCCTTTACCACGTTTTACTGGTATCGTATCAAATTCGTGTCTCAATAGACAGCGATATTTTGTGGCCTCTGAAGGCCTCCTAATGCAAATCTCTTCTGGACTGAGGTAAATCAGCGTCATACCGGGCCTCTTTCGGTCGGTCCTTAAATTTTGTCAAGTGCTAGAACGGTTCAGTTATTACGGACTGTAAAACAAATGAATGAGTGTTAGCGATTCTGGTTGAAATACTTATATGTTCAGGAATAATTATCATCAGGGAGTTTAAAACGGTTGTATCTATGAAAATTATTTTCTTACTTTTATTTACTTTCATAAGCTGATCAATCTTGCTGCTATTAACCACATGGTTCCTTCAGGGGGATACAACTATTGTACGAGTATCTACAGGAATTAGCGCTTCCAGGGGAAGAATGTGAGGGCCTCAGTGAAATTTCAAGGTTTATGTACTTGCTTGGATGCTGGTTCTCAGAGCGTGTTATTCTTTCACATAAAAGGTTTCACTTGGGTTTCTGTCTTTGTATCAAGCATTCGAATATTGACAAACGTTATAGGGAACTTCATTTTAACTTACGCGCTCAAAATTTGTACATTTCCACCGGCGTCATCCAATCCATTCGCGCATGTTGGGCTAGATTTCCTTGCTCCAACGAGAGGGTGTCTGATCTATAAAGCCGCGCTGTAATTTTGGAGATTGCATAACGTTTCAAATTTTGCTGCAATTGATCTGGTTGCACAGTTACGCATGTGTAAATTAGTCCATGTTCTGTGCAAAATTCATTATAAAATACTCTAAACAGATTTTGAAACCTCCAAGGAGTGAAGCAGTTGCAGCGCGCAGTCTTCAACAGTGTCACCCCTTTCTTCGTGACCAGATGTCTTTCTTCAAATGCGCATAAGTAAAGAAACCACAAAATTAAACCTAAATTCATTGAGTGTACAAGCTAGCAATGAATTTTTTAATATGACAAAATAAATTTTCAATCATTGACGTGCAGGAAAAGAAGAAATGGAAACCTACATTTAAGAAAAAATACACTGCTGATGTGCTGAGTGACTCGGCATTTGAACGAGCAAGCAACTCCGAATTTTGACTGCTCCCTTTACCACGTTTTACTGGTATCGTATCATATCCGTGTCTCATCAGACAGCGATATTTTGTGGTCTCCGAAGGCCTCCTTATGCAAGTTATTTCTGGACTTGAGGTAATCAGCGCCACACCGCGTTTCTGTCGGTTGGTCCTCCCATTCCGTCATGAGGTCTGAACAGTTGAATTATTATTGACTGCACAGCAAATGCGTAAGCACGAGCGATTCTGGTTGAAATATTTCTACATTCATGACTAATTCTCCTCAGGGATTTACAACAAATTTATCAATGAGAATTGTAGCGCGGAGTTCGAGCTTGTGGTTAGATTGACCTTTATTTTATAGAAGTTGAAATTTAATAAAGGTTTTGTTGGGGATAATCATTCTGCGGTTCCCTGCTTTTTTTGCTCACCCCTGCTATTTTCTTGCTTGTATCTTGTTTCATAAACTTTATTCAATTCAGCATTTTTTAAGCTCAAAGTGAAGGAATACATTTAGTTCATTGACTCCCCAGACCTTACATTCTCGACTGAACTGTGTTGGTGGGGATCCCTGTACAAAAAAACCTTAGTTTCACGTATATTGAACGAACCCATTCTTTTTTTTCTAACTACTGTTATGTACATTTAACATATGTAGGGCGTCAAAGAAATGAAGAATTCTTGGACTGAGTAATTTTTATCCCAAACAATATATATTCGTAACTATTACGGCCGTTTTCTCTGAACATTCTACGAACTCAACCGTAGAAAGACGTTATCAACTGAAAGGATTTACCGGAAAATAAGTGAGGGTTTCACTAAATTCAAGAAGAATTGTATTCATCGCTAGGAGGGTCTTTGGCAGACCACAAAATATCAGTGTCGTAATGGACAAGGATATGATACGATACCAGTAAAAACTTGGTAAAGGGAACAGCGAAAATTCAACGTGTCATGCCTCGTTTGAACACGGTGTCACTCATGAGTGTGTAGATTCTCAAATTACCTCATACATTTATTACTTATTTTCCACCAATTATTCAAAGATGGTGTTTCATTTCATAACACTTATCAAGCATTAACACTCCGAAGGCTTAAATTTTATTATTTAGTACCTCAATCTGTCAGAGGGAAGAGAAAGACTACCTCGTTACAAAGCGAGGATAACTTCGTTGAAATCTCAGCTCGCTGCGACCATATCGTAGCGCTGAACGTTGCCGAGTTCGGTCAGGACAACCTTTTCCTGCCGTAAGTGCGCCTCCAGTAATAAAGCGTTTCGTTATCCATTTAGCAAATTTCTTTAAAGGAAATATTGCAGTAGAGCGAGTTTTGAAGACTTGCACTTCTTTCAGGATTGACAAGATTATGGAGTGTCGTGTAGGCGTACATTTACTTTTTTCAGTGAACCAATTGAATGGAAGATTCAATGATAGGTTAGATAAGTTAGTTAAGCCTCCCTATCCACAGAAATCATGAATCAGAGAGAAAAAGGCACGACTTAGTATGGAGTTGAGGAAACATTGATTCCAAGCACAAAGTATGTCATCTCACCAGCATAAATATAAACACCAAGTCATAAAAATTTAAAATCATCACAGAATCTGAAGTATGGTCATAGGCAATGGAAAACAGGGCAAGTAAACAGAAAAAAAGCGCCCCGTGAGAAAAATTTCTATTACAACAAATGAAGGCCTATCTAACCTCCAGCTAGTGACCTCACATTTTACCCAGTAGAATGCTTGCAATAATGGATCCAAAATTGTACCCCGTTGTAAACAGCGATGTCCGTTGTACAATAAAGAAAAACAAGCAATAAGAAAAATGCTGGAATAAAAATATATTTTCTATAAACACAAAATTAACTAAAATATTATTTGTGAGACGGGAAATCAATCCTGGATCAAGATATTACCGAGCGGAATCCCGGAATAAATTTATGTAACGAGCAAACCCACGGCGTTTTTCTGTTGAACTGTTCTGTTCATTCATATTCTACCTGACTTTAACAAAAAAAATTATCCCTGGATGTGAAGTAACGTTCTCGGAAAAAAATGCTTAAAACCAAAATCTTATGGGCTAATGTGCTTTCTCCGGGTCTCATACGAACCTAACGGTGCAAGCGCGTGATCAACTAGATTACTTCAAGGACCTAACAGAAGACAAGCAAAGAATGCTATCAATTATTTAGTAAGTTCCAATGACAGATTTGGGGGTCGTGAAACGACCACAAAATATCGCTCTCTTGATAGACAAGAATATGATACGATACCAGTAAAATTGGTAAAGGGAACAGTGAAAATTCAAGTCGACTGGCTCTCTTGGATGCCAGGTCACTCAGCAGTATAATGATTCTTAAATGCAAGTTTACATTTGTTCCTAATTTTGTACCGATAACTGGAATGTAATGTTGCATCCCATTATACGCATTCCCACCATTTGCGCTGAAAGATTTGTGCTTTATTTTTTACCTTATTTTCGTTTGTGTGCCAGTTGAGCATGATTTCCTCTCACAAAACAGGGACAACTCCGTTGGAAACTTCGCGCGCTGTTGTTCCTGCACTCGGGTGTACCTGAAGTCGTTGATTTAGACTTTTTGTGATTGATTTGTGAAAGCAATTGATTTTGGCAATTGTTTTCAAATTTATTTGCAAGGATGAAAATATATTCGAGAAATAAAGTCTATTTCCCAGTTCTGCTACTAACAACCTTACCAAACCAACCATTAACAACCAAGGAATCGTGGGAACGCGGTTAAAATTCACATAATCGAAGAGTTTCCATGGTATCCCATCAGGACTCTATAACACAGATACCCCTGTTTTTGTGGTGAGGAAAATCTTGAAAATTTTGGTGAATAGCAGGATAATGCAGGTTGAAATGACCAAACTTTGAGCGGGATAGGTGAAAACCAATTGTCTGTAGATAATTTCCATTGTTGAATGCTCATTACAGAAGCAAGAACGTATGTAAAAATCTATGTACGAATGTATACAATTCTAAGTGATCCGGTTTCCAAACGTTGAAAGGACCGTCGAATTTTCACAGTCCCTTTACCACTTTTTACTGGTATCGTATCATATCTTTGTCTGTAAAGACTGATATTTTGTGGTTTAATCTAGACCTTTTCCTTCTGTAGCTATGACGCCTATTCCATTCCAGTTCAGTAACATTACGCATGCGGTTGCTCTGTTTACACGAACTGTACATTTACCACCTGCTAGAACTATTTTCTAGTGCACGTTCGAGAAAATATGGACGTAGTGCTTCTGATTCCAACGTTTTGCTCAACCAGGAATTTCAGGGTAACATTGGCTTAATTCACGAAATTTTACAATTGTAAATACTCCTAATGAAGCAGTTCACAACAAGATATGAGACGTTTGAAATCGAGGATGAGGATGATCATAACACCCGGACCTAAACGTTCCAATCGAATATTTATTAAGATCTTAATACTCGCGTACTCAGTATAGTTCCATTAAGGTAACCTTAATATTCACAAAGTGGATGTCTACGCTGGTCAGTCGGGTTTATATTAGTATTACTTACTTCACTTAACAACCGACTATCTCTGAGGAGGACTCAATATGATCAAATTCATCAATTATACAAACATTCTCTCATGCTGAAGGAGCGTTCACAACCATTTTACGTGAACAAAAGCAAAAAAAGTACTACCCAGAAGCATAAAATTCTGACCAAGAAACGGAGTAGTATTCAATCCACAGTGAAGTATATTTCTCGAGACGGAAAATAAATTTTTGAACAAAAGTAGTGGTTTCAGACCCGGGGGCTAAACCACAGCCTAAGGTATGGAGATAAACTTCTGAACATTCATCCGTTCAACTGTACTATTACAGTTTAATTGTACCGTTAAATTGTACTAAGTCTAAAAATTAAATTACTTTTTATGACATCGAACACTTTTTATCCCCGAATAAGCAGAAACTCCTCGAAATCAGCGGAACTACTGCTCATATTTTCACCTGAGAGCGTGCGTAGAACAGATGAAGTACATCGACTCGGACGATCGCAACGGACGCGTATTTGGCATAAGTTATTCACTATGATACCGGAAGCAATAGGAGGTCTTTAACTGACCACAAAATATCACTCTCTTATCAGACAAGGATTTGATACGATACCAGTAAAACGTGGTAAAGGGAGTACTGAAAATTCGAAAGTACATTGATCGCATGGATACCGGATTCCTTAGCATTGTATGTATTCTCAAATGTACACTTACATCTGTTATTCATTTTGTGTCAATTCATTGAACAGAGCCACTCATATCAGCGTGCCTCATCTCCATATTTAGGCTCAAAGGCTTGATGAATTCTTGTATTTTACAGCACCTTCGTGTGCGCATTGAATGCTTTATACAGTGACGGGTAACTCAGCTGGGGTCTGTGCGCTGCAAGCATTTTCATAAATTGGGCGTCGCTGAACTCAACTCGTCTCTCTTGCGTTCGACTTTTTTTGTAGCGTATTTTCAGTGATGCTATGTCGTTGCTCAAATGCATTGGAGGAAGTAGGAGAGCGAATGTAGACAACTAAGCGTTTCTAGTCAGAGAAATAAGATTGCTGTTCTGTTATTCCTTCCGCGTGGATGTTACTCGGTTACAATTTCGCGAGAAGCACTAAGCTCACGAAATCAGCAAAGTATTTCCTTCAACAAATTCCATAGAACCGACAATGCATTGACTAACGAAACATTCGACCGTCATAAAAATAAGCGCTACCATCACCACACCATACCGAGCTGAGCAGCATTAATAATTCGTATACTCGAGGCGTTCCAATGTAATCTTAACGAGTCTATAGCACAGACACCCCCGTCTTTGACGAGAGAAAATCTTCATAATTTACGTGAAGAGCAGGATAATACAAGATGAAGTGACCAAACTTTGAGCCAGATGGTTGAAAACCAATTCTCCGAAGAAAAATTCTATCTTCCAATCTTCAGTTTGAAAACAAGAATTTATGTAAAAATATATTTACGAATGAATCCACTGCTAAGTGATCTGGCATCCAAACATAGAAAAGGTCGTTGAATTTTCACTGTTCCCTTTACCACGTTTTACTGGTATCGTATGATCTCCTTGTCTGTAATGACTGGTATTTTGTGGTCTAATGTAGACCTCCTTCTTCTTGAACCTTGACGCATACTATCTATTAGATAAGTCACGTTACCTATCCGGTGGCTCAATTTACTCGAACTGTACATTTACTCATAAAAAACTTTTTTTAATGTACGTTCAAGAAAATACCGACGTACAAGGGCTTCCGAGTCCAACGTTTTTCTCATACAGAAATTTCAAGATAAAATTGGATAAATTCACGAAACTTGACTACTGTAAATACTCCTAATGAAGCAATTCGTACAAGATAAGTTGAGACTTTGAAAATCGAGGATGAGGATGATCATCATATACAGGCCTAAACGTTCCAAACGAATATTCAATAAAATATTGATACTATCATACTTAGTGTAGTTTTATTGACAGTAATCGAAATTTTCACCGTGTAGATGAGTACACGTTGGACAGTCGATGTTACATTAGAAATTACTACAATTAAAAGAACGACTATCTCCTTCGAGGAACTCGATCTGATCAAATTCGCTACCATTCACACCAACATTCTCTCCTGCTGAAGGAGCGTCTACAACCATTTTGCATGAACAAAAGCACAAAAATGCATGCCGGGAACATGAAATTTCATACACAAGGAACAGAGTACGATTCAATCCAGAGTAAAATATACTGTTATAGGCTGAACATGAATCCTGAAATATAAGTAGCGGTTTGAGACCCAGGGACAAAAACCCCAGCCTAAGGCCTTGAGAGAAATCTTTTAGACATCCATGTTCTTTCCGTTTAACTCTACTACCTAGTAAATATTATCAAAGTATATAAAATAAAAAACTTCTATGACATCGAGCAATTAGTGTACCCAAATAAGCAAAAAAAAACTGCTCGACCAGCAGAACTACTGCTCAAGTTCTCCCCCAAGAGCCCACATAAATTGAACAGATGGAGTACACTGCCCGGGACGATCGTATAGGACGAGTAGTTCCTCTTATATATTCACTGTGGTACCAGAAGTATGAGGTCTTGGCAGACCACAAAATATCGCTGTCTTTTCAGACGAGGATCTGATACGATACCAGTAAAACGTGGTAAAGGGAGTAGTGAAAATTCGAAGTTGCATTGATCGCGTGGATGCCGGATTCCTCAGCAATTTGTTAATCCTTGAATGTCCACTTACATCAGTTATTTATTCCGTGTCAATTAGTTGAAGAGTGCCACTCATTTCAGCGTGCCTCATATCCGTAATTAGGCTCAAAGGCTTAATAAATTCATACATTTTACAGTACCTTCGTGTGCGAATTTAATACAAAGCAATTTTCACAGCGAGCGGTAACTGAGCTGAAGTCCGTGCGCTGCAACCGTTAGATATATTGGGTGTCTTTGAACTCGTTTCTCTTGTGTTCGACTGTTTTTGTAGAGTAATTTTAGTTATGGAACGTTCTTTTTCCGAACGCATTGGAGGTAGTAGGCGTGCAAATTTAGACTACTTAGCGTTTATTGTCAGCGAAATAGGATTGCTGTTCTGTTAGGTGACATTGTTGAAGTGTTAACTATTTTACTGCAGAAATCGCCACATTTTGTTCAAGAAGTAACCTATAGTCAAAACCTTTTTTACGTGACGACATAACCTTTTTATGCCAACATGAGCTAATATATTATTTTTTGCGTTGACAGTTGAGAAATACTGCTGATGCTTGAAAAGTAGTTGAGTACAATGTCAAATCACAGTTTGAATCTGAGTTTTAAAAATAATTTCCCCTCGCAGTTAACATGTACTCGCTAAAAGTAAGCCAATTTCTCCACTTCATAGTTGATCTCACTGTTTACTGCAACAAAAAAAATTCCACCGCTGATCAATCAATATATGACGAATTATCAATTACAAACTTCACTATTATTGATTATTTTAAAACACCCCCCAAATTGTCCCGTTGACCTGTTTTAAATATTTTGATTTATCGCACATTTTGGGAATTTACCGCTTGGACATCAGCAATTTTTGGGTCCGGATGACAAATATGCAAAGGCAAAAATTCTATCGCGAATGTGTTCTCTCAATGTTCCATGCAAACTTCAATATTGAAGCACGCGATAAACCATGGTTAATGTCATTGATCTTCTGTTTGTGTGCTTAATTAAATCGTTTCTAGAATTTGCTGTCAAAATCTAGCCCATGTAAACTAATTTGTAAAATGAAACGTCGAATATCGAGTTAACTAATTCTTTGAAGTCTAATGCGTTACTAGATTAGGTCACTTAGGTTAGACATTATTGTACACCTTAGAATAATAGTTTTGGCGATTTATGTAGAGTGCGTGCTTGTAAAATCCACCACAAAGGTCATTTGATACGCTTTCAGAAGTAGAAAGTAATAGCAAGGTTTCACCATCTAGTGGTCTGGATAAGATCGCATAATATCGCAATTACCGTCTAGGATGTGATACAACTCAAGTGAAACGTGGTAAAGTGATCAGTAAAAATTCAAAGAGCTTCTTTTGGTGAGATGCCGTCTAACCTCACATTAGTTTCTGCTGCTTCATTTAGCGTTCGAATGTTGGAAATTCGTTGGAAAAAAACTTTTTTTTTTCATTGTTACTCGAGATAAGCTCATTTCATTCTGCCTCATCTTGATGTGATGCCCGTAGTAGAGAAGTAAGCAGTCCTTTTTGTTGAAATTGAAATATACTTCCATGAGGAACCAGCTATAACAGGTTCACCATTATTCTTACGTTGCCCCTCAGTGTATCCGCTGTGCTTGAGCAGCAGGCAAGTGTTGCACCTTGCGCCAGCTGAAATAGCCTAATTTAATTTAAACATGCAGTCTAAGAAAATAATTAATACATGTACGTAGAAGAAGTTACTTTCTTAGTCTCAGTTAAGAAACATTCAACTGGTTAATATTATTGGCGTAAAATGAATTAAACTGTTACAAAGCTAATGTTCCGCAGTGTTAACTGACCGAATGACGACGTCGAAATAGATCCTCGTGATGCTCAGCCATCTCGTTAATATTATGAGGAGCTCTATGTTCTTTCAAATACTGCTCATCTATTCCAAAGCAATTTAGAAAGGTAAAACCGCAACAGTGCTTCACTTCAGTCACAACGAGCAAGTCAAAGATAAACGAGCTGAGGTGCATCCAATGAGTGAAGCAGTTAATTGCAGCGCGCAGTCGTGAACAGTGTTACCCCTTTCTCTTCTGCGAAATGTCATGCTTAACATGTACACAAATAAAGAGACCATATAACTAAATTTTAATTCATTGAGCGCAAACGCTAGTAATAAGTGTTTTCTAATATGACATGTAATTAATTTTTGATACACGGTAAGAACAAAGGTATCAACTAGCATTTGAGAATGAATAAACTGCTGAGTGACCCGGCATCTGAACGAATGAGCAACTTTGAATTTTCACTGTTCCCTTTACCACGTTTTACTGGTATCGTATCATATCCGTGTCGCATCTGACAGCGATATTTTAGGGGCTTCCCAAGGCCTAATGCTCATCAGTCCTAAACTCTAGTAGAGTAAAAGAGCGCCACACCGCGTCTCTTCTATTGTTCTTCTCATTTTGACACTTGCTTGAACGTTTAAATAATTATAGACTGTGAAGCCAATTTATAAGCCTTGCTGTCTGCAACATTCATTAGAAAATACGCGTTAAGCAGATTCAGAGAGCTTCGTGCTTCTCGTGTGAGCTTTCGGTCGTTCCTTTCGTGCGTGCGTCACACCGTGATAGCGGCTTGGGTGAGCTCAGTGGCAATGTGTTGCCTTGGGTCGACAGAATTAGCCGAATTTCATTCATGCTGCTATAGAAGATAGTAAACATGTGCACATGGCTGCAGACTTGATATCACTAGTGCAGAGAAAATGTTTCTGATCTGTATAAACTAACGAAATTGCGAGTCAAAACTACTCACTGGATGCTAGGCCATCCCATTAACCGTACGAGAAGCGCTCAGTTCTTGAAATCAGTTCGCGTTTTTCTCCTAATGCGAATCACAAAAATGAATTAAACACTGCATTACTGAAGGCTGGCTTGACAAGAAATAATAGTGTAAACGAGCTCAGAAACACTCAAGACGTTGGAAAATTGCTGAACGCTCGGGTCTTCAACGAAGTTACTCCTGTCGGCGTGAAGGGAATCGTAATCAGCACGCGCAGTGATCAAATGATTTGAAGTGTTGTACGAATTCTTTATGCGTAAACGTGTAAATGTGTTTTCTAAAGCCAAACATCACTCTCAATGGTATTTTGCGGGATGAGGAACGAATGAAAATGTTCATTTCAGAATCTATGTAATGCCAAGTGACCCGGCATTCTGGCGAGCTTGACAAGTTCGAATTTTCACTGTTCCCTTTACCAATTTTACTGGTATCGTATCATATCCATGTCTGAAAAGACAGCGCGATATTTTGTGGTCGTAAGACCCTCTATTAATGAAAAGTTTCTGATGCTCTTTAACCGTTGTTCAAAAGTAATTAAAACAGCACCCGTGTTTTCCGGTAGCTTCTTCCAATGCTTCAACAGCAATGTTTTCGTGGGACCTTCAGAGAACACATTTGCGGAATTATTTCTGCCTTTAAAGCATATTTATCGTCCTGGGCCAAAAATTGCTGAAGCAATAAATCAGCAGTAAATTTGCACAATACTCGATAAATTGAAATGTGTGAAATAAAACAACGGTAGAAATACGGGGGTGAGTTTCCTAACGAAAACTCGCTCCCGACGATCAATCACCCCCAACTCACCCCCGAAGACGATCTTGTTGGTTGTTTGGAATTAATAATTTGTCTTATGATATTGATATTGGTTTCAGTAAACAGTGAGACAAACTACGGTTAGGTATAGAAATTGACTTTTTTTGACGAGTACAACTTAACTGCTTTGATATAATTGTTTTGAAAAATCATATTCAATGTTTGTTAATTTGATGTTGTACGTACTACTTTTCAAGGAGTATCTTCCCATCATAGTTTTAACGCGTAATGTTGAGTATGTGCTTGTAGGATCCACTCCATAAGTCATGAGATGTGCTTTGAGTTGTTGAGTGGTCAAAGCATTTCCTTGTCAAGTGGTCTGGATGGGATAGCAAAATATCGGATTTTCTTTGGCAGATTCTATGACAGACGAAGATTTTCAATGACACCGGTGAAACCAGAGAAATTGAAGGTCTTTGTGGTTGGATGCCGGTTTATTTAGCTTTGTACTACTTTAAACAGATCCTTACATCAGTTACTACTGTTACTGTTTTGAGCATTCGAGTGTTGAATTTTATTGTTAAGAACTTATCTTTTTTATTGTTGCTCAAGATTTGTTAAATTCATTCTGCGTCATTTTGATCTGGTGCCCCGAACTGAAGGTCATGTATTTTTTGTTGAAATTGAATATTTTTTTTATTAAGAACCAGCTTAAATCGATTCACAATATTCACGTTGCCCCACAGCATATTCTCTGTACTTCAGCAACAGGAAAGTGTTTACCCTTGTCCCAGTTGAATTACCTGAATTTAAATCTACTGTCCAAGAAAATAATTTATATATGCACGTATCTGAAAGTGTTTTCACAATCTCGTGAAAGAAAAGTTCAAGTAGTGAGTTGGTATTAATGGCGTATGATGAATTTCACTAATAAAAGTTAATGTTCCACAACAGTGGTAACTGACCAAATAGCGCTGCTGAAAATAGATCTTTATGATGCTTTGCAATCTCGTCAATTTCATTCACGAGGAACTCTGTCCTGAAATTCCGCTCATATACTCTCCTTAATGCATTTTACAGAAGAAGAACCGCAACAGTGCTTCACTTGAGACTTAGACGAGAGAGTGAAACTTGAACCAGCTCAGAAACATCCAACGAGTGAAGCACAGTTTTCAACAGCGTTACCCCTTTCTCTGTAACCAGATGTCATGCTTGCAACGCGCACAAGGAAAGAGACTACGAAATTAAATCTAAATTCATTTAGCGTAAAAGGTAGCAAGAAGTATTTCAGTATGACAAGTAATTTTTAATTGTTGACACACAATAAGAGAAGGGATGAAAACCTACATTTGAGGATAGATTCACTGCTGAGTGACCCGGCATCTGAACGAGCGAGCAGTTTCGAATTTTCACTGTTCCCTTTACCACGTTTTACTGGTATCGTATCAAATCCGTGTCTCATCAGACAGCGATATTTTGTGGCCTCTGAAGGTCTCCTATTACAAATTATTTCTGGATTTGAGTAAATCAACGCCACACCGCGTCTCTCTCGGTTGGTCCTCCCATTCAGTCACATGCTTGGAACCAAGGAGCTTAATGGAATGGAGGCGGCATCAGCGCTCTAAAGTGAAGCTAATTTTCGGTAGCTGTAGGGTATACGGGAACACAGTCACACACAAACACACACACACACACACACACACACACACCCATGTTCAAATCTCCCTCGCTACCAAAAAAAGCCACAAAGTTTGTTCCCTTGCTACATTTCGGTCTCCCTTGTGACGTGGCAACCATTTGCGGCTCCCTTGCTGCACGTGTGCGGTATCCAAGGCTCCACTGCTACCCGAGGGACTCCGCGGTTACCAGTTTTGCTAAATTCATTCCAGGGCCCACTATCTGCTCCCTTGCTACCTCAGTGTGTGTTTTAAAAAAATACAAGAAACGGAGTCGGATTCCACCCCGTTCGGTCGGACTCGACTCCAAAGGGTCGTAATCGACTCTGACAGGTTCTCTTCGATTCAGATGAGTTAGACTCGACTCAGAAAAGTCTTTTTCGACTCAGCTGAATCTTTTCCGACTCAGCTGAGTATTTTCCGACTCAAACAAGACTTTGCCGATTCAGTAGGTCGAGACGCAAACTCAGAGGAGTCAGACACTCGACTTTGAAGAGTTAGACGAGACTCGGATAAGTTAGAATTGACTCGGAAGACAGAATCTCACACACCTTATAACTGCCATTCTCTGGCTCCCTTGCTACGTCAGTGCGTGTTTTAAAAAATTGCTATTACTGGAGTCGGACTCGACTCGGGCGAGTCGGACTCGACTCGGGCGAGTCGGACTCGACTCGGGCGAGTCGGACTCGACTCGGGCGAGTCGGACTCGACTCGGGCGAGTCGGACTCGACTCGGGCGAGTCGGACTCGACTCGGGCGAGTCGGACTCGACTCGGGCGAGTCGGACTCGACTCGGGCGAGTCGGACTCGACTCGGGCGAGTCGGACTCGACTCGGGCGAGTCGGACTCGACTCGGGCGAGCCGGACCCGACTCGGGCGAGTCGGACCCGACTCGGGCGAGTCGGACTCGACTCGGGCGAGTCGGACTCGACTCGGGCGAGTAGGACTCGACTCGGGCGAGTCGGACTCGACTCGGGCGAGTCGGACTCGACTCGGGCGAGTCGGACTCGACTCGGGCGAGTCGGACACGACTCGGGCGAGTCGGACTCGACTCGGGCGAGTCGGACTCGACTCGGGCGAGTCGGACTCGACTCGGGCGAGTCGGACTCGACTCGGGCGAGTCGGACTCGACTCGGGCGAGTCGGACTCGACTCGGGCGAGTCGGACTCGACTCGGGCGAGTCGGACTCGACTCGGGCGAGTCGGACTCGACTCGGGCGAGTCGGACTCGACTCGGGCGAGTCGGACTCGACTCGGGCGAGTCGGACTCGACTCGGGCGAGTCGGACCCGACTCGGGCGAGTCGGACCCGACTCGGGCGAGTCGGACCCGACTCGGGCGAGTCGGACCCGACTCGGGCGAGTCGGACCCGACTCGGGCGAGTCGGACCCGACTCGGGCGAGTCGGACCCGACTCGGGCGAGTCGGACCCGACTCGGGCGAGTCGGACTCGACTCGGGCGAGTCGGACTCGACTCGGACGAGTCGGACTCGACTCGGACGAGTCGAGGTCGACTCAAACGAGTCGAGGTCGACTCAGACGAGTCGAGGTCGACTCAGACGAGTCGAGGTCGACTCAGACGATTCGAGGTCGACTCAGACGAGTCGAGGTCGACTCAGACGAGTCGAGGTCGACTCAGACGAGTCGAGGTCGACTCAGACGAGTCGAGGTTGACTCAGACGAGTCGAGGTTGACTCAGACGAGTCGAGGTTGACTCGTCAGAGTCGAGGTTGACTCGTCAGAGTCGAGGTTGACTCGTCAGAGTCGAGGTTGACTCGTCAGAGTCGAGGTTGACTCGTCAGAGTCGAGGTTGACTCGTCAGAGTCGAGGTTGACTCGTCAGAGTCGAGGTTGACTCGTCAGAGTCGAGGTTGACTCGTCAGAGTCGAGGTTGACTCGTCAGAGTCGAGGTTGACTCGTCAGAGTCGAGGTTGACTCGTCAGAGTCGAGGTTGACTCGTCAGAGTCGAGGTTGACTCGTCAGAGTCGAGGTTGACTCGTCAGAGTCGAGGTTGACTCGTCAGAGTCGAGGTTGACTCGTCAGAGTCGAGGTTGACTCGTCAGAGTCGAGGTTGACTCGTCAGAGTCGAGGTTGACTCGTCAGAGTCGAGGTTGACTCGTCAGAGTCGAGGTTGACTCGTCAGAGTCGAGGTTGACTCGTCAGAGTCGAGGTTGACTCGTCAGAGTCGAGGTTGACTCGTCAGAGTCGAGGTTGACTCGTCAGAGTCGAGGTTGACTCGTCAGAGTCGAGGTGGACTCGTCAGAGTCGAGGTTGACTCGTCAGAGTCGAGGTTGACTCGTCAGAGTCGAGGTTGACTCGTCAGAGTCGAGGTTGACTCGTCAGAGTCGAGGTTGACTCGTCAGAGTCGAGGTTGACTCGTCAGAGTCGAGGTTGACTCGTCAGAGTCGAGGTTGACTCGTCAGAGTCGAGGTTGACTCGTCAGAGTCGAGGTTGACTCGTCAGAGTCGAGGTTGACTCGTCAGAGTCGAGGTGGACTAGAGTCTGACTCAAAAGAGTGCAGCAATTAACTCCTAAAAAGTGAAGACGAAAAAATAGAATTTAATACTTAAAACAAATTTCCCACACTGAACTGAAGAGGGATAAATCATATTTCATACTAAAAAGATATATCCCACAATAAACTGAAAAAAATATTCTAAAATCCATACTTAAAACAAATATTTCACACTAAACTGAAGAAAAATAAACTAAATGCCATGCTCATAACAAATTTCCTATACTAAAATGATGAGATAAACACTGAACTTCATAATCAAAACAAATCTCACATTTAACTGAAGAAGAATAAATAAAATTCCATACTAAAAAGATATATCACACACTAAATTGATGAAAAATAAACTAAATTCCATATTTAAAACAAATTTATCACACTTAACTGGAGAAAAATGAACTATATTCCATGCTGAAAACAAATATCCCACACTTTACAGACTGGGAGTATTGCGACCAACACGTAGGAAGTGGACGTAAAATTTACGAGTGCCAAAAATCAAAGCATGACCCCAGTCACAAGTAAAATTGTCCAGGTAATATCTTTTGTCTTAAATATACTGTAAAATTCATGCTTGTTTGTGCTATTTTAATTCTAAACTAAATTTTTGGAAAAATTTCAGAACACAAAAATGAATTGTCAAATTTTTGTAGCATGCATGATATTAATTACAACAAAATGAACAACTTCTCATCTATGCACTTTCTGTCACAAATAAGTATTTAACGAGTTAGAGCTGTAAATAACTTTAATTGAACACAACAGGTGAATTTTCACATGAACACCAAAGAGTTTTTCAAATTTTTGTTGCCTGCATAATGTTAATTAAAACGAAATAAATAACTTTTCTTCTATGCACTTTCCGCCGCAAATGAGTATTTACCGAGTTACAGCTGTAAATAACTTTGATTGAACACAACTGGTAAATTTTCAGAAGAATGACAAAGAGTTTTTTAAATTTTTGTTGCCTGCATAAGGTTAATTACAACAAAATAAACAACTTTTCTTCCATACACTTTCTGCCGCAAATGAGTATTTACCGAGTTACAGCTGTAAATAACTTGAATTGAACAACCGGTAAATTTTCAGAAGAATGACAAAGAGTTTTTCAAATTTTTGTTGCCTGCATAAGGTTAATTGCAACAAAATAAACAACTTTTCTTCTATGCACTTTCTGCCGCAAATGAGTATTTACCGAGTTAGAGCTGTAAATAACTTTAATTGAACACAACAGGTGAATTTTCACATGAACACCAAAGAGTTTTTCAAATTTTTGTTGCCTGCATAATGTTAAATAAAACGAAATAAATAACTTTTCTTCTATGCACTTTCCGCCGCAAATGAGTATTTACCGAGTTACAGCTGTAAATAACTTTAATTGAACACAACTGGTAAATTTTCAGAAGAATGACAAAGAGTTTTTTAAATTTTTGTTGCCTGCATAAGGTTAATTACAACAAAATAAACAACTTTTCTTCCATACACTTTCTGCCGCAAATGAGTATTTACCGAGTTACAGCTGTAAATAACTTGAATTGAACAACCGGTAAATTTTCAGAAGAATGACAAAGAGTTTTTCAAATTTTTGTTGCCTCCATAAGGTTAATTACAACCAAATAAACAACTTTTCTTCTATGCACTTTCTGCCGCAAATGAGTATTTACCGAGTTACAGCTGTAAATAACTTTAATTGAACAACCGGTAAATTTTCAGAACATCAAAGAGTTTTTCAAATTTTTGTCACTTGCATAATGTTAATTACAACAAAATAAACAACTTTTCATCCATGCACTTTCCAGCGCAATTGATTATTTAACGAGTTACAGCTGTAACTAACTTGAAGCTAGCACAACAGGTAAATTTTCACAAGAACATCAAAGAGTTTAAATTTTTTTTACCTGCCTAATGATAATTACAACAAAATGAACAACTTTTCTTGTATGCACTTTCCGTCGTAAATGAGTATTTAATGGGTTTAATCTAGATAAAGTCAGTTTAAATAAATTTCTAGGTTCATTTAAATAAAAACCCTTATGTTAGCAAATTTTTTCTCATGTTATGAAACGCCTGCTAAAAACTTTCACTGCCAATAAAATAACTAGCTAGAGCTGTTTTATTATTCTAAGCATAGAAATAAAATATTTTCATCTGCGGGTGGGAATGAAAACACTGCATTTACATTAGCTATCACTATGTTCACAAAATGTTAACGGTTCTATGGCTAATAAATTCATGAATCTTCGTCATTTTCTTGCAAGAATTCACTGTAAATATGTATGTAAACCAATTTTCAGACTTGAACGCACTCGATCTCTTATACATAACGCAAAAACTGTCATCTGCTAATCGAAACACTCATTAAAGAAATTACTACCTTAAATAAGGTAACTCCACAAAAACAAATCTTTGAAACGAACCTAGATCACATCGACAGCTGAACGACTAAGTCGAAATTATCCCCAGATCGCTTGTTTACATCTAGCTGTTACCCTAAAGTTGGCGAAATTAAGGATAAGTACGATTTTATTTCGATTAACGGTCAACGAAAATTAAAATTTTTCCTGAAGTTTTACCCTACGAAAAAAATAATATTACTTCATCACACATATTTTTTAAAAGCCGAATTAGATAGAAAAAAACCTGTAATCCACCATAATAAATCAAGAAATGAACTTTGTGAAAGTTTGAATGCAAACCATTGCGGAATAAAATTTTTAAATAAAAGTTTCATTTTTCTTTATGACTGGAAAAGGTATTATATATAATTTTTATGACTCTAAAAGATGAAAATATTCAAATAAATACAACAAATATAGATAATAAGTAATTAGGTTGCCTTGAAATGCTTGAACAAACGAAAATAACGCCATGTTGCTGCGTCAGTTTGAAGAAATCCATATATCTTTGACAAATGGAAACTTTCAACGTTCAAACTTTTACAAAACATGTCTTGTAGATCAAGGAACAACCATTCAAAATTTCATTGGAATCTTTTTTGTTTGAAAAAAATACGAGACCAAAAACACGTTAATTACACATAATGGAATTAAAAACAAACGAAAAAGAATTATGAAACCATCCGCACTTCAAAAGATGACCAATTGCACAGGCTATCTATTTCACATAGTTTAAACAAGATAATAATTCGTTATATATCATTTTTTTACGAATTAATGCTGTAGCAGCGGAGCGAGTGTCACTCCGTGGCTGCAAATTGGAAAAATTTCAATCGCGAATATCTCGAAAAAAAAATTTTTTTAAACGCTAAAAATTTTACAGCACACTACCATCAAGCTACCATTACTTCCTACCAAATATCAAAAATCTAAAAAATAAACTTTTGCAGTTATTGAGAAATGCATGCGAAGCAAGATCAATCTGTGCGTTCTAATTAGCGCGAAAGGTTTAAGAGTATTAGTAGAGTTACAGTACGGTCTTCTTCTCCCAAATTTCACACACATTGCTTAGGTCGCACACATAGGCCTAAAAAGTTATTTCGAAGGAAAATGGGGGGGCACACGTCTGTAGGCCTATTCCTGAGGCAAAAATAGGCCTTTTAGGGCATGTGACGCCTATGCGTCTCCCTTGCTACCTCAGGCCGTGTTTTAAAAAAATTACAGGAAAACCTAAAGTGTTAAAATTCCCAAAGTTCACTAACGTGTTCTACGGACTGCTAAAAATAATAGAAAAATATTTTTTTCGAATTTTAGGTGAATTTATATTTTTTACGATTTTTCAATTTTTTTGTAGCAAGGGAGATCCTTTTATGAATTTAGACACACACACACACACACACACACACACACACACACGGAGATGGGGCTCAGTGCCAGGGCTGCCACTGATGAGGGATTTCCCCTGAATCTGGGGGAAACGGTGGTCGTCTGGGGGAATGGGGTAAACTCTCGTGAATCGACTAAATTTAAGGGAAATTTACTAGGTATAATTTTTCATGAAAATATTGTGAAACCTGAAAAATTTATGCAGGCGTATGGTTATTCGAATGAATATATCATGATGCAGAACAGAACACACATCCTTAACAGCAAATGAGAGGTAATTTCACGAAGTTTGAAAGTGGATCGAACTTGTTAGACTTAGAAGGAGATTCACATCGGAATAGAGAACAGTCTCAATTCACAGCTCAGGTTCGAGAATCAGAGAGTTCGCTCAATTAGTGGAATAAAAAGGCTGTCAGTGACCGTGTGACTGCCGCTATAGCTTGCTTTCACTGAGCGAATACTCCTCAGTCAACACTTCCTTCATTAACTTGAATTGTGTGTGAAAAGAGTAATAATTTATCTTGCATATTAAATAGTGAATTCTAATATCTTTCAACGTATTTTCTCAGGCAAAGGAAGCAAAACGCAGATGTATTTACGAAGATTAGTTACTTGTGTGCCTTAAATTCAAGTGATGCTAAAAATATGCGGCAGGCCTAGTCTTTGTTTCTTATACGGTGGTGATTTATTAACCAGTGGTTTTATACTTTAAGAGTCGCATATGCAAAGTAGGAGCGCCTTGGTTGAGATATTCTTGAGTTAACTTGTTTCTCTCTTGGCTTGAGATGCTATCGGTGGTGCATCCAACACTCATGATTGTATTGTTCCAAAGCAACTATAATTATTATTATTTTTATTTATCTGCATTTTCATAATTCATTTGCGTTACAGAAGCTATCTCTGTAACATGCTGTTACGCAATCAGAATTTTCCTAATTTGAATATTCACTTTGCGTTTTAGCAGTCAAAGTTTTACAGGGATGTCAACTAAGTTTATTTTATTGGTTAATGAGACTTATATAAATATTTTGTTGTTTTAGAGTTATTATTTTTGCTTCGGAATACTGATACTGTTCCCCTAATGAATGACCAAACCAAATCATCTTCTAGAAAATGGAAGTTCTATACAGAGTTAGATAGAGATGACTGGCTCAGTGTACCCAAGTTAAAAACTTACCTGGAATGGAATAATAATCCTGACTGCAGTTATTGCAAATGCTGTAATATTTTTTTGAAAAATCATAATAAATCTATGCTTCGTGCAACATTCAGTGAAACATAAGAGGTATAAATGTTGTTGGTACCAGCGCTGATATCGTACACTTTATGGTCAGAGAGCCGTCAAAGGAATCCGATGAAATTGGCATAAGCGAACGTACTCATGTAGCATACTTTGCCCAACTCAATATTCCATTCTGACGTGTTGATCATTTCTTATCGATGGGTAAAACAAATTACCCTGACAGCGAAATGGCTTACAAGCATGCCAATCAAAGGGACAAAATTACATATGGACTAGATATACAGTAAGTAAAGTAAGTTTCTAATTACTTGCGGCGGGCGAACTTTTTTAGATGAAGGTTGCGAGAAAAGTCTAAAAATAGTACCCGTGAAAAGAAAAAAAGTTGGACAGTGATCGAAATAGCTTGTCGCCTAGAGGTGGAGCATCGAGTGTATACTGGAAACACCCCTAATAGCAGACAATCCACACTTCCCGTAGTGCCAGCGCGCTCAAACTTGATGAGCGTATAAAGCGGAAAATTCTAAGACCTACGGACCCCTTTCCAGGCCCCTAGACCCCATAGGAGACCCCCCAGAAGGTCAAAAAACGACGAAAATAGGGTCATTTCAAACAGGAAGAACTTTTTCATTGCGGCTGTAGAGGAGATCAATTTGTCAGAACTAGTAGAGAAAATGTCGGGCTTTATGACGGTGTGGTCGGTAAGTCGAAAAGTATTCGAGAAAATGTTCAAATGAATGAAAAAGTTTTGGTAAAAAACGCGCGTTTTTGAAGGCTGACTTTGGCCGCCATTCCTCGCGTTTTCACCCGGCGTTCACGTTCCAAAACTTGATAGAATGTAGATCAAATCTTTTTCTCACATCTATCAAGTTTGTGAAGCGTCAGCTTTGTTAGTTTTCTAAAAATCTGTGATTTAAAAGCACTCATTTTTATCGGAAAAATCACGAAAAAAATATGCGAGAAGGGTGCGTTGCACAGGAAAAGTTATTTAACACTTTTTGCTTCTTATCAAACATTACTTTACATAGGTTTGGCGTTGTTCGATAGTATGCGCGGTTTTAAAAATATGCGGAAAAAACTGGGTTTGGACGTAATTTTGACTTTTCTTACCCCCTCACGCCCCCTTCTTTACCCTTGAGGGCTTTGAAAAACACTGTACTAATGCTTCTCGATCAGATCTTTCGATTGATACCTGTCTCAAAGTCGTAGGTTTTCAAGTTTTTGAGGAAAATGAAAAAAAACATCGAAATGGATTTTATTTTTAAGCGAAATCAGGCGGTGAAAAGGTCTTTCAATTACCGCAGATTTATTACACGGATTATTCCCTTGTACGCATTGAAGTTTCCATAATCGAGAACATGGGTGACTGCGTTGAGGCGCCTGAAATTAAAGCTTACTTGAGTTTTGAAGGCTGTATATGGATGTCGAACACCAAGACGCTGATGTTTTCATGTTTTTCGAGTTTGATGCGATACATTTGGAGTGACTATCAAGGTTCAAAGTTTTGCCCAATTTTTTGCCGTTTGAGGCTCTGTTGCAGATTATTTATAGGTTTACAGTGTTCTTAGAGTTAATAGAAATTAATTTTGACTTAGAAGTAAACACTCTAACTCGCTTCTTTCTCGCTTTCAGATTCGCATAAATTTTATTCATGACTAGTAATTAACCCGTTTCAAGTGTTTATATTTGTTTCACACAGGGAAATTTATATGGAGAACAAATGTTTAGAATTTGTGTCGAGAATATGTTCAGAATGATCAAATTTTGCGAATTAAAAATGAAAATTCTTGTAATTGTGTGTAATGTAACAAATTTGTGCTTACGTAAAAAGTTGTGTCTTGAAATATCTCAGAAAATCCCAGCAGCCAGAGGGGTCGCTTCAACATGAATGTTTTATGTCGCTTCAACATGTATGTTTTTACGCCTGTATGTTTTCTTTCTACTCAGCAATGTTAGGAGGCTGCGATAAGGTGCGAGAGCCAAACGATGTATGTTTACAGTGTGTGTTGTCTCTGGAGGGGACTTTGGCAAATCTTTCATTAGGGCGAGCCCTTGGAAAACCTGAGACGCGCGGAAAAATGCCTACACAAGCGCGAACAAAGTCGCCTTCTTGTCAAAGATAAATCGACACATAAATCGCGACCCTTGAGCTGCGAGGGTGAACGGAGTAACGGTTTCGGAGCCTGAGCGTGGGATACAATGAGGCTAAGAAAAAATAAATAAAGACGAACTGCGGGACTACCAATGAGAAGAGATGTGGGCGGTCACTGGCAGGGTCTGAGGATTCTCATAGGCCGAAGGTGAGAGTGCACAACCCTCGAAGAAAATACGCCAGGGCTCAAGGCGTCTGAGGAACAATGGACAGTTCGACTGGCGAAACCGTAACGTGAGGTGCAACCAAGAAACGCGGGTGTGTTCACAATAACAAGCGTGCTTAATGCAATAATAAGAAAAGTGGCTATATTGAAAATTATACTAAGTTTCACGCTATAATGTAATCCAGGAAGTAACACATATCTCGTTTCACTTGCAGAAAATTTACGTGTTCCCGTCACCACGTTCACAAAGGGGAAATTTATCAAAACATAACACACCGTGGGAGTTATTGATGGAACATGGAGATGCTGCACTAGAAGGGAGGGTAAGAGATGCATTTCTTAAAAAGAAAGAGTAAAGATAGTGTTGAGATAAATATTGCGAGAATTCATTGTCATTCACACATTGATGCGCTTAAAAAAAAAAGTAACAGGTTAAATTTTTATCTTTGACAGGCGGGACGGTTATTCAGTCATATGTCTGAGGATTGATCAGCTCGAATGAAGGGAATCGACGTGTGAACATGCTGAAACGGGATGAGCAAGGTGACGTCATCACTAGACATTTTCTGAACAGTGCATAAGATAGGCCTTGAACTGAAGCGAGTTGCGGATGAATTCGGTGGTTGAAGTGACCTTCGCCTACTGGCTGTTGGGAGTACTTAGAGATTGTAGGCATTGTCTGTGTTATGTTTGGATGCATAAGCAATCTGCGGTTAAAGGCTGGCCAGCCAAATTTCTGTGTAATTATGTGCAGTAGGTCATTTGACGTATGCTATTTGCTTTCATTACTTAATTAGCATTGTTCCTAACACCAATCATTGTGTGTGCGCTCATTGATGTTTGTATCACGTATAGCTGGGAATTATAAATGTTAAGCATAGTTCACCCTGTGTATCATGCCCCACAATATTAGAAGCAATCCATCGTAATGCAACGGAGGGCGCCCAGAAAATGCGCTGCGTAAGTGGGTCAGCGATCCCCGGTGAGTACCTTTCCTTTTTTTAGTATATGTGCTGTAATTGCAGATATTTATTCATTAATTTGTGTTGCATATGTATACTTTGGAGGTGGGCCATTCCTCAATTCCGAGAGCCGAATCTTCCTGTTAATGGAATGTTAACAAGGAGGTGAAGGGACCATTTCTCGTGACATTTGTGACTTTTGTTATGGTAGTATTATTGCAATTCTAACAGAGAAAATCTTTCTGTTTAGCGTTCTAACTTCGCTGCTTGTGTAGGTCCATGAATTTTCGACCAATTTTCACACCGGTATGGCAACTTTCAATTGCAATGTCTCGAAGAGGTTTAGTGTTTGAGACATGAATCTTCAGCTACTTTGAATAGTGGTACCATTAGTAATTAGGTTGAAGCAAAAGAACGTGCCATAAGTCGGAAACCAGCTCCAGCGTAGAGGCGTAAATATTGCTTATTATTCGTTGTTAAAAGAAACGATGGTCATTCGTTCGAAGTGCCGAATTTAGGTCAGTTTTTTTTTGTATTTGGGTTTGGATACGGGACGTCCAAATGTTACCATCGTGTTGAGAATCAATTGTTCTATATCCTGAATTAGATTTAAGTCTCATTATCGTGGAAGTTACTTCGTAGATTGAGGTGAAACATGCATTATGAGTATTTTTAGACGCGAAAAATTATGCAAATACTGAGCTGGTATTTGGAAGATCCATCCCTATGTTCTTTCAACCGTCAAATATTTCGGTATCGCAAATTCTGCGTACTGATTTTGGTTTATACCGAAAACAAGGCGTTTTCGTTAAAGTTTCGGAAATGAACGAAAATTAAGTGTAATTAAATTACGAATTCGTAATCTCTATACAGATGTAGCTGCAAAATTGTTTTCGTTCGGCACAGTTTTACGTGCCAATTTGTGTTGTGTTTTCAACAGGTTTGTTGTCACTAGAAACTAGATATTAGAAGAGCACCTAGTACAAGAATCTGACTCTTTATTTCGTAAAGAGAAAAAGCTCATTCGGGAACAAATCTCTCGATATTGTGGCTCAAACTGCACGAAAATGGTTCCTTTCGGCATGCTTTGATTAAACGAAGCATTTTCTAGGAAAGGTAGTTTGGATGAATAGTTTTCTCATAGATTCCTATGATTAGGACTTGAAATGTGAGCATCTTTATGACCAGAGGCTTGGTAATTGTACACTAGAAATTATATCGCCAATAATGATAGATATTCGTTGTTCGAAGGCAGCAAAATCGCTAACCTGGCATTTGTCAGTTGCAGGAAATCACATTCGAGTGCTTAACCAATATTTTTAGGGGTCAACTTATCGTTATAATATGGTGAATGTGTGTGTGTCCCCGATAGCGACTAAATTTTGTAGATGTTATGCGTGTTTCAATAATGTTATTGAGGGATTTTCGAATGGTATAACTGGTATATTTCCAACAATTTGAAAATTCCCTCTCAACCTAATTTAATTAAGGTGTCTGTATCGATCCATATTAGAAATAAATGAATAGAAAGAGGTGGAAATTGTTCCCATTCATGAAATATTTTATTTTGGCGAGAAAAATGTCGACTAAGAAACATCAGTGATTCGAAGCTATATAGCCGCTGATGTTGACAGACGAATATGTTTTATAAATTGGATAGATATAGGTTCGGATATGATATTGTCGTAAATAATGCGGAATTTCTAACTCAAATTTGTGATGAAGAGATGAAATTCATGGCAATGACACTTAGAAGGTTTTAATGAAGTGTACAGTGCACCCAAAATTGTGAGCGAATGGCAAATGGTCATGAACTTTAAAAAGTTTGTAAATGATTTTGAGTGAATGCGTTTTTTCTTCGTAAAGTTACTGACATCAAGACGAAAACGCTCCCGCTCGGCGAGAGCTTTAGATCTCGCCTAGCGGTCCCAAAATGAAAATTTTATTTCTTGGGTCCTCAATTGAACAGCGCGACAGCGCGTTGTATATTCGTTGACCTATTTCTGATGCACAGATTGGAAAGTTTTACTATTATACCCGAGTTAAATTTCGTTGGCTTAGTGTTTTCATGGTAAGTGGTTTTGTTAACAATTTCTGTTTTATTCGCAGGTGTTTCTACCGCAAAGATTTGGGTTTGAATATTGTAGGCGAGGTCATTGGAAAATGATCGAAATTTTACCTAATGTTTTCCAATAGACATCGCCTCAATTGACGTCATTTATTCGTGAAAACGAATTTCCATTCACTATGTAGGTTGGACATCATCAATTCTTCATTAGAACGAAGCGCTGTTGTCATTTTCGAAACTGAGAAAATTCGATTGTTGTAAAGCTATGAATAAACCGAAATATAATATGTTTCGTCAGAATTTTTAGTCAGATAAGGTTTTGAACATGGTTCACCGGACCCTAATTCATAATTTACCGGGAAAATATTGCAGCCTGAACTTCTCCTCTGCGGAAATATTTATGGAACGCATTGTTTTCATGTGATGATATTGCGTGGTTATTAGTTAGTTTGATGAAAGGACGTTAGCGTACATAAAGGTTGGGGATTCATGAAGAATAAGGGCAAATGCGATAGAATCAAATACGATAAACAAAGTGGGACCTAAATTTCAAGTATAGAACAGGACAGGGCATCCTGTATTAGTTAAGTTTAGTTGTATGTTGGTGAGTTCAAACAATGTCGAGTAAGTTAGTTCACGTCATATTTAAGCAAGATAAGTTTACTTAAGTTAGGCTAGAGTAAGTTACGTGAACTAAGGGTTGCTTACGTAAGTTCCGATTATGTTTCGTTAGTTGAGGTTAGGTTACCTTGCCTGCCTTAGGTTGGTTGAGCGTACGTTATATTATTTGACGGGGGGGATAGGATAGGGTGTCACAGAAGATTTAAAGATTGTATGAATTGTAAGACATACGTTTAGTGAGAGTAATACTATGAATGAGGGTACCAGCGTTTGTTAATGTTCGTTATTCATGGAAATGTTTGGAAAAATAATTTGTCACCAGTTGGTTGGTGGCAAGGTTAGGTTAGGTTTCAAGTGTATAACGTTGATGTTGGTCAATGATATTGCTTTTGCTAAATGGAATGTTGAGGTTTTTAAAGTAATGAGGTTAGATCGAAATACATTCTATATATGTATATATATATAGATATATTGAGTTATCATTTGAGACGATAGCATACCTAAGTGGGTTGCTGCTGAATTGTGGTGGTTAGTAAAGTTTGGTAAATTGATGACCGGTTTTCCTATTGGTAAATGAAATGCTATTGGTGTTTGAAAGTTAAACATATAGCTTCGAGTGAAAAGCATTGCGTATATATATATACATATAAATATATGTATATATTGTTTGGTCGTTTGAGACGATGGTGTATCTCATTGCGTTGCTGCTGATTTGTGGTGATTAGAAAAGTGTGCACTACTTGTGCATGTGCGGGGTACATGTGTGTGCTTGTGTGTGTTTGTGTAAATGTGTGAATGTCTCTGCGTGAGTGTGTTTGTGTGTGTGTTGAGAGTATGACGATAGTGTGGATGAGTGATTGTTTGTGTTTGTGTGTGTGTGTGTTCGCCCCCCCCCCCCCCCCCCCATGGGCTATGCTGGTTAACATGTACAATTATACATTTTATCTAAATTTTGGGGTTTTTTTTGCTCAAAATGGGGGAATTTCTACAGCAAATCTGGGGGAAAGAGAAAAACTTCAGTGGCAGCCCTGCTCAGTGCGTGTCAGACACTCAGCGTGACAGGGCGCCAGTTGAGCTGTGAACCAGTTTAGTTTAGTCTTGAAATGAACCTCCATTCAATTGTTGTGATCTTATCACAACGTAAGGATCTTCAGAACGAGGGACGCCTCTATATGTTCAGGATGATCCAAAGCAGCCGAGGAGAGACGTCGTGTGCTTCGGGAAACGGTTATCAGACTTCGCGAATCGTTCTAAGTAGTTATTCTTCTTCCCCTTTATATCTCCTCTACGTCGACTCCGAGATCGCGGAAGAAGCAAAGACATCAACGGACTGAAGGAGCTGCCGAATACCGACACAAGAGAGATTCTTCACTGTTATTTCTGTCATTATTCAATAGCCCATGTTAATTAGATCATTTGTGCGGTTAGCGAGAATTAATGTTTCCCTTTGCTTATATAATTCGATACGCTAAAGTCGTGCATAATCGCTTGATTGAGGAATAATCTGTATTGAGGTTACAATGTAAGCTACCGCTTTGAGAAGGACGTGACGCTGAACGACCGAGAGGATAAGCTCCCAGCGCAAGAGTCAGTATGCCCGTGACCACCTCAAGAGAGAGTACTGTATCGCTCCTTGAGCGCCTGCCCTTTAGGGGCTAGGCTTTGCTTCTCCTTTGAAATGTGTACTACTAGTGATTCCGAATACCTGTTAAATAAAAGTAACTGATAAATGTCACGGCGCATACACACGATATAGCCATCTTCCGGAATCAGTAATTGAGATAAGTCCACCTGTCATAAGCCCCTTAGGTAACATCCTCATCACCTCCCTTCTGGGCGTAGGATTATCGGTATTATGCCTTAAGCATTCATTTATATCGTCATGCCTTCAGCATACCTTACGTTTTGTCTTCAATATCAATCGAAGTGTAATTTAGTGCGTTAGACTTTCTTTACTTTAGAATGATAATCTTTTGTGGCGAGATTAGGGAATAAATGTCGCGATACGTGAAAAGGGTTACTAATCACGCACGCAGGGGGAGTCTCAACCCCCAAACATGTTATAGTACTATCCTTTATGCTTGCGTACACCTGCATACCAGACTTGGAGAATAAAAGAGTTAGCAAGATTAACACGAATTTATTGGGAAACACGTGGATAAACACACAAGGCATGGGGACGAAATGATTTGAAATGGCACAACGGCGTCAATGAAAAGTTCGTAAGTTTCTACCGCCGCAAATATTTAAACACGACATGACACAAAGGTGATGCTTACCGAGCATTCAAGTTACAAATACTCCCTCGTTGACAACGATTCACGCATCCACAGTAACACAAATCATAATATTTGCGAGAATAACACATCACGATTTAACCTGGAATTGTGACACGGTGTCGAATCATACAACGGGAAGTCGATCCTCGACTAAATAGACACAGGAAATTGAAAGCCAAAAATTAGATGATTCCTCGCGATACTTTTGAAAAGCACTTTTCTGTGTGCTGATCTACATCTGAATTTGAACTTCAATCACCACCTAAAAGAGCTCTCACAACTATAAAACACTCGCCCTTTTGATAATAAATGATTCACTGATGGGTATCCACTGCCGATGCTATTGCTCACTGCTGATGTTCCGCGTCGTTCACAGCCGATGTTATTGCTCACTGCTGATGTTCCGCGTCGCAGCTTAGGCTTGCTGCTGGCGTAGGCTGATCTCTTGCTACCTCGCTGCAGTGGTGCCCTCCCCCGCTTCTCTCTACGGGCAGCTGATCCCTTGAAGCGGTTGTGAGCTGATTCATTGCAGTTTCATGCGTTGAACTTTGCAGTGTTGGTGAGCGATCTTAACTGTTTGCCATTTGCAATGTTGACGACTGCCGCTGAAGTTGATTGTGAGTTCGACCCCGATGCACAGATGTTGATTGCTCTTGGTTGAATCTCCGACGCGTTTATTCATGACGATCCCCGATGCGAGGCTGGTTTATTTCGATTAGGCTTCCTTTGTAAGACGGTGCTCCAATGACTTCCGACGTCCAACGTTGTTTTATGTGCCTCGAATTATTAACTTTCAAGTTGCAGTTGGGTATAAGGCCAGCCGACGAGGCTGGCCTATTGTGTAGAACACCCTCAGACGTCTTGCGCAGTCTCTCACGTGTGTTCAAAAATTCCTCGCGAGGGCCGAGGCTTCCTCTCGCATCCTTATATATGTTTCGCTTCCCTCTTTCGAGATCGTTCTCCACGCTTCCATTCTACAGAGGCAGCATCTGCAACCTCATTGGCGGAATCCTTGCTTATTCTGACGTCTGGGACTCTCATTGGTGCGTGTTGAGACACACCTTCTTGCGTCATAGCTTTGGCGAGCGGCGATTGGCTCCGGTTGTGCGGGCCTGTGTTCAGACGTCACGTCCTCCTCCTTGCCCTGCAAAGCCTCGGCTTGGGTGCGCTTGTATCGTGCGTGTGTTCGTGTGTGCGTCGTTCTCTATGCCTGCGCTTGCCGCACTTGAGGCCGCGACATCTGACACGCCTACCTCTACCCCAAACAATCGCCGCTTGTTTTTCCGACCGAACAGTGACGAATTGTCCTTACACACACGGATAAACTTTGGTCGACATTCTCACGCTCGAGAATAACAGTGATAACGGTTTTTTAGACATTTCCTAAAGCGAAGTATTTTCCAAAAATTGCACGAGTGAAGTATTTCCCCAACAATAACGTTAAGTATTTCCCCGAGTAAAGTATTTCCAAAATTTGTTTCCGAAAGTATTTCCCAACAATAACGTTAAGTATTTCCCCGAGTACAGTATTTCCAAAATTTGTTTCCGAAAGTATTTCCCAACAATACCCGCATCGCCCCAGAAAAATTTGTGCCAACTTGTAAAGTTGGTGCAAATTTTCATCCGTTAATTTAAATCATAACCGTGACGTACCCTTTACGTTAAAAAATTTAGAAAATATTCGCCCCCATTTTTCAATCCCTTCGCTTTTTCCCGACATGAAAATATCCTTACATATCACCTCATCATTTACCTTCTTGTAACACGCCAATGTTGACACATTTATGAAAAATTCATTGATACCTGACACAGTAAATAATTGAAACGCATCTCTTACACACATTATTGTAGTACGCAAATAGCAAAGAACACAGTAAAGATACCGCACACATCCGACAACTTACACGCATCAAATAAAACACACACGACATATTATTCTCGAATTGCTCTCGGCAATTCATCGACATAGATAAACATATCAATTAGAGAACGAAAAATCGGCGAATTTGTTACAAGCAGAGACATCCTTTCAGCTTTCTCGGTTGCAATCCACCTAAAAACACAATCTCAAATGGAGGTAATTTTCCGACCTCAAGTTTTCTTCCTCATAATTATCATTTCATCCTGTGATTCAAAGTAGACGTCTTTTCTTGCAACAAAAACTTGCTGTTGGTCCTCCTGTGCACCTAGGTACAGCTTGTTGTTGTTCCTGTGACGTGCTACTCCTCTTCGGCTTGCGACTGATCCTGGGCTTGCTACTGATCCTGGCTTGCTACTGATCCTGGCTTGCTACTGATCCTGGGGAGGGCCCCCTGCTGAGAATCGGTTACTGAAGCTTTTCCATTAAAAAATTCATCCTTGGCGTCACGTGAACTCGTGGAAAATTCCGTAGATCCTCGTTGCGTCAAATCGCGGACAAATCCTGTAGATTACTGCGTCAATACGCGTAGGACTCCCACGTTGGAGCTCATAAGCTCTTTCATTATAATTGTAGAAAATGAAGCACATTTATTTGCGAAGACCTTCAGGTTTTGTTCTCAGTCAGCTCGGCGACTAGCATGACATCAACCCCTTAGGTTCGCGTTATAGTGCTAAGATCAACTTCCGTAAATACGCGTTTAATTGTCTAACATGGTTACTTGGTAATCGAGAGACAGCGCATTACATGGTCGCTCAACGCAAGAATGGTTCCTCGGTTTCCTTCAAATCTGCCTTGAGTGAGGCGGACGTGAGCTACGCGAAGAATTCCTACATACACACATAAAATATTTAATTTCCGGTATCCTCAACCAACTCTAGACAAAGCCGAAATTCGTTCGACGGTGTTACTAATCGGTCAAATCACCTCACAAGACTATATGAACATTATTACACATGATGTACGAACTCGCAGGAGATTTACCTTGTAGGCCGAAATCCTGAATACGCACCAATAAAAAAAAAAACGCATATACATTGGGTATTGTCAAGGCGTCTAACTTTACATTATACTCTGCCGCGAAGGCTTTTCTAACGATCAGACATTATGACAACACCGACACACCAGAAAAAATTTACACAAACATTGGGTACTATCAGGTCATCGGACTTTACGTTATACTCGGCCGCGAAGGCTTTTCTAGCGATCCGACATTCTAACAATACCGACATACCAAAAAAAAATTACACATACATTGGGTACTATCAGGTCATCGGACTTTTCGTTATACTCGGCCGCGAAGGCTTTTCTAGCGATCCGACATTCTAGCAATACCGACATACAAAGAAATGCAGAGATAAAATAGACATAACTCAAAATTTATCCGATTCTCAGCCCCAGATTCAGAGCAGCACATTCAAATGATTCCACGTTGCTCGACGACATCGTTCGTACATACGATTTGTATATATTCTTTCTGTTTCAAAGTTTCACTAACGTCGTTAAACAACGCATTAAGGGAATTATCACCCTAATAATTATCATGCCTACATGACAATGAACAAAAATAAAATTAATGACGTATACCAATGATGTTTGAGAATGACCAGCGTCAGCGTCAACAACATTATGGGGAAAGAGTGATCAAGAAATTCCCACACAACGGTGCTGACACCTTCCCCAGTTTGACTCAAATAACTCGTCATTTTTGATACGCCACATTTATAAATCAATGTTACTGATCATACTCTCTCAGACGTTCCCTACTTTCATATCCTACATTCCAACCTCACGTAATACCACACCTAACTTCACGCACAAGAGAATTTTATAGTCTTGGCTCAGAACAGCCATAAATTACATAGCTTCGCTGCACCGCAGACTGTCACGCTGATCCGCATCGTTAAGATAAATTCCATGTATTCACTGCAATGCTTTTCATTTCAATTCTCGCGCTGTATTAAATCCATCTAACAGAAAATAAAGTCTCCATATGGAATATTGTACATTTCCGACAATGTGAAACGCTCATATTTCCGTGAAGCTAACTCGTTAACTTTGCCTAAGCAAGAACACACTCTCAGTGTTACACAATAATTCAGTTTGAATTACCGACGAGAATGGACAGCATCATTTAAGAGTTTATAAAAATATTAAATGCATTACGCTTGCAACTTCAAAAACGAAATTTATACATCGAGTATTGTAGCTGACTTCATGAAATTCTCACTTTGATACAGCAAAAATCCTCCTTGATACAGCAAATCTCCTCTTTAATTTTCATTAACTCCTTAGGAACAAACTCCAATTGGGTGGTATATTCCAGTGTTAACAAAATTATTAAAAGTTTCAATTCATAATGGTGAGCATCAACTTGAAAGTTCCTATTCTGGGCAATCAACGATTTAAACAAAAATGCGAGCTCAAAATTCAATACGCGTTCAAACTGATACAGAAAAATTATTTTATCGGCGACCTGTAACCGTTTAGACTACAAAAAAATTGCATTTAATCCACGTGTTTACCTTTTAAAATCTACAGACACTTAATATAATAAAAATTCCTTCCTACCTGAAGGCAGCTAGGATTGAATAATCTTAAATTACCACGCTCTACCGTCGAATTCACATCAAAAGGAAATTTTTAAACATCATGAATTTATAAAAGTTAAGGAAGCAAAATTTTCATGCTCAGTGAATTTGATATAAAGGTATAGATTGACTCATGTCAGTGTCGAAATGGATTGTATACTTGGCACATGGGAAAACTACCCAAAATATTTAAAGATTTTAGTGTATTATTATTGAAGCAATTATTTAAATTCTCACTCTGATGTACTGGAGCTTAGCACAATGATCTTGTGAATAAAAAAAAGGAGGATCAATTTACTTTACTTAACACACGAGCAGCGGCGTCATTTATGTCTAAGCAAATAAAATTAGACCACGAACTGAATGTGCAGCACCGTTGAAAATTATCACTTACTTTAAACACTACATTTGATTTTTATCCTAAGCACCATCACTTAATTCATTCAACATTTTTATCATCACAACTAAACACTCGGATTTTAATCAATGAAACTGTGGATCCTGCTGCTCTCAACATGTCAGTCAGTAAACTGTAATGGATCGACATGTCCTGGAAACATTCAATTTAATTTCAACATATTTTAATTATTACAAATTAAATGCTCCAATGCTTTCGAATCCAATGTTAAGCATGTTGCTAAAGCTGATTGTAGAAGCTTGACACACACGAGGCCACAAAATTCTGCAAATTATTTTGAGTAAGGTATCATAAAAAAATGAAAATTCTAACTGGCTTAATTACTAAATGTCTCAAAGCCCAGAAAATGTAAACTTGTTTCAGAGATTCATTTGAGATAAGGCGTTGTCTGCTAAAATTACGGCGTTAGTTTCCAGAGCCATCGCTGCACACCTAAATTCAGTTAAACCTAATAATGGTACAGATCATAGAAAATTCAACCAAAAATTCAGCACTCAAAAAAAATTTTTATCGAACACACTGTCAAGAAAATAGAGTAAGTATTTGATGCAATATTCACTCAGACAATACCAACTAGATCACCTTAGCGGCACAAAAAAAATGAGCAAAGATTCCGGAAAATATCAATTCCTCATAACATTTCGAAAATTAATGGACATGGATTACACTCAGTCAAGTACACTTCAAATTAGGCGCTCAGAAAATGGTTAGACTGCAGCTCCCAGAATCTCAAATTTTATTATTCCGTCCTCCAACAGCGCGATCGGCGGTAGGCATCGGTATACAGCACGCCCGGTGCAGGCGACGGGGCACCGCTCTACGTTAGAATTTTACTCCAAAAATTGGAATGTCCACGAAATGACACGGGGTGTTTGTACTTGCAGAAAATTCTGCTTAATTATCGAGCGACTGTTTGACTGAATTAAAAGAAACAGAAATTTTTGGACAACTGAAATGAATTCCTTTAAAATTTCCAAGCTGACATACAGACAGTACGCTTGCGTAGGATAATTAATATTTTCCCTGTCGCGATACGTGAAAAGGGTTACTAATCACGCACGCAGGGGGAGTCTCAACCCCCAAACATGTTATAGTACTATCCTTTATGCTTGCGTACACCTGCATACCAGACTTGGAGAATAAAAGAGTTAGCAAGATTAACACGAATTTATTGGGAAACACGTGGATAAACACACAAGGCATGGGGACGAAATGATTTGAAATGGCACAACGGCGTCAATGAAAAGTTCGTAAGTTTCTACCGCCGCAAATATTTAAACACGACATGACACAAAGGTGATGCTTACCGAGCATTCAAGTTACAAATACTCCCTCGTTGACAACGATTCACGCATCCACAGTAACACAAATCATAATATTTGCGAGAATAACACATCACGATTTAACCTGGAATTGTGACACGGTGTCGAATCATACAACGGGAAGTCGATCCTCGACTAAATAGACACAGGAAATTGAAAGCCAAAAATTAGATGATTCCTCGCGATACTTTTGAAAAGCACTTTTCTGTGTGCTGATCTACATCTGAATTTGAACTTCAATCACCACCTAAAAGAGCTCTCACAACTATAAAACACTCGCCCTTTTGATAATAAATGATTCACTGATGGGTATCCACTGCCGATGCTATTGCTCACTGCTGATGTTCCGCGTCGTTCACAGCCGATGTTATTGCTCACTGCTGATGTTCCGCGTCGCAGCTTAGGCTTGCTGCTGGCGTAGGCTGATCTCTTGCTACCTCGCTGCAGTGGTGCCCTCCCCCGCTTCTCTCTACGGGCAGCTGATCCCTTGAAGCGGTTGTGAGCTGATTCATTGCAGTTTCATGCGTTGAACTTTGCAGTGTTGGTGAGCGATCTTAACTGTTTGCCATTTGCAATGTTGACGACTGCCGCTGAAGTTGATTGTGAGTTCGACCCCGATGCACAGATGTTGATTGCTCTTGGTTGAATCTCCGACGCGTTTATTCATGACGATCCCCGATGCGAGGCTGGTTTACTTCGATTAGGCTTCCTTTGTAAGACGGTGCTCCAATGACTTCCGACGTCCAACGTTGTTTTATGTGCCTCGAATTATTAACTTTCAAGTTGCAGTTGGGTATAAGGCCAGCCGACGAGGCTGGCCTATTGTGTAGAACACCCTCAGACGTCTTGCGCAGTCTCTCACGTGTGTTCAAAAATTCCTCGCGAGGGCCGAGGCTTCCTCTCGCATCCTTATATATGTTT